>JACGCM010002667.1:0-1300832 GCA_014058105.1 Kingdonia uniflora
GTAGTTCACCCCAAATCAAAATGCGGCTCCAATGACACGATCATCCCACAAACCCAACTGTGAAGATCTAGGATTTACCCATCGAATGAGATCTAAGAGTTTGTCTATTGTGATGTTTTCAAGAGAAGTCCGCCTGTCTTCAATTAGGTTAACACAAGTCCACAATATCTCGCACAGCTATCGTCTTCAAATCTGCTCCATCTTTATCTTTCTCTCCTTGTCTTCATGAAGCCATGAAATAGTTGCAGCGTCTATGCATAGAATTCCGGGGGAGAAAAAAGATTTGACGTATTCCGCTCATGGACCTATGGTCACCGTGAAGTCTAATAGGGCGCTCAATGTTCTCTCGACCGTGTGGCGATTCCCTCCGAGGCAACGACCCTACTGTTTCGTGTGGGGCGGGTTAAAAAACAAATACACTGTATATATTAAATATTGTCTTGTGGGGGGGGTGGACTCTACAATGATAGGTAGGTCGGATCTGCAAAGAATTGATAAGAAACTGTCCCTTCTATTGCTCTGAATGACGCATTAAGATCTTTGTACTCGAATGCATCCCACCAAGGCATAAATTTTAAGCTTTCATGGTGAGTATACTGGGTCTGGGACAATTTGTGTACGCCGTTTTGGAGCGATATGGTTAATATCATTTGGGTGTATGAGAATGGGCCATCAATTCGTTATAGGGGGGGTTTCTAAAGAGATTCATGGGTCTGTATAGTGTGGTGGGGTGTGACGAATCCACGTTGTTAGGTTGTGATGTTAGGTTTGTATTGTCTGTTTAGTAATGGGTTTTATCTAGAATGTGGAGGCAAAATTATGAGGGAGGGAAGGTGCGGAAGGGGGTGTTCATTGGGAGGACGAGCACAATATCTCGGCATGCAGAGATGTAGATAAAGTATTGGGGTCGTATGGAATACACTTCCAGTTCTCCCTCTTTGCTCATCGATCGAAGGGATTCGTATTGAGAGTGAAGTGCCGGCTTCATCTAACTAGCTTCCTTTGTGAGCATCAGCTCTTGAAACCCGGTCAGCCGGTTAGCTTAGCGTCTATCCACCTGGAATGTATTCTCTTTCTTTTCGATGGGTTTTGTACTCAACTAAGGGTCTCTCTTTCCTATGATGGCAATTTAACCCTCCGCCACTGAGCACCCGCCCCGCCCCGCCCTTAATAGTCGGTTTGGTAGACATAGGCAGTCGGGTGAGTGTGGTTTTAAAAAGAAACCCTCATTTATGTTTCTTGGGAGGCGCGTCTGGTTTTTAGGCTTAAATCAAGGGGGCCCCACTCACCCGACCCCTGTTAATGGAAGATTTGACTTTAATACCCTTAATTTAAACCGATTTCTAAAGACATGCTTAGTTATCAGTCCAGCATCATTGTCTCAATCTGCTTGGTCCTTCATTTCAACCCGCGTCCATTCTCTTGATATTAGTCATCACACTTCTCTCATTTTAAACTCGAAACAACACTCTTCACCAAACTACTTTCTTTATAGCTCAAGTCAGTACTTGTTCTATTTTATGCTCTTGATACAAACTCACATTCTTCTTCTAATATAATAAACAGCATTTTGGATTATCTTCGTTTTTTCTTTCCTCAAAGATCACAGACAAAGAAGAGAAGAAGTAAGAGAGATTTTTTGGAAAGGTATCCATTCCCCTCTTTCTGAATCAATTGTGTATTCCCATGCCTGTGTGATCACACTTGTTTTCCATGAAAAAAAAAATTGTAACACATTTTTAGTTTTTCGTTTTATTCGTACCAGACCCCATTTCCCCTTGGACTCAACTGGTGACTCAGTCATTTCTTTACCCATTTTATTATCTATTACAATATTCATCTCCAGCGAGGTACTCCTCATTACAGATCGGTATGAAACCTCTATTCAATTATCAACCAAAACAATATTCTTTACCAACGAACTTTTATTTTCAACAATTTGCTTGGAATGACTTCCATCAAACCTCGTACAACTATATTCAAATGTTTTGTCCTTTTTCTTTTTCTTGTGCTGAATCTATCCCATATTTGTTATTAATTACCTATGGTTGCAACACGGCTTTGGTGTATTAATTCATACTAGTCTTTGTAAAACTTAGATTTTGTTACAATATGAAATACATTTTATCTAACTTGGATTTTTTATTGACTTGCAGGGGCGGGTTTGGTAAGGCAAATTAAACGGGGCGGGTTTAGGTATTCCACCATTTTAATAATGGTCTTGGGCGGTGTTGGGGGTAGGGTTATTTAAAAACGGTATGAGTATGTTATTACTCTCCCACCCCAAACCTGAACCCATGCCCGCAGCCCCTACTCTTTCCTTTCTTGTCTATTTACTGGCATACTGGCGATGTATATGTCTTTGTTTCTTTAGACTAGTAACTACTGGGGACCAAAAACCCCCTACTGCAGTTTCTTAACTATGTTGTGGCCGTTTGGCTTTGTAATTCATGGTTGTAGATTGTGAGGAACTGCGTATTGTTGCTTCACAACAAATACAACCCTCGAGAAGAAGCATTACAATCAGGCGCATTCGATAATTTCCCTCTGACTATGATTTACATTCCTTCTATTGTGCTCTTCGCGCTTTAGTTTTTCACTATGCATGTTCGAGTCTGTCTTAGATTTTTTGTTTTTTTCATCTGTAGATTTATTGTTTACATGTTAGCTAGCAGGACATCCTAAGAAAAAGCTATAAAAAACAACGTTAGTATATTATAAGCTCCCATTGGCGTCGGCCCTCGTTAAGGTATTACAATAAATTTAGTAATATAATTAAGCAATGACTTACGGTATCTTTTTATTAATTGGAAATATAGCTGGCATGATATAGGGTTTTACTGCCCTAGGCTCTTCATGTGTTTTAAGTGAGGTAAAGTTGTCGTTAGGAAGACGTGATATACGCAAAGCAAATGTACCCAAAGGAGTTTTTCTGTTCCATGGAGTGGACACGTTTTCCCCCTCTAATGTTTGTTTAAGTTTCATTAAGATTACGTCGGAATTTAATTATACTTGAAATAATTGGACCACCAAAGGCTGCTAAGTAAACCATTTAATTAAATTAACGTGGGTCAGATACGCTACACGGTGTGGGGAGCTGAGGATAAGGCTACCCCCTCGGCCAATACACAAGGTGATAAATGTCCAAGTCAAGCTATAAGGCCAGTCTACTCTTGGGGACAGTGAGTGATCACCACCTGGGCCAATGTATGTCAAATCACCCCACAACGAGTGGGATTCGATGATATATCGTATTTACCTAAAGATGAAAAATCAATACTTTAAATATTATAATACACTCCTGACTCACCATACTAACACAAGTAGCAGCGGGGAGGGATTCAAGACGTCAAGTTATAGGATCTGTTTATAGATCAAGTTAAACGGGCATACGAGTAATTTTTTGCACGTCCTTATATAAGTCACTGGTTCTACACCATGGACCCATGATACCGAACAAACAAACTAATATTAAGACCTTGACAGACTCTACCTTCTCCCAACTGGAAGCTCAAAATCCAAATGGCCCTAGGCTTCAACCTTGAATTTAAATTTTTGTGCTCACTGCAGCCCAGCCCGCAGGCGTCTCCAACGGATACCTCTCTACATGGCGGATAGTTGGGACCTATCCTCACATTGGTCCAAGCCAATAAAATGGCAGTCTCATCATTCATTGATTCCTCGATCCATTCATGCATAGTGGTATCGCTGAGAAGGTAACCAAAAAAATACCGTAACATAAAACTATATATGCCATTAAGAAACAAAAAGTTGAGGTTCCATCAGGGAAGGCATTCAATACTTTTATCTCAGCTTTTATCGCTAAAGATGAGGTAGTGTGAAATTGGTGCTCAACTTCTAAGATCTCCAGTTAGTTCTACCTATGAGACTCGTCTTACCCATTGTACATCTTGTGGTTCACTTATTAAGCAGTTGGTCTCTTCAATAGTTTTCAAGAGGTTCCAATTTGACTACCGGAGAATCGGAAAGACTTGGGAAATGATGAGTTGATTATACATATTGGTTTTATGAGAAAAACAACAGAAGAAAGGTTACGCTTATTGGTCTTTAGTTACTCTATGAAGAACTTGTCCCTCAATTCTCAGGAAAGAAGAATTCAAGCAATTAAGGTTCTCAAAAAGAATGGGAATGGGGAACAGAATGCGACTCCATCAGTAACTACTCATCAGCATAGAATGTTGCCTTCGCACGAAAAATCCATGTGAAGCAGGACTGTCATTCTCAAAAATTGGCTAAAGGTGGCGGAAGAAAGGTAAGCGGTTTCATCAGCAAGCGGCCTGAAGAGCATGTTTGTCTCAGAGATTCAAGAAGCCTTCCAATTGAGTTCGCTGTAATTTTTGCTTGGTTTTATGACACCGTTGTTACTTTAATTTGACATGCCCCTTGTATTTCTAATCAATGAGATGATCTCTAGCTTTAGTTTTCTCGGTTGTACTCTTCATTATTTTTTTTTATTTATTTTAATAGGTTTATATCTTCTACTCTTAATAATTGTTTTAGGCTTAGTGTATGTTTTAATTCTACTAAGGCAGTACTTATTTCTACTTCTAAACTGGTTTCTGTAGTGTGAAGCAATTTCTGATGCTATGGTACAAACGACGAGACATATGTCTAGGAAGAGTTAGAGATAAGGTTTTCCGGTCAGATCGCGAGTAGTATTCTGGTAGATTGATCAAGACATCAATATTAGGAACCATTTTTTTTTTTTAGGAGGGTTGGTAGTGGGTAAAAAACCGGATGGGTATTGCTGCCCCAGTACACTTCTCCTGATCAGCTGTTGGACTGATCGCTCCTCACTTTAACACAGTACTATTCATAAAGTGTTTATTATCCCTGAGGGAGGGTTTCTAAACTCGGCGTACCAGCTACTTATTCCGAGCATTTGCTGCTCTACTTCCCCGTTATCTGATAGTGATACTGTGACAAGTACGGATTTTAGACCCATCTAATTATTTTAGACCCTGTAATAGCGCCAATTCTCCTTAATTTGATTGAACCTACTTTCGTCTAGTTTCCGTTCCTGTCCTTCTATCTCTAACCCAACCTCTTGCTCCTACTCAAATATCTCTAGAGAGAGGCGTTCAAAATTTCTTTAGATTATCATCTTTATTCAGTTGAAATGAGATCTATTTGATTTAGAGGATCCAATATCTTTAGTTCAGCTATGGCTAGTAGTTTTCCAGATCATGGCATAATGCCATGATGGAGGAGATGGATTATATATCTCACAACTCTGTGTGGGAGTTACACCTTTACTTGAAGGATCTAAGGCAGTGAATGCAAATGGAATTTTAAGGTTAAACATGATTTTGTAGGGAAGGCTGAGCGTTTCAAAGCAAAACTTGTTGTGAGGGTTTCAAGCAGTGTCTAGAAATTGACTTTGATGAGACTTACCACCAGTTTGAAGAATGATTCATTATGGATATTTTGGCCCCTACATCACATTTTGATTTGGAGCTTCACCAGATGGACGTCAAGACAATTTTCTTTATGGAATCTTAACGAGGAAATTTATATGCACCAACCGAAGGTTTGGATACCAAAGGGACGGTTCGACTATTTAAAGAGGACAAGAGATTATAGATTGGTTTATAGGAGATCGGATAAGCTTATGGCTTTGGGCTACTCTGACTAAGATTTTTGTTGGAGTCTCTTAAGGATCGCTCTTTTACGTAGGAGTAGTTATTGGTTTATTTAATTACTGTTATTGCACTAGGATTCTTCATCCATTTTTGGGAGTATTTTTTCGATTACTATTTGGTGGATATTCAGATTGATTTTGATTTTAGCTGCTATTATATTTGAATCCGTTATTATATGTGCACATATTCAGTTTAAATTATTCAAATGCAATAAAGTGTTAGATATGAATGATTTTATCACATGACGACTGTCTAAGTATCAAGTGCCTATAGAGAATATTAAAAGGTTTCTCAAGTTTGTTTGGGCTAGATATGGGTAGGCTCTATATCCTTTGGCCTTTATTTTAGTATGTGCAATAACATTTACATGACTGTTTGTCTAAGTATTGAAATGACATATGTCTGGTAAAAGTATATTGTAGGACACTAATAGAAATGTATCAGTGCATCATTAACGTGTACATTTGCCATTCACATGTTAAACTCTACCAGTAAAGAAATTACAATTGAAAGCTATTGAGGTTGCTAGCCTGATGTTCACAATATTAATTAGGCATGTGCTCAAACGCCTAACCAAAAAATTCATGTGAACCGTGTTAGCCATCTTTGTAGTCGTAGAGTGACAATCAAGCTCGATGTAACATTGCCTTCGGCAAATTATCATGTGTGGCTTTTTAAAAGAACAAAAGATGACCATCTGCTTTTCATAAAAAAATTCTGAATCAGGCTAAAAATATTTTTCTTAAAATTGAGTTAGCGCCGGGTGGGAGATTATTGGATTTTCCATCTATACCGGTACTACTCCTCCGATTCACGAACACTCATGTTAATAGATTGTATAGATGTTATTGACTGTGCCCAATTGTTACACCAAGTTAAGGTAGGTGAGACCAAGTGTTACTCTTTATTAGGGTTTGAGGGTATAATAGGATGACCACTCTAATCCTATCTGGTTAAATGGAGAGGAAGTCCCTCTTGGAGGCTAAAAACACATAAAACCATCCCATTTGAGGTCTGTCCTTAATCCAAGGCAAGACTCTACTCAAGAATAGGGGATTTTTCAGAGAGCATGAGAAGAGGTTAGTAGAATCATATTCGTATTCATTTATTAATCATAGTTATTATATTGTACTTCCAACAGCCTCAACAAGTAATTTATCCTCCTCTTTATATCTTGATGTGCTCTAACAGATTAAACTTTCATTAATCTTCAACTCATAATTATTTTTTCAAGGACTCCCCTGTGTAAAGCAGTTTAATCTTCGCTAAACTCCATGTGGTAGACACCTGAATAATATTATCGTATAGACCTTGTCACCAGCTAATAACATGTGAGAAACATTGACAACTAATGAAGATATTATATACTATAGATTGAATTTGAAATTAAAATAAAATCTAGGGATGCAGAAAAATAATACTGATTATGGGATAAATAGCATATGAGTATCTTTTTGAGTCATGATTTTTTTAGGGAAATATACCTGCCACTAGCTTTAATGTTGTTGAGATCTTTACCAAAACTCCCACCTCATACCAGATTTGAGACAAGCTAAACTCATAGTCTTCTAAGCCATCTTAACAGGTGTTTTGAGACATTTCTCCATCCCAGCAAGACATAATTAAATGCGTAGTACTCGGTGGAGAAGTTTTTGGACATTTCCCCTTAGTTCGTTTACTGGTCTTGACAGGCATACCTGCATAATATTTTTCATTTTCAATACTAATGGGAAATGGTGAAGGCATTCAAGAAATGTTACTTTCCAGTACCCATCAAAAAGAAAGCTGTAGGTCAATCACAAATATACTTGGCGCAATTTTCTTTGCTCAAGCTTTTGAATTTTGAAGGCCGAGAACATTAACTCCAGGACTATATGCCTAGATTAGGTACACCTGGAACTTAGAAGCAGTGACTAACTGGAAGACTTAAGCATCCCCCAAACCTACGTTGTGAGCAACCGAGAACCTTGACCATCCTGCAGTAATTCCCTTATTTGTGAACTTGACTTTGTATTTTATGTCATTCTCATCTACCAAAGTAATCTTGACATCATTCTTCTGTAGGTGTGATTTGCAAAATTTGCAAGGTAGATGGATCCACATAGGTTGGCGAACAGATGTCCAGAACATAGATTTCACAAAGCTAGGGTACTTCCGATCAAGATTTCACCAAACTTCTTATGCTCATCATGTAACGCAAGCTTTGTCTCTTGCAGACTTATCGGCATGGTCATTAGCCACTGGTCAAACCCCACCGGTCGTGTGACAATGCAATGTTGGCATATTGAAACTCTGAATGTTAGGTTCATGGCTTGATTCTAATGGACGCTCTCAGAAGTTCCTAAATTTTTGAGACCTAGACCGCCATCAACTCCAGACAAACCATATGCTCTGATAATATACACCAGGAACTTGGCAGGTTTGACTAGCTCGAAAACCAAATCATCTCCTTCGACTAAGTTGTTATCAATGGAGAATGCTTTCTATCTAGTACTAAATTTCCTACCTGAAAATCGAATCGTGAATGGCTCTTCTTTTTCGTCCACCAAAGTAAAAATTACATCCTTTTTGGATAGATATTCATTGCAGAATCTCGTAAAAGGGTTTAACATGAAAGCGCCACTTACTTGTGAAGGTTTCACAAAGCTTGGACGCTTTGGATCTAGATTTTGTTGAACATCTTCTGCTCGCTCTCTAGCCCATTCTGTAGCTATACTACTATACATGAGCCTTCTTGCAGGGCTCTCATAATGATCTTCAACAACCTCGCATAGAGCCATGGGAGCTGTTATAGAGGTTGTGCTGCTTGAAAAATAAACCAAGGCCATTATGTGTTTTCCTCTTTTGCCTTCCTGAAGCTAAACTCATTTCAATGTTGAATTTTTGGTTCCCATACAGTAATGGTTCCTTTTGCTCCATAATTCTTACTTCCTGTTATTCAAAAAGAGTTTGAGAAAATGAAATTCAAGAAGTAGTCAGATTTGATTCAGGCATTGCTTGTAGCTAAGCAAGACAAACAGCTAGTTATGAAGAATAATGAACTGTACCCACCTAGGAGAATATATGTGCCTAGGGTGCAAGGGATTAGGTTTACAAATCATGGAAAAAGGATAAACCAGAGGGCTCTGGGTCCTCTGCAGAATCAGGGATTCAAGAAGTTGGCTACGAGGGGAGGTAAAATAAATCAAAGAAACCAGATCAGGGATCTCTATGTTTCTGATGTGGTGAAGTAGGGCAAAGGGCGTGGAACTATCAAACAACTTTGAAGGCCAAGCATGCTACTACTAGGGCTCACCACCTGAATGACGAGATCAATTTTATGGTAATTGAATTGGAATTGATAGATTTTTCAAAAATACTAAGGTAGTAATGGACCAGACTCATGATTAATCAGTAACACCTTTTCATAAGATGATTAATGTCACATATTGAGAGCACAAAGTAGTTTCTTTGCTTAGTGGTTAGTAGTAGATTTTCTTTGTTAGTACGTTTTCTAGATTATGCTCGGAACATAGTAGTTAGTTTTGTTTAATAAGTGTTGTGGCATACATTCAGTATCATCATCCATGAAATATTTATTTTGCAGTTATAATTTCTAAATGCTAAAATTTTTGCTTGGCATAGTAGTTAATTTTATATGTACGATAGTTAAATCTGCTATATACAGTTTGCCCATATGGATCTTTCTGTTCATAAAGCATTTTTCGATAATCAGATGAGTAGTGACAACTGTTTGGTAGACAGTGGTACCACATACTCGATAAGAAATATATCGTCTCTGACCCCGTGTATCGGCGATGTCACTACTATTACTGCTTGGCCAGTATGATAGAAGGCATTGGAAATGCCACCTTACTACTACCTAACAGTACGATAATGAGTATCTAGTCTGCTTTATATGCAAGTAATTCTACCAAGAATTTTCTCAGCTTTCGTGATATCCATGACAATCGATATCAAGCAAAAACAAGGGGAGAAGGACAAAAAAAAGTTTTGTGTATCACTTTGACCACTCCCCAAGGTTTGAAAATACTATTGGAACGATGTCCAATACACCCCTCCGGGTTATATTCCACAAACATTCGACATGTCGAGACCTGTGTTTAGGGGTTTAATCTAGTAGAGGGGAGACTAAGCTCTTACACCGCAATATTTATTCTCAACTAGGGGTTCTAAAAAGTTTATTTAATAAAAATAGGGAAAACTCAATATAAACATACTTGCATGGAGTCTTAGAATGGGATTCCTCCACGGCCTCTAGCAAGTATTTTTATGGTAAAGACATATATGGAGGAGATTACAGATTTGGGTTAGAGTAGGCTGAATCCTCAAGCTTTTGAAGGTACTCAAAGGTTACAAAAGTGTCTCTAGGGTGTCTGTAGACAAAATATCTTAACCCCCTTATGATATCTCACCTTCGTTATTTATAGAAGATAGGAAATGTGACATCACCATTGAGAGGCCAAGTTACAAGTTTATCTTTACGGACAGCTATTCTGTACTAAAGTTGGCTCTGCCAGAGTTGTCGGCCGAATTACCTGCTGAGCATCATCGACCATAGGCTGAGCTGGATTGATGCACGGTCGAAGGTTTATTGACTTTAATGTGGGTTATTGTGGGCTTTGTTAGATTTGCAACTATGGTAGGCTTCGAGTCTCTCGGTAGTCTTTGAGCTAGCCTTCGAGTATCCAGTTCATCTTTAAAGGCTGCGAGTAGATGATTACACTACGCTATAACAAAATTTTCTCCCCTACAAGAGAAAACATTCAAATTATGTCATGATCCTCTGGAATATCCAGATTCAAGGATGACGAGGAAGATTATTGACAGTAGCTCTGGACATTGTTTAAAAGGAGAAAAGATCCGTGTACTATGAGACTTCTCTTACAACGCTTGTTGCAAGAATAAATTGATTATCCAACCTAGCATGACCAAGGTGGGGTTAGAGTCTCTAGCCTTTCTCCAACGCTTCCATGGAGACACATGTGGACTTATCCATCCATATAGTAAGCCGTTTAGATAGTTTATGGTTATTATTAACGTATCTTTGAGATTGTTGCACGTTTGCCTATTGTCAAGTTAGAATATGGCATTTGCAAGACATCTTACCCAAATTATTCAGTTATGGGCTCATTTCCCAAAACACCCGATCGACCCAATTGTACTTGACAGCATAGGTGAGTTTACCTTCTGCACATTCAATGATTATTGTATCGCTAATGGAATAGATGTGGAATATCTAGTACCCCATGTCTATACTCAGAATGGTATGGTGAAGAATCTAATCAAGCAATTATAGACAATCGCTCGACCACTATTACTAAGATCTCAACTTTCAGCTACTACTTAGGGTCATGCAATCTTGCATATTGAAGCATTGATTAGAATTTTTCTGAGCGCAAATCACCAACTTTCCCCAAAGTAATTAGTCATTGGGTTAGAACCCAATGTCGCTCATTTTCCACTTTTGGATGTGTTGTGTAGGTGCTGATCGCACCTCTACAACACACAAAAATGGGTCCCCAACACCGCCTTGGTATCTACGTGGGTGATAATTTCCCATCTATCATATGATATTTGGATCTCACTATAGGCGACGTCTTTACTATAAGATTTATAGACTGTTACTTTGATGATTTTCCCAGTATTAGAGAAAGATATGATATAATGTCGTAGAAGTTCCCAAGTAAACTTGGGAAACAACATTGTTATCTTATCTGGATCCTGCTACTAAATTGAGTGATAGTGAAGTCCGACGGATACTTTACTTACAACAGGTCATAAATAAAATGCCAGATGTATTCAACGATGCTACTAAATTGACCAAGGGGCATGTACCTACAAGTAATGCTCCTGGATGGTTGAAGGTCTCGAAAGGAACAACCATGTCTGCCACTAGAAAATTAAAGGTTTAGAGACCCCATGGACATCCTCCTAACGATAAAGAACCGGCTTCGGAGAAGTGGCAGAAATTGGGACCATAAATGACTAATGGTATAGTTGGCTTATATGGGATGGATCCACCCATTGAAAGGGCTATGATAACTATATAACCAGTTGGTACATACTTTCCTTACTCCTATTCATCTTTTTCTCTAGAATGTGTTTTGCATTTTTGTAGTGGGATAAAGATGTGCTATCAGAAGTAGTTGGAGGAAAACAAAGAGCAGGTAGAGGCCAAAGTACGGAGCTAACCTAGAAGTTTTTTGGACAAAGGGATATGATTCCCCCATCTATCTGACCTTGTTAATTTGTACAGGGAGGAGTTGACCGGCCGAGAATAGGAGGACACTGAGTTATTTACTTTCTGGTGGGGAATGTTTCAGTATCAGCTCTTGACCATGACTAAATGCTTAGCCGCATTGAGGGTTTTGGTGCGGTGACTGGTAGAGGTAGAGGGTGGCCGTTGTGGTGGTGGGGTGCATTGGAAGAACTGCCATGGCTGTAATTAATACAACTAAAATTCCTCTTCTTCTTTGTCTGTTCTTCTCTTTCCTTTTTGGTTTTGAATGTTGAAGTATATTTCTTCTTTCCCCCTTGTATTGAAGAATTATGTAAATGAAATTTTTTGTTCAATTTCCTGGAAATCAATTGTAACTGGTAATTTGTTTTGTGAGATCGATCGAATGGACAAATTCTACAGATAATTTGTATGGCAAGTCTGGTCACATGTCGAAGGTAGTTGAATAAGTCCCTCGAGTATAAGTCAAAATGTATGTGAACAAGACTACTAGGAACAAAATAGGTTAAAAGTGAGGACAAATGTATAACATGAAAACAAATTGATTCAGAGACAAGTGTTTGATAGGTCGAACTGGTTGAGTTGCTTCGAGGGTAATAGTTGAGTAAGAGTGAAAAAATGATCCCGATTGTTAAGATTCAAAATACAATAGGATTGATTGTTTGGTGTCATAATAGAGTAGGCTCAATTATTGTTCTTGGTGTACTAATTTATTGGGCTTGTCCAACATTTTTACTCTGGTCGAGGGGGCGACTGCAGGTGTCTGACACTTGCAATTTGCAGTACCAATGTAGGGCCGTACATGTCTTGAGTAGTACGCGGTGTAGGTAGCGGTTACTTCATTTATGAATTTGGGAAGGACAAGTTTTTCCATATGGCATGCTCGAGTGAGCCCACGTATGGAAGTCTAGAAGCAATGTTTGGGGTATACCAGAGATGATTCCTTCGAGACACAGGAAATGAATATTTTGGGAATGATAGAAGCAATGGTGATTACTGCACGAGGGTTTTGTGTATACAGGTTTTTAGGAGCTTGAAGGAAAAAATTAAGCACAAAGCTAGTGATTGTCGGTCATCGAATTGGGCATAGAGGCGGGAATTTTTGTTTATAAGAAACAGTTAACTAGAATTATAAAGGAAAGTTGGAGAGGTGAGAAAGTGGGTGTAATGATGACAGTTTGGGAAACTGATATGGTTTTAGTATAGTTTATTTAAGAGGAGAGAGAAATAAAAGTAAAGAGTTATATATTCCTATTTGCAATTGCCTGATGTCTAGTGTTGAAGTATTTGGTTTAAATTTTTTATAGAATCCATTGTTTGCTATTTGTTTGGTCGGAGATTGTCAGGGAGCAGTCATTACAGGTATGTCCCTTTTGCTATCTTTGGATTTGTTATCTTTCTATGATATGATATTTAGTTATGGCGAAAAAACTTGGTGTCTGCCTTCAATGGAAAATTATGGGTATTTGGAGGAGATGTTTGTGCTTGGTAGTGGTACTTGATGTTTGGGATCCTTCAAAGCTTAACTTCGAGGTGGCAGGCTGGTTGGGGGGGGTGTTGGATAGTGTGGTTGGCTCTTGTGCTTGTGCAATCCCTTTGAGTCTGATCGTGGTTGTATCCGATGGGTAATACTGAGTTAGTCTCCAATAGTTGGTGTACTCAAGGAATTTAACTCAAATATCTCGAGCTACTTTCTTCCCTCTTCTTCTGTAGGGTATTAATATGTACTTGCAAATCTTCAAAGATGAGGCTAGTGGATGAGATCGACAATATACTGAATGAGCTGAATACTTATGGTTGAGGGGAGGAGAGTAGTAGTGATGTTGAGTAGTTGCATATTGTAACTGATGTTCCTCTTGCAATTATGGAACCTGACGTTAGTTTGGTAAGGCAAATCCGGAGAAGGGTGCAGGTTGTTAGGGAGAGTGTCGAGGAGGATGAGGAAGATTGGGAGGGTAGTTATAGGTAGGAGGAGGGCGAAGAGACCGAGGATGATGGTGTAAGTTTTCCAGATATTCCACTTTATAAGACAACAAGACTTGGGCAATTTCTGAAGAAATACGATCTTGTTGGGAGGGGATTTTTCTTAATTCCCTGGGGGCTAAGGTTTACCCTCGAGGATGAGCATGCCGATGGAATTATGGCCTTTCAGGGTCAGATTCGGTTGAGCATGCAGTTGCGCCTTAGACATCTTGTAAAGGAGGCATTAAATATTTGGGATGTTGCACCTTGCCAGATGAATGACAATTTTTATGAGATTATGAAGGTTATTGGGGCTCTGAATAGTGAGTTATTAGCCCTTTACTCAAGAAAGGATAATCCGAAGGCGGAGACATTTTACATACAATGTCACCCTAAAATACCTTGGCTATTCGACTTGTGCTTGGCTGGGTGCGGGTGGGATAAAGATTTGATGGTGGTAAGGGGGCACTACGAGTACCTCAAGGGTGAAGAAGAGGTTATTGCTTTGAAAAATAGGGCTTTTAATTCTAGTAAGTATTATTTGAGTACCTTGTACTGTTGTAACCTTCGGTAATGCTATTATCTTGAATATATGTGCTTTATAAGCCTTGTAAGTGGAGTACTGGACAACACTCAATGCTACCCAGATGACCTGATCAGCGAGGATGACGATTGAATTAATAAGGTTTTTTGATGGTTGAATTTTCTATGGAGGAAAAGGAAAAAGACTGACACCCTTTTCAAAGGTCTTTCAAGTTCAGTAGGTCCCTCGAAGAGGAGAAATACTACTACTCCACTTGAAGCCACGAGTGACATAGAATACAATAATTTGATAAGGTCTAAGGCTATGTTTGAGCCAAGGGCTTGACGTAGGAATACGGGTTCAGGCATTTTAACCACCACAGGTAGGCAGGCCTTGACCCCCATGAGGTAACCCAGGTAACTCAAAAGGGAGAAAGTAAACAAGTTAGAGAGGGCTCTAGTTCGTAGGTAACTTGTACGATGCCTCGTATGAGGATGCCTGACCAAATAGAGGAAGTACCAACTTCATCTGAAGCCAGACGGCTTGTAGCAGAACAAGAGGACACTGCTCGAGTGGCTACTGAGTTAATGGTAATTTTGTGCTTGTCTAATCCCGATGAAGCTGGGCGTTGTGCAGAGTTGTTAATCCGACATGTAATTCTTGATTGTTGAAAATCATCTTCTAGGTTGCTGCCCTCGATAGTGTTACTGAACTCCCAATGGTTTGTTATTCTAGGTTTAGGCTAGGCTAATTTCCTTTAGGAAGTCCCAGATGGGGTCTAGCCAAAGATTGAAGGAGGCGATGGACGGTAAGGAGCTATACTGTCGCTGAATACCCGGGTGACTGAAGTGGAGTGTAAGCAATTTTAGTTATGAGCAAATTCAATGAGGGAGAATCTTGTTGTGGTCGAGTGTTGTGATACGAAGGTTGCTGAGCTGGAGGAAAAATTGAGAGCACCACGCGAGGTTTCCAGTGGACTTTAAATAGGAATGCCTCATGACATCTTCCCTTAAGCAGTTCATCGACAAGCTAAGATATGATTCAGACACCTCAAAGTGAGATCCTTCAGACGTATTACTAAGCTCTGGTGGTGATAGCACGGTTTGGGTGGAAGGGGTGCAGCAGAGTGTTGTGGTGAAGGATTCGACCGTTTGGAACGAGGTCCTTACTCTAGATGCTAGCTGGAACCCGAATGCCTCTGCTGCTGACCAAATAAGAGGATCAAAGTAATCCCCTTGTGTAATAAGTAAATGTTATTTGTGAGGATGAGTGGAACTCTACTTCTGTTCTACTTGGGTATAGAATTCTTGGAGACTGACCTCTTCTTGTTTTGTTTGAATTATGACTTTATTCGATTACTGGTGTTAATTTTTTGGTTTCTAAATGACCGTGTACTGATTAAAGTATGAGGCCATCTTGAGTAATGTCGAGTTAAGTGGACTATGTACAAACTTCGAGGTCGCCCCCTGGTGTCAAGTATAATCCTTTGACTATTCAAACCACTAGGGTTTGCCAAAATCAAAAACCTTAAAAACTTTGAGATCACCCCTAAGTATTAGTCGAGGCGATGGGTTGACTTGGTACTTAGGTTTGACGGACACAAGAAGTTCATGGAGCTTCATGGTCGCCCCCGGGTATTTCTATCCACGAGCTTGAACTTAAACAAAACTTAACGTGGTCCGTTCCGAGGTCTCCCCCAAGTATTTAATCGTTTGACTATTCATGCCACTTGGGCTTGCCCAAATCAAGAACCTTACAAACTTTTGAGGTCGCCCCCAAGTATCAGTCAGGTCGAATGGTTGATTTAATACTTATGTTTGACTTACTCAAGAAGTTCATGGAGCTTCAAGGTCACCCTCGGGTATTTTTATCCTCATTTTATAACCTAAACAAAGCCAGACGTGGTTAGTTTCGAGGTTTGCTCCAAGTGTTTCATCTTTTGACTATGCATGCCACTTGGGTTTGCCCAAATCATGAACCATGAAAAACTTTGAGGTCACCCCCAAGTATCAGTCGGGTCGAAGGGTTGACTTCATACTAAGGTTGGACCGACTCAAGATGTTTATGGAGATTCAACGTCACCCCTAAGTATTTTTATCCTTAGCTTTGATCCTAAACGAATCCATACTTGGTCAGCTCCGAGGTTACCCCGAAGTGTTTAATTTTTTTGATTATTCATGTTCTTGGGTTTACCCAAATTAGAAACATCGAAAAACTTTGAAGTCACCCCCAAGTATCAGTTGGATCGAAGGGTTGACATGATACTTAAGTTTAACCGACTCAAAAAGTTTAAAAAGATGGATTATGGTAGACAAACAAGCCAAATGATAGTTGTAAATAAAATCTTTTATTGATTCACGATACTTCGGTTACAACTGTGTTAGGTATATGTGGTCATATCCTGTTGTAGGAGACTAACTGGATCGTGTTCCAAGGGGCAGAGGTTGCTCATCTTCTGTAATAAGGTAGTAGGATCCTTTGTCAATTTTTTCATTAGTGACGTATGATCCTTCCTAAGATTCAGCCAATTTTCCTACGTTTCGATGTTTCGAAGAGAAGGTAACTTTTCGAAGGACTAAGTCTTTAATTTCAAATTTTTGGGGATAAACTCTTTTGTTGTATGACTTTTCTAGTATGTTGTGGTATCAACCAAGATTAGCCAGGGATCAATCTCAGGTCTCATTGATCCATAATATGTTGAAGTCTAGTTGATACTCATTCCCTACATTTGGGAGTTCAGGGTCTCTTGTAGGGACTTTAAATTGAGTTGGTAGGACTGCTTTGGTCTCGTATATGAGTATAAAAGTTGTGTAACCCATCGCTTTTCTTAGCGTTATGCGATAAGCCTAGAGGATGTTTGTAGTTCTTGAACCCATTGCCCCTTCTTGTTGTCGGTACCCTTTTTAAGGCCGTCGACAATAATTTTGTTGATGGCTTCGACTTGGCCGTTTCCTTGTGTAAAGTACGGCATGGAGGGAGAAAGGATAATGTTTTACTTTCTTAAGAATGTTCTGATCTTGCTTCCCACAAACTGTGGTCCATTGTTGCATCAGATCGTGTAAGGGCATCCGAATTATGTAATTATGTTCTTTGATTGGAACTTAATTACTTCTTCTCTAAATCTACATAACGGGACAACTTCGATCCATTTGGTGAAGTTGTCTGTGACGACAGAGACGTATTCTCTTTTACCCAAAGCTTTTGGATATGGGCCCACCAGGTCGATGTCCCATTATTTAAAAGGCCAAGAAACTTGGCTGGTGTGGATATCTTGTGAGGGGCTCTTGATGTGATGGTCGTGTCGCTGGCACTAATCGCAATGCTTCATATATTCTTTGGCCTTTTTCTTCATATTTGGCCAAAATAGTCCCTGTGTTTCCATGAGTAGCACCAAAAATTTGCCTACAGTATATGATTTGTATCTTCCTTCGTGCAACTTTGTGATGAAGATAGCAGCTTCTTGTGAAGATATCAATTTGAGGTGTAAATTGCCTTGTAGTATGCCTTCGGTAATTTTCCAATAATGAATGTTTTGCCTTCGAGTCGGTGGGTAGGGTTTTATTGTTAAAATACACTTGGAAGGGAGTACGCCAGTCATTAAGATCGATAGTCTTGCCCCTAGTATTGATGGTAATAATTTCCATCCGGTCTATACATGGGTGATCCAATACTTCAATATTGAGCTTTCGTGGTTCAGACTGGCTAACATTGCTGTAATGAGGCTATACCATTGGTATGTCTATCGAGGGTAATGTATTATCGAACATTTTTCAAGGAACCGATCAATGCATTGTTGAACGAGCTTTGCATCTTCAGCTATTCAACCGTTCACATGTTTTTCGCCGGTTTAATGTCTTTGAACCAGCTATAAGTCAATGAAGATGGTAAGCTTTGGCATGCCCAATTCAAGGGCCATATCGAGACCGTGGATTATAGCTTTGTATTCTGCTTTGTTATTGGTACACTTGAAGTTGAGCTTGATTGCCTTTTCAAAACAATCATGGGACGGTGTGACTAGTATGATACCTATTCTAGAGCCATTGGGGCCTACAAAGCCATCTGTGAATAGTCGCCATCTGGTATTAGGGTCTATGGGTCATTTTGCTCAGTATATTCCTCTGATATTTCATCGTCACGCTTCTCCTATTCAACGTCTTTGACTGGGAAATCGGTGAGAAAATCAGTAATTGTTTGGCCTTTCTAGGATATCTGCTTCGCTGAGATGATGTCGTGTTCTCCAAGGTAGACGAACCATTGCTGTATCCGTATGGATTTATCTTTTTTGGTAAGGACTTCTCGAAGGGGATAGCCCGTGGTCACCCACACTCGATGTGCTTAGAAGTACAGACGATGATAAGTTGAACTTTTTGAAGTTTGGTATACCTAGTTTCAGCAGGGGTCAAGATTTTGCTAATTAAGTATATTAGTTTTCCGATGCCTTGATCAGTTCATATAAGGACTGAACTTATAGATTTGTCAGTAGCTACGAGGTAAAGGGACAATAGTTTGCCTTCGACTGGGGCACTCATTTTTGGTGCTTGGTTGAGGTAAGTCTTGAACTGGTGGAAAGCTTGTTCACGTTCTGTTGTCTAATTGATGAATGAGGTTTTCTTCTTTGTGTTGTGGGCCCCTTGGTCGTGGAGGCGAGAGATTAGCCAGGCACATCTTTCCGAAGACTTAGAAATGAATCGATTGAGGGCTTCAATTTTACCTGCGACCTTCTGCACATCTTTATTTATTTAGGGAGAAGGCATATTGACTAGGGCTTAAATTTGTGTTGGGTTGATCTCATTACCTCTTATACGAATGTGGTTGCCGAGGAATTTTCCTGAAGAGACACTGAATTGGTACTTATCAAGGTTTAACTTCATATTGTATGATCCAAGGATTGAAAAGACTTCGGTCAGGTCTTGGATAAAGGTATGTTTGAGGAGACTTTTGCAGAGCCTGTTGTCTATATAGACTTTGACTGACTTGCCCAACAATAGGTAGAAGTGGCATCCATCATTGAGAGGCCCTCGTGTCTAGCTGTTGCGTTGAGGAATACTGCGATAATGGGGAGAGGAAAATTATCTTTCTCGGTATGTTTGTTAAGGTCAGTAAAGTCGACGCAAACTCTAATTTTGCCATTTCTTTGGGAATAGCGATAATATTCGAAATCCAGTCTGCGTACTTAACCTTGCGGATGAAACCTACGGCCAAAAGTTTATTGACTTCGAGGCTGACCGCATCTCGAATCTTGAGGGCTAGGGTGTATTTCTTCTATTTGACTTTTGTATACTTGGGTATTAGATTGAGTAAATAACAGGCATGGGTGGGGTTGACTCCTGGCATATCGTGAAAAGTCTATGCGACGACGTCTTTATTAGATTAAAGGAATAGGGTAAGCTGTTATGCCTCTTCGTCCATCAGGGAACCTCCAATAAACGTTCCTTATCCAGGGCCGTCGAGTTAGATATATACTGTGGGCTCGATGAATGGTGCTTCGGTGGGGGTAGTGGAAGGTGCAGTGAGGAAAAGTTGTTATGATTGTTATGGTTTGATAAGCTTTATGGTTAGATTAATCTCTAGGTGTTTGTAGGATCAGGCTAGCAGTTGGGACCCCTTTCTGTCCCAGGTTCAGGTCAGGGTGGTTTACAAGGAAATTGGGATGTAGCTAGTCTTGACCTAAGATACCGATATATTATGGTTTCTTATCGATTACCAGGAAATAGGTTTGTAACACCATCGGGCCAGTGGTGACGGGTAAGCTAATTCGTCTGACTGTCGCATCTGCTGATATGTTAAAACCTTTTGACTTCAACGTTAGCCTAGGTTATTCGGGCAGTCATTTGCATAACCTTGAGTATTTGCAAAAATAGGACATCGGATGCACTCCCGGTGTTGATAAGCACCGTGTGGAGGTGCTTTATCTTAACCATGATAACCAAAGGATTGGGGTGGGGAAATTAGACATGGGATATGTCATAATCGATTAAGGATATACCTTCGGGTTGGGGATGATGACTAGTTTCGGGTAGGAGAATTGGTAATTTTTACTAGTAGGTGAGCTAGTAACAATCTTCCACCTATTTCCTCTTACTTTGGGTATGACCGTTGTCAATGTTATTGACTTCAATCATGTTAGCTTGGAAGATGTGCACCTCATTTCTTTCATTGTTCTGGGCTGCTTGGGGTTTGAGGTACAACCCATCAAGGTAGCTGAGGAGGTCGACAAAATATTGGTGTAGTCGTCTGACTTTAAGTATCATCTAGAGCAACCGTTGCAAAGTAAAATAGTTGTCAGCCAAATGAAAATTGCACATGTGGTTCTGACAATATGGTTTGTCCTTCCTAACTTTGATCGGGTATGGTGTTCGCCATATGGGGCCAGCTTTGATGATTAGTTGAATAGTACTGATAGAGACGCTGATTTAAGGTAGGATTGACATCGGGTGTCTTTTTCGAGGCCTATTGCATTATTCTTCTTGGCTGTTGCATTTTTGGTTATCGATCTCGTCACAAATTGGAACGACCATGGTTATACTTGGCTGTCGAGATTTATTATGATTGCTGGCTTGGGGTTGTCCTTGTAAAATTTTTTTATGAAGATGTTCGAGGTCGATGTAACCATTGAATTTGGAGAACATTTCTTCACGAGTTTCGGGTTTCTGGAGGACGATGTACTCCTTGACCCAGCTATGGTCATGTAGGGCATTGGAGTATGCTAAAACGTCATTAGCACAATCGAGGCTCTCGATTATGCGAGATTCGTCGAAGAATCATTTGGTAAAGCCTTCGAGCGTTTCCACCTATGTTTTTTGATGGTTGAAAATGACATCGACTTTGACTTCGCAATCCTTATTGAAGGCAATCTGAGATATAAACAAACTAGACAGTTCCTCGAAGCATTAAATATAAACATTGGGTAGGCTATGGAACTACTTTAGTGGGTTGTCAATGAGGTTCATGGGAATATTTGGCAGAGGATGTGATATGTTGATGAATGAAGGCTTAACGAGTTTTGGAAATCGAGGACGTAGAATTGTGGGTCTGTGTGGCAATATTTACAAATTTTTGGGTTATAGAAATTTTGAGGGGCCACGATGATTAAGTATTCTGGGCAGAGTAGATTGCTAAGGTGATTCCAGGAGTTTGGGGTTGGGCAAGAACTAATGCAGATGGCGGCATTGAATTTTTGGTCGAGCTCCCATTGTGTGAGGTAAGCGGCTCAAGGGGGAGAATGAAGTATTCACGGTCGATGTGACTTTGGCTCTGGGGTGTGTTTGAAGCTGTGTTAACCCATTCGCTCTTGGGCTAGTCGCCGAATAGGGGTTCTGGATGTTCACAGTGTAGAGTCGCTCAAATTTTTTAAAACACCTTGGTGAATTGAATCTTCAGGCATGGGATTGGGGACACTTTTGGTACCATGGTGGACTGGGGGTACCTCAGTGTGGGGGTGAGGACCGAAATGCACGCGAGTAGATATGCATAAAGGAATTGATGCTCTGGACTGCACAAGGGCATCTTGAGCTTGTGCCTGTTGCAGACTTCGAACGGAGATACGAAGCCCATCGAAGTTACGATGATGTCTTTCTATTTCTTCAACATGACATTGTCGCTCAGCTTCGAGCTCTTCTCATCGGGTTTCACGCTCATGGTGTAGTTGGTTCGTATGATACTTTTGGATGTGCCTTGCTGGTGTCGATCGTACTTCCACAATGCAGAAAAATGGGCTCCCAACGCTGTCTTGGTATCTAAGTAGGTTATGATTCACTATCTATCATTCGATATTTAGAACTCACTACAAGCGACGTCTTTATTGTGAGATTCGTAGACTATTATTTTGATAAAACTATTCTCCCAACATTTGGGGGAGATATGACATAATGTCGTAGAAGTTCCTAAGTTAACTTTGGAAACAGCATCATTATCTCATCTGGATCCCGCTACTAAAATGAGTGTCAACGAAGTCTAGCGGATACTTCACTTATAACAGGTCACAAATGAAATGTCGGATGCATTCAACGATACTGCTAAAGTGACCAAGGGGCATGCACCTGTGCATGCCTGATGGCTTCAAAAGGAATTACCATATCTACCACTAACAAATCAAAGGTCAAGAGACCTGTTGGACATCCTCCAAAGGTAAAAAAATCATCTTTAGGGAAGAGATAGAAAATTGAGACCAGAAATGACTAATGGTATAGTCGGTTCATCTGGGATGAAGCCACCCATAGATAGGGCTATAATAATAATGTAACCAGTTCGTACATTACAAGACATGCCCGGTGTGGCACATAATACCTATGATAATAGAGAGATCTCGATAAATTATGTCTGTAATGGTACAACCAGGAAACGTTTTAAAGTTGTGGTCGATAACGTATTCGCATTCGTTGCTGCGCTTACCATCGAGGATAACGATCCATAAACCCCCCCTAACGGTTGATGAGTATCATAACTATAAAAATTAGCCAAAATAGGAATCTACAATCCAAGCTGGCCTTAGCTCACTAACAAAATATGAAGTATTTGGACCTATCGTTCGTAGGTATGATGCCATAAGGCCTATAAGTTATAAATGAGTATTTATACGAAAACGTGATAAATATGAAGAGTTAGTGAGATACAAGGCAAGACTAGTTGTATAGGGCTTCTCACAAAGACCTAGCATCGATTATGAGAAAACTTACTCTCCGATCATGGGTGCTATAATGTTCAGTTACCTAATCAGTCTGTTAGTTATCGAGAATAATCTTGACAAGTGCCTTATGTATGTAGTTACCTTATATATATATGGGAAACTTGATTTGGATATCTATATGATGTTTCCCGAGGGGTATATGCTTCCAGAAGTAATAAAGCTAGACACAAGGGGTGTGTACGTAATAAAATAGGATAAGTCACTGTACGGTTTGAAGCAATCAAAGCTCATGTGCCATAATAGATTGACTGAATATTTGGAGGCCAAGGGCTTCACAAATAATAATATATGTCCATGAGTTTTCATTAAGAAGAGATAAACTGAGTTTGTTATCATTTTAGTGTATGTCGATGATCTAAATATCATCAGAACTTTACGGGAGATAATTAGAGCCACTGAGTACCTTAAGAACAAATTCAAAATAAAAGACTTTGGGAAAACTAAGTACTGTCTCGGTTTACAGATCGAACACCGTTGTAGTGGCATACTCATCCATTAGGCGACATATACCAAATGGATCCTCAAACGATTCAGTATGGATGCACACAAGTGATAAGATGCATATGGTAGTTTGCTACTTGGATATGGACAAGGAAATATTCTGCCTTCTTGATGGGGGGGGGAGGGGGGCAGGGAACTTCTAGGGCCCAAGGTACCATATCTAGAAGTAATTGCGCTTTGTTATACTTAGCTGGCTGTAGTTGACCCGGTATCTCATTTACGGTGAACTGGTTACCACGCCAAAGTTCCGCTCCTACCCAAAGGCATTGGAATGGGATCAAACACATTCTGCGATACCTGAAATGTACAATAGACTTGGGGCTTATTCTACCCAAAAAGTTGTAAATGTAAATTAATAAGATACGCCGACGTAGGTTATTAGTCAGACCTGCATAAAGACCGATCTCAGTTGTTGGGATATGCATTCTTGTATGGTAATAGAGTGATATCATGGAGATCGGAAAAGCCAACGATGGTGGCTGCCTTTTCAAATCATGCAAAAATTCTAGTACTTCACAAAGCCAGAAGAAAATATTTTTGGTTATGCTTTATGGTGAATCACATCAGTGAAACTTGTAGAATAAATTTTGTCTAGAAGGACCCTTCTACTCTATATGAAGACAATGCTAATTGCATCGCTCAAGTTAGAGGAGGATTTACCAAAGGAGACAGGACCAAACACATTTCACCAAAGTTCTTCCATATTCACAATTATAGAGGCAAACAAAATTAATGTTGTTCAAGTATGCTCAAGAGACAACTTAGCAAATTTATTCCCAAAGGCTCTTGCATATCCTACATTCAAGAAATTGGTACATGGAATAGGCATACGAAGTTTATATTCATTGACATTGTAGTGGCTAAATCTTGTTGAAGGGAGACCGAGCTCTTACACCGTGGGGATTAGACTCGATTATGGGTTTTCACAAGTATCTAGGGCAGGGATAAGATAATATACTATGCAAACATACTTGCATGGAGTCCATGAATTGGTATTCTCCAAAACCTCTAGCGAGGAATTGAAAGAGATGATGTATATGTAGACGGGGTTAAAGATTTTGTGTTAGAGATGACCAAAATATCAAGCTTATCAGGTGCTCGAAGGTTCTTCTGAATTCTTATAAGGGGTTTTGGACTAAGTTTTTCTAACCCCTTCATGGTGGCTCTCATCTCCTATTTATAGGAGATAGGAAAGGTGAGTCACCATGAAAGGGTCAAGTTACACGTGTATCATTTTTGGTAGATGTCATGTATAGAAGTCAGCTATGCTAGAATTGTCTTCTAAGTTGTCTTCTGGGTTGTCTACCTTCGACTGAAACATGGTCGAAGCTTTACTAGATTTGAATGTCGGTTCATTGTATGTTTTGGCTAATTTATGAGTGTATTAGGCTTCGAGTCTCGCGGTAGGCTTCAATGTAGCCCTCGAGTATTTGGCTCATCTTGGAAGGCTTCGATTAGATTAGTACGCAATAGGCTTCGTGTCCCGCGATAGGCATCGATATAGCCTTTGAGTGTTCGATTCATCTTGAAAGGCTACGAGTAGGCTACTACAAACATTTTTGGGAGACACATTTCTTGGAGATAGATGTCAGGGGGAGTAGTCTCTACCTGATATGGGCACAGATATAACGGATACCTTTGATGATGCTGAGAAATTAGCTCATGCTAAATGGGTCAGAGCTAATAAAATGGCAAATCTCGTCATTCGTTCTTCCATCAATTTTATTATGCGAGGCGGTATGGCTGAAAAAGGTACCGTAAAGGAATTGTTTGATATCATTAAGAAATAGTTTAAGGGTTCTGTCAAGGGAATGTAGTGCAGTAACTTATCTCAGCCTTTATCACTGAAGTATGACAGCAGTGGAAATGTGCGCTCATATATTCTTAAGATCTCCAAGTTAGTTCTTACCCTGAAAGATATCGGTTTCGCCATTGAATATACGTTGATGGTACACCTCACAGTTTGGTCTCTTATAAAAAGTTTTGAGATGTTCCAAGTTCACTACCAGAGTTTGGATAAGACTTGGGAAATAAATAAGTTGATTGCAGCATTGGTCTCTGGAAAAGAATGGCATAAGAAAGGTAAAAAAGAAATGGCTCATCTGACAACTTCCATGAAGAAGTTGTCCATCAATTCTAAAGGAAAAAAGAAGTTTAAGAATCTAGGTCCTGCGAAGAAGAAAATTTTCAAGTCTGGTCCAGGGAAAGAGTTCTCGTTCAGGGAATGGGAATGGGAGGCAGAATGGGAATGGGAAGCAAAATGGGACTTCATCAGTAACTACTTGATCATTTATAGAGTGCTTCTTTTGCAAGAGAAAAGTTCATGTAAAGCATGACTGTCGTTCTTTCAAAAATTGGTTGACTAAGAAAAAAGGTATTAGTTATGTTTGTGCTTGCTTTAAATCTAATTTGGTTGATGTTCCCCTCAACTCTTTGTGGTTAGATTTTGCGGTAACTATTCACATTTCAAATTCTTTAGAGGAGTTTATCAACAAGTGACTGATAAGGCTTGAGGAGCATGTTATCTCGAGAGATGCTAGATGCCATCCCATTGAGTTTACTGGCACATTTTACATGGTTTTAGACATTGGTGCTACATTAGATTTGGCAAACACCTTTTATGCTCTATCGATGAGAAGATCTTTAGTTATAGTTTTTCGGCTGCATGCTTTCAGTTATTTTTTCAATTTTAGACATGGTGGTTTTGACATTATTCAATTATTGGTTCTTGCTTACTAGTTGATGAGTTATATCATCTATCTCTTGATCATTCATCTGAGACTTCACTATTATGTTTATCTACTGAGGCTAGTACTTCCTTTTCTTCTAAACGTTCTAGAGTTTTTGAGTAATCATTGATATTATGGCACAAACGACTAAGACATATTTCTAGAAAGAGGTTAAAGATTATGGTTCGAGATGAGGTTTTCAAGGATTTAGACTTCTTCAATTTTCAAACATGTGTCGATTGCATTTATGGAAAATTGATAAAGATTAAGAAATTTGACTCTACTTGTAGCACAAACCTTTTACAGCTAATTTATATAGATATATACAGACCTTTTCCTACTCTATTCCATAGTGGTCATCAATATTTCATCACCTTCATTGACAATTTCCCTTGTTATACCTACGTTTTTCTTATCCATCAGATGTCTAAATCACTTGATGTATTCAAGACTTTCCAGTTAGAGGTTGAGAAATAGTTAGATCGAAAGATCAAGGTTGTCCGGTCAGATCGTGGAAGTGAGTATTATAGCAATCGAACTTATCAGAACATGGTTCGTAGCATGTTATGTCATACTAATTTACCTGTGAATTTGTGGGGAGGGTGCATATGTTATTCAGTGTATATTCAGAGCCAAGTTCCTTCTCGTTCTATTCCTATTAATCCTTATCATCAATGGGGGGGGGGGGAATCCTAGTCTTAATCTCTTGCGTGTTTGGGGTTATCCTGTTGTGGCAAAATTGCTTAATCCAAATAACAAAAAGTTAAATTCGAGGACTATTTGTTATTTCTTCATTGGATTTCTAGAGAGATCAAAAGGTTTCAAGTTTTATTATCCTTCTCGGCCCATGGAAATAGTTGAGTGTGCTCAGGCTCATTTTATAAAGGAGGGAGATCACCTTACCAGTATTATTCATAGAGAGATTGTCTTTGAGGAGGCTTCTAAGACTCGGAGTCCAACTGTTATTCTAATCAGTATTGCTATGCTTCTGTGCTTATCTGATATTGACGCTATGACGAGTACAGCTTCAGACCCAACTATTATTCTAGTTCCAGTTCTAGACTCCGTCGTTACACTAATTCTCCCCCAATTGTTTCCATCACCCGCTCCTGTCGTGCTTCCTATCATTCTACCAATAGCCTAACCTCCTAGCACTACTCAGAGATCCTCTAGAGATAGGCGTTTAGCCATTTCGTTAGATTAACATCTTTATTCAGTTGAAGGGGATTTATTTAACTTTAAGGATCCATTATCTTTTAGTATGACTATGGCTAGTAGTTTTGGAGATCAGTCACGTAATGCTATGACGGAGGAGATAGATTCTATGTCTCACAACTTTATTTAGGAGTTAGCACCTTTACCTAAAGGATATAAGGCAGTTGAATGCAAGTGGATCGTTAGGAATAAACATGATTATGAAGGGAAGGTTAAACATTTTAAAGTGAGACTTGTTACGAAGGGTTTCAAACGACGTCCATGAATTGACTTTAATGAGAGTTTTTTACTAGTTTATATGACGGATTCATTACAGATTATTTTGGCTTTCACGATGCATTTTGACTTGGAACCTCATCAAATGGATGTCAAGACAGCTTTTCTAAATGGGCGAATCAACGAGGAAATTTATATGCAGAAACCCAAAGGTTTTGAAATCGAAGGGAAGGTTTGTCTATTTTACAAACTTAATTACTCTATCTATGTATTTATATAGTATAAAATGGATTGTTGTATATGCATCAAACAGAGTGGAAGACGTTTTACATTTATGGTTTTGTATGTCGATGATATTTTACTCGCTTGTAGTAATACCTAGTTTCTTTAGGAGATGAAAGCCTTCTTATCTCAGTATTTTGATATGAGGGATATGGGAGATGCCAGTTATGTTCTTGGTATCAAGATTGAGTGAGATAGGACCAGAGGGATGTTTGGAATAACTCAGAGTGCCTATATTGATAAAGTTTTATAGAGGTATGACATACAGGATTACAAAGCAAGTGAAGACCCTGCTATCCAAAGAGATATCTTAGGGAAGACGATATATCATGAGACAGTTTCTTCAAACATCGTTAAAGAGTATGCTTCAGTAGTTGGTAGCCTCATGCATGACATAATATGCATGAGACTTGACATCAGTTTTATTGTTAGGATATTGGGAAGGTACCAGCAGAACCCTTCTATTGTTCTTTAGCAAGCAGCCAAAAAGGTTTATTGTTATTTGAATAGGACTTGAGATTATATATTGGTTTATAGGAGATCCAATAAGCTCATGGTTTTGGGTTATTCTGACTCAGGTTTTGTAGGGGTCAAAGATGACAAGAAGTATACTTCTGGTTATATTTTTATACTTGATCATGGAGCTCTCTCGTGAAGAAGTGTCAAACAGTCACTTGTAGCTTCCTCGACCATAGAGGTAGAGTATGTGGCTTGTTATGAGGCTTCTCGATAGACTGTATGGCTCCAACAGCTTAGTTATCAGTTAAAGGTTGTTGATTCGATTTCTAGACCGTAGCGAGTATTTTGTGACAATGAGGAGGTTGTTGCTATGCATGTTAAGAATGATAATGTGACTATGGATAATAGGCATATTGACAATATGTATCACATTGTTATTGATAAAGTATAGAAATAGATTATCAAAATTCCTTAATTGTCAACACTGATGATGATTGCTAATCCGGTTATCATTTTTTTTGGCATTCAGTTTTGATTTTGATTATAGCTATTATATTTGGATACGTTATTATATGTGTGCATATTTAGTTTTAATTATGCAATTGCAATAAAGTTTTAGATACGAGTGATTTTATTAAATGACTGCTGTCTAAGTATCAAGTGTTTGTAGAGAATACTAAAAGGTTTCTAAAATTTTCTTGGGCCGAATATGGGTAGGCTCCACATCCTTTTCTTAAAAATTCAAGTATACACAGGATGAGATATTATTGGATTTTTTTATTTATATCGGCATTGCTCAAAGTTTAATCTTCCGGTTCACGAGCAACCATGTTAATGGTTGTATAGGTGTTATTCGATGTTCCTAATTGTTGGACCAAGTTAAGGTTGGTGGGACCTAATATTACTTTTTATTAAGGTTTGAGGGTATAATGGGAAGGCTACTCAAGCTCTATCAGGTTAAATAGAGGGAAGTCCCTCGTGGAGGCAACAATACAAAAAACCATCCTATTAAGGTCAACAACCAATCCAAGGGATGACTCTACTTAAGCTCATGCGGATTTGCTAAATCAGGAGAAGAGGTTAGCGAAATCCATTTCATCTATATTACAATTAATATAAGAGATCTTCCAATTCCAAATGCATATTACCAATACCCTTTTCTCGTGTGTTGAGGGGTTTTTTAATGGCTTGGATCAATTTTCAAACACAAATTTAAAATCTAACTCTCGGATCTTGACCAAAATTTCTGTCATCGATTCTGGTTTTAAAGAACAAAATAATTTGTCTTTTTTCGTCAAAATTCATTCGTCAATTCTAAAAAAATCTGATCATTCGGCAAAGTTCCCGTTTCTTAATCGATCAGAACTTCTCTCTTTGCATATAAACCCTCAAATATCCTAATACATAGAGAGAGAAAAAGAAAAAGGGAGAGAGAGAGAGATTATCATCAGTAATCATTAACCAATTATCAACCTTAAGCACTCTCAATGCTCAAAGATAAAGAAAGTGAAAGGAAAAAATTATCATCAGTTATGATCAACCTCAAGCACCCTCAATACTCAAAGAGAATGAGAGTGAGAGAGATAGAAATTATCATCTATTATCATCAACCAATTATCAAAGATGGATTGGGGAAGCCTAACAGCTGAGGATTTAATGAATATTCTTCTCCAGATTTACCATTCCTTGATCTTACTCCAAGTGGAACTCTCGTCACAAATGCAATCTGTACTAGTAACATCTCTTCAAATCCTAATCTCTATCTCTCTCAATCAATTTCTTAATGTAATTTTATTTAGATTTGGGTTTCTTAAATTGTTGCATGCTTGATTGTGTTTTCAATTGCAGGACCAACTACTTCCTTCTGATTATTTCATCCTCGATAACAACTACCTTGATTTATTGTTTTACTTTATTTTTTATTGTTTGATTATTGAATTTTATTTTATAGGTTTTGGGCTTTTTTTGGAAGGGCCTAATTAAGGGACGTTCAGAATCGACCTTACAATGAAACAATGATAATTTACAAATGATAACTTAGAAAAGGGGTTCAGACAATATATGCGTGAGTTCCTATCAAGAGGATTTCTTGTGACCTCCTCCGAGGATTTATAAGTGTGATGGTATGTATATATCTATGAGTATCTTATATAACATGGATTTATATGGGATGTAGTCGAGCCCCTAGATATCTAGGAGTTATTACTATTTTACCCTTCATACAGCTGTCTATTTTTCTTTATAGCTATCTCTACTTTATGCAGTATCCTTTGTTTGCTCGATTGTTGGTCAATTTCGAATGACTTCCTTTATTACTGGTTGAGGGAGCATGGTGGAGGTCGGTGTCGGGTAATCTACCGAAGATCGATATGATTGAGTAGGCTACCACAATCGCCTCCTCTCAGCTGTGATCAAAGAGAACATATTTTATACGAGGGGATTACTGCTGAGAAAAAGAGGAAAAGACCTTAGAAATGGCAAAGTTTACCTGTCTAAGGATAATGAGGGCATTAATGCCTTGCACTGATTACACCGTTTGAGTGTTTAATATCTGATCTCAAAATTCTTTATAAAATGTTAATCAATGGGTTGAATTTCTGTAATTACCTTTAGTCTTTGCTCTGCCCCTCTCTCATCGACATGGTAAGGACTTGTTTGTAAAGATGTCGACATGCAACAGAGGGTAGGATTGTCATAAAGATTCCTGATTTGAGAAAGAGGTATTTTGGGAGGTTGCCCCTGAGTGCACATATTCCAAGGCTCGTATAAAAGAATCTTGCGGGCATGTCTATCATTGAACAGTTGGTGGAGTTTGACCATCTCTTCTAGTATAATGCCTTTCACAATGAAATTGTGAAAGTAGTGCACCGCAAGCTCGCATTTTGAATGATTGCTCAGGATGTCATTGGAACCGAGGACGAAGAGGCCGCTGCGAGTGGTGGGGAAGTTGATGGTGTGTGACTTGGATGTTGGGGGTTGTTGGTGGTTTTATGTTTGTGTATTTGTTATACTTTTTGTTCTCTCTTTGTTTTTGTGGGTATGTGTATGTAATGTTGCCTTTAAGCTATTTGGAATGGAAAAAAAATGTTTTTTTGTACTGCTTTGGTAAATGTTTTCTTAGATTGATGATATAATATTGGTAGATTTTATGAACGACCTAGTCTTGACCATTCGAGAGAGTGATATGACATGTGGATCATGGATGGAAAATTAATATAAGAGAGTACATTTTCTCATAAAACCGAATTTGTTTAAGTACACCCGCACAAGTTATGTAGGCTCTTGCTATCTCTTGGTCTTTTGTATACGAGGGCAGTTCTCTCGAAGTCGACCCTTATAGAAAATGGCAGATATATAATGTGTGAGTGATGCTAGGGATACAGGCTAGCATTGTGATCAACTATAGGTTGACTGTTGGAAGTGTAAAACTGTAGTAGGTGTAAGTAGGCATAATATGAGGTGAACAAGTGGTTTCTTTTGTTGAGACCCTAGTATGTCTAGGGTTAATGTTTATGAGAAGAGCGCTACCAAGGGAGGTATTGAGCTATGTTTTGATGGGTTTCCCTTCAAAGAATCGAAGAATCGTTAGGGTATTTTAATAATTGCTTGGTATTAGAATTGGAGAGGGGAGATTTGATTGAGAAGGGACTTATATAGTGGTTAAAAGGTAAGGTGGCTAGATTGGTAGATTTAAGGAAACATAAAAAATATAAGAGGATAGATAAATTGAAGAGGGTCAAGCAAAGGCGAGAAAAAACATTGAGGGTAATTTTGAATTTAATAACTGAGAGAGAGAGAGAGAGAGTAGCGGGGAATTAATAACTGCCCACGTTTGCCATTATTTCCTTTTAACTTCCCACCCTTTATATTCTTTAGAGAATATGAAAATCTTTCTTGCCTCATTATCTTTGCTACTTGTCACGAGCGCTGTCTTGTTATTGTCGAGCAAGACAAAGTTTTAATCTATTTGGTCATCATTGTAAAAGTAGTCATTGATGCTAGTAAGTCTTTTTCTCTCTCACTCTACTTTTGGTTATGTGTTTTCGCCATTAAAAGCGTCTAAGAATGTGTGAAATGAATTTGAACTGTAGTCTTCGGTCTGCCATTAATGGTGGATCCTGGAAACATAGAAAAAGCCTTGTAAAATTTTATAACTTGTTAGGGTTTGTAAGGAATATAGTGTGATCGCTTGATTTCAAAGTTAATTGATTGTTCTGTGATGGCTGGTATCAGGATAGTTTTTTGCTTTTCTGAGGTTATTGAGATGAACGATGAGACCATTAAATTTGACAAGGAAAATGTCGTGGGAAACATTATACCTAAGTGGCCTGGGTACGACAATCTCAAATGCGAAAAGTAGACCGACCCTTTATATCTTGCTGCCGGGATTGACCTGACCGATCCTTCATTCCATTTTGTAGGTAAATGCGCACTCAAAAGCCTGTTAATAGGTTACTCAACTTTGACATTAAAGATTTAAACATGAATAGGTTGTCGTCATTTGTCTGATGTGACCCATCCGATAGCGATAAAGGTAGGTCTACGAACGATATTACTAACGCGATCCCCATTACGAGAGTATTCGGCGAGGGTAGTTTTAGACCACCAATATCTCGTAAAGATAAGGTAGAGGATAGTGAGGCAACCGAGGATGATGATCGAGAAGGAGGGGATGGCAGTAATATGGACGAGGAGAGGGAAGACGACACTGATAAAGGTGAGGAAGTGGTTGTGGAAAATTTTCATGAAAAGAAACTGAGGTTATATGGAGATAAATACTACGCTATTTTGCGGGTTACTATCTTACTCTATGATGGGGATCTACGTGATCATGTTAACTCTAGGGTGCTAGTGTTTATTGGCCAACTAAGGCTCGGGATGATGATCCCTTTAAGTAATTTGGTGAAGGAAGTTTTGAACTTCTTTGATCTTGTGCCTTGTTAGCTGAACGATAATTTTTATGAAATGATGTGGGTAATCAAAGTGTTGAATAGGGACATGGCTCATGCTAGATAGCTAACTATTTCTTCGCTCGATCTTGTTACTTATTATGAAATGATTTGTAGCCCGAGGAAAATCACATACCATGTAAAAAGTGATAGTACCCGTCAGTGGATCTATGACATGGGTACCAACGGTTGACACTGGAATGAGACCTTGGTACTAGTCAACGGTGTCTGGGAATAGAGGCCTCGAGAACCTGTGTTAGCTTTAACTAATTGAGTATAAACATGGTAGGTAGATTTGTGCATTAGATCTGGTGGTATATGGTTTGATATTTCAGTCAACTAATTTGTTTGTTTTTTTTAACATTAAACTGGGGTTAAGGCAGACCCCATAACCTGGTATATTGCTAAAAATAAGAGATTACATCCTATAATAGTTTATCCCCTGAACATCATCCTCAATCATACATGCAAGATTATGAGGTATGTCTCCAGGGTCCACTAAGATTTTACCCATAACTGTTACAAAAGTGGAAAGAAAAATAGCACAATGATTCGCCTCTTTGCAGCAGCGTTCAATCTGGAAGTCATCCAGGTTATCAATGATTTGTGTAGCTATATTAAAGAGGTGGTAGCATTCTCAAGGTATCTTGTCTCTTCTCTTGATCATGGCTATTAGTGTTATTAAGCTTGTGTTTACCCAAAGCTTCTTCATACCCTTCTGTTGCAGAATATTACAGCCCCTTTGAATGGCCTTTAATTCATGGTACAAAACTGATTTGGCTTCCTCCTGTCTTGCATAACAAATAATTATAGTACCACAATGCTCCCTGGCTATTCCCCCATAGCTCCTTCTTCCTGTCGACTAATTTGTTGTTCTTTTGTTGTGCAGTTCCTCGACCGCTGGATATACCATTGGACCTGAGTTATCTTGACATAGTGTTACAGGAAGAGAATGAGAGGCTGAACAAAATATTTACCTCGTTAGAGCTGCTAATGGATAAAATTAGCAATAAAGATGCCAAGCTGACGGGGCTCACACTTTTAAGGAATGAATACGGTAGGAAGAGGAAAGAGAAGGCATCAAAAGTTGGTGTTCCTTCGACCATCGATGTCGATCAGCTGGACAAAGTCTCTAGTTTGTTTTGGGCTTAACTAAGGAATAAAACCAAACCATTGGTGGCCAGGTGGCTGCAGGGGTGATTGTGAGTAAGAAGAATCTTGGCAAAAGGGCTGATACGTCTACGACGTACATTGGTTCAGGGAGTCTATTGCTACCGCATAAGAGGAAGAGGGATAAGCCAAAGTAACGCAATTGGCTAATGCATGAGATGGACGAGGTCGAGCCATGGGGTCCTGTGCGAGGGATAGCTATCTATCGATTGGATGTGGTGGTGCAAAGAAATCCTGCATCAGTTCTGAAATAAGTAGAGTTGTGTATTCAAGAGGTAATAGTCATATACTATATTTTGTGTAATTTCTTGTAGGTGAAAGGTATGTGAGTGAATGTATGCAGATGATGAGTTTTGGAATTGCATTTATGTAGGGTGCGGCAAAGTTTCTTGCTTTGGGTCGAGAGCTTGGTCATCAGTAAGTCTACCGTTCGAGGGTGGTGACACTAGCGCAAAAGGTTACCATGCTCTAGGAAGTAGTATTGATTGTAAAGTAGGTGACCCAGATAGTAGTTGGTGTGGTTCTAACTGAGTTGAAGGCTACCTTTGATCGAACGACTAAAAAGTTAAGAGATGAGCATGCCTCAGAAATGGCTAAGTACGGTGTTTGTCTAGTTAGAAATAAGATCAACTTCCAAAAGGCTATTTGAGATAGGCAAGCGGATGCTGATCGATATACCATTCACCTCGGCCAGCTAGGCATTAATCTGAAGACCTTGCAGTACTATGAGACTAAGGGAGAGGAAGGTGATGACATCGAGGGAGGGGAGTCTAAGCTAGCTGGAGGTGTGAGCAACGTCATTGTTTGGGAAGAACAAGCTATTACCGGCAGCCCGTCTGTAAGTGATGTGCTAACCACTATTTCTGCAACCTTTATTACCAATATCGGGGCTGGGAATGTATGAAAAGCATTTATCTGTGATTGGCAGTAAACTCTATTATTTTAGCTAGAATTTTTTATTTTAATATATAATCTATGTTAGAATATTGTGAATCGTTGTTGAAGTGGAAGTTGTGTCTATAAAGATAGTAATGGTGCTCGTCTATTCTTTCAGTCCTTAAGGTTTGGATGTGATGACTTGTACGGGGATTAGGCTCGCCCCTAGGTATGACCCAAGCTGAATGGCTGAATCCAATCCATGGGATTTTTGTATATAATAAGTATGTATGTGGCTCAAGGAAATAGCTCGCCCCAAGTATCAGTCAAGTCAAGTAGCTGAATCCAATACTTGAGATTTTTGTATGTAGTGAGTATATATGTGGCTCGAGGAAAGAGCTCGCCCTCAAGTATGGCTTAAGTTGAATGGATGAATCTAATACTCGGGGATTTTGTATGTAATAAGTATATATGTGGCTCAAGGAAAGAATTTGCCCCCAAGTATGGTTCAAGCCGACTGGCTGAATCCAATGTCTGTGCTTTTGCATGTAATACCTATGTATGTGGCTCAAGGAAAGAGCTCGCCCCCAAGTATGATTCAAGTCGACTAATTGAATCCAATACTTGAATTCTTTGTATGTAATATGTTTGTATGCAGCTCGAGAAAAGACCTCGCCCCCAACTATGATTCAAGTCGACTAGTTGAATATAGTACTCAAGATTTTCTTATGTACTACATATGTATGTGGCTTGAGGAAAGAGCTCTCCCCCAAGTATGATTCAAGTCGACTGGTTAAATCTAATACTTGGGGTTTTTATATGTAATATAAGAGGTGCATTGTGTTCCAAGGATGTGCTAAAGGATTATTATCCTCAGTCATCAGGTAGTATGACCTATGCGCGGTCTTGTCATATACTATGTAGGGGCCCTCCCATGAATCAACTAGTTTTCCATCATTTTTTATCCTGGTGGATGGGGTTACTCGTTTGAGAACTAAGTCTCCGATCTTGAACTCTCTTGGTCTAACTTTCTTGGTGTAGGACTGTTGTAAGGAATGATGATATCGGCCTAGTTGTACAATTGCTTTGTCACTTGTTTTCTCAATTAATTCAATTTTGCAAGCAAGTTGATATACATTTTCTTTATCAGGTAGATCAGGGTCCTGAGTGGGCATTTGGAATTGTGTAGATAATACAGCCTTAGTCACATATGATAGTAAAAAGGGTAAGCAACCACTCGAGTTTCTAGGGGTCGTTTAATATGCCCACTGAATATGTTGAAGTTTTTGTGTCCATCAACTCATTGACTCTCTTTTTAAGATTGCCGACGATTGCTTTGTTAATGGCCTCGACCTGGCTGTTGCCCTATGGGTAGTACGGGGTTGAGGGTGAAAGGATGATGTTGTGATCTTTTAGAAAATTATGGATCATGGCTCTAACAAACTGGGGGCCATTGTCGCAATGAATCATGTGTGGGCATCCAAAATGAGTTATGATGTTCTCCCAAAGAAAGCTGATGACCTCTTGTTCTCGAGTTCTACATAAAGGGTGGCTTTGAGCCATTTAATAAAGTAGTCTATGACCAAAACATTTTCTTGCTTGCGTGCCTCTTTAGGAAAAGGTTCAATTAGGTTGACTGCCCACCTCTTAAAGGGCCAATAAACCTGACTATGGTGCAAGTCATGGGAGGGGCTACGGATACTATGGTCATGGTGTTGGCACTTATCACAACATCGGGCATACTCTTCGACTTTTTGTCGAATGCATGGCCAAAATAATCCTTGGCAGATGGCTCGACTGGCCAATGATCGACAAAGGAATTTTATGGGCAGTGTGTTCATGATTGGGGGTCGACCGATGAATGTTTTTATATCTTGAAATACTACGTATTCTGGGGTCTACTCAATGTCTGGTTTCTTCTTGTAAAAATTTCTGATTGATTTAACTTTGAAGAGGGCAAAAAGCAATTTATACTGATCGGATGATTTCGAGATGAAGCGATTTATCGCGGCTATCTTTCCTACTATATTTTCTACATCTCTCTTGGTATGAAGGGAGGGCATGTTGGTGATAGTTCATATTTTTTGAAGGTCGACCTCTATTCCTCTGTGGCTAGTCAAATGGCCTAGAAATTTGCCGAAGGATATGGCAAACTGACACTTGCCTGAGTTTAGTTGCATGTGGTATAATCGAAGTATTTGGAAGACTTGAGTTAGATCTTCCATGTGGGACTCCTTCTTCGCGCTTTTTCATAGTAAGTCATCGATATATGCTTCCACCGTGGTTCCGAGTAGGGGTTTGAACATTTTATTTACGAGCCGGTGGTATGTTGTTTCTGCATTTTTTAGCATAGATAGCTTTTCATCTCCCTCTTTAGAATCGAGTATAGTCTAATTTTTTTGTAGCAGGAAACTGTCTTTGTGTGTGGATTTGGTAAGGTCGGTGAAGTCAATACAGACACAGTTCTTACTATTTTTCTTTGGGATAGCCACAATATTGGAGATCCATGTGAGGTATTTGACTTTACGAAATAATCTTGTGCCTAAGAGTTTGTCAATCTCTGCGTTAATGGCATCGCATAACTTGGGGGATAGATTCCTTTTTTGTTTGTTTAATGGCTATTACGTTGTCGACCAGCTGGTTGAGTTTATGACAAGTAAGGTTTGGATCGATGCTAGGCATCTCTGTTATGTTCCATGCAAAAAAATCTTTGTTGAGATTGAGAAAATCGATGAGTTTGGTTTTTTCATTGTTATTTAGGAGTGTACTGATATAGGTACCGCATATGGCCCCATCTAACTCGATATATATAAATGGTTCTACTGGGGCTTGCTCAATATTATCTTCGTGGTTACGAGTTGCACCTATGGACTGTAATTGTTAGGCTTTTACAAATTTGCACGTAATTTCAATCTCGGGATGTTCACATGAACGTGCAATTTTTTGTGATCTTTACATATCGTGCATACCATCTTTTGTTGTGAATCGAAGTATTTGGTAGAACTGAATGGGTTAGCTTTCATCATATGCAGTCATTCCTGGCAAGCAATCCCTAAGTGCTCTGATTTATTGTCGACTACAAGAAAAATGACTTGTAAAACGACCGGCTCTGCAGTGACAGGAACGTTTAATCTTCTGGAAACTACCTATGGTAGGAGTAATGTGATCTTCCATTTTCATGGCTCGAATAGCTGCGAGGAAAAGTATGTCAGCTTGTGATGACTAGGGGGTCAGAATGTGGAAAATAAACATTTGAAATATCACATCCGACGAAAGAGATACCTACTAGTCAAGGATGTTTGCTAAACTCGGGTAGAAGGGTGGGTAGATTTTGCTCGCATGTCAGCTTAACACGGTCTCCTACTTTCTTTCTCTTACTGGTAGTATAGCCATTATTGATATTGTTAACTTCGATCTTGTGGGCTTCGTAAATGTTTAGCTCTTTGTTGCAATCAAGTATTGTTTGCTGGGGTTTGAGGTACAATCCGTCGAGGTAGCCCGGTTAGTCGACAATATACTCGCGCATTCTGCTGGCTTAAAAATGAGTTTTAACAATTTTTTAAGGGCATAACATCTTTCTGTAGAATTTTTTTTTCATTTGTGGTTTAGGTTGTAAGACTCTTTTTGTTTAGCTTCAATTAGTTGAGGGGCTCTCTAGATTAGTCGGCTTTGACATGACAAAATCATTGTGCGAGTTTAACCTTGAGTTTGGGTAGGACGGGAGGGGGGAAGTCTTCTGCGTGTCCGGTTGACCTGTTGATCCTGATTTGGTCACTTTCGCGACTCTTGGTTGGTGTGAACTGGGGTGGCGATCATGGTCTTGGGTTTAATACATGACTAGATTTAAGCAAGTTGAGCAACATCAACTGACCCCTTCACTCACAATCATGAAGAAACTGTTCTTTCAGTCTGGTGAAATTTGTTTACAATTTGGGGTTTATAATTTACTATAGCTCCTCTACAGCTTCACATATTTGATATAATTCATACCTATATGGTTCTTTCACTATTCATGTATATAACCATACTTACACAAAAAAAACCAAATCTTTACATATACTAAAGAATCTCTTACAGACAAAGCCAACTCTCCAACTACACACAATCACCACCACCACTACAACAGCAACAACAACAAATATGGTCTATTACAAACAACCCCAAATCTAAACCCCAACCAATGTTGCTTTACAATAATCCATGTTCCTGATGGGGGGTGTTGTACAAGAATTCAATTAATATATGCTCCTAATTTGGTTTATAATTTAGAACTCATGTTTATGAGGAGAACACAACACTTGGATTGATTTTTGTTAAGATTCTTAACAATGGTACTAAAATAGATGTATTATACATATCAAGTTTAAATCAAACAAAAAAAATCATATTCAAGTGCACCAAGAAAATAATAGATATCAATAAACATAGTACTAGATATACATGGAACTTTATAATAAAAAAACAAACAACGATTTTCTTCAAATCAAACCACCACTTCATCAAGTTCTCCTATAATCTCTAACCAATATTTAGACTCAAGTCTTATAGAGACGTTTGATCCTATAATCCATTTTATTGTAATATTTCTCCTCATCAAATAAATCATTAGTCAAAATTGTTAGATTGTCCATTGCATCCGCTCGGCATATCAGGCATCTCAGTGGCTTATCTTTTTCCATGAAAATCACCTTGGAAATATATCGAATATGAAATATATGATGACATTTGAGTTTGCATAAAAATCATACCTCGCTCATTATATCAAAGCATATACAACAACTTTCCTCTTTGCTAAGGGCGTTACAACCGCCTTTAACCATCATTCAAAATCAACATTTTCTCCCAGATTTATATTATTCTTACGCAACTTCCGATCTAAAATCATTCACTTCCTTACATGACAAAAAAAAACAAAATATGTTCGACGCAGATTTGTACTCAATAGAATCAATCCTAGGTAAGTCCATATTTACCTATAACAATAACGATTCATACATTTGTTAATCAAGAGGCAACGACATAAACAAAAAAAATCATAAACATAAGAAAGTAAAAAGAACTTATTCTAAACTCTAGAAGCTTCAAGTAAGAAATCTGCTTCTTTGATAAAGAAGAAGAAATATGAAGAGACCTGAGGAAATTTAAAAAAAATAGAAATTTTGGTTGGGAAGATAAAAAATTTTGGAACCGAATAAAAACATTTTCCTAATGAAGTAGACAATATTTATCTAGGCTCCGGTTTGGATCCATATACTAAAAGCCCTAAAAAAAAACCCAACTACATTGAACTGGGATTCAAATGTGACCTTGTTACTGCAATAGATAACCGAAGATGATATTACAAGATGATTATCCCAATTTTATGAAATTACAAAAAGTAGAAATGGCACTTCAAGCCTGGGCAATGCGGGCACCTCAATCTTGGGTAAAGTGGTAACAATGTAGGCACATCAATATTGGGCAAAGGAGCGAGTTCGGGCTTAAGCAATGTAGGCATTTCAATATTGGGCAATGTGGGCACCTCAATCTTGGGCAAAGTAGCAAGTTCAGACTTTGGGAGTGTTGGCACTTCAACCTTGGGCAAAAGGGCTACTTCAGGCTTTGGGAGAGCACACACTTCAATCTTGGGCAAAAGTGCTACTTCAGGCTTTGGGAGAGCACACACTTCAATCTTGGGCTAAGGTTATAATTAAACTTAATTTATAAGTATACATCTAAAAGAATTGGTTAAATAACAACAAATTTAATTTGATTAACAATGAAACCACCTCCCATCAATATCTATATATGATTTTAGCCAAACAGTAATGTCCCACAACACAATATTTGAATTGTTATCTAAAAGAGACCTCTGAAATTCATTACGTTTATAATTCAAAAAATAATACAAAACCCCATCTTATTTCGAAAAATAATGTGCTTGTATGCACGTAGGCGCGTGCGTAACTGCTTGTAGAGAGAGAATAAAGAGATGGGTATATCTCCTCTCAGAAATCAGAACTTACCGATGTATTACATATCCATAAAAGGAAGAGGTTTGAAGACAACTAGCACCTATGAGGTGGACCAATAGTATGAATTGATCCTCATGATCGCCTTGAATGGGTCGTCAACAATATTAGACTTATAATTACCTATGTACATAAAAACCAATAATCCGAACTACCAAATCAAAATAATCAAACCAAATAATTATTTTATTTAAAAGGTCCCAAATTTTATGATTCATTTTTATTTGAATTTCAAATTTACCATAACCTTAAATTTTAAAATTTACATGAACCTTGTTGGTGGCTAAGATCTTCAGGATCATCGCGTAAATTTTGTATTCACAAGTTAGATAAAATTCTCCCAATAACATTTTCTGATAAAATTACAACCACAATAATAAACAATCACTTTTTGATCACAATACCCAAAAAATGTACTATAATATGAGTCATAATATGATTATCACTTATCTCGATTATAATGGCCTATTCGGAATCTCGAGCTCAAGTCTTAACTTTGAACATCATAAATTTACTCGACCTCATCAACATACGATCACGTGGCACATTTATGGCACATTATGGAGCAATTACAAAGAATAAGAGTTACTCAAGCCGTTATACAACCATTATGAAGACTCATCAAAACTATGATTGTAACGTCCATCATTAAAGTAAATAACAGTAATAAAATTGTCATATTATAAGACCTATAAATAGGACCATAGAACTACAGATTAAAGACAAAAAATTCTATCCAGAAACTCTACACAAAATTATCCAGAGTAATCTTTGTAATAGCTAATCATCATCAATAATCTCTATCTTTTTAAATTCTCAAGAGAGGACATAGTTCTTAACCTATTCAAAGTTTTTCCATGCTAAATCTCATGTTAACTATTACTTGATAGCGTTATAATTATCTTTGGTGTGAGAGACTAAGTTCGATATACAAAATTAGGTTCTTACATTTGGCACCGCCTGTGGGAACACCATACGATTAGCCAGTGCTCAAAAACCGAACCGACGGGACAATATACCGAGCCTAAACGTTTGAGGTTTCTATTTCTCTCTCTCTCTTCCTGTATTTTTATTTGAGAATGTTAAAGGAGAGCCACAAAATTTATTTATCTCTCTCCAGCAACAATGTTGGGGTACCAACACTTTGCTTCTTCTCTAACAACGTAACAATTCATCTATGCTGAAACACAAACATTTATCAATCATAAAGAAGCTTCGATTAAATATTCACAAACCTAAACACCTCCATATCCCTACTTCTATACCTCCTCCTACATGATCCATTATTTCTGGTTTTGCAGTAGAGATTTCTTCCACTGTTCTCATTCGTTGCCTTTGAAACTTTCTTTAAGCAATTTGGGTCAATTCCCAACAGTATTTTGATCTCCAAGGAGCCATTGATGCTGCTGAATTTCCTCATCACCTGTTCTGGAATTTTTCTCCTGCGACTCCAATCCTCAAAGATGAGCTCGACATTTTTGTATCTACAATTCAAAACCTCAATTTCCTTGAGATGTGGAGACCATACTTTCAACCATACCATCTAATCATTGTTCAAGATGGTGATTGAAGGCCTGATAAACTACTCCAACTGATTGAAGGTCTCGCTCTACAAACTTATCAATAAATAGCATGAACCAGATCTGACTTGTTGTGTACAAGATTCATAATCTGCTCTGGTGCTCCTTTGCTGACCCTAAACAATCCTAAACCTCAAATCTCTTATTTACAAGCTCACTCAAGTTCATCCACATGTTTACCTGATGAAATCACAAGCGAACCGCTCTCAATTCGTTACTCCAAGAGGCAAATCGACGAGAATCCAGAGTCGATTCCAATAAAAAATATTTGCAAAATCACGAGATCATACTATAAGAGGCAGTAACTTGAGAAATTTCTCAAGAATAATGAAGATTTTGGAGTAGAGGTGTTAACAGTGTTCAACGATGTCTTGGTGGATCATCGAATAAGGGCGAATGAGGTTCGAGAGCGAAATATGAAGCAGAACCACCACAATTCAACTTCAGGCCCGTCACGCTCGTTCCCCATCGCTCACTCAGCTCCAACAGACGGTTCGTTCACTTGACCTAAATCGAGCTGGAGAGGTCTAGATTCTCGTAAATGAGCCCGATCGAGCTCAGGATTCATAGTTTTGAGACCAAGACAGGAGTCTGATCATAGTTTCAGTATATTACACCACTTCTGCTAGTTCGTGCACTTTCGTCATGGATGAAATTACGAAGCTTTTGTAGCTTCTACATGCAAACAAAAGTTCAATGGATCTCTTGCTCTCACTTAGCTCTGAATCCTGTATAACTGATGCACACAAAATTCTCAAACACGAAGTTTATGAGATCGAAGATGGGAAGTTAGGGCTCGAAAGTTGAAACCAGTCACAAATTCAAGCAGTAGTGTCAATCACCAAGTCGATTGTTTCTCCAACTAGGTCTCTACCATTTGAGCAAGTAGAACCGGGTATTCTAGCAATTATCAAATAGTCATTAGAGTTTGCTGCATGCATTTTATTGAGAAATGGGCATATGCCAGCGACGATCTCTGCCTTCAAAATACTTGGGGGCGAGCTCGACCAACACATTAAATCATGCTTAAATCAACATACAAACCCCAAGTATTAAATTCAATCTATCAACTTAAATCATACTTGGGGGCGAGCTAGACCTCAACTTCTGACACAATGTTCAGCACAGAAGCTACTACTTGCTTTAACATACAAACCCCAAGTATTGGATTCAGTCAATTGACTTAAATAATACTTGGGGGTAAGCTCGACCTTAGCTTTAGACTCGATGTTCGACTTTATTATTAAGCTTCAGCTCTCAATTCATGCTCGTCAACAAGATCATATCCAATAAAGTGCTTCCATCAATAAACAAACCCCAAGTATTAGATTCAGTCAATCGAATTAAATCATACTTTCTAGCAAATTCGACCAACACATCTACATTATTGGTCGGTTATTGGTTCGTCCAATTTGACCAACAGATCTAATACATTGCAGGTTGATAATTGGTTCATCCAATTTGACCAAGCAGATTACATATTACAGGTTACATATCATAGTTTACATTCTAATATTTCTTACCATTTTTTATGTCATTCTTATATAAATAAAATACTTGTGTTTGACCGACCTACATTACAATACTCTTCTACTATTACATACAGTACTCTTCTACTATCTCATATCTATCATATATACATAACACATCTACTATATCGTAGATAAAAAATAGGTTCACCCCAATTCTACTATTACATTTCATATCAGTTATTGGTTCATCCAATTCGATCTTCTAATACATAACAGGTCGGTTATTGGTTCGCCCAATTCGATCTTCTAATACATTATAGGTCAATTATTACTTCATACAATTCAATCTTCTAATATATTATAGGCCGATTATTGCTTCATACAATTCAATCTTCTAATATATTATAGGCCGATAATTGGTTTGACCAATTCGACCTAACAAATTACGTATTACAGGTTCACAATTGGTTTATTCAATGCGACTAACACATTTACTACATTACAACTCATTTCATCTTGACAACAGGTTCATCCAAATTGGCCAACATATTACAAGTCAAGACTAAAACGGATATAGGACAGACTTCTCAACCAAAACCACTTGTGCTTTTAGTTGAGAAGGGGCGGATGTAATAACATATTTTGAATCTCGAGCTCAAGTCTCAGCTTCGACCATCATACATTTACTTGATCTCAACAACTTACGATCACGTGGCCAATTTATGGCACATTATGGAGCAATTACAAAGAAGAATAGTTACTCAAGCTAGTACACAACCATTATAAAGACTCATCAAAACTATGATTGTAACGTTCATCATTAAAGTGAATAACGGTCATAAAATGGTCATATTATAAGACCTATAAATATGACCATAAAACTATAGATTAAAGACAAAGAATTTTATCCAGAAATTCTACACAGTATTATCCAGAGCAATCCTTGTAATAATTAACCATCATCAATAATCTCTCTCCTTTTAAAATCCTCAAGAGAGGTCGTGGTTTTTAACATATTCAAATATTTTCTACGTTAAATCTCATGTTAGTAATTACCTGATAGCGCTCTAATTATCTTTAGTATGAGAGACTAAGTTTGATATACGAAATTAGGTTCTTACAATGATAAAACTCAATCTCATTCTATGATTAGCACTTTTAGTTCACAATAACAGCTATAATATGCAAAGGAAAAACCATACCCTAACCATAAAGTGATATCCTTCACAGACACCATAATTTCATCTCCTCTTTTAGCTTCCCAATCTTCCCAAAATCGATCCCAGGGTGTTTTTGTTTGAGCTTGGACTCTTCGCAGGCAAAAACAGACGAATACCTTCAATGGGGAGCGACATACTAGTAGGTGTAAACTGATAGGCTGAGAATTAAATTATTCTTCATTCATATTGAATCACACTGTCTTGGTGTTTATATAGAAGTTAGTTACAGTCGCTACAGTAGTTAGTTACAGTTAAGACAGTTATCTATTACACCCCCTCAAGCGGAGGGGAGAGGATTGGACAGATAGCTTGTGCTGTAACATCTGAAATCTGGTTGTTGATATCCCCTTTGTAAAGATATTTGCCAATTGGTTTTGAGTGCATAGGTATTTGATTTGCAGATGTTTCAGAACAACCAGTTCTCTAATGTAGTGATAGTCAACCTCTATGTGTTTTGCTCTTCCATGGAAAATAGGATTAGATGCAAGAGATATAGCACTAATGTTATCACACCATAAGAGAGGAGGAGCAGACAAAGGAAACTGTAAATCCTTGAGGAGAGAGCATATCCATGAGAGTTCTGCTGCAGTGTGGGCAGGCGATCTATATTTTGACTAAGTGAAAGATCTAGCAACTGTAGGTCATTTCTTAGCACTCCAATAGATTGGATTATTGCCCAAAAATATACAGTAGCCACTAGTAGATATCTTGTCAATGGGGCATCCAGCCCAATCTGCATCTGAGTATGCAGTGAGAGAAATAAATCCTTTGATGTAAAGAATGCCATGATGGAGAGTGCCTTTGAGATATCTAGGAATTCTTTTTGCTACACTCACGTGGGTTGTAGTTGGGGAATGCATATGTTGACAGACTTGGCTGACTGCAAAAGATAGATCGGGACTTGTCCAAGTTAAGTATTGTAGTGCACCCACTAGTAATTGATATTTTGTAGCATCTTTTAACAGGTGACCACTTGTGTTATCCAGTTTGTATCCACAAATTGCAGGTGTTGTACAAGATTTAGCTCCTTCCATGGATAACTTTTGTAGGATGTCCAAAATATATTTGGATTGGGATAAGAAATGCCCCCTTGTTGTTCTTTGCACTTCTAAACCCAGAAAATAATGAAGAGAACCAAGGTCCTTCATAGCAAATGTTCTTCCAAGCTGAGTAATAAGAAGTTTGCAGTATTGTGAAGAGTTCCCAGTAATGATAATATCATCCACATATACTAGGATAAATGTAATTATGTTATCATGATGTCTTGTGAAAAGTGAGGTGTCAGATGGGGAGGTGGTTAAACCAAGTGCAAGCAGACCATTGAGTAATTCTTCATACCAAGCCCTTGGTGCATGTTTAAGACCATAGAGAGACTTGTACAACTTACAGACAGTGAGACTTATCAGTGTGAATATAACCAGGAGGCTGTACCATGTAAACATCTTCTTTGAGGTGGCCATGAAGAAAAGCATTAGTAACATCCAGTTGTCTAATATCCTAATCAAAGTGAACTGCAATAGATAGAGCTAGCATGATGGTTGTAGATTTGACCACATGACTGAAAGTTTCACTGAAATCAATCCCTTGAACTTGATGATACCCTTTAGCTACTAACCTTGCTTTGTATCTTTCAATAGTTCCATCTGACTTTTGTTTTGACTTTGAAAACCCATTTGCATCCAACTAGATGTTGTGAAGGAGATGGTAGGACTAAAGACCATGTACCTGTAGCTTGGAGAGCATTATATTCAGTTGTCATAGCTTCTCTCCAGTGTACATCTTTTACAGCTTGTGAAAAACAAGTTGGAACTGTGGGTATGCTGTTTGCATTTGTGATTGCAGTTGGTGAGAGAGGATGCTTTGTTGCAAGAAGCATTTTAGGTTTAATGATTCCATTTTTGGATCTAGTGGACATGGAATGTGTAGATATATTGTAATGACCCATTTTTTTTTTTAATTATTACTCTTTATATTCCAAAATCTGCATATTCCTATTCTTTAACTTCCGCATATATTCCTTTGCATCATACATCTGCATATTCTCCTATCCGCAATACATCTATATTATTCTTAGTGCCAGGTTTGGTGTGGATTCTTCTTAGGTAGCATTTTGGTGGTTTGATGGTTTTGGTAGTTTGGCGCTTAAGTGTTTTAGTTTGTTTGTGTGATGTGTGTTCGGAGAGTGGTTTCTATATCCGAAAGGAGTTTTCCACTTCTCTCCTTCGCGTGAGTTTTCCGATTTTCGTTATGGGGTGAAGAAATAGGGATTAGCTACCTCTAATTTCTCAATACCTATCAGACCGTCGTCGGACTCTTTCCATCCATTTATTCCTTTCGGTTGAGTTTTTGGCTATTAGTATTCCGTTATACTTCTGCACATTGTTTCCTATTTGGCAGGCTCTGTGTTATTCTTTTCTGGGGTTCCTGAAGTTTCTGTGGTTTCGGTGGTTGTTTGATCAGAGGAGGTTGTGTTTTGATTTGAGGAGCCCTTGGTTGGTTCCAATTAGGGTTGTGATTGTTGTTTCGTGTGGTTTTGATCTTTTGAGGGTCTTGGTGTTGTGCGTGGTTCAGGGGGACCTTATAGTGGCATTTTGTGGATTTTTCCAGTTCCCATTCGAACGAGTTTTATATTTGTTCGAACAAACCCTTCAGTGTCTCAGTGTCTTTTGGACGTTTTGGCCATTGGACAGATTATCGTTCGAACGAGATTTATTGTCATTCAAACGAGTTGACTTATCCACTGGAATTTGGTTCAAGACCTCTTGGTCGTTCGAACGACTTTCGTATTCGTTCGAACGACTTGTCATTTATATATATCAATTCTCTTTCATTTTGTCTCCTCACATTCCTCTTTTTTTTTCTCTCTCTCAATTCTCTCTCTCACTCTCTACTCACCCTCTCCCCCACTTTAATTCCCCCATTTCCTCAATGTTTGGCATCGTTGTTGGGCAGACTTCCTCACCTTTCCTTCGGTGAGTTTTACCCCTTTCCCTTCTGATTTGTGATTTGTGATTTGTGATTCTAGGGTTTGGGTTTAATGTCGTTTTCTTAAATTGATTGGTTGTTTGTTGTCCTCTATTATTGGTGTGAGATTATCAGGCGTTCTGTTGCCATTTTGTAGATTTTGGTTGGGTTTCCGAGTCGGATTTTTCCGCAGGACTTGGATTTTTATCAAGCGAGTTTTATTCCAGCATTATTAAGTTTCAATACTAGTTTCTGAGTATTGTTTTAGAGAGTTATATTAAACTAAGAGATGTTTTGTGATTAACTATAGTTTAACCTAGGAATTATTCTGTTAGAAGTGTTAACCTGTAGTCGGGTGGTAATTGTTTATGGAGTTGGTTTTTGGTTCGCATAAGACCTGAGTTAGTTTGAAGTGGTTGGGTTAGCATTCTTGTGGCTTGCCCAGGAATGCCCCTTCCAGCCTTAAGAGATTGTTGGGTTGGATGTAGTGAAGGTTAGGTTGCTGTGTCGGCTATGCATAGTTAATGTAACCGAATCCCTATTCATCCTGGTTGTGCTGCCGTGTGAGCGGCAGCTGTGTTGCTTTCTTGTGCACCTGTTGCACTTTATGACTTATAACACATCTTTCAAAACTTATTGATATTGGATACACGAATACTCCGTTTCGGTTGACCTCCGACAGGATCCAAGGAGTCTGTGAGATCGGGTTAAAAGACACGATGAGATTGAGAATGGCACTATCATACCTAGTACAACCACTCCGGAGTGTGGAATGGTATGAGGCAGAGTCATGGAGATCCCAACTTATTCCACGGTGAGGTTGAAATTCCTTGAAATGTTGTGGACTATTGTTCCGCTGGTTGATACACCCAAATCTACTTTGATCAAGTGCGACCATCCTAGCTTGGTCGAGCTTAACCAAATCGTACCTATGTATCCCTTTATTGATCTCTTTAAGAAATTAGACGTTAGCGGTTGATCAACCAACATTATAATAGATCGCGTACACTTTTAAAACACTGAATCATTCTGCATTAGGGGATATTTATAGGAATATCCCTGCTTATCATAACATATCATTACATCGAGGATAAGTATGGGATTATCCTAGTCATCACTTCACGTCATGAGATTGCATATTATCATATCATCACATTATCTTCTCATATTTCTTACTCTACTCTCTTATCACATTCCTTCTCTATTCTCTCTTCTCATCAACTCTATTTCCTTTCCTTATCTACTCTGCATCTGTTATGGTCACTTAGTATATTCCTAGATTGTATTTACCTGTTTTATATTACATCCATCTCCACCTCTATATTCAGTACAGGTTTATTAGTAGGTTATTTAGTTATGCTGGATTAGTGAGCTCGTTGTTTGCTCACTCTCTCATTTTAACCATTTCAGAGGTTAAGTAGCTTGGACTGCTGCAAGGTCAGCTAGTTCAGAGACAGATTTTGCCGCTGTAGATTTTCTTTGGTTCTGGACTTCTGTAGGTGTTCTCAGCATGTATCACTGAGTTTTATTCGATATGTTGTATTACATTTTCATCTGATATGTATATATATGTCTTTTGCTTCCGCGTTATATTGCTGTATTGTTATTTTTTTATTCTGATGATTATTGCTATATGTGAATAGCCAAGCCAGAATTTGTCTACGGCTTGGCTATTTGTGGGGTAGAATCTTTAAATTCTCCGACCTACACTACTTAGAATCTAGTAATTTGTCAAGCTACCAATTACCAGATTTTGGGGAGTGACATATGTCATTTGAAATGTTGTTCCTTCTTCTGGGATTAGGTAAGGTAGTAGGTAGTACTGTAGATGAGGTAATAAGAGAGTTAGGTAAGGTAGTAGGTAGTACTGTATATGAGGTAACAAAAGAGGGGAGGACATTAGGTAATATAGTAGGTTGATTGGGAATTGAACTAGTTGATGTGATAGGCTGATGTAGAGTATTTGTAGAAGAAATATGTGTGGGTAAAAGTATTAAAGGTGGAAGTGATGGATTAGTAGCAATATCAACTGTATTTGGAGATGAAGAAGGAGATTGTGAAGGAGATTCATTTTGAACAGTATCAACTATATTTGAATTGTGTGAAAATGAGGGAAAGGATGTTAAAGGTAAAGATAAGGTGTAAGAAGGACTTGGTGAAGAGTGAGAGTTGGGTGGCTGTGTGGATTGAAAAGGAAAGGAATCTTCATTAAAAACAACATGTCTAGATATGTATATCCTTCCTATAGTCATGTCTAAATACCTATAGCCTTTATGGTGTAGACTATAACCTATAAACATACAAGGTTTGCTTCTAGGCTCTAGTTTATGATGAGTATAAGGTTTGAGCCAGGGAAAGCAAGCACAGCCATAGACTTTTAGAAAGGAGTAGTCTGGTATTTGATTGAATAATTTTTTTCCATGGAGATATATGGTGAAGAGATGGAGATGGTAGTCTATTTATTATAAAAACAGCTGTGTGAAACACTTCTACTCAGTAAGATAAATGGATATGACTCTGTGAAAGCAATGTTCTACTGAGATCTATAATGTGTATGTGCTTCCTTTCAACTATACCATTTTGTTCAGGAGTGTGAGGACATGAAAGCTGATGTGTTATACCATGTGTGGATAAGAAAGTTTTGAGAGTGAGACTAGTGAATTCACCCCCTGCATCTGATCTGAGAATCTTGATTTTGGCAATGAGTTGGTTTTCAATTTGAGTTTTGAATTGTGCAAAGATGTTAAAAAATTCTGATTTAGTATATAAAGGAAAAATCCAGCAATACTTAGACCAATCATCAACAAAGCTAGCATAATATCTAAGACCATAATTAGAATTTTTAGGTGAAGGACCCCAAATATCTGTGTGAATAATGTGTAGTGGTGCAGTAGAATGTGACACAGAAAGATTAAAGGGTAATCTTTAACTTTTACCACATTAGCAAGCATTACAAAAGGCCATATGCTTTACAGAATAAGTAAGAGGCAGTTTATTCAAAACTACAATTTGATGAAAGATAGAGTAAGAAGGATGACCTAGTCTTTGATGCCATATGGATGATGAAGATTTTATACCAAGAAAATTAACTGGAGACCTTGATGATTGGGACTTTGTGGATGTAGAGCTGAGAGGGAAAGGATATAGTCCATCCCTACGATGACCTTGGAAAAGAGTCCTCCCCGAGATATTGTCCTTCATAGAGAAGGAGTTATATGCAAAGGTTAATGAGCAATTATTATCATTAACAATTTATGAACTGAGAGTAGATTTTGACTCATTTTAGGCACATGAAGTATATTGTTGAGTTGAAATTGAGATTGGGGAGTATAAACAATACAAGAGCCAGTGTTTAGAATTTGCAAACCTTACCCATTGCCCACTATGACTTTATCTAGACCATCATATTCAATATGCTCAAAAAGGTTAGAGATATCTGATGTAATGTAATTTGTAGCCCCTGTATCTGCATACCACGTTGAGGAGGATGGATTTGAACTGAAGTTACTTCTATTTGCCACCATAGCAGACAATCTGGATGGAGGAATTCTGCCTTGATATGCATAGTTCATCTTGTTGTGATAGTCTATTGCAAGGTGTCCCATTTTGTTACAGATTTGGCATATAGGTCTGTTGGATCCTTGAATGTTTGATTCTCCATTATAATATGATGCTTGAGGTTTATTAGAGCTAAAGGATTGAGATGCTCTATGAGGGTTGCAATTAGAATTGTTGATAGCACCATTGAAACCACCAATCAAAAGAACATGATGGTTTATAGGTGTTATAGCTCACATTGGAACCCCCACTGTAACTCTGATTGTTATTTCTTTGAGAGAATCTTCCATTTCTTCCTCCTCTACCAGGAAAATTACTAAAATTTCTCATTGGTGCATTTTGTTGTACATTTGGTGCTCGATTAGCAGAGTAGGCATGTACAGTCGTATCTATTTGAGAAAAAGCCTTCTGTCTTGATTCAATTGAGAGTTCCTCACTAAGCAGGAGTCCATGAAGCTCATCAGCTTTGATAGAAGATGATCTTACTCGAATTGAGGTCGAGAACGTATCAAACTCTGAATGAAGGCCATTTAGGATGTAAAACACAGAATCTTCTTCGTCAATTAAGGATCATGAGGCAAGAAGATTGTCTATAATCCATTTGATCTTCTTTGAAGGTAGTAAAAAATTGAATTATTGTTCTTCTTTAGGGTTTGAAGTCTACTCTTCAACTGCATCACATGAGAACGAGAGATCGAGGAGAATCTTCGTTCAAGAGTCCGCCATAGAAGCTCTGAAGTTGGTAATCCATCAACATAAGGAAGTAATGCTTCAGAGAGAGTTGCATTGAGCCAAATTAGCAAGGTTTGATCTTGTTTTATCCAATTTAAGAATTCAGGATTGGAGAAGAGGGATCTTGAACTAGAATCATCTACAGTAGTGATGGATTCAGGTGGAGAAGAGATTGTACCATCAACAAAGCCTTGTAAGTCGAAACTTTGAAGAATTGGGAGCCACAATGACTTCCAGAGAATGTAATTGTCTTTAGTGAGCTTGATTGGTATGAGATTAGCAATGTTGTTGATCGCCATTGTTGTACTTGGAGAAGCTTGAGCTGCCATTGTTGAGCTTTATTAGGTATATCTTGTGTATCTTGTGTATAATTTTGTTATTATTGGGTTCCTAAAATAGTGTTAGGTATATCCTGTGTATATATAATGTTAATACTCTATATATACTTGTAATATGTATGAGATCATTAAGAAAAAAAGTTTCTCTTCTTCTTATTTTCTTCATGGTGTCAGAGCAGCAGTGATCCTTACATCTCTGCATGTTCATTTTTTATTTTTTATTATTATTATTTGTTCTCTAATTCTTGTTATGGGAGACAAGGATATTAGGAGTTCGGAAGAGGTTGTTCCTATTTCATCCAAAGTTGTTGATGGTGATGTCATCAACTCTAAAAAATTGAGTTCAATATTGTTAACTAAATTCAATTACCTTCCTTGGTCAAGGGCAATCACTATTGCTCTTACTGGAGGATAAAAATTAGATTTTATTAATGGCATGATAACATCTTATGATGTCAGTTCACCGGAGTATGAGATTTGGTTGGCCAAGGATCAACTCGTTATCTCTTAGATTCTTAACTCGATGGAACACCAGCTTGCCAAGATTTTTAGTTATTCAGAGTCTTCTTTGGATCTTTGGATGGCTCTTCGTGACATGTATGGCAACAAAAATAATTTTGTCCAGATTTTTCAGATTCAATGTGATATTGCTAGTCTTCACCAAGATGGGAAGTCTTTCGCGAGTTTACTGGGGAGTTTAAAAAGTTTATGGAGTGAGTTGGAAACCTACCGACCACACACGGTTTACGTTGTTGTATTGCGGAAATGAACAGAGGAGGACAAGATTTTCCAACTTTTGGCGAGTCTTGGTCCTGATTATGAGGATTTACGGAACCATATTCTTATGAATATTGAGCTTCCAGCTCTGAAAAATGTTTGTGCTTCCATCCAACGTGAAGCAGTTCGCCAGCAAGTCATGCCTCGTGCTGTTAATTCTAGCACTCCAGATATTCGTGCCTATTTTTTCGTTAATCTTCAGAAGAAAAAGTCTACAAAGGCAAACGTCCAGATCTAAAATGCCAACATTGTCATACTATTGGACATTCAATTGATCGTTGTTGGATTATTCACTCGGAATTGAAGCCCAAATTTACAAAGGATCATAAATGAGGATATCAAAAACAAGCTAATGATTATAAGGCTCATTTGGCTACGGGATCTGTTACCTCTAATCCTATTTCCTTGATAAATGAGTTTGCAAATTTTTACAAGAGAGGCTTGGCCAGGGAGCAGTCCATGATGGTGTTGGAGTCAAGGGCATGACCAGCCGACTGTACTTCTTAGTCATTTTGCTGGTTTTTTAGCTGATGGAAATTCTACAACTAACCAAGGTATTTTGCTTGCCTTTATGACTGCATTAGAGATTGGTAATTTGCATGATTTATGGGTTATTGATTCGGGGGTCACAGATCATATGTCAAATAAATTACCTAAATTTCATGATTTCAAACCTTCTTCAATTCCTTCGTTTGTCTTAGTCGCCAATGCGAAAAGTTCTCCTGTAAAGGGTAAGGGTAAAATTAAGCTTGTTTCAGATACTTCAGAGTCTGATATTCTATATGTTCCTTCCTTTCCATTTCAGTTGCTTTCTGTTCGCAAACTAACATCGTCACTTAATTGTAAAGTTATATTTACTCCTTACAAGGTGTTCTTTCAGGACCTTACTACCAAGGAGATGATTGGTGAGGGATTTTAGTTGCACGGTCTCTACTATTTTTCTCCTAATTTTAGATTTTCCAAAGGTTTTCAGGCAGCTTCCACTCCTAATTTTAGAGTTTCCAATTGTTGTTTTGGTCAGGAAAACTTTTAGAATTTGAAGTATTTTGTTAAGGGCATTCGGCAAGGTAAAGTAGGTCCCTACCGCTTAGTGGTATACCAGTATGCTTCTCCAAATAACAACTGGTCATCTAATTGGAGGGAAATGAAGTCATTGGGAAAATGGGTTAAAAGAGTAGACAATTGCCGAAGATTACCTTTAGAAACATACACAAGAATTAAAGAAAACCTTGCAAGATTGTTAGTTTCACACTACCTATTTATTGTATTTTCCTTTTTTATTTTTCTTTAAAGTTAGCTAGTCATTATATAGTTGATTCACTTGAGGCTTCCCTTTAGATTGTAACTCCTTTCATATGAATTGAAAATCCTTGTGGGCTCTGCCTAACTCTAGTTTTCTTCTTAAAAAAATAGATTTTTTTTTTGTCAGAGCTTGTAACAGGGTTAAAGACACATGTTTTAAAGAAAATGACTATGGGATATAACAGGGAAGCTATATATGATTCAAATGTACCTTTGCTCGCCATATGAAGGCACCCAAAGCCTCTAAGGTAGTGAAATTCTTCAAAGTTGTGCCTTTATCGCCCCATTGACTCATCTTTCACATCAAAACACTCACAAACAACATGACGAAGCATAACATCACAAAGGTTGACAAACATGCCCGAACTTGCACAAGTCATAAGATCGATCTGTATATGAGCCCTAGACGAGTTTTTTGTGATCACTTCTGCAAGAAAATGAAGAACGCTCTTCGTTAGTTTCTGTGTTTGTAAGGAGAGATAAACTTCCTTTAGGCCATCGTTTAAATTACTGCTGACAGTCTTAATTGTTGCATTATATCATTATGAATTTAAGAGTTATCAAAGTTACTTTGACTCACCTCTTGCCAACTAGAGTAACATCGGAGATGACTACCGGTTATTCTCTGACGGCAAAAGCATTTTCTTGACGGCGCCGTTGTAGACAAAATTATGTTTAAAGTACCCTTCTTTGCTCGCTTGTGTGACTGCCACCTCAAGCTTTTTCTTAAAGACCATGTACACAAAGATTGTTGGTTGAAGCTTCAACTACAATTCACACAAAGATGCTTAGGAAAAATACTCGGAACTTTACCAAAAATGGGGCAGAAAAAAGTAATAGACTAGCTGCTTAGCAGCAGATCCAGAATGTCTAGAAAATGGATGGGAAAGGCACTAACAGCCATCTACCTATTGATCGTGTAATTCACGTTAAATACATATACATGACGTATTTATAATTAAATGTATAGGACTTAAAATTTCTTTGAAGGAGTTGTAGGGTACTCGGGTACTTATAATACACACATCTATTGCAGTAATTTGCTAAGTACTACTAAAATTTAAAAATACTGTATGGTTTTACTACCTGTTGCAGAGCTGTTCTCACCCAACAATCGATGAAAAATCCAGTAACAATGGCTGGACTGTGGCTAAGAAGATGGTTATAGTACAATTTGAGTAGCGCTGATCGTCTCAACTCAGCTTCTTCTGCCAATCTGTATAGGGATATATAAATGTTGAATACGTTTTTCTCTTTTTTTTCTATTTTTTTAGTTGTTCAAGTACGGTACGCCCATCATAGTAAAAACCAGAGATGTAAAATAACGGTATGAGACGAGGTTGATTTCATAAGATGGATTCTTGCAATTGCATTAAGCCACAATGGCCAGCAGACGAACTGTTGATGAAGTATCAGTATAATTCAGACTATTTTATTACACTTGTGTATGCTTGTGTAATTTGGTGTTTTTATCGTTCTTTGTGGAGCAACACATCTTATCAACTTATGGACTTTCAGCATGCATTCATGAACTGTGGTTATTGTATTGACTACGGCAAATGTCTTAACTACTGTCGTGTCGTGCGCTACTGCACTTATGCTTGTTCACATAATTCCTAAGCTGCTGAGTGTAAAAACGAGGGAGTTATTTTTGAAGAATAAACCTGAAGAGCCTGATCGGGAGATGGACATTATTCGTACACAGGAAGAAACATGACGGCATGTTCGAATGCTGACTCATGAAATAAAAAGCACTCTTGACAGGCAAACTATATTAAAAACCACTCTCGTTGAGTTGGGAAGAACATTGACATTGGTGGAATGTGCACTATGGATGTCGACACGTACTGGTCTGGGGCTTCAACTTTCCTACATTTTGATGCTTTCCACAAAATGATATGCAGTAATGGTTTTGATGCTTGCCTCAGACAGTGAGAGGCAATGGCATGTTCACGAGTTGGAGCTCATTGAAGTGGCTGTGGATCAGGTTGCTGTTGCTATTTCACATGCTGCAATCTTGGAGGAGTCTATGAAAGCAAGGGATCACCTTGCGGAACAAAATGTTGCCCTTGATCTTGCAAGGAGAGAACCAGAAACAGCAATTTGTGCGCGCAATGATTTCCTGGCCGTCATGAATCTTGAAATGAGAACCCCCATGCATGCTATTATTGCCCTATATTCCTTATTACAGGAAACTGAATTGACAGCTGAACAACGCTTGATGGTAGAAACGGTTTTAAAGAGTAGTAACCTCTTAGCAACATTGATAAATGATGTATTAGATCTTTCAAGACTAGAAGATCAAAGCCTTGAACTAGACCTTAGAGCTTTTAACCTCCACTCAGTTTTTTGAGAGGTCATTAACTTGATCAAACCCATTGCATCTGTCAAAAAATTGTTTCTCTCATTAAATTTAGCATCGGATCTGCCTGAATATGTCATTTGTGATGAAAAACTTCTGATGCAAACCATATTAAATATTGCTGGCAATGCTATGAAGTTCTCAAAAGAAGGCAGTATATCTGTTTCAGTTAGTGTTGCAAAACTGGAATCTCTGAGAGATGCTCGAGCTCCGGGTTTTTGTCCAATGCCAAGTGATAATCACTTTTATTTGTGAGTACAGGTAAAGGATTCAGGATCAGGAATCAGCCCTCAAGATATTCCCAAGTTGTTCAACAAATTTGTAGACAGTCAATCTTTAGCAAGTAAAAATTCCTGTGGAAAAGGACTTGGACTTGCAATTTCGAAGAGGTTCTTAAGTCTCATGGAGGGTCACATATGGATTGAAAGTGAAGGCCTTGGCAAAGGGTGTACTGCTACATTCCTTGTAAAACTAGGAATTGCAGAGCATCCAAAGTGAGACTGAGCAACTTTTTATACCCAAAATATAAGAGAATCGGGGCTATTCACATTTTCCAAGACTTCAAGTTCTTGTTATGGATGGCAATGGGGTTAGCAGGATGGCGACCAAGGGCCTTCTTGTTCATCTGGGATGTGATGTAACAACAGCTGGTTCGAGTGAAGAGTGTTTGCAGATCTTTTCTCATGAACACAAGGTGGTATTCACAGATGTAGGTATCTCAGGGATGGATGGCTATGATGTAGTATCTGTATTACAGGATAGATTTTCAGTACGTCATCAAAGGCCACTGATTACAGCACTCACAACAAACACAGATAGGGCTACGAAAGATAACTGCTTGAGGGTTGGTATGGATGGAGTTGTACTCAAACCCATTTCACTTGAGAAGATGAGAAGTGTTTATCGGTACTCTTGCAGAATGGGACTCTTCGTAAAACGAGGTACTAAAGAAAGGCCTTGGAACAAAAAAGCTATAAAAATGATAGCAAATCCACTTTTAATGTATAAAAGACAGTTGCTTCCGAGCACCGTACAGGGCAGTAGATTGTTCACGCAAACGGCAGAATGACTTGAAAATATTACTCAATGTATTCTTGACACCGTGAGGGGACTGGGTTTAATAAAGTATTCTGAGAAATTCCATAAATCTTTCAGTCCTTTCCTGTGTTCTACACTTGTGTTGGTTCCTGTGACAAGAGTGGTTAAGTTAGCTTAAATTATAAATGTGAGATACGCAACACAATGTGTAACAATAAATCTGTAACTTTCAAGTTTGATTTTCCTATATAAATTAGAAAGATATTGTTTTGAAAATGTTGCACTTATTTCAACTTCTACTTTTTCCTTATATGAACTTCATATTTGCGGGTTTGGGACTCATTGTTCAATATCTGCTTGTTGGTATCCTCTTCAGTTTAAGTAAGCTGAGTTGGATTGGCAGAGAGCTTACTTGGTGCTAGAGGGAAGAATCCTAGACCTTAGAAATAAATAGCAACGCCACTCATGTAACATGAAACTAAGAGAACCTAGAGAATTGAAATAAAACTGATTAGCCCATAATTTAATGTTATTCAAATTAATTCGAAGCATACTACACGAAATGGAGACTGAAACTAGTACAGAAACATAACTGAGTTTGTTTGGCAGATTATGCTATAAATATGTAGAGAGATATATTATAATGTCAGAATATATTTAGTAATGCTTTGAGAAGTGGGGTTCTTTTTCTTCTTCTAATGAATGTATGTTCAAAGTCATATTTCATTTTGAATCCCTTATTCTATCGAGGCATGGAACTAGTAAGTTTATGGCCTCGGACTTGCATTTGTTAAGCATTCATCCGGAACTAGGATCAAACTCTCCATGAGATTTTATAGTTCTCTTCTCGCAATTCTCTTTTGATACATGAGAAGGCAAGCCATGGTGATGGTTGGAACAAAATTGCTAACACCTGTGTGTTGGGATAAATTGCTTTTAGGCGCAGTAGAAAAAAAAATTCCTTGCACATACAACTTTTGGTCCAACAAGTCCTTTGTTTATTTACAAGAGTTTGGTCTAGGATTATAATGACCACCAAACACCAATATCATCTCGTAAGTCATAACTACCAATAACGTTCCTCATCTGCTGCAAGTGCACTTGAAAAACTATTGGGCTCTATAGTGTCGCTACTTGGCACTCGCAGTAGTTTGAATCCCAAGTCCAGCAAAATTGACATTTTTTGGTCAAAAAGATAGAGAGCCTCAGCCTTATTTGGTGAAAGGTAACTAATTGATTTCGAAACCCTAATAATTCCATTTTTTTTGTAAGAAATGTACTCTCTTTGTAAAAACATTCTTCTTAGAAGTAGTAGTATTTGCAGAATCAGAAGTAGAAGAAGAAACCTACTAACTGATTTGAAAACCCATCTAATAATAATAACTCCATTTTCTTCTAATGCACCAATCCAATACCCATCTCCTCTTAAGAACCCTGTTGTGTTTGATCATCTTGTAAACACATTTGGGTTCGCAATAGACAAAGCAATCAAAGCCTCTAAAGACTTATCTCGCTCCACCTCGCCCTCTACTTTGAGTATTGTTCCTGATTTCCTCAAACAGACTCTATGTTAAACTGATGCCCAAATCACAACTATCTTTTCCAGGAAAACCACATTACTCTTTTCCAATATTCTTAGAGATGTAACAAGAAATCTAAAACACATATTCTTAGAGATGTAACAAGTAAGAATTTAGATCTCCTGATTTCGGTTTGTTATAGCAATAGTCAGATGCACATATTCATAGCTATGTCTAACAAGAAATCCCTAAGTTCAAAGTACTTTAATCCTTCAAAATTCAACATGAAATCTAAAACACAGATCTCAAAAGGCTAATTCAATGAATTGAGAAACTCACCGAATGGTTAGCGGCATCCAAAATCAGACCCTTCACGATGACTTTCAAGCTCCTTATGTCTCAACACCAATTGTAGGCTTAGAATCGAGACTAAGCTCGTGGGAAATTTTGATTTCCCAATGCCATAGCTTTGAGAAATTCAGTGATAGAGAATTCAATAATTGAGAAATCCAAATCGATTGAGAAACTCTTAGCTTTGAGAATCGCAAACTGGTAATTCGTTAAAGCAGCAAATTGAAGAAAAGTTGAGAAGGAACAAATATATTCGAGAGGAAACCATAAAATCAAAATTTAGGCCTCTGGTTTCAAGATAAAGTCTCTTAGGAGCTATCCCTCGAACCCTTGCAACTCTAGCAAATAAGAGATGAAGGAAATGAAATAGAAAATTACCACGGATAAACATCTATTTGCAGTAAATATCCGTGTCAAATTTTCCATAGATAATGTCTCTGGCAAATTCATGATTTTGGTGTAGTGATAGTAGTTCCCAAATATAAATAGAACATTTAGATAAGAATAATGTGAATCCAGAGCCTATAAGACAAGGAGATCCAGTTCAGTCAAGGAGTTTAGCTCACTTGTCATTCATATGATCAAGAGCTACCCGTCGGCGATAGGGATCATGGGAAGATGCAGCAAGGATTGGAAGCAAAGGGAAGTGATAATTTGAGAGAGGGACTTGTTGATCATACAAAAGATAAGTAAAATAAAGCGCAGGATTTTGATATTACTAGCGTACAAACTCAGGCTCGAGTCCGAAAAGACTCAATTACAAGTGGAAAATTAAATCCTTCAAAGTCAAATAAACAAGGAAAATCGATAAACAGTAACGGGGCATCTGCTCCCGTAAAAAGAACCAAAGAAAGTGTGCTCATAAATGAAATTAATAGCAAAAAAAAAATGAGATGGTAATGTTTGTCTCAGAATTAATGCACATACCTTAAATTGGTGCCTCTACTTTGCTATTCTCAAGAAGTTTGGGTTCTCTGGATTAACTACATTCTTCCCGTATAATGATAAATGGTGGCCCATGTGGGTTCTTCAAAGCTTTAAGAGGTCTCAGGCAAAGAGATCTCCCCTCTTCTTCAGGTTGCACTTGCTAGAGAGCTTGTTAGTTGGGGTATTTCTTGGCAAAGAGATAACTCTTACATCACCCATATGGCTACTCACAAAGGTATCCATTGCACATATTATTTGCTAATGACATTATAATTTTCTCCAAAGGTGCTATCAATGGTCTTAAAGCTCTTAAGAAGCTTCTAGATGAATACCGCGTTATTACTAGACAGTGGTTAAACCTTAAAAAAAAAACTTTTGGTGAGGGGTATGTTTGTTTCAAGGAAATTAAATATCCAATCATTGTTTGGTTTCACTCTAAGTGAACATTCCTTGAAAACTATTAAGAGAAGAGTTAATTCCTGTGTTGGAAGAATGCTTTCAATAGAGGGAAGAGTAATTTTTGGCCAATTCAGTGTTCTCAAGCATGCCTATTTTCAACATGTCTGTTTACAAATGGTCGGGAAGGTGAAACTATTATCAGAAACTTCATATGGTTTGGGGATCCATATAAAAAAAAGATGTAACTACTTCCCGGGAATAGTGCTACTAGCCTATAAGTGAAGGTGGTCTTGGTCTTAGAAGATTGAAGGACATTAATAAAGCCATGCTGAAAAAAGTTAGCCTTGAATATTGTTCAAAAAGAGGGTATTTGGGCTACTTATATGAGAACAACATACCTTACAAAGCATGGGGAAATCATAGAATATTACAAGAAATCTACTATGTGGCCTGGTATAGGAGTCGCTTCGCCTGAAGTCACACAAGACTCTTGTTAGAGTTTAGACTGCGGCGGATACATGGAGAGATAATTGGACTGGTCATAGAGCCCTAAGAGATCACCCTTTACTTGCTCATATACCTTGGACTGAGCAAAACTCTAAGGTCCCTGACCTGCTGACTGAGGGTGTTTGGTGTCCTGATCATACCATTGGGCAAACTATTGACTGCTGCTGGTGTAAACTTGAGTAACATTTTTTTAAGGGAACGATAGATAATTTTATCAACTTGATGTTCCGGGCCAATTTTCTGTCAAAGCTGCACATGAGAACATTAGATCAAAATTTCCTGCTTGCTAGTAGAGAGAAAATTTCAAAAACTTCTAGCCCTCCCAGGCACTCTAATCTTGCATGGAGAATCGTTCACAATGTTGTTCCAACAGAGGAAAGATCCAAGGTAGAGCAATTCAAATGAGAATCATTCTCAGTGTAGGCTATAAGATAATTCTGTGGAGAACAACACTCATTTATTCTTAAGCTGTTCTTATGCTCATAATTTGTTGGCATGGATTAGCACCTTGTTTGATCTAAAGATTGATACTTGGAATTTACAAGCAATATCTAAACAAGCTGATATAGTTAGCTCCTATATATAAGATCTTTGGGTAAATGGGGATATGGCCTGCCTTAACTCAATTTGGATGGTCAGAAACAAAACTCTCTCCAACAATTAGAGCTATAAAGTAATCTATTGCGATATCTATTCAGGAAGCTACAACAAGGTCCAAGGGGTTTATGAAAATTCTTCAATCTGACCTTGTTATTTTATACAGGATGCGGGTTCCACTGAGATATTGGAAAGCAAAAATAATTAGATCCTGAAAGGTGGCAAATATCTCAGTTGCTTCAACATCCCTTCCCTGTGCCCCCAGTTCCATCATAATTATTCTTACCCCAGGATCAGGGCTGTAAATTGTTTCAGCAAATTGCTGAAGCTTATGGATATGATCATCAATCGTCAATATTATGTTCAGAGATTCAGCAGTTACTTACGGATCCTCGTGACCGTGAGATTACAGTTAAATTTTCTAAAGTACGAGACCAACATTGTGGGTTGCTCTCCCATGTGTCAAGGCTTTGTTCTCAACTCCAACAACATCTAGCAAAACTTGAAAATGATGTAAAAGATACCAGCTTGTAAACCTTAACCATTAACCTCGTTATATTTTTTGTTGACATGGTTAAAACTATATCAGTTCTGACTGATACCGCGGTCATTGCTGACATATTTAACCGTGTTATATGTGGTATTCTCAGCTAATCTGTTTCACCCATCTATTTTGTACGGTTTAAAAGTAAACAAACCACCACTATCCTCAAAATTTATGCATGTTATTTCTTTTGTATATAAGTGTAATATAGGTTTTTGAACTTTTGGTTGATCCAATTTATATTTTTGCTACATGGTTGTAAAAAAAAAAGGCCAGAGTAAAACAATAACTAAGAACGTAAGCTTTCAACCTCAAGGGGCTGCATCAAATCCTGATCGGTGTACTTGGTGCCATATTTTCTATTATAACCATTTTTGTCCTCTGAATTATTGCATGACAATGTAAGAGTATTACTATTTTTGTTGATATGCTTAGCTTGCATTAAAATGAGATTTGAGTATATTATCAAAATAGAGAACAAATTAAGTCAATGTGTTTGAAACATTCTTTTAGTAGTAAACTCGATCTAATTTTAAATTATTTAAATTCGATTTGAAAAGTGAAGTTTTTTGGATTATTTTTACAGGACTTTGGAAACTTAAGGCAGATTAGGGAGCTATATACAGGAGCTATATACACCCAAAAATCACCACACTTCATCCGATTAAACTACTCCACCACACCCCACTCTACCCCATTACTCACATAAGCGCAATCATCGCATTCCACGATACCCAATTTCTCTAAAGCATTTCATCAAACAAAATCCTCGACCACCGATCAACAACCCCATATTTCCCATACATATCCAACAAAGAAGTCTACACAACCAGAGTGGGAAAAACCCACTCTTAATAACACACCCATAATGGAAAATCCCTAACTACAACCACCAATTGAAAATCAAAAATCAAAGAATATCCAAAGAAAAATCATAAAATCCCTAACTAGAGCCACTAATTGAAAACCCATATCAGATACATGATCAGGAATAATTTTAGAGAAACATGATATAGAATTAAGAACAAACAAATCAAACTTACTGGAAGATTAAAGAATAGGCAAATCAACAAATTCGAGAGCAGCAATTGAGCAAATACATTGAGGAATTTGATAAGCAATTTACTAACCCATCGTTGAGATCATGAAACTAGAGCTTCAGTTTTAGGTTTAGGGTTTGAGATCAAGTATTTGGGGATTTTGAGTTGGTGATAGTACTAGGCCTGCTTTCGGATCGGATCGGATCGAAAATGAGCCTAGTCAGAATTTTTTCAATTTTTTTCAGAACTGGAAAATCTATTCCGATCCGATCCGATTTTTTTCGGAACTGCATAAATATTTCCGAATTCGGAATATTTAGAAATTTTGGAATTCGGAATAATTCGAAAAAAAATTCAGAATGTATTTTCGGAATAATTTTGGAATGTATTTTCGGAATAATTTGGAAAAGAATTCGGAAATCAAGCTCAAATCAAGATAATGTTTTACTTGTGATATACTGTTGCCAACCTAGAGAGAGAGAGAGTCACCTATAAAACTACTGTACAGAGGCAGTGGAGATTTAAAATTAAAGATTCAAAGATTCTTCTTCGAATCAAAGTGTAGGTAGTGGAGATGGATACTAGATATGTACGCCCAAGATTCTTCTTCAAATCAAAGTGAACTGATCTCCAGAGGAGTGGACTGCTGATTAGTGAAGTGGAGGCAGTGGAGAAGAGTCGATGGTGATGTAGAGGTAGTGGATGAATTTTGATTTTTGGAGAAGAAGAGTCGGTGGAGGCAGTGGAGAAGAGTCGGTGGTGAATTTTAGAGATAAGGGAGTGGAGAATGGAGGCAGAAGAGTGAAGAATAGAGCCCTAGTTCAGATATAAGTTTAAGTGTTTAACTTATAAATTTTTGGAATAATCGGATCGAATGGATATTCGGAATATTTTTCGGAATAAATCGGATCGGAATATATTTCGAATTATCGGATCGGAAAATTCGGAATTTCGGAATAGCAAAATCTGTTCGGATTCCGATCCGAAATTTTTCGGAAAAATTTGGAAATCGGATTTTCGGAAATCGGAACTGTAAAATAGTGATCGGAAATCGAAAAAATCGGATCGGAAATCAGAAATTCGGACAAAAGTTGCACCCCTATGTGTTACACATCAAATTATCTTCCCTCTGTTTCTCTTCCCTCCGTTTGTACTCTGTTGTAAGCAATTTGGTTTCCCTTCCTACGACTCCAATAGAGAGAAAACGAAATTATTGGAGGGAAAACCAAAAAATAGAGGCAAAATTAGAAAACAAAAAAAAACCACAGACTCCAATTATATTTGCCACGGATAAAATCTGTCTCTAATAAACTACACATAAAATCTGAGGCAAAAAAAAAAAGACTGGCAAATTGACTCTTTTGGTGTAGTGGAATTGGTAATTGTAGACTGAGATATCGAATATAGAACTGGTTTTGATTCTAGTAGTCTTTGGTTATGGAGGAAACTCATTGCTACGGAAACATCAAACATCTTTTATAAAACTCCCCTTCCCCCAAATTATTAGACGAGACCTCAATCATTCAAATCATTAGCTATTTGAGAAAATTTTGGGATACTTGATAAGATAAAAGCGCAAATAAGAGCAACTGGCACTCCACATTAACAAATGCACTATAACTTTCAATGCCGAATGTAAAAAATTGGAAAAAAAATTATGCCTTTACCTACAATCATATTGCGTGCACGTTCATTTTAAGCGATACTGTGTACTCAAATGAGTGATTTATGCAAGGAACCACAATAGTCTAAGATAGGAACTCGAAATGCATTAAGGATGTAGGTAAATTATTAACAAGACGGACTATCATAAGCCCTGCCGGCTTACATATATACTCATCATATAAGATTCCAATAAAAAAAGCATAATTTTACAGCAACACAAATCTGGAGGAGATGGTGGTACGGCAACATAACTGCGGAGGCAAATCATTACTGGAATGAGGGGTATTACTGATTGAGGTCTCATTGTAGCTAGATCTCTTGGGTCTCATACTAGGTAGATCACTTAGTTCGTCGCAACGCTGTGCAACACAACAGTTTCAAGAGTAAGTCCGGGACCAAAACCCATTAGAACACCCCATTCAAGCCCATCACCAGTGGTACTTTTTCCTTCCTGCGATGACCTCTTCCTCATTTCGTCCAGAATAAACAGCACGCAAGCGCTGGACATGTTCCCGTACTCGTTCAGCACATGTCGAGTGGCCTTAAGTTTCTCTTCATTAAGACCCAGTCTGAGTTCTACTTGATCCAGGATTGCTCGACCACCCGGGTGAGCAATCCAAAAGAGAGAATTCCAGTCTTTGATTCCAAGCGGGGCAAATGCCTCACTTAAACTCTCCTCGACGTTCTTAGAAATCAAGTCTGGAACGTCCTTTAGTAACTGAAAAGTAAGGCCTGCTTCACGTAAGTGCCCACAAATTGCGCCATCCGAACCGGGGAGAATGGTTTGACTAGCTGAGATGAGTTCAAAAAGAGGACGCTCCTCCGGTATATCAGGGTCTGCACCGACGATCACAGAAGCTGCACCATCACCAAATAAGGCCTGGACCACCAAAGTATCGAAATGCGCTTCAGATGGCCCACGGAAAGTAACGGCCGTACTAATTTCAGAGCACACCACAAGGACACGTGCACCTGCATTGTTCTCAGCCAGATCCTTAGCGAGACGAAGGACAGTCCCACCAGCGAAACACCCTTGTTGATACATCATATATCTTTTCACGGACAGCCTCAAACCAAGGAGTTTTGTAAGTTGGTAGTCCGCACCTGGCATATCGACTCCTGATCTCGTACAAAATATAAGATGTGTAATTTTGGATTTGGGTTGTCCCCACTCTTTGATTGCCTTTGTTGCAGCTTCTTTACCTAATTTTGGTACTTCCACAACGACAATGTCTTGACGCGCATCTAGTGAAGGTGCATTGTACTCACACATGTTCGGGTTCTCTTCGAGAATTTCTTCAGTAATGTGCATGTATCGCTTCTTAATCATAGATTTATCACCTGTAACCACAACATGAAATACAAAATTTAGGAAATCTACGTAAACTGTTCCCGTAAAGCCAACAAATTAAATTTTGAGGAATTTGTTATTTTAAAAGTGTCAGTGTGGAGTGTAGTCATATAAATGACAATGTGGAGTGTAGTTCGCTTTGCAGTTAGTCTTTAACAACTCGTTTAGCTTTAAGTGAATGTAGCACATCACCTTGCCGTAAACTTTTGTTTTCTTTCAGCAATAGGATGCCTAGTTACTAGTTACAATAACAATAGGATATCACATTGTCGTGTCTTCGGTACATAAAAAGGTGGTAATGTGCTACAGAAAAATAGCTAGGTTTTGTTGTGTAATGTACTTACACATTCGTCTGAACTTCTCCTTCAACTTAACGAGATGCTCACTCTTTGTGACTCGAAAATAGTAATCAGGGTAATCAGACTGGTAGACACAATTGGATGGTGTCGCCGTACCAATGGCCAACACAGTGGCAGGTCCCTGAGAACGTGGTTGTGCGTTACGGAATTCCTCGACAGACACCATCTTATTACAGATAAAACTGTGAAGTGTTGTTTTCAGTATGTTTTGGGCAAAGTTTGTTGAGGATGAGGGAGATCTATATGTTGGAATTTATAGCACTGTTGGAGACATTAGGTTTAACTGATTGCCCACGTGGTTTTGCACTTCTGAGGTACGTGGTGTATCTGTAAATATATGGGAACACGTTTATATTGCCGGATACACAACGTGAAAAACGTTGATAGAGTTAAGATTCTTTTAGTCTGTCTTTTAATATTATCTTATCTTTGCTCCTTGCATGCAGTAACGAACTGAGTAAAAGTTTTATGTCCGATTCAAATAATTGTGACAGTTGGTTTCTGTGCCTGTCGTTAATAAATGTTTGAAACTGAGCTTTTTGCACAATTGTGGGCAGACTAAAAAGAAGTCAGATTTATGATAGAGTAATAGCTAGAGAGCAATGTTAATTGGGAGGATTCGCCTACAATCTGCTAGACTCAAAAGTAGTCATACAATGTCTCTCACATAAGAGAAAAAATCATATGACGTATGAAAAAATTCAAATTGTGACCTCTCCCTGCTATTATACTTTATCCTCTCAAATCAGTCTCTCTCCCTCAACTCTAACTCTCTCTCTCTCAACCACAACAAAAGGTGGGTGATCACCGGCTAAAGCTCCGTTAGTGGTGAATCTATCTCAAATCAGTCTCTCTCACTCTTTCTTTTTCTCTCTTTCTTCAAAACCCTTTTTCGGATCTGCGTTTGACAATAGATCGAAGTTAAGTTCGAACTTCCAAATTGGAGGTTGATTGTTGGGGAATTGCGCTTTGTTGGTTGGTAGGATCTCGTTTTTGCAGTGATTTCCAGAACGATTGGCAACCTTGAATAACGCATTCAAGAACAAATACGAACAGGTTAGTAAGGTGTAACTTTTTTGGTAATTAATGTCGAATTATTGTGTTAATCGATAATTTTGTTAGTGGTTTTTTAGTTTGAAATACATCCACCACTAACTCATTTGTCGATGCCCATCAATATCGACAATATGATGGCAGACAGTAATGTCCATCATCATGTTTTCGATAATATAAATGTGTGCTTTTATCTCGATGACTGCAAATGATGACACATTATTGTCGATCGCTTTAAAAATATACTCGGTACTCGACAATAAATTATCGATTTATGCATTGATCGACAATTTATGAAGTGCCAAAATTACTGCTTGCCATAATATTGTTAATATTGATGGGCATCGACAAATGAGTTGGTGGTGGATGCATTTGATACTAAAAAACCACAAACAAAATTGTCGATTAACACAATAATTCGACATTAATTACCATACCAACAAAAGTTACACCCTACTAACATGTTCGTATTTGTTCTTGATGACGTTCTTCAAGGTCACAAATCTTTATGGAAATCACTGAAAAAATGAGATCCTACCAACCAACAAAGCGCAATTCCCCAACAATCAACCTCCAATTTGGAAGTTCGAACTCGATTTCGATCCATTGCCATACACAGATCCGAGAAAGGGTTTTGAAGAAAGAAAGAAAAAGAAAGAGTGAGAGAGACTAATTTGAGAGGGCAGACGATTTGAGATGGATTCACCACTAATGGAGCTTTAGCCGGTGATCACTCCCCTTTTGTTGTGGTTAAGAGAGAGAGAGAGAGAGAGAGAGAGAGAAGGATAGTTAGAGTTGAGGGAGAGAGACTGATTTGAGAGAGCAGAGTACAACAGTGGAAAGAGGTCACAATTCAAATTTCTTCCCACGTCATATAATTTTTTCTCTCATGTGATAGACGTATGACTACTTTTGAGTGTAGCAGGAGTGTGGGCAAAAGGGAGTGTAGGCAAATCCTTGCCCATGTTAATTTGCCAGAGATATAGTTATGCAACTAAGGTCTAGAGGAACTTGTCTAGAAGAAGGATTTCCCACGCCGACTTCCCAATCTATGGCATAACAACCAGTTCAGCCAATGCCGACGATGTCCTCTTGCATGTTGGGGCCTCCCATAGTTTTGAACGCCGATAATGATACTGTGCAACATGTCAAGGGTGACGGAAAGATGTTGAGCGGGAGTTTGGATGATTGTCCTTGGAGTTCCTTAAGTGGATATCATAATAGTAATCTCCCATATGGTAGATAATTATAATTATGCTGGCACAAAAGTATGATTTATTTGTTGGCATTAACATAGACAGGTTCGAGAACCACGAAAAAACCGTATAAGATCATAATGGAGTAATGCGTAATCCTAAATATTCGATTCGTGTTCTATATGTATTGGAATGTTATTCATGTTCTAGCTAATGGGTTGATCAAGATCTGTGCGCACATGTTGAAGATGGGCTTGTGTCATATTGATGCGATAAAAAACTCGGTTTAAATACACCGCTTAAAAATATGGATATCATAATATAATAAGGGCAAGCGGGGGTCAAATCCACAGGGAGTAAAGATGTTTTAGACTGAAAAATAAATCAAACTACGACTTTCAGTACGATTGCAGGAGCACGTTCCCACTAGAAACGAGGTGGGAGGTCGCTAGGCGACCCCACCACCGAGAGTAGGAACAATTTAGCTATGTCATTCTACGAGCCTTTTTGAACGACAAACAGAACCACGGCTAAAACTCGTCCAACGACCATAGAGCGGTGACAACGACAACCCCACAATTAGCCCTTTGTCCGCAAGGATATATGAAAGCCCACGACCCTGAAGGGACAGCTTAGGAATTTCCTAGGGCACGTACGCAGGGGTACCCCTAGGTTAAACCCTCCTTATAAATAGTGGTGAGGAGGCAACCCAAAAGGGGGATGTTCTCCTTCTTCTTCTTACTCTTCTTTTACTGTTTCCTGCGCGACTCTTTTCCGGAGACAATCGGCTAAACCAATGAGACAGAGAGCGGTGCCCTCCTTCGGCATAGTATCAAGCCAAAAATGAACATACGTTTATTGTTATCCCTAAGATGAATTACTAGACTACAATTGGGAGCCGTCTGCGTTCCCACCCTCAGCTTCTTCTGAGCGATTATGGTAGTCTCTACCCGTAACCAATCCTAAGAGCAGGCGATGGCCAAGATGAGAGCGGTGTTGTTACAATTACAGGCACAAATGTCCACCAAGGATGATCAGATATGCCAACTACAACTCACCAACTTTACACTTCGTGAAACTCTTGTCGCTGGTACTCAACTGCCGCCAGACGGCCCAACGGTCTCTGCGTTGGTCAGCGAGTCCACACCACACAAACCAGCATCCGATCATGGAACGTTGACCCCCGCCAAAGTACCAGTCTGTGAGCAACAAGCCACACCGGTTTACTACCCATACCTGCCACCCCACGGATCGCACATCCTGCGCCCGCATATGCCACTCCCCCCATCGACACGATCGGGTTACCAGCTTAGTCGCAATGACCCGCCGCTACCCAGTCGGTTCGCCCCACAACATTATGACCCCAGAGTACCAACTTCTCTACCGGACTACGACGCGCGCTTGGTGACGACCATGCCAGCTCTTACCAGGGTATCCACCGTACAACCCCGATGACCCCTCCTACTCCCTGACCACAAATACCAACCCTACAATGACCGATATCACGCCTATAATAATATATTTCATGACCGGTATCTGGGCATGCCTTTATTCGGGCAACCCAATGATCCACACCGCGAGAGCCACTTTGACGAGTCATCCACCAGGAGTGGGGTCATTCCCAGACGAGAAACGCGCATCAACGACCAGCTGCCATTATTAACGGCATCTAGGGAGGTACTAATCCAGACCATGTAAGACATTGATCCTACTAGGCGGTTAACCAAGGAAACCCTCCGCCGGATCTACAATACCCCTTTCACAGCGGCCATTCGGAGTTATGTCCCGGTCTAGAGCTACTTTCTACGAAAGATAAAGGCCTTCACAGGGTACCCGGACCCCGGCCAATACCTCTCCAAGTTCTAATATAGCATTGACCTACAACACCAAATGGATGAACACATGTATTACCTGTTCCCTTTGACCTTGTTTGATGGGGGCCCTTGCATGGTTTCAGAGTCTCAAACCTAATTCTATTTCCACGTTCGAGCAACTCTCGTTAGCTTTCATCGAGAAGTATCTACACAACCAACATTCCAAGAAGCAGTTAACAGAGTGATTTTCATTGAAACTACAGATCAATGAAAGCACCGACTCCTTCCTATCCATGTTTAAAAATGAGCTTACCCTTATTGAACAGGTCGATGCCCCGACCGCCAACTTCGCCTTTATGGGCGCCTGCCTCCCAAGCTCTAAACTTTGTGAGGCCTTGCACATGAAGCGACTTGAAACTCTCGAACACCTGTACAAAAAATCTAAAAATATCATAACGTGGAAGTCGACAATCGTGCGTCTGCCTCGCAAATCATTACCCTCCTGGGTACTACATCCGCCCATTAGCCAGTCGCCCGTCCTGATACTTCTAAACATCCGAGGGACCGACAAGTTGACTTCGACGATGGCAGGAACAAATGGCGCATGGGATGCGACCCGCACGATAAAATGGGGCCTCCACATGATGGGCGATAAAGAGCCCTACGCTATGAACGATATCCCCCTAGCAACCTCACCATATCACGGGCGGACCTACTCCTCACTATTAAGAATGACCTCGACTACAAAAAGCCACGCCATAAACTAGACCATCTTGGCCGCCCATATTGCGCGTACCACGACGTACATAACCACGCCACCGAGGAGTATTATGACCTCATCAATATAGATGAGACTTGGTTCTGCCTAGGATGTTATACTTGATACCTCAAATGACCCATCCTGACTGTTAATAGATCGCCTCATCAAACACTCGACAAACCTGTGACAAGCGCACGGGCAATGAGAAATCTAGCAGTGTGTGAAATGATATTGGGGGATCTCAACAAAGCACCGTCTCGGAATGCCATCTACAATTACATGTGACAGTCTTAATGCTTCACTGAGAATCAGCGTACGGCCCATGGCATCGCAATGGCCACCGACATACCGCACGAGCAGGCCATATTCTTCACTGACCAATACCTCGCCTTAGTCTCCCATTCACACGATGATGCTCTTGTCATGTGGATTGTGATTGGCGGTATCCTCGTCAAGTGCATGCTGGTTGATTCCGGTAGCGGTGCTAACATCTTATGCTACGGCGCCCTTCAAAACATGAACATGTAGGATTGCTTAGCACCCTTCAAAATAAAGATCTTCAGGTTCAACGGGTACACAAAATGGGCAATGGGAGAGCTTGCGACTCAAGTACAGGCTAGCCCAATCATGGTACCTACAATGTTCATCGTCATCAATAGCCCTACAGTTTATTACAATGGTTTCCTGGGGCACGATTGGATCCATGCTATGTAGGTAGTCCCATCATCCTACCACCAGGCAATATGCTTCCCAACACAGTTTGGCCCGTACCAGATATGAGGCTGATAGGTCGCAGTTTGTATCTGTTACATCAACTCCCTCTAAAATTTAATAAATCATAAGAACTCCAAGAAAAAGGGGAAGAACATCACCATTGGGGATTATCAACGAACAGGGAACGAGCCCATAGAGGTGTCCCCCGTTCCTCGCCACCCTTATATGCCAATACTTTTAGACGCTCCACCTGATCAAAATGATGCAGTTATAGGTACGTTCAGCAGGGAGTGGACCTCGCCTCTCATGGAGCCGGTCATTAAGATTACTCTTGACGGCCCCATGAGATCAACGTATATTGGTTCCTTGTTAACAAGTAACGAGCATGCAGACCTCATCGCCCTCCTCTAGTAATACAAAGATGTCTTTGCTTGGTCCTTCGACGAAATGCCAGGTATAGACCCTAAAGTGGCCTGCCATCACTTACATGTTAACAGCAATGCAATCCCCGTCAAGCAGAAACCACGCCGAATAGCCCCAAGGTTGCGCGGGGCCATAAACAATAAAATTCAAAAGTTATTAAAGTCAGATTTACCAGACCCGTGGACTGCCCACGCTGGGAAGCTAACGTCGTGGCCATCCCCAAAAAGAATGGGAAAACCCGAGTGTGTATTGATTTTACCGACTTTAACCGGCACTGTCCTAAGGATAGCTTTCCCATGCCCCTCATCACCAGACTGGTCGATTCCATGGCCGGATGCGAGCGATTGTTCTTCATGGATGGTTACTCCGGGTACAACCAAATACCATTGGTAGTCGTGGACCAAGAGTGTACTTTCGTTACTATAGAGAATAACCTGTACTGCTATACAGTCATGCCTTTCAGCCTGAAGAACGCAGGTGCTACTTACCTATGCTTCTTTACCTCTATGTTTAAAGAACTATTATCCAATACAGTTGAGGTCTACATCGATGTCATGCTCATCAAGAGTCGGCTGAGCGGTGACCATCTCACCGACCTCGAGACGCTCTTTACAACATTGCGATCCTATAAGATGCGATTTATCATAGAGAAGTACAGCTTCGGAGTCTCCTCAGTGATGTTCCTCTGACACCTCATCACTCACCGCGACATTGAGGCCGACCCCGATCAAATCCGCGCCCTCGTCTATATGCCATCACAATGAACTCTGAAGCAAGTTCAAGCCCTCGTAGGCAAAATTGTGACACTTGACCACTTCATTTACAAAGCTTCCTACAAATACTGTACATTATTCAAATGCATTCATGATAATAAAAAATGCCAGTGGAGCGATGAATGCGAGCCAGCCTTCCAGAACATGTTGCGCTACCAGGCCACCCCACCCATCCTCAGTGCCCCAAATGAACATGAGTTATTAGGTTTGTATCTCGGGAGTACAGATGAATCCATAAGCACAATACTCGTTCGTATGGAAAACTGAACTGAGAAACCAGTATACTTCGTCAGCAAAACCCTCTTGGGAGCAGAACTGCGATACTCTACTATAGAGAAATAGGCCCTCACCTTGGTATACGCCTCACATAAATTATGACCGTACTTCCAGGCACATAAAATAAAGGTCATTACCACCCAACCATTACGAGAAATCTTTACCAAAAAAGATAAAACTTGCCTCATCGCTAAATGGGCGATTACTATGGGGGAGTTTGACATCCGTTATGAGCCAAAGGTCGCGATCAAAGGACAGGCAGTCGCTGACCTCCCCATTATCGATGACAACTGGCATAGCGACGAGGACGAAGACCATGGCAGCCATCTCGATCTTAACGAACTGACATATACTAAGGGATGGTGGCCGAATACTGATGTGTCCTTCAACGCGGGTGGCTCGGGTCTTGGGATAGTGCTGGTTACTCCTACTGATGAAAAAAATTGAGAAAGCCATATGGCTCAACTTCCCCCTCAGTAATAATGAAGCAAAGTACGAGGCATTATTATCTGGGATAGATTCAGCGTTGGCTCTGGGCGTGGAAGAAATTTTCATCTTTACCGACTCCTAGCTCGTTGTTAACCAGCATAGTGGGACGTTCCAGGACAACGACAGAATGTTCGGCTACATAGATACCCTGAAACAATGACTGAGCAAGTTTCAAAAGGTTAACCTCAAGCACATTCATCACAGCGAGAATAAATACTTAGACGCCTTCACGTATTTAGCAGGCATTGTCGGTGATAGACTCTGGGTAATTCAGGTTGGAATCCTTAAACCGAGCATAGTCTAGAACCCAATACCGGCCATACAAACTGATCGCTCTTCCCTCCTTAACTGGTGCCAGTCTCTCCATGACTTTCTTGGAGAATACCATATTCTTCTCGCTGGCCGGTCGGCTGCTGAGAGCATCCACAATGGAGCACACAAATACATGACCATTAATGGCGAACTCTTTCGATTAAGCCTGTATACTCCACACCTCACATGTATCACTGGGGAAAGTGTCAACAGAGTCATCGAAGGTGTCTGCGGCGTATAGAGCGGGTCATTCTATGGCTAACCGAGCCTGAATACAAGGATTAGATTTCATAGAATATGCCCAGAAATGCGACAAATGCCAATTCAATGGGGACTTGATTCATGCACCATCCATCGACCTCCGCATAGTCTCTAGTCCCTGGCCATTTGCAAAATAAGGATTGAAAATCATTGGGGTTCTCCCTATGGTAAGCGGGAGACGTCAATGGTTGCTGGTTGCGGCGAACAACTTTACCAAATCGGTGTAGGTGATACCCCTCGCCCGTATTAGGGAAGAAGAGGTCATCACCTTCCTATGGAAGCACATCATCACACTGTTCGATGTTCCCGCCATCCTGATGACCAACAATGGTGCATAATTTGTGTGAAGCAAGGTAAGAGATTTTGTCTGACCTTACAACATCAAAATCATTCCATCCAGCCCCAGATCCCCCTAGGGTAATGGGTAGGCCGAGGCCACTAACAAAACAATAATTGATGGAATCAGTAAACGCCTAGACGTGGCTAAAGGCCGCTGGGCCAACGAGCTACCCCACGTTCTGTGGTTCTACTAAACGATACCGCGTAAGAGTACGAGCATCATCCCGTTTATGCTCACTTATGGCTCCGATACAGTACTCCCTACCGAGATCATCGCCAATACTATGAGATCCCTGATTGTGGGTAGTAAGATCAATGGCTGACTCCTCGCCAAGAACCTCGACCTGATAGACCAAACTAGAGAGGAAGCATCCTCCCACATACTCTAATATTAGGTGACACTAAAAAGAAACTATAACAAATGGGTGATTCCTCGGCAGTTCTGCAAAGGGGACTATTTCATGAAGAAAGTCTTCCCTACAACTCACAATCATAATAAGGGTAAACTTTAGTCAAATTGGGAAGGCCCATACCTCATATTCCGCGTCGTTGATGGCAACGCCTACTATCTACTTAATCGCGATGAAGATGAGCTCAAATCTCCCTAAAACACCATGAACCTCCGCAAATAGATTCTGTAGCAATACCTACCGTGTGTATAATTACTCATCTTATATATTTCAAGTTTCAGCTCCAAACTCTTCCAAGTCCTCGCAAAGACGAGAGCTATTTTTTGAAGTAAAAATGCACTCACATGACTAGGGGCGTTCTTAAACTAGGACGTCGTCGCAAAGACGAGAGTCCTTTTCTAAAGTAAAAATGCATTCACATGACTAGGGGCATCCTTGAAGTAGGGCGTCATCGCAAAGACGAGAGTCATTTTTTGAAACTCACATGACTGAGTGCGTCCTTGAAGTAGGACGTCATCGCAATGTGATAACGGTCAAAATTCGGTGTTTAGTATGGGTAAAAATTAGAGTGTCGTTCACTTTTGAATGGAACTAGAAATTAGTTTTGGTCTTCTGTTTTAGTAATCTAAGGTTGTAAAACCGTAAAAATAAATGATATGGTTTTAATCAAGAATAAAGGTCTAGGGGTTTCGGATTTCACCACCATTTACATACAATATCAACATAGTATCGTATATTAAATTCTCCACTTAATTAAAATAACAAACTTCGACCTTTTATCGATGTAATCCCATGATTAATTATAACTCAAGTAGAATATATTATATGAACTAAGTATGCACTAAAAACACATTTCATGAAAGTTATGCTAACTATGAAATGTTAATTAGGATCATATCTTAGAAAAATATAATATTAATATAATTTTACTTTATAATTTGAGAATCACAAAACTCTTCCTATATCTCTACTTAAAGAGATCATAGGATGATAATGGATGTCTCTAACAATATAGTTTTAGGATTTGTGATAATATGCTCATATTGTGTTGGAGAAAAATACATTCTACTACATGATATCATACGCTTATGGAGGATCCATCCTCACCCCCAGTGAGGACTTAGCCGGCCATTATAATAACTATTAAACCTAAGTGATATGAGAATGAAATGAACATAAACTAATAACAAAAAGAGGAATTTTATTGACTTACAAAATAAAATGCTCCAAATACTTACAAGACTTGCACCAACTTACTCCAATAATGCTCTCTTACACTCTACAAGAATGATTCTCTCAAAATTAGGTAATCTTATGAGCTCACCACCTCTCCCTTTATAGATGAAGGAGAGGGTTCTTACATTTAATATTATATTTATAACCTATGCCATGAATGTACATAAATTTATAACCTCCAAGAGTTATCCTCCAAAATTGTAACCTCCCCATGTGGGATCCTTGTGTTTGACAACTCTATATCCTTCTCTAACAGTTCATCCTTTGAGCTATACATCTCGGTATTTGTACATATTTGGTAAATGAGCTCCATGTGACCTGAAATATAAAAATTGGTTTTATAAGTCATGTTTAATAATAAAATTAAGAATAATAAGCATTAAGTCATAGGGGAATAGTGGTCATTTTATGTGTCCATCAAATACCCCCAAACTTAAAGTTTGCTAGTCCTCGAGCAAAGAAAAGAATAAAATCATAACTCTTTCATGGTTAAGACGATTGCATTTAGCGTATGCAACAAGCCGTTAAACCTATAGGTTACCCATATAGGACGAGTTTTGTCTCGTGAGGATTTGCAGTGACTATACCCATAAAAGTCAATAAGGGCATTATAGTAGTTTATATACTCATTAGGTCATTTCAACTAACTTATTGATATCTGATAATGGTAAAAAAATTTAGAAGGTAAACCCCTTAAAATTTAATTCTTTCACATATATATAATCAGGGAACTTCAAGAATTATCCAAAACTAGAGATACTACCCAATACTTAAATAAGATTTTACATATTTTTTTAATATCCTCAATTGTTATGAAAATAGTTACTGCACGTACAACTTTATTTAGAAGCTCTTGAGTCAATATCTAGTCATTTCGTATTTCGTGAAACAAATCTAACGGTCAGTTTGACAAGTGCCATAGTCAATTCGAATCCTGTTATTGATTTTTAGGGAATAACTATAAGCCCTTTTATTTTGGTACTTGTTTCCTTAGTGAAGCCTCCATAATATGAGTCGTTGGTCGATAATCCCAGCCAGTTGGCTTAGGTTTCCGGGGATTGGTTCCCCTTCGTGACCTAGGCTCTGGATTCTCACAAGTAAACTTTATTCCTTGCTCTTTTCACATAGTTTATGACTATACTCGAGATTGGTGATAATTCTTCCTCTTTCAGTTCTAATCATGCGAGTATGCCTTGCATCGTGAAAGTTTTTAGAGCTATTTTGGCTTATAGAAATCCTTATTCTATTACTTCAGGATCGAACCTATTCTTTAGGCAGTTATTTCTCTTGTAATGGATCATTCCTACCTCAAATACTAGATTCCCTTTGATTGCTTAAAATTCTAGATAAAGTAATAAATGCAATACTATTGTGAAGTGCATTTGTTTTGAAAAATATCAACCAACATGAAATTTTCTCTAATTAAAGGGTAGTACATCTAGCTTAAGATAATGTTCCAAAATTTTCTAAGCATGTATTTGATGAAAATTTTAACTTGGTTTTTACGACCAAAATATTTAGACCATATCAAATACTTATAAGCTTGCAGAAACTTACTAAAGAGTCTCATAAATTACCATAATGACCTATCTTTTCTCTAAAAAAGTAAAAAATGTGAACAATTTTTCCCCACCCCCAAACTAAAAAGAAGCATTGTCCTCAATATTTGAAAACATACCTTAAAAGAAGGGAAAAAAAATCGAAGCATAGTACCTGATATAACATGGGTTGCCTCCCAGATAGCGTTAAGTTTATTGTCTTCAGCCAGACAAAATGAGGAACCCCCAAACTCAGTGAAAGTTGGGTGAAAAGGATATGAATGCTACTCCTCATAAACTGGGTCCAGAAGCTTCAAGTCTTCATTGGTGAAGCTAAAATGTTCATAATAAGGCTTAAGCCTTTGCCTGTTCACTTTTTGTATTTTGCCAGTACTCAGTTCTTCAGCCTCAACCGCCCCATGTGGATATACAGTTTTAACAATGAGAGACCCGGTCCATCGTGATCGTAGTTTGCCATGAAATAAATACAACCTAGAAGAATACAACAAGACTTTTTGGTTTGGTTCAAATGATTTTCGCAAAATGTTTTTGTCGTAAAACGCTTTCATGCGCTCCTTGTAAGTCTTTGCTGAATGGTATGCATCATTCTGTAGTTCTTCTAACTCATTTAGTTAAAGCTTACGATGCAAACCGGCCTTCCCAATATCAAAGTTCAAGGCCTTTATTGCCCAATATGCTCGGTGTTCTAATTCAACTGGAAGGTGACAAGCCTTTCCATAGACTAGCCGGTAAGGAGACATTCCAATAGGTGTCTTAAAAGTAGTACGATAAGCCCAAAGAGCATCGTTTAGTCGAGTTGGCCAATATTTACGGTTTGGTCTTATCGTTTTTTGAAGAATATTCTTGATTTCATGATTGGAAACCTCCACTTGCCCACTAGTCTGCAGATGGTACGGTGTAGCAACCTTGTGTGTTACTCCAAATTTTTTCATTAAGTTCGCAAACATTCGACTGTTAAAATGTGACCCCCCATCACTAATTATTGCCCTCAGCGTATCAAAACGAGAAAAAATATTCTTTTTAATAAATTCAATAACAACCGAACTATCATTGGTCCTAGTAGGAATAGCTTCAACCCACTTAGTCACATAGTCAACGGCTAAAAGGATGTACATGAACCCAAAAGATGGGGTGAAGGTACCCATAAAGTTTATGCCACAAACATCAAATGGCTCAACGACCAAAATTGGGTTTAGTGGCATCATATTCCTACAGGACAAGGCTCCCATTCTCTGACATCTTTCACAAGCAATGCAAAATTCATGAGCATCACAAAATAAGGTAGGCCAATAAAATCTACACTGTAAAATTTTTCCAGAGGTCTTTTTAGAGCTGAAGTGACCACCACAAGCTTGGGAGTGACAAAATTCTATAACTTTGGTATGCTCAAAATCTGGGATACATCTCCTAATAATTTGATCAGAATAATATTTGAACAGGTATGGGTCATCCCAGAAGAAGTGTCGAGCCTCACTAAGAAATTTATTCTTATCTGGCTTGATCCAAAAACTAGGAAGGTGACCGGTGGCAAGATAATTCGCTATGTCTGCAAACCATGGTACAGAAGACATAGAGCGAATGGACATGAGTTGCTCGTCAGGAAATGACTCACGAATAGGTAACGACCTATCTAAAGAATCATTGTCTATTCAAGAAAGGTGGCCAGCTACCACATTCTCGGCACCTTTTTTATCCCGAATCTCAATATCAAACTCCTGAAGTAATAATATCCATCGGATTAAGCGTTGTTTGGTGTCCTTCTTGGTAAGAAGGTGTTTGATAGCAGCATGATCCGTATAGACTATTACTTTAGAACCTATGAGATAAGAATGAAATTTTTCTAGAGTAAAGACTATCGTTAGAAGTTCTTTCTCTGTGGTTGTGTAATTGAGTTGCGCATCATTAAGAGTTTTACTGGCATAATAGATGGCATGCGGAAGGTTATTAATGTGTTGTGCCAAAACTGCATCAATGGTATAGTCAGATGCATCACACATCAACTCGAAAGGTTCATTCCAATTTGGAGGTTGGATGATGGGTGATGATGTTAGACGTGTTCGGAGATTCTCAAAAGCTTTAAGACATGAATCATCGAATAAAAAGGTGGTGTCCTTGGCGAGGAGATTGCTGAGGGGTCGAACAATTTTGCTAAACTCAGGAATAAAACGTCGATAAAATCTTGCATGGCCCAAGAATGAACGAATATCCTTGACTGTTCGTGGGGGTGGGAGACTAGATATGACATCAATCTTGGCTTTATCTATTTCGATACCCTTTGCTGATATGACATGTCCTAATACTATGCCTTTTTTACCATGAAGTAACATTTTTCCCAATTTAGAACAAGATTTTTCTGTTGACACCTAGCAAGAACAATAGATAAGTGGTAGAGACATTGGTCAAACAAATCTCCAAAGAGGGAGAAGTCATCCATGAAAACCTCAAAGAAACGCTCAGCCATGTCAGAGAAAATGCCCAACATACATCGCAGAAATGTTGCTGGGGCATTGCATAACCCAAATGGCATGCGGCGATAGGCAAAGGTTCCAAAAGGACAAGTAAGCGTGGTTTTCTCTTGGTCCTCTAAAGCGATGAGTATTTGATCGTACCCAGAATACCCATCAAGAAAACAATAGTATTCATGACCGGCGAGACGTTCAAGTATTTGATCCATGAATGGTAAGGGAAAATGATCTTTTCGAGTGATCGAATTAAGTTTTCTATAATCTATACATACTCGCCACCCTGTGGTCATGCGAGTGGGGACAAGATCATTGTGATCATTCTTCACAACAGTGATTCCAGACTTTTTAGGAGCAACATGAATTGGGCTTACCCATGGGCTGTCAAAAATAGGATAAATGATCCCAGCGTCAAGCAGTTTCAAAATTTCTTTTCTTACAACCTCAGCCATAGTCAGGTTAAGCCTTCGTTATCCTTCTCTGGACTTCTTGGCATTATCCTCGAGTTTGATCTTGTGCATGCATTCAGAAGGACTAATACCCTTAATATCTGAAATGTTCCATCCAAGAGCTTTTGTATTTTTTTTCTTTAATACACGCATTAATTTATCTTCATTCTCAGGTTCAAGGTCAGATGCAATGATAGAAGGAAGAGTCTCATTAGGACCTAGGTAGACATATTTGAGATTTTCAGGGAGAGGTTTAAGTTCTAACCTAACGCGCACTTCTTCCGCTTCTGGAACAGAATCCTTAACTTTCAGCATTTTAACATTATCATTATTATTCACAATAGAAACAAAATCCAACAAGGCATTGACCTCATTGATAAGGTCATCAACATCTAAATTATCTTCAAAATGTGCAAGACAAGCTTCTAACGGGTCCCTAGGATTGGAACTATGAAATGTACTGTTTACAACAGTACCAAGCATGTTAAACTCATCGGGTTCATTTTCAAGCGGAGTATGAGTTGCATTGAAGATATTCAGATCGATGGTCTTATTCCCATAAGTCAACTTCATAGCTCCACTATGGCAATTGCTTAATGCATTAGCAGTGGCCAAGAAAGGTCGGCCAAGGATCACAGGTATCTCACTATTTGCGTCTTTTACCGGGTTTGTGTCAAGGACCACAAAGTTGACAGGATAGAAAAAATCGTCAACCTGGACAAGTACATCCATCATAACTCCTCTAGGAATTCTAATGGATCGATCAGCTAGTTCTAAGGTTCTATGTGTCAGTTTTAGTCCTTCAAGACTAGCTGCTCATATACCAAATAAAGGATCAAGTTGACATTGGCACCTAAATCAAGTAAGGCTTTTCTGATGCGATTTGTCCCTATGTGACAAGAAATTGTTGGCATTGCTGGATCTTTATATTTTATGGGTGCTTTGTTCAAGATTATAGAGCTAACCTGAGCATACAATTGAATAACATTTTTACTGTCATGGACATTGAAAGCTTTCTTGGAAACATTCATACGTTTTGTGAACGTGCAGAGGTCCTTGAGATGTTTTGCATAGGAAGGAATCTGTCGTAACGCATCAAGGAAAGGAATAGTGATCTTAAGATTCTTGAACATCTCCTTAAAATCTTCATCGGGAATGCTATTCCTATTGACTAACAACCGATGGGGAAAAGGTGCTCTAGGAATTCTAGGTGGATCATTTTCGATAATCTTCTCACTTAGCAAGAGCTGCCCAGTCTCTTCCTCAACAAAAGGAGTTTTTTCACATATTGGTTTGCCTCCTTCTACAACTTTTTCAGTACTAGGATTAGGACTTTTACGTGATTTGCCCTCAGGCATCCTAACTTTGTTGTCTACAGTCTTTCCACTACTAAGTGTAATCACCGCATTCGCCTGATCGTAGGATTGGGTTGGGTTTGACTTGGAAACGTACCTTTGTCTCTAGTACTTAACCCAGATGCCAATTGAGCAATTGATGTTTCTATTCGACTCATGGATTGCTGATTCATTTGCATGAATTGTTGCATCAACTGGTTATTAGATTGCAATAGGGCTTGGATGCCATCATCCGAATATGGTTTCCTATTCTGAGGAGGAACGTAAGAAGTATTTTGCTGAAAAGGTTGGTGATTGGGAGTAAATGACACACTACCTTGATTTTGATTTGAATTAGTCCCTTGGTAATACGGTCTGCCAGAATAGTTATTCGAATTATTCCTCTCTGAAGAATTTCCTTGATGATGTGACTGGTTATAAGGAAAAGAGGGAGGTTTTTGATGAAACATATTTACCTGATCCTTCCTGGTTTCCCTAATTTCATGAATCAAAGGGAAATCCTGAGTATAATGTCCAACATCGTCACACACAACACAAGCTTGCATCTCAGCATGAAAAATTTGTGCTTTAACAGACATTTTGTTTTTCCCTATTTTTAAGGACTCTATCTTACGCAGGATGGTCGTCAGGGTAGCTTCCGAATTGGAGTTAGATCCAACTCCAAAGGCATTACCCCCCTTTTCTTGAATATCAGTTTCTTTCATGGTGCCCCAGGTTTGCAATTTTTCAGCCATCTCTTCTAAAAAGTCCAAACCCTCTACATCATCCTTATCAGTGATTTCCCTAAACAAAATGATTCTGCAGTTCTCTTGGTTTCAGTATCTAGTCCATCATAAAGATTTCTAGTTAGGACCCAGGAGTCGATACCGTGATAAGGGCACTGTAGAATTAGTTCCTTATATCTCTCAAGATAATCCTTTAAGCTTTCTCCTTGAAGTTGAGTAATCCTAAGAATGGCCCTACGAAGGGTCTCAGTTTTCTCAAGAGAGAAAAAATTCTTGTAAAAGGCTTAAGTAAGCATCTCAAAACTCGTGATTGATTTTGGCCGTAGAGCTTGAAGCCAGCTCTTAGCTTTCCCTAGTAAAGAAAAGAGAAACAACACAAGTTTCATGGCCTCCATTTCGTTCTCATTCCTATACTTTTGGAGGAACATTAAGTCATCAAAATCCCTAATATGAGCATATGGGTTATCATCTTCTCCTCCTGAGAATTTTGGCAATGAATTGATGAGCGTATTTCTAAGTTCAAATTGCCCAGTTGTAGGAGGTAAAACAATGCACGAGGCACGATTTGTCATTTTTGGGAACATGTGATCCTTAAGAGGAATTCGCACGGATCCCTGACCATTCTCATTATCATTGGCATCTCCCATCTCAAGTGATTGGGGTGGAACACTAAATGGAGTGAATGAGAAAATTGGACTCGTATTAAGTCTCAATGGAGAGACATGGAAATCAAAAGTTTCTAACTCACCCTCAACAGGGAAGAGTTCCCTACGAGTAAGGATTGTACGGTTTCTCGTATTAATAGAGATTAGAATCTCCAGCTGGGTTGACTCACCTACCTTAAATTGGATTAGAATATCTATCAAATTAGATTCTCTAAGCCTCTCAAGACGACTTTTAGGCCCTCCAAACTATTCTTTCATACACTAATAGATGTGCGCACTATGATGATCACACAACAATGAGGTGCACAAAAAATAAACACAGCAACCTTTTCCGATGGGACTTAATTAAGGTCAAGTTGTGAACCATGTCTCAGGATTCGGTTGCTCCTATTCCTGACAATGGATCGGTTCGCATGTTGAGTTATGTATACTCGCTTTAGCAATAACTCGCGTGCAGTTCTAGTCACCTAGAAGCACCTGTGCTGGAAGGTGGGGTAGGTGGGGCAAACCGCTTAGAATCACCTTTCCACACTAGTTATGCAAGGGAATGTACTTCCTCCAGACAAACGTAGCCACTATCAGGGGTCTTAATGAGCGCGTTCCTAATGCTCCCGGTCCGAGCTCTATAAGCCTTTTTGTTTATCTATGTATTTTATGGCTTAATCTTGGTTTCTTTTAAAGTCAATGTCTTGTTTCGTAAAATGTTAAACCGGGTCGTGACCTCTCGGGGCCCTAGTATGCGGTGCCACACACGGGTGATGAAATCCTACTTTTTGTTTGCCCTTTATCTAATGTTTAGAATTTAAAAGTGTACAAACATCAGGCACATGAACAAAAATTGACTGCTTCGCAGGAGGGTGCAGTGGAAGAAAGTACCTGCGGGGCGGCCTTTTTAGGGGCTCGTTGTTTACCCCGGTGAAACTGTTGAGATGGCACACCTGGGCTCTCTGGCTCAAGTAGGCGTTGTAGAGAGGTCCTCCCCGGATATGGGTTCCAATATTGCCCCTGCAGAAAAAAAATACAATTTTATCCTCGCTTTAATTACACACTCTTCGCTCAAGAGTACAATATTTTGCCTCACTACAAGTCACTCAAAGAGAGGAAGAAAAGATAACCCTATCTAGTTTTTGGTCGGTCCTTAGCTTCCTTTGGTAGTCACTGTAAATCAAAGAAAGTAGTAATCGCAAAATAAAGAAAAATTCCTAAAAGTGCAAAAGTAAAATAAAAATATAATAAACGAAATTTATGTTTTTCTAAAAAGTGAAACCGAAAAACAAATTATACACAATAAAAACTTTTTCTAATTACCACTCAAAACTGGCAACGGCGCCATTTTGATAGCGGTCAAAATTCAGTGTTTTAGTATGGGTAAAAATTAGATTGTCGTTCACTTTCGAACGGTACTAGAAATTTGTTTTGGTCTTGTGTTTTAGTAATCTAAGGTTGTAAAACCGTAAAAATCAATGATATGGTTTTAATCAAAAATAAAGGTCTAGGGGCTTCAGATTTCACCACCATTTACATACAATATCAACATAGTCTCGTATATTAAATTCTTCACTTAATTGAAATAACAAACTTTGACCTTTTGTCGATGTAATCCCATGATTAATTATAACTCAAGTAGAATATATTGTATGAGCTAAGTATGTACTAAAAACACATTCCAAGAAAGCTATGCTAACTATGAAATATTAATTAGGATCATATCTTAGAAAAATATAATATTAATACAATTTTATTATATCATTTGAGAATCACAAAACTCTTCCTATATCTCTACTTAAAGAGATCATAGGATGATAATGGATGTCTCTAACAATATAGTTTTGGGATTTGTGATAATATGCTCATATTGTGTTGGAGAAAAATACATTCTACTACATGATATCATATGCTTATGGCGGATCCATCCTCACCCCTAGTGAGGACTTAGCCAGCTATTATAACAACTATAAAACCTAAATGATATGAGAATGAAATGAACATAAACTAATAACAAAAAGAGGATTTTTATTGACTTACAAAATAAAATGCTCCAAATACTTACAAGACTTGCACCAACTTACTCCAATAATGCTCTCTTACACTCTACAAGAATGATTCTCTCAAAATTAGGTAATCTTATGAGCTCACCACCTCTCCCTTTATAGATGAAGGAGAGGGTTCTTACATTTAATATTATATTTATAACCTATGCCATGAATGTACATAAATTTATAACCTCCAAGAGTTATCCTCCAAAATTGTAACCTCCCCATGTGGGATCCTTGTGTTTGACAACTCTATATCCTTCTCTAACAGTTCATCCTTTGAGCTATACATCTCGGTATTTGTACATATTTGGTAAATGAGCTCCATGTGACCTGAAATATAAAAATTGGTTTTATAAGTCATGTTTAATAATAAAATTAAGAATAATAAGCATTAAGTCATAGGGGAATAGTGGTCATTTTATGTGTCCATCAAATACCCCCAAACTTAAAGTTTGCTAGTCCTCGAGCAAAGAAAAGAATAAAATCATAACTCTTTCATGGTTAAGACGATTGCATTTAGCGTATGCAACAAGCCGTTAAACCTATAGGTTACCCATATAGGACGAGTTTTGTCTCGTGAGGATTTGCAGTGACTATACCCATAAAAGTCAATAAGGGCATTATAGTAGTTTATATACTCATTAGGTCATTTCAACTAACTTATTGATATCTGATAATGGTAAAAAATTTAGAAGGTAAACCCCTTAAAATTTAATTCTTTCACATATATATAATCAGGGAACTTCAAGAATTATCCAAAACTAGAGATACTACCCAATACTTAAATAAGATTTTACATATTTTTTTAATATCCTCAATTGTTATGAAAATAGTTACTGCACGTACAACTTTATTTAGAAGCTCTTGAGTCAATATCTAGTCATTTCGTATTTCGTGAAACAAATCTAACGGTCAGTTTGACAAGTGCCATAGTCAATTCGAATCCTGTTATTGATTTTTAGGGAATAACTATAAGCCCTTTTATTTTGGTACTTGTTTCCTTAGTGAAGCCTCCATAATATGAGTCGTTGGTCGATAATCCCAGCCAGTTGGCTTAGGTTTCCGGGGATTGGTTCCCCTTCGTGACCTAGGCTCTGGATTCTCACAAGTAAACTTTATTCCTTGCTCTTTTCACATAGTTTATGACTATACTCGAGATTGGTGATAATTCTTCCTCTTTCAGTTCTAATCATGCGAGTATGCCTTGCATCGTGAAAGTTTTTAGAGCTATTTTGGCTTATAGAAATCCTTATTCTATTACTTCAGGATCGAACCTATTCTTTAGGCAGCTATTTCTCTTGTACTGGATCATTCCTACCTCAAATACTAGATTCCCTTTGATTGCTTAAAATTCTAGATAAAGTAATAAATGCAATACTATTGTGAAGTGCATTTGTTTTGAAAAATATCAACCAACATGAAATTTTCTCTAATTAAAGGGTAGTACATCTAGCTTAAGATAAACGTACTCACGTGACTGGGGTTATCCTTGTAGTAGGACATCTTTGCAAAAATGATAGTCATTATTTGAGGTAAAAACGCACTGACTTGACTGGGGGCGTCCTTGAAGTAGGACGTCCTCGCAAAGAGGAGAGTCCTTTTTTGAAGTAAAAATGTACTCACATGACTGGGGGCGTCCTTGAAGTAGGACGTCCTCGCAAAGATGAGAGTTATTTTTAAGGAAAAAAACGCATTCATATGACTGGGGGGTGTCCTTGAAGTATGACGCCTTCGCAAAGATGAAAGTCATTTTTTGAGATAACAACGCACTTACATGACTGGGGGCGTCCTTGAAGTAGAACATCCTCGCATAGACGAGAGTCATTTTTTGAAGTAAAAATGCACTCATATGACAGGGGGCGTACTTGAAGTGGAGCGCCCTCGGAAAGACGATAGTTATTTTTTGAGGCAAAAATGCACTCCCATTACTGGTGACATCCTTAAAGTAGGATGCCCTCACAATGAGGAGAGTCGTTTTTTGAAGTAAAAATGGACTCACATGACTGGGGGCGTCCTTGAATTAGGATGTCCTCACAAAGACGAGAGTAATTTTTTAAAGTAAAAATGTACTCACATGACTAGGGGTATCCTTGAAGTAAGACGTCCTCGCCAAGACAAGAATCGTTTTTTGCTGTAATAACGCACTCTCATGACTGGGGGCGACCTTCAAGTACATAGTCCAACGAGGACCATTTAAAAACTTTTTTGGGCACTTTACGCGTTAGTACACTTTTACGGTCGCTAAGGTGGCGGCGAGTACATAGTCCAACGAGGACCACTTAAAAAGTTTGTTAGGAACTATACGCCTAGATACACGTTTACAGCCGCTAAGGCGATGATGACTACATAGTTCTACAGGGACAACTTAAGAAGTTTGTTTGGTACTTTGCGTCTAAGTACACTTTTAAGGTCGTTCATGCGGTGACAACTACATAGTCTAACAAGGACTATTTAAAAAGTTTGTTGGGCACTTCGCGCCTCAGTATACTTTTAAGGTCGCTAAGACGATAACAAGTTCTTAATCTAACAAGTGCTACCTAACACGATATTTGGCCATTTTGCACCTATCAAGCTCATTCAGATTGTACAAATATTAATGCGTCCGAGTCTCACAAAAATTACAAAATAGAGCTACACAGGATCTTAAATACCTTACATTTCATTACCAACAAAGACTAAACAGGAAGCATGCAAAATGCAAGTCTACTATAATAATACTACATACAACAAGGGCATGGTCTCTCCCAAAGTCTATAGTCTAGTCCTTCACTGCTGGCCGCCTTCACATCCTCTATGACCATTGCCCGTAGTACCACTTCACGACTGACACAGTTTTGGACTTGATAACAGAAAATGAGATACCAAAACCATCGCTACTCCTGCATTTTCCTCTTAGGAATAGGAAGAGAAGAGGGATCGATGAAGGACTGCACTAATGGTTTCCCTACAAGCCCCTGATTGCTAAAATAAAACTCAGTATAAAACCTTACCCACGTCACTACCCATGAATCGAACTGCGCCTGTGATCGGGTCTATATCTTCTCTTTTGAAAATCTGATCCTCAGGTTTAAAAGCTCCAAGCTCTAGTTACATTTAGCTCCTCCCACAACCCTTTTATAAGCCTCAGGTATCATTAAATGTTTGAGTGCCATTAAATGTTTTGGGGAACCTTCACGAGCATGAGCCCCAGTAAAATGCTCACTAAGACCCCTTTGGGGGTAATTTATGATACCTGTTCGAAATACTGGTTGTAAAACTGATTAATTAACCCGGGCCAAATGCTGCCTCGCGGTATATTACCCAGAGAGGGCTGGCCCATCTAGGACCAACACCTAACATTCAATGCCCACAAGCCTAATATTCCTAATTACACAGACATACACAAATAACACATCCAAAGTAATATATACGAACTATGTCTACCTCGTTCTACACATAAACATAAATAGTTTTATAATACATATGGCCAAGAAGGGGCCCCATCAACACCATCTGTTCACATAAGTACTTACAAGTCTTCAAATACTCGCCACTATGGGTCTTACCACACCTTATAGCAGTTACACTTCTAGCTGTACAGCTGCCTCTAAGGCCGCCTTCTCTTCCTCCGCCAGTTATGCTTCCTCTTCGGGGGTGTTGTCCATCCTGTCGTTGAGTCGCCGAGGACCTTGTCATGCGGAATAACTGAGATGGTGTAGCTCGGGAACGTCTTGGGTTTGACGTAGAACGAGCAATGGAAGGGCCAACATTGCCACCCACCACTCGGTGGAAAGGTAAAACTCATCCTCTAGCCGCGCTTTACCATCCACTAACTCGGCGACTCGACCCTGCAGCCCATTTGACACTTACCTCTCACCAGTGAGTTATTCATGGAGAGTTTGATCGATCACCTCCTTATCTAGTGCCAGCGCTTTTAGACGCCCATAGGTTGCCTACAAGTTACCTTCGATCTGTACCTTCTCCTCAGTCATGATTTTTTATCGTTCTTTGAGCCCTGCGGCCACGTTCATCACATGCTCCGCTAGCTTATGGTACACAGCCTCCTTTACGAGCTTCTTCTGCATCGTCTACATCTCCCCGAGCTGATGCTCTAACTCGGCATTACGGCCGGCCAGGTTCTTGCTATTGAGCAATGCGGCCTCGAGGGTGAGCGTGCACTGCATGATACACAAATACACTGTTAGCACCACGGAAGACCACGTACGAATACATGATTAAACACTTACTTACCCGGACAGTTACCACAACCGTTGTACGGCGAGCATGAGGATTATTCACTGCTTTAGCCAAGCAAATCTTTTCCTTTTCCTTGTATGGAGTACTCTGTACTTCCCCCTCGGGCAAGCTACCTGTAAAGAGCTTACCACTACCCACAGAGCAGGACCCTTCCTCTACGTAGGATAGTAAAAGTGGCTCCCTTTCCCTGCCTCAAAGTTCCTCCAGATCTCCGTACATGAGACCGGCAACTACCATCTTCTGCTGCATCTCAATCAGGGCTTCCTTCTCCGTGTGGCCACTCACATAAGACCGGGGCTCAGTCTAGATACAAGAGGCACGGCTGGTATTGAGCCAGACACATCCCTCCCCCTCGTATTCAGAAATTGTGGCTTCATCCCAGCACTCTTCAAGGCTTTATAGCTATGCACACTCTCCACGGAATAAGTATTGCTCGTTGCACGTAATCGGGGATCGTTATACTTCTTCGTCGGCCATTATTTCTCCGAGTCAAACGTATCGTTCAAAATTATCGTCAACACCTGGCATTCTTTATTTTTATGACTGAGCATATGTAAATATGAAGTTTTATACGATACCCTCGTAAATGTTATACCTACACAAAAGCGAGCAGCCATTTAGACAATGCGAATAACAAACGATAGCAGCGTTCAATAACATATTACAAGATGAGTAACGTATACTTTGTGTTTAAAACATTATGATGTAAGCGACGGTTTGGCCCATCGTCGAAGTCAAAAGCCTCGATCACCAGAATTTGATGCCGACACCAATAGTTACCACTCGTATGCAACTTTAAAATCTTATGCTCATTGAACTTATGAGCTATATAGTACCAGTACCTCCACTCAGGTGCACAAGTACGCATAACCCTCTGATACCTCGGGGCGGCCTCACCCTCTTTGCTTGGGGCTGCCATGGCCACTACTTTTCTCGCATTTACTGCGGTCCAAGTTTGCCATCCCTCACGACCCACCAGCAATCATGAACGGGTAATACGAGGCGACGCCGGCTCATCCAATGCCCCAGACTCATCAACCTTTTTACCCACTCCCTCGGGGACGATATCTCAATGATGAGGACAAAGTCCCGTCTTGTAAGCGACTATAATATCCCCACAACCAACGTTCCAGTGAGGTGGCACTGAGTGATTAATCAGTCGACACCCCATCATAACTCGGTAAAAGTTGCCATTCATCTGCCTCGGCACCCGCCTAAATGGGTTTAGACATTTTTTCATCAAGTCATCTAATGGAAATCTCAATCCCGTATCAAACTGCCCATAATAGATGATGCATTGATTGGGTAGCAATGACTGGCAGTCCGACCATATCCACTTACTACTGCGACTAGCCTTCGCTCACTCGTTAACCTCTTCCAGGTACTCTATCCTGGTCACCGGGCTCTCGTACTCGACTAATGAGCCAGGCAACCTCCATTCGCTGGGATAAGGCTAGAAGATCTCGGAGGCCCCCTCCCCTGACCACTGATAATAGTCTCATGGGCCAAGTCCCAGGGCACTATCCCTTGCACCATGAAATCTGTACGGGACTCCACCCCAAAATCTCGTGGAACAGACATTCCCTCCTCGTGGTCGCGTCTGTCCTCCCATTCTACGGGTATGGTACAAGGCGGCACGACCGTAGAACTCTTTGTCGATGATTCTTTACTAGACACCACCATCCCTCTGCTCATTTTTTTATCTTGTCGAAGTAGACCAACTTGTGCTTGGCACTCATACGTCCTTGTACGAGCCAAGTACAAATGTTAGGCTCAACCCTCAAGGTACGAAGGACATAATGGTCACTTAGCTTACTAGGGTACCCTAGGGACATGCTACCACTTAACTCTCATTGTCCCTAGTGCGGCCGCCAACCTAACTGTAACTCCGCGATCAATAGTACAATTTATCCCGGTGTCACAGTTAGTTCACTCTTACTGACTCCCAACGCTGTTACCGTACCAACGCCGGCTTCTCTACCATTCTGCACTACATCTTCTGGTCAGCTAAGGCGCTTAAGGAGTTTCTACAGCTATTACCATACTGTATATCACCATAAATCAGACGAGTTAGCCAAACAACTTGCCGATAAGCCCACGTGTATGGTAAAATAGCTCCCAAACCACACCGATCGGTAGCACTCCAACACCATAACGAATGTGCAAAGTTTTATTATTATCAGAAGGCATGTTCATACTGGAAGAGAGAGGAGCTCAATAGTTTTTTCACTCTTCTAATTGTGGAACACATAGAAAGACGGTTAACATTAATACTCCAGACCCATAAAAATGATTTAACACATTGTCCATAGTGGTAGCAGTCACACCACACGCCTTTTAATGTAATAAATGCTTTACTCACTTCCCAAGGCACTGACAAGCATGCTGTCACACACCTCCCAATACGGCGACCCACGCACACACGACCACACAACCTTAGCTCTCCCACCCTATGAGTAAGACCTGAGGGGGGGGGGGGGCGATTATAGGAGCACGCTCCCGCTAGTAACGAGGTGGGAGGTCGCTAGGCAACCCCACCACTTAGAGTTGGAATAATCCAGCTAGGCTATTTTACAAGCCTCTTTGAATGACAAACAAAACCACGGCAAAAACTCGTTCAACGACCATAGAGCCGTGACAGCGACAACCCTGCTGTTAGCCCTCTGCCCATAAGGAAATATGAAAGCCCACGACCCTGAACAGATAGCTTACAAATATGAAAGCCCACGACCCCTAGGTTAAACCCTTCCTATAAGTAGAGGTGAGGAGGTATCCCAAAGGGTGATGTTCTTCTTCTTCTTCTTCTTCTTTTTCTTCTTCTTCTTACTCTTCTTCTACTACCTCTTGCGCGACTCTCTTCCAGAGACAATCAGCTAAACCAAGGAGACAGAGAGAAACCCAAAGTGAGTCGAGTGGTGCTCTCCTTCAGCATAGTAACAAGCTCAAAATGAACGTACATTTATTATTGTCCCCAAGAGGAATCACGGGACTGCAACGATTATAAAGAAAACACCAAGGCTTCAGATTACTCTACCTTAATTTTCTAAAATTATAAAAAATGGTAGATTTTTGTACGTGATAGCCTATGGCTAGGTCTATCTTGGGTCCAAAAACTAGTGTTTATAGCTAAAACTCTAGATAACAATTAATTGTGTATGGACAATCAAATTTAGGGTACGCAAACTCCCTCCATGGCTAGGGGGAGAATTATAATCCTAGTGATCTTGATATTCCCTTAATCGTGAAAGCAATAAGATATGACTAATCATGCATTTTCCTCATATTTATAGCAATTTGAAGTTATCATGGCTAGATAACTCCCCATTACTATAAATCAGAGAATTTTAGAGAATTCTAAATTATAAACTACCATTATTCTAACAATTTTAGCTTGCGTTCGTCGAAGGGTCAACCTTGTCTAAGGCTCAGTGGACTAACTCTCCATAAAAGGCCTAGGGGACTAACATTGAAAATAAAAGAGAGAGACAAGGACTACTGAAAGGTAAGCTTTATTCACTCCGAATTGGGATCAAAATTGTATTGAGTTGCTCTAAGTAAAGATAAACCCTATCTCAGGTAAGTTCTATTTCATTTCTACTCTATCTTCCATCTTGATAATTCTTTTGAAGCTAAGCCTTGTAGAGTCCATTATCATCTTCATTCCATGGTGTAAATCTTTAGATACAATGAATGTAGACAATTTGCTTGGATGATCTAGGAAATTGCTATAGATGTTTTAACTTCTTTCTCCATCAATTAGGTGTCTTTCTATGTTTATTAACTCTAGCAGTCATAACTATCTGAAATAAAATAAAAATGCAAATAATCATCAATAAAAAATAAATCAGGATCGATAAAATGATATTTTTTGGCGTATTAATCCTACATATTTCTACGTCTCTCAAATACCCCTAAAATTATAATTTTTAGCTTATTAAACCACTTTCGTAGGACTCGCGATTGTATTTAGCATTTGCAACAAATTGTTAAGCCCCAAGGTGTCCCTGTTGGACGAGTATTGTCTTTTGAGGGTTTGTAGTGACTATACCCACAAAAGTTGATAATGACATTATGACAATTTCAAAAAACAAGCGAATCATTTCTAGTCAACATTCTTACTTAGTTTTGATAAATATAATGACTGGAAATTCCTTAAAACTTATTATTCTCCAAGTATACCATAAAATATATTGCACATATCCAAAACTAAAAATACTATATCTTGATTTGAAAGAAATTCAAGTATTTTACCAGATATATATGAGTGTATTGTGAAGATAGCTTTATTGCTTAATAAGTTGTCTAAAATTATTGAGTTAGTGTATGGTAGTCGAGTATTTACTGAAATAAATTCAACGGGCAGTTCAACAAGTGCTTCAGTCAATTATAATTCCCAGTATCTTATTTTTCTTAGCCATTTTTAGTATATTGTATCTTAATGAAGCCTTCGCAATAAGGAGTTTTTGGTCGATAATCCCTGCCAGTTGGCTAAGGTTGCCGAGGTTTGGTGCCCTTTCGTGACCTAGACTTAGGATTCTTACAAGTAACATTTTTTGTGGCCCTTTTACAAAGTTCATAGTCATACTCGAGATTAGTGTTAATTTTTCCTCTTCTAGTTCTTAATCAGGCAAGTAGCCTTGTAACATGAAAGTTTTTAGAGTAAATTTGGTTATTTTTTTTATACTTTCGGGAATGAACTTATTCTTAGGTAGTTGTTTCCCTTAGAGCGAATTATTCCTAACATAAATACCAAATTTCCCTAAAAGTGGTCAATAACCTATTGAATGTATCAATTACACAACTATAGTGAAGTACAGGTTTTCAAAATATACCAAGTTAACTTGAATTATTCGCTAATTAAAATATAGTAAATATAACTTAAGATGGTGTGTAAAATACTGCAGTGTATAGTTGTAAACTTTTAAGTTACTGGTTTTTTTAAAATTTATTCGAGTTTTTCAACCAAATATTTGAATCAAAATAAAATTGGTATGAATGTTGGAAATTTATCAAAAGTACATCTTAAGTTGCCAAGATTGTTATTATTTCATTTTTCTTCAAAATGTATTTTGCTAAAAATAATTTTCTTACCCCCAAACTTAAACAAAATATTATCCCTAATATTTGATAGCCAAAACTAAAAATAGAAATGAAAATTAAAATTTCACAACTAAATGTACTGTGGGTTCCTCCTTGAAAGCGTTAAGTTTACCATCTTTAGCTAGGCAAAATGCCCGTACTTCTAAACTTATGTGGCATCATAAAATTAATTGGAGATAAACAATTCCTAATATTTAGGTTTGCCAAGACCTATATCAAGGAAATTTTTCATTGGGATTGTCTCAAGATAAGGCTTAAGTCATTAGCCATTGACATTGAAAGTTTTCCTAGTACAATAATTTTTTAATTTAGCACAACAATTTTGGTGTATGTTTACGACTTCAAACGGGCCTTGGCAATGGGTTTACAATTTTCATGGAAAATGACGCAGCTTTGAGTAAAACAATAAGACTTTTTGGCTTGGTATAAAAACTTTTAAGACTAAATGTTTTTCATGGTATGTTTTAGTCTAGTCCTTATAGATTTTATATTTTCATACACTTCTTGTCTGATTTCTTCTAACTCAATTAGTTGAAGCTTTCGATAAAGACCTGTTGTATCTATTTGAAAATTAAATCTCATAATTGCCCAGTAAGCTTTATGTTCCAATTCTAAAGGCAAGTGACACCCTTTGTCAAAATGACACCTATAAGGTGATCTTATAATCGAGGTTTTATAAGCAGTCTGATAGCCCCAAAGAGCATATTTAAAATGGGCGGACCAATCTTTACGATTTGGTGGGACAGTTTTTCTAAAAAAATTATCTCTCAATTTGAAACCTCGACTTGCCCACTTGTCTGTGGATAATATGGGGTGGCAACTTTAAGAGTAATATTTTATTTGTGCATAAAACTTTTAAAATAACTGTTATAAAAATAAGTTTCACCATCAATAATAATTGTACGAGGTGTAACAAATCGGACTAAAATGTTATCGTTAATAAAGTTAATTATGATAGCATGATAATTTGTCCGACATGGTATAGCTTTCACCCATTTGGAAACATAGTCAACTGTTACTAAGATCCACAAATAACTATTGGGCACCAGAAATGGCCCTATAAAGTCAATGCCCCAGACATAAAAAATTTCAATCTCTAAAATGTTGTTAAGAGACATCTTATCCCGACGACCCATGTTGCCAACCCTTTTGCAATGTTCATATCATGAACATTGGTCGTCAACTGTTACTTAGATCCAAAAATAACTATTGAACATGTGTCTCCAAAAAGTAGAATGTCACTTTTAGTGACACAAAGATGAATCACTGCGTCGACACCAACTTTAAACAAATAGGGATTCTCCTATAAATTATCTAGAGATTCCTTCAATTTCTTTTTACCTTGTCTACCCAAATCTGGTGGTATGTATCATGCGACTAAGTAATTTGCAATGCTGGTGAACCAGGGTGCCCTCGTAATATTCATTAATTGTTCATTGGGAAAATGCTCAAGGATAGGTAGGTCTTCGTCAATGTGGTCAACTATCAAACGCGATAAATGGTCCACAGCAACATTTTATATCCCTTTTTTATTACGTATTTTAAGGTCAAATTCTTGGAGCAGAAAGATTTAACAGATAAGGCATGGTTTAACATCCTTTTTATATCAAGAAGATATCGAAGGGCAAAATGGTCCAAGTACCCAAGGACTTTTAACCCTAAAAGGTATGACAAAAATTTGTCTAACGCGATGGCGATGGGTAATAACTCTTTTTAGTCATCGTATAATTAATTTGGGCATCATTTATTATTTTACGAGCGTAGGAGATGACATGGGGTGCTTTATCAAAACATTATCCTAGCACAACATCCAAGGCGTAATTTGAGGCATCACACATAATTTTGAAAGGTAAGGTCCAATTAGGCGGTTGGATAATTACTGATATGGTCAATGCAAACTTAAGTATTTTAAAAGACTCATGATATTTATCGTCTAAATTAAAATAGATGTCTTTAGCAAGTAAATTGTAAAAAGGTTGTGAGATTTTGCTAAAGTCTTTAATGTATCGTCTATAAAATCTTGTGTGCCCATGGAATGCGTGAATGTCCTTCATTATTTTAGGAGGAAGAAGAGATAAAATTAAATCAATTTTTGCTTTATTAACTTTTGTCCCCTTAGATGATATGAAATGGCCTTGCACTAATCCTTGATTTACCATAAAATAACATTTTTCCCAATTTAAGACTAGGTTTTTCTCTTTACACCAAATCAAGAGTTCAAGATCAATTTTAAGTGTATAAGACATTCATCGAACGTGGACCCATAATTGGAAAAGTCGTCCATGAAGACTTCTAAGAACTTTTCTACCATATTTGAGAAATTATACACCGTTGAAAGGTTGTGGGTGCATGACATAGGCCAAAAGGCATGCGACGATAAACAAATGTTCCAAATGGGCATGTAAAAGTGGTCTTATCGGAGTCTTCGGGTGTTATTGGAATTTGGTTGTATCCTGAATAACCATCTAGGAAATAATAAAAGGAAGGGAAAATTTAACTACAGTCCCACCTGCAGACTGAATATTTGCCTTTTGTCCCCAAGTTGTTTAAATATGTAGTTTTTGTCCCCAAATTGCCTTTGACCACCGGTCAACCTCCGTTGAACTCAAATTTTGACATGAACTGACTAAACTACCCTCACGCGAGTTGCACGTGAATTTCTCTAGCAGGGGAACAAGTTATCTTCAGGTCATCTATTCCCCAAATCTAACTCAAACGGTTATCTCCTTCCCCAAATACCCCAACGGTCATCTCTTTCCCAATTCGCTTTCATTTTTATAAGTTTGAGTGTTGGTCATCTCCTTCCCAAATACCTCCATTAAAACTCTTTTTTTTTTTTTTTTTCTATCTCATTTATAAGTTTTGGTATTAGTTTGTCTCTGTGTCTATGGGAGTTGGAAGTGGAGGTGGAGGAGGTGGTGGTGGTGGTGGTGATGATATGAAGGTAAAATCACTTTATATTTCTCTAATTAATCAGGTGTTTTATATGAATTTTAAGAAATCACTATTAAAGCATAAAGATAAGAAATAGGGAGTAAAAAAAAATTACAGGATAATTTGTGTCCTATCTATGATCAAGTTTTTCATGGTATTGGATATCATAAATTAAGACTAACCCATACTAATTTATTGATGACTTATGATTTTTGCTGTAGGATGATTTGTGCCCTATCTGTGATCAAGCCTTTTATGGTATTAGGGATTATTCATGGTATTAAGAATTATTTATGTGCAAGAAGCCAAATTCCAGTAGAAGAATGTAATTCCATGTTTCTAAATCAATAGGGAACCCTAGTAGAAAGTACTTAAAATGCCAATTCTCTACCTGTGGTACTTTCCAATCGACGAGTGAGGCTATTGGGTAATCTTTAAATTTATCAAATATGAGTAGCTCCTCTTTCAGAGGTGGTTGCTTTTGTTGTGAAGAAACTGGGCACTGGTGGAGAGAATATCCTTGGTAGACTGTAGTTTGCCCTAAAGGTGGTTGTGGAATTTTGAAATTGTGTAAATTTATTGCTCAGAGAAGCAGGGGTAAGAAATTCTTAGTTTGTGAAAATGTTTAATACAAATACTTTATGTGGCTAAATGACTATATGCATGAAGAAGGAAAAAAGAATGCAAAATTTAAGACTACGACTAATTTGAATGTCAAGGTGAGTGTGACTATAGGATTAGATGAATTTTACAAAGAGTTTAAAAGGAAATCTTCAATGGGATGATATTGGGAGTGTAGTGGTTAGAGATGGTTATTATGTTAGAGAATAAATCTTAAGAATATTATACCTTGTTTACCATATTAATTAAAATGTTTTATTATTTTCAAAGTTTCTTCTGATACAAGTTATAGGCAATTCTTCTGATGCAAGTTTGTTATGTTTATAACCTTAATCATTATTGATCCTGCATGCACACTTTACACATAGCACATACTAACCATTATCCCCCCTAACCATTATTCCCTAACCATTATCCCCCCAACTACCAACATTGGGAAACCCCTCAAATGCCTTTACTTCCTTATTTTTTTCTTTATAAAACCAAGCCTTTCCCCATACCTTCTTCAAATCACCACCCTCTTCCCTTTTCTTTTCTTTTCTTCTCTTCAAAACATAAAAAAAATGCCTCTTTTCTCTGCAACTGAGAGTAACTCTTCTTCTGAAGAAGAGTACATTGGATTTGCAAAGTGCTATGATTCATCCTCCAATAGTAAGGCTAGCTAGATAAAAGAGGAGGAGAGTGAGTATGGGTGGACAGAAGAAGAGGAGGAAGAAGACACAAACGAGGATATAAAAGAGACAGATAAAGAAGACGAAGAAGGGATAAATGAGGAAGAAGAGGAAGAGGAAGAGATAAAAGAGAAAGATGAAGATTTTGTTTGTGACTGTGGGTATTGCCTTGCTTTTTAGGTTCTATTTTGGGATCCCTTCTCTTTTTGGGATGTAGAGATATTTTTTTGTTTTGTTTGAGATCCTAGAAAGTGTTTTTGTTTTTGTTTAGATTCTCTTTCAGTTTATATATTATGGTGATGGTTGTGAATCAATGGAAATGCCTTTCTCTTTTTTGTATTGTGGAACTGCCATTTATGGAACTGCCATTTTTTGTGCCATTTTTTGTTAATATGTGCATAGAGATGACGAACTTGCCATTTTTGTGCCCAAGTTTTCCTTGATTGTATTATGACAATTTCAGACCAAAAATGGCAACCTACACATTTCAGATTACTAGTACCTGCGCACCTGCACATTTCAGATCACTAGTACCTACACACCTGTACATTTTAGACCACGAGTACCTGCACATTTCAGTTTGACTGTGTGAGTACCAATTAGACTAGTCAGACCAGAATATTTGTCTTGCGCACATTTCAGACCAGTCAGACCTTTCCCCTTACCTTCTGCACATTTTAGACCAACAATATTCATGAAAGAAACATAGATAAACAAGAAACATATACCACTGTCAGGCAAACAAGAATCATTCATGAAAAAAATTGGGGTAAAAACAAATAGTATACATAGAGTACCTGTTAAAATTTATGAAAGAAATATTCAGTTAATAGAGTACCTGTTGACATTTTTACTCTAACAAACATTTTCAGTATAACAATCATTTTTAGTCTACATAGCCAAAGAAATGTACTTTTTAACATGCAGTTAAATGTTTCTAAATTAAGCCACACTGTCATAATTTCCAATTCTTGCCAGGAGATTGATAGCTTTTCTTGCAAGGATTAGAGCTTGGGGCTTGAGGTTGCAGTGTTGATGCCCTAGTTTTCCTTGGGGCTTGAGCTTGCCATGCTGATGCCCTAGTTTGCCTTTGAGTTTGAGTTGGTTGAGACTGCCTTTGGGCTTGAGTTGCTTGATTCTTCCTTGGCGCTTGAGTATCTTGAGACTTTTGGGTTTGACTTGCTTAACTTTGTATTGATGCTTGAGTAGCTTAAGGTTGTCTTTGAGCTTGACTTGCTTGACTTTGTATTGGGGCTTATGTAGCTTGAGACTGCCTTTGGGATTGACTTTCTCTAGTTTTCCATGGGGCTTCAGTAGCTTGAGACTTGCTTTGAGCTTGACTTACCCTAGTTTGTCTTAGGGATACAGTAGCTTGAGACTGGCATTGAGTTTGACTTGCCCTAGTTTACCTTAGGGCTGCAGTAGCTTGCGACTGCCATTGGACTTGACTTGCTCTAGTTTTCCTTGGGGCATCAGTAGCTTGATATTTCCATTGAGCTCGACTTGCTCTAGTTTACCTAGGGGCATTTGTAGCTTGAGTTTACCCTGATTAACTTTGGCTTAGGCCTTGAGTAGCTTGAGTTTATCTTTGAGTTTGCCTTGATTGTGTTTACCTTGGGGCTTGAACTTGTTGTGTTGATGCCCCAGTTTGCATTGGGGCTTGACTTGCTTGAGTTGGCCTTGGGGCTTCAGTATCTTGAGTTTGCCTTAGACCCCTAGCAAATCTCCCACCACCACCTATACCACCACTTCCTCTTCCTCTTATATTTGGTGTTGCAGGTGATAAACCAACACTGCACATATGTCTTACCATGCTAACATTTGTATCTGCCCTCTTTGGTGCTCTTACCACTCTTGGCCTTGGTGTTGCTGGTTCACCCTTACAAGTTTTCTTGTTGTGACCATAGCCACCATATTTTCCACATCTCTTCTGCCTCTTTTCTTTATTTGGATAAGGGATTCATTATTTTCTAGTTCTCCCATCTCCTCTTACCAGTAGAGGAGGTAGAAAATGGTTTGTAGGCTGCATATAATATAAAAATAAACATACATATGAAATTTCAACTCAGATACACTTGTGTTCAAATATAAACCTTCTCCCATTCAGATCCATCAACTACAGGATATATGGCATTTTTATATATTTGGACATATGAAGCAACTTTATGAAAACAAGAAACATAGCTGTTAGCCATCCATAAAAAAAGTTAGCTTTTAAAAAATTAGAGACACAACTTTGTTAACATTAAGATTATTAACCAAAAAATACTTTACATACTTAACCTATGGCCACCCATAAGGGAGTGTAGCACTAACAACATGCACACATGGTAGTCCAGAAATTTAGTCACATTCATGTGTGTTGGTGTTCAGTCTCCATCTTTGGCCATTTATCCCAAATTCAAGAAAAGATCCTGATATGATCCCTTGGACCTGATATTGACCATAACATTTGATCATCTTATATATCAATGTGGGTTTATGCTCAAGGGACTAGCACCAAACCTGTATAAAAGATATACATATAGTCACATAGTAGTTCATGAAAAGAAGAAGAGATCTTAAACAATAAGAAAAGGTATTGTTTCGTTTACCTGCTTCTTACCACTCTTTTTCCTTGAGCCTCCTGTCATGCATGAGTTTTATCAACATTATATTCAGTTTTTCTAGTAACTTAAAGATTGGTCTGTCCCAAATCTTCAAAATCCACATGTTAAAAGACTCACTAAAGTTACTTGCGATGTGCTTACACTTGGCAGTGAAATCAAAGTAGGACCTAGCCCAGTGTTCAAATGGCTTCTTAAGTGACTAGTCATGAGCAACTGGGTTTTTCTAGTTTGAGAGGGTCCATGTGTTTGTTCTTTTCAGATTGCTTAAATGCCTTTGTTGTACTCTACACTAGCCACTCTATTTGGGTCCCCCTGTAAAACTTTTTCTTATTCTTGTACATATGTCTAAAGCATAATCTGTAATTTACATGAGGAAAAAGGGTAGTCACAACATCAATGAGTTCCTTCTGTATATCTGATATGAATATTAGCTTTTGATTATGTTGAATGAGATAGGGCTGAAGAACCTCAAGGAAGTTTGTCGAAGTTTCTATACATTATGATCTGCATAAGTAAACTGGAATAGGGAATAAGCCATTATTTCCATCCAAGCCAATCGTAGATAAATAAACCCCCCCCCCCCCCCCTGTCCCCCCATATTTACCCTTAGAAAATAACCATCCAAACCAAGTATAGGTCTACACCCACTTAGCCATCCATTAAAACTTGCTTTAAACATCACCAATGAACTTTTCCACTGGTTACTTTGAAGATCTTTACTATATTTGCCTAAACTACCAGGGTTAGCCAATAAGGCTTGTCTCATAAATTCAGGTTGCAGAATATAACCTTTATCATATAATCCAACTATCTTCTCCATACATATAGTCTAAGCATTCCATGAAGTATAATATGAAATATCAGCACCATACCTTCTTGAAATCAGCTCCTTCATACCTGCTAGTCTAGTGGTTCTCACTATCCTAATTGTTTCTTCAACTTCCTTTGCCACCCACTGGGAATTTTACATTTTTGTCAGATTGACCACTCCTGCTAGGACATTTGTGAATTAGATTACTACTTTTCCTTATATTAAAAGTGGTACCATCTGGGTTAACCCTAGCATAGAACATCTATTAGCAGTTGAATGTTTCAGCCTCAGTACAAATGTATCTTACCCTCATATAGTCCTTTTTTGGTTGGAATTGGTGCTTGTTCACAATGGCCCATTGCTTTAAAAAAGCTCTACAAGCATCAACTGTGGGTTACTCCATGCCAATAGCCATCTCTAACCCAGGATTATGCACAGGTAATGTAGTATGATGCAGTTCAGCTTCTTCTATTGCAAAAATGCTCTGAACTCATCATCATATCTAACCATCATCACCATCAACTGATCAGTGATTTGAGTAATACCCTCCTCTATATCTAGGCTATCTGGGTTAGTTTTTGCCCATCTATTCCAAGCATCAACTTCATCAACTTCTTTTTCATCATTAGAAGCCTCTCCCCTAGTCTAACTTCAGCCTCAGTTTCTGCATTAACTGAAGCATCTTCCCCCAATCCAACTCTACCCTCAGTTTCAATATTAGGTTTATCATACCTAAAGTCCATATTTAGTAAATCATCAAGTTCATCCTCAAATACTTCACTTACCCTGGGTTTCTTAACTCTTTTAGTGTTTGTTTTACCACTTTGTAAACTATTACCTTTTCTATTTGGCTTTGATACAAGTCTTTTTCTTGTTTGAGTCACAACAACCTATTATTTACCCCTGGCAATAGTCTCATGTTAAAGTAGATCAAATTGTGTACTCTCATGTTGCAGTAGATCAAACTGTGTAATCTTAACCTCAACCTCAACTTGAGAAGTAGGACATATTGGTAGTCCTTCATCTGGTTCTATCATAACTACATCTGGTTGTTGTATTAAAGGTGGTAGCACAACTTCTATAGGCAATGCATACTCATAGAAATGTACATCCCACATACTATCCACATCACTACAATGCCACATCTTATACAAACTTGTATCATCACAAACATTCACTATCTTACCTGCACACAATATCTTCACCACTATCCCAGAACTAGGTGAGATAGCTCATTTATCCCAACAACATCAAATATAATATACTCCAATAGAACTTGATAGTAAAACTAAACTCCATCTACATTTTCAAATATATGGATGTCCCCATCAATGTATAGATGATATATGTACCCTGTCTCCCCAAGATCAGACCATCTACCTCTCCAATGAATAATGAAATTTTTTAGGCTATTCCTATTATTGTAGCATACCCCCAAATACTATATAATTAAATATCATGGTAACATACCCAAAACACCTAATTAAAAAATACCACTTGTAAAAGCCCCAATTTTTTAATATACCCTAATTACTAAAAACTAAAACCCTAATTTTATTTTAGAATCCAAACTACTTTTAAAAAGCCTCAATTTTGTAACCCAAACTCTAATTCTTAACATAAGAGACCTACATTGTGATTTGTGATCAAAGGCTTACATTGTGAGTTGCCAATTTTACCTAAGAGAGATTTACCAATTTTATCTATTTAGAAAGAAAGAAAGAAAGAGGGAGAGGGAGAGACTTATATTGTGATCAAAGGCTTGGCGAGATCAGGTTGCACTCTAGTTTTCCAAATTTTTATAGCTTTAGAAAATAACGATTCTTCTAAATTTTCCCTCCAAGATAAATTTGTTTGAAACAGTTTTGGGGAATAGATGACCTGAAGACAACTTGTTCACCTGCAAGAAAAATTTACGTGCAACTCGCGTGAGGGTAGTTTAGTCAGTTCATGTCTAAATTTGAGTTCAACGATGGTTGACTGGTGGTTAGAGGCAATTTGTGGACCAAAACTACATTTTAAACAATTTGGGGAATAAAGGTAAATATTCAGTCTGCAGGTAGGACTGTAGTCAAATTTTCCCTAAAAGAAATGTCTAGCTAAATGTTTTAATATTTTATCCATGAATGGTAATAGGAAATGGTTTTTTCGAGTGAACGCGTTCAGCTTTCAATAGTCAATGCAACCTCTCTATCCTGCCAGATTACGGGTGGGTACTAGTTCATTATATACATTGTTGACGATAGTGATACATGATTTCTTAGGTACCACTTAGACTTGGCTTACCTAAAAGTTGTTTGAGATAGAATAAATAATAGCCGAGTCAAGAAGTTTTACAATATTTGCCTTTATTACCTCCTTCATAATAAGGTTTGCACGTCATTGTGGTTCGCAAGATATTATGGATACTTCCTCTAAGTGTATCCTATGCATAACTATAGACGGGCTTATTCCTTTTGTATCTGTTATCGACCATCCAATTGCTTCTTTGTGAGTATCTAGTATTGCTAGGAGTTCATTTTCTTGATCAAGGTCCAATGAAGATGAAATGATAATAATAAGAGTTTTATTAGGCCTAAGGAATCGATATCCGAGATTATCCGAAAGTACTTTAAGATCAAGCTTTACTGGTGACACAATAGATGTAACTGAGGGGTTAAAAGACATAGGGAATGACTCGAATTTGGCAGTATATATATGCGGTAGAGTGTATGGAGGAGGATTATTTTCAAGAACCACTGAATTTTTTTGAAGGATTGACTCGGGAATAATAACGATGTCGTCCACTTGAATGTTCGGAGGTAATCGTACCTATCATATTATACTCTTCAGTAGAATCCTAATGTTGCTTCATGGCGTTGAAAGTATTGAATTCCATGGTCATGTTTCTGAATGTTAGATTCATTATTCCATTCCAACAATTGATTATAACATTGGCAGTAGCTCGGAATGGTCTACCTAATATGATGGGGATTTGTTCATGGATTTAGAAATTGGTGTTGTGTAAAGGACTACAAAGTCTAATGGAAAACAAAATTTGTTTACCTTAATTATCACGTCCTCAACAATACACCTAACAGTCTTGGTGGATCTGTCAGCGAGTTGAAGTTGTATCCTGGTTGGCTTAAGTTCTCATAAATCAAGGTCCTCATAAACGCAGAATGGAATAAGGTTTATACTATCCCCAAGATTAAGAAGGGTCTGCTAGATGTAGTATTTTAATATTCTAAGGGAATGGTGGGACATCCTAGGTCATTTTGTTTGATCAAAATTATAAATGGCAGGACGGAGCTAACCTCTTTAATACTAGAGGAGATCTTCCTAACTTTTTTTCTACGTTTCTTTGTACACTATTCCTTAAGGAATATAACATATGACGAAACCTGATCAATAGCCCGTAAGAACGGAATGTTAATCTATACTTTATTAAATAACTCAAAAATATCTTTTAGGCCTTCATTTTTTTGTATGCAGAAATAAGCCTGTTAGGGAATGGGCCCCTAGGCACATAAGGCTTATCTACTAGGTTTGGTAGAGTTGGAACAAGGTATGACCTAAATGTTACTGTTTCAGGCTGGCTAGTTGCTGGATTTTCATGGGCTATTTCCTTATATTTAGGAACCGAATTGCTCTTAGTTGACAACATAGGATCTGCTCTGGTTTCTATAATTCTCTTATTCCTAAGGGTCATAACTACTTGAGCAGTTTTAATGTTCCCAGGTGTGCTCTGTTGGGTATGAACCTTAAAGGCGGCCCTCGTGTTAGCATTTTCCAAGGAAATTTTCCCATTTCTTGTTTACTTAATTGGCTTTCAATTTGACCTCTTTGGGTGTTTAGCTTTTGAGTAAAGGCCCACATTTTTGAAAGTTCCCTAGAATTTTGTTGGGTAATGCCCCTAATCTTTATTAGAAACTGTTGAAGTGTGGATTCTACTCTAGCTGGGTGGGCTAGTTGGGTTGGGTATGTTTGAATCTACTAATAAGGTGGAGGATTATAACTGGACTGTCCTTGTGGTTAATTCCTCCAGGAGAAAGATGGGTTATTTTCTAGACCTCAAGGTCAGATGATAAATTGCATAATAGGTCAGATCATTACATAAATTGCAGACCTTAGGGTTTGATGATAGTTTAGGAACCGCTACATTCGCTGCGGCCATAGCCTCAACTTTACGTATTAGAGAGTCTAGATGGATTTTTAATTCAAGGATTTTAGGTAATTCAAGGATTCTTCATTTTTAATGGGCTTACGGTCAAAAGAAGTAAAGTACCATTGCTGGGATATCTCAACGCATTTATTAAGAAATGCATACGCGGCAGTTTAGTCCATATCCTGGAATTTTCTTGAGCTATGGGCTTCAATTGATTCATGGGTTGAAAGAGTCAACCTGTGCAGAAAGAATTGGATTAATCTTGATTTCTCAAAATCATGATGAGGGCACCTTAACTATTCTTCCTCAAAATGGCCTCATGCTTCGTAAAAAAATTACTCGTTATCTTGAAGAAAATTGGAGATATCACGTTTTAAAGGGCAGTTTTTTGCATGGTAAAAATTTTGATTTTAAACTTTTGTTTAAGGGTGTCCCATTTGTTAATTAACTCAGGTGGCAGGTTATTTAACCAAAGTTTTGCCTTGTTCTTTAAAGAAAATGCGAAAATGAGTAAATAGATGTACTATATTACTATGTGCTTTGAATAAAATGTTTGGCAAATGAACTCAAATATATCTTTATGTAAATGCGGGTCTTGATTATTGAGTCCATATAAAGGTGAAATTAGCTTCAAAATTGATGGTTTGATACCGAACTGGGTAACCATAATTACTGGCAACTTAATGAATTTTGGCAAAATTTCTAAAACAAGAGTAAAAAGCTCCCTAAGTGATTTATCACCCATTGGTTCAAGTTCAGGATGCAATTCATTTTTCAGTTTCAAGGTCGTTTATGATCTGAAGGTCCTCCTACTAGACTTGGTTAACCTTATTGTTTATTTTAAGATTCGGTGGTATATCAATGTGTTTCCTAATCTAATCGTACTTGGGGATGCACTAAGAAAAATGAAATAAAAATACAAATCTAACAAAAATTTAAACACATGGTTCAAGATAAACACAACAATGGTTTGTGGACAGCTGATGGTTTGCGGCGCTTGGTTGAACTGGTTCCTATGAATTATTATGGGTCCCCCGGTTCGGTATCTCCTAATCCCTAAGGTAATGAATTCCCTTGGAAATCTTACTAATATCTTTTAAGTTTTAATTAAATTTCAAAGGTCGGGATGGTTACGAGACGTGTGATACAAATTTTTCTGTATCCCTGGTTAGGACATCCCACTTACTAAGGATTCTATTGGGTGATGAAATCCAGCGAAAGAGCCCTAGCGGATAAAACCTTTCCTATGTTAGAAATGGAACGAAAATGTAAACATTACATTAGGTCAATCAAAACTCAGCGATAAATTTTATTAAGGAATGACATGTATTTGAACAATCCACATGACTTACTTTCCTAATGCCGGGGTGGAACAGTCATGAGTCTCTTTTATATGTCAAGTGTAAAGAAATGACCAACCTACGAAAAGTGTTTCCCGGTAGATAACCTCATTTATATGCCAATTTTAAAGAAAGGACCAACCTGCGGAAAGTGTTTCCCGGTAAAGCTATTGCCACCCCTTCACTTTGGTCGCCCCTTAGCCATTATTAGCTTAAGTGCCGCTCCAAGATCCGTTCTCCAAAAGCTCTACGCTAAGTGTCCCCCTTTTAACAAAACCAACACCTACAAAAATACATCACAAGTTAACCTATTACTAAAAAAAAATTACTACTGACTACTTCGATTGATTAAATAAAGAAGAGATGCATGATAACTACTTAAATTAGTTGGACAATAAAGAAATGCTCCTACTGATTTGTTGGATTAATGCTGACTAGTTAGATTGTTGCAGAATATAGAGATCTTCTTAAGAACAAATCAGTTAACCACAATAGATAGTCCAATCGGACTTACAATATACATTGGCAGTCAATTAGTAAACTACTAACCATTTGTTTAACTGTGTCATATTGGATTTCATTAAAGACCCATCAACAACCACTAATTAACTAATTAATGACTACCACTATATGCAGAATAAAGAGATGTTAATACTGAACCACTACTTACCACTTAGTTATTCAAATATACTAACTTAATAAATGAGAAAAAAATCTAACTACCGACCATTACAAAAATTTCTTAGGTTTCATAAGTAATAGGCAATGAGGTCACAGATAATTACAGCCCCAGTATGGGCAAGTTTTGTGGGCCCAAGTTATTGAGAGATACAAGTAAGAGAACTGGGATACTCTCTCTACCGTGTATTAATCAGAATGGAAATTATTTCAACTCTACAAACATCTCTGTTGCGTAAAAGAACTCGCTCGGGTTTCTATGAACAAGAAATTTCTAGGGTTTTTATTTATTTAATAAAACAAAATAAATAAATGAAATTGCTAAAGTGAAAAACTTAATTTTTAATAGACCATTGCCTCCCTAACTATGGTGCCAATTTTGATGCGAGAAAAAACTTGCTCTTAATACCCCGCTTAAAAATGTGGGTGTCGTAATATAATAAGGGAAAACGGGGGTCAAATCCACGGGGAGTAAACATATTAAAAATATAATTTCCTAATATACTAATAAACGAATCTAAACTAATTTTGAAAAAGATGTTTTAGACTAAAGAATAAATCTAACTGCGACTTTCGGTACGATTATAAGAAAAATGCTTAGGCTTCGCACTCCTTCGACTTAGTTTGCAAAAATAATTGAAAATGGTTGATTTTCCACATGTGATAGTTGCGACTAGGTCTATCACGGGTCAAAGAACTAGTGTCTATGGATAAATCTCTATATAACATTTAATCGCGTTTGGACAATCGGATGTAGGGTACGCAAATTTCCTTTATGTCTAGGCGGAGAATTGCAACTCTAGTGATCAAGATATTCCTTGGAGCGTGAAAACAATAAAATATGGTTAATCCTGTTTTTTTACTCATATTCACAGTAATTTGAAGTTATCATGGCAAGATAACTCCTCATTACAATAAATAAAAGAAATTTAGAGAATTCTAAATTATAAAATGCCATTATTCTAACAATTTTGGCTCACACTCGCCAGAGGGTCATCCTTGGCCAAGGCTTAGGAGACTAGCTCTCCATAAAAGGTGCTCGATGGCAACTTCATTTTATAACTTCAAATATAGAAAATAAAAGAGAGAAGAGAGAGAGAAGAACTACAGAAAAGTAAGCTTTATTCACTCCAAATTGAAATAAAAATTACATTGATTTGCTCTCCTATTTATAGATGATAGGAGAGACTTGTTTGCATTTATGCAATTCTATCTCAAAGTAAAGATAAACCTTATCTCAGATAAGTTCTATCTCATTTCTACTATATCTTCCATCTTGATAATTCTTCTCAAGCTAATCCTTGTAGAGTCCATCATCTTCATTTCTTGTTGTAAATCTTTAGATACAATAAATATAAACAACTTGCTTTGATGATTTAAGAAACTGCTGGAGATGCTTTCACTTCTTTCTCCATTAATTAGGTGTTTTTCTCTGTTTATTAACTCCAGCAGTCATAACTATCTGAAGCAAATAAAAAATGCAAATAATCATCAATAACCAATAAATCCTGATCGATAAAACGATAATTTTTAGTGTATTAATCCTACGTATTTCTATGTCTATCACATATCAATCTACATGCTTTTGATGTATAATGATGATGGGTTATATTGTCCTTCTAACTCATGGAATGAGCATATCAATCTACCTAGCTAGTTATGTTAGGCAGGTTCACGAATGCCTCGAGTATTATTAGCCATTTTTCTTGGGTAAAGATAGAATTGATACTCTATGCAAGACAGGTTCAGTGCATAATTACTACATTTCCAGGAGGTTGGCAGACCAAATTTCTGCCATTGCTGCTGAGTAGTGAGTACCCCACTAGCCTAAGTAAAAGAGCATGAAGCAGTTGGTCACAATGTTTCGTAAGGAAAAATAGTTAACTAAAATTATTGTTTAGATTCTTAGGTTACTGTCTTTGATCCCAATTGGAATGAATACCTCATCCCTCACTTAAAAAATCTTCTATATTCTAAGAAATACACTCAGTGAACATCCTTTAACTAGTAAAAACTAAAGGCTGCCCGGTCGCCTAAGTATCCGAGTTAGGGAGTACCTTTAACTTGGCTTGGCAACTAATACAAATTCAAATCGAAGACACTCTACTGATTTATCAGAATCAGCACCAATAATCACTACTATAGAAGGATCACCAAGCAGGGTAATAAAGTTTGCGTTTGTCCCTTGCTTGACGAGGGGTCGATTTGGATCAATTCGGGGAAAAAAATCGGTAGCTAGTATGCATGCAAAGATAAGTAAATTTGATGTCACTTAGGTTAATATCTCTGATAACAACAAAAAGATGCTGCCTGGTAAAAAAATACACTAATAATTTTACTTCATGAAGGTTATGTTTACTCCTTAGGTAGTAAGTGAGAAAAGGATAGAGAGAGATGTATTTTTTTGAGAAATTTTAAATACACCCCATACTTAAGAAGCTCACCCCACTTTATGCTCACCCTATCTCTTTAAGAAATACCAAATTAAGCTAAAAAAGTTTAATCTGTAGCTTACCTAACTCCCCCATAATTTAGTTTCTCCATCTTTCATTCTCAGGTTTCAAATATTCAAGTATGCCTCTCGTTATCATTTTTACTTCGTCCACATTCTAGATATTGGTCTTTACATACGAAGAATGGTCATGTAAAATTAAACAAATTGGCTGGGGTGAGCTTATAGAGTTTCTTTTTGGCAAAAAGTTTAGCATTTTATATAAGCGAGATCATAAGTACAAGGTAAGTACAAAACAAGGACAAAACTGCCCTTAAAAGCACAAAAAATAAGCGAAAACATGCCCTATTCAAATAGTCAAAAAAGCCTATTCTATAAGGATTGTATTAGAATAAATTATTAGTCAATTCTAATAAGAGCTGACAATCAAGAATGTATTCGAACAATGAAGGATTCTATTCGAATAAAAGCTGTTAGTCAAGAATGTATTCGAACAGAAAAGGATTCTATTCGAATAAAAAGATTCAGGCAGGAATGTATTCGAACAGAGAAAATTCTATTCGACAACAATCACTCAGGAAAAGAGTGCATTCGAGCAGAAAAACTTTTATTCGAATAAGCATACAAAGTATATTTTTTATTCGAACAGGAGAAGGGATATTTGAATATAAAACAAGTTTTAGCAAAAGTGGAAGTACTCAGAATGAGTGTCTTCAAATCATGTAAGAAAATCCAGTCTACCCTCAACCCATTCCTCAAAAGGTTGTTCAGCTCTGGATCCTCTCTTAACTGTGATATCTGCCGAGAAATTTGCTTTTCTCCATATTGAGTTAAAGCGGATTGCTTGTATGGATGTGAGTAGGTTCCTCCACTTACTTTAGAACTTCCATGCTATCTTACTTGAGATAAAAGCTTTGATAGTTTCCGAGGAGTCCAACACTATCCACAAAGTTGTCCATCCTCTACGATAGCTTGAACTTCTGCCAGGTAGTTAGTAGTGGAACCCACTGCTTTACTGAGTATTCTCAATAGTCTGCCCTCCCAGTCTCTTTATACAACTCCAATCCCTGACAGACAAGGGTTACCCAAAGCTGAGCCATCACAACATAGCTTAACCTCTCCGATGTTTGGTATAGTCCACCCGCAACTACGGATGGATGGAGCATTTCCCATTTTATAGTTGAACGATAGCTCTTTTACCACCTGTAGTTCAAAAGTTATGTTGGACATGCTATTTGCAGACAGTTTGGTGCTATTGGATATGTCTCCCAGAACCTTATTTTGTTTCTCTCTAATAGACAGCTTCCTTTCATCGAATCTGATTTTATTTCTCGAGTTCCAAAGCCATCGACAGATTGCGAAGACCATAGTAATCCATAATTCATTGAGGTACGAGCTATGCATCCTGCATTTCTCCAGAGTATTTTTCCATCCATTCGTACCTAAAATAGCAGCAAATGAAAAGCATTTGTAGCGCAAACCCGCATCACCTTGGCCGTGGGACATTTTTGAAGAATATGTGGTCTTCCATTTCGGCTTTGTTTTCGCAGTGAGCGCATACTGAGGCCATCTGTATTCCCTTCCTCTGGACTTTCTCATTAGTGGGGAGGATTTGGTTTATTAATCTCTACGCAAACCCGCTTAGACTTGGATGTAAACACTTCCTCCATGTATATCTCCACCGCCAACCTGTGTCTAATCATTTCCTGGTACATTCGAATGCATTTTTAACTAAGAAATCACCATGAACATCTGGTTTCCAGATCTGAATATCCTCCACACTTGGGTTGCAAGGAATATTATAAATGTCTATTCCCATAGCCATGAAGGCCAAAGGGATATCAGTAGGGAAGTTTCATCCATCAACATTTATAAAATCACTTACCCTAGCTGCACACTTCTTCCTTAGGTGGTGAGGGAGATCAATATGTTCTTGTAAAGGGATGTCTGATGCCCAAGAGTCTCTCCAGAAGTCAATCTTCGTCCCCTTTCCCATTATCAATCATATAAAAGGTTTGGTAATGCCGTTCGCATGTTTAATACCCAACCAGACAGAAGAATGTTTATGGTACTGAATTCTTTCACCGCTAGTAGTATAGAATTTAACATGTAGAAGTTGAGCCTAAGACTTTTCTCTTTGAGTGAAAATCCAATGCAACTTGCATAGTATAGTGTTATTCACCTCCCTCAAACTCTGAATACCCAGACCACCTTCATTGATCGGTTTACACAACTTTTCCCATCGCAGAGTAATTCCCTTTCTCTTTGAGGGATCCCCAGTCCAGATAAAGTTACGAATGATTGAATCTCCTTCTTTAATTAAGGATTGAGGCCATTGATATATGGCCATATTGTAAATGGGGATGCTATTAAAAATCGATTTGGCCAGGACTTCTCTCCCTTTAAATGATAACATTCTCCCATTCTAACTATTTACTCTCTTCCGAATTTTTTCCACTAGGTGGTTAATATTGCTTTTGGATATCCTTCCTTCTACCAGTGGGATGCCAAAATATGTCTCTGGGAACGTTCCCTCCCTAAACCCAAACATATTGATCACTTCTCATCTTCTATGATTAGGAATATGGCTAAGAAAAAGATTGCTTTTCTCAACGCTAACCACCTGCCCGGAGGCTTGTCGGTAGGCTTTCAGAATTTTGTTTAAATTCCTTAAGTACTTGGAATTACCGTTAACAAATAGAAAAATGTCATCAGCAAAAAGCAGGTGAGTAGGTCCTTCAATACTTTTAACCTTGACCATGGGAATATTTTTTCCTTGACTCGCCAGAAACTTGAAATTGGAGCTCAGAATATCTTCAGCAATAACAAATTGTAGTGGAGATAGTAGATCACCTTGTTTGAGACCCCGAGAAGCCTTGAAGTATCCAGAAGGACTACCATTGATTGAAACTGATATCATCCCTGTATTAATAATGGTGTGGATCCAGTTGCAGAACCCCAGAGACCGGAGAGCTTTGAGCAGGAATTCCCAACACATAGTATCATATGCTTGGGTAATATCTAGATTTAAAAAAACATTACTACCATGTCTATTAGTCCCCAACTCATTTACCATCTCAGAGGCCATGAAAATATTACTCTGAATGCTTCTTTTAGGTATGAACGCACTTTGACCTTAGACACAATTCTCGACAGAATCAAAGATAGTCTTGTAGCCAAAATCATGGTGATGAGTTTAAAAATAAAGTTATTCAGGCATATAGGCCTATAATCCTTTACCCGAGATGGTTTCTGTATTTTAGCGATCAGAACAATGAGGTTAGAGTTGAAGTTTACTGGAAGAATGCCATCCCTGAAGATAGATGAGATACCCATTGAAACATCTGCCTCAATAATATTCCAATAGGTCCTAAAAAATGCTCCTGAAAACCCATTCGGCCCTGGGGAGCTCTCTTCATCCAGAGAGAATACTGCATCTCAAACTTCTACCTCATTAGAAATGCCCGAGAGACTAGTATTTTCTTCCTGCGTAACCAAAACTTCATTATGGGTAAACAGTTCAGAGCTGTCCGTCATCTCATGTTGTGCAAACTTGTCTGCATAGTATTTTAGAGTCTGATCTTTAATGCTGTCCTAATCAGAGATCAATGCCCCATGCTGATCTATAATTTCCAAAATGCAGATCTTGACCAATTTCATATGAGTGGCCTGATGGAAATATGCAGTATTACGATCCCCAACAAGCAACCATTTTTCTCGCGATCGTTAGCGCCAATCATCCTCCTCCTTCTCTCTAATCTGTTCTAGCTCATTTGTTTTGATAAACATCTACATATATAGGATATCATTTATTTCATCATCCCCTTGCCAGATATGAAGTTGCAGTATCTCTCGCTCTAGTTCCTTCTTGTTGTGGTCGGTATTATCAAGGGCCTATTTTTTCCAGATTTTAATCTCCACTTTCATTATCCATAATTTTATCATGATGTTGAATAAAGGAGTGGCAGAGAGAGGCTGCTTCCAGCAATTCTCAACCATTTCTCTATATCCATTCACCTTACTCCAAGATTGCAAATAACAGAAAGGTATGTTACTCGGTTTATCGATATCATTGCACTCACCAAAGAGAAGAGAGTGATCAAACATAGTTCTGGGAAAATCCTTTACCTTCTAGTTGCGGAATTTGTCATTCCAGCTATCATTAATGAGACTTCTATCCAACACACTCAATATTCCCATCAGCCCTTTTTGACCATTACACCAGGTAAAAGTGATACCCATCGTCACACTTTCTGTAAGGCAAGCTGCATCTAAAAAATCTGAGACTTCTATCCAGCACACTCAATATTCCCATCACCCCTTTTTGACCATTGCACCAGGTAAAAGTGATGCCCATCGTCACACTTTCAGTAAGGCAAGCTGCATCTTAAAAATCTGAGAATTCAACGACTGCTCTTCTGCAAGGAGGTTTTCATCACTTCTTTTCTGATATTCTAAGTACCGTGTTGAAGACCCCAATACAGAGCCATCGAAGTCTGTTAGTGCTTGAAATATGGACCAGCTGGCTCCAAAGGTTAGCTTTATATATGTGTAGAAAATCCGCATGAACAAAAGTAAGGAGGCAATCCATAAAAAGGATTGTGGTGTACTGACTGTTACTTAGAACCACACTCGGGTTCTGGAAATCTTCCTTCCATAAAGTCCAAATGTTACCTTTCTGAACCCTAACATCGTTCGTGATAATCATATTATTGTATCGTGAGATATGAAATCTTCTAGCAAAATTTTTTGGTTCTACAGCCACATAATATTGGGATTCAGCCCCAAGATTTTATTCCAGATATAGGTCATGGTATTCTTATTACCCAGACCTCTTACATTCCTAAAAAGTGCTCTCATTGCAAGCCTGCATTAGAGCGTGTAACTCTAGGGTCCATAGTGTAAACTCGACTCCCTCTTATAATTTGATTATGTAGTAACCCCTGATCATCTCTGTCTATGGTATCTGTCCAGCCATCCGGATTCAGAAGTTTCCTTACCTCCTCAATTAGATTATTCTGATCTCCCGAGTTGTTTCCTTATATATTTTAACTTTTGAGGGTACCCTAACTGTTGCTGATATTTGTATCCCCTTGATCTCCCTTGTCCACTTTATTACTGTTAACCCTTTACGCACTGGTATCTTGTTCCCCATCACTAAGAGCATGATATTTGTTCATCGAGCCGATTGACCCAAACTAGGAACTGGAATGCATGTTTGGTAAGACACTTCTACCTCTTCTTTCTCTAGGGGCAGACCAGTCTCCCTGTTCTGTGGCTTTTTCAATCTGACCAGTAAGAGGTCTCTCACTATCTGCAGCTGAGTTATCCTGAAAGTAAGTATGTGTATTCGGTGGTCCCTGTAAGTTCTTCCTCATCTCTAGCTTGCTCTATACCCCTTCGTCACTAGGAGCCACTTTACTGTTTCCTGTGCTCTTTGTAGTCCTTACTTTTTTTTATCGGCTTTGTCACTTGTTTCTGCTCACCATGAACAACTCTTAGTACTTGGCACTCCACAATACTTTGTCCCACATTCTTACAATGATTGCAGAATTTTGGAACCTGGTAAAGGAGATTCTCTTGGTTAACCAGTTTACCCATAACGAATCGGCTTTTACAGTTCAATATCCACCAAAATACTCGCATGGTACCCATAGTCATGATTAATTGTTGAGGTATCCAGATGAATTGGTGTACCCAATGTCTTCCCCAAGGACATAATAATCTTCTGACTCCATAGTTCACTCGGTAATCCTGGAAATTTACACCAAATTAGATTATTCGTGTTTTGGTTATTAGCCGCTGAGAAAAGTAGACTCAATGGAATCAATCGTATGAGCATCTTCTCTACCATCCAAGGTCCTTGCCCCCATATGTGGATCTTATCCCTTTCATTATCTAGTTTGTTGATGAAGAAACCTTTCCCTAATGGGTTTAGCTAGCAATTCCCAGAGAGTTTCCAATGTGTTCGAGCGTATTCTTGAATAACCTCAAATTTAACCTTTTGAAGATCCAGACGCTCGATCAAGCTGAGATGGAATCAGGACACCCCTATAGAAACCTCTCCTGCAGGGATAGAGACAAACGGAGTATCACACCGCATCCCCACATCCAAAAGTGATGTAGCTTCGACTGGGGTATTCGTTCTTCCACGTACCATATCTGTAAAAGATTTGGTGGGTTAATTTGTGTTCAAAGAAGATTAAGGGATTTTACCATGGAGAGAGGAATTCTCCATGTCCTGATCATCTTTGTAATGTTGCAATCCCAGCAAGCTTGGATGTTCCGCGGTATCTCCTGTAGCTGCGGTCTTTTTTGTCTCGTTCCCTTCTGCCATTTTCATAAAACCCCAAGGACATACAACCCTATGCTATTGATCCGATTGTTCCTTGAATTCTTCTGTGGCATGACCAATTGAGACCTGAATCCCGTGCAGAGCGAGATTATCTTCACTACGGATAGCTGAAGTAGTCAGAGAGATAATGGGAGTGGTATTTGCAGGAGGGTTTTGCATGAGTTTCCACAGTGTTGACGCCAAATCATTCATATCCCCATTTCCAACAGAATAGTTTTCTCTATTTAGATGCTCTTGGAGGAGATTCAGCATGGGGAGATTCATCTTACACACTCTTGATAATCAATTAGGGATTCAAGGGTTTTAAGGATGCAAAAGATTCAAGGGGAGATCTATCATGTTTTTAAGCTCCAAAGGAAATAAAAATCACTATTCACGATGAACAATACTCACTATTCACGATGAACAGTAATCTAAACCAAAATATAATTACTTTGAAAGTTACCTTGATCAAGTATTAGAAGATTGTTCAGTTCCTCTCTCAATTCATCTTTTCATTAAGTTTGTTATGTTCTTACAACTACAACTTGTGTATTCCTTTAGCTGAAATTGATCTGAATTGGGTATAGAGCCAATAGGTGATGCTTGGTTATAATTCTGAATCCGTTATTCTATTAATAACATCATTTAGGTGTAAAGAAACACGTTATTTCCTTGCGAGCAATCAAATTATCTGGAAGTTAGTGACAATTGGGTTGAAGATTGTTACTGAGAAGAACTACAAGTTTTTTTTTACCTTTTCACTTTGTCCCTTATAGAGTTTGGGGTGTATTTAAATTTTTTTTCTCGGTAAGAGATTATATTTAAGGCTAGGTTTTATAGGATAACTATTTTCCCCACTTGAAAACCTCCTAAAAATTCTCTTTAAGTTTATGTAAAAGCCTTTTTCCCATGTTTAGATAATAAAATAATCGTAAACATTCTGAGACTTGGCCTTTGCAATTTTTCCTTTGATCTTGTCACGATGTGAAGGGTGGGGGAAGGTATTGTCAAAGACAACTTGTATTTGTTTGAACCATTTGGGTTACAATACGGTGCTAAAGGTATTGAATTGTATTATTTTAGGGGAGAAAGGATAATTGTTTATGTTGAAGACGAGGATGTGAAGGTTAGATGAGTGTCTAGGGATATTGTCGAACGTAGGATGCTTTTTATAATTTTCTTTTGTCGTTTGCTGAGGCAGCTCTTTGAAGTTCAGTGACTTGAGATTCAATGAGTTTCTTAGGATATCTTTTCTTCGTTGCCAGAGGCAATGCCAGATTCTGGTGAAAGGATACTATAATGCTAGATCCTGGTCCTGATAAAAAGAAGCATAGAGTAATTAGTACCTCAAGTCGAATGAAAGGATAGCAGTGCAGTGGATGTAATGTAATCGAAGGATAATTTGTATCGAACGTAATCTGTAACAGTTGGTTTAATAAATAAGCGTTATTGTCTTCGACTTCTTCGTGTGCCATTTTGTGTTTTGTCGACTATGCATTTTTAATTGTAGTCAATGTAAAATGTGAGTAAGGGATTTCTAGGCTGTCAAACCACTTGATGTAGAGTGGATTGAATGTGTCCAAGGATGGTTTTCGAGGTTGATTGATTAGACTGTGCAAAATGTATAGTTTCGAGGTGAATTAAATTCTGGTTGTTGACTTTGACTGGGTAGGACTATAAGTATCCCCAGTTGTGTAAATGAGAGTTATTTTGGCATGAAGAAATGGCGAAGACAAGATCACAGGTGCGTAATGAGGTATATAGTCATGTGCAAGTGAAGTATTGGAAAATATATGGTAAGTATATAAGACACCTGCGGAATGCCGATATTCACTTGGAGGATCCTGTAGAACCTGATTATGATGGTATGAGCAAGGCAGAGGCCAAGGACGCTGAGGAAGATTTTATGTTTCCTTGCCAATTGCAATATTGGACTCCTTCTAAGCGTGTTAGTTATATGTGGACTTGCACAAAGAAGTTGGTGAAGAGAGAAGATGATGCTGCAGCTAGGGGTTTGTAATGTGATGATTTTGGAAATGTACATGCAATGGTTGAATTGCTGTAAATATGAAAATGAAAATTAAATTTGATGTGACAAGAAATTGTTGATGTTTTGTTGTGGTTTTTATGTTTTGTTTCTTGTCGAATGAACTTTGAGTTGGAAAATGATAAAATGTAAGAATGACTAGTAACGTAATTGTAGGCCGATTGAAATTAGAATTGGGGATTTGACGAATGTGTGCCCGAAATATAGGGGTTTGTAGTTTATATAACAATGGGGGGGGGGGGGGAAGGAGATGAGAGTAATCAATTATGGCAAGGTGTGTTCCTTTGGGTCAAATTTGCGAGTATAAAGAAAATGATGTGCATCATCTTTGTGATAAAATATAGTGTACATTGTTAAGTATGAACATTTCAGGCAAATTTTTTTGAGATATAGAAGGGCTGAAACAAGAATGTAGGGATTTATTGATGTTAAAAAGGCGAAGGGTCAAGTACATCGAGAAAAGATGTGTGAGGCATTACGTTCAAGTAGTGGAATGGTCACGAGGCGGTGCGATGAGCAGTCACGTGGGGTCTATAAATAACTCGGGGGTGGGCAACTGTTCCTATTTTACAAACTCGGAAGAAAATTTGTCCAGTGCGAATTCACTATTCTCGTCACTTGGATCATTGCCAACAATTGGGAAAAAGGAGATTATTGTGTTGATCGAAAGAGCAAAGTGGGCTTAAAATAGGGATGCTGAGGCAGCGAGGTTACATGGTGAGTAAATGTTATAATCTAATTTGTTTTTTTCTTGGTTGTTGTTGTATTATGGTAGATATAGACATATATAGGGTAATTGTAGAAGGAAGTTGTGTATTGTGATGGGGATTTGTGTTAGATAAAATGAGGTTAGGATTTGAGACAGAGGTTGGTTAACGGGTGTGAGCGGTGTGATTTGGAGGGTAATGGAGTTGCAGTGGTTAATAAAGGGGATAATAGGGGATGGCGGGGCACAATTGGTGGTAAGTGGTGGAGAAGGAGCAGTTTGTTTCGCGGTGAAGACGGCGTCGGTGTAGGTGATTAGTTCGGTTCACAGCGAGGGTCCTGGGATTGCATGTGAAAGTAGGTGAGATATGGCAGGAATTTTCACCAGTAATGGCGATATCCATTTTTTGAACGAGAGTGCTTTTGGCGGGAAACGGTTCAAGTTTCTTCGAGATCTCTTACAATTCCTGAAAGTGGAGAAACATACATTAAATAAGTGCTCGATGTTTTTAATTATAATAAATAAAAAGTTATCGAGAATTGAATACAGTACAGTAATCGATGTATATGACTAGGAAAAGTCATATGAGTGTATCGAGAACTTTATGTAATAAATTGAACTGTAATAATGATAGTAGCGGACAGTAAATTGAGAAATGATGTGTTGGCGAGTAATCTCGGCAACTATATGAAGATGAATATATGAACTTATGAACATATATATGTATCAGATATGATAGATACTAACTATGGAAAAATATGGAATCTGATTTACAGGTTCTTTAAAATGGCTGAACCAATTGAAGATGATGAGAAAGATATATATGAGAACCTTGAAGACGTAGTGCCCCTGATGATTGATGTAAGGACCTGTGTACAACATTTGGGAGGTAAATATAGGGTAAGGCCGATTAGTGCAGACATAACTTGCGTGAAACAGTTTAGGGTGCCAGCTAGGGTTGTCGAACTATCTAATGAAGAGGATAGTAAGACGGATGGGGATTACGAGCCCCAAGCTAGTGATCGAGAAGGTAGTGGGGCTGGGGAAGAAGATGTGGAGGATGGTGAGGGGGCATGTTATGGAGAGAGTCTAGAAACCAAAGAAATATTAAGTTTTAAGAAGAAGTACAGTTTTCATGGGGATATAAGGTTAGAAGAGTATCAGTATAAAATGATTGACCAGGTAATAACCTTGAATGAGATTCTGGTTCATCGATAACAAATTAAGAAGGGGTTAAAGCTTCTGCTTAGAGCTGACCAAAAAAAGTTAATAAACTTTTTTGATGTGGCAACTGGTCAGTTAAATCCGAATGTATATGATTTGTTAAGGGTATGTGGGGCAATAAATGGTCAACTTAAGGCCACGGGGGAGGACTTGAATATAGTCGATGATTTATGTATGTACTACACGCTCAAGGCGAACCCGCAGAAATTAGGCTACCAGTACTTGGCGAGGTTTTTGAAGAGGCCAATATTCTATGATGTGGTGTCAATAGGAGGGTTATATAGGGATGAATGTTTATTTGTCTCGGGGAACTATGAGTTCGACAAGAAGGACCTTGGGGAGCACTTAAAGAGAAATACCTTTCACTTAGGTTTGATGGTTGGGTAATTTTAATTGTCGATGTTCGAAGTGTTGAATGTGATGTTAATTGTTTATAACTATGTTTGTATGCTTATAACTTTGAAAGTGGTCGACAAGAATTTGGAAGTAAACAAGGACCTGTATAGGATTAGGAAAAATTTCTTTGGTAGGATCGATAATCTGGTCATCAACCAAGATCGTGTGAGTACCTTATTTTAAAAGGCCGGTTTAAGGAGGTCGAGGGCTAAAGGTGTTGAAGTATCTGTTATCGAAAAAAAGATGTCGGTAAAGAATAAGAGGGTTGTAGAGGCTAGCTTGCCACTAGAAAAATCCTTCCTTGGCCGGTATAATACAGATACAAAGTTAGATGCCATGTTTGGAGAATCTCTGGGAAGGAATAAGAAGAAAAAGGTGGTGAGCTCTATTGTTCCCCCGCTGCTTCGTCACATGAGGACTACTCGATAGTCGGCAATGGAGTAGGAGGCTTGTACCGCTAAACCAGTTGCTGTGGTGGATGGGCATCCATCATGGGGTGTCGGGAGTGTGCTCCCAAAGAAGAGAGGTAGTGGTGAGACGTTAAAGACGATATACATCGAACAGTCTAAGGTTGATGTTCAGAAGACTATGGACTTGTATACATCAGGGACGGACGTGCTGAAGATGAAGCTGGTGGATTGTTTGGTCGGCATTGAGAGTATAAATACGTTTATCTGTGAGGGACAATAAAGCATGTCGAAGGTGAGAAATTTTATTGCTTTGCTTCGCTTGAAAAAATTTGTAGGTCATTCGAATTCTCAATATATGACTTTGTTGCAGATCAAGAAGTTGGTGACTATTGCCATAAACAGTATTGTTGGCAATGGTGATCTGGCAAATCAGCTTGTGGCGTATAAAAATATATAGAAAGATTTGATCAAGGAGAAGGAAGGGTTAAATGAAACGATGAATACTTATAAGCTGGAGGGAAAAAAGGAAAGGGATGCTGCGCTTCACGAAGCGAAGAGTGTATCTGAGAAAGAAAAAATGAAGGCTTTGGTGCTGTAGAAAGTAAACTTTGAAAAGGATTTAAAGGAGCAAGTTGCCAATGCAAGGAAGGTAATTGTGCTAGAGAAGGGTTGGCTTCTCGATGAGGTTTGGGCTTAGATGATTGCAGAGAAGTTGGAAAAATTTAGAGAAGTGAGGGCTCCTTTTTCTGGGATGTACAAGGAGTTGGAGGTTAGGAAAAATTTCTTCAAGGGGTTGGTGAAATCCGGTGGGGTTGTCTTTGATGATTCAAGTTCAGAGGAGGAAGTGTCTGAAACTCTCGAAGTTCATGGTGGGGTGGAAGTCATCGATGATGTGATGATGGAAGATGATACTGCGCGCCCTGCGGAGTTAGCAGATGTGCAGGTACCCGAAGGTTCTCTGAATGTGAATGAAGTAAAATCTTCCCCTGTAGTGTAAATAATTTGTGTAAGCAGTACTATATGTGTGGAAGGATGTAAAAATGGTCGTTGGAACCAAGACATTTTAATCTTTTGTGGAATGATGTGGTTTTCATTAAATCTTGAAGTTCTGACTTTGTGTATATATAAGTAATTGTGTTCGATAAGAGTAATATGTGGAGTACAAATTCAGTTGGTAGCAGACTTGTAAAGTTTGGATCAAGATCAAATCAATATAGTAAGGATGATTGATTATCTTATGCATACTTGTCAAGTATGGATCAAGATCAATTTAAAATATAAAGATGATTGATTGTCTGATGCATACTTGTGAAGTATGGATCTAGATCAATTCAAAATAGCAAAGATGATTAATTGTCTGATGTATACTTGTTAAGTGTGGATCAAGATTAATCCAAAATAGTAAAGATGGTTGATTGTCTGATGCATACTTGTTAAGTATGGATCGAGATCAATCCAAAATAGTAAAGATGATTGATTGTCCAATGCATACTTGTTAAGTAGCGATCGAGATCAATTCAAAATAGTAAATATGATTGATTGTCTGATGAAAACTTGTTAAGTAGGGATGGAGATCATTTTAAAATAGTAAAGATGATTGATTGTCTGATGCATACTTGTTAAGTAGGGATCGAGATCAATTTAAAATAGTAAAAATAATTGATTGTCGGATGCATACTTATTAAGTAGGGATCGAGATCAATTTAAAATAGTAAAGATGATTGATTGTCTGATGCATACTTGTTAAGTAGGGATCGAGATCAATTCAAAATAGTAAAGAGTAAATTGAAAGTAAAGATTGTTTATTTGAATCGATATAACGGTTACAAAGATAATCTACAAAACAGTTTGAGTTGGGCTATATTCTACGGGTATTCGAGCTGGATTTAATCTTCAGCCATCAACCAGTAAGTTCCACTATTTGTTTTATCGTCGACAATGTATGGCCCCTCTCAGTTTTTTGATAACTTTCCTGAATTCTTAGGTCGAGTGTGATCTTGAATTCGTCGAAGGACCAGTTCTCCAATACCAAATTTCCTCTTGTAAACTTTTTTATTATAAGCTTTATTTAATGTGTCCTGGTTTTGTCCTAGGTTTGCAATGGCTTTGTCTCTGGTCTCTTTAATCTAGTTGAGGTTGTAGAGGAGATCGAGTTCATTGTCTTTATCTGGGATCTTCCTTTGGGTAATTGGCAGATCGAGGTCTGAAGGCATGACTGCTTCAGTATCAAAGGCCAACATGAATGGAGTACAGCCTGTTGAAACTCGTGGAGTAGTTCGGTAGGCCCAGAGAACACTGAGTAGTTCATCGACCCATCTTCCTTTTTTATCGTCGAGACGCTTACGTAAAGTAGATTTGATGCTTTTGTTAATAGCTTCGGCTCGTTCGTTACCTTGAGGATAGTATGGTATGGATGTTGATTGCTAGATTTTGTATTTTTGGAGGAAAGCAAGTGCTTTTACACTGATAAATTGTTTGCTGTTATCAGAGTGTATCATTTGTGGGCAGCCAAACCTGGTGATGATGTGCTCCCAAAGAAACTTAATGACCTCATTCTCATCGGTATGGCATAAGAGAACTGCTTTAACACATTTTGTAAAGTAATCATGGCGACTAGGACAAATCTTTAGTTTCCTGATGCTGGATGGAAAGGCCCAATGATGTCGATTCCCCAACGTTTGAATTACTAGAAGATATTGCTAATATGCAAGTTGAGGGCTGGACTTTTGATCTCTTGAGCGTGGATTTGGCATTTGTAGCATTTACGCACAAATTCTTCGCAGTCTTGTTTCATTTTTGGCCAGTATAGGCTTTGCTTGAATGCGCGCTGAGCTAACGATCTTCCTAAAATGTGTACGCCATAGATACCTTCGTGATGTTCTCTGATTTTGATCTAATCTTATTTGTTAGAAATGCATTTGATAAGTGGTCCTCTTCTGGTAATAAGGTATATGACTTTTCCATGAACTACGAATCTTGGGCATTTGGCTAAAAGTGAACGGGCTTCCTCTTTATTATCTGGGAGAATGTTGGAGTTAAGGCAGGCATAAAATGGTTTTCTCCAGTCTGCAGGGTCGTCATCTTCAGCATTGGTAATTTGGAGTAATGACAGTATATCGAGACTAGTATGCTCGATGATCTCTATTTCTAAAGATTTTTTTTCACTGCTTTTCAGCATGGCAGCGATATAAGCTAAGGCCTCGGCATGCTGGTTTTCTTCTCAAGGTAGGTAAGAGATTGTTGCGTGGTTGAATTTTTTCATCTTTTCCTCGACCGGAGCTACAAAATCTACCATTTTTTGCGTTGTAGGGAATATCTTGTTGTAATGATTTGCCACGAGTACAAAATTGATGTAGACTGCCAATACTTCTGCATCTGAGTGCGAGTATGAGATCGAGACCGTGTAAGATTCTTTCATATTTTGTCTCATTATTTGTGGCATAGAAGTTTAGTTTGATGGCTTTCTCGATGCGATAGTTGGAGGGCATAACGTGGACGATGCCAATCCCTGATCCTTGTGGTACAGTTGAGCCGCCTGTAAAATGTCGCCATCCCAAGCTTTTAGGTCATGCGTCCAGTACTGCTACTGAGTCATCTGTGAAGATTTCTTCAAGCTCTTCCCAATCGGGGTCATCGACCAGAAAATCTACCAAAAAGTCAGCGACTGCTTATCCCTTAACTTATATCTAGGCTTCAAAGGAGATGTTGTATTCGCCAAGGAAAGCAATCTATTTCTGAATTCTTTGAGATTTTTCTTTTTTGGAAAGTACCTGTTTGAGGGGATACTTGGTGATGATTTTCATCGGATGAACTTGAAAGTAAGAACAAAGCTTTTGAGAACTATAGACATGGCGAGTAGCAATTTTTCTGTCGTTGTGTATCTTTTTTCAGTAGGCATTAATGTTTTGCTGATAAAGTAGATCAATTTTTCAACTCCTCTATCTTCTCGAATAAGGACGAAACTAATTGAGTCTTCAGTTGTGGATAAGTACATTGTTAGTGTTTCGCCATCAACTAGAGTGTTCATTATAGGAGGACGCCCCAAGTATCGTTTAAGATCTTGGAAGGCTAATTCATAGTCAGGAGTCCAGATGATCATCTTTAGTTGTTTCTTTGAAAGAGTAGTGGGATTTCCACGGAGAAGGAGGTAAAGAAGTTTGCATCGATCAGAAGACTTTGATATGAATCTATGAAGAGCTGCTATTTTGCCTATAAATTTTTGGACATCTTTTTTTGTTCGCAAAGATGGCATCGTGATGAGCACTTTGATTTGTGCAAGATCAATTTTGATTCCTCTTTTGCTAACCAGGTGTCCCAAGAATTTAATAGAATTGACTGTAAATTGGTATTTTTCTGGGTTTAGTTTCATCTGGTATTTACAATGGATATCAAAGATTGTTTGGAGGTTGCTGGAGTGATCTTCGTGTTTTAAGCATTTGCAGATCATATCGTTGATGTAGACTTTCATGATTGTTCTGAGATGATCTTTGAACATTTTTCTCACAAGTCTTTGGTAAGTAGCTCTTGCATTCTTTAACCTAAAAGGCATTATTGTGTAACAGTAGAGACCTCTTTGGGAAATGAAGGTTGTTTTTTCTTGATCATTTTCGGCGAGTGGAACTTGGTTATAGCTAGAGGCCATATCCATCATAGAAAAAAGTCCGTGCCCTACGACAGAGTTGCGAAGTTGTGGAATTAGTGGTAGTGGGAAACTATCCTTGGGTGTAAACATGTTGAGCACTGTGAAGTCTACACAAACCTTGATTTTTTCATTTTTCTTTGGAAGTGCGACGATGTCAGAAACCCACTTGGGATAGTTAGCATCCCGAATAAATCTTGCCTGAAGGTGTTTGCCGATTTCTTTGTTTAATGCATCGCGGAGGCAGGCAGCTAGGTTTCATCCTTTTTGAATGATAACTCTGCTGTCCGGAAGGAGGTTAAGTCAATGGCACGCAACTGATGGATCGATTCCAGGCATTTCTTGGAAAGTCCAGGGAAAGATGTCGACGTTTTTCTTAAGCAGCTCGATCATGGCTTCTTTTTTTCGGTGGATAGTTTGGAGCTGATGAAGGTGTGATGACCTGGACTATCAAGTTCAATGCATTCGACTATCTCGATGTCATACCGCTTAAATGTGGGGGGTGCTTCTTGCTGTAGTTGTTATGCCTTAAGAAGTTTTGCTGCATGAGAATTGGTTGTGGTATTGTCGCACATACGTGGGACTTCTTGGCTACCTTTGATTTTGTAGATACCCTGATCTATTGGAAATCACAATGCTAGATGATAGGCCGAATGTAACCAACTTCGTCCCAAAATACCTGAATATTTAGATTCTTCATCTATGACAATGAATTTTACGAATGTTGTTTCTGATCCTGCTTGAACTGGCAGAGTGATTTCTCATATGGCTGATTCTTTCAAGTCGCTGAATCTGGTGATTGTTGTTACTAAAGCTTTCACAGAGTCTGTGAGGCCAAGGACCCCAATTACATTTCGGAACAAAACGTCCGTTGCACTTCCTGTATCAGCGAAAAGTGTATGTCGGTAGTCTTGGCTAACTTTGAGTATAATGGCGAGAGGGTCATCATGAGGGTACCTCACGTGGCTGATGTAACAGTTCTCAAAGGTAATAGGGTAAGGACTCTTCGATGTGTTTGAGCTTGGGTGAAGTTTCACTAATTTTTTTGAGGTCATTTTGCAACAGGATGAAATCTGATTGTCTGGTTTTATTTTCTTCCCATTTTCAATTTCAATAATATACAGCTGTCGAGGTTGCCCCTGGACCTAATTTTGTTCATCGTCTTTGTTTTTTGCTTCATCTTCAAGAAATTTTTGGATTTCGATGACATAATTGTGAGCCTTCTAGCTAATAAAATGTGATGAAAGATTCGTATGAGAGAGTAGCAGTAGTCAGTTTCGTGGCTATGCACATTGTGATAGTGGTATAAAGGTTTGGTGGGGACATCCAGAATGGTTTGTGGTGTACGATAACACTCATCTCCCTTTGTCATTGGCAAGATAGAGGAGAGAATCGTTATCATTGGTGGCAGAACTGGAACTAGTCTGTCGGGTCTACCGCCCCATCTTATATTGCTGTCCGTGTTTCTGCTTCGTTGCTTGGGTGCTTAAGTGGTAATCTATCTCTGGGGTGGGGTCGACGTAGCTTCTCAAAAATGGATGGTAGATGAGCTCTTCATCTTCCCTTTCTTTGACCGCTCTAATTCCATGTAATTATTAACTACATCAATCATTTATGTGACTGCCCTTGGCTTATGCAAAATAAGCTCTTCTCAAACTTTAGAGTCGATGTGCAAGGCGGAGGAGAATGCTGGAATGACGATCTTGGGGTATGAAACATTTGTAAGAACTAGCCAATGTCTCTTTGGCATCCTCCTCAAAGAAGAATAAGGAATCGACAGTGATCGCCCGCTCTTTAGCATGAGGATAATTGGCTTCGGAAAGATGTTACAACTGGCTGAACGTGGTGATGGAGGCTTCTTGGATGGTATGGAACCACCGGAGTGGTTATTCCTTTAGTCTCGCATTGAATAGCCTACACAACATGTGGTCGAGTTTGGAATATAACCCAACTACGGGTTTGAAGTGTCGGACATGGGTAACTGGGTCAGTCAGGCCTGCATATTAAATAAACTTTGGCATATGGAAATTTTCTGGGATGGGTATAACTTTGTGATGAAGAGAGATGGGGTTTGTCTCGATTCTATCAGACGCGGATTTTTGGCCTGGGATGTCAGAGTTTATGGCCTGGATCCTATTGTTGAGGTCGTCCAAGGTGACAAACTGTTGCGGGGGAAATGGTAAGGCTACGACCTGAGGAACAAAATCTTTCTATCCTTCTGGTCCCAATAGATCCCTGATTGGTCTTCTTTCGGGTGGGGGAGTGAGATGACGAGAGTCAACTTCCTAGAGTTATCATTGTGGAGGATGTTAAACTAAAATGTCAAGAAGCCCTATTTTTATTCCCGGATCTGGATCGAGAAATTTGTAACTTATCTTCTCTTGGTTGATCATCGCGTTGAATTACTCTTGATCTATGCTCGCTTCAGGTGATGGAGGGGAGGTCTGGCGGCCAGTGAGTTGATCTTGTGTTCTCCTTAGTCTTTCTATTTCTTTCTGATGTGTTTGACTCTGTTGATCTAAGGATTTCCTTTGTTTGTCCCATTCCGTTTGAAGAGCTTGAGCGCAGACACATTGATCTTCCAATCTTTGGTCTTTTTTAGTAGCCATTTGTTTCTGAAGCTCGACTACTGCACCGTACAGGTTGATTGCTCTTGTTATGGGATTAATTTCCTGATCTCTTACGATTCTGGAATGGCTTCTCAGGTTCATGTTTGTCATCGGATGGCTTTTAGATTAGTAATGGTAAAGAAAAGTATGGAATTTCTTACAGACGGCGCCAATTGTAGTGGCAAGTTTTTCAGAAGGAGAATCTTCACCAATACTTATTTGTAGGGAGAATGCAAGACTAGATAAACAAGATTTTTTGTAGAAAACTCAGTAAAAACTGAGAAAAACCACGACCTCGAGGAGGATTTTGATGCAAAATCTAGTAAAATGCTAGTTATTATAAGTTTTTGGAGTGATAATAGAGTTAAGATGTAACAATGGTAAAGTTGTGGATTGCGGGGTGGTGAATAATCAATTTTATGTCTATATTTATAGTAGATATTGGCAGTTAACAAAAAGAAAGAAATAGTCTCCTATTCCGGGGGTTGAGGGCGAACTTTGCGGATCTCTAACAACTCTTTCTTGACCTAATACAATGGCTACTTTTAGTATGTCGAGGACTTTGGGTATCTTCTCAAATCCTATCTATTTTTGATTATGTATGACTGCTTCGACTACGATGTGTTGGCTTACTCTTGCCGAATATGGGAAATATGCTACTGCAGTTTGTATTGCGTTTGAGGATGAGGTGCAGAATTGTATAATGGTAAACAATAGGGACAGACGTGATAACGGTAGACGTTATCACTGAAGTCATGATAATTCCTTCAGCCAAAAAGATGTGCCTGCAGAGATAGTAGAGATGGCTGACGCGTGTCAAAAGGAGATGTCATTTTATAAACTGAGGGAAAGTATAAAAATGTGCCTCTCACTCCCTCATAAATTATCTATAGTTTCAGAGAGAAAAAAAAGTTGTGCCAATCTTATTTCCAAGGAGAGGAAACGTTTGAGCGCTGAGTGTAATTTAAGATGGAAATCTTTATCAGGTGATAGAAAACTATCTAAGAAGCGACGAGAGCATTCACTCTCATAAAGACGTCCGGGTAAAGCAGATGATTATTGTTCTTCAAGTACAGGTTGGTAATATAAAGCTCTGTCTGGTTGATTTGTTCAGTAAACTGTATGATATTTGTAGTAATATGTTTGATATGTGTAGTAGCCTATTTGATATGTGTATCTGATAACATATGGGTTTTGGGATGTTTGACTAAAAATGGAGGATATAAGTTTAGGTATATGAATAAACTGTAAGTGAGAGAAAATATGTGTTTGGAGAAGAAGGGAGAAATTTGAAATGATTGACTTTTGCTTTTTATTTTGGGAATTTGTAAAATAGGCGTGTTGACTAGGTAGAAGGTGGGTTTGTTTTGTCTGTATGTAATGTAGCGAAAATGACAAAAAAATATATTTATGTATATTATAGGTTTGATATACGGTCTAAACCTTGTATTGCTACCAGTAAATTTGTAGTATAGTCTAATTTTAAGGAAACATCATCACCAGGGAGGGGGAACGAGTGTACTATGATGGAAGAAACTGTACACAGTATAGAGAGAAGCATAGAGTGTAGGGAACCTAGTAAGGTTAAAGAGGTGATAATAAGGGAGGATAGATTAGAGAAGGGGAAATCCGTGTGATATACCCAGAAGGGGTAGATGTAAGGAAAGAATATTTGAAATTTAAAAAGAAATTGCAGGGAGAATGGGGAGGTTATGTGGAGGAGCAAGGTTTATGGTTCAGGGCCTATATCCACGGTAATGGGGAGGAGGCTTTATACTACCAAGTCCCATTCTTGGCAAAGTGAAAGAAGGATAGAGGGATTGGTGATGGTTTAATCTCTCATATTATAATGGTCTCGGGCTATCAGGCCTAAGGGATGGGTTTTTGTGTTTTTTGAATCAGATTGTTTATGGCCTTAGAATTCCTCTGAACTTTTTTCAGAAAGGGGTTATGAATGTGTTACAGTGTTGCTCTGCCTAGTTAAATGGGAATATTTATGAAATGATGATGATATGTGAGGTACTGAATGAAAAATGGAGGAAAGAAGGGACTGTGAAGCAGTTCAAAGCTGAAGATGTGATAAAATTTTATAAATGGAAATACGTCAAAGGTCGAAGTAGTGGTTACCTGTATAGTGATTTGTCTAGGCCAAATTTTTTTAATTTCAAATCTGTGGGTAGACCATGGAATGGCCACCTTGTGTGGGTAGAGGGTAACAGTATGCAGGTTCCAGATTAACCGGCGCTTGAGCAGAACCATAGATTTTATAATCCGAGTAAGTGATGTTGGCCAAGCCTTTATCTATGTCAAAATAGACCAGCCTGTTCGACTGTGTTGCCCGAGATCTGGGTGAGCTAAAACAGGTACTCAGTGAGTTGGGTATCCGCAACGATAAAAGGGTAGATTCTGCATCTCCCAAAGTTAAGTGAGCTTAGGAGAAACGAGTTATGGCTGAGGGAAAAGCTATCTTGAATGTTACTGATGTTCTTAGTGTTCCACCTCCTGTATCTCATAGCGCCAAGCGGAATGCTCGGCAGCTCGTGAGGCCAGCTCGGTAGAGTACTTCTATCATCGGGGTGGCGGCCACGGAATAAGAGATCGTAAAGTCCATTTCTGGCGATGTGGCTGAGCAACATAAAGTGAGTACAGTTACTTCTGCTGATGTTGAAAAGGCCTCACTGAGAATAAAAAGGCATGAGGAAGAAGGTAGTTCTCGAACTAATCCTCATGCCGTAGCTAAGATGGCAGAGCTGGAGCTAAAATACTGCTCGATGGCTGGGACGGATCCGGAGCAGCTTGATATGGAGTATTACGAACATACTTTTGTGGTACTTTCTTGAAATCCTCAATTGTTTTTGCATTCGGACTAAAAATTATTGTGCTGACTTTTACTTTATATGTTTGTACTTGTAGCTCTCAATATTGCTTAAAGGGGAGAAAAAGTGCTTAGAAAAGAGGGGCCAGGAGCTCGGGGCTCTTACAGCGAGGTTCGTTGTTCAATCTACTCCCTTGAAGGAGTTTGAAGATCAATCTACTTGTGCAAAGGAGCTCGAAGTTGAGCTCAAGCTGGAGTAGGAGAACAGAGTTGAAGAGGCTAAAACGGCTGTAAAGCTCATAAAAAAATATTCAGTTCTGGTAGAGCATGATGATGGGATGTTGAAATCGGTGGAGGCCCTTAAAGTGGAAAAAAAATCACTTCATCCAATCCTATTATGATTTTGGATTGAGTCCAGCTGATGTGGAGCTGGGCCGGGTGGGAAGGTACGGGGAAATTGAGTTCCCTTCAGAGGTTTCAGAGGCAGTGATGGTGGACGCTAGTGTTTTTCCTTAGAAGGTGTTGAAGTTTCTATCAGAAAGTGTCGAGCAAGTCCAAGTAGCTGAAAAAATACTAGATCCTCCTTCTGAATGTGTTGGTCCAAGTCAGCTGGTTGGGCAAACATCAGCTCCTCCATCTTAGGTAGAAACCAACAAGAATCTCTAAACCTTCTGTGGTATTCTATTTTTGATTTGATGCAGTGTGTGTGATATTAAAATGATAGTACTCTGTATTTGTTGAAGTTGGAGTAATTATTGGAAACATTTTGGTTTTGGATGTCTGTATTATAACAAAATATTTGTACTATGTGTAAGAGATAGAGCAACTGAGAAAAATGAACTCCAAACTGGAGAGGTCGTTAAGTAAAGCGAGGGATGCCATGGCTTGTATTCCACAGGTACTTAATAAAACTGATTTTAGAGAAAACTTTTAAAGAGCTATATGATCTTCAATGTAGATATGTTAAGATAAAAATTGAAAAAGATGAGGTATTAAAGAAGGAAGAGGAAAAGGAGTTATTAGTTCAAAAACCAAAAAAATTGACCTATTTAAACGACCCGAGTGATAAGGCTACGTGTTAAAGTATGTTAATAGCTCTGACATTATATTTTGAGGTCGAAGTAGATAGTGAACGAGGGTTAAAAGAAGCTTATGTAGAGCTTTTGAAGGAGAATTGTGTAGTTCCGGACCCAGCTCGAGTTATGTTTTTAGCTTAGGAAGCACATAATCATCATAGTTTAGAGGCGAGAAAGTATTCTTATCGGGCTGGTGTATCTGCTGTATAGGGTGATGTAGAACCTTTATCTGATGCGCTTAGCTTTATGTAGGATCAGAGGGCTATGAGAATTATTTTTTTAGGATAGGGAAAGAGAAAATAGAGGTTCAAAAAAATGACTAGAGGGTAAATTAAATGGGCTACAGGATGAGTTATTGTAGCGCATGGAGCAAAAAATGTCTTTAGGAATGCGGTTGTCGAAAGAAGTGGCTGTTCGAATGAAGGTAAAAGCAGATTTGAGGGTTTTAGGTGTATTGCAGAAAGACATACGTCAGCGGCGACATAAAGCCTAAATAACATTGAAGGATTATCTATATCCGTCACGAGCAAAAGTTGCTGCTCGAACAAAGCATGAGCGTCATATAGACAGTGTTATTGATTTTTATGGGGTTGAACTGTCCTGGGTAGAGAACAAATTTAAGAAGTTTGTGAAAGGATGTGGGAAGGATTTTGATGTAAAAAATGCAAAGGCTGAGAACATGTTGTTTACCAAAGGTGATGGAGAAATTGCTGGGGATAAACCTCTTCCGAGGTCGAAGGAACTGCCATCAGAATAGGGTGAGGAGGAGGTCAAAAGCCTGATATCCCGATCGCGGTATAAACAACGTCCGCAGGAGATAGTTATCTTTACTACTTCGATAGATGTACAGTTAATGAGCAGATAGAGTTTGCGAGATAAATGGCCGTCTTCTCATTCCTTGAAGAATCGAAAATAGGGTATTCTTAGTTTTCTTTAACTGACCTTGCATATGTGTTAGATCTTTGAATGCTGTTGTTGATGATAAATGTAATTTTTTCTCTGTGATGATGAATGAAACAGTGCATCGATATTACTCATATACCATGTTCTTGATTTAAACTTGCCAACTGTGATATGTAATCTGTTAGTATGATCATACTATTATGAATATAAACTGTGATGACAGGTAGAATTGGTAGCTATTCAAAGTTAGTGTAACGCATTACGTGCCCAAAATGAACAATTGAATGCTGAGCTAAGCTTGAGTCAGGTCATGCTAAAAGGTACTACTGAGTTAATAGAAAAAAAAAGGTGGAGATGGTGAAAATGTAAGACATTGGAGCTCGATTGCCTAAGGATCTACATAAGAAAAAAACAGATCTAGCCAATGGACTGAGAAATATAGAGGATTTAGGAGAAATCGTAAGAAATTAAGAGGTTGGATTTACAGGTAGCTTGAGGCAAGCGAGCCAGCAGGGAGCGGAGTTGACATCTGCTCGAGTTTGTATTACAGAACTATTGGCTGAATTAGAGGAGGAAGGTAAGAATGTGAAAGACTTACAATTCCAAGTAAATGTGCTTGAAGCGGAGGAAACTAATACACGAGCATCCACTTCTAAGCATGAAGTGTTTTGGCTAGTTGCTGACATTCTAATAAAGAAGATGGAAGAGGCCTGTAATAGATAGAATGAAAACATAAATGCGGCTTGGGAAAAAGTAGTTACTCTGGAGCATAACATACAAGGATTGAAGTTAAATATCTTTGAGCACCTGGATGAGAATATGAAATTACATGATGCAAATACGAAGTTAGATGTCGACCTATTGTAGGCAGAGATACGTCTTGATGAAAGAAGGGTAGAATGGGAGAATCGTGAAGCGGAACTTGATGGGTCGATGTCTCTGATTTAGCATATGGATGAGTTCATAATAGTGCTAAAGTCTTGGAATTTTGCTGTGCTGGATGTGAAACGACGAGTAGAGAAGCATTGTGATCATTTGAAAACTTCGCTGAAGGTAGCTCAAACTAAACATAGCAAGCTTATTTTGTCTAAACAGGTAAAAACTGAAGTAGGTGAGGTGTATGAGAGAGATATGACAGCAATGATTTCATTCTTTGCATCAGAGTTCCAGAGATTGGAAGAAGAAAGCAAAATGGTGTATGATGTTGTAGTTCGAAAAAGTATGTAATGTGATATGGAGGCGATACGATGTGAGTATCTAGGTCCCATGGTAGCCAAAATTGGAGTTATGAGACAGCGTATGGTTATAGATGGAAATAAAATCGTTAAGGGGAAAATGCTAGAGTTCATGCGTCAACGGTCGTACATGGGTTATGCACCTGACGTTGAAGGGCCTTCTAATAAAGGTGATGGCTTGCGTGATAGCTCCAGTGAGGAGTAGCGATTGTGAGGGTGCACTATGTATACGAACACATATAATGTATGAAAAATAGGAATGTCTTGAATAATAATTTATACTAACCTTTCGTTAAATCAACCATACCATATTAGTCGAACATTTGTTGTATAGGATGGTCCCAAGAGTTTATCGAACGTTGAGGAGCATAGATGGAAGATCGGTTCGGTTGAGGCCATAAACTATTTGTAACGTAAGAGGTGATTAGTTTGGCTGGAGCAACGAATTATCTTTAAGGTAAATAAATGATCAGTTTGGCCAAAGCAACAAATGATCACTAATGTAATAGACGATTAGTTTGGCCAAAGCAATAAACGATCTGTAAAGTACTAGACGAACAGTTTGGCCAAAGCAACAAACGATCTATAATATAATAGATGATCAGTTTGGCCAAAGAAACAAATGATCTGTAGCATGATAGATGATCGGTTTGGCCGAAGAAACAAACAATCTGTAATGTAATAGATGATCAGTTTGGCCAAAGCAACAGACGATCTGTAACCTGTATATAGATGTACTTGCTGGATATATTAGAAAAGTACTATAGTGTTGGGTAATCGAACAAAAGTATTTCATTGGTGCAAGATTGACGTACGATGAATGTGTTAGATATAGTACTGTATGAAATAGTAGAAAGTACTCAGATGTATGGGGATCGAACATATATCTTTCATTGATATAAGATCGCCATACAATATTTATTATTTTATTCAGCAAGTTAATGTTTAAAAAAAATGAGGTTCTCTAATCCTTCTCAAATCACTCTCAAATCGATCTCTCTCCCTAGTTGTTGATCATTCAGGATACATCGTTTGGAATCATGGATACTCTATCAACGAATCTACTCCAATTGATTCTTCGAAATAGCATTAAATCACTTGGACTGCATACGGAGGGTTTGGAATTCATCGCCAATCCAACTGAGTTCAATGACATTGGAGCAGTTCCCAAATCTGGGAAAACTCTCGCAGAGGATCGAGTACATAAAGGGACCAAGGATACAACCATGAAGCCTGATAATATTTTAAGGATTGTATGCCCATGGGGTTTCTTGGCTAAAGCTGCAGGCGATGAAGAATTCTAATCAGCAAACTCTAAACAACAATGTCAACAGGTTATGGGGAGTGATTCCACAAGTCATAGTAAAATACATGATGGCAATATATCTTAGAATACAACCATCTTTGCTGAAAAAGTTCGAGGGAAGGAGAAACCAACACAATCAGATACGCCACTAATTCCAGCAGGGATTAGAGGCGAAACCCCAATATTTTTCATTTCATCCGATGATATTGCCGATGGAATATATGAATTTTAGTTTAGTCTCATTGGAAGACTGGACCTCCAGAAAATCAGGTTCGTTGAGGTCCAACAATATGCTCGAGATCATTGGAAGACTACGAGGCTCTGCAAATTGATTCCCATTGGAAAAGGATTCTTCATAATCCACCTTGATAATGAAGAGGATAAACTACTCATTTAGAGTAAGGAACCTTGGATTGTTCAGAACCTTCCGATGAGGATTACGCCGTGGAACCCCCCAACTTCTCTATTGATAAACATAACAATACCAATGCTCTCATATGGTGCAAATTTCCAGGTTTGCCAATGGAATTATGGAGCCACAAGAGCGTAATGTCTTTGGGAAAAACATTGGGTACACCTATTCATTTAGGCCACTCCACTATAACAAAAATTTATGGTTACAATGCGTGTGTGCTTGTAGACATTGATCTATCAAAATTGATTCCGAAGAAGGTTTTGATAGAGGTGGAGGGAGCGATCATCAATCAGGAAGTCATTCTCCACAGGACTCCTAAATATTGTGGCCATTGCAACAACATCGGGCATATTATAGCGGAATGCAAAGTGATACAAAGGGCATGCAGACAAAATGAACAGCTACAGAAAATCATTCAAAATCCGGTGATCCACAACAAGAACCAACCGGTGAAGTTTAAAGAAGTGCAACCTCTGAAGAAAGGGATCAATGAACAACTACCCCACATGCTTAACAAACATGTTTACTTTCAAGATACTCCAAATAAAAGCAGCGAAGCATCCCCTATTATTCATTTTTCTGCAATAAACACGGAGTAACAGGCGGTAAAATTCAGGGAAGTCGATATATGGCCAGTACCCAAGGCAGGTCATATCAAACATAGGCCTGCTACCTCAAACAACAGTTTCATTGCAAGCATCAATCAGTTTCAAGCTCTAAGCAACAATGAAAATGAACCACGTCAAGATCATTTATCAGGTACTCAAGAACGAGAAAGTTTAAAAATAGCAACTGAAGCATGGGTTCAGCCACAAAATATTTTGATGGTAACTTATGAAGATGGCCAAGAGGAAGATGGTGCTAGCACTAATGCACAAGAGGAAGTACGCACATTACTAAACCCGGGTAGTTGGACAGATGAAATGGAACTCGAGGATAGCATACCATACCTAGGGCCTAACCAAGTCTTCATAGGAGTTAAGGCTTATACCTTATATCCTCGAACCACATGATCCCAACGAAAAGATAATTGATTAAGAAACCCCAAAACTCTCTCTTATTTGAAGAAGAAAATTGGAATACTTAAACCCCAGATAATGGGCTTAGCTGATCCAAAGATTTTTATCAATGGATTTTACATTCCCAGATTTAGCTCAAGGATTATTTCAAACGAATCCATGGAAATGAAGGGCAATCTATGGATACTATGGGTAGAAAGTTATCATGAACCATAGGTGATTCAGGTAGATAAATAGCTTATTACGGTCGAATATATGGACTGATGCTTTTATTTAATACATACAGATTGCTTACGAATAAATAGACTGGAGTTGTGGTCATAACTGACTAGATCCTCTTTGAACAATACCAAACCTTGGATTTGTATAGGGGATTACAATGTGATTCTCCGACACTCTGAAAGAAAAGGTGGAAGACCTCCTTTGTGGAGTGCTCCAATTTTGTAAATTTTCTCGATAGTACCAACTTGACAGAGATTAATACTTCAGGTATGAACTTCACGTGGTGCAATGCCCAAAAAGGACATAACAAAATCTTCAGTTGCCTCGACAGATGTCTCCAAAATAAGTAGCGGCTAGACTCATTTCCTAGCGGGAAAATCAAAGTATTACCAAGAACTAAATCCATCATTCTCATCTTTTGGGAGAATGCTTCTACATACCCAAACCTCATAATATTCTTTTTCGCTACATGCAGGCATGAAGTAGATATCCTGAATTTTATAAGGTTGTGGAGTGTAGCTGGAACAAACCTATCTCGGCTAACCTGCTATTTACGGTGATGCTTTAACTTTAAGTTTGAAGACTCAAGGTAGATATTAAAGATTGGAGGCTTACAGTTACCGCTCTCCAGATTATTAAAAATGACCTGGAAAGAGAACATCTTCATCTGCAAATGGAGTTAGGACAAGGCCACAAAAATGACGATATTGAGCATCAAATGTTTGGGAAAGCAATATTGCTTGCAGACATTGAGAAAATGGAGGAGATTACGTGGAGACAATGTTCCCGCATTAAATGGTTTCAAGCAGGTGAGTGAAATACAAAGTTCTTTAATTCTTCAGATCAGATTAGAACAAAGAAAGCATTTATTACTGAACTTTCTACTCCAGAGGGTTCGACTATTACGGACCAAGAGGATATTAGACAACATATAGTAGCATAATATAAGGAGAAATTCACTGCCCATGACATCCTTCATACCCCATCACCGTTTTCTAACATGATCCACAAAGAAAGAATCGAGGAAAGCATTTAGCTGATAGATGGTCCATTACAGACAGAGATAAAAGAAGCAGTACTTGACTTGGATGGCGATAATTCTCCCGGACCGGATGGTTTCCCTGGAACTTGTTTTAGGACACACTAGAATATTCTTGAAGCCGACATCTACTCTGGCATCACATCCTTCTTCTCTGATGGTATGATTCCCAAACATTTCAACACTAACCTGATCATTTTGATTCCAAAGGTTAAAAATCCAGTAACTATTAAATAGTACCGACCCATATGTCTAAGAAATTTCATCTTTAAGATTATTATAAAGATTATAACCACAAGATTATCTCCTTTTGCTTCCAGAATTGTTTTTCAAGACCAAAGTACATTTATTCCGGGTAGAAGTATCCAGAATAAGATTTGCATGGCCTCTGAGTTTGTAAACGAAATGGCAGAAAAAAGCAAGGGTAGAAACATTGCACTCAAGCTAGACATCTCACAAGCTTATGATACTCTTAGTTAGGAATTTCAATTTGCAGTTCTGGACTCGTTTGGATTTGGCCCTACATTCTGTCATTGGATATTAACCATTGATAGTAGTAGTATGATCTCGGTTTCAGTGAATGGTAGCCCTTTAGGATATTTAACTATGAGCAGAGGTCTGAAACAAGGGGACCCATTATCCCTACTAGAAGAACGGAAGATCATCCCATGGTTACGATTACAAATTGTCAAGCCCCAACACACCTCTTATTCGCAGATGATATTCTAATCTTTGTAAATAGCAAAACCAAATACTTGAAACACCTGAGAGAAGCTCATTGGGTGATGATATAGAGTAGGGATGATTGCATTTGTACCATATGCTAGAAAGAATAGTGTGCTTCCTGTTGATACCTGAGGTACTGTGCAATATGCCTTTAGGACATGTGGTAGTTCTTGGACCCAATTACCCTTCTTTTCTGTTAAGCACTTTTTGATCCCATCTACTATAGTTCGATTAGTGATTTCCGCCTGGCCATTTCCTTGAGAGTAATATGGGTTTGAAGGGGAGTGGATGATATTGTGTTGATTGAGGAATTTAACGACTTTGGAGCCAACGAATGGAGGTCCATTGCCAATTCTGTTGAGATGAGGGAAACTGAATCGGATTAAGATAGTTTCTCGGATTAATTTGATAAGTTCGTCTTCGTGTGTCCAGAATAGAAGAACTACTTCTACCTATTTTGGGAAGTAGTCTGCTGCTACTAGGAGGTGTTTCCTTTTGCCTGGTGCCGTGGGAAATTCTCCTACAAGGTCGAGGGCCTATTTTTTAAATGGCCAAATAACATTGCTAGAATAGAGTTCCAAGGTTGGAGCTCGAATTAGGGGCCATGTCTTTGGTAGGCATCGTACTTTCTTGCGAGTTCAATGGCTTTGGCTTTCATCTTGGCCCAAAAGACATCTTGACTAAGAGTGCAATTTGTGATAGATCGTCTCGCTGCATGGGAACCACAAGTTCCTTCATGGAATTCGAGTAGGAACTTTTAAGCTTCTTTGTTCGACAAACATTCGAGGTACGGTCCTGTGATTTTTTTTTTATAAAGGAGACAGTTGTCTACGATGTATTGCTTAGTATTATCAAGTACGCATCCCTTCTCCGTGGGATTTATAAGGAATTCGCCGTCAAATGTATTTTTAGTTCCAATATACTTGAGGTAAGGTTGTCTCCAATCATCCTCGTTCTGTTCAACGCCCCAAGTATTGAGAGAATTTGAGCTTATGATGTTAATGTTGGGGGTGGATAATACTTTGATCTTTAGATAATGTTCTTCCTTACCAAGTATTCCCGCCAGGTACGCGAGAGAGTCCAAATGTTAATTTTTTCCACGCAGTAAATATTCGATAGTAATTCTTTTGAATCTGCTCATTCTGTCGGCTACTGCTACTACAGCTCTGTAGGCAACCATCTTTCCATTCTTCTGGAACTTTTCTGTGTAATAGTTCACAATGAGTAATGAGTTTGAGTAGATAGATAACTCAGAGACTAATCTCTTGACCCATATCAAGACTGTGAATCATTGCTTCATACTCGGCTTCATTGTTGGTGGCTTCAAAATTGAGCCTGACTGCTTTCCCGATCCTGTCATTAGAAGCTGTGATAAGTACAATTCCTATACCTAATCCTGCAGGTCCGAAAGATCTATTAGTTAAAAGATGCCATGCCTTTTGAGTTATCTAGTCTAACTTTTCTTTAAAGTGTTCCTCATTGTTATCTGTACTGTCTTCTTCCCAGTCAGGATCTTTTACTGGGAACTCCGTGAGGAAATCTGTTACAACTTCACCATTTTCAGAGTGTCGTGGTTCAAAACGGGTGTCGTGTTTGCCAAAAGTGACCGACCATGCTTGTACTCATCTGAATTTTTCCCCTTTGGATAAGATCTCTCGTAAAGGATAATTTGTCACCACTCGAACTGAGTATGCCTGAAAATATAGTCTTAACTTTTACGATATGTACACGAGGGCTAAGGGCAATTTTACGATCTTGGTATACCGAGACTCTACAGAAGTGAGTCATATTGATAAAATAGACAGGTTTTTCTATTTTCCTATGAAGTTGAATGAGGACAGAACTTAAAGAATCTTCGGTAACCACTTGATATATTATGAGTTCTTCCCCTTCGTTAGGTGTACTCATCACTGGTGGTGATCCCAAGTAAAGTTTGAGCTCCTAAAATACTGCTTCACACTCTATTATCCACTCAATCTTAGGACCCTCTTTAGACTTTTGTTTTGCTGTCCCTTCACGTAAAAGGTTGAACAACTATCGACATCGATTTGAAGACTTTGAAATAAAATAATTTATTACGGTGATCTTGCCTGCTAATTTATGTACGTCTTTCTTTGTTTTCGGCGAAGGCATAGGCAGTAAAGCGCGAATACAATCTGGATCAGCTTTTATACCTCTCTTACTGATTAAATGTCTTAAGAATTTTCCTAATTGGACACCGAACTGGCACTTTTCAGGGTTGAGCCTCATCTTATAGGAACGGAAAATTTTGAAAGTAGTGCGCAAGTCTGTAATGTGGTTCTTCTTTTTAAGGCTTTTACATAACATATCATCAATGTAGACTTTCATCATTTGTATCCTGATTGTATCCTGATGCGGTATCCATCATGGACAAGAGTACGTGTCTCGTAGTCAAATTGGGCAGACGGTTTATGATAGAAAGTAGAAAAATGTCCTTTAAAGTTTGTTTTTTGAGGTCCGTGAAATCCACGCACACTCCGATTTTGCTGTTCTTCTTTGGGACTGCCACAATGTTAGATATCCATTTTGGGTAATTAGGCTTTTTGATAAAGCCAACTTCAATGAATTTGTCGATCTCTTTATTTACTTCTTCTCGGAGTCTCGGTGCTAAAGTCCTCTGCTTTTGCATGACAGCTTCAGCATTATTCTTTAAATTGAGCTTGTGGCAAGCTAGATTAGATCAATACCCAGCATTTCGTGGAATGTCCAAGTTAATACATCACTATTATCTTTAAGGAACTAAATAAGGACATATCCTTCTATTATTGGCAAAAGAGTGCCAATGTATGTTCCTCCCTTTTTGCCACTGATTTTGACGTACCCTATTTTTTGCGCTTGGCAGATGATTTTCTGTAGAGTTTACTATATAGTTTTCTGTAATTTTTCCAATTGCTTTCTGTAATGGCTATGCGAGCTGTGACTCTGAGGATTCTAGAATGATGATGACAGAGTTTTTTCATGCCCGAGCAAGCTTTTAATTTCGTTTGATGTCATATACGCCGTCATTCTACTCAAATCACAGTGTTAAATGATTGGTGAATGGAATAACTCGTATATTGTATAACCAACAGGTCCCCATTATCCTCAAATAATGAGATTTTTTATTGATAGCATAAAAGACAATGTCGAGTGCTACAAGTCAAGCCATAATTGGAAGTATAATCATTCTTATACGTTCTTCTTTAGATCCGTTGAATCCACATATATCAATGTCACTGGGATGCACTTTATCGGCCAGTCCCATCTGATCAATCGTATTTTGAAAAAGTAATTCAATAGTACTCCCAATATCTATCATCATCAAATAAAGCACCATATTTCACATTTTTAGCATGATAACCAAAGTATTATGATGAGGATAGTTAATATGACAAACATCACAGTCGTCGAAAGAAATTACTGTTCGTTGAGAGCTGGTAATGGGAAGTAAACGAGCTTCTTTGCCTTTCATGGACAGATCGTGGCATTGGTTGACCCGTTGTCACTTAGTTATGTTCGATTGGTTGATAATAAAAGTCTCAACGATGTGGTAGAATGACATATGGTATAATTATTTCTCCCATGCCAACTCTTCGGTTTACACAACATCTGTAGGAAGTTTGTAACACCCGTTCTTGTAGCTTTCGATGTCTATAATGTACTTATGCATTTGTCCAGCAGTGTTCTATTTTATGATGTCTGACCTTGTGGTAAATACAATATGGTTTATTCTCAATGGGTTGGAGATATTGTGCATTGCGAATGAACTGATTCTTCAGAAGTATTGGATAAATGCTTAGCTATGGTCACATTAATCTTGGCAAGGCAGGACTTGGGCAAGTTATTCTACCTTCGAGGTCGCTCGTCGTTAGATTTTTTCCGTTTCTTGTTTCCTCCCTGATCGGCAGTACGATTAAAGTCATGGCTGGCTGACTGATCTCGAGCTATTTTTGTTAACTTCTTGGGTTTCTGTTTATCAGACACCATTTTTTCCAAGTTGACATAACCATTGACCTTTTTAATCATGTCTTCCAGAGTTGTTAGTTTATTGAGGACGAGGTATTCCTTCGCCCTTCCATCAACAAGTAACGCATTGGTAAAAGCCAAAATGGTAATCTTCTGGTCGAGCCGATCAACTTTTTGAGCTAACTCTAAGAAATTATTTGTGAACGTCTCGAGCTTCTCACCTGGCACCTGCTTAAGGCTTTAAAGGGAGTATAGATTCTCTTCTTTGTCTCTATTCTACAAGTAATTCTCGATGAAGAGTTCTCGCAGCTATTTGAAAGTTGTGATGGATTCTTTAGGTTGTATGTGGAACTATCACAGAGTTTCTCTGGACAAGCTGGTAGGGAAGAGCCGACAGAGAATGTGGTTGGACATAGAATGTAGGCCTAAAGAGTCCTAAAATTCTTGGACGTGCTCCACTGTATCTGTTCCTTTATATTTGCGGATCTTCGTAATATGGAATCGGTGGGGACTTCGCCGTCTAATAGCTCTTGTGCGATCGGGCATTACTATAATCTATTGTAGATTCCTATAGTCGAGGTCTGAGCTTCGAGCATTTCTTTGATTTATCTCTCGACATGTTCCTGAGATATGTATTGTCGGGCTGCTGTGGTCGGGTAGGTGACACGTCCTTTACCAGGATTATGGTCGCCACTCCCTTTACTTAGACGTTCTTTTGCTGGGACTTGAACTCTTCAAGGTAGATTTTTAATCAGTCTGACTCCCACTGGGCTGCCATCTACTTCCTGATGGGCCTCCTGAATCACAATGGGTTCCATTTCCTGTTGATGATGGTTAGATTGAAGTGCACCTCCTACGTAATTGCTTTTCGGAGGAAGTCCTATTCTGTCAGGAATAGAAATTTATGGGCCTTTAGGTTGCACGACTTTGTTCTTCTGGGCGGTGACTTGCAAAACTTGTATAACCTTCAGTGCGTCCTGTGCACTTTCTAGCTGTTACTTTATAGAGCATGTCTTTCTATTTTAGAATTCAAGGTGGCCTGTAGATCAGCTAGCATGGCATTTTCTTCTGCTTGAACTATTGGTGTACTCTGACCTAGAGGTGACATTCCAAAAGGAGATGATCAACAGTTTCTGAGACAATGGGTTTGAGAACTTTGATTCCCACAGATGGCGCTAAATGTAATGGCCTAATTATGGGATTCTGACTTAGCCTTTACACCAAATGTGTCTAAAATACTCCAGAGCTGTAAATAATAATCAATAAGACAATTTATCGCGGAAAATATTTAATTGGTTAAAAACCACGACCTCTCTTAAGAATTTTGAGAAGGAGAAGATAATCTTATTGAAGTTGCTAACTTATTATAATTAGCACTTTGAGTATATGGAGTTTCGAAGTAGGGATTCTTCTGTATAGAATTGTCTGTGTCTAATCTATAGTTTTTTGGCTCTATTTATAGATCTTATAATATGACCCTTTGATGACCATTACTATTCTTAATGGTGGACGTTACAAAGTATATGTAAGATATTCTTTGACCAGCCAGTATAACGCTCTAACATTTGTTGCTGTACAATGGCTCTAATGATGACTGTATACTTGCATAAATAAAACTACTAATATGGAGGTTGAAAGTGATAACTCGAACTGATGAATATTGAATATGATTTTAGTACTGTTTCCTGTATGCTGATAAGGTCGAAGATGAGGCTTTGAGTCTGAGATATGAAATAAGCTATTACAGGATGACTCTTAAGAAATAGTACAAGTAACATCAGGGATGAGTGGTGTTGGTTGAGATTCTAGTGCTGTATGTACTTCCTGATATTGTTGTCTTATTTCTGATTGTGCCACATGCTTTGTTGTTGAGGTCGAAAGTTTGTATGCAGTTCGAAGATGAAGCATAAGTTTGAGATGCGGAATAAGGCACTACACCTGTTACTTGGCGCATTTGGGTAGGCTACAACGTTATTTCCCAAATAATGACTTCATTTCCGTCTAATATCCCTTTAACGCTACTTTTACTAGTGATGTGCAAATATAAGTGATGGCATTTATGTCATTTTTGCTTCAATTGGTATTGATTAATTTCAAGTAACTCGCATCACGATAGAGTTTTTAAAGCCCTTCGGTAAAAAAAATTCCTCTATTCTGTATCTCCCTCTCTAAGAACCCTAATTTGCTCCAGAAATCTTCTACCGGTCGAAGAGAAATCTCTTCTCCCAAAATCCTTGGTTATAATTTTATCTTTAAAATTCCTTACATTTCTCTTCGGTTTGTAAAATGGAGCTGGCAAACATCGAAGACGACATCGACGAGCACATCAATACCCCCAAGTGGATCGATTTCTCCACTCTCGAAGACTCAGTAAAGAAAATGATGAAACTTTGTTCTTATGCATACCTGGCAATCCCCCATCACTTAATCTCAACTCCCTTTAATTCCCATCACCTACAATCTTTGAGTTTTTGAGTTTTGAAAACATTAGGTCCCCTGAAATTCTCCAATTGGGGAATCGTAATTGCAAGTAATGAAGTAACCCTTAATTTTTTATCCTGCCAATTGGATTAAATTATGTTTAGTAATTCACCCTAAATTTGTGATTTCTTACTGTTGCTTAGAGGCAAACCAGTTCTCCTCCGTTCTTCTAACTCTTTCTTTCTCTCTCATCTCATCCTTCAATTCTACTAGTTCAAAAGATCATATTTTGAGACAACCCCTCTTCTCATTAGGTACAATTAGTAAACTCTAGCATCGACTTTTGGTGATTTAGTCAATTTTTTGACAACCGTGTTATTATTGCAGTTTCTGGCGATTCAGTATTGTGGTACTGCCGCGACGATATTGGCGGAGATGTGCTGGGAATGTGGCGGTGAGGTTTGTCATCGGAGGTGGGAGTAATTGGAATGCTGGGGGTTTGTGTTATGCCGGTAAGGTTTGTTGGTTTGTTGCATTGTGTGTTGGATTGTTGTTTTAATCGATTAATTGGGATAAAGTCAAATGTTTTCCTTTGTCTTCATTGAATGTGGGTAGTTTAAGATTTAGATTTAGTCCTAGTGTGAATTGTTTGAGGGTTTTGTCAATGTTGCTGCCATTTCATAGTAGGTCCTTAGGTTGTTATGATCGTGTCCTAATGAATTGGGGATCGATTAGGCAGTTGGGATTTGAATGCAAATTTATGGATTGGCAGAGTATTCGAATGCAAAAAAGCGTGAATAAGATACTATATTAACTATTATATGATTCAATGGTAGTTTCATGATCTTCGTATTAATATAAGTCCTCATTACAGTTCCTCAGGGAACACCTAATGCTACTTCCTTTGGTAGCCTGGAGTGGCTCTTTTGACTGCATACGAGAATTACTCTTATGGGGAGCAGATCGGCTTTACCGAGATACGTCTGGGCAAGACTCAATTTCGATGGAGTATAATTATTTTCTCAAGCTCATATGAATTGAATGGAAGTAGTATGTCCTAGTTTGACAAATTTAAATCTTATTTTTCTCTGTCTTCAGTCACTTAATTTTTATTAGATGTAAGACATGCTAATAGGTGAAGGAACTCTTCAGGGGTTTGGATATACATTGAGTGATAATCCTGAGGAGGCTGACCTGTGGCTGATTAACACATGGACTGTATAATCTCCTAGCAAGTCTTATATGGACACTCTAATTGTTAAATGTAAAAGTGTAAAAAAGCCACTGGTGGTCGCTGAATGTGTGCCTCAAGGTAACTGAGTTTTAAAAGAGTTGGAAGGGGTCAGTGTAGTTGGAGTGTAACAAATTGATTATGTTGTTGAAGTTGTTTAAGAGATTTTGAAGGGTCACGAGGTGTACCTTTTGAATCGCAAGACATTTCCAGTACTTGACCATACCAAGGTAATAAAGAACAATTTTATAGAGATTCTTTTGATAAACGTTAGTTGTTTAGGTGCTTGCACTTACAGCAAAACAAAACATGCCCGTGGGCATTTGGGAAGCTATACTATTGAAATCTTTGTGGAGCATGTTAAAAATGTTACAGCCGATGGAGTAAAGGATATTTGGATAAGCAGTGAAGATACTGGAGCATATGTTCATGATATTGGGGTAAATCTCCCTATTCTACTGAAGGCTATTATTACAGAACTTCCCTCTGATAGAAGCACGATGCTTTGAATTGGGCTGATCAATCCTCCTTTTGTAGTAGCCAACTCGCAGCCATCTACTCGAAGCCTACTCGCAACTTTCTACTCGCAGAATTCTACTCGAAGCCAACTCGCAGCCTTCTACTCAAAGCCTACTCGCAGACTTCTACTCGCAGCCTACTCGCAGCCCTCTACTTGAAGCCTACTCACAGCGTTCTACTCGGGGCCTCCTCGCAGCCTTCTACTCGCAGCCTTCTACTCGCAGCCTACTTGAAGCATATTCTACTCGAAACCTCGGGAATAAACTCTACACATCATAGCATAAACACTTCGGCCATATCTGTACATGGTCAAAATACGATGGGACAGGCAGCCAGCTCACCAGACATGTTGGCGTAATGATTGGTCTTTACTACTATAGAGACAGGCCAACAACTGTGCCACAGTGCCGAAGTACAGAGGCACATTCGATAACTATCATAGTTACAGTACAGACATGACCGGCGCCCATACTCCGCCGGGATTTCATGACAGTAATCATATAAACCTGACCCGCACTTGGTGACTCAGCTTCCTATACTTCTATAAATAGAAGAGATGAGAAACCAAGAGGGGGTTGGAAGATCTCCACTCTGAGCTCTTACAGTTTACCTTCGACCACAATGTTGAACCCAGTACTTAAATCTTCAATTACTCATCAGTAATATAAACTCTCTTAAAAATCCTCATCAGAGGTCGTAGAGCGCCACTTTCGGGCCTCTATGCAAGTATATTTTCTATTGATTTTATGTATTCTATATTATATGCTTGAATCCTCTAACTGATGATAAACCCCGTGGTGTAGGAGCTGACTCCCCCCTGCCTAAAATTATACCCCAATATTTGGCACCGTCTGTGCTTCCTACCCTACCAATCTTTCTTTCTCTTTCCCTTCCCTTTGTTTTCAACTTCCATAAACTCTCCTCAATGGTACCCACTCTCCGTTCCAGTTCTACCAGTGCCGACAACTCCGTGGAACACAATGCAGGTGGTCTTCTATAACAGGCCATGCCTTCAACCCTGTACATCTTATGTAATCCAGAACATTCAATAAACAAGTTTTTCCACCCACACTTCATCTCCTATTTTATTTTAAATTTCTAGGTTTAACTTAGGTATCATGTCAACCTTCGACCCGACTGGTACTTGAGAGTAATCTTAAGATTTTTCAAGTCTCCAATTTCGAGCAAACTCGAAGGGCAAGGATGGTCAAAAGACAGACCATCGGGGATGTATTGGGGGCGATCAGATATGCTTCGTTATGGCTAAGGCCTTTGAAGTCCGGTCCATTTCTTCGTTAACCCTGGGTATCATGTCCACCCTCGCCCCGACTGATATTTGGGGGCAACCTTGAAATGCTCAAGTCTACAATTTCAAGCAAACTCGAGGGGCAAGGATGGTCGAAAGACCGGACCCTCGAGGATGCATTGGGGGAGATCAGATATGCTTCGCTGTGGCAAAGGCCTTTGAAGTCCAGTCTAGTTCTTGGTTAACCTCGGGTATCATGTCCACCCTCGCCCCGATTGATATTTGGTGGCAACCCTGAAATGCTTAAGTCTCCAACTTTGAGCAAACTTGAGGGGCAAGGATGGTCGACAAACCGGACCCTCGGGGATGCATTGGGGGCGATCAGATATGCTTCGATAAGGCCCGCAAAGCCGTTGAAGTCCAGTAAATTTCGTGGTTTCCTCTAAGTATCATGTCACCCTTGGCCCGATTGACACTTGGGGGCGACCTCAAATTTTTTTCAAAACCCCCAACTTCTACTTCAAATAGATCGGACTTCAACTTTGAAGCCTACTCGAAGGTGTCGAAGCATACTCAAACGGGTTAAACTTCTACTTCAAACAAATCAGACTTCTACTTCGATGCCTACTCGAAGGTGTCGAAGCCTAATTCAACAGATCAAACTTCTACTTCAAATAGATCAGACTTCTACTTCGAAGCCTACTCAAAGATATCGAAGCCTACTTTAATAGATTAAACTTTTACTTCAAATAGATCAGACTTCTACTTTGAAGCCTACTCGATGATCATACTTTTCACTTCACAAAGTTCAGACTTCTTCTTCAACAGCTCAAACTTCGACAGCTTCGACAGAGTACAATTCTCACTTCATCAAAATTTAGACTTCTACCTTCGATAGCTTCGACAGATAATACTTTTCACTTCACAAAGTTTAGACTTCTTCTTTAACAGCTTAGACTTCGACAGCTTCGACAGATCATACTTTTTACTTCACAAAATTTAGACTACTACTTTCGACAGCTTCGACAGATCAGAATTCTCACTTTATCAAAATATAGACTTCAGTCTTTGGCAGATCACACTTCTCACTTCTACCATCGCCAGTTCAGACTTCTCACATAACCATGTTAAAACTTCTACCTTCGACAGATCAAACTTTTCACTTCACCAAATTTAAACTTCTACCTTCGACAGATCACAATTTTCACTTCACAAAGTTTAGACTTCTACTTCAACAGTTCGGACCCCTACTTCAGCAGTTCAGACTTCTACTTCAATAGATTAGACTTCTCCTTTAACAGATAAGATTTCTAATTCAACAATTCAGACTTCTACCTTCGACAGCTTCGACTGATCATAATTTTCACTTCACAAAGTTTAGACTTCTACTTTAGCAGTTCGGACCTCTACTTCAACAGTTTGGACTTCTACTTTAACAGATCAGACTTCTCCTTCAGCAGATCAGATTTATACTTCAATAATTCTGACTTCTACCTTTGTCAGCTTTGACAGATCATACTTTTCACTTCATAAAATTCAGACTACTACCTTCGACAACTTCGACAAATCACAATTCTCAGTTAATCAAAATTAAGACTTTTACCTTTGACAGATCACACTTTTCACTTCTACCTTCGACAGTTCAGACTTCTCACTTAACCAAGTTTAAACTTCTACCTTCGACAGATCAATCTTTTCACTTCACCAAGTTCAAACATCTACCTTCGACAGATCACAATTTTCACTTCACAAAGTCCGGACTTTTACTTCCACAGTTCGGACTTCTACTTCAGCAGATCAGACTTCTCCTTCAACAGATCAGATTTCTACTTCAACAGTTCAAACTTCTACCTTTAACAGTACATACTTATACTTCGATAGTTAAAACTTCTACTTCGACAGATCAAACTTCTACTTTGATAGATCAACCTTCTACCTTAACAGATCAGCCTTCCACCTTGACAGCTCAGACTTCTACCTCGATAGATCAACCTTCTACCTCTACAAATCAGCCTTCTACCTCGATAGATCAATCTTCTAGCCTTTCACCTTGACAGTTCAGACTTCTACTTTAACAATTCGGACTTCTACTTCAACAGATCAAACTTCTACTTCAACAGATCAGACTTCTACCTCAACAGCTCAAACTTCTACTTCACCAAGCTCAGACTTCTAGTTTGCTAGCTCATACTTTTCGCATCACCAAGTTTAGACTTCTACTTCGAAAGGTCAGATACTTCACCAAGTTCAGGCGTACAATTCAAACAAAAAATGCAAATACCTTTCTATATCCATCTAAACACTCAACAAACCAGCAAGAAGCTCCAATATATCATCGGGATGCTTCTCCTCGCTCCTAGACTCAACAGCTCCTGCTCTACCATCTCTTCCGCAAATGATTTTAGCAAAACCAAACGGTGGCCACAATACGGACCTATCATCAGAATAACCCCCCACATACATTTCTTAATTACCCTCTTTAATTACCTCCCTAAAAACCAAAAGTCAATCCGCTCAACTTCAAATGCCAAATAATTTTCTCAGTAAAGGCCTCTATAACCGTTTTTGAGACCTTCACTGTGAGGGGGTGAATGTAGTACCCTACTCGTAGCCTTCTACTTGAAGCCTACTCACAGCCTTCTACTCACAGAATTCTACTCGAAGCCTACTCGAAGCCAGGAGAATATACACCACACATCGCAGCAGAAACACTTCGACCATATCTACACATGGTCAAAATACGACGGGACAGGCAGTCAGCTCACAAGACAAGCTGGTGTAATGATTGGTCTTTACAGCTATAGTGATAGGCAGACCACTGCGCCACAGTGCTAAAGTACAGAGACACATCCGACAGTAGTCACAGTGATAGTACAAACATGACCGGCACCCATACTCCGCCGAGATTTCTTGACAGTAATCATGTAAACCTGACCCACACTTGGTGACTCAGCTTCCTATACTTCTATAAATAGGAGAGTAAACCATGAGGGGGTTGGAAGATCTCTACTTTGAGCTCTTACAGTTTACCTTCGACCACAATGTAGAACCCAGTACTTGAATCTTCAATTACTCATCAGTAATATAAACTCACTTAAAAATCCTTATCAGAGGTCGTAGAGTGCCACATTCGGGCCTCTATGCAAGTATACTGTCTATTGATTTTCTGTATTCTATATTATATGCTTGAATCCTCCGATTAAGGATAAATCCCGTGGTGTATGAGCCGACTTCCCCCCTGCCTGAAGTTAGGCCACTACACCTTTTATTCTTGAGCACTTAAAAGAGATAGTTGAAGTTTTATGTCACCCTTGCGTGTATTTGTTTCTTCATGTACCAGTTCAATCAGGGAGTGACTATGCTTTGGCTTTAATGAATCGGGAATATACTGTGGGTTGGTTCAAAACTGTGGTAGATTCTTTGTATCAACTTGTTCTTGAGATGTCGATTGCTACCGCTATAATTAGTGGATTCCCTGGTAAAACGGGGGAAGATTTTTCTTAAACACTCGACCTTATTAGGGACTACAAGTTCCCTTAAGTATATATATCACAGTTCTATCCAAGACCTGGAACACCTGCTGCCAAGATGAAGAATGTCCCAAGTAATATAGTAAAGAAGTTGTCGACTCTAGTAGGAAAAGGCTAAGGATTAGATGTGACTCTTTACACACAGTTAACGTTATTAATGAAATCTAGGAAACTCCGTGGGTAGCTAGAAGCATGATGAGATTCATATACAGAATATTGTTGCTTTTTGATGAATGGCGGATTGAGCATACTTTTAGAGAAGCTAATAGAGCTTCTAACCACATTGCAAAACTTGCTCCTGCCATGGAACATTTTGACTTAGATGTTAACTCTTTTGATGCTACTCTTGTTCAAATCTGTAATGAAGATAAAAAGAGAAAGATTTACTTCAGGTAGTAGCTGGGAGGAGCATATGAGTTTTGTTCTAGAACATATGTTGAGAATCGAGGTAGCTACTCTCTCTTCCCTTTGAAGAACGAATGCGGAAATTGCCAACATAAGAAGTAAATCAAACAAATAACAATAAAGGACACACAGATTTTTTTTTTCCAATGGAGAGAAGTAGAAGACCCTTGCGGATGAAAAAGCCACTCCCCATGAACAATTCACTATGATATCAAATAGGTTACAATGATCTCTCAAGCTTCTCAAGCTTTAATGTAGTCTTTTCAAAGCCTAGCATCTCTAAGGCTAAACTCACCAAAAGATTAAGGCTAACAACTAACCTTAGACTCCCTTATAAACATGGGAAGTCATTACATAAGAATAGGCTCAAACTACGGATCACGAGACATACCAACGTCCCAAGCAAAACCTCCTAAAACTGAATGAACGAAGTCTATTCTAATATACTCCGGATCTATTCGAATAAGATGGCTTTTGAATGTTTCTATTCGAATAGACAACAGTCTATTCGAACAGACATCATCTATTCTAATAGACATGACTTCTATTCGAATAAACTATTAACTGCATCCTTTTATTGGAACAGAAAAAACTTCTATTCGAATACACTTTTAACTGTCACCTTCGGTTTGAACAGACAAACGTCTATTCGAACAGGACTTTGCAAAAGCCATTTTTCAAACCGTTTTCGATCCTTGCCCATCCTACGAGCTCCGATAAAATTTCTCTAATACGATTCGAGTTCGAGTTCATATCATAACAATCTCCCACTTAAAATCGAATCCCGTAACCCATCTCTAGAACTCCCAATGAATTGCTCGTACTACCCGGACCTTCAATCTTGAAGACCCACTGAAGTTGTTCGTGTCATCAACTTCTGAAAAGTCACCACCTTCAAAAACATATCAGCCGGATTCACATTAGGGTGAATCTTCATGAGCTTCAACACACCGTCCTCGAGGAGGGAGTGAATATAGTGATACCAAATATCAATGTGTTTGGTCCTAGAGTAAAAAGCCAAATTCTTCGCTAAGTGTATAGCGCTTTGACTATCACTATACAACTTAAGAGAGAATTGTTCTCTACCAAGCTCTTTCATCAACCCTTTGAGCCAAACCATATCTTTGTACGCTTCTATAGCTGCAACAAATTCTGCCTCAGTCGTAGACAATGCTACAATCTTCTGTAGCCTAGAAACCCATATAACTGTACCGCTTCCCAATGTAAAAATGAAATAACTAGTGCTCCTCTGCCTATCCATGTCACCCACCATATCAGAATCAACAAAACCCTATAGGCATATCTGAGAACACCCATAACATAATGCCATATCTTGAGTCCCCTTTAGATACCTCAGTATCCATTTTACAGCTTTCCAATTCTCCTGGCCTGAATTGTTCATATACCTACTTACGACTCCCATTGCTTAGGCCGTCCGGTCTCATTCAAATCATAGCGTACATTAGGCTACTAACCGCGGATTGATAAGGAACTTTTCGCATCTCATCGTGATCCTTTTGCATATTCGGACAATAATCCATTGATAATTTGAAGTGACCTCCCAATAGTGTACTAACAACTTTAGAACCATCCATATTGAACCGCTTCAGTACTTTGCTGATGTACTCAGCTTGAGACAACTTCAATTCTTGCCACTTTCTGTCCCTTGCAACACGCATACCAAGAACTTGTTTTGCCGCACCCAAGTCCTTCAATGAAAACTCCCAGAATAATAGTTCCTTCAACTTAAATATCTCTCCCATGTCAGTATTTCTTCGAACATATCATCTACATGTAGAAGTAGAATAATATACGAGTTCCTCGTATTCTTAATAAAACAACAGTAATCCGCATTGCTCTTCGAATAGCCATTTCTAGACATAAACTGTTCAAACTTCAAATACCACTGTCTCGGCGCTTGTTTCAAACCGTATAAGCTCTTCGTAAGCCTACGTACAAGATCTTTTTTCACTTTAATCAAATACCCTTCTGGCTGCTTCATATAATTTCTTCATCAAGGTTACCGTGAAGAAATGAGGTCTTGTCATCAAGTTGTTCAAGATACAAATCTTCAACAACAACTATATTCATCACAACCCGAATAGTAGACATCTTCACAACAAGAGCAAAAATCTCACCGAAATCAATGCCCTCTTTCTGCTGAAAGCCCTTCACCACAAGTCTAGCCTTGAATCTCCTTAAACCATCATATTTCTACTTTAGTTTGTATACCCACTTGTTGTGCAATGCTCTCTTTCCCTTCGATAACCAAACTAAATCCCAAGTTCAATTAACTGATAATGACTGCATCTCCTCATCCATAGCAAGCTCCCACTTTTACTTGGCTTCCACATCTAAAGCCTCCTTGAAACATTCAGGTTCACTACCATCTGTAACTAATAAGTGGTTTAAAGAATTTACGTACCTTGCCGGAATTCTTGCAACTCTCGGCTCCTTTCAAAGTGCTATTGGAATGTCTAGAACATTAGGTTCCTCGTTCTGATCCGGTGCATCGAACTCAACAATGACTTCTTTATCAACCTCTCGAAAGGGTTCATCATCTTTAATGTCGACACTTTCCGCTTCTTCACCGCGAATCCCTTTCAAAGTTACTTTAAACTCTTTATATAAGACTTCCTCATTGAATGCAACATTACGGCTCCGGATAACTTTCCGATTCTTTGCATCCCAAAACCGGTACCCAAACTCATCACCACCGTATCCTATAAAAATGCACTTCATCGACTTTGCATCTAACTTGGTCCTTGATTCTGAATTATTAAACACATATGAGATACAACTGAAAATATGTAAGTGATTAAGGTTTACCTCTTTACTGATACATGCTTCTTTAGGAATTCCAAAGTCCAAAGCCGTTGAAGGCCCTCTGTTAATCAAGTACGCTGCCGTACTAACCGCATCAACCCAAAAACACTTTGGCAATCCAGCATTGAGTCTTATACTCTATGTTCATTCATTTATTGTTCGGTTCATGTATTCTGCAACACCATTTTGTTGTCGTGTTTTGGGAATTTTCTTTTATCACCTAACCATGTTCGATGCGCAAAAGTCTTCAAACTTGTCACTACAGTATTCACCCTTATTATCCGACTTAAGACACTTCAGTTTCAAACCGGTTTCATTTTCAACTAGAGCCCTCCACCTCTTGAATTTATTGAACACATCTGACTTGTTCTTCACGAAGTAGACCCACAGTTTACGAGTAGCATCATCGATAAAAGTAACATAGTAATGAGAACCACCAAGAGAAGATAGCTTGATTGGCCCCCAAACATCCGTATGCATAAGATCCATCTTTCCAGGTTTCCTTGATCTTCCAGATAATTTGAAACTGACCTTCTTCTGCTTCGCAAAAATATACTCTTCACAAAACTTGAGATCAACCTCAGCAAGACCCTCTAGCTTTCCCTTCATTACCATTATCTTCATCCCCTTCTCACTCATGTGAACGAGTTGATTGTGCCACGTACTTGTATCAATCCCCGAAGTAGCCGCACAAATAGTAGAAATTGTACTTTGTGTTGTATACAATGTTCCTTGTCGCAAGCCTCGAGCTACCAACATAGCTCCCTTTGTAATCTTCCAGAAGGCTGTGCCAAAGGAACACTCGTATCTGGCATTATCCGCCAATTTACAAACCGATATAAGGTTACGCCCCAGTTCAGGTACAAGTCGCACATTTTTTAAAACCAATGTTCCCCCTGAAGGCGACAACAACCTAGCGTCTCCCTTTCCAGTAATATTGTATACACTCTTATCTGAAAGAAAGACAGTACCGAAGTCGCCTTTGACAATATTAGTAAGAAAACCTACATTCACAGTAGCATGGAAGGAAGCGCCCAAATAAATAATTCAAGATTCGTTAACATCGTCACACAATAGTAGTAGAGCCTCGTCAGATCTAACCTCCTCTGTAAGGTTCTTTGTATCTTTCTCTTCATCATCAATCTTTTTAGAAGAAGAAGAGTTACAATATCGCCTGTAGTGACCCTTCTTTCCACAAGTCCAACATGGACTGGGCGGCTTAGACTTCCCTCTTGACTGTGATTGACTCCTTCCAAATTTCGGCCATTTTCTGTAAGACCTCCCTCTTTCCTCGATGTTCAATATACTGCCGTTTGAACTCGAAGAGGGTTCAGATGTTTTACGCCTATTCTCTTCACTCAAAACCAACAGGACTATAGTATCAAATTTGATGTCTTCCTTCCCAGATAAGTTGCTCACAGCTGTAATATATCCTTCCCAGCTTTCAAGCATCTTCCCTAGAAGAGCCCACGCTCTCACCTCATCGGTAAAGTGATTTTAACGAATTCCAGTTGAGCATGTATGGTATTGAACTCACTGATATGAGCTTATATACTACCATTCTACTTCATATTCCAAGTAAACAAGCACCGTAAAAGGTGAACCTCATTCGCCCCCGACGGCTTCGAGTACATAGCGGACAACGTCTCCATTAAACCCTTCGTCATCGTAACTTTGGTGATCATGTGTAGAATTTGAGATGACAGCGCTAACCTAACGGTTTCAACCGCTTTGCGATCCAATCACACCTAACGGTTCCAACCGCTTTGCGATCCAATCATATCCATCTACTGGCTTCATCTCAGTTCTACCCAGTGGTAAATCAAGATCCTTTTGATAAAGGTAATGTTCTATCTGCATCTTCTATACTCCAAAATTTGACCTATTGAACTTGGTGATCTTCAACTTCTCTTGATCGGCCATCGCTCTTCACCACACAGCCCTAACATTCGCTCTGACACCAATTGTTGCGAATCAAGGTAGCTACTCTCTTTTCCTTTCAAAGAACGAACGCGGAAATCACCAACACATGAAGTAAATCAAACAAAGAACAATAAAGGACACAAAGATTTGTTTTCCCAGCGGAGGGAAAGGGAGAACCCTTGCGGATAAAAAAATCACTCCCCATGAACATTTCACTATGATTTCAAATAGGTTACAATAATCTCTCAAGCTTCTCAAGCTTTAATGTAGTCTCTTCAAACCTAAGCCTCTCTAAAGTTAAACTCACCAACAAATTAAGGCTAACAACTAACCCTAAACTCCCTTATAAACATGGGAAGTCATTACATAAGAATAGGCTCGAAGTACGGATTACGAAATAGACCAACGTCCCAAACAAAACCTCCTAAAACTGACTTAACAAATTCTATTCGAATAGACTCTGGATCTATTCGAATAAGATGGGTTCTGAACGTTTTTATTCGAATAGACAAAAGTCTATTCGAACAAACATCTTCTATTCGAATAGACATGACTTCTATTCGAATAACTATTAACTATCTCCTTTTATTGGAACAGACAAAGCTTCTATTCGAATACACTTTTAATTGTCTCCTTCTGTTCGAACAAACAAAAAATCTATTCGAACAGGACTTTGATAAAAACCCTTTTTTAAACCGTCTTCAATCCTAGCTCGTCCCACGATCCCCGATGAACTTCCTCTAACACGATTCGAGTTCATATCATAACAACATATGCATGGGAAATAGGTTACATCCTCCTTCAAGCATCAATTTTTATCCTTTTGTCATCCATTACATAGGACTCAATGAAATATGATTTTATGTGGGGATTGTTCAATCTGATTTATCTGCCTCACTTAAATTGATTTTTAATAAGATTTTGAAGCATAATTACTTGTGCTCAAATTTCAGTAAACATCCTGTTAGCAGTTTCTTTCCATCCATTTTTTTCCTTCCATTCATTTTTGTCCTTTCATTCATTTGTTTCCTTTTTCTGGGGCTGAGAGAAACTAGTTATATATATAGATCTGAATCTGGAAATCTGCCATTCTATTTTGATTTAAATATGAAGATTGCAGGTTATTATGGTCACAAAGAGGGAAAGGGTGATACTAGGTCTGATTTCTGCTTGAGCACATCCTCCTTCAAGCATCCATTTTGTCCTTTTTCATCCATTTTCTGGGACTGAGTAAAATAGGTTTTTCTATGGGGATTGTTCAATCTGATATTGCTGCCTCACTTAAATTGGTTTTTACTGAGATTCTGAAGCATATTTACTTGTGTTCAGATTTTAGTAAATATCATGTTACTAGTTTCTTTCCATCCATTTTTGTCCTCATCCTTTCATCCATTTGTATCCTTTTTCTGGGGTTGAGGAAACTGGTTTTCTGTTTAAATATGAATCTAGAAATCTACCATTATCATGAATATGCTTGAGTTAAATCTGAAGATTGTAGGTTATTATGATCACAGAGAGGGAAAGGGTGATACTAGGTCTAATTTATACTGCACACATCAGGGTGATCCTGATTACATACCATCATCTTGCATTTAAAATTACTGAAAGCATAATAGTCTATTCTCTTAAGTAAGGCCAAGTATTCTCTTAAACAGGGAAGACTTCCGTACTATGTCAAGGAAACTAAAGTTTAAATATAAGCAGACACCTAAGACATTGGCACCCCTCTCATTGGAGCTCTCCAACAAAAAGTGAATACTCATTCCCTTTATTTTTGTTCATTGTCTTGGCGCATGTAAAAAGTCAAAGAGTTTGCACGTTGCTTTCTTTTGTTTGGACATGCCCAAATGTTAGGCGCCCGAGATTAAAAAAAACTAATTTTGTTTTGTAGCTAAAAAGTTTCTTAATGCATTTCATATTTTGAGTATTTATTTTTCTATATACCGATACCACTGTTGCAGATGATATCATAGATATTTGGCTACATCTTGCATTTTGTTTATTGGTATTTGTGCAGCAAATTTATAGATTTGCCGGTACACAGAGAGTAAGGCTTCAGGAAATAACTTATTAAATTCTTGACAGTAAGACCCCACACACGATGAGTTTATTTGTACTGAGGTTTAAAGGCCCGTACAACTTGGTGTCAATTCCTGCAGAAAATACTCATATGCTTTCTTCTATTGTGCATGTGAAATAGAAAGTAGAAGCTCTGGAACACGAAATGATAAGAGTGAGGAAGGAGCTTGAAGGTGAAAAGGTAGAAACATAGTTTTTTATATCCTGTTCTTACAATATAAATCTGATAGTGGTTATTTCACGTGTTAGAAGTGCAAACTACTTCATATGCTGCATAATATCATTAACATGTTATTGTACATTCGCTCATCACGTTTCATCAATACTGCCTCACTAATCATATTTCACGTGTTAGAAGTGCAAACTACTTCACATGCTGCATAATATCATTAGCATGTTATTGTACAAGTTCACTCATCACGTTTCATCAATATAGCCTCACTAATCATATTTTATAAATATCCATTCAATCAAGTTCTTACGATCTGTTTCAATCACGCTGAAACGTACAGTTATGTCTTGGATTTCTTCAAGGATGTGATTAAAATGATATAATTTTGTTTGAGTTTATGAAGTAAGTAGGATTTGGAGTCTATAACCCGAGTATATAATCTGAGCCATTAAGTCCTGTTTCTTATATTTTTCAATATGAGAGTCTATGATTTCATTGGTTAACAGGTGGCTTGGGAAGAAGCAAGGGTAAAGGTTTCTTCCCTTGAACTTGATTGAATGGATATTTATGAAAAGGATTCCCAACTTAAAACTGTGGTTTTGCCATATGCAAACACACACCTGAGAAAAGGATTCCTAACTCAACGATAGTAGTTTGCAGTGATGTGGTGTTCACATAATCATACAATCTCTTACAAATTCAAATTTACCAGGGTTAACCATGGTAATGTTATTTTCTCTCTTTTAACCTTATCGATGTAGTACAGTTACTTTTGTACAGATATCTTGTATATTATCACAAACTTTCTTTATGTTTAGCTTATTTTGACTCTAATCTTGTACATAGACAACTTATGGGGATCCAAAATGTGTAATTGTTAGGGAGGTGGAATCCTTCAAAGAAATAAGTATTTTACTTCTCATCTTGTTCTGTATTATTTTCTTTTCTTTTACGATTGCAAGCATCTTATTGTGTACTCACATTTACAGAGTTAATGTTTAATTTGTATGTTTTGACATGTTTACAAATTGATCCAGATTAGTGGAAACACACAAAGACACTTAGAGGCTGTAAGCATTATGGCAGTAAAACATTCGAGGCCCTTCTTTATGGTTGTTTTATTAGTTTTTTTGTGCATTGGTTAAGTTTACCAGTGATTTAGCTCTGTAATTCAAATAATGAAGTGATTAAGTTCGAACACCTTTGATTGAATAAAATTAATTTAATTTAGCCAAACATTTTGCCTTTTTATTGAATATGGTGGTGGTCTTGTAGAGAGGAGGACATGGTAGTAGATTGACAATATTTTTTTTGTATTTTTTGAGGTAGTGACGTCATTTTAAAAATATCATTGTTGATATATGAAACCACTACCACGTCACTTCAAATATGACAAAAGATTTCCACTACGTCATTTTTTAATGACGTTATTTAGTGACGTCAGTAGAATACAATAGCCAACCAACCACAAGAATTGGGTATCAATAACATCTTTTTTGAAACCCCTTATATGTAACTTAATTAATGACGTTAGTACCTAGCTTTCCATGTCACTTATTTAATGACGTTGTTAGTCCCTACCTTTCCACATCATCGCCTTCGACCGCTAAATCCATTTTACATCATTTTTTAATGACATAAAAACCTGTATTTGTTGCAGTATCATGGTGTCCAAATAAAGTATCTAACACCAGAGACTTGGAATGGACGCAAAAAATAACTGTTGTACAAATTTTGGAGTTAAAACAAGAACACGTGCGTCCACTTGTATTGCTTAGGGAGATACTTGACGAGATGAAGGACCGTCCCACCAGTAGCGCTAGGTTTATCCAATAGCCATCTAAGTGTAGATAACAATTACTAACTACAGCTAGTTACTAATTGTCATAAATTTCTCAACTAATTAAAGTTATACAGTTGTAACTGAAAATAGAAGTCTGTTATTATAAAATAACCAGCTGTATATATAGGACTGTTGTTATGAGATTCTTCTCTTAAATGTATTATGGTATCAGTGAAAAATCTTATGGTGACAACGATCCCAAATCCGTATATTTTTCTCTCAATCCCTATCCAATCTCCCTCTCTGATACAATAATCATTGCAAATACAACTTCTTCGAGCTCATCAATGGCTATAAACAACATTGTGAATCTGGTTTTAACCAAGTTAAAGAGGGACAATTACATTCTTTGGAAATCACTATGGCTCCCCCAATTCAGCGAAGTTTCAATCTTCTGGGCTATGTTAATGGCTCTAACATATTTTCTAAATAATTCAGCACTTCAGTTGATGAATTTGGTAAAAATATCCTCTCCTCAAACCCTAGTTTTCTCAATTGGGTGAAACATGATCAAACATTACTAATTTGGCTTAATGCAACAATGTTTGAGGACTTCTACCCTAAATGAGGTTGGATTACCCATATCAGAGACATTATGGCGCACAATGAAACGATGATTTTTGTTAGTTTGTTGTTCTCATGTAATACAACTTAAAACAAAATTTGAAATACTCATGAAGAATAATGATTCGACTTCAGACTGCCTTCAGAGCATCAAAATTGTCGTTGACGACTTAACTGCTTCTAGATGCTTGATTAAAGATAATGATATAGTGTTTCACAGACTTCAGGGTCTCCCTCATGAATTTGATGCATTTTTTAACCCAATTCAAGTTCATTCTTCACTAAATGATGCTGATGAGTTGTATGGACTGTTGTTATTAATATAGAGTTTCCCAAATAGCAAATTAGAGGAATGTTTCAAATAAATATAGTTTGTTCTTCTATATCCCTACTAGTTTTCAAAATAAATCCTGCAGGTACATATAATTAAGATGAATATGTGATTGATTCATACACAACATCTCTTTCTTTTATCAAAGCTTCTACTAATCGTTATGTTTTCACAAACAATTGAAATTCAATTTCTTGATCTGTATCTTAAATTTTTGGAAAATTATAAAGTTCTTTTTTTAAGCCCTGATCAATGAACCTTCAAAATCCCTTAAATTATATCAGACTAAACCAGGTATTGTATACATTCCCTCATTTCCATCCCGGAGCATCTTTAATTTCCCATTTATTGAAAAAAAAAACATTTATTGGCCCATTCTTCACCGAACCATATGGATCGATTTAGTAATGATGAATGTATATTCTATTTACTGAATCACATGCAATTTTAACAATTTAAGTGAAGAAATCTTAAATGAGAACAGAAAGAAAAGACTAATTCCCATATTCATTGGAGTCAGCAGTTCAGCTACTGCTTGGCACAAAAGACTAGGTCACCCTACTCACTTTATTCTTCAAAAGGTTATTACTTTGAATAAATGTCCTGAAACTTGCTCAATAAAGACTGCCATTTTGCAATGCATGTCAAAGTTAGAAAAGTGTGATGTGTAGGTCAAATTGGAGTCAGCAGTTCTGCTACTGCTTGGCACAAAAGACTAGGTCACCCTCCTCACTCAATTCTTCAAAAGGTTATTACTTTGAATAAATGTCCTGAAACTTGCTCAATAAAGACTGCCATTTTTTGCAATGCATGTCAAAGTTGGGAAAGTGTAATGTATAGGTCAAATTGGAGTCAGCTTGCTTTCGCGTAGATGAGATATGCCAATGTAACCAACAATTTATGGAGGAGTTTGATAAGATAAGAGAGGCGAATGAAGATAGAGAAGATTAACATGTGAAAGTACACTTCAAATTTGTTGAGGCAACCCAAACTGCAGACGACCTTGCTGAGAAGATCGAGGAGAAGGATGCCGAAATCTGTAAAGGGAAAAAAGTGCTTACAGAGATAAAAGAACATAAAGCGAAGCTCAAAAGCCAGAATGGTGTACTGATGGCAAAGAGTAGGGATGCTGATATGGCTCAATGTTGTATACAGGCGTTAGAAAAATTAGAGGAAGGGCTAAGTTTTTTTGTAGCCAGTCTGAAGGACCAAATGATCAGCAAAATAAATAATTAGGAGCAATCTCAAGCTAATCTAGTGAGTACCAAAAATGAACTGGAGTGATTGAAGAAGAAAATAGTCAAGAAAGATAGCGAGCTAAAAAAATCTTGAGATGACCTATCTACCTCCTAAGTTGTGGTTGAGCAGTTGACTGCAACCTTACCTACTAAATATATGGAGTTTCAGATGGTGTAATGGAAGTATAATGAGTTGAATGAAAGAGTGGCATAATTGAAGACCGAATTGGCGCAGGCCAATTGGCGTACTAGAAACACTGAGGCTGGAGAGCGCTTGAGGAAGAATAAAAGTGATGTCAAGGTTTCCCTTGTTAAAGGGGATGTAGTTAGCCTATCAGCTCAAAAAAGAGAGCTAGAAGGAATTGTAGCTCGAACTCAAGGTCATGTGCAAAAAGGAAATAAGCGGTTAAGGGAGTGCCAAAGTAAGTTGGACGCTATTCTTACCAGGGAACAAGGGTTAGAGCAGACTATCAGGGGTAATGAGATTTTGATTAAGAAGCAAGTTAAGTTATTAAAGAAGTCTCCGGCTGGGGAAGATTTAAACAGGGAGCTTGAGGAACTTCGTGCTCAGGTGGCGGATTTGGGGGTGATTAATCTGGCAGAATCAGTTAAAGCTGATAAGAAGGCGGAAGAGAACATCGCATTCACGGCTTGAATAAATAGTAAAATGGAATAGAAAGAAGAACAGTATAATAGGTTACAGAATCACCTTCAGATGCGAGAACAAATTTTTCTAAGGCGTTCATGCCCGAGGCATCGCGCTCAAAATTGATTATGGCAGTGATCGCCTATTTTGTAGAGGAGGTAAAAGGGCTTGAGTTTGAGAGAGATACCTTGTACGACTGCTTGTCCAAAAGGGGATGCATATGCAGAACTGATATAGATCGAGGAAATTATATGGACTTTATAGAAATGGAGTTAGGATCTCGACCTACTAAATTAGTAGAATAAATCACGATTTCTGTGACCACTTAAGCTCAAAAATTTATCGTTGGTCGTCTTCCTTTTGTAGGGGAAAGCATAGTTGACCTCCCAGCAACAAAAAAAAATCTATTGCAGCAGTTGTATATGTAATCTGAAAAAAGTATCTGTCACAGACATATTGAGAGATGAAAGCTAGTTTTACCTTTGCTTTATCCTATGTTAATTAGAGTTCTTTGAATGAAAACTAGTATTACCTTTATTTTTATCGCAGAGTATAAATGTCATAGCCATATTGAGTGAGATGAAAGTTAGTTTTACCTTTTGCTTTATCTTATGTCTGGTAAAGTTCCTCGATTGAAAACTAGTATTACCTTTATTTAAATCTCAGAGTAAAATATAGTCTGTCAAATAAAGTGTTATCCTTGTTTCAATCGGTATAATGTCACAGCCATATTGAGTGAGATGAAAGCTAGCTTTACCTTTCCTTTATCTTATGTATGGTAGATTTTCACGATTAAAAACTAGTATTATCTTTGTTTTAATCTTGGCGTATAGTAGAGTTGATCAAATCAAGTGTTATCCTTGTTTTAGCCAGAATTGATGTCGATTGAAAGCTAGTATTACCTATGCTTTAATCTAAGTATTGTCTATGTAAGTAGAGAGTTCTGTGGGAAAAAACTTAGAAGTTGTCATTAAATAGAAAAGGATGTACATTGGATGGAGATGAAAATCTTACTTTTGGAATGAAAAAAGCTAGAATTTGAAATGGAGTAGTGAGGGACTTAACGATTGTACCATTTCAGTCGCCTAGTGTTCCAAGGATTTGAGATGTGAACTCCCTCTTCTATCATAAGGTAATATAATCCCAGGCCTGTGAGACCTGTGATAAGGAATGGACCCTCCCAATTTTCTGCTAGTTTCTTAGCATGAGGCTCTTTTCTATGTTAAGGGATTTCTCTGAGGATGAGATCGTCGATTTGGAAAGTGTGGTTTCTGACTCGTCTATTATACGAACTGGTCAGCATATGGTGATATTGACCTAGGTTAGCAATGGTACGTTCCCAGGCCTTATTGATCCAATTGAGGTTACGGGCCAATTCGAACTTATTTTTTTTCATTAGTTAGCTCGTAATCTTTGACTGGATGATGAAATTTTGATGGAATGACAGCTTCGGTCCTATAGGCAAGGAGGAATGGGGTATAGCTAGTTGATTGATGAGGAGTGGTATGATATACCCATAAGACGTGAGGAAGTTCTCGAACCCTGCTGCCTTTTTCTATGAGTGAAGCATTTTCTTGAGTCTGCCCATGATGGTCTTGTTGGTGATTTTGGCTTGGCCATTTCCATGTGGGTACTAGGGGTTGGATGGTGAGTGGATGATATTATATTTGTTGAGGAAGGTTACAACTCTTTCTCCAACGAATTGTGGCCCATTATCGATATAAATTTGTTGGGGGTATCCAAACTAAGAGATGATGTGTTCCCAGATAAAAAAGATAACCTATTCTTCTCTGGTTCGACAAAGTGGAACTTCCTCTACCCAATTTGTAAAGTAATATGTAGCAATGAGTAGGTATCGGCGGCTACCTAGAGAATTAGGAAATTCACCAACAAGGCCGAGTGCCCATCTTTTGAATGGACAAAACACCTTGCTTAGATGTAGTTTGTGCGCAGGGGCGCGTATCATTTGTCCATACCATTGACATGCATCACATTTGTGTAAGTACTCTTCTGTTTGCTTATGCATGCCGAACTAGAATACTCCTTGTGTAAGGCTATGTTTGCGAGTGATCGACCTGCGGTATGGGAGCCACAAGTCCCTTCATGTAAATCGCAAAGCATCTCATTCACTTTCTTTATGGAGAGGCACTTTAGGTCGTGACTGAATGGTGATATAAATAACCATTTTGATTTGTGTAGTACTTTGAGTTGTCGACCAGTTGTCGACGTTCCTATGGATCTGCTGGAAGAGGTCTTTTGTATTTTTTGTCAATACCAAGGTAGGTTATGAAGGGCTTTCACCAATCTTCATCTTCTCCTTTATCACCCCAAGAATTGATCGTGCATACAGAAATATGATCAATAATGGGTGTTGAAATTACTTCGATCTGAAGATATCGGGCATCTATTCCCAAGACCCCGGCTAAATATGCCAAGGAATCGGTGTGTCTGTTTTTACCCCAAGGAAGATAATCGAGTGTTGCTTCCACAAACTTACTCATCCTATCGACAATTAAGGCTACGCATTCGATCATCTTACCATTCTTCTTGTATTGCTCAGAGTAATGGTGGACGATGAGTAGTGAATCTGTGTAAACTGAGAGTTCTAGGACACCGAGCTCAAGTGCGAGGTCGAGTTCATGAATGAGAGCTTCGTATTCGGTGACATTGTTGGAGGTTTTAAAATCAAAGCGGATTAATTTCTCAATTATGTCGTTGGAAGGGGTAATCAATACGATTCTAATACCTGACCCTGCGGATCCTGTTGAACCATCGGTAAGAAGTTTCTACCCTTTCCTTATAATCCATTCAGCCCTCTCGTCAAATGCTATGACGGGTGGATCTTCTCCTCCCACTCGGGATCTTCCACTAAAAAATCTGAGAAAATTGGCAGCGGCCTTACCCTTTTTGGAATGATGTTGTTCGAATTTGATATTATGTTCTCCCAAACTGACTGACCATTTTTGCACTCTCATTAATTTTTCTTTTTTTGATAGAACCTCCTGGAGTGGGTAGTTTATCATGGCTTTGACTAAATGAGCTTGGAAGTAGTGCTTAAGCTTCTGTGAAGTATAAACAATATTTTGAAGAAGTCTTTCGATTTTAAAATACCTCGTTTCTACAAGAGTGAGGGTTGTGCTGAAGAAGTAGACTGGCATCTCAATTTTCCTTCCAAGTCAAATGAGAGCAGAACTTATTGGAGTATCTGTAACTGCCAAGTAGATGATTAGTTGTTCATTATCTATTGGGGTACTTATTATGGGAGACCTCCCCAGATAGGTTTTGAGATCCTGAAAAATTGTTTCGTATTTTGATGTCTATTAGACCTCTACATTTGGCTTAACATTTCCTCGTTCGGTACAATCATGGAATAGTTAGAGCAACTAATGACAGCGGTCTGAAGACTTTGAAATGAATCGATTGATAGTGGCAATCTTGCCGGTAAGTTTTTGTACGTCTTTCATCGTATTTGAAGATGGTATGTGGAGGAGAGCCTGAATTTGATCTGGATCGGCCTCAATCCCTTTCTTGTTGATAAGATGGCCGAGACATCGACCTGAATGTACCCCAAATATACATTTATAAGGATTGAGATGCATCATGTAAGATCGAAGAATGTTAAATATTATGTTGAGATCTATAATGTGGTTGGCTGACTATATGCTCTTGCACAAGAGATCGTTATTTTAGACTTCCATGACTTTCCCAAGAGGTGTTTTGAACATAGTAGTCATCAACCGCTGATAAGTCGCGCCTGCATTTTGGAGTCCGAAGGGCATGACTTTGTAGCAGTAAAGTCATCTTTTAGTGATAAAAGTGGTCTTTTCTTGATCATCTTCCAAGAGTAGAATTTGATTGTACCCAGATGCAGCGTCCATCATAGGTAGGAGTTCGCGACCTGTAGTGGAATAAGAGATTTAATGGATGTTTAGGAGAGGGAAACTGTCCTTTGGAGTGTGTTTGTTTAGATCTATGAAATCTATGCAAACTCAGACTTTTTCATTCTTCTTTAGGACAGCGACGATGTTGGATAACCAATCTGGATATTTGGCTTCACGAATGAATCCCACTTTGGTCAATTTCTCAATCTTTATGCTAACTTCATCTTGAAGTTAAGGTGATAGTCATCACTATTTTTGTTTAACCGCCATGGCGTTGATGTTGATGGCCAATTTGTGGCACGCCTTAGCCAAATCGACCCCAGGCATCTCTTCGAAAGTCCCCGTAAATATGTCTCTATTTAGTCGTAAGAACTGAATAAGAGCATCCTTATTGTACTGGATTAGCTTGGTATCGACGATAGTACCTATGTTTGGTCCATCAATGTTGGCGTATTCTATAGGCTCTTCTGTTGAAGGTTGATCCTCAAGGTGATCAGCTTTCTGTAATTACTATGCAGCATAACTGTTTGAGGTATCCAGAATTGCTGAGACGGTATTTTAATAACCCCGAGAAAGCTTTTGGCAACCCTTCATTTTATAGATACCATCATTGTGTTAGGATGGGAGTATTTAATGATAGATGGAAGTGATTATTTCCATGATGTGAATCCAGCAGCGGCCCATAATCCTGAGATAGCGAGATTTGGCATTGATTACGTAGAAGATGACGTCGATGGTGGTTGGTCCTACGGTAATAGGAAAGATGATCTTGCCTACTCACTCTTCTTTAGAACCATTAAATCCACTTATATCGGTGTTACTTGGAATAACTTGATCGGCCAATCCCATTTGGTCGATAGTGCTCTGAAAAAGAATCTCAATACTACTTCCAGTATCAATCATCATTGTGTGCATGATAAACTTCTTCATTTTGAGCATTATGACTAATACATCAAGATGTAGAAATTTTACATGACTAATATTGCAATCTTTGAACGAGATCCCAAGCCGGCGATTGCTTGACTCTGGCAGAAGCTTGGCCTCTTTATCTTAAGGTGTGAGATCACAACATTCTGATAGTCTCATGCGCATGAATCGGCAGGAGTTGGTAATTTTATAGATTTTAATCATGTTGTTATGGTGCATATGGTAGATATGCTTCTCCTCAGCTTGATATTCGACCTGGATGACTTCTAGCTGCTTCTTATAGCTACTATCCTTGTATGATTCCAGGTCGATAATGTATTTGAACATCCATCCCTCCTTGAAAATGAAATCCAACAACCTTTGTAAAGCATAGTAGTTGTCAGTAGAATGATGGTTTACCTTGTGATGTATGCAGTATGGGTAGTTCTCGATTGGTTCTAATTTTTAAAAGAGACGGTATAGCTTATCCTGGAAGAGGATTAGAAAAATTATGGAGATTTGAACTTTCATCCTTGGGAGGACCGGTTTGGGTAATGAACGGCCTTTCCGAGGGTTTTCAGTATTTCCCTTGGAGCGCTTTTGTTCACCCTGATCCTCTATTTGTTCAGTGCTTTGATATGTTGATGGACCTTTCGTGGTTAGGACTGATTTAGCCTTTCAGACATCATCCTTTCCAGGATGACATAACTATTAACCTTGGTGATCATATCTTCCAAGATCATAGGTTTTATTGAGGAAGAGTTGTTCATTAGCACTGTTGTCGAGTTGGAGCGCGTTGATGAAAGCAGTTACAATTGTTTTCTGATCGAGATTGCCTACTATACACGTGAGCTCCCAAAATTTCTTCGCCAAAGCCTCGAGCTTCTCTTCGTGTGATTGTTTAAGACTGATAAGACAATATAAATTCTCCTCTTTGTCTCTGTTGTGAGCATACGTCTTGATGAATTGTTTTTGCAACTGGTCGAATGTGTGTATGGAGTCTTCAGGTAAGGAGTAGAACCACCAGAGCGGTTCTTTCTTTAGACTTGTTACAAACAAATAGCAGAGGATGTGGCTGAGGTTGGAATACAACCCCAATGAATCACGGTACGGTTGAATGTGCTCCTTTTGATTGGTGCCCTTGTATTTGCAAATTTTTGGAGTATGGAAACCTTTTGGTATTTCCATATAGAATAGTTCTTTGGCAATTGGACTCCTTTATACTTGTTAAAGTCTTATGTGGTTCCCAAAACTTGTGCTTTGATTAACTCCTTGACACGCTGATCCATATGTTCTTGATTAACATATTTATATGTCGGTTGAGTGGTTTGACGAGGAGGTTGAGGATTGTGAGTACCGGTACCTTCACTCTAATGATCAAATACTCGAACTCGAGATTGAGTCGTTGTTCTTCCTCCTGACGTTTGGACAATCGATGACCTCGGCTGATTTCAGATTAAACTTCACCACCTAAATGAATGGACGACTGAGGTTCGTGCTGATTATTTTTAGAAATAGGTTAGCTTGTGGCTCCTCGAGGTCCCAACCTTTCCCGCGCAGAAACTCAGGAGGTTTCTGGCAATTCATTGCGATCCCTTGTTGGAGGAGCCAGTTGAGTATTTTGCAGAGCTAGTAAGGCTGTCTGCATGGCTGTTATCTGTTCTTTGTGTCGTTTGAACGCTGTCAAACGTACTTGTCGCTCAGCTTCAAGCTCCTTCTCACAGAGCTCTTGGTCAAGAGTTAATTGGCGTTCTAGCTCCCTGCGTTTCTCTATTTCGGCGTTGAGATTCTCCCGTAACTCTGTAAGATGTTCTGGCTAAACGAAAAGATCGAGCTAGATTCCGGTTGTTGGTCGTCTAGAAGTGGCCATGATTTAAATTTATAGTAGAGTGAATGTATGCCTTTGGACATCGCAGAAATGTCTTCTTTCCCATAGATGGTGCTAAATGTAATGGCCTAATTTTGAAAGCTCGATATGGATTCGAATTAGCTCTTAGATCAATGTTCCTGTGACAAAAACTAACAAGAAATAAGAAATAACATAGGTGATTTGGCGTGGAAAACCTCTAAATAGGTCAAGAAATACGACCTCGAGTTGAAGGTTTTTTTAATAGTGAATTTTATTTCTTGAGGAAGATAACTTATTACAAGTGATCTCCCAACTTAGAAATACTTTATCTTGTAAATAAGAAGTTTTAATGTTTTAAGAATCTAGAAAATGTAGTTTATTTGTTAATTTCTCGTATATTTTTTTTGTCCCAATCATTTTTGAAACTTTTTCTTTTTAAAGGCCTTCTCTGCAGTTCTTCATCATGTTGAAGCGCGTTCTCCGAACAATGTGGTTAGTAGCGGTTGACTAAGTAATTGTCGAGTTTGAAAGAGACATGTGTCTTTGACTTGTTCATGTTTTTTTATTTAAGCTCGACCCACGTTATTCATTAGTTAGCGGAGTAGGTGCTGATGTTGACTGTTGATGTCACGTGTAGAATGTGTAAGTCTGACATGGAGGTAGTTTGAACTGGAATAGTTCGATTTGGGTTAGATTGAGGGATAGGCCCTTACATTTACGATGTGGCGTTTCTAATAAGATTTCCACCACATGAGTGCATGACTTACAAATTTCAATGTTGAAAAGTATATTTTATGAGCATTTGAACATTCATATACTAAAAAATAGGTCTTTAACCTATCTATCCAGTTATCCAATTTTTTTGCATCGATTGACCCGTCAAATACTATAATTTAAATTTAACAATCAATACGATGAGTACGCATAGGATTTATGGACTTACCAATAGCTAATTTTTCTTCTACAGATTCAACATTAGTAGAATATCCATCTTCCTCTACGTTATTCTTTTCCCTCTCCTCCTCTACAACTCTTTCTTGTGCGCTTGTTGCTTTGTCAAAGTAGATGCCTTAGAGAGGTTTGCCAGAAATAACTATTCTACTAACTCTCCTGGAGTAGTAATTAGGTCAAAAACTTTAGTTTTATGTTTCGTGAGTCAATCATCTAAATTGCCCATCACTGTTGTAGGGACGTAATCTTGGAGAGGGTAGATCGTGTTCTTAGACCATGGGGAGTTGAATAGGATTGGGGAGGCTTGCAGATGTATTAGGTGATGATTCTTAGATTAACTAGGTAAACATATGTACGTGGAGTCCAAGAATGGGATTCTCCATAACCTCTGATAAGGATTTGAAAGTATGATGATATATATGAGAAGTATTACAGCTACCAAAATAGGATAAAGATTGTAGCCGAAGGCTTGTTTTGCTGTTGAGGGTATTTTGGCTCAGTTTTTTCTAACCTCTTTTTGGTAGCTCTCCTTCCCTATTTATAGAAAATAAGAAAGGTGAGTCACCATAAAGAGGTTTAGTTACATATATGCCCTTTCATGCAGCTATCTGGTATGGGGGTTGGTTCTGCCACTGTAATTGTCTTGCGGCTTGTTTCGCTGAATTGTCTGATGAACTGTCTGTTAGGCTTGTCTGCTGTCGAAGTCATCTTAAAACTTGTGTTAAGCACTGCATGCTGCACGAATGCCTTCGCCTTCAAATCTTGTAGTAGGCTTCGAGTCGACGATTAGTCTGAGAAATCTTTGGGCGGTTATTGTGCCCAGGTGGTTAAGTATGATAGATTTTGAGTCTTTGGAAAGCTTTGACTTAGCCTTTGAATGTTTGGTTAGTTTTAGAAGGCTTCAGGTAGACCATACGCCTGTGGCTATTTTATGGGTTCCCTGGGCCTTGAGTTTTTGGTAGGCTTCGATGTAGCCTTCTAATATTTGATTAGTCTTGGAAGGTTATGAGTATCCTGCTACATTCGCCCCCTCTCAGATGGGGCCTCAGAAATTATTGTAGATGGCGCGTGCTGAGAAAAACTATTATTCATGGGAAGTTGTATAGTTTATTGGCATTAATGTGCTGAGGAGTTCCGAGAGCATTGATGGTGATTATGCTTATTAACGGGGTATTAATGCCTCCTTAAACATGGTATAAATAAGGGCTTGGGTGGTGAGTGCCCAAATTCAGTTCATAGGCCCCTCTTGTTGTTCAGTTAAGGAATCCAACATGAAGACTCGTTACTAGCAAAGGATGGAAGACAAAGAGGCGCTAGTAGAGGCCAACTACATCGAGTTGAAGTAGATGTATTTTAGGCACAAGGACATATGGTCGCCGCTACAGGACTTGTTGGACCTGTACCAGGAAGAATTGGTTTGTAGGGATTGGGAGGAGGCCGAATCGCTTACCTTCTAGTAGACGATGTTCCAGCAGCACCTTCTGAGAGTGACGAAGCACTCCTTCGTACTGAGGCAGTTGGCATGGTGACTGGTGGAGGCCGAGGACGGTGGCGGGAAGTGTCTGTGGTATAGGAAGAACTGCCCTATTTATAGGTAGTGTGGTGGGAGGCTCATCTATAATTATGGGTGGGGATATATTATATGTTATTATTATTATGTTTTCATTCTCTCTATTATTTTTTTTAAAGAAATGAAAATAGTAGCATTTCACACTTGTTGGATATGTATAGCATTTTTTAAAGTACACGTAGGGAAAAAACATATCCGATGATAACATAGGCAGGTTAGAAAGACTCAGAGATAAAAAATTATGTTTTATATGAAAATACTGGCAGGACGTTGATTATGATAGTTATTGATCGAAGATTGTGGCGGAGATTAAATTTTATGGTGCCATAGTCGAGGGTTAAAAATATTTGAGGATAAGAGTTTTGTCGAGACCTATCCCTCGACCTAACCCAATTCGAACTACCTTCATATCAGACTCATACATTTTACACGTGACATGAACCGTCAGTATTGACACCTGTGCCACGAATTGATGAAGAATGTAGATCGAGCACAATAGAAAAGCACGAACAAGTGAAAGACACCTGTCTCTCACGTACTAAACAGTTACTCAATCAACCACTACTTGCCACATTGTTTGAAGAACATGCTTTAGCACGATAACGAACTGCGGGTAAGGCCTATCTATGGAAATAGTTCTAAAAGAGACAAGGACCAGAAAAAATATATGAGAAATCACTAAGAAAACTAAATTTTCAAGATTCTCAAATACCAAATTTCTTATTTACAAGAGCAAGTATTTATAGTTTGAGGTATCACTTATAATAAGATATAAGCCTCAAGCAATAAAAGTTACAGTTACTAAAACCCTCAACTCGAGGTCTTGGTTCTTTTACCGATTCAAAGGTTTTCCACGCTAAATTACCTGTGTCATTTCTTACTCTATATTAGTTTTTATCATAGGAACATTGGTATAAGAGCTAACTCCGAGCCATTTTGAGCTTATGGAATTAGGCCATTACATTTGGCATCGTCTATGGAAAAAAAGACATTTTCATGATATCCTAAGGCATACATTCACTCTACTATCAATCTCCAATCATGGTCACTTCCAGACAACCAGCAACCAGAATCTAGCTTGATCTTTCAGTAGAGCTGGAATAACTTACTGAACTATGGGTGAATCTCCATGCCGAAACAAAGAAACGTAATAAGCTTGAACGTTAGTTAACTCTTAATCGAGAGCTCTGTGAGAAGGAGCTCGAAGCTGAGAGACAAGCTCATTTGATAGAATTTAAACGACATGAAGACCAGATGACAACCATGCAGACTGTATTACAAGCTCTGCAGGATACTCAACAGGCTCCTGAAGCCAGAGATCACGATAGATTGCCAGAGACCTCCTAGGTTTTTGTACGGTACATATTGAGGCCTCGAGGAGTCTCCAGCAAAGCTATTTCCAAAAATATTTAGCACAAACATCAACCTTCCATTCGTTTAGGTAGTGAAGTTATGTATGAAATTAACAGAGTTCACCGATTTTCCAAATATCAGAAGGAAGAATAGCAACCTCAACCACAAATTCCAGCATGTGATCATTTGAGTGAAGGCTCCGGTACTTATAATCCACAACCACCTCGCCAAGCCACTCAAGTAACACGTTACTATGTTTTACAAGAGCATATGGATCAGCGCATCAAGGAGTTGATTGAAGCAAAAGTTTGAGGCACTACAAATGACCATACCAAGATACAAGAAATTTGCTTTTCCAAAGAGCTATTCGATATGGAAGTTCTGAAAGGTTTCCATTATCCCAAAATTCATAAATATAAGGGCACCGATACAAAGGAGCACATTCAACAATACTGTGATTCATTGGGATTGTACTCCAATCTCAACCACATCCTCTGCCTTTTGTTCGTAACAAGTCTACAAAGAGAACCACTCCTGTGGTTCCACTCTTTGCCTAAAGATTCCATACTCACATTCGATCAGTTGTAGAAATATTTCATCAAGGCGTATACTCACAATAGAGATATTGTAAAGAATTTATTTTCTCTTATTAGTCATAAACAATCACAAGAAGAGAAGCTCAAGGCTTTTGCATATAATTTTTTGTTGCTTGCACGAAAAGTAAACAATCTCGATCAGAATATAGCTATTACAGCTTTTACAAACGCACTCCAGCGCGACTGCAAGGCAAAAGAGTACCTCTTCCTCAACAAACCAGCGACCTTGTTGGATATGATCACCTAGGTTAATGGATATGTCGACCTTGAAAGGATAATGGCCGAAAGACATAAATCTACTAAATCTGTCATAAGCACTAAAGATCCAACTACAGATCAAAGTAATGAACCGAATGAGGATCAAGGTGATTAAAAGCATTCTAAGGGCAATACTGGCAAACCTCAAAAAGGTGGTACATTGCCAAAGTTGGTCCTCCCGAGGATTAATGTTCGAATATTTGCAAGTTTTCTAATTCTATCCAAGGATAAGTTATACCGTCAATCTCAACCATTGGAACCAATTGAAAGCCGCCCTTACTACATCCATCATAAGGTAAATCATCATTCTACTGGCAACTGCTATACTTTACAGAGGCTACAGGAATTCATTTTCAAGGAAGGGCGGATGTATGAATGCATTATCGACCTTGAGTCTTATAAAGATGGCAGCTATAAGAAGCAGCTCGCGGTAGTTCAGGCTGGAGATCAACTGAGGAGAAACATCTCTACCATATGTACCACAACAATATGATCGAAATTTATCAGATCAACAACTCTTGCAGATTCAAGCGCATGAGACTATCATAATATTGCGATCTCACACCTCAAGATAAAGAAGCCAAGCTTCTACCTGAGTCGAGCAATCGCCGGCTTAGGATCTCAATCGTAGATTGTGACATTAATCATGTAAAATTTTCTTATCATGATGCATTAGTCATAATGCTCAAGATGAAGAAGTTTGTCATGCATACAATGATGATCGATACTGGAAGCGGTATTAAGATTAACTTTTAGAGCACAATCGACCAGATGGGATTGGTCGATCTAGTTATTCCGAGTGATACCGATATCAGTAGATTCAATGGTTCCAAAGAAGAGTGAGTAGGCAAGATCATCTTACCTATCACTGCTGGACCAACCACAATCGCCGTTGTCCTCTTCGTCATCAACGCCAAATCTCATTATCCCAGGATTATAGGCCGATGCTGGATTCACAACATAAAAGTAATTGCTTTCACCTACCAGCAAACACTCTGCTTCTAATACAATGATGGTATTTATGAGATCAAAGGCAGTCAATGGCTTTCTCGAGCTTGTGAAAATACTGTCTCTACCATTCTTGATACCTCAGGCAGATGCGCTGCATAGAAATTATAGAAAGTTGATCACCTTGATGATCAGCCTTCCATAAAAAAGCCAATATAATGCATCAATAGTGATGAACCTAGCGAAGGTACTTTTATCGGCACCAAGTTTGTCAAGCACGATAAGGATGTTCTCATTCAATTCTTACGATTAAATCGAGACATCTTTGTGTGGACTTTCTAATAGATGCATGGGGCCGATCGAACCATGGCATATTAGAAATTGGCCATCAACATCAGTAATACGGCGGTTAAACAAAAATAGTGGCGCCTCTCACCTCATCTTCATGATGATGTCAACACTGAGATCGAGAAATTGATCAAAGTGGGATTTATTCGAGAAGACAAGTATTCATATTGGATTTCTAACATCGTCGTTGTTCTAAAGAAGAATGAAAAGGTCCAAGTTTGTATAGATTTTACCGATTTAAATAAGCATACTCCAAAGGACAGTTTCCCTCTTCCCATCATCCATCAAATTCTTGATTTTACGGCAGGTTACGAATTCTTATCCATGATGGACACTGCTTATGAATACAATTAGATTCCTTTCATGGAAGAAGGACCACTTTCATCTCTGAAGAGGACTTTACTGCTACAAAGTGATGCCCTTCAGACTCAAAAATGCTGGAACAACTTATCAATGGTTAATGACTAATATGTTCAAAGCACATCTTGGGAAAATTGTGGAAGTCTACATTGATGATTTTTTGTACAAGAGCATACAGTCAAGCAGCCACATCACAGATCTTAACATAATATTCAACATTCATCGATCTTACAGGATGCGACTCAATCTTGATAAATGTCAATCCAGAGTACATTCAGGCTGATTCCGAGGCCATCTCATCAATAAGAAGGGTATTGAGGCCAATCCGGATTAAATTCAAGCTCTCTTCAACATGCCATCTCTAAAGATGATGAAAGACGTACAAAAACTTGTCAACAAGATTACCACTATCAACCGATTCATTTCTAAATCTTCACATCACGGTCGTTGGTTGTTTCTACTACTCTGCGGTTGTACCAAACGAAGAAAAGCTTAGCCCAATGTAGAGATCCAATGGAAATTAGAATGTGAGGAAGCTTTTTAGGAACTCAAAACCTATATGAGAAAGTTTGCCATCATGAGCACCCCAGTAGATAAATTAGGAGCTGATCATCTTCCTGGCAGTTATAAATACTTATATCAACTCAGTTCTCATTCGACTTGAAGGAAAGATCAAGAAACAAGTTTAGTTTATCAACAAAACTCTTACCTCAATAAAAATGAGGTATTTTAAATCAAAAGACTCATTTTAACTCTTGTTTACACTTCACAGAATCTTATGCACTACTTCTAAGCTCATTCAGTCGAAGTCATGACAAACTACCCACTCTGAGAAGTTTTGTTAAAGAAAGAAAAATTTAGGAGAGTGCAATAATGGTCAGTCAGTTTGGGAGAACATGATATGAAGTTTGAACAATGATATTCTGAAAAGGGTCAGGCCCTTACCGATTTTCTCAGGGATTTTCCAGTGGAAGATTCCAAGTGGGAGGAGCACGATCCTGACCTTGCAGAAGAAATTACAGAAGATCCACCCACCAAAGCATTTGACGAGCGAGTTGAATGGGTAACATGGAAAGGACGGCAACTTCTTATAGATGGTTCAGCATGACCCGTAGGGTTAGGAATTGGAATTGAATTGATTACCCCTTCCAAGGACTAAATCGAGAAATCAGTATTCTTGAATTTTGAATCCTCCAACAATGCCATCGAATACGAAGCTCTCAATCATGGACTCGACCTCGCATTCGAGATAGGTATCCCAGAGCTCTTAGTCTATATAAATTCTCTACTCATCGTCCACGATTACTCTAAATAATACAAGAAGAATGATAAGATGATCGTATATGTAGACCTCATTGTAGACAGGATGGGAAAGTTTGCAAAAATAACTCTTGATTATCTTCCTCGAGGTGAAAATGGACAAGACGATTCCTTGGCTTATCTAGCCGGGGTCTTGGGTATAGAAGCTCGATATCTCTAGATCGAAGTGATATCAACCCCCAGCATCGATCATTATTCTATATGTACGATCAACACTGGGGGCGATGAAGAGGAGGACGGCGATTGGTGAAAGCCATTCCTTGCCTACCTCAAAATCGATAACTAATGTAAAGGTCCCCTTCCAGTAGATCTAAAAGAGCACCGGCAGTTGATCAAAAACTTAAAGCGCTACCCAAATCAAAATGGCTTTTTATATCCTCGTTCGGTGACGGGGACTTACCTTAAGTGGCTCTCCTGAAAGAAAGCTGACGAAATGCTCAGAGATTTACATGAAGGGACTTGTCGCTCCCATGCCGCAGGTCAATCACTCGCTAACCGAGCAATTACACAAGGAGTATTCTGGCGAAGCATGCGCAAACTGGCAGAAGAGTACTCATGGAAATGTAATACATGCCAACGATATAGGGACATGATCCACGCCTCTGCGCTTGAACTTCATGTAATCTAGGTATTCTGGCCATTCAAGCGGTGGGTGCTTGATCTCGTCAGAGAATTTCCAAACACTCCAGGTAACCCATGACACCTACTCGTAGTAATAGATTATTTTACAAAGCAGGTGGAAGCAGTTCCACTCTGGAACTAGAGAAAAAGAGGTTATCTTTTTTATCTGGAATCACATCATCACACAGTTTTGATGCCCCTACTTGATTCAGATTGATATTGACCCCCAATGCGTAGGTGAGAAAGTCATAGCCTTCCTCAATAAACACAACATCATCTACACAACATCTAATCCATACTACCCTTAAGGTAATGGCCAAGCTGAAATTACCAACAAAACCATCGTAGATGAACTCAAAAAAAAACTTTACTCACAGAAACTAAAAACCAGATAAGAGAGTTCCCTCATGTCTTATGGGTATACCGCACCACTCCAAGTTAATCTACCAGCTGTACCCCATTCCTTTTCGCCTATGGCATAGAAGCCGTCATTTCAGCAGAATACCACCATCCAGTCAAAGATCACGAGCTTACCGATAAAGAAAATTAGTTCGAATTGGCTTGTAACATGAATTGGATTGCTGATACTAGGGAATGCGTTATTGGCAACCTAGGTCGATATCACCATATGTTGTCCAGTTTGTATAACAGAAGAGTCCTAAGCCGTACTTTCCAAATCGACGATCTCGTCCTTAGAGAAATCCCTTAGCATAGAAAAGTGGCACATACCAGGAAACTGCCAGAAAATTAGGAGGGACGTTCATTCCTATTCATTGGTCTAACTGGTCTGGGATCATATTATCTCATGACGAAGCAAGGAATTTAAATCTCAAATCCATGGAACACTATGTGACTAAAACGGTACTATCGTTAAGTCCCTCACATTTTCACTTCAAAATTCTCGTATTTTACATTCTAAAAGTGAGATTTCATCTCCTACAATGTACATTTTATTCTATTCAATAAAAACTTCCAAGTTTTTTCCCATATTACTCTTTACTTACGTAGACGATATATTTATTCAAGCAAAGGTAATACTAGCTTTCAATTGACCTCCATTCTGATTAAAGCAAAGGTAAAACTAACTTTCAATCGTACTCTATACATACTCTGCAATTAAAACGAAGGTAATACTAGTTTTCAATCTAAGAACTCTACCAGACATATGATAAAGCAAAGGTAAAACTAGCTTTCATCTCTCAATATGGCTACAAAAATTATATCGATTAAAGTAAAGGTAAAACTAGCTATCATCTCTCAATATGGCTGCGACAATTATACCGATTAAAGCAAGGATAAAACTAGCTTTCAATCAATCTCTGTATTTACTCTGCTATTAAAATGAAGGTAATACTAGTTTTCAATCAAAGAACTCTACCAGACATAAGATAAAGTAAAGGTAAAACTAGCTTTCATCTCTCGATATGTCTACGAAAGATAGTTTTATAGGTTACATATATAGTCACTACAAAGGATTCTTCTTTGCTGAAGGGAGGTCAGCTACGCTTTTCCCTATAGCAGGAAGATGATCAACCATATAATCTTAAGCACGGGCAACTATCATAATCCTTCCTTGTTCTACAACCTCAGCAGGTCAAGAACCTTACCCCATTTCCATGACGTTCATACAGTTTCCTCGATCTGTATAAGCTCTACAAATATATCTTCTATCCGACAGACAGTCGTGCAAGGTATCCCTCTCTTACTCGAGACTTCTCACTTCCTCAAAAAAATAGGCAATAATAGTAGCTAACATTTATGAGCGCAGTACCTCAGGCATAACTAGCTTGGCAAAATTCTCTCTAACTTTCTAATGATGCTTTACCAACTTCTTGAACCGTGCCTCATGCCATTCCATGTGACTATCTGCGTAGGACATAAGATTGATATGGTCCCTCACCTTCTCATCTACTTTATCTGATTCAGCATGGTTCATTATTCTTAATTCTGCCACCAGAGTATGAAGTTCCTCAAGCTGCTTGTTTTCACCTCCCTAGCATGAGATTTCTTTAATAATTCATCCTTTTTCCTTATCAAGATATCCTTATTTCTAATCACCCGCTCTAACTTCTATTCCCTGATATGAACAACATCCAAGTTACCTTGGCACTCCCTTACACGCATATTTCCTTTTTATACATGAGCTTGAGTATGGGCTACATCACCCTTTAGCTCTCTAATTTGAGCTAATATGCTAACCACATCCCCATGAACAATGAAGATCCTAGCATCACTTTTATTCTTCCTCGAGCACTCTCCAGCCTCGGCATTTTTTACGCGCAAATTGGCCAGAGCAAAATTGGCATTTAATTGTACCACCCTCTCATTCAACTCATCACAATGTCTTTGCACCAACCGGAACTCTACATCTTTATCTGGTAAAGTTACAGTCAACTGCTCAACTACAATTTTGGAGTTAGTTAAATCATCTTGAGCTCCATTTAGCTCATTTTCTTTCTTAATCATTTTACCCTTCAATCGCTCCAGTTCATTTTTGAAACTCATTAAATTAGCTCGAATGTGCTCTTGTTCGTTCATTTTGCTGATCATTTTGCCCTTTAGGCTGGCCACAAAATGGCGTAACTCTTTCTCTGTCATTTCTAACGACTGAATATAGTATCGAGCCATGTCCTCCTCCTTATTCTTTACCATCAAGGCATTATTCCATCTTTTGAGTTTCGTTATCTCATCCTTCCTCTCTGTGAGCTCTTTTTGTCCCTTACTAATTTTGGCATCCTTCTCCACGATCTTCCGAGTGAGGTCATCAACAGTTTGTATTGCCTCGACAAACTTGAAATGTACATTTACATGTTGATCCTACCTATCATCAGTTGCCTCTCACATTCTATTAAACTCCACCGTAAACTATTGGTTATATTGGCATGTCTCTTCTTCGCTCAAGCGGGCTGACTCCAGTTCAACCTACATCACAGATATAATATAGCAAGTTTGATTCAAGAATCACACAACCAAAAAGTCAAAAATTTTACTCTACCTTCTTATTTTCATTATCTGGGTTTACAATGTAATCCACTTGGTTCTCACGCTCAGTTTGGGGAGAGACACCATCCAACCCTCATACAACTCTAGCCCCATCATCTTCATCCTCCTCCTCTTCAATGAAGGTATCCGCCATAATGTCATTCACCCTAGCTTTGGAGTACCCCATTTTGAGGAGGTAGCGCCCAAGTCTATCATGCTGGACTACCACCTCATCCAGATTCTTCTGAGATTCTTCTATCAGCTCGATAATCTCCACCACTTAAACAGCCTTTACAGAATCTAATCTCTTCCCTTGTCGAATCAAGTCAGACTTCAATCGATCTACCTTCTTCTCGAGCTTTGCCTTCCCACTCTCGAGCTCAACTTTTTCCTCCTTCATCCCGAAGCTTTTCCCTTCATCAAACGAGTAGCCTATAAAAAAATAAATCAAACATATTTTCAGGCCAACCCACAATACAAATTCAGTAAAAATACAAATCATCAAACTTACCACTTTGCTCATCTCTTCCACACCCTTGCAAGCTGCAAGCCTAGCCCTATCATCCATAGGTCTAAGCTCGTCATCCTCATCAGGTCGATTATCTGTGACCTTTGCCCCTACATGTTTAGAAAATGGGTTGACCCTTCTCTTTTTTGCCTCTACATCGACCTCAACACTGCATGTGGTTCTAGAGGCCGAGCCACACTTTGCCATCCCCTTCTTTGGAAATGTCTGAGCTAGCTTGCTCAATTCAGTAGACTCTGGCACATCGCAAAATCCATTACAAAGGCCTTCAGTAAAACCACTTATCTCTTTCCATCAGCTTCTCTCTTCTTGTTGCCCCCAACCACCGTTATTAGTTGAGTTTCTTGAGACTTCTAAACCTTCTCAGACCTGCTGTTAGCTTGCTTATTTCAATTAATATTAAGGTCTTTTAGTACTACCTCGAGCTCGATCCCTACTTGAACAATTTCATCTAACAGGTTCTTCTTCATCTTCACCTTTGATAGAGAACCTGTCAAACATCAGCACAATATCAACAACAGAATAATATTAAATTTTAGCAGTTCAATATTATACGTTATTATATTTACTTTTATTCACAGTTCTATTCAGAAGTTTCATGGGTTCTTCATCATCTCTCTGAAGGCAATCACCTTTCACCCAAATCACATTATCATTCTACATTCGACCTGCTGAATTCAGATTGAAGAAAAGAGGTCGAGACGAGGTCACAGCAAAATTTGCCCCTTCACTTACAGAATAATTCTTCACTCCATAAAACTGCAACACATCTTAAGGAGAAATTCACCTCTCCACCTCATTCTCTTCCTACAGCTTATTCAAACTTTCACAAATATTTATTACCTCTCACATGTTCCCGTTCAACTGGGAATGAAATGCCCCTATGATATTTATTATCCTTTTTGCAAGATTACTTAGGCCCAGCCTCAACCCGTGCTTCAACTGAGATAGGTAACATAAAAACCCTCTTCCAAGTCACCCTAGACATTCCCATCATAATACTCCAAGGAGACTGATTCGTTAATTTTCATATCCGATTTCTCCTTCCTTAAATCAGCCAATGGAAAGAAATGGTTCTCCCCAGATTCTACGGTGCATCTTCTAAACTGCTTACTGGCATATTCTACAAATTTCAACCATCTTCCCCCTATAAGAGCCCTAGATTTATAAAACTCTTTAAACGCATCGGAGTTCAGAGGGTATGATATCAATTGTCCAGGGAAATCTAGAAATTAAACCACTCCTACTTCATTCTCTTTATCAGATTCTACATTATTATGCTCAGCCAAAAGACTAGATGTCGACGCCTCTATTACAGGGGAAGTCTCCATCTCAACTACAAATCAAAGATAAGGTTTGATTCTACATAAATACTCATTTAGGTCGACCTACATACAGGTCCAGGTATTCTATCATTATCTTTTACACATACATCATACATATACGTATATCATTCGCATCTCTTTTATACATATATATCAAACAGATTTTTAAAGGTTACTATAAATAGTAATTTTTTGAAATTTGAAAACCACAAAAAAAATTCAAAACACATTAACAATAAACGCAAATCATCTACTAACCCTCAACATCCAAAAACGAATCTGAAGTAGCGCCAAATCCTCCCTTCATAACCTTGTTATTCAACCACCTTCGTGGCTTAGTCTTCGCAACCTTCTCTCGCCTTGATTGTTGATCACTTTGGTCTAATCTCTCAATAGAATCTCTGCAATTTTTGTTTTTTCCTCTCCCACTATTCTTAAATTTTTCAAACGTTGATAAACATTTTAATGAAGAAGATGAAGCATTATTTATAGTTTCTCTCTCTAGCTGTTTGTAGCTATTGGGCCAGACGCGAGCCACCCTCGATTTTGGATCTGAGGCGTCCCTTTCACAATTAATGTAAAACGTTTTACACCTTTTCGGTGAAAATACCTTCCCATCATTTCCCGTTTCCCTATATTTTAATATATTCTCATCTCTCCTACCCAAATCTCCCTCTGACCACCATACATTCATGATGACTCAAAACTTACGCTGAATCAAACTTTTCCTGCAATAACACAAGAGACAAATAATTAAAGCTACCTGTTTTTTCTATTCTTTCTTCGGCTACTTATAGAAGTGCCGACGTCATTTCCAAAGCTCTCAGACTTCAAAAACTGAAACTTTTTATTCCAAAGAGTTACAACAACATTTGCAACAAAGGAGGAAAAATTTAAAATTTATTCCAAATACATTTCTTTTATAGTTATTCGACCTCATACAATTCACTTCCTTACATATAGTTTTACATGAAACATCTCAGGTGTCCTGGGGAATCATACCTAATCAGTTTACCTCCAGCAATTATCACATTTTCAAACTCGATCTCTTTTTCTTTAATTAGCCTTACAGCCTCTTTTCGAGCTGAAGGCTTCACAATTACTTCCCGAAATAACTCGTCATAGAAGCGACATTCTAACTCAAGTTCCCTACCCATCTAATCTAAACCTTCAAACTGATATTTTGTCTTTGGCATGTCAGCATCATAATCCAGCAACCCAAAAATCCTCGCTCGAACTTCAGATATTTTTAACGTTAATCGTCCCTCAGTGGCATAACAAATTATCACAGATCGAGTCCACACCATCTTCCATGTATTCCTCTTGTATACACTTATTTCTCATATTTATGCAGTGTTCTAGATCACTTCAAATCCACCATAATTCGCATATATATTCAGCCTTCCCTTAATAACAAATCCTGATATATTGATAAACATGATTTGAATTTATCTATCCACATCGATCTTCGTGGATTTGGCCTACCTCATTTAAATATTATATTTCCCAAATCCAATATTTTAAAGAGATCTCCATGAGCTCGAATTTCCAATTGTTACAAATCCTAAATCTTTTGAAGTTATCTCCCCCAATAATTCTAAGTTATTCAGTTTGAACCAAGCTTTCATGCATCTTTTATTTCACAAATATATTGTTACACCTCGATTGCTAAAATAAAATTTATTATATGTATTACATTTCATTCTCAATTCATACATCTTCGAATTACTCATAGCTCGATTTAATTAAATAGAGTTATACTATCTATCAGCACAGAATTTGATTAACCAATTTTTATTAAGCTCGAATATAAGTTACAGTTACTTTATAGATAACAAGTCTTTTAGGTACTTTATAGATAAAAAGTCTTTCAGGAGCTCCAAAGCTAACAAATTCTTCAGTTCATCTATCATCAGTGATGTTTCAAATTCAATAATACAATGTCTATTTTTCTAATGCATGCTTTTCTTCAAAATATTCTTGGAATAAAGGAAGTCAGTGCTTGAACCAACTTTTTAAACCAAAAAACTTTTTAAAGCTAAGAAATGATGATGGTGCAGAAGCAAACTTTTAATCTCCGTCTCCCTTCTCCACTACCACCATTGCCTCCTTTATAACCACCACCATCTGAGAGTTTGTGAAGATAAAAGAAGGTCCTTCCTTAGAATCCAATTATGCTCAAGATACTGGTGATAATGCCCGCAGTTACACCGGTCCCCACATCTGTCTCCTCAACCTTGTTTTATGCAAGGATACAGAGACACCTACAACGTTGCTCACCTGTCAAGACAACGTACGTTTACAAGGCAGTCATCATGCAAATAGAGCTACTCTCAGAACCCCAAGCGTCGCGTACATCAATACTTTCCATCATCATTCAATGCAGATACATCCCTTCTTAAAAATACAAATTTTCCATACCAGTCAAATCAATATTAACTACCTCATTTTTTTTCAACTTTTAATAACATAAATCTGCAGATACTTTCTCAACCAAAGCTACTCGTGACTTTAGTTGTAAGGGGGCAATTGTAGGGACTTATCCCTTGACCTAACCTAATTTAAACTACCTCCATATCAGGCTCACACACTTTACACGTGACATGAACAGTCAGCATTGATACCTGCACCACAAACTAATGAAGAACACGGATTGAGCACATTAAAAAAGTACGAACAAGTCAAAGATACCTGTCTCTCACAAACTTAATAGTTACTCAGTCACAACCACTTCCTACATTGTTTGGAGAACGTGCTTCAGTACAGTAACGAACAGTGAGCAAGGCCTATATGAAATAGTTTCAGAAGAGACAAGGACCAGAAAAAATATACGATAAATCAAAAAGATAGCCAAATTTTCTAGATTCTTAAATATCAAATTTCTTATTTACAAGATCAAGTATTTATAGTTCAAGAGATCACTTGTAATAAGAAATCAGCCTCAAGCAATAAAAGTTACATTTACTAAAATCCTCAATTCGAGGCCATAGTTTTTTTACCTATTCAAAGGCCTTTGACGTTAAATCACCTGTGTCATTTCTTGCTCTATATTAGTTTTTACAAACATTGGTATAAGGGCTAACTCTGAGCCATCTCGAGCTTACAAAATTAGGCTATTGCAGGTTAGGTCGATAGTTATAAGATGGTTTTAAAGATTCGAGAAAATGGTTAAAAAAATTGGTAAGGGTCATTTTTTAGTTCGTCCTTATATAGGAATATTGCTTGTTTTACTTCGCCTGCTAGGACCTGATAGCCATAATTGTAGAGTTGTCAGATGGGACATTATACCTTAAAAAGTACGTTGGGCAGACAGTAATCATGACATGTCGGGTGTGAAAATGATTTTTTTGCCACTTGTTATGTTAGGTGAATTCCACGAGTAAGGAGGGGCATGATAAGATGGGTTATCAGAGGTTTGTCGTCGATGGTTCTGGGTAGTTGAAGGTTGGTGGAAGAGTATAAAATTTGAGATATTTGGAATTAAAATGAGGAGTCAAAAATTCAAAGGGTAAAGGGAAATTCAAAACTAGCGAATATGTGGCTGTTACGCGCTTGCATTAATAGGGCTACTTTGGTAAAAACATATGGTTACCTGAAAATATGGAGGGAAGTAGGAGAGGTAGTGAGGGTAGTGGTTATGATTGCAGTTTGAGGAAATCAATGCGGTTTAGGGGATTGTATTTAAATAGAGAGAAAGAGAAAGAGAAAGAGAGTTGGTGCAATCATCAAGCAATCAAATAAACAAAACAAAACCAACCACTGTTGATCTGTAGAGTGGAAGGAGAGTGCCTACTATTATTGTGTGCTAGACGCCATTATTGTTTGATACTTCATTGGTGCGGTAAACTCCACCGGTACAAGTAGGTCTTTTGATTGGTTGTGTTGTGTTTCTTTTTTCATACTTTATGTTAGGAGTAAGACATGTTATTGTGCCATTAATGGAATTGATGTGATGGGGAGGGTAGGGATTGAGAGATCAGAATAAGAGATCCCCCGAGGTTAGATTTTGAGGTAGTCGTAGGTGTGGGAATAGTGTAGTCGATGGTCGTCTGGGAGTATAATAAATAGACTGTAGTATGTTTGATGAGTGATAGTTAGGTAGGTGGTAGTAATATGTAAACTCGAAGGTATGAACTAGAATATCTTGAGCTAATTGCTTCCCTCTTCTTCTGTAGGGTATAATGTGAACCCGCAAGGCTTCGAGGATGAGGCTGATAGATGAGGATGATGATATTATAATTGAACTGAGCATATTTGGTCAAGGAGAGTGTGATAGCAATGACGAAGAGTTGTACATTGCGACTAACGTACCTCACGCAGTGATGGTGCCTGGCATTAGTTTAGTGAGGCAAAGCCTACGGAGAGCACAGGTAGTTTGGGATAGCGATGAAGAGGAGGAAGAATACTTTGAGGTTAATCATGCGAGGAACGTAGGTGAGGATGAGGATAGAGAGGAGGACTAGAGTAAGGGAAGTAGCGAAGAGACAGGTAACGAGGGCTCTTTTGTGGTAGATGTCTCACCGCTTGAGCTAGCTAGGCTTGGTCGACTCATGTCAAAACATGATCTAGTAGGGAAAGGTATTGTTCTGGTACCATGTGGGTTAGAGTTTTCTTTTATGGACGTGCCCAGTGAAGGGATGATGGCTTTCAGGTAGGAATGCAGCTACCCATTCGACGGTTGATAAAAGTGGCACTAAATTTTTGGGATATTGCATCGTGCTAGATGAACGGGAACTTCTATGAAATGATGAGGCATATCAAGGGCTTGAATAGAGATCTGGTATGTGAGAGATAGCGTATAATCTAGTAAGATGGCATGGTATCGTTCGACTCGAGGAAAGGAAATAAGAAAGTGTGAACGTACTTCATTCAATGTCATCCAGAGAAGTCTTAACTGTTTGACCTATGCTCTACTAGCCGTGGATGGGATAAGGACTTGGTGGTGGTGAAGGGCATTTTTGAATATGCAGATGGTAAAGTAGATCTTGTTTTGACCTATAGGTTGTTCAATGAGAGTAAATGTATGTTTGAGTATTTTGTATTACTTTACTTAAGTTATTGTTTAAATTTGAATATGTGTTTATTACAGATCCTGAGACTAGAGTGCTACAAAAACCTTGCTTTTATATCGGTAATCTGATCGATGAGAGTGAAGAGCTAATAAACAAAGTATTTTGAAGGTTGACAATATCGATGAAAAGGCAGAAGATGATGAATACCTTGGTTAAGGGACCTTCGACCATAGCTGGACCTACAAAGAGGAGAAAAAAGGCCGCCCCTCACGAAGCTGTAAGTGAGATGGAGTTGCGGTAGATACCCTTCTTGAAGTCTTACTTTGCACCGACGACTCGTTGCGGGGCTATAGTGGCGGCGGTCAACCTAAGGGGGCGAGGCTCAAGTTCCCAAGAGAGAGTACAACCGGCCCACAATGGTAAGGGAAAGAATACTGCTGAAGGGTTGAGTGCTCAAGCGATGCCTAGGAAGAGGTCGCATGATCAGATGGAACAGGGGTCAAACTCAGCCGAGGCTAGGTAACTTGTGGCCGATCAAGAGGATACAACATGAGCTACAGCCGAGTTGATGATATATTTGTATGCCTCGAACCCTAAGGAAGATGGTCGTCGGGCAGAGTTGGTGTGGCGCCAGGTATGTGTTACTATTAACCATGAAATGTTTATTATTAATTAGACAAACTTGCTGAATGGTCAAATTATTGGTTATTGTCCAGACGCATGCTTGGTTGATCTCTTTTAATAAGGCTTAGAAAGCGTCTGGTGAAAAGTTAAAAGAGTTGCCTGATGGAGGGGAGCTTACGATGGGAACCATCATGTTCTTGAACACCCGAGTTACAAAACTAGAGCGGGAGATATTTCAAGTTTGATCCGATGTGGCTAAAGAGAACCTAGCTATGGTCGAACGATGTAAGGCAAAGGTGGCAGGGTAAAGGGTAAGCTGAGGGAGAATCATGTACAGTTCCATGCAGACTTTGACCAGGAGTGTAATGTGACCACCTCTTTGAAGCAATTCATAAATGAGTTGGGCTATGATCCATACACCTTCAAATGCTACCCTTTGGAAGAGCCGATTCCTTCCTTCGTGGGTGTAGAAGAAGCGGAGGTGGTAGAGCCAATTCCTGTTGTCGAGGTGGCCAGTCAGGAAAATAAGGAAGTCACGCATGCTGGGGAGACTCCTGGTACAACTAAAATTTCTATTTCGTAGGAGGGTTAAGGTAATCCATTCATGTATGGCGTTACTACTTTGTAAAAAAACTTGGTTAATCTGGTTGTTGTGGGTATGGTGTTTGTAAGAAACTCTTTTTCTTTTGTTTGGTAATGGTGGTGTAAACGATGCTTTGTTATTTTGTTTGAACTTGTGATATATTTTTTCGGACTGAATGGTGGAACTTTGAAAAACTTTTAGGTTGCCCCAAAGTATCAGTCAGGTCGAAGGGTTTACTAGATACTTAGGTTTGCCCAAATCAATAAGTTTATTAAGCTTCAAGGTTGCCCCTAGGTATTTCAATCCGCGGGTTTGATCCTGAACAAAGAAATACATGGTCAACCCTGATGTCACCCCCAAAAGTTAAATCTTTTGATTATTCATGCCACTCGAGTTTGCCCGATCACAACTATGAAAAACTTTGAGGTCGTCCCCAAGTATTTTTTGATTCGAAGGGTTGACTGGATATTTAGGTTTGCCCAAATCAAGAAGATCATTAAACTTTGAGGTTGCCTCTGGGTATGTCTATCCGCGAGCTTAAAAAACCACTCGACTATTTATGCCACTCGGGTTTGTCCGAATCGGAGCTTTGAAAAACTTTGAGGTCGCCCCCAACTATCAGTCAGGTCAAAGGGTAGACTGGATACATAGGTTTGCCCAAATTAAGAAGTTCATTGAGATTTGAGGTTACCCCCGGGTATTTTTATCCGTGGGTATGATCGTAAATGAAACAATACGTGGTCGCCCCCGAATGTTTAGTCTTTTGACTATTTATGCTTCCCGAGTTTACCCAAATCAAAACATTTAAAAACTTTGAGGTCACCCCCAATTATCAGTCGGATCGAAGGGCTGACTGGATACATAGGTTTGCTCAAATCAAGAAGTTCATAGAGCTATGTTATAATGCAAAATGTTGAATAAATTTGTTTATGGATTACATGGTAGTTATAGTAGTGGTGAGGGGTAGTAGTCACAGTTTGTTGCAGGAGACTAACTACATTTTATTCCATGGGTTAGGTAGGGGTTCCTTATCTTCAATCATAAGGTAATACAATCTTTTGTCTATTTTATCATGCACAATGTATGGCCCTTCCCAAGATTCAATTAGCTTGCTGGCATTGCGTGGTTTTGAGATGGGGGTGACTCGGCGAAGGACCAAGTCGCCTATGGAAAAAATTTGGGGATGAACTCACTAATTGTATCATTTCTTGAGAGAAATATGGTAACGCCCGTGATTAGCTAGGGCTCGGTCTTGGGTTTCATCGATCCATAGCATGTTACATCCGAGTTCAAACTCGTTGTCATCATCGGGGAGGTCGGGGTCATGTGTTGGGACCTCAAACTGAGTGGGTAAGACTGTTTTGGTGCTATAGGAAAATAGGAAAGGTGTACAACCCGTCGCTTTCTGTGGTGTGGTACGGTAAGCCCAGAGTACATGTTGTAGCCCTTGAACCCATCGCCCCTTCTTCTCGTTAATGCATTTTTTAAGAACATCGACTATAGTTTTGTTGATGGCTTTGACTTATCCATTTCCATGTGGGTAATACGGCGTAGATAGGGAAAGGATGACGCTATATTTCATGAGAAATGTTCAAACCTTAGTCCCGGCAAACTGTGGTCTATTGTCGCATCGAATCATATATGGGCAGCGGAGGCGTGTGATAATATTTTTCCAAAGGAATTTGATGACTTCATCTTCTCTAGTTCTGCATAATGGTACGGCTTTAACCCATTTAGTGAAATTATTTGTGGCAACTAAGATGTGTTCTCTGTATCCTGAAGCTTTAGGAAAGGGGCCACCAGATCGATGGCCCATCTTTTAATGGGTCATATGACCTAGCTACAGTAGAGGTTTTGTGAGGGAATTTTGATATCGTGGGAGTGACGTTGGCCTTTGTCGCAATGCTTCACATATTCTTTGGCCTATTTTTTCATGTTTGGCCAAAACAATCCTTGTGTTATCGCCCGGAGAGTCATAGATCGACTGGCGGTATGGGATCCACAATTCCCTTCATGTAGCTTAGTAATGGTAGTGGCATCTTCTTGTTGAGATATACATCGGAGGTATACTCCATTTAGTGATTTGCGGTATAGACTGCCTTTGGGAATGGTGTACTATTGGCAATTTTCTAATAAGGACCATTTTGCTTTCAGGTATTCAGGTAAGGTGGAATGATTGAAGTACGCGAGGAAGGGTGCCTGCCAGCCTTCTGAATCGAGACTCTCATCCCTACTATTAATGGTATTAATTTTCATCTGGTCGATACTTGGCGTTCGAGTACTTTAATACTGAGTTTTTGGGGCTTGGACTATCCAAGAATTGCTACAATCAAAGCGAGGACATCGGCGTACCTATTTTTTCCTTGAGGGTAATGGGTGATCAAAGATTTTTCTGGGGAACAATTCATGTGTTGGCGGACGAGTGCTCCATACCCATCCATGTGACCGTTCACCTGGTCTTTACCGATATACTATTTATGGATGAGCTGCGAGTCGATAAAAATGGTTAGTTGACTGACTCTAAGCTCGATGCTAGATCGAGACCATGAATTAAAGCTTCATATTCGGCCTCGTTATTTGCCCATTAAAAGTTTAGTTTGAGTGCTTTTTTGATACAGTCATTTGACGGTGTGACAAGTACGATACCTATTCCAGAACCGTTTAGAGCTGTAGAACCATCTATGAAGTGATGTAATACTATGTTAGGGTTCCCATGGTCGTTATGTTCTAGCTGATTATTAGCTAGGTTTTCTTTGTGTTCTTCCAACTCTGTATCTTTAACTGGGAAGTCGGCCAGGAAATCAGCGACTGCCTGGCCTTCTTGGGGTACCTATTTCACAAAAGTGATATCATGCTCACCAAGGTTGATGGATAACTGTTGTACCCATTTGGATTTATCTTTCTTGGCAAGGACTTCTCAAAGGGAGTAACTAGTGATTACACATTTATGTTGTGCTTGGAAGAAGGGTTTAAGCTTTCGAGAAGTGTAGACGAAGGTAAGTAGAAGTCTCTCGAGTTTGGTATATCATGTTTCAACTGGTGTTAGAGTTTTATTGATGAATTAGACAGTTTTTTTGATGCCTACGTCTGTTTGAATAAGAACTGAGCTGATAGATTTGTCGATAACTGCTAGATAGAGGGAAAGTATTTCATCTTCGACCGGGGTGCTCATGACAGTTGGTTGGTCAAGGTAAGTCATAAGTTTGAGGAAAGTTTGTTCTCATTCAGGTGTCCAATCAATGTTGGGGTTTTTCTTTTTGATTTTGTGGGCGCCTTGGTCTCGTAAAAGGGAAAACAGTCAGGTGCAACAGTTAGAGGATTTGGAAATGAACCATTTAAGGACTGCTATTTTTCCTGCGACCTTCTGAGCATCTTTTTGTTTGTTTGAGGAGAGGGCATATCGATAAGAGCTCAAATTTGGGTGGGGTCGATTTCAATGCCTCATTTACTAATGACGTGGCTAAAGAATTTTCCAAAGGAGACACCGAATTGGCATTTGTCTGGGTTTAATTTTATTTTGTATGATCGAAGGATGGTAAAAACTTCGGTCAGGTCCTGTTTATGGGAATTTATGTAGAGGCTCTTGCAAAGCATGTTATTGATGTAGACTTCAATTGACTTGCCAAGCAAGGGTTTGAACATTATAGTAAGGAGGTGCTGGTATGCTGTACCCATAATTTTAAGCCCGAAGGGCCTTACGTTAAAATAATAGAGCCCTTGTTCGGCAATAAAAGAAGTTTTAAGTTGATCTTCAGAAAGAAGGGGAACCTTATTATAACTAGAAGCTGCGCCCATTATTGAGAGGCGTTCATGGATAGTCATAGCATTGAGGAGTACTAAGATGATAGGAGGAGAGAAGATATCCTTAGGTGTGCATTTCTTGAGATCAGCGAAGTCAACACAAATTTGGATCTTGCCGTTCTTTTTGGGTATGACGATGATGTTTGAGATCCAATCAGCGTATTTAACTTCGTGAATGAATCTTACTGTTAAAAGCTTTTCGACCTTGTGGCTGATTACTTCCCAAATCCTTAGGGCTTGGGTACATTTCTTTTATTTGACCGCTGTCGTGGCGGTGTCAAGCGATGGTAGGGTTAACACATGGCATCTCGCGGAATGTCCAGGTGAAGACATCTTTATTAGATCAAAGGAAAGTAGTAAGGTAAAGTTTTTCGTTGTCTATCATGGAGCTGCAGATAAATGTGCCTCGACCAGGGTCGTCGAGTTTGATATACACTATTGGTTTGATTGATGGTGGGTTGGTGTATGCGATAGACGGATTGGGGAGGGAGAGTTGTTGTGATTGCTATGGCTTGACCAGTTTCCACGTAAGCTCAATTTCTGGATACTCGCAGGATCGAGCTAATCTTTGAGATCCTTTAATGTCCTATGTGCCACATGGGGTGGTGAAATGCTGAACTTGGTGACAGTTCGAAGGTATCGCCTTCATGGCGTGGAGCCAATCGTTACCCAGAATGGCAAGGTATTCTAATTTTTTAACGATGACTAGGAAACTGCTTTATTAGACCATGGGGCCTTCGGTGATGAGGAGGCACTTTCAGTGTCGACAAACATTGTGTGGAGGACCAAGTGTTTGACGTTGACCATGATGTCTAAGGGGTCAAAATGCGGAAAATGACCATGAAAGATGTCAAAGTCGATGAAGGCTATACCTTTGGGTCGAGGATGACGACTTGATTTGGGTAGGAGGACCGGGAGTTTTTGCTGGAAAGTAAGTTTGCAACATTCTTCGACCCGCTTTCGTTTACTTCGGGTGTGACCGCTATCGATATTGTTAACCTCAATCATGTAGGCTTGGAAGATTTGTATCATGTCAGGATTTGTATGTGGGGTAGCCTGAGGCTTGAGGTCTGACCCATCAAGGTAATTGGGGAGATCGGCGATATACTAGTCCAGGCGCCCTACTTTGAGTATTATCTTTAGTAAACATTGTAGCGCGTAATAATTGTTAGCGGGATAACAGTAACACTTGTGGTTCTGGTAAGATGGTTAATCCTTCTTGACTTCGATGGGGTAAGGGGGGTTAGCCAAATAGGATCGGCCTAGATAATTGGTTGTATGGTACTTATGGGGATACTAAGTTTGCGTAGGGCTGACATTGTTCGTTTCTTGCGGGGCCTGGTGGATTGGGCATCGAAATAGTCGCATTTTCTATTGTCGGTCTCGTTGTAGATGAGAGCGACCATGGTTGCTTTTGGTCTATTGATAAGGCTGGTGGGGAACATTTGACAGAGGATGGGGTCGACAGAAGAGTGAAGGCTTAAAGCATTTTGGAACTCGAGTACATAAGATTGAGGGTCGGTATTTCAATATTTTTGAAATTTTGGGGTATAGAAGTTGAGAGGCTCCACGACAGCGAGGAGCTTCTGGCAGATGCGATTGTTAAGGTGACTCCTACTGGGTAAGGTAGGTTGCTCAGGGGGGAGAATGCTGAGGCCACGGGTGGTAGGATCACGGGTTGGGAGTGTGATTGGCGTTGTGTTCTACCAGGCATTCTCGAGCAGGACACCTTGGGGGATATCGGGAAGTTCGGAGAGTAGAATCGGTCAAATCTTTTAAGACAGGAACACCGAGGTGTATCGACCCTTGGGATTGGGGAGAGGCGTTACCTCCAACGCTAAGGTGGACCGGCGGCACCTCAATATGGGGATAGGGACCTAAGTGCGCGTATGCAGAGATGTGTTAAGGTACGAGGGCCCATGAACGAACAGGGGCATTCTGGGTTTGTAGTTACTTTATTCCCCATACTGTGTGATGCAGCTTATTGAGGGCTTGGTATTTTTGAGTAGTTTCTTCTAAACGGTGTTGCCACTATGCTTCAAGTTCCTATCGGTGGTCTTCGCGCTCAAGGCAGAGGTAGTTTGCGCGTCGCCCCTCTGTTTGAGCGAAGTATTAGCTTATGAGGGCCAACTGAGCAGCGATACCATCGGTGGTGGCACGAACAATGGTTGAGATGGAATGGAGGGTGAGGGCCATCAGATGGGTAGAGGTAGAACGAATAAAAGGATGGCAGACAGTGGGTATAGCACAAACCGTGCCAAATGTAAGGGCGCAATCTCGAAGAGGGGAGACCGCGCTCGTACACTGTGGGGAGTTGAATAGGTCTGGGGAGGTTCGCAGATGTATTAGGTGATGATTCTTAGATTAAATAGGTAAACATACGTGTGAAGAGTCCGAGAACGGGATGCTCTAAGACCTCTGATGAGGATTTGAAAGTATGATGATATATTTGAGAAGTGTTGCAGCTACTAAAACAGGATAAAGCTTGCAGTCGAAGGCTATTTTTGCTGTTGGGGGTGTTTTGGCTCAGTTTTTTCTAACCTCTCTTTGATAGCTCTCCTTTCCTATTTATAGGAGATAAGAAAGGGTGAGTCACCATAAAGTGGTTAAGTTACATATATGCCCTTTCGAGCAGTTATCCGGTACGGAGGTCAGTTCTGCAACTATAACTGCCTGGCGGCTTGTTTTACTGAATTGTCTGGTGAGCTTCCTATCAGGTTTATGTGCCTTCGACCATACACTGATATGGTCAAAGTTATCTTTAAGATTGTGTTGAGTTCTGTATGTTGTACAAATGCCTTCGGCTTCAAATCTTGTAATAGGCTTCGAGTGATCGATTAGTCTTAGAAAGCTTTGCGCGAGCCTTCTGCCCAGGTGGTTTAATATGATAGACTTCATGTCTTTGGAAAACTTTGATGTGACCTTCGAGTGTTCATTCGGTCCCGGAAGGCTTTAGGTATACCATTTGCCTGTGGCAGTTTTGAGGTTTCCCTGGGCTTCATGTCTTTGGTAGGCTTTGATGTAGCTTTCTAATATTCGATTAGTCTTGGAAGGATACGAGTAGGCTACTACATTTATATTCATTATATTACAAAAAGTTTAGTATAATATATCCAAAAGTTAAGTACAAGATGATGGAGAGCCAAACATGTCACACACTAGTACATGTCACTAGGGCATATGCATATGGGCCTCTTTACAAAAAAAAAAAAATCATAAGGAAATAATCTAGTAATTCGTTCGTATAAATCAAGTTTCGTTCGTACGATAGGAGAGAAATCATTCGAACGGCCTCCAAAATTGTTTGAACAAAAAGATGAAAAAAATTCAAATTGTCATCTTATTCGACAAATTGTCAAAAGCCGATTTTGAGGTTATCGTGCACTTTGTTCAAACTACTTCCAAGTGCATTTGAACGACCTGTGGAAAATTTCCATCATTCCATTCTTTCATAGGATGGTTGGGGTTTGAGCCTCTTCTTGTCAGATGATCTGCCGAGAAATTACATTCCCTCCACACATGGTTGAACCGAATATGAAAAATATGGGGAATGATAAGGTCCCAAGCAGTTTTGAGTGCCCTTGGAATTTTTTCGTTGGTGAAAGCTTTAATAGCCGCAGCTAAATCAGATGTTACCCACAAGTAAGGACACCATTTTGTAATAGCTCTCTGAACTGATATGATTGTCGTGATCTCAGCAATATAGTTTGTTACGTGACCAAAGGCTTTTCTAAAGGTACCCATGACTTCATCATTGTTTGTTACGTGACCATAGGCTTGTATACCTTTTCCCATTTTAGCGTCACGCCTTTCCTTTTTGTCAGATCCCCAGTCCATATATAGCTTCTAAGGATGTTTATTCCCTCTTTAATAAGTGATTGAAGCCACTTGTAGAGTGCCATATTATGTATGGGTTTGCTGTTCAGGATTGACTTTGCAAGTGTAGCCCATCCCTGTAAAGGGATCATGCTCCCAGTCCAGTTGTTTCTCTTTTTTCTGATTTTTCAATCAAATGGAATATGGCTTTCTTTGTGACCCTCAGTTTGAGTGGAATACCCATGTATGTCTCAGGAAATTTGCCTTCCTTGAACCCAAATATTTCTGAGACACAACTTCAACGAGTAAGAGGAATACTGCTCATAAAAATCTTGCGTTTGGCCTCACTTATCTCTTGCCCAAACACTATTTGTTTCTTCTGGAAGGAATAGGTGAGTGCGTCCGTGCATAAGCTTTATTGATGTCATGGCTTGTATTCTGCCTTGCTCTCTGGCCTTGTAGAGGTTAATGATAAGTATGCCTTCTGTAATTGTAAAGAGGATTGGAGATAGATGGTCACCCTACTTGAGACCTCTAGATATTCAAAAGAATTGTTATAGGCTACCATTAATAAGAATGGAGACCATACTGCTACTGAATATCCTTTGTATCCAAGAACAGAATTATGGAGCAAACCTAACAGTGCTTAAGGTTGTAAAGAGGTATGTCCAGCTCATAGTGTCATATGCTTGACTGATGTCTATCTTGAGTGCCAAACATTGCTGTGCTTTCTCTTGATTTGAATCTCATTCACCATTTCAAAGGCCATGTAGATGTTGTTATAAATGTTTTTATTCATGATAAAGACATTCTAGTCCTTCGAAATACATCGGTCAGTAATTGGAGATAGTCAAGTAGCCAGTATTTGTGTAATAACTTTAAAAATAAAGTTACTGAGACAGATCGGCCTGTAATGCAGAATCAAGGATGGGTTATGGATTTTAGGGATCAGTACAATGGTATTATTTTTAAAGGTCATAGGAATCAAACTATCCCGAATGGAAGAGGATATCCCGGCGTAAACATCGGAACACAGAGTCTCCCAGAATGTTATCTAGAAATTTCTAGGGAATCTATCTGCGCCAGGGGCGCTGCTTCCATCCATAGAGAATACTGCGTCTCTAATCTCATCATTGGCTAGGCACGAAGTAAGGATATGTTTTTATGTGTCTCTCACTTTCTTGGGGAGCTGGTCAAAGAGAGATGGGCATTGTCGTGTATCTATAGTGTTGAACTTGGCTGTGTAGTAGTTGATGATGTATTCCCTTATGATAGGTTGGTTTGCGATTTCTGCACCCATGCTGTCTTTTATTAATGTAATCAGTGCCTTAGTGATCCTGGTCTTTATGATGGAGTGAAAATATTAAGTATTGCGTTCTCCTACTTGTATCCATTTAATCCTTGATTTTTGTCTCCAATCCTTCTCTTCATTTTCCTCCCATCAGTTCTTCAATTTTATTTTGGTTAAGTATTTCTTTTCGATTAAAACATTGGTGATATCTTCTTCCAATTGCACTTATAGTTGCATCATCTATTTCCCTAGTTTTGTTTTGTTCCGCTGCTGGGTTATGGAGTTCTATCTCCATCTCTTGATGTCGGTTTTGAGGCGTCTCAGTTTTATTATAATCAAGAATAGCAGAGCAGCAATTAGCGGCTTCACCTAACTAGTTGCTGCAAGTTTCCCGAATCTGGTTCCTGCAGGTATCTGAATGGGATGTTGGATGGCTTAGGTACTTGGCAGCAATCTCCCAGAATGAGTGAGTGGTCAGAGTGAGTTCAAGGGAGCATCTTCATTCTCCGACCTCGAAAATTATTCTGCCATTCAACATTATGTAAGCATCTGTCTAGGACTACTAGAGTTCTATTGTTTCCACTTGGAGCATTGCACCAGGTGAATGTAGGCCATGAGGAGGGATTTTACTTAGTTTAGCAGTATCCAGAAAGTTGTTAAAATCCATAATTGCATTTGTGGGAGGTGGTTTTCTTCCCCATTTCTCAGCGATCCGAAGAACCACGTTAAAATTTCCGATTCATATCTAGGGCTTCACATTGGCTGCAGCAAAATTAGAGGGGTCAGTCATGAACTCCAGCCTGTCAATTTTTTTGCAATCTACATGTACAAAGGAGATGAAATTTTCCATATAGTTCACTGTAATATATTACTTCGAGAGAGAGGGTACTTCAAGCTTAGGAGCTCCTTTTAGCCATAGTATCCATAAGTTGCCTTTCTCTGAGGTTTATTTATTGGAAATGACTTTGTTGTCATATCCTGGCAGTCCAAAGTTTTTGCAAAAAATCTTTAGTTCAGTAATGCCCAAAATATTTGGTTATATTCTTGATATTATTTTCCTGAGACAGCGAGTTGTTTTTCTGTTTCCTAGCCCCCGGGCATTCCAGAAAATAACTTTCATTATTCTTTACGGGTAGATCGTATTACTCTCGGGTCGATTATGTATACCATTTTCCCTTTAAGAACTTGATTAGGACCAAGCTGTACCTGGTCTTCTTGTTCCATTTCATCAGCCTAACTTGCTGGGTTAAGATTGTGTCTGACCTCATGTATAGCCATTAAGTAAGCATCTCCCTCAACGGAAATATCCTCATTTGTAGGCATTGTTGTGATATTTGCATCTGTGATTAAAGGAGCTTCCTCATTTGCTGGAACATCTGCATCTGCTACTCTGATCTCCCCTTACGTACTTCAGTTGGTGTTCATTCCATCCTAGCCCCCAGAAGGTGTCGAGTCTATTTGTTCGGTTTACTCTATATCGTCGTCCAAGTCTATGAGAGTTTCAAACATTATATTCTTACTAGTAGCGCTGTTCTCCTTAGGTAAAGATGGTTGGCTGCTGCTGCCCTTTGTTATTGACCACCCTACGTTCTCATCTATTTTTTTATGTTGCTGCAATTGGTTAGATGGACAAGGCATGCTTGGGAAGTAACTAGGAGGTTATGCTGTATTGCCCTCCTCAAAAGTCTCCAGAAAGTATGTATGCTTACTCAGTAATTTAGTACTCTTTCAACCTAATTCCTTAGTCTGAGGTTACTTCTCCAGGATTATTAAGTTGTTGTTGCCCTTGCTGCCTTTCGCGATTCTGTTGGTCTTCTACAATTTGGTCTAATTTTGCTCCATTTCATTGACTCTAAATGCTTTTTGAGCAATCTTGCATTCTGCGATCGTGTGTCCATAATTTTTGCAGTGATTGCAATATTTTGGGATTCGATGGAGCAATACTTCTTGATTGATGATTGTACCCACAATCTCAAGCAGTATGTGGTTTGAGATTTCCTTAGATAGATTAATATTAACTAGCACATTAGAATGGTATCTGTAGTCCTAATTTTCGTGGATTGTTCTAGCTGAATTGGAGTTCCAAGTGACTTCCCAAGTGACATAATAATTTTTTTGCTCCACATTTCTATTGGTAATCCAGGGAACTTGCACCAAATTTGAGCATTTGAGTTACTATGTTTATCAACTGAGAAAAGTGGGTTCGAAGGTAGAAGGCTCATACGCATTTGTTCAACCATCCAGTGTCCTCTGCTCCATATGTAAATCTTGTCTTCCTTTGACTCTAATTTGATGATAAAGAAACCTTTTCCTATTGGGATCAGTTTGCAAAGTCCATTCATTTTCCTGTGTGTATTAGCATATTCTTGTACAGTGGCAAATTTGATCTTCTATAAATCCAATTGGCCTATAAGACTGAACTGGTAAATTGAAATGCCATCGGATAGTTTTGCTCTTGGGATTGAAATTATTGTTGTGTCACCTCTCCTTCCAGCTTCAATAAGCCCGGCCATTGCCGTGTTCTTCGTTTCTAGTCCACGAACATTGTCTACAAAGGAAGTCTGTAGTATATCTCCAATTGTGGCAGGGATTTTACATTGGGATGTAGACTTCCCCAAAAATTGTTATCCTTGATTGCTTGCGCAGTTTGATTTCTATTGCAGCATTATGTTTAATCCCTTCCCCAGCTACCATGTCCATGAACCCCCAAGGGCATACAACCTTTTGTACTTTAATCGATCCATCCTTGATGGCAACAGGGATTTTACTGTGAAGGGTTTGTGGCCCATTCATAACCAGATTTCCATATCTCTGACTATTTGTTTCTATTGTGATAATTGAGGGTGATTGATTGTTGATTGTAGTGTTAGGGTTTTGCATGAGGGATGCTTGCTGCAGTAACGCCGAATTCAAGTCCTCATTGCCTAGCAAACTGATTTCGCGATTGATAATTGATTGAAGATGTTTAAGAGCTGTGAGATCCATCGTGAAAGATTAAAAATTATTCAAGAACACTATCATCAAGAACATATCATATGCGTATTTGTGTTCTTCCCTACTACCTCACCATTCATCCTTTATTCTTAATCTAATTTTTGATGGCCACACAATCAATTTCTTTCTTATTGTCATCAGCTCCCTTTTAAGCTTGCAAGTTACAGTCTATATCTATATTTACCTTCTTCTTTGAATTAGGCTTTTTGTAAATCTTTAGCGTACTCACAAATATTTACTTCATTTCCTTGAGTCGGTCACGTGTAGAGACTATAAACCAACAACCTCCCGAGAATTGTAACTCCAAAATTTGATATCACTTAATCCACAATTGAATTAGAGACTACCTTAAACAAAGAACTAATGAAGAAACACAAGATTTTGTGTGTTAAAACTCCCAAAGAGAACTTTTATTGTTCAATTGGTTGATTACAATGAATTACTCTTCTAAACCATGAGTTATCAATTACAACTTGAATCTCTTGTTTACTTTTGATCTCCCCTTCATATTGCCTAGCCTTGCTCTTTAATAGGTTTCAAGTGTCGTAGTTGTAATATAGGAATAAATTGCCCTTAAGACGACCTAAAAATAGAAGTAGTTGGGTCTATATTCGAATAGAGTTTGACTCTATTCGAATAAAAGACTTATAACATTTTTTATTTGAATAGAGCTTAACTTTATTCGAATAGAAGACTCAGATGGGGCTCTGTTCGAAAAGACCTCAACTTGTTTGATCGACTTTTAGAAAATTGCCTAAAATTGAGACCAGTTCGTTTGGCTTAACCTTGCCCCTTCTCGTTCGAACGTCTTCAAGACTCGTTTCAATGACTTAGCGTCTTTTGGTGAAGTTTAGTGTTTAAATCCTCCTAGATCGCATTCACAGAAATTAACAGCATACCACATCTAATAATAGTTTGGATCCATCCATAAAATGTCTGATGAAAACTAAAAGCTTGAAGAGGTTTTAGTAGAAATTCCTAGCTAAGGGTATCATAAGCTTATGTAATATCAATCTTTAGTGCTCCATTACCTTATTTCCTTTTTAACTCTCATATCATTTACCATTTCAGAAGCCATACATATGATGTTGAATATACTTCCATTTGTGATAAAAGCACTTGGATCTTTAGTAACCACCCTGTCTGCTATAGGAGAAAATCTAGATGCCATAATCTTTATAATTATCTTAAAGATAAAATTACTAAGGCATTTAGGTAAATAGTCCTTGACAACTGAAGGATGTTTAACTTTCCCAATAAGAACTAAAATATTGAAGTTAAAAGAAAAAGTAATCATACCCTCCCTACACAATAAGGCAATACCTCTAAAGATATCCGCACTAAGAATCTTCTAGTATGTGCTAAAAAGATTACCAGAGTAGCCATCTGGACCAGGGGTATTGTTGCCATCCATGGAGAAAATTATATCCTTGATCCCCTCATTACTTGGGATTAATATAATAATATTGTTCATCTCTTTATTAACCCTTACTGGAAGCTATTCAAACAAGCAAGATAAATGTTGTATTTCCTGGTGAGAGAATTTATCCTTATACTACTCCACAATATGCTCTATTATTTTATTTAGGTTAGTGATCATCTTGCCTGCCTGATCCATTACTTCTATTATCAATGCTTTATTATTTCAAGTCTTGGTTATTGAATGAAAGAAACTAATATTCCTATCTCTAGCATACAACCATTTGATTCTTGATCTCTGTCTCCTATCCAGCTCCTCCTATTCTTTCATAATATTTTACGGTTTAGTTTTTAGCAAAAATCCCTTCTCAGGAAGGTCATTGTAGGGGCCCTACCCCTCGATCTTACTAATCCATAATACGATTGAGAAGCTCTAGTTAGCAAAAAAGTATGAAGAACACCAATTGGTCTGGAAAAAATAAGAGATTTGATTACTTAAGAACGAAGTAATTATAATGAAAACTCTAAAAAAAATCCTAGGCTTCTTCCTCATAACTCTCTCTAGATCTAACAAAAGAAATGAAATAACCTAAGTCCCCTTAATATAGAGGGAACTAAAAATTACAAATAAAACGCATCTCGAGGAAAAACCATGCCTCATAAATTAAACCACCACCAAAGTTGTTCGAACGATCGTTCAAACGACTTTGTGCCAATTAGTCTAAAACCCTAGAAACTTGACAAGTCGTTCGAACAAAATCTCAACTCGTTAAAACAAAATCTTTCTATGGGCCAATTTTCCAGTGAGGTAAACTTTGGTCGTTCGAAAAAAAAATTATGTCATTCGAACGACTTTTGGTTACTGGGCCAAACGACTTTAGGTTACTGGGTCAAATTCCAGAGAGGTGGAATTTGGTCGCTCGAACGACTTCGACTAATTTCCAAATTACCCTAGATCCTCTTGGATCATGGCTCCCCCTTTAGGAACCTTAAGCTCCTGCTCAAGCTAGAATTAAAGATGTGGGAATGTGGCCCTGCCCAATTCCCTTCTGTAGCACTTCGACTTACTAGGTAGCTGACCCTTCTTCCCAACGCGGAACGACTCAATACCACCCCGTCTTGTAGTATGAAATTTTGTCTCTAGAATACCACCCTCCTGTAATGAATCTTCTCTTTCCATCTATAAGTCATCAACTGAAGGTAGGCGAGTGCCGATTACAGAGTCTTCATCCAAAAGAGACGGCTCAAACAGCTTCAAATGCTCGATATTAATCACCGAATACATCTTCATGAAAGGTGGAAAATCCAACTAGAATACATTGTCATCAATATTCTTGAGGATCTAAAATGGACCATAATGGATAGGTTTGAGCTTCTTACCTTCCCCCTTCAGCCGCTCATTACCCAAATACAACCAAACGAGGTCGCCCTCTTAAAGAGTACACTCAGCCCAATGCTTGTAGTGCCGAGCCTTATACTTTGCTTGAGTCTTCTTCAACTGTGCTTTAATCACCTCATAAACCTTGCTTATCTTCTCAATGAAATGCTGAGCTTTAACCGACTCCTCTTCCTCCTTCCCTGACACCGTCTTGTCACCAAGACTAAACGCCAAATTAAAACTGCTTTGCGGCAGTACCCCAAACAAACATCTAAAGGAGACTTCAAAGTGGAACCATGAATCGCCCAGTTGAACGTAAATTGAGGATACGGTAAAATCTGATCCCAAGTCTTAGGATGCTTAGACTGGAATCCCTGTAATAAATGTTCCAAAATGTGATTAACTACCTCTATTTGCCTGTCAGCCTGCGGATAAAAAACGGTACTTCTCTTTAACTTAGTGTCCATCATCCCCCATAACAATCTCCAGAAATGACCCAAAAAGTGGCTATCTCTATCAAAAATAATAGAAGGAGCCCGAAATACCTCCAGACACCTCTAAAAAGCAATCGCGCAGCTCCTTCCCCTGTGACTGTCTTCTGGCATGGAATAAGAACGAATCTTGCTGAATCGATCCACCACCACAAACAAATAGGCATTCTTACACCTGGTCATGGGCAAACCACCCATAAAATCTATCAAAATGTTCTCCCAAGGTCGACAAGGAACTGGCAATGGTAAGTACAGTCCAATCTTCTTATTAGAAGGCTTCGATGTGTTGCATAGTACGTAACCATGAACCACAAGAGCAACATCCACCTGCATCTTCGGCCAATAGACATAACGCCGCAAATTTAAAAGAGTCTTCTCAGCCCATAAATGACCTACGACCCAGGAACAATGTGCCTCTCAAATCCACTATAAGCAGTATCCACCCTCAAAAATACATAGTAGACTACCCCTATAAATCAAACCATTCATCAAAATATATTTGCAGGTCTTTCCTTATAGCAACTTCCCGTGAATCACAATTAGCTCTTTGTCGTCGTCATACCCTGAAACGTACTCAAAAGGAATAATAGGCTGGATCTGCATAGCTACCAACAAAATGGAAATAGTTGCTAATAGGGGTCGATATAACATATCAACCATCTTGTTGTCCTCTCCTTTCTTATACTTGATCAATAAGGTAAACTATTGAAGGTACGACGTCCATTTCATATGGTGAGCTTTTTGAAGCTTAGACTGCGCAGATAACAACTGTAAGGGTTTGTGATCAGAATGTACCACAACCTCCTTCCCTAATAAGTAACTCCACCAATGCTTTACTGATTAATATAACGCTTAGAACTCCTTATTGTAGGTAGGATAGTTGTGTACTCCTCCTAAAAACATCTTAGAATGGTAGCAATCGACCTCCCATCCTATAAAATGATTACCCCCAATGTATAGTCTGACGCATCTATCTCGACCTCAAAAGGCCACTACAAATAGGGCAATGAAAACACTAGCGCACCCGTAATATTCTACTTTAGTAATAGAAAAGTCTTCTCATGGTGCTCCTCCCACACAAATTGTACCCTGGTCTTCGTCAAAGAATGTAACGGTGCGACAATTTGTGAAAAATGTCGAATAAACTTCTGTAAGTACTAACAAGAACCTATAAAACTCCCCACTTCTATCACTGTGCGGGTTCTAGGCCAATTAGTAATAACTGAGACCTTCTTTGGATCAACCTTAAGCTCGCCGCAACCAACAATAATTCTCAAATAGACCAGCTCCCTCTTCCCAAACTCGTACCATTTCCCATTTAGAAAAAGATGTTGTGATCGCAAAATGCCCAATACCTTGCGTAAATGCCCAAGGTTCTCCTCCCATGTACGACTATATATCAAGATATCATCCAAATGTATAATCACAAAATCATCAATAAAAGTATGAAGTACCTCATTCACTAGCCGTATAAATGCCGTCGGAGCATTGCATAACCCAAAAGGCATCACCAATCACTCAAATAGGCCATGTTTGGTCTTAAACGCTGTCTTCCAAGTATTTTCTTCCCGAATTTGAACTTGATGGTAACCCGACTTAAGATCCAACTTGGTAAAAAACCGAGCCGTCTGCAACTCATCCAAAAGTTCATCAATCTGTGGAAGGAGATAGCGATTCTTCACCGTGATCTTGTTCAACGCCCGATGATCCATACACATCCTCTAAGACCCATCCTTCTTCGGTTACAGTAATATCGGTAAACCACAAGGTGAGCAACTTGGATTAATAACTCCTTGCTCCAGGAGTTTATGTACCTATTTCTTGATCTCATCAGACTCTGTAACAGAAGTTCGATATAACCCACTATTGGGTATTGGATCACCATTCACCAAGGTGATATCATGCACCAGATCCCTCTTACGCGCCATCCCTTTAATGCCCAGAAACAAGTCTTCATACATCTCTTGCAATTCCCCCAAATCGGTTTGTTGCTTAGGAGACATTGCCAAAGTAGACAAAACCGTACCCAACGAACCCTTTTGAACTGGTCACACCAACAACAATTCAAATTTTCTACTCACATTAACCAACCTCTTCGCCTGAGTCGCTATAACCAAATTACTGGTAGTGATATGTTCCTTGCACGCATTAATATGAAACTCGGTCCCTTCCTTTACCAGACGATACCTGCGAGTTCGACGTTAAAGGATTGCATCTCGGTCCAAAGATAAGGGCTACCCAAGATGACTTGACACACGTCCAACGGAACCATCTCACATGTCACTTTATCAATAAACTTCTTAGTAATTGCAAACTTGAACGTTGCTTAGTGATCTTCAACTCCGTGTATTTCTGAATCCAACCCAAACCATACGGCTTAGGGTAAGCCATAGTAGCCAAACCTGATTCCACTTAATCCACAATACGATTGAGAAGCTTTAGTTAGCAAAAAAGTATGAAGAACACCAATTAGTTTGGAAAAATTAAGAGATTCGATTACTTAATAACAAAGTAATTATAATGAAAACTCTAAAAAAAACCCTAGGCTTCTTCCTCAAAACTCTTTCAAGATCAAACATAAGAAAAAAAAAACCTAAGTCCCCTTTATTTAGAGGGAACTAAAAGTTACAAATAAAATGCATCTCGAGGCAAAAGCATGCCTCTAAAATAAAAACCACCACCAAATTCGTTCGAGCGAAATTTCAACTCGTTCAAACGAAATCTATCTCTAGGCTAAATTTCCAGTGAGGTGAACTTGGCCGTTCTAACAAAAATATAAGTCGTTCAAAGGACTTTGGGTTCCAAGGCCAAATTCCAGAGAGGTAGAATTTTGTCGTTCGAACGACTCTTAATCTCATTCGAACGACTTTGGCTAATTTCCAAATTACCCTAGATCCTCCTGGATTACTTACCAAAATCGAGTTGTCTACAGTTCGAACTAGCTCCATGTCAGGCCCATGTATCCTCCAAATGGCTTTTCTTGTCAGCGTTGCTACTACTCAATGAACTGATAAAAAGCATGGGTCAAACCCAAACAGAAAAACCTGAACAAGTTAAAACACCTTTTTTTCATAAACTCAGCAGTTACTTAGTCAACCGCCACTAACAACATTGTTCGGAGAACGTGCTTTAGCACGATGAAGAACTACGGAAAATGCTTATATAAAGAAAAAGTTCTAGAAGAGACAAGGACCAAAAAATCACACGAGAAATCACCAGAAAAACTATATTCTTTAGATTCACAAAACTTTAAACTTCTTATTCAAAAGATCAAGTATTTCTAAGTCTAGAGATCATTTATAATAAGATATCAACCTCAAGCAATAAACGTCACTATTACAAAAATCCTCAACCCGAGGTCGTGGTTTTTTACCTATTTATAGGTTTTCCATGCTAAACACCTTTGTTATTTCTTACTTTCCATTAGATTTTATCACAGGTACATTGGTATGAGAGCTAATTCTAGGCCACTTCGAGCTTACAGAATTAGGCAATTACATTTGGCACCGTCTGCGGGAAAGAAATCATTTCCACAGTATCCTAAGGCATTCATTCACTTTACTAAAAAAATTAATCATTGTCACATCCAGGCGACCAACAACCAGAGTTCAGCTCGATCTCTCAGTTGAGCTAGAATAGCAAACAGAGCTACCAGCGAATCTCAACACTAAGAAGGACGTACTCAATGAACTCGAACGACAATTAACTCTCTACCGAAAACTCTACGAGAAGGAACTCGATGCCGAATGGAAAGCTTGTTTGACAGCGCTTAAGCGCCATGAAGATCAAATGACAACAATACAGACTGCCTTGTACACTCTGCAGAATACTCAATAGGCTCCTCCAATACGAGATCGCGATCAGGTGCCAGAAGCCACCCAGGTTTTGGTACTGGAAACATTGGGACCTCGAGGGGCCACAAGAAAAGCTGTTTCCAGAAATATTCGGAATGAACATCAACCTTCCATTCATTTGGGTGGTAAAGCTCAGTCTGAGGCCATCTGAGGTCACCAATGTTCCATACATTAAGAGGAGAAACAGCATCCTCAACCTCGAGTTCCAACATGAGATAGTTTGAGGGAAGGAAACGGTACTCAAAATCCGTAACCTCCTCGTCAAGTCACATAATCGACACGTCATTATGTAACACAAGAGCATATGGACCAGCGTATTAAGGAGTTGATCGAAGTACAAGTTCAAGGAACTATCGATGACCATACCAAATTACAAGGAAGTCAGATTGCCAAAGAACTATTCGATATCGAAATACTGAAAGGTTTTCATACTCCAAAAATTCGTAAGTATAAGGGTACCAATCCAAATGAGCACATTCAGTAATACCGTGATTCATTGGGGTTGTACTCCAATCTCAATCACATTCTCTGTCATCTTTTCACCACAAATCTGCAGGAGGAACTGCTCTGATGGTTCTACTCTCTACCTAAAGACTCCATATACAAATTCGAACAGCTGCAGAAATAATTCATCAAGACATATACTCACAACAAAGATAAAGAAGAGAATTTATATTCTATAATCAGTCTCAAACCTTCAAACGTAGAGAAGCTCGAGGATTTTGTGAAGAAGTTTTTGGAGCTCGCGCGTAATATAGACAATCTTGATCAGAAAATAGTTGTTACTGCTTTTACCAACGGACTCCAGCTTGATTTCAAAGCCAAAGAGCACCTCTTCCATAACAAGCCAGCGACCTTGGAGGATATAATCACCAGGGTCAATAGTTGCGTCGACCTAGAAAGGATGATGTCCGAAAGGCATAAATCTACTAAATTTGTCATTACCACAAAAGGCCCATCTGCAGATCAAAACACTGAATCAAAGGAGGATCAGGGTGACCAAAAGCGCGTTAAGGGAAACACCGGCAACCTTCGGAAAGGTGGTCAAACCTGCCTTCCCAAAGATGAATGCTCGAATCTCCATAATTTTACCAATCCTCTCAAAGGATAAGCTCTACCATCTCTCCCAACCATTAAAACCAATCGAGAACTGACCATACTGCCTGCATCATAAGGTAAACCATCATTCTACTGGCAATTTCTATACTTTACAAAGGTTGTTCGAATACATTTTCAAGGAGGGACGGATGTTTGAATATGTTGTCTACCTGGAATCATACAAGGATGGTAGCTATAAGAAACAGTTTGAGGTTGTTCAGGTTAAAAATCAAACTGAGGAGAAGCATCTCTACCATATGCACCACCGCAACATGATCGAGATCAATCAAATCATAAACTCTAACAAATTCAAATGTAGGAGAGTGTCAAAATACTATAATCTCACACCTCAAGATAAAGAAGCCAAACTTCTGCCTGAGTCGAGCAATCGCCAGCACGAGATATTATTTGAAGATTGCAATACTAGCCATGTCAAGTTTCCGCATCATGATGCATTTGTCATAATGCTCAAGATGAAGAAATTTGTCATGCATATAATGATGATCGATACTGGCAGCGGTATTGAGATTCTCTTTCATAGTACTATCGACCAAATGGGTTTGACCGATCAAGTCATTAAAAGTGACACTAATATCAGTGTATTCAAAGGTTCTAAAGAAGAGTGAGTGGGGAAGATAATATTACCTATTACCGTAGGACCAGCCATAATCGACGTCAACATCTATGTCACCACGCTTAAATAAAAATAGAAATACCTATCACCATGACTTCAAGATGAAGTTAACATGGAGATCAAGAAATTGATCAAAGTGGGATTCATTCGTGAAGCCAAATATCCAGATTGGATATCTAACATCGCCGTTATCCCAATGAAGAATGGAAAAGTCTGAGTTTCTGTAGATTTTACCGATCTAAACAAACATACTCTAAAGGACAGTTTCCCTCTTCCCAACATTTATCAGATCTTTGATTCCACAGTAGATCACGAACTCCTATATATGATGGACGCTGCTTCTGGATATAATTAGATTTCACTCTTGGATGAAGATCAAGAAAAGACGACTTTCATCACTGAAAGGGGACTTTACTGTTATAAAGTCATGCCCTTCGGACTCAAAGCGTAGGTACAACTTATCAGCGGTTGGTGACTACAATGTTTAAGTCACAACTTGGGAAAGGCGTACAAGTTTACATTGACGATATCTTGTGCAAAAGCATGCAGTCCATCAACCACATCACCGATCTCAATATAATATTCAGCATTCTTCAATCTTACAAGATACGTCTCAATCCAGATAAGTATCAATTTGGAGCACATTCAGGTCAATTTCTAGGCCACCTCAACAGCGAGAAGGGGATTGAGGCCAATCTAGATCAGATTCGAGCTCTCCTCAACATGCCATCTCCAAGAACAATGAAAGACGTTCAGAAACTTGCTGGCAAAATTGCCGCTACCGACAGTTTCATTTTGAAATCTTCTTATCGCCGTCGCTGGCTGTTCTTATTACAACGAGGTTGTACCAAATGAGGAAAAGTTCAACCAAATACAAAGGTTCAATGGACATCAGAATGCGAAGCAGCTTTTTAGGAACTCAAAACCTATTTGGGGAGGTCTCCCATCATTAGCACCCCAATAGATAATGAGGAACTAATTAACTACCTAGAAGTTACAGATACTTCACCCAGCACGATTCACATTCAACTTAAAGAGAAAATTAAGAAACCAGCATACTTCATCAGTAAAACCCTCAATCCAGCGGAAACGAGGTACTCTAAAATTGGAAAACTTCTTCTCACTCTTGTTTATACTTCACAGAAACTCAAGCACTACTTCCAAGCTCATCCCATCAAAGTCGTGACGAACTACCCACTTTGGGAGGTTCTGTCCAAGAAAGAAAAATCAAGAAGAGTGCAACAATAGCCAGTCAGTTTGGGAGAACATGATATCAAGTTCGAATAACGTCATTCTGAAAAGGGTTAGGCCATTGCCAATTTTCTCATAAATTTTCTAATGGAGGATCCCGAGTGGGAGAAATACGATCTTGACCTTATAATGGAAGTTACAGAAGATCCCCCCCCCCAAAGCATTTGACGAGCAAGCTGAATAGATTATAAGGAAAGGATTGTGACTTCTTATAGATAGATCAGTAGGACCCGCTAGTTCAGGAATTAGAATCATATTAATTACCCCTTCTAACGACAAAATTGAGAAATCAATCCGCTTGGATTTTGAGGCCTCAAATAATATCACCGAGCATGAAGCTCTCATTCATGGACTCAATCTCGCTCTTGAGCTCGGCTTCCCAGAACTCTCTTTACTCTGAGCAATGCAAGAAGAATTGCAAGATGATCAAATACGCAGCTCTCGTTGTAGATTGGATGAGCAAGTTCGTACAAGTATCTCTAGATTATCTTCCTCGAGATAAAAATAGAGACATCGATTCTTTGGTATATCTAGTCGGGTTCTTAGGCACAGAAGCTCGATATCTCCAAATCGAAGTGATTTCAACCCCCCAGCATTAATCGTATTTTTGTATGCATGATAAACACTGGGGGCGATAAAGGGGGTTACGACGATTGGCAAAAGCCATTCTTAGTTTATCTCGGAATTGATAGCAAATGAAAAGGTCAACTTCCAGCAGATCCAAAAGAGTACCGACAGCTTATAGATAACTCAAAGTACTGCACTAATCAAAATGATACTTTATACCGCCATTCAGTCACAGGGCCTTACCTCAAATGCCTATCCAAACAGAAAGTGGACGAGATGTTCTGCGATCAACATGAAGGGACTTGTGGCTCCCATGCCGCAGGTTGATCACTGGCAAATGGGGCCATTACACAAGGAGTAATCTGGCCTGGCATGCGCAAGAAAGCAGAAGAGTACTCACATAAATCTGATGCTTGTCAGCGACATGGACAAATGATCCACTCCCCTAAGCTCAAACTCCATGCAAGCAAGGTATTTTGGCCATTCAAACGATGGGCACTCGATCTTATCGGCGAATTTCCTAATTTTCTAGGTAACCGCCGCCACCTTCTCATAGCTACCAATTATTTTACAAAATGGGCAGAAGCAATTCTACTCTGTCGAACCAGAGAAGAAGAGGTCATCTCTTTTATTTGAGAATACATCACCACTCGTTTTGGGTGTCCCCATTTAATTCGTATCGATAATGGGCCCCAATATGTTAGAGAAAAAGTCATAGCTTTCCCCAATTAGCACAACATCGTCCACTCACCATCCAATCCCTACTATCCTCAAGGCAATGGCCAAGCCAAAATCACCAACAAAACCATCGTGGATAGACTCAAGAAAAGGCTACATTCTCAGAAAAAAGGGAATTGGGTTCAGAAACTTCCTCATGTCTTATAGGGATATCGTACCACTCCACGATTGTCGACAGGCTGTACTCCATTCCTCATTAGCCTACGGCACCGAGGCTGTCATTCCCTCTGAATACCATCATCCAGTCAAAGATTTTGAGTTAACATATAAGGAAAATGAGTTTGAATCGACTTACAGCCTCAATTAGATCGATAAAACCAGAGGACAGGCCATCGCTAACCTAGGTCGATATCACCATATGTTGGCTAGTTCGTGCAATAAAAGAGTTAGAAGCTATACCTTCCAAATCGATGATCTCGTCCTCAGATAAATACCTCAACACCGCAAAGAGCCTCATACTGGGAAACTAGCTGACAATTGGGAGGGTCTATTCCTTATCACAGATCTCTCAGGCCTGTGATCATATTAACTCATGACATAATAGGAAGTCCACATTTCAAGTCCTTGGAACACTAAGCGACTGAAATGGTACTATCGCTAAGTTCCTCACTACTTCATTTCACTTCCTTGCTTTTTTCATTCTAAAAAAGAGATTTTCATCTCCATCCAATGTACATCCTTTTCTATTGAATGAAACTTACAAAAAAAAATCCCATACATCTCTCTACTTCGTAGACCTCACATAGATTAAAGCATAGATGCTACAAGCTTTCAATCGACCTCTATACCAGTTCAGTCAAGGATAACACTTGGTTGGATTAACTCTACTAAATCTCTGCGATTAAAACTAAGGTAATACTTATTTTACATCAAAGACTCTACTAGACATATGATAACGTAAAGGTAAAACTTGCTTTCATCTACCACAATATGGCTGCGATATCATGCCAGTTCGATCAAGGATAATACTTTGTTGGGTTGACTCTACTAAATCTCTACGATTAAAACTAAGGTAATACTTGCTTTACGTCAAAGACTCTACCAGACATAAGATAAAGCAAAGCTAAAACTAGCTTTCATCTTCCTCAATATGGCTGCGGCATCATACCAGTTCCATCAAGGATGACACTTGGATGGGTTGACTCTACTAAATCTCTGCGATTAAAACTAGGGTAATACTTGTTTTACATCAAAGACTCTACTAGACATAAGATAAAGCAAAGGAAAAACTAGCTTTCATCTACCTCAATATGGCTACGACATCATACTAGTTCGATCAATGATAATACTTGGTTGGGCTGACTCTACTAAATCTTTATGATTAAAACTAAGGTAACACTTGTTTTACATCAAAGACTCTACCAGACATAAGATAAAGCAAAGATAAAACTAGCTTTCATCTACCTCAATATGGTTGCGACATCATACCAGATCGATCAAGGATATCATTTAGTTCTGTTGACTCTACTAAATCTCTGCGATTAAAACTAAGGTAACACTTGTTTTACATCAAAGACTCAAACAGACATAAGATATATAGCAAAGGTAATACTAGATTTCAACTCTCAACTTGTTTGCAACAACTACTTTTTATTTCAGGTCACATATATAACTTTTACATTGGTTCCCTTTTTGCTTTTGGGATGCCAGCTACGCATTCCCCAAAAATAAGAGGTCAGTCATCCATAAATTCTTGAGCTCCCACTACAATAGGAGGTCGATTAGCCATAAATTCTCAAGCTCGTGTAATTACAATACTCCTGTAATGCTCTATCAATTCAGCAGGTTGAGGGCCTAGATCCATTTCCATGGATTGCATACAATTTCCTTGATCTACATCAGCTTTACAAATACATCCCCTCTCTGACAATTTGTTGAACAAGGTATCTCTTTTTTACTCAATCCTCTTTACCTCCTCTACAAAATAGGCATAACTGCCCTCAACAATTCTGAGTTTGAGGCCTCGGCAATAACTGACCTAGAGAAATTTGCTCCAGCCTTCTGAAGCCGTTCTTTTGACCCCGCTTACCGTTCTTTTAGCCATATCATTTCTCTATCTATCCAATCTATGAAAGCAATGTTCTTTTTTGATTTTTGTCGGCTTTTCCTGCTTCAACTCGATTAATCACTTCCAAATCACCCACCTGAGCACGTAGTACCTTAATCTCCCTGCTTAGTTCATCCACATCCGGAATCTTCTGTAACATTTTATTTTTCTGTTGTATCAAAATTTCCTTACCTATGATAGTCTGCTCTTACCCTTGTTCCCTGAAAAGTGCAGCATCCATCTTCCATTGACACTCCCTTAACTTCTTGTTTTCTTTTTGCACATGACCTTGAATTTGAGCTACATCTCCCTCTAACTCTCTTATTCAACCTGATAGGATGACAACATTTCCTTGCACAAGAGAGACCTTGGCATCATTCTTATTCTTCCTCGAGCAATCTCTGGCCTCGGTGTGTCTAACACGTGAATTGGCCTACGCCAATTCGGTCTTCAATTGCGCTACTCTCTCATTCAACTCATCATACTTACGCTGCACCGTCAAAATTTAGAATCTTTGGTAGGTAAAGCTGTAGTCAGTTGATCAACTGCAACTTCAGACGCAGATAGATCATCTTTATCAACCAATTTCTTCTTGAGTCGCTCTAGCTCATTCCTGCTATTCGCTAGATCAGATCGAGTTTGCTCCTGATTGTTATTCATTTTGCTCAAATCATTTTTCAAACCGGCCATTGACCGATATAAACCTTCCTCCGATCTTTCTAGTGCCTGTATACTATAACGGGCCATGTCAGCCTCCCTACTCTTTACCATCAACACGTCATTTTGGTTTTTGAGTTACGCTACATATTCTTTTAAATCAGCAAGTTCTTTTTGCCCTTTCTCAATTTTGGGATCCTTCTCCTCGATCTTCTGAGCTAGGTCGATAGCAGTCTATGTTGCCTCAACAAACTTGAAGTGTACTTTTATGTTGATCTTCTTTCTCCTCATTCGCTTCCCTTATCCTATCAAAATCCTCCACAAATTCTTGGTTAGATTGGCGTGCATCTTCTTCGCGCAAGCGGGCTGACTCCAATTCAACCTACACATTACAAATACATTGTATCAAATTCGATTCAGAACACTCAGTCACCACATATGACTCATTTCTAACAAGATATCTATTTTTTGACATCTATCATATAAAACTACTTCTAAACTTAAGGTCAAAGTATGATCTCAGACGGATAATCCATAACATATACTCCCAAGTCTAAGGTACACATTCTTAATTTTCTAAAGTTATTAATACTTTGGTATTTCCTGTGGGCCATTTTAGTGCCATTTCCACTAAGCCGTTAACAAGTTTTTGATCCCACTCTATACTCGATTGATTACTTCGTAGCTCTATACAAATGAAGCATACAAATCAAATATTTATTGCTCAGTTCTAACCTGCAGCTCTACTTGCGAAGATAACTGGGACGCTGAGGCGTCTTTCTCCTTTGCATGTTCTGCCTTAAAATCTTTTATTCTGAGGCGCATGTCTTTAAGTTCCTACATCAAGGTTTTAAAAAGCGACTTAGCCTATAGAATTCTATCCAGCAAAAATAATATATATATATTTATATATATATCCAATTAGTTTACAAACATTCCCAAATAATCATACAATCACAAAGTCATCACACTACTCTACCTTCTCAATTTCCCCTTCTGAACATTCATTGTCATCCCCTTGGTTATCTCTCATCGTCGGAGGAGACACACTATCCAACCCATCAGCAACGCCAATAGCAACATCTTCAATTTCTTCATCTTCCTCCTCCTCTACATAGGTATCTGCCCTAATGACATCCACCTTATCCTCGAAATATCCTTTTGGCACAAGGTGGCCCCCGAGACTCTATCACCTTCTCCAAATTCGCTCTTGCTTCTGAATGTAGATTGATTATCTCCACCACTTGCGAATTCGTCAGAGCCTCCACCCATTTTTCCTCCTTGAGCAGATCAGTTTTCAATCGAGCTACGTTCCTTTCTACCTTGACCATCTTCCTCTTCAACTCAGATCTCTCCTCCTCGACCCCGAGGCATATTCCCTTCATCAGACGAGCAGCCTTCAGAAAACAAAAAAATTAACCTCATTGATTAACTCAAATCATAATACAAAATTCATCATAATACACATTCAAGCATATGAACCTACCATTTTGCTCACCTCCTCTTCCCCGTGGAGATATGCCAGCCTGGCAGTTTCTACCACCTCTTTCAAATCATCCACCACAACAGGTCAATCCTCTACGACCTTCATCCCCGACCTCTCAGAAGGTTTAACCCTTCCAGTTTTTACGGCCATAGCACTTCCCCTGGTTCCAGAGGTCGAAAGGCACTTCAACATCTATTTCTTGGGAAATGTTTGAGCTAATTATCTCAATGTAGTGAACTCAGGCAACCCTGTACAGTCCACTCCAGGGTGCCTGGACGAGTTGACTCACCTTTCCCCATCAGATCCCTTCTTCTTACTACCGTCAATGCTCGTCATTACTCTCGTCGACTGAGATTTTTAAACTTTTTCAACTCGGTTATTGACACGCTTCTTCCTTCTAATGCCAAAATCATCTAATACAACCTCAAGCTCTGTCTCTTCCTGAGCAGCTGTCTCCAACAATGACTCTTTCCTAGTAACCTGGGATTTTGGAGCTATCATTCACAAAATTTTATCATCAGCAGAACATAATACAATTTCAACTATCAATTTCATACATTATACATTATTATACTTACTTTGCTTTACAGTTCTAAACAAAAGTTCCAAGGGTTCTTCATCATCTCTCTGAAGGAAATCACCCTTCACCCATATCACATTGGCATTCCATGGTTGACCTGCAGAGTTCTGGCCGATAAAGCGAGGCTGAATCAAACTCACACAGAAATACGCCCCTCCACTTGCAGAATAGTTTTTTACCCTATTAAAATGTAAAACATCCTCAGAGGATATCCTTCTCTTTCTCCCACTACCTTCCTACCATGAACTCAGAGATTTACAAATACTTATCACCTCCCACATGTTCCTATTCATCTTAACCGGACATGCCTCGATATGTTTCATAATCCCTTTCGCCAAATTGCTAAGGGGAAGACTCAGCCTGTACTCCAACTGAGACAGGTAACATAAAAGGCCCTCTGAAAGTTCACTCTGAACGTTCCCATCGAAATAATCCAGAGAGATCGATTCGTCTATACCTCTATCTATTTTCTCCTTTGCCAAATCGGCCAACAAATAAAAATATTCCTTCCCCATTGCTTCAGTGCAACCCTTAAATTGCCTATCGGCGTGTTCTATATAGTTACCCCATCTACCACCTACTGAAGCATTGGCTTTACATTACTCTTTGAATAAATCAGAGCAAGGAAGATAGGATACCAATCTTCCAAGGAAATCTGGAAAATCGATCAACACCTATTTTCTCCTCCCTTCCAAACATTTCAATCTCAGAATCAGTCGACCGGCCAGAGGTCGATACCTCACTTACAGGGGAACTCACCATATCAACAACATAAAAGGATTTTTTCCTACACAAACACTCCTCACGATCGACCTATAAACAGGTCCAGGTATCTATTATTATCTTTAACATATACGTCCAACACATACAAAAATCTTTCGTATATCATATACCAAGCAAGTTTTTAAAGATTACTATAAATAATAATTTATTACTTTACCTAGAAACAAAACATGATCTTAAAACATACATATATGCATCACAAATCTTCTACTAACCTTCTATGTCCGAATGCGAATCCGAAGCAGCACCAAATCCTTCCTTCACCATGTTGCTGTCCAACCACCTTCGTGACTCGTTTTCAGTGACTCTCTCACATTTTGACTGATGATCACTATCAGTTAAATCTCTATGAGTTTTTATGCTATTTTTGCTTTTCTTCTTCCTTCCTCTCTTACAACTCTTCAAGTTTTCAGAAGCTGAGAAACGTTTGATTGACGAAGATGAAGCAGTATTTATATTTTTCTCTCTCTAACTGTTGGTAGTTATTAAGCCTCGCATGAGCCGTCTTCAGTTTTGGAATCGGGGCACTCCCTCCACTATCCATGTCAGACGCCTTGCACCTTTTCGGTAAAAATCTTTTCCCATCATTACCCTTTGCCTTATATTTTTATCTATTTTTATCTCTCTTTTCCAAATCTCCCTCTGACCTCACCACACTCATGATAAATTACGCTTATACCCAATCGAGTTTTCATAGCCTTTACACAAGGGACAAAATCAGAGGCTCCCTGCTTTTTCTATACTTGCTTCTTCTACTTATAGCAACAATGACAACATTTCTGAAGCTCTCATAATAAAATTTCAAATATTTTCAAATTTGTATTTCACAACAGTCACAAACAACATTCATAAAAATAGGGGATCAATTTTGCAATAATTTCTTTCAAATTATTCAAACTCATGCAGTTACATACATTCTGTCACCCCTATTTATATTCGCTTCATCACCTCACATATAATTACATCTAAAGCAACCTTGATGACCTGGGGAACTACATCTGATCAAATATCCTCCAGTAATCCTTGCATCTTCAAATTTGATCTCCTCTATAGCATGCAATCTCATAAAATGTTTTTAAGCTGCAGGATCCACAACAATCTCCCAAAATATCACTTAATAAAAATGACGTTCATACTCACGTTCCCTCCAAATCCCATCTAAACCTTCCAGTTAGATTTCCCTCACTGGGAGCTCAGCATCATAATCCAACACTCCAAAAGCTTACTCCCACACTTCAGCGATCTTTATCGCCAAATGCCCTTCAGCGGCATACCAGATTCTCTCAAATCTAGTCCACACCATTCTTATTTACTTCCCCAAACTTTGAATTTTTTCCCCCTTATTTATACATTTCAACTACCAATTACCTGCAAGTCGTTATATTATCCTATTATCTAAAAACAGAAGTGCCAATATCTTAAAAAAAATTATTTGAACATATTTCTTCCCATCGAACTCAGTCATTCAATACTAATCCAGATCAAGCTTAATCTTTTCAAGCCTAATATTCATGAACGACCTCTGCAAGATCGATTTTTAATCAAAACATTTTATAATTTCTTTCACCCCCACATTTTTAGTACACAGATCTAATAATATTTTTTACTTAACATATATTATAACAGACAAATTTCTAATTGCTCAATTATTACAAATATTTTTTCTTTCTACCCTCATACATTTCATTCCATACAAAATTTGAAATTCTTCGGATCATACAACTCGATTTCTAGAGTTATTCAATTCTATATAATACAGAGTTTGGATAACAAATTGTATTCATCTCGAAATTAATTACAAGTACTTTTACACATGTCTTTCAAGTACTCAACATCAGGTACTTTTACAGATAACAAGTCTTTCAAGAACTTACCATCAGGTACCTTATAATTAAATGTTTTTCAAGTACTTTAACAGCTAACAAATCTTTCAGGCACTCCGAAGTGTCAAATCCTTCAGTTCGTTCTACTTCAGTGATCTTTTACCCTGATGTAAAGCAGACATTAGAAACAATGAGTATCTTTCTTCCCATGAGTTTGGCTGAAGTCTAGAGGAACTTCAAATGGAAACTATGGAAGCAGAAGACTTAGTGCTTGAACAAACTCTTCAAGCTAAAGGTCTTCTTAGCACAGAGTTGCGATAGAAATGCTGAAGCAGACTTCCATTCTCTGTCTTCCTCCTCCACTACTACCACCGCCTCTTTTATAACTTCTACCACCTCAGAGTTGGTAGAGATGAAGAGGGCCCAACCTTAGAATCCATTCGAGTGCAAGACTTTAGCACAACTGCCTCACAGTCACGCCTATCCTTGCATCTGCCTCCCCAACCTTATCATCCGCAAGAATACGGAGACAAGCCCAACGTTGCTCGTTTGTCAAGACAATGTGGTAAAACCTCCATCTAAAGTAAAACTCCTCTTTATCTTTAGCCGCTTCAATTTTTGACATTTCATGATACGTCAGAGGAATAAGAACAAAAGTCGGATTCTCCAAGGACTGATCTCCGAAATACTTCAACTTTAACCTCTGCATTTCAGAAGCAATTCTCCCTTTAAGAGCCATTTTACTCGTCTTTGCCATCTTCTACAATTTTAGAGAATATTACAGAAAAATAAATATACTTGGCCACCAACCTCGGTACAAGTACTATTTATATAACCCTAAATTTATTGTGCAGGTAAATTTTCCCAAGCGTTATCATTTAATGCGGACGAAACTCTTCAAACCCTAACCGTTACATACATCAATATTCCTATCAACATTCAATGCACATACTTCCTCCTTGACACATACATTTTCCATGCACTCAAACACAATCATTACTTCCTTCCTCATTCAAATTTCAAACCCATATACCCAAAAAAAATTTCTCAACTCAAGCCACTCGTGACTTCAGTTGTGAGGGGGTGATTTTAGGGGCCTGCCCCTCGATCTTACCTAACTCGAGTTGTCTCCAGTTTAAACTACCTCTATAGCAGGCCTACGCATCCTCTATATGGCTTCTCTAATCAGCATTGCCACCTACTCCACGAACTGATAAAAAACGTAAGTCGAGCTCAAACAGAAAAACCTAAACAAGTCAAAACACTTGTCTCTCACAAACTCAGCAGTTATTTAGTGAACCGCCACGAACTGTATTGTTTGGAGAACGTTCTTCAATATGGTGAAGAACTGTGGAAAAGGCCTATATAAACAAAAAGTTCCAGAAGAGACAAGGACCAGAAAATCACACGAAAAATCACCAGGAAAACTATTTTTTCTAGATTCTCAAAACTTCAAACTTCTTATTCACAAGATTAAACATTTTTAAGTCTAGAGATTACTTATAATAAGATATCAGCCTCATGCAATAAACGTCACTATTACAAAAATCCTCAACCCGAGGTCGTAGCTTTTTACCTATTCATAGGTTTTCCACGCTAAACACCTGTGTCATTTCTTGATTTCCATTAGATTTTGTCACAGGTACATTGGCATAAGAGCTAATTCCAGGTCACTTCGAACTTGCGAAATTAGTCCATTATAATTAGTAATATCATCTTCAATCTGTATTTATAATTTTATCACCTATCTTTCCCAAGTTATTTTATTATTTGAATAATGATGAGAACATTTTCTCCACTCTTTAATATCATTTTTTGAGTCTTCTCAACTTTAGCATAATTGTAAACAGTGGTATTGTTATTAGAGGCTTATTTCAGCTTTCCTTTACAAGATTGTTAAAATTATGGTCATGACTCCAAGATTGAAGATACCTGAAAGGCATGTTACTTAGTTTAGGAACCTGATTGCAATCCCCGAAGAGTATGGAGTGATCGGAGTAGCAGCAACCTCTACTTTCCAGCCCATAAACTTATGTTGCCACTGTACATTGTTAATGTATCTGTCTAGCAAGCATAAAGTTATATCCATTCCCTTTTTGCCCATTACACCATGAAAAGTTTCACCCTGCATTCTCACTTTCAGTCAAATATTTCAAGTATTCAAGCCTTGTACCTCAATAATATAAGATCCTGAGGCTGCATATTTCATTACTAATTGGTTATGAGATGGAACCAATAGTTCTAATATGGTATTAGAGCTCCTCCTTGTCCTCTTAGATTTCCAACGCTTTATCCCAATCAACACTTCAAACTACCCAAATTTATTATCGAATCTCTATCAAATTAGACTGCCACAACTACCTTCTTTAGAGTAACCAATTCACGCCTTTGTGAAAAAGGGTATGACCTCGAGGGATTCGCAGATGGGACCAATGAGTGTCCTCCTCTTTTCACCTCCAATAATGAATCAGATCCAGCTTATTTTGCCTGGCTAAAACAAGATCAAATATTGCTTGGATGGATGCTGTCTTGATTATCAGAAATGGTCAGTGCATAGGTTTTTGGCCTCATACATCTCGTGCTACTTGGATGGTACTAGAGAAGCAGCTTGCTTTAATTTCTAGAACACATATTTTGCAGATATGCCATGAGCTACAAACCATAAAGAAGGGCAGCCAAACCATAAAGTATAATTTTCTTCAGGCCAAGACTCTTTTGGTTAGTCTTGCGAATGTGGGAAATCCAATATCGGACTCCGGTCTACAAAAAAATGATCCTCAATGGGCTCGACTCCACCTATGATGCAATCATCACTACTCTTGTAACTACAAAAGATGATATCTCCATGGATCATTTCCAGGCGCATCTATCCGGATTTGATATAAGGGTTAAAGCCCTAAGTGCCATGTTACAACAACACCCTATAGTTAATGTTGTTGTTCATTACCGCAACATGTCACCAAAGTTTGGTTCCGCTCAAAATAGGCCTCATTCCAGCTATGGCAATCAAAGCCGTAACTGTACATAAGGTAATAATCGATTTCAAAATCATCCTTAGTACATTCAAAATGCAGCTGGACCATGTACTATATGTGGTCGGAAATATCATGTCACTACTGATTATTGACACCATTTCGATAAGAAGTTCAAAAGTTCTTCTTCAGTGTCGCCAACGGCATATGATACAGCACTTGGATCAGATATTGATTGTAATTTGATACCGGATAGTGGTGCGGCAAATCATTTTACCACAGATCAAAATAACCTCCATCTCAGCATAGAGTATGATGGTCTTGATCAAGTTCGAGTTGGGAACGGTATGAATATTTCAATTCCACATTTTGGTATTGGTTCCTTTACTCATAACTCCTGAAAATTTCATTTCAAATCCTTTATCATGTGCCCAATATATTTGCCAATTTGATTTTAGTTTCTTAATTCCCAATAGATAACAATGTTTTTTTAGAATTCCATCTGACTTTTTTTGTTATGATGGACTGTAACACGGGGAAAGTATTGCTGCAAGGAAAGAATGAGGGAGGCCTCTACCATTTTAATATTACATATGAGATTTAACACCCGGTTCCGCGTTCTTCTGCACTTCTTTCAGAGTCAGCTCCTATTAGAAAATTAGAAACTGTAATAGGAAATGAACATCTAAGTTCTCTCAAGTTTGGGAGAGTAATTCCACTGTAACAGATGAACTGCTGGAGACACAAATCATACTCACTTTACGAAACTTTCCCTGATATGCCCAAATTGTTCCTACAATAGCAATTAGTAGTTCCCATAGTCTATAACCATCTTTTTTAGCGCTATAGCAGAAAAGGAACAAGAACCCTGTGTACCAATGTAATAATGCACCGTGGATCTCTTAATTGGGGTAAATTGAGAAACCAGAGAGAGAGAGAGGGAGAGAGAAGATTGAACTAAGTTTGTGTGTTTTGTTTTTGGTGTAGAACCAAAGCTTCATCCTTATCAATGTGTTCTAAACCTTGTTCCGAGACAGTGCTTTCATCTAAAGATTGCAAAGTTGCTCTCCGATCTCACAATGTCCACTCTAACCGTACCAGACACGAGAAAACCACTCATCGTGTTTTGCTTCCAATTAATTGCCAAATTCTTACCGTTATTGTAACGGTTTTGTACTAGTATTAACGTAGCAGTACTATCATAGTAGACTAAGATTGGCTGTATAGACCTACTTTGCGAGGGAATATAAGAAAAAAGGTTTTTCAACTAAGATGCCTTTTCACTAGCTGCAGCTAGTACTACTAACTTAGACTCCATAATCGATTGCGCTATAATCATCCATTTCTTAGTCCTCCAAAAAACGGCTCCCCCAGCAGTACTAAAGATGTATCCGCTAGTGGCTCTAGAATCATTTAAAAATGAGTTCCAGTCTACATCGCTAAAACCCTTGAGGACCGCAGGAATCCTCTTATAATGTATACCCAAGTTCATGGTACTTTTCAGGTACTGCATAACTTTATCAATAGCACTTCAGTACTTCAAACTTGGGTTACTTGTTAATCTACATAGTACTCCTACAACATAAGCTATATCAGGTCTAGTCCAATCAGTAGCATACCTAAGGTTATAAATAATACTAGAGTTTTTCATCAAGATCTTCTCAATATAATGAGATTGATAAAGAGAAATACCAGACGTAGTATGCATGATCTTCATGCCAAGAATGATACTAGCCTCGCCTAAGTCATTCATACTGAAGTTCTGACTTAACAAACTCTTGGTCTCTACTACTAAATCAAGAGTAGAGCCAAAGATAAGAAAATCATCCACATACAACAGTACACATAATACATATATCACTTTGTGTTATAACATGGGCATTTATCGACATTATTAATCTTTAGATCATTAGATAAGAGTAGTTGGTCAATTCTGTCATGACAATGTTTAGGAGCATGCTTAAGACCATGGAAGGTCTTGTTCAGCATATACACTTTATGAGTTCCTCTACTTGGACCACAAAGCCTTCAGGCTACTACATGTATAATTTCTTTTCAAGCTCTTTGTTTAAAAATTTAATTTTTATATCCATCTGATAGATAACCAAGTTCTGCACAGTTACAATGGCAAACAATACTATTATGTTGGCCACCCGAGTAACTGGGGAATATGTGTCAAAAAGATTATTATTTTCTTTTTGCAGATATTCCTTTCCTACAAGTCTTGCCTTAAACTTATCCACAAAGGCCATCAGGTTTAAGTTTCCTCTTCAAAATCCCTTTATAAGCAATAGGGCGATAATCACAAGGAGGTAAATCCACTAGTTTCCAAGTACCATTGGATGATAAAGAATTCATCTCATCATTTATCGCCTCTTGCCATAAATTAGAGACAACCAAAGTTAAGGCTTTTTATATGGTAGAAGGGTTCACATAAAAATATTCACTACAAAATCTCTTGATATTTCTATCAAATTAATTTTTAGCCTCAATTGAATAAATCCTGAACAAATCAACAACTTTGCTCATATGTTTCATTAAGTAAACTTGAGTATAGCTTGAATAGTCATCAATAAAGGTAATGAAATACATCATGCCATTTTTGGTAAGTGTTTTATGTTCCTTACAAATATCAGAGTGTATCAACTCAAATAATTAAGATTCTCTAACTATATTCTTGTGTAAGGTTTCAGTAATCTTGGCCTAGCTACATGATTCACACTTCTTAAAATCACTTAAATCTATCTTAGGTATCATGCTAAGTTTACTCATGTTAAATACTTGTTTTTGGTTTACGTAACAAAGTTTAGAATGCCTAATATTAAAAGAAGACACAATATATGTAGAAACATTCTTATTCATTTCAATACTAACTTTAAATATTCCATCACAAGGAAAACCCTTTCCTACAAAAACCCTATTTTTAGTAAAAACCCATTAGTTAGAATCTAAGGTCTGCATAATTCCCGCTTTATTGAGAATAAAACCATATGCAAAATGTATCCGCATACTAAAAGTATGGATCACGTATGTCCTTCAAGATAAGAATATTTCTAGAAGATATAACTAATTTTGTATCTTCAGTCCCATGGGCCTCGGTGCTATATGGATCACCAAGCAATACGTGTTGATCTTTAAATTCCTTATAGGTCAACCAACTACGCTCGTAGCACACATGACGAATAGCATAAGATTTAGCCCACCAACCATCAGTCCCACCGATCATATTAGCCTCACATATCATCACCACATAAGGCTCTTCAGTTAGGTGGATTTACGGAGCATTTCCACATTATTGGTAGTTCCTTACTATGAGCCCGGGTGTGACAGGCAACGCAAATAATTGAAGTTCAATTAGGTACAGTTGCTTGGTTTGCTTGGTTCTTCCCTTGCTGGTTCTTTGCCAGGTTCAATTTCTATTTTAGATTGCCTTTCCTTTTCTTTCCATTGAAGTTCTTCATACCCGTCTTTGGATATGCGCTGCCTTTCGCTTGCACGATAAGCACCTTTTCTTTTTTATCCTATTTCCTAGCTTCTTTCTCAACTCATAGCCTCACAATTAAAATCTTCATTGAGAATTCCTTAAATTTATTCCTTAATGTATTTTTAAAAAATTTCATGTCCGGTGATAATTTATTAATCATCACAGCAACTTGATATTGTCCATCGAGCTTGATCCCCTCGGATACTATCTTGTGAATAATTTTTTGTAGGTCGTGTAATTGAGAAATAACCGACTTCTCACCAACCATCGTGAACTTAAGGTACCTACTCATAACATATTTCTTAGACCCAACTTCTTCAATATCGTAATTTTTCTGAAGGGCTTCCCAAGCGTCCTTTATGGACTCTAATAGTTGGTATTGGTGATGCAGTTCATTGAAAAGTTCATTCAATATAAAGTTCCTACACTTAAATTTGGCCTCGGTCCAATTAGAAACAAGTTTTAAAATGGCCTCATAATCCGTGTCATTAATTTCTTCACTGTCAACATCAGGGGTTAAAGGTAGAAGCATATCCAAAATAGATACAACCTCTTTCTGAGCTATGTAGAAGAACATCTTATTCCTCCACCTCTTAAAGTTAAGAAGACCCTCAAATTTCAAAGGTTTATTGGAGTAATATCTAAGTGCGTCTAAGATAAGGGCCATCCTAATGATACAGTTCTAAATTGAAAGTTTCTTAAAATTGTTGAAAAATTAGAAACTGTATTTGGAAATTACCACCTGAGTACTCTTAAATTGGAGAAAGTAATTCCACTGCAAAGTATGAGTTAGTGGAGACGCGGATTACATTCTCTTTAAGAAAATTTTCATGATCTGCCCAAACTGTTCCTACAATAGCGATCAGTAGTTCCCTTAAGATGTAACCAGCTTTCTTTATGCTATAACAGAAAAGGAAGATGAATTTTGTGTACCAATGTACTAATGCACCGTCGTTCTTTTAATAGGAGTACATCAGAAAATCAGAGAGAGAAAGATTAAAGATAAGAACTTAGTTCATGTGTTATATTTTTGTTGTCGAACCAAAGCTCTATATATAGGAAAAATACGTAACTTTTTTGAGTTAATAAAACAAAATGTGCAACTTATTTAGTTAGGAAAAATGGACGAAATGTTTACAGCGGTCATAAAACGGCTAGCTAATTAAATACAAAATATTTAATATATACAGCACAAAAATCTTTTAATAATGGCTAGTTTTTTTATCTATGTTAAAGCCAAATAACTTTTTTCCAAAAAGATTAGATAGGCTCAAAGTCCAACCCCCCTGGGCTCTAAAGCCAGGAGGAACCAATTACCCAAATCCCAAATCCCAATTCCCGAACCTAAACTCAAACTCAAACTCAAACTCAAAGCCTTGCCCATGCCCAAGCCAGAGCCGGCTCGGCCCACCAGACTGCTAGAGGGATGTCCAAGAGTGCCAAGGGTGTAAATTACCTCCACACAATCATACATACACATTCCTTCCCTCTACGCACTAGTACAACCACAGAGTGTGTTCCTTTGGGGAGTTTAAGGGTTTCTCATAATTTAGTAAAAAACATTTTATTTACATAAAATCCAATAGTTTTCCTATAATAACCACCTATGTTATCCAATGCTTTATATAGTTAATAAAGTCATTGAGTCTAAATTGTTACCATTGTCGAATACCGAGTCTTTTTAGTTTTGTAATTAATGTTCTCTTAGTAAGAGTTGCGAATTTATTTTCCCTTTAAGCTCAACTTCACAACTTCATATGCACCTTTAAACTTAATTGCTTATGAATTTCCATCATTTTTCTTGCCCTTGGACTCCCACACAATATGGGCTCACTTTTGGATTGAAGGATTTACCATAACATGTTACTTAATTAATCGCTTACAATCTAAAAACAATAGTGAAAAGTTGCCCATGGAACTCTTTTTTGATAGTGTACCAGAGGAAACTAATCTTTGCGTGCTTGGCTGCCTATGTTGTCTATATTTAAAACCATACAACTCTCATAAATTGGCATCTAGGTCTTTGCCTTGTGTGTTCACCAGTTATTGCAATGCTCATAGGAGTTACTTGTGTTATCATCATTCCACCAATTGGGCTTACATCTCGCGGCATGTTCATTTTGTTGAAACGGTACTTCCCCTTTCAAAACAATCACAATCCTCGCATGTGCACCATACAGTTACATCACAATCACCATTTGCAAGATCACCTCCACCCCAACTTCGTAATTTTACCAACCCATAAACTCTTCCAAACACAAATGATACAACATATATACAACTACTTACAATTGAAACTACTCCAATAGCCTCCATCTTCTCCTTCATCACAATCCAACCTACCCATAACCTCATCACCTACTATAACACCTTATTTACCAAGCACAGCGACCCTTGCATCAATTCATGATAAACATGCTACAGTAATCTCTGTACCAGAACATTATATGGTGACTCAGGGTAAAGATGTAATCTATATATTGGAGTATATAGTGTATCTACACATATACTCGCCCTTTAGTCCAATATTGGTTAGTAATAGAAATAGTTTAGTGACCCCTGTTATATAAAGAGCAATAAAGCCTGTAATAATTAGAATCTCGGAATATCAATATTTTCCTCCTCTTCTTATTTTTACATGGTATTAGAGCAGTTATGCTCTTGAAGACAATGTAAAGCTTTTTAGCTTCTGCCAGCGGCGGCGTTGCCATCGTCGGATGACTCAAACAGTCTAGTTACTTTGCCTTTGTCCTAATTAATTTTTAAGAATTAATGATTCATAAACCCACTATTTAGATTTTCAATCCTTTTGAGAAGGGGATTTTGACTTCTCTTCCTCTGTCCTTAGTTTCTCCTCAAGAGATATCCTCTAGTAGCCATTAGTTCTTAAGTATTATCTTTTTCTCCAAGTTCATAATGCCTAAAGTGAACAGTCCATCACTCAAGATGTGTCTTTCCATGATTCTACTATTTAATCTCAGGAAGCATCGTTTCATCGTCTATTAGGATTCCAACAAACCGTTCGAAATCGATAATCCCTTCAAAGTGGTCCTCATACAGTAATTTGGTTGGTACAGTTTTAATCTTGTTAGTGATTCTTTCCCAAAGCAATTCTCTTTCCTCTAGTGATTATCTTATTCGCCAAATTCTCGAATATAAATTACAAAATTGAGATACAATCTTTTGCTGACAAGAGATGTAATTTTCTCTATTTAGATCGGATAAAGATATTATTAGACTAACTTTTCACCTTTATCATGCATCAATTTTTTTTTACTCTCTTTGGACTGGATGAAGATGTCAGACTACCTTCCACCTTGAACGTGAATTATTGGTTTCATTCCTCGAGTGATTTTCTTTTTCCTCGAGTGATTCTTTACTAGAGTAAGTCATTTTTCCTCAAGTGATTTTTTCAAATCTTTTCTATCATTTCCTATCGCAAGACACGATTTCTTTCTTTGAATCGGGTGAAGATGTTCAATTTCTTATACCACGATTAAGATTCCCTCTTTCTCAAGTGGATCTTTTTGTCCTCGAGTAAATTATTTAATTTGTTTAGTAGATATATTTTTCCTCAAATAATAATTTCTCCTCAACATTACCTCGAGTGATAATTTTAAATGGCTAATTATCTTACCTCAAGTAGTCTTATCAGTTTTAGGGGGAGCCTTAATTTTTATTATAAGTGAGGAAGTGATTGAATCCTTATGAGGGATTATCTATTTTACTTTCTTATTGTTATCCACCGCTTTGTATTCGTATCAATGTGAAGGGGAGTGTTGGAGTATATGTGCGCATCTACACATATACTAGTTTAATCCTACATTGAGTAAGAATAAAAGTAATTTAGAGTCCCCTATTATATAAAGGGAGTCTAAGATGTAATCTAATAATCAACTTAAGAGTAAATAAACTTTATCTTCTTATTTACTTCTATACTATAAACCTATTAACATGTTGTGTCTTACAGTAATAAAGAATCCGTTGCAAGTTAATGATATAACTGAGCCTATATGCTTCACACATGCCACATCGAACCTGAATTGGGGACATAAAATGGATGATGAACTAAGTACTCTTATCGAGAATGGAACTCTGACACTAGTACCATCACAACAAAATTTGAATGTGGTAGACTGCAAAAGGATTTTTTGACTCAAGCGGAATGCCAAGAAATCTATTGACTGCTAAAAAAGCCCAGTTAGTTGCCAAAGGATTTAATAAATAAGGAGTCAATTTTGGTGAAACATTAAGCCCCGTAATTAAGCCATGCACCATTTGTATTAGTTTATCTGTTGTACATATGCATAATTGGCATCTTTGCCAGTTAGACGTTCAAAATGCCTTCTTGCACAGGATCCTAAATGTGTATGTATACATGAAGCAGCCTCCTAGAATTATTGATCAGCACTATCCTACCTATGTTTGTTGCCTTCACAAATCTCCTTATGGTTTGAAATAGACCCCTCACACATGGTATTCGCGGCTCAACAACTTTCTTATTGGCTTTGGTTTTCAAGCTTTAAAATCGGATTCCTCACTCCTACTTCGACAAGATAAAATCGCAACAATATATATTCTCTTTTATGTGGATGATATTATTATTGTTAGAGTTATGTGTGTATCTATACATATACTAGTTTAGTCCCACATTGAGTAAGAATAGAAGTAGTTTAAAGAGCCCCTATTATATAAATGGAGTTTAAGATGTAATCTAATTATCAATTTAAGAGTGAATAAAATTTCTCCTCTTATTTATTATGACATGGCATCAGGGAATAAATATATTCCAACACAAGATCTTGTGATACCATGTAGAAATAAACAAGAGGAGAAAGTTTATTCACTCATAAGATAATAATTATATTAGATATTAGACTTCCTTTATATAATAGAGGCTCTCTGAACTTGTTCTATTCTTACTCAATGTAGGACAAAACTAATATATGTGTAGATGCAATCATACACTTCAAAAATTATCATAGGATCCAGTATTGCTCTCATTGATTAGGTGACTACTTACTAAATACCATCATTTGTATTAAGGATTTTGGCAACCTACATTACTTCTTGGGTATAAAAGCCATTCCGCATAGTGAGGGACTCTTTCTCATGCAACACAAGAATATTACCAGTGTGTTATGTCACACAAAACTTTATAGGGTCAAACCAATTTGTATTAGTCATAAAGCTCATATATATTAGTGATAAACCTCAGACAGCATGAACTCTGCAGATTGTGCTTATCTTTAGGTATACTTATCTCATACTATTAGCAGATAAATTGTAATCCCATGATAAAAGGGAAGTTAAACTTATCAAAATACTTATGTAGTTAACTTCCTAATGGTTATTTAAAGCCTTGTAAAGTCAAATAGAATATCAATTCAGATTCACTCTTTCATGGTATTCAGAGCCTAAGTCTTACGACCTTCAATTTATTTTTTCTTATTCTTAATTAATGATGGCTTTAGTAAAATCATCTTCTTCAACTTTCAATATTTCTCATCTTGTTTTGATCAAGCTTGATCATACCAATTATGTTTTGTGGCATGCATAATTCCCTCCTCTCCTTCAAAGTCATGATCTAATAGGCCATGTTGGTAGAATAAAGCCTTATCATCTGTAATATTTTAATGGTTAAGATGGGATGCCCCTCCCCATTATTAATGATGCTTATCTTCAATGGCAAAAAGTAAGACCAGATTTTGCTAACTTGGATCAACTCTACACTTATTGTATTGTCCACTGTCGCTCGTCATCCAACCTCCGATGAAGTATTGTGTTCTCTTCGGACGCGATATGTATCACATTCTCGATCTCGTATTTTACAATTGCAAACTCAACTTCATAATACAAAATGTGGTAATATGTGAATCACTTATTATGCTGATAAGATGATTCCATTGTTGATAACCTGGCATTTGGAGGACCCGTTAGTGGTGATTCATTTATTAACGTCTTTTTAAATAGCGTTGGTTTGGAATTTGAAGCAACTATCAACTCTGTCCAAGCGAGAGCGACCCCTATTTCTCTTGATGATCCTGTAGGGTTACTTCCTTACACTGAAATGTGACTTGAAGAAACAAACTCTCTCCATGTTGAACCCTCTACCAGTACCAATGCTTTGTATACTCGGAATATCTTGAATCGTGGTCATGGTAGGGGAAGTTTATCAAAAAACTAACCTCCTTCTAGTTAAGGCTTTCGTAGAGGATCATATGTTCCATCTAATGATTTTCCTTCGTCAACACCATCACCAAACCCTACTCAGCCACCATGCCAAATTTTTCGTCATCCCAGGCACTCAGCCATCAACTGTTATTACTATATTGACCATGCTTATGAAGGGTGTGCTCCCACAAAGAACCTATCTACTATGATTGTCAATTCTACTATTCCACGTGACAATCAAACTTGGTTTACGGATAGTAAAGCATCTACTCACATGACTTTGGATTTATTAAATATTTCAGTCCATAATGAATATCATGGCCAAGATAAAATAGCTTATGGAAATGGTACATGTTTGCATATCTCCCATATTTGTTCCACTTTCTTATCCCATAATTCTTCTGATTTTGGCTTATGAAATATTTTGTATTGCCCTTCAATTTTGGCTAATCCATTATCTGTTAAGTAATTCACTCATGATAATAACTATTATTTTGTATTGTTCTCTGATTATTTTTATGTAAAGTACAAAATCTCAGGGAAGACGCTTTTCTGTGGCACGAGTAAAAATGGGCTTTACCGAATCCATTACCATCGCAATTTTCAAACACTACAACAAATAAGGGTTACTATGCCATTTAATTAACGTCATTTTTGTAAAAAAAGGACATTATAAGTCTAGTTCAACTTTTGACTTTCGTACATGATGAATTTATTTAAGTAACAATGTCATTTAACCCAAAAGTGATAATGATGTTTGTTTATGTCACTATTCCATGTCATTTTAACAAATGATGTTATAGAAGTATGTTTAAAGTCATCTCAAAATTGACTTTATAAAGACCTTCTTAGAATTTATGTCAATTTTTTCCCCTTTTGACGTTCTTTATTTTAAATAGAAAACGCGAGCCAAGGAATTAACGAAAGAAAGCTTATAAAGGAATCCCGTTAAACCTTCCAACAATGCTTCGACTTCGTTGGTTTTTATTTTCTCGTTCTCTCTCTCTCAAAGGCTTTAATGGTAAATCATCTTTGAAGACGAACTACTCAAGATCATGAAAAGTACCCTGATTTGCACCATAGATGCCACGCCCCAAAATCCAGTAATCGGTAGCTAGACCAATTACAGAGATTCGAGAATGTGCAGGTTGGGGAATCCAAAGATTCGCCCCACGAACAACCGAGCTGTAGACAAATCCTGGCCCAGTCATTCACAATAGTATCATAACAGAGAAATAGGGAAAAATAGAAACAGCAGAAGACCAAGATAACAATATCTAAACGCAAGATTCTACAAACCTCTACGAAACAAGCCCGACAGTAATAACTGGAGAATGAACCTCCAGCTCAGCTCCCGAAAGATCACCAAAGCAGCAACTAAAGCCTGAAATAACCTGCCACTGAAAAGGGGATGCGAGAGTAAGCAAACGACGAGCTCACTAACACCCAAGAATAGTAAAACGATTATACTAGCAAATGAGATGGATATAATAATGATAATAGGATATAATAATATCTAACGATAAAAATATATATATATATCTAAATATATACAGGATGCCTAATAGGTATCTAATTGGTACATAACTAGTCTAATGATTATATATAACTATACTATAATTATACATGCACATCTCGAGAAAATGAGTGCTAAGACTATAACTGCACTTCAATCCCAAGGACTACTAACTATACTCTAATCACTACCGTGGCCCTCAGCGCCACAAGCGACTTACCTACCTCAGAAATGCAATCACACATGATGGTAAACCCCCTCGGCTCACAATAATCCAACAGGGTTACCCAAACCCCAACCAGGCACAACCCCGGAACTATCACAAGTTGAGTGAGATCACCCACAACCAAATACTAACCTAAAGCTCGCAGCAGCCAACAAGACTAATTAACCTAATAAATTAACCAGATATAGAACATGGAGGAATAGATACAGAGAGGAGAGGAGTATGCAGAAGGAAGATAAATCTAATTACACAGCAAATCAATTAGGAGAAGAGGAATTTAAATAAGAGGGGAAGAATATGATGAACTAGGATAATCCCATAATTATGCCAATGCAATGATATGTTATGATGATGATATGATGGAATGAGATAATCTGAAGATTATCTCAAGTGTAAAGATTCCATATTAAGCATAATGCAGAAAGGGTTAAGAATTTCAATCAGAAGAACCTACGAATTGGAAGTATGCAAAGATGCAATGATATGTTTGATGATAATGAAGATGATGATGCGTTATGATACAGAATGATTGAGCGATGTCAACCCAAAGGGCTAGCCCCCATGACTAAAGTGGGCTGACAACTACTAAAGAAGGATTACCTTAAAGGACCATTATTGATACAAGTATGATTTTTCTAAGAAGACCAGGCTGAGGGAACTACACTGGGGGTCACGAGCACCCCAAGGAATCATATCCTCAGTCACACACAAGGAGCCACAATCCTTACCACACACATGTCACATATAATACGGGTCAGGGGATGTATCCGGTCGTAATAAGATAAGATAATATATTATCTATGGATGTGAGCAAAAATCTTAAAAAATAAAGCACAACTGCTGCAAACACAGCCAGCACACAATAGGATAACCACCTCCCTGAGAGCGTGGCAACAAAAACTAACACAGATGCCGTCCTGTGATTCAGTTGCACCATCCAAACCTACATAAAACAGCAACTTAACCGTCGCGACATCTAAACAACATCAGACTAGTACTCATGGGGTGACCTACAAGTATCCAACAAGTAGCCAACAATCCCCAATAACCGAACCGCATCGTAATCCTCCTAATCATGTACATAAGTCACCATACGGATGTATAGGAACCTACCAGGTCTGTCTACACCCATGGTGATAATCTCCACGAATAGATGCTCGACGATGAAAGTTTCACTACACTGATGTGGCAGTACCCCCAGCAGATTCCAACATCACGGGCGACGTACAACATCATAAACCACCAGGCTCAGCCGCGTACCACACTGAGCCATGCTGTCTCGCTGCCTCCTAGATGACGGAAGGGAACACAACCCTAACAGCTTCATCCTGGGGATGGAAAGTTTACGAGTAAGCTTAATTAGCTTTAAGAATCATGAGGACAATAAGTGTCACGACACGATAAGCAAACAATTAGAAGTTCAAGATCCACGACCAACTACCACGAACAAGCCGTCTGCTCACCACCAACAACTAGCAGTCCAGGAGATTCCACACTCCCACAGAGTATCGAATATTCCAACCAACCACCAATCACAACGATAGTGCTCAAGGACCAGGCCTTGAGAACACAGAGTACACCTAGGCTAATCCTAAGATAAATAAAAAAAATAGCAGGCAAGAGGACAAGCTCCGAATTGAAGACCATGTCTTACTGAAGCTATGTCGCCCCAAGACTACCCTAGAACCAAGTCCAACAACCTAAACTAACCAAGGTGCTACACTATAAGGTGAGAACTATAGTCTCTGAACTACACTATCTAAGAGAAATGGCGGCTAAACCACAGCCGCTCATACATCTCCACTAATAGCCAAACCGAGTTACTAGTGCCCTGAAATAAGTTGGGCCCCCTAATAACTAGCCAACAATACGATACTCAATATATTATATATTTATATATATATATATATATTCCACACTCAATATATTATATACATCTCCACTAATAGCCAAACCTAGTTACTAGTGCCCTGAAATAAGCTGGGCACCCTAATAACTAGCCAACACTACCATACTCAATATATTATATATATATATATGGCGACACTGAGGCACCGCAACACACTTAGAAATGCCCTGCTCTCAACCTCCACGAAGAAAAGATTCATGAAAGCCACCTTCAATGAAATCGGTCTAAGAGGAATCTCAGGAGTCATCGTCATATTGACCGCAACTGAGAATAACCTCCTCTGGTTAACCATAACCTACGGATTCTATCTAGAAACTAAACTCACATTATTGTGGGTTTTGCTAACTTATCAAACCCTTAAATACTCTCGTATAAGGTAATGCTAAACGGATAACCAGCAAAGTGTCCTAATCATTTAACCCACCGACTAACCTAGTCACAGATATAATATACTAAACTATGCATTTCTAAAACTCATGAATCAGCATAATAATCTAGTTATTCAGGAAGATAAAACTCACCTGTAACCCGATGCAATGCTCCAGCAGAATCAATCCGAGCAAGAAACCAGAAGCTCTAACGATAGCATCTCGCGGACATGCCACCCGAATCACGGACCAACCCAACCGCAACACCGTAGCCACCGCAACAACCCAAACAACACCACCACCGTCAAACCTAATACATGCAACCATCACAACTCTATAAATCAACAAAAACTCGATAACTACAAACCCTAAAATTGCCCCACGATCATAAACCCTTAAACCGAGGGTTTCCACTAAAACCAAAATCGGAACAAATCACCCGAATCGCAGGACAACTCAACCGCACTGCCACAGTCATCGCACGGAACCCAACCAATCACCACCACCGAACACCCAAATCCACCAACAATCACAACCCACAATCAAACCTAATACCTGTGATAATCGCAAACGCCACAAACCCTAAATCACCAACAATGCGAGCCCAAACAAACGCCCACAATCACAAACCCTAGAAATCAAACCCTACGCCGAATCGAGAGGAATTGACAGAAAGGGAATCGAGAATAACTCACCAAGGATAGGAGTGATGATCGCGGCGAAGCTCGGCAAAGAATCCGAGAGCGATGGGAAAGATTGGATCAAGAGTAAAGAGGAGAGGGGAATGGTTACGGGAGAGGATAGAGAGAAAGTGAGTTTGGAGTGAAGAGAGATGAATAAAGGATATATATAAAATGCGCCTCTGTTCGATTAGGGATATTCCTATTCGAACAGAGAAGATCCTATTCGAATAGAGGAAGTTTTGTTTGAATAAAATGGGTCAGCGAATAAACTCAACAGCTCAAGAAGAGTCCGATTCTAACAAAGAAGGCCATGTTCGAACAGAGGGAAAATCCTATTCCAATAGAGAAGGTCCTGTTCGAACAAAGCAACTCAGGTAAAAATCTAACTGTTCAAGGAGGATCCAATTGGAACAGATAAGGTCCTGTTCGAATAAAGGAAGATCTTGTTGGAACATAGAAGGTCATGCTTGAACAGAACTGGTCTGTTCAGAAAAAGAAGATTCCGAAAAACCTTACCACACAAACACTACTACAAACTCAACAAAGGTTTCCAATGGTATAAGCACCACCTCCTCCGCCTCACGGCCACCAAAACTTTAAACCCCCGAAAAGGAATCTTTGCTGGGAAAACTCCGAAAACCTATCGGCCAATCCAACGGCTCACCAGAATAATACAAACCACAAAAACATCAAACAAACATTACTACCAACCCATTAAGGGGTTCTCAAGGCCACAACGCCACCTCCTCCTGCGAAAAACCGTCGTGCCACCGAAACTACAAAAAAGGTATCTAACATACAAAACCTACCGAAAGGAATAAATGGATGCAAAATGGATGAAAAGGTACATGCAGAATATATACGGAATATATGTGCAGAACTTAACGTGGAGAAATAATAATAATAATACTTAATAATAAATAAATAAAAATAACCCAAAAATTTAAGACATTACAATCTACCCTTCTTAGAAGAATTACGTCCCGAAATTTAAAATACCTACTTAAGTATATTATAGTATATTTCAAATGTAATGTGTAACCATATCGTACTAGCGGTTACAAAGGGTCGATAAAATAGAAAGCCCCTGAACTCCCCGTCCAGGTACACGACATTATAGCAAAAACAACCTATTATAGATTATGGTTAAAATATATTAATATATAATTTGTATGAAAATATATATAGTTTGATTATAAAAACAAATAGATTAAGAATGCCAAAACATAAGAGGAAAGTGGATTATGATGTCCCTTTCCCTATATGAACAACGTGCGACAATCTGATGTATACACAATCTTCAGTCTCATAACACGTCTGCTATGAGATCAAGTCTGTGACACAAGAGATGTAAATAATCGGTTAAAACGATGCATTTCAATAAATAATGAAAACTAATCCAAATGATCAGATTCAATATCCAGATCGATCTGGATTCGATTAAGAGCAAATACCTGAAACTCGATAAAAGAAACACATAAGTTGAACACGCGTTGAAACTACTACGACGGTAAACATAGTGTCATCCAAATAGCGCAAAATCACAAATATGAAGTCGAAACCCAATACCAAAACAAACAGGGAAACCACTACCACTAAAAACCAATCAAACACCATTCTAAGGATTCAAGATAAATATCTTGAGTCATTTAAATCTATAGCAAAAGCCTACACACTAGACTTATGCTAGAATCCTACACGCAGAAGGTCTCAAGAGATTAACTCTCTAACCAAACATGCGAAAAGAAAAACATGACTCCAAGGAATCGTCCTAACTAACTCAAAGAATAACTTAACCTATGAGTGCTAGACACCAATATAAGAGTTAACCTAGAGCTCTGATACCAAGTTTGTCACGCCCCAAAATATAGTAATCGGTAGCTAGACCAATTACTGAGATTTGATGATGTGCAGGTCGGGGAATCCAAAGATTCGCCCCATAAACAACTGAGCCGTAAAAAATTTTGGCCCAGTCATTCACAATAGTATCACTATAGTGTTATAAGGAAAAGCAGAAACAGCGGAAGACTAAGATAACAATATCTAAACGTAAGATTCTACAAACCTCTACACAACAAGCCCGACAGTAATAACTAGAGAATAAGCCTCCAGCTCAGTTCCCCAAAGATCACCACATCAGCCACTAAAACCTAAAATAACCTGCCACTGAAAGAGGGATGCGAGTATGAGCAAACATCAAGCTCACTAACTCCCTAGAATAGCTAAACGATTATACTAACCAATGAGATGGATGGTAATAAGATATAATAATATCTAGCGATAAACAATATATATATCTAAATATTTACAGGATGCCTAATAGGTATCAAATAGGTACATAACTAGTCTAATGATTATATGCAACTATACTATAATTATACATACACATCTCGAGCAAAGAAGTGCTAAGACTATAACTACACTCCAGTCCCAAAGACTACTAAGTATACTTTAATCACTACCGTGGCCCTCAGCACCACAAGCAACTAACCTACCTTGGAAATACAATTACACACGAGGGTAAACACCCTCGGCTCACAATAATCCAATAGGGTTACCCAAACCCAAACCAGGCAAAACCACGAAGCTATCATAAGCCGAGCAAAATAGCCCACAACCAAATACCTGCCTAAAGCTCACAGCAACGAACCATACTAATTAATCTAATAAATTAACCATATACATAAGAGGGAAGAATAGATGCAGAGAGGAGAGGAGTATGCAGAAGGAAGATGAATCTAATTGTACCGCAAATCAATTAAGAGAAGAAGAATTCAAATAAGAGGAGAAGAATATGATGAACTAGGATAATCCCATAATTATCCCAATGCAAGGATATGTTATGAGTATGATATGATGGAATGAGATAATCTTATGATTATCCCAAATATAAAAGATTTTATATTAAACATAATGTAGAAATTGTTCAGGATTTCTATCAGAAGAACCTACGAATTAGAAGTATGCAGAGATGCAATGATATGCTTGATGATAATGATGATGCGCTAAGATGTAGAATGATTTAGCGATATCTACCCATTGGGCTAACCACCATGAATAAAGCGGGCTAACAACTGCTAAAGAAGGATTACCTTAAAGGACAATTATGGACACAGGTACAATTTTTCTAAGCTTACCAGGCTGGGGAACTACACTGGGCGTCACAAGCACCACAAGAAATCACATCCTCAGTCACACACAAGGAACCACAGTCCTTACCACACACGTGTCACATATAATACGGGTAAGGGGATGTATCCGGTCGTAATAAGATAAGAGAATATATTATCTATGGATATTAGCAATAATCCTAAAGACTGAAACACAACTACTGCCAACTCAGCCAGCACACAATAGGATAACCACCTGCCTGAGAGTGTGGCAACCAAAACTAACACAGATGCCTTCCTAGGACTCAGTTACACCATCCTAACCTAGATGAAACAACAACTTAACCGTCACGACATATAAACAACATCAGTCTCTAAGATTCCTCAAAGCAATATGATTGCCATCAAGTACTACAGTACTCTAGCTGTCAACACAGACTTGTACTCATGGGGTGACCTACAAGTGTCCAACAAGTAGCCAACAATCCCCAATAACCGAACCGCATCGCAATCCTCCTAATCATGTACATAAGTCACCAGTACGGATGTACAGGAACCTACCAGGTTTCTCTATGCCCAAGGCAAAAATCTCTGCGAACAGATGCTCGACGGTGACAGTTTCTTTACACTCATGTGACAGTCCCCCCTAGCTGATTCCAACATCACAGATGATGTACAAATTCATAAACCACCTGGTTCAGCCGCCTACCTCACTGAGCCATACTGTCTCGCTGCCTCCTTGATGACGGAAGGGAACACAACCCTAACAGCCTCATCCCGGGGAAGGAAGGCTTACGAGTAAGCTCAATTAGCTCTAAGAATCATGAGGACAATAAGTGTCACAAGACAATAAGAAAACAATCCTATGGCAAACTATCAGAATTTCAACATCCACGACCAACCACCACGGATAAGCCGTCTGCTCACCACCAACTATTAACAGTCCAGGAGATTCTACACTCCCACAGGGAATCTAACATTCTAACCAACTACCAATAACAATGACAGTACTCAAGGACCAGGCCTCGAGAACACAGAGAACACCAAGTCTAATCCTAAGATAACTCAAAATAATAATAGGCAAGAGGACGAGCTCTGAATTGAAGATCATGTCTTACTGAAGCTATGTCGCCCCAAGACTACCCTGGAACCAAGTCCAGCAACCTAAACTAACCAAGGTACTACACTATAAGGTGAGAACTATAGTCTCTGAACTACACTATCGAAGAGAAATGGCGGCTAAACCACAGCCGTCCATACATCTCTACTAATAGCCAAACCTAATTACTAGTGCCCTGAAACAAGCTTGGCACCCTAATAACTAGCCACCAATACCATACTCAATATATTATATATATATATATATGGCGACACTGAGGCGTCGCAACACACTGAGAAATGCCTTGTTCTCTACCTCCACGAAGAAAATATTCGTGAAAACCACCCTCAATGAAATTGGTCTAAGAAGAATCTCAGGATTCATCATCAAATCGACGACAACCGAGAATAACCTCCTCTGGATAACCATAACCTACGGATTCTATCAAGAAACTAAACTCACATTATTGCAGGTTTTAGTAAATTATCAAACCCGTAAATACTCTCGTCTAAGGTAATGCTAGCTGGATAACCAGTAAAGTGTCCTAAGAAAATAACCCACCTACTGACCTAGTCACAGATATAATATACTATACTATGCATTTCTATAACTCACGAATCAACATAATAATCTAGTTATTCAGGAAGATAAAACTAACCTGTAACCCGATGTAATGCTCCAGCAGAATCAATCCAAGCAAGCAACCCGAAGCCCCAACGATAGCATCTCGCGGACATGTCACCCGAATCACGGAATAACCCAACCGCAATACTGCAGCAATCGCAACAACCCAAAGAACGCCACCACCGTCAAATCCAACACCTGCAACCATCACAACTCCGTAAATCGACTAAAACCCAATAACCACAACCCCTAAAATAACCCCACGATCACAAACCCTAAAACCGAGGGTTTTCACAGAAACCGAAATTGGAACAAATCACCCAAATCGCAGGACAACTCAACCGCACGGCCACAGAAATCGCATGCAGCCCAACCAATCACCACCATCGAATACTCAAATCCCCCAGCAATCACAACCCACAATAAAACCCAATACCTGCGATAATCACAAGCGCCGCAAACCCCAAATCACCAACAATACGAGCCCAAACAAACCCCCGTAATCACAAACCCTAGAAATCAAGCCTTACGCTGAATTGAGAGGAATTGAAGGAAAGGGAATCGAGAATAACTAACCACGGATAGGGGTGAAGATCGCGGTGAAGCTCGGTGAAGAATCTGAGAGCGATGGGGATAATTGGATCAAGAGTAAGGAGGAGAAGGGAATGGTTAGAGGAAAGGAGAGAGAGTGAGTGAGTTTGGAGTGAAGAGAGAGGAAAAGAGGAAAAGAAAGGATATATATAAAATGCGCCTCTGCTTGAATAGGGATATTCTTATTTGAACAGAGAAGATCCTATTCGAACAGAGGAAGTCTTGTTCGAATCAAAAGGGTCAGCGAAGAAACTCAACAGCTCAAGAAGAATCCTATTCGAACAGAGGGAAAATTCTATTCGAACGGAGAAGGTCTTGTTTGAACAGAGCAACACAGGGAAAAATCTAACTGTTTAAGGAGGATTTTATTCGAACAGATAAGGTCCAGTTCTAATAGAGGAAGATCTTGTTTGAACAGAGAAGGTTCTGTTCGAACAGAACTGGCCTGTTCAAAAAAAGAAGATTTCAAAAAACCTAACGGCCAACCCCAGACAACCCCAGAATCAAGCCAAACCACCAACACCACCACACAAATACTACTACCAACCTAACAAAGGTTTCCCAAGGTATAAACACCACCTCCACCGCCTCACTACCACCAAAATGCCTAAACCCCCGAAAAGGAATCTTTGCTCGGAAAACTCTGAAAACCTATCGGCCAATCCAACGGCTCACCAAAGCCATACCAAACCACAAACACATTAAACAAACATCGCTACCAACGCATCTAGGGGTTCCCAAGGCCACAACGCCACCTCCTCCTCTGAATAACCACCGTGTCACTGAAACTGCATAAAAGGAATTTAACATACAAAACCTGCTGAAAGGAATAAATAGATGCAAAATGGATGTAAAAGTACATGCAGAATATATACGAAATATATGTGCAAAACTTAACGTGGAGGAATAATAATAATAATACTTAATAATAAATAAATAAAAATAATTCGAAAATCCGGGACATTACAATCTACCCTCCTTAGAAGACTTTTGTCCCGAAATTTAAAATACCTACTTAAGTACAGTATAGTATATTTCAAATGTAATGTGTAACCATATCGTGCTAGCGGTTACACAAGGTCGATAAAATAGAAAGCCCCTGATCTCCCTCTCCAGGTACACGACATTATAGCAAAAGCAACCTATCATAGATTATGGTTAAAATATATTAATATATAATTTGTATGAAAATATATATAGTTTGATTATAAAGACAAATAGATTCAGAATGGCAAAAACATAAGGGGAATGTGGAATATGATGTCCCTTTCCCTATATGAACAACGTGCGATAATCTGATGTATACACAATCCCCAGTCTCATAACACATTTACTATGAGAAGAAGTCTGTGTCACAAGAGATACAAATAATCCGCTAAAACGATGCATTTCAATAAATAATGAAAACCAATCCAAACGATCAGATCCAATATCCAGATCGATCTGGATTCGATTAAGAGAAAATACCCGAAACTCGATAAGAGAAATACAAAAGTGGAACACGCGTCGAAACTCCTACGACAGCAAACAAAACGTCATCCAAATAGCGTAAAATCACAAATAAGAAGTTGAAACCCAATACAAAAATAAACTGGGAAACCACTACCACTAGAAGCCAATCAAACACCATTCTAAGGATTCAAGATAAACATATTGAGTCCTCTAAATCTGCAGCAAAAGCCTACATACTAGACTTATGCTAGAAGCCTACACACAGAAGGTCCCAAGAGATCAACTCTCTAACCAAACATGCGAAAAGAAACACAAGACACCAAGTAATCGTCCTAACTCGCTCAAAGAGTAACTCAACCTATGAGTGCTAGACACCATGATAGGAGTTAACCTAAAGCTCTGATACCAAGTCTGTCACGCCCCAAAATCCAGTAATCGGTAGCTAAACCAATTACTGAGATTCGAGGATGTGCAGGTCGAGGAATCCAAAGATTCGCCCTACGAACAACCGAGCCGTAGATAAATTCAGGCCCAGTCATTAACAATAGAATCACAATAAAGTATTAAGGAAAAACGGAAACAGCGGAAGACAAAGATAATAATATCTAAACGTAAGATTCTACAAACCTCTACGCAGTAAGCCCTATAAAAATAACTAGAGAATGAGTCTTCAGCTCAGCCCCTCAAAGATCACCACAGCAGCAACTTAAACCTGAAACAACCTGCCACTGAAAGGAGGATGCGAGAGTGAGCAAACAACGAGCTCACTAACTCCCAAAAATAGTTACACGATTATACTTACCAATGAGATGGATATAATAATGATAATAGGATATAATAATATCTAACGATAAACAATATAAATATCTAAATATATACAGGATGCCTAATAGGTATCTAATAGGTACATAACTAGTCTAATGATTATATTTAATTATACTATAATTATACATACACATCTCGAGCAAAGGAGTGCTGAGAGTATAACTATACTCTAGTCCCAAGGACTACTAACTACACTCTAATCACTACTGTGGCCCTCAGCGCCACAAGCGACTAGCCTGCCACGGAAATACAATCATGCACGAGGGTAAACACCATCGGCTCAGAGTAATCCAACAGGGTTACCCAAACCCCAGCCAGGCACAACCCCGAAGCTATAACAAGCTGAGCGAGATCGCCCACAACCAAATACCAGCCTAAAGTTCATAGCAACCAACCAGGCTAATTAACCAAATAAATTAACCAGATACAGAAGAGGGGGAAATAGATGCAGACCTGAGAGGAGTATGCAGAAGGAAGATGAATCTAATTACACCGCAAATCAATTAGGAGAAGAAGAATTCCGATAAGAGAAGAAGAATATGATGAACTAGGATAATCCCATAATTATCACAATGCAAGGATATGTTATGATGATAATATGATGGAATGAGATAATCTTATGATTACCCCAAGTGCAGAAGATTCTATATTAAACATAATGCAGAAAGGGTTAAGGATTTCTATCAGAAGAACCTACAAATTGGAAGTATGCAGAGATGTAATAATATGCTTGATGATGATGATGATGATGATGATGCGCTAAGATGCAGAATGATTTAGCGATGTCTACCCAATGGGCTAACCACCATAACTAAAGCGGGTTGACAACTGCTAAAGAAGGATTACCTTAAAGGACAATTATGGATACAGGTACGATTTTTCTAAGCTTACCAGGCTGGGGGAACTACACTGGGCGTCACGATCACCCCAAGGAATCACATTCTCAGTCACACATAAGGAACCACAGTCCTTACCACACACGTGTCATATATAATACGGGTAAGGGGATGTATCCGGTCGCAATAAGATAAGAGAATATATTACCTATGGATATGAGCAAAAATCCTAAAGACTGAAACATAACTATTGCCAACTCAGCCAACACATAATAGGATAACCACCTGCCTGAGAGCGTGGCAACCAAAACTAACACAGATGCCTTTTTGTGACTCAGTTGCACCATACAAACCTAGATGAAAAAGTAACTTAACTAAGCATCATCAATCTCTAAGATTCTTCTAAGCAATATGATTATCATCAAGTACTACAGTACTCTACCTGTCAGCACAGACTAGTACTTATGGGGTGAACTTCAAGTATCCAACAAGTAGCCAACAATCCCCAATAACCAAACTGCATCACAATCCTCCTAATAATGTACATAAGTCACCAGCATGGATGTATAGGAACCTACCAGGTCTGTCTACTCCTAAGGTGACAATCTCCGTGAACAGATGCTCGATGGTGACAGTTTCCCTATACTGATGTGACAGTCCCCCGCAGCAGATACCAGCATCACGGGTGACGTACAACTACATAAACCACCTAGCTCAGCCGCGTACCTCACTGAGCCATGCAGTCTCGCTACCTCCTAGATGGCGGAAGGGAACATAACCCTAACAGCCTCATCCCGGAGATGGATGGTTTACGAGTAAGCTTAATTAGCTTTAAGAATCATAAGGACAATAAGTGTCACAACACGATAAGCAAACAATCCTAAGGCAAAGTATTAGAAGTTCAACATCCACGATCAACCACCACAGACAAGCCGTCTGCTCACCACCAACAACTAGTACTACAGGAGATTCCACACTCCCACAGAGTATCGAATATTCCAACCAACCACCAATCACAATGATAGTGCTCAAGGACCAGGCCTTGAGAACACAGAGTACACCTAGGCTAATCCTAAGATAAATCAAAAAAATAGCAGGCAAGAGGACAAGCTCCGAATTGAAGACCATGTCTTACTGAAGCTATGCCGCCCCAAGACTACCCTAGAACCAAGTCCAACAACCTAAACTAACCAAGGTGCTACACTATAAGGTGAGAACTATAGTCTCTGAACTACACTATCTAAGAGAAATGGCGGCTAAACCACAGCCGCTCATACATCTCCACTAATAGCCAAACCTAGTTACTAGTGCCCTGAAATAAGTTGGGCCCCCTAATAACTAGCCAACAATACGATACTCAATATATATATATATATATATATATATATATATATATATATATATATATATATATATATATATCCACATTATATACATCTCCACTAATAGCTAAACCTAGTTACTAGTGCCCTGAAATAAGCTGGGCACCCTAATAACTAGCCAACACTACCATACTCAATATATTATATATATATATATATATATATATATATATATATATATTCCACACTCAATATATTATATATATATATATGGCGACACTGAGGCACCGCAACATACTTAGAAATGCCCAGCTCTCAACCTCCACGAAGAAAAGATTCATGAAAGCCACCTTCAATGAAATCGGTCTAAGAGGAATCTCAGGAGTCATCGTCATATTGACCGCAACTGAGAATAACCTCCTCTGGTTAACCATAACCTACGGATTCTATCTAGAAACTAAACTCACATTATTGTGGGTTTTGCTAACTTATCAAACCCTTAAATACTCTCGTATAAGGTAATGCTAAACGGATAACCAGCAAAGTGTCCTAATCATTTAACCCACCGACTAACCTAGTCACAGATATAATATACTAAACTATGCATTTCTAAAACTCATGAATCAGCATAATAATCTAGTTATTCAGGAAGATAAAACTCACCTGTAACCCGATGCAATGCTCCAGCAGAATCAATCCGAGCAAGAAACCTGAAGCTCTAACGATAGCATCTCGCGGACATGCCACCCGAATCACGGACCAACCCAACCGCAACACCGTAGCCATCGCAACAACCCAAACAACACCACCACCGTCAAACCTAATACCTGCAACCATCGCAACTCTATAAATCAACAAAAACTCGATAACTACAAACCCTAAAATTACCCCACGATCATAAACCCTTAAACTGAGGGTTTTCACTAAAACCAAAATCGGAGCAAATCACCCGAATCGCAGGACAACTCAACCGCACTGCCACAGTCATCGCACGGAACCCAACCAATCACCACCACCGAACACCCAAATCCTCCAACAATCACAACCCACAATCAAACCTAATACCTGTGATAATCGCAAACGCCACAAACCCTAAATCACCAACAATGTGAGCCCAAACAAACGCCCACAATCACAAACCCTAGAAATCAAACCCTACGCCGAATCGAGAAGAATTGACGGAAAGGGAATCGAGAATAACTCACCAAGGATAGGAGTGATGATCGCGGCGAAGCTCGGCAAAGAATCCGAGAGCGATGGGAAAGATTGGATCAAGAGTAAGGAGGAGAGGGGAATGGTTAGGGGAGAGGACAGAGAGAGAGTGAGTTTGGAGTGAAGAGAGATGAAGAAAGGATATATATAAAATGCGCCTCTGTTCGATTAGGGATATTCCTATTCGAATAGAGGAAGTCTTGTTTGAATGAAAAGGGTCAGCGAAGGAACTCAACAGCTCAAGTAGAATCCTATTCGAATAGAGAAGGCCTTGTTCGAACAGAGGAAAAATCCTTTTCGAACGGAGAAGGTCCTATTCGAATAAAGCAACTCAGGGAAAAATCTAACTGTTTAAGGAGGATCCTATTCAAATAGATAAGGTCCTGTTCGAGTAGAGGAAGATCTTGTTCGAACAGAGAAGGTCCTGTTAGAACAAAACTGGTCTGTTCAAAAAAAGAAGATTCCAGAAAACCTAACGGCCAACCCTGGACAACTCCGAAATCAAACCAAATCACCAACACCACCACACAAACACTACTACAAACCCAACAAAGGTTTCCCAAGGTTTAAACACCACCTCCACCGCCTCACGGCCTCCAAAATGCCTAAACCCCCGAAATGGAATCTTTGCTCGGAAAACTTCGAAAACCTATCGGCCAATCCAATGGCTCACCGGAACCACACCAAACCACAAACACATTAGACAAACATCACTACTAGCCCATCTAGGGGTTCCCAAGGCCACAACGCCACCACCTTCTCCGAATAACCACCGTGCCACCGAAACTACATAAAAGGAATCTAACATACAAAACGTGCCGAAAGGAATAAATGGATGCAAAATGGATGAAAAAGTACATGCGGAATATATACGGAATATATGTGCGAAACTTAACGTGGAGGAATAATAATAATAATACTTAATAATAAATAAATAAATATAACCCGATAATACGGGACATTACAATAGATGGAAGCACTTTCTGTAAATTGTAAGCCAATCATGCCCGTCTCCATCACACACTAAACCTATTTTGATTTAAAATCACTCTTAATTTTATTTTTTTGTTGCTAAATTTCACTTTGAGATCAAAATAAACATGTATACATTAGTTTTAATGTTTGTGTCCAAAAGCCCCAATTTTGAATTTGGGATTCATATCTTATAACCCTAATTTACAAACTGGTTTTTTTTCTTCTTAATATTAAGATTGGAGGTATAGTATTTTAGAATTTAGGGCTGAAATCAAAAGATGAAGTCAAATGGATATGATTTTAGAAAAGGAAAATGTTAATGTAGCAATGAAATTTGATTCCCCAACCAAATAAAGCTTGATCATCTGATGGTGGATTGTAGATTTTGGCACTCATGGAAATATCATTAAGATCAGTAGTATGGTATGATAGAGGAAATTAGAGTGCAATCCACTAAAAAATCCATACATAATAGATGCAACTTAAATCTAATCCAGAAAAAGGCCCTAGTGTACCCTTTAACTTTGAACATTTATGGGAGTGAAAGGAAGCCCACCAATAGTCATATCACCTCCATAAAAGACATCAGAACAATTATTCTTTTTTCTTTTTTCCTTGTTAACTCCAGTTATGGTATCCCTTCATATCTAAACATTTGTTACTAGCCATGAAAGTTGTAATTTGGCAATTACTGGAAATAGATTTTTGGCTTAGAATTATTGTTGTAGTTACCCAAAATATGTTGTACTTTAACTTTTAATCCATGTTCATAGGTTGGCTACTCGACGTAATTGAACTGATAGCTGCTTTACATATCAATTTGGGTAGCAATATTGTCTACCAGTACAAGGTACTTTTTGCTGATAATATTTTAACTTGTATGTTATGTATAGCTAAAGCGATATCCTCTTGTATCTCCATCTATTAAAGGGTACCTACTCTTCTACTTACGACCCTGCTTACGGTTCTTTATGGTTTTATGCACAGTGTGGTTGCTTGAGTTGGCTACTATGCTTAGTCAAAGAATAGTGTAGTTATTATTTATGTAAAAGACAGCTATTTTCCTCTATTTTCTTGTATGTATCTAAGAGCTTGTAATTTTAATTGATCCCTATATAACAATTTTATCACTACTTTTTTAATTACGCAGGTGGTCAAGGCTGTTGAAGAACTAATAAATTTTCATCAAGTTTGCAATGGTTGGACCTACTGGCCAATGGATCCAAGTTTGTAAGTCCTTTATTTATCTCCCCGAATCACCATATCCTCATACAAAAGTTCTGGTTAGTTAAAGAACATTTGAATATTCTCAAACCACTACATTTTTTTACTTGCCATTGAGCTTCTGTTAAATTGATAACTCATAGATTCTTTCAATAATATGAGTGTATGGGGCTAGATGAGCTTTTCTGGATATGAATTTAGAAATATTAAGCTGGACTAAAAGCCATTCTCAAGAACGAAGTATCATGAATCCTATAATTTTGTTACAAATGCCCTTTTTTCTCTCAGCTATATCACCTTTCCAGAATCAGAATTGTTGGCAAGTTTAATTGTAGTTACAATCCTTAGAAAGAAGAAATGATATTTATGGATACAAATGGATAAGTAATTGGATATGGGGAATAAGAGGGACTTATAATTTGTAAAATTGTAAGATATAAAGATTTTGTGCTAGTGTCTTAATATTGAGAACTCAACTGTAATATGCAATCCTTCCCTTTACATGATCTTTTCCTTGTTAAAATCATATACATCTTATTGATAACCCAACTTAATTTTCTTTTCTTTTGGTTGTTCATGCGTACAAGGTATGTTGTACGTAACTGCTTATAAGACATCAGTATGGCTAACACTATAACAAATATGATTTTTAACGCCATCTAAACAACATCATTTTGTTTGAAAATGACGTTATAGTTCCAAAGTTATAATCTATCCACGTCAATGACGTAATATCTTGTATTTCTACGTCATTTTATTATAAAGTGACATTAATTATTGTCTCTTTTGTCCATCAACATCATTTTCAGTTATCACCTTAAAAGAAAATATCGTACATAGTCTTTTTTCACATCGTTTCACTACAAATGACGTTGCTATGTTTTGATTGAAATCGCGACGATTGAGAGGGCCAAGTTATAAAGAGGTTCTTCAAGCTTCGATTGAAAACCTTGACGAGTCGTCATGGCAAGCAAATTCTTCATGCTTCAATTCAAAGAGATTTGTATACCGAGCGGCATCATTCGACAGAAAATGAAGTTTCAGAGGTTTTATCCCAAACTCATGAACACCAAGCTATCTCATGGTCCGATTCACTTCAAATCATATGCTAAGATCATCTGAAGAACCATTTGCAGGTCAGCAATCCCATCTCTCTCTCTTTGTCGATTTGAATTTCAGAGTATGTTTGATTAATGGGGTTTGTGTTTCAATGTTGGGTTTGTTTTGATTTTAATTTCATTGATGGGATATGTTTCGATTTCAGTTTCATTGATGGGGTTTGTTTCAATTTGTATTTCTTTGACAGGGTTTGTTTCGATTAGAGTTTCATTGTCGAAGTTTGTTTTGATTTGAGTATCATTGATGAGGTTTGACTGGATTTTAGTATTTTTGATTAAATTTGTATCAATTTCATTTTTATTTTTATTTTCATTAGTTGGGTTAATGTGTTTCTTATTGTAGAATGATTCCCTATATGACGAAGCGTAGGGCAGAGGCACTTGAGCAATTGAGGGCATACGAGGGAGTTTCGGCACAGTATTCATTTTCATTTATGTTTTTGGTTCACATGGATATAAACCAGGAAGTCTGTAGTGGAGGAGGTGGGGCAGAAAGTTTTACAGCAAGGTTCCTATTTCGATTGAATGATTTATCAAAAGGTCAGTTGTTTTTAGTTATTACTAAAAGTGATATTGCAACTTTATTTCATTTAGCCTTTTTTGTTTTATTGTTCAAGCTTACAAATAAAACCCCTCTAATTATAACAATTGTTTTAAATTGGGATAAAAGAGATATAAGGATAGAAGCAGTTTTTCACAAAAGCATAAAAATTGACCTTGTTCACCACTTCCTATTTGAGACAAATTTATATAATTTATGTATTTAACGAAATCTAGGGACCTATTATCTGTCGCATTTGACTTGTGCAATTAATTCATCTAAATGCTATGTCTAGCTTTTTTGTATACAAAGTGATTAAGGCAACATATGAGGAAATAAAATCATTACATAAGCGCCTTGGAAGAGAGTGCCACTTCTTGATGTAAATATCCTTGTCTTGGAGATCTAGAGTGGACCTAGGAGAAGTGATCATAAGCGCCTTGGCCTTCGCAGATTTCTGTAGCTTGCATGTAACTGGGAATAGTACTACTACTGTCCCTTGACTCCTCCTCACCAAAATCTGGTATCGCGGAACCAAATGAGCTTTGCCGTCTCCCATTTTTGGATTCCTTCAGCAATTGCTCTGTACTGCTTCTCGCATCAAAGTCTGGGTTTAAAATTAAATGAGGTTTGTTACCTGCAGAATGAGATTTTATTTTTTTAGTGGGGCCACTTTTATCCACTTTATTTCTTTTGGCCTTCCCAGACACCTTACTTGATGGTGCTCCATATGCTTCTGAGGCAGTTATATGGTTTTCTGGAGATTTGTTTGGTGACAACTTCCATGTTATTGGATCTATTATTTTTTCGAGTTGGTTCGGCACATCTGATTCACTTCCATCTGGATGCTGCTCTACTTCTGAAGAATCTATAGCTACGACTTCAGTATCTATGTTTTTGCTATTGGATGCATTATCAATTGTTCCATTGCATCCATAAGTTAATTCCCCACAAGTTCACTTTCATGCTCCAATTTTCCACCATAAATTTCATTTTTATTTGGTGAATCAAGAACGGAAGAAACAGAAATTTCAGTACCACATTCGGAGCCCCCAGCAAGGCAGCTTTTGTTACCGGGTAGAGTTGACGCGGGGATGGAAGTGTTTTCAAAGTTTTGAAGGAAATTCAAACTCAAGGTGTGGAGGGAATTAGGACAATGGCGTGGATTTACAATTCGATTATTGTGGGGACAGTTCATGGATATACATTGTTTTCGAGTAGTACTGGGAGAAGTGCTTCGATGTTTTCACTTCCAGATCAGTCGAGTCGTTCGTACCTGAAGTCGTTATGAGGTGCTTTTGTTAGTTGACAATGTTGGGATTGTAGTGAATGCTGTTGGGCAACCTATGGGTGGGAGTTTGGTGTTTCAAAATGCTCCGGAATCTATTGGAGAAATATCAAACTACTTAATAGTTGTAAGCGACGGGAAGATGGAATTGTACCACAAGAAAACGGGTGTACGTGTTCAGTTGGTCTCCTTTGCAGGGAAAGGACTTGGTTCGTGCATTGTGGCAAATGAGGAGACTGAGAATGGAGAATATGTAGTTGTTGCAACATCTTCCAAGGTATGGTGGGTGTCGTATACTACTAGAGTTTCTAAATTTGTAATGTTTTCATTCGATAGTAGGATTTCCTAGTAATAATCATCTTGCAGCCACAAGGACTGTAACCCAAGAAATACATAGAACAAAAACATAAGGGTAAGACTAGATAAACATTATTTCTGTCCAAGTTTATAGACTTGTACTCAATTCTAGACAATCTATCCTTGCTGCTGATTTACCTGAAGTTTGCATGTTTCTGCATGCAGAAATTATCTAATCTGGTATGTATTAAAGAAGAACTATGTAACACTTGATGGGGTTGACACTCCATCCCCATTTCTCACAAAAAAGAATAAGAAGCACACAATGGCACAAACATTGATTGTCCTTTTTCCGTATGCAAAAGAAACATAAACGATATTTAAGATTATTGTTTTCTCCTAAGCCGGAATTTATCTATGTTTATAACACGAATGGCTAGCGAAAAGTTATGCAGCTTTAGAACTTTCATTTTATGCATCTTCTAATAACGATGTACTGAAACTTTGACTGAGGTTCAGATCTCTGAAGAAAATTCTCTAAAACATCCACGTATTTTAAGCGAGAAATAAATTCTGGGGGGACATAAATATTTTCTGAACACTTAATTACCGGCTTAACTGATTTAGCTGATGAGGAATGAGCTCTTCAAATTTAGATTTGACGGCAACAAATGTTGGATTACATGTCTTTCTCGACTTAAAAACTATATTGTTCCCTTCATACTCTGGTTGCTCTGAGGCAACCCTTTTCAAGGAACATTTAGGTTGTTCAATCTCTGAATCACTATTCTCAGACATGAAGCTTTTCCCGATTTGATGTTTTTCTATAACTGAAGAGATCTCTTGTGATCTTCTAAAACCTGCATCGTCAAACTTATCTGCATCATAACTGTCTGAACTCATTTTACCATCAACAGACATTGCTATTTTACTAACATCAGCCTCCGAATCCGCTTGCTCATGATCATTAGTTGCTTTATTAAGAATAGAATTCCTTTCAATTTTTCACTGATTTTTTGTAGTGTGCGGTTCTGCAGAGTCAGATGCGACACAGCCATCCACCTCTCCAACCATTTCCATGAAGAATCTGGTCTTGATGGATCACATTTGATATGAATTTCTTTCTTTTTCCAGCTTCCGGAGTTATCCATTTCAAGATATCTGAAGGCCAAGCAATGTAGCTAATCTTTGACATTTTAGGTCTAGTAAACTTTAAATTTATGTATACCACTATATAGAAGAATATTTGGAATTTACCATTGACCAAGCAGCATCAGTATTATTTTCTTTATGTCTAGTAAACTTGTTTTGTATTCTTTTCTTTTACGAATGCAAGCATCTTATTATGTACTCACAAACTCTTTTCTTTTATAGAGCTAATGTTTAATTTATATACTTTGACAGGTTTACAAATTAATTCAGATTAGTAGAAACACACAAAGGCACTCAAAGGCTATAAGCATTCTGGCAGTGAAACATTCGAGACCCTTTTTTATGGCTACTTTACTAGTTTTTTTGTGCATTGGTTAAGTTTACCAGTGATTTAGCTCTGTAATCCAAATGATGAAGTGATTGAGTTCGAACACATTGTATTTAATGAAAGTAATATAATTTTGCCAAATATTTTGCCTTTTTGTAGAATGTGGTGGTGGTCATGTAGAGAGGAGGACGGGGCAGTGGATTGACAATATTTGATTTTTTATTATTTTTTATTTTTTATTTGTATTTTTTGAGGTATTGACGTCATTTTAAAAATGTCATTGTTGATATATAAAACGCTACAACGTCACTTTAAATATGACGTTAAAAGATTTTAACTACGTCATTATTTAGTGACGTTATTTAGTGACGTCAATAGCATACATAAGCCGGCCGGCGACCGGAATTGGGTATCAATAACGTCATGTTTTGAAACCCTTTATACGTTACTTAATTAATGACGTTAGTGCCTAGCTTTTCTCGTCACTTATTTAATGACGTTGTTAGGAAATTTCCACGTCATCGCCTTCGACATCATTTGTTCAAATGGCGTTAAATCCCTTTTACGTCATTTTTTTAATGACGTAAAAACCCGTATTTGTTGCAGTGAAAATAAATTCCGATAGAAAACTACTAACATAGAAACGATTAACAACAAAAGCGAACTACTTTGATTGATTTAAGAATTGAAAACAAACTAGATCTCTCTACCTTAGTTATGGCCTTTATAGAATTAGGAATCCTCCACCTTCAAAATACTACCCTTCAAAATTTGCATTATCCTAAAATAAAAATTGAATATGGGGACGCCAACTATGACCACGACCATTATGGTCATGATTCTTATCAGCTAGCTCCCCCCCCCCCCCCCCCTAAGAAGAATTCATCTACTAATTTAAGGGGATGGAGAGTTGACTGTAGTGACCATCTCCTCCAAATCATCACCCCACATTTACGAAAAAACTTTATCGATATGATCATAACAAACTAGATCTCTCTATATTAGTTATGAATTTCTCTCAAAAATTCAACCTCCCCTAGCCTTTTATCCTCGGACTCCTTTATAGAAGTAGGAATCCTCCACCTTCTAAAATACTACCCTTCAAAATTGGTATTATCCTAAAATATAATTAATAAAATTAAAAATTAAATATGGGGACGCCAACTACGGCCACGACCATTATGGTCATGATTCTTATCAGCTCCCCCCTCCCCCCTGAGAAGAATTCATCCACAAATTTAAAGGGATGGAGAGTTGACAGTTGTGACCATCTCCTCCAAATCATCACCCCACATTTACAAAAGAACTTCATCGATATGATCATGAAGGTTCTGTATAAGTAAAGTGATGTGCTTCTTTGGATTCAGACATTTGTGCATCATGTGCTCTGTTTCCTGTAGTTGTAGCAAATTCCCAAACCTGGTCATTTTTGGTACCACTATAGTTGTTATCATTGACACCGTAGTACCTATTATTTGAGGCAAATAAAAACTGTAAATTATTGGCTTTAACTTTGTTTATGCTCTTTTGACAATTTCTACAACCCCTGAGAAACTTTAAGCACTGAATAGAGCAAACTAATCTTGTAGTCGCTTTGTCAACCCAAGCTTGATTTCACTATTGTGCTTTAAATTCTGATAATACAACTTTGGATAAAAACTGATAAAAATCACTCTCATAATGAACAACCGACAGATTCCGAGTTTGATGCCAATTTTGTAATTTAACAAAACTCTCTTTCTCATAATTTCTTGGGATAAACCGCGCCATCGAATCATGTCTCATCGTGTCTCAATCTATAATATAATCACCCCCAGTTGTTACTTGTAGTTGTTACACCCCTTTCCACCAATTGAGCGCGGATCCTGATAGCTTCGTTTCTATTAAGGTAATTGTACAAGATTTCCATAGTGCTTGAACACCTAAAACCGGTCTATCCTATTTAACCAATCAATAAAACTGCCTCTATCCGTCTTACCATCAAACTCTAGGACATTAATTTTAACATCCTGATTCATATTCTTAGAAATATAAATAATTACATTTTCTACCTAATTATTTCGGTTTCCTTGATAGCCATACTGGTGCTGAGGTGCATACATAGGGTATTCAATACTTGGTTCTCCTTGGTAGCCGTTATTTCAAAAATGGGATCTAAAATTTGTAAAGTGAACCCCATGACCTCGTCCTCTCCTATCATGAAAACCATACCTGTCATTAAAGCAGTGACCGTTACCAGATTCACTGTCTCCCCAAAACATATGTACATCTACAAATGGACTCTTAGGTGCCTACTGTCTCATCTAAAATCTTGTACCCATATTTCTTGTGCCTTGAGTTAGAGTAGGTACTCGATTCAACCTAGGAGTGATATAAGATGCAATTCCCCATTGGTTTTGAGAAGTTGTACTAGTTTCTTAATATCGCCAATCATCGGTACCGAATTGTTGTTGGTGAAAGTTACCTCTCCTTGTAGTCGTATTATATCCCATCCCTTGGACTAGAAAAGAATAGGGTTGCCCCTAATTTGGTAGACCCGCGCCTAATATTTGCCTATTCTCAAAAACCCCTTATGTACACGCACCCCCCCATGATATGGAGGGGTATGATGTTCGCCGACTAGATGATGCCTCGATACCATAGTTATCGCCCAGGAAAGTCGGCTGGCGGTCGCTACTTGCTGCTATGATGGTTCCTGAAGCAACTACTGTGGTAGTGGCTACAACATCGCAGCTGCAGAGGTGGTGGCTAAAATAGTTGTTATGGTGGCGGTTATAGCTGCAGCTATGGTAACTATTACGGGGGTGGCTGTTGTTATGGCTACCTTAGCGGCTAGCTTGGTGGCTGTCTTGGCAGTTGCTGTGGCGACTACATTGACGACTAGGGTCGTTGTTGATGTGGCGGCTGCTTCAGCCCTGCTACCCTTATCGGGGTTGGTACGATGATTGGCAATAGCCCCTCAGCCATACTCGCAGTGCGCAAGGCCAAAGATTTTCCACCGGTACCCATCTCCCTTCCCAATTTTTTGTCGGTTCTCTATCCATGTGGGACTTGTAAATGATGATTTGGTAAGTTATACCTTCAAGAGAGGATTCAAGTCCCAATTCTCATGACAAGAATTCGTCCCCTATAGTTGGAATATCTCTTTCGTCAGAATCCGTTAATTCGTCTTTGCTACTCACATCTTGAACATCAAGTCTGTTAAAGCTATTAGAAGTGAACAAAATCCCTTCTTCATCAAACTCTCTCTCTTCGTTACCCCTTGTAGAAAATCCCCTTCCTCGCCCAAAGCTTCTAATGCGAATTGGTAAAAATCTCCTTCTTCGAGCGTCTCCCATAAATGAACCCAAGGGTACCCCTTCTTTCTTTTGATAATGCCACGCTACCCGGAAACCCCATATCAATGCCTCCTTTAGATGTGATTGCTAGCAAGATAAAATTCAAAGTCTGATTTGGTTCTTTGGATTGCATTTTGATCTTCTCTATAGAGTTTTCCATATTAAATCTACACTCCTCCATCTTTTCCCCTAGATCTCGTAACCAATCTCCTTGGGTTGGTTGATGCAATCTTGCTTTCTTCTTCCCTTCCATATTTGATCTTGAGAAAAAGTTACTGAAAAAGCACTCCCCACATAATAAACTTCGCTCTGGTACCAATTGGTTGAAAACTACTAATGTGGAAGTGATTAACGACAAAAATAAAATACTTTAATTGATTAAAAAACTGAAAATAAACTAGATCTCTCAACCTTAGCTATGGATTTCTCTGACATACTCAGCCTCCCTTAACCATCTATCCTTCGACTCCTTTATAAAACTAGGAGTCCTCCACCTTTTGAAACACTATCATTCAAAATAGGCATTATCCTAAAATAATAAAATAAAATAAAAATAGAATATGGGAGGATCCCCATCGAGGTCAGCTCCTAAGGGGATGCTAACTACGACCATGACCATTATGGTCCTGAATCCTACCAAATCCATCAGTTATTTACATTTCTTAGTGCACGTGTGACTTCTCATATGTGACATCAACGCCTTGGGTATCTCGTATTTCCAATTTTAAGTCTTTTAGTAAGTAAACATTATTACCCTCTGCGAAGATCACTTCATAGTAATAAGTTTTATGTTTCTTGTCCATTGGGAAAAGGTACTCGTCTCCCTTTTCAAGTTTCTTTGTCAATTGCTTATATGCCTTTAGAATTAGTGCATTCCGATTAGTGGATTTCCCCAAATTATTCAGTTAATGGACCAAAATATTTAATTCTTTTCTAGAATTATTATTCTAAATATTTGTAGATTTTCCCAATGCGTTACAGACACGAAACTCTATAGTATTTTGTGAAATTTAAAGTAATTTTTGCTCAATCCGATGGTGGGGAAGAATGTATCAATATTAAGTTTAAATAATTTTTGCTCACCATGAGATTTCTCACCGTATGTCTTGCTTGTATACCCCAGAGCAAAATTATGCATCCGGGTGCAAGTTTAGGCATATTAATGATATGGGTCTCACTCTTCTAGGTCAAGCTGGAATACCACCTTCTTATTGGGTTGATGCGTGTAATACATCTATTTATTTAATCAACCGTCTTCTGAGTAAGGTTTTGAGGTTTGTTTTTCCTTATAAAAATTGTTTCATTGATCTCCAAATTACTCTATGCTTCATGTTTTTGGTTGGGCTTGCTTTCCTTATTTTCGACCAAATAACAAAAATAAATTAGAGTTTCATTCTAAACAATATGTTTTTTTGGGATATTCTCTTCATCGCGAAGGGTACCGGTGTTTGGATATTAGAACTGATCATGTGTACCTATCTCGCAATGTCATTTTTACTGAGTTAGGGTTTATGTTCAAGGATCAATCGCCTCCACCTATTTTCACTCGAACTATGGAATCGTCAACTTTAGGTATTGTTTTTGCCGCACCTACAATTCCTTCTCAAATTCCCTTATATAATAGTATTGTATCACCTAGCTTTCCACCAACTCGTAACCCATTAATTCAACTTACTTTTAATACTCCACCTAGCCACACCAACATCTATGCCACCAATACTACCACCAACTGACCCATCTCTTAACCCCACTTTCATCATTCCACCAACCTCTATTCCCATACAGCCCCTACCTCCAGTTCCTTATGCAAGCCTGGAAGCTCTGTTATATATTCCAAACACCCATAGTATGGTAAGACGTGGTCAAGTGGGCATTTATAAACCAATTCCAAAATATGCCTTATCTGTGACTTTTCCTCCTCAACAAGTTGAGCCATCATGCTTTACACATGTATCTAAATCATCTCAATGGCGAGCAGCTATGTATTCTAAATTTAACGCACTTTAACACAATGGTAGATGGTCTCCTTTGCCGGCGTCAAAGACCATGAATGTTCTTTTGAATAAATGGGTTTATAAGATCAAAAGGAACTCCAACAGCTCTATTAAGCGGTTCAAGGCAAGGTTAGTCACTAACAGTTTTCATCAACAATATGGAATAGATTACTTATAAACATTTAGCCCGGTTATTAGACATACCCCCATTCGACTTGTTTTTTCGCTTACTATGCATAATCATTGGCCCATATGACAACACGATATGCAAAATGCATTCTTTCACGGAATTCTTACCGAAGAAGTATATATGAAACAACTGAAGGGGTTAAAAGATCCTAACCACCCTCATTATGTATGCCGGTTGCTTAAGTCTCTTTATGGCTTAAAACAAGCACCCCTTTCTTGGTTTCAAAAACTATCAGACTATCTTGAGGATCTTAGATTTGTTGGTGTAGCACCCTGCATTTTCTTTCTTATTCATGTTGGTCATATACACTTATGTTTATAATATTGTTATGCTGCCATTTATTATATAGCTTTTAGTTTTAGCATATTATGATCCTTATTGGCTATGAGTTTTAAAGCCCCTAGTCAAACCCACAATCGCGTTTCTTCCAGCATATCAGGGAGTCCATCATATCTCACCCTCTTAAACTCCTTTTCTTTCTCTTAAACACAGCACCCTTAATCTAAACCTTTATTTACTATATCACCTCTTCCTTATTTTCCTCTGACAACTCACCCTTATTGTAGAGAGAACTGAGTATCTCAGAGTATCGTCTTTTGCTTCTACATCACTAAAACCCTGAGTATTAGATTGAAAGGAGAACATCAATATAAAATCAGCATTGCTTATGGATCGCTGGAAATTATTAGAGTGGGTAAATCTAGGGCGATAAAGCTATCATTATACATCGCTACACTTCTCCGTGATTGAGCATTGAGGGCAGGTTATATTTCTTTTATAATCCTTGAATTCATCGATTAAGGCAAGTACCATTATCACCAAGCATTAATGTTGATTGATTGTAATAGTTTTCAGATGCAATTTTAGTATAATTCGAGCGATTATGCCACATTAAGTTATTATGCAATTTTACTTTATTGTGATCTCTTAATATTGTAGGTACTGTAGGTAATAGCAATTATAAAGTATCTCTTTAGAAGTTTAAAATTTTGGAGGGCATTAGGTTAAGCTTTTAAAGCTTTATTTACCAACTGTGTTCCAAGGGTTGAAAGCCATTATATTAGTAGCTTCAGTCATCACCTGGTAATAGTTTTCATTTAATTAACTTCTCTTTCAAGTTAAGATATTAGTAACCAGGGAGTAGTTAATGGACATAGGATTGGCACTCTCTAAAAACCTTAACTTTTGGGAGTTATCGTATAGACAATACACGTGATCAGTTAATACTATTGGAGTTTTTAATATATGTTCTACTTAGAGGTTAAGCCTTATTAATTTTGAAAGTCTAATATACATTTTGCGACATGATAAAAAGGCCTAAATCTTGTAAGTGTCTAGTGAGGTATTTGACATACGGCTAAACTTAACCACAATTATAGGACTTCAAATGATATAACCTTTGTTAACTAAGGGTAGAGAGATCATTAATAGCCAGAGTATGAGGTCTTCGACGGAGTCCCTACTCCTATACAGACAAGTTATTTTGATTATGTGATGGTCTCAAATCATTCATTGTATAGGTAAACTTAGAGTCATATACATAGTAAGGTTATGTTGTCACGGTCCTTGGGTCTGATTCTCTAAACAAAAGATTTTGCAACTGTTTATTAGTGTCCCAAGCTTGCAAGTCCATAAATTATTTCCCTATTACTTCTTGGCTGCATGCTATGGGTTTAGATATCTGAAAGTGATAATAAATTTAGCTTTAGACCTGTAGGTCAAAACACCTTAACCACCTTGATCCGGTATATTCCCCCGCTAATTCTTGGGTCACTGAAAAAGATATTTGCTAATCCCTAGCTCGACAATAACGGATACACTTCTATTGAGGACATAAGGATGTGAGAGTGTAGTCCCACTGAATTAAAATTAACCATGTATACATCGCCTATTAGTTATCTCCCACACCTAATAATACTTAATAAATACTTTATAATACTGGTTAACACCGACGCTTAAAAACAATATTAATAATTGAACATTATTTCCTTAGTAAATTTTGCATTATTTATACATATAGGTAAAATATTATATCACATTAGTATCTCTTTACTATCTCGGTCTGTCATGTTCAGTGACCGGCTATAATTGTGCTTGGTGACGCCTTGTGCCCTATATTTTTCACAGGAGGCCAAGCGCATTATATTTTGGGTAGTGAGGCTTAGGTGATCATTTCAGGATTATTTGGATTTCTATTGGATCTTTGAGCTGAGTTTTAAGGGTATTTATGATAATTCATTTCAGATTTCATTGTCGTAATATTATTCATTTTATTTAATAATTGAGATATGTCCACTGTATTGCTTTGGCGCAAGTAGATGTAGTCAATTTCTTTAGAAATATATTACACCTGTAGGGTTCATCTGTAGGATACCCGACTTTTTATGCTTTAGGGTTTTCTTTATAATTTATTATCAGAAAGCAAATTTTGGGGAATGACAGTTGGGTCCAAAGTTGACTATTCCCTGTTCACATATGAACATTGTAGTGTCTTCATTTTGCTTCTCGTTTATATGGATGATATCCTCGTTAATGGTAGTTTTTCTTTCTATCTGTATTGACACATCTATGAGTTGGGTAAGTTGTTTGGTATCAAGGATCTCAAAAATTTGCATTATTTTCTCGGTATGAAGCTACTTTATCGGGTGATACTATATATTTAACTCAAGCAAATTACACCTTAGCTCTTCCCAAGCATAATCTTCTGGAGAAGGTCCAATCTTATTCTTCACCTTCTATTAGTGGAATGAAGTTAGATGTTTTTTACAACAAATTGCTACCTAAAGCTACTAAGTATCATATTATACTGGAAGCACTTCAATATCTTACTTTAACAAGGCCAGATCTCGCGTTTGCCATTAATCAGGTATGTCTAGTTTTGCAGCAACCGACAACAACCCATTGGATGGCTATTAAACGGATCATTATATTAAAGGGACAATTTATCATGGACTATTCTTCCAACCTGGGCGCCTAAGTGTGATGCTTATTCTGATACAAACTATGCTAAAAGTCCAGCTGATCGAAGATCCACTAGTGGCTTTTGTATTTTGTTGGGCAAGATCCCATTTTCTTGGAGTACTAAAAAGTAGTCGACAGTTTCTCATTCTAGTGCGGAATCCGAATATGGACAATTCGCATATATGGTAGGTGAAATTTCATAATTTCACATTTTGATCAAGGACTTGAAGATATTTATCTTGACTACTCCACTTATTTAGAGTGATAATATTAGTTCAATCCCTGTGGCCTCCAATCCGGTCATCCACTCTCGCATGAAATTTCTTAAAGTTGATTACCATTATATTCATGAAAAGATTATTCAGAAGGAACTTGATGTTCGATACATCTTTACATTCAACAAAATCACTGATATCTCTGCAAAAGGCCTTTCCAGTGCTCGGTTTGCTTTGCTCAAAAACAAGCTCATAGTACGCCAATGCCCTATCAACTTGCGGGGGTGTATGAGTAATAAAGATCATAATACTAGTGATAAACCTCAGATAACATAAACTCTATAGATTGTGTTTATCCCTTGGTATACTTATCTTATACTTATCTCATACCTATGTACTTATCTTCCTAATGGTTATTTAAAGCTTTGTAAAGTCTAATAGAATACCAATTGAGATTCACTCTTTTAATTTACACCCCTTTGGCTACCAACACTCAGTTAATGACAAAAGGTAGCCATAAATTTCTAAATCTAGCATACTATCGCAATGTCATAGGCATTCTCCAATACCTTACATTCACAAGACCAGACATATTGGTGGCTGCTAATAAAGCTTGTCAGCTTATACATGACCTTATAGAGGAACATTGGTCTACTTAATTGAATTCTACGTTGTCTCAAAGATACTGTAGACTATGGGTTACTTCTTCATTGATCCATCAATTTCCAAATTCATACTTACTCGGATGCAGATTGGGCTGGATGGCCCTATGATCGATGATCAACAAGTAGGTATTATGTGTTTCTCGGTGGCAATTTAATTTTATGGAGTACTCGCAACCAAAAGTCAGTTTCGCGCTCATGTATAGAAGCTAAATATCGCTGTCTAGCCATTACTGTACCAGAGGTGATATTGATTTAGTAACTCTTGCATTAAATCAATATTCCTTTTTCTTCTCTAATTCTATGGTACGATAACTTGGGTACTACATACTCAATACAAATCCTGTGTTTCTTTTGCGTATGAAACATATTGAGATTTACTATCACTTTGTGTGAGAACGAGTTGCTCGTAAGCAACTTGATGTTTGTTTTATCCCCACTAAGGATCAAATTACCTTCATTGTCACAAAAGGGCTGAAATCCCCACGATTTTAACAACTACGAAGCAAGTTAGCCATTCAACCACTCATGCTCAACTTGAGGAAAGGTATTAGACCAAGTCTAGTGCAGACCTCTTCTAAGTGAAGAAAAGATTTTTAGTTCCATTAAATCCTCAACAATCACTCTGCTAGTTGTTAATGAGTTGAGATTTCTATAGTACATTTGAACCTACCTTTAATTAAAACTTCATCAATAAATGTAATATAACTCAATCAAGTGAGTTACAAAGAATTCAATCTAAACATAAGAATTCATTGTAGATGATCCAAGATCCATTCTAGGTGATCTTGAATAATAGCCCCACTACCCCAATATCCATTGTAGATGATCCATAAGAATTCATTTTGATTCATGGATCATGTGTGATTTATAATTCGGAAAGTAGGTCACAGTAGTTTTACCAATAATGTACCCAGAATGAGGTTAATAAGTAGTATAAGACATTATTACGGGGTTCTCGCAAACTCCTTTGTTTTGCCATTTGCCATTACCATTGCACCAACCTCTCCCTTCGCGTCAGTAATACATGATGCTTGGTCTCCATCCTTTCTTTTTATACTGGAGTTTTTTTAAGCTAATTACATCCTCGAGATCAGCATCTGTGGATTTATTATGTTTCTAATGGCCCCCGCTCATTTTGGGGGGTTAATTTATTTATTGGGCTCCCCATGGCCATAGGCAAAATTTACATCCTATTTTCCACTCTTCTTTATTAAACCCTAAACTCCAACCTAAAACCCAAATTTAACAATTGTAATTACTGTGTTTTCTTAACCCTAAACCCCTAAATTCTTTAGATTCAAACTCTACATAATGTAAGAATGTTATCGAGATAAAGAGGATCTTTGGAAACAAAAATCTCGGGTTAATTGGCTAGAATCTGGGGATAGTAACACTATTTTTATGCCATGGCCAAGCTAAAAAGAACAAAGAGTATGATTCACAACATTAAAAGTGACGGTGGTGTAATTCTGGGAAACCAAGTGGACATAAAGGAATACATAGTAAAGTACTATACTGACAAGTTTGCTTTTGAGCCCACTAACAGAGATGAAGACTTACTGAATTTGGTATCTAAAAGCATTTTAGATAAATAATACCTTAATCTATCAGTAATACCAGATCTGCTGGAAATCAAGGAGGTGGTGTTTAGCCTAAATCCTACTAGCTAACCTGGTCTAAATGGCTTTTCTAGGCTTTTATTTCAACACTACTGCGGCATAGTTGGGTCTGAGGTTTTTGAGGCTATTATATCATACTTTACGGATTCTACTTTGCCTATGAGTCTCAATTCTAACCTGATTGTTTTCATTCCCAAAGTTAAAAATGCCACTGAGTTAAAGTAGTATAGACCTATTTGTATGGGTAATTTTGTGATAAGGATTATATCTAAATTACTCACGTTTAGATTGAGAAATATTATTAAGAGAGTTATTTCAAAAGAACAATGTGCTTTCATACAAGGGAGGGATATTCATAACAATGTGGGCCTAGCTTCTAAACTTATAAATAAGCTAAAAAAAAGAGACATGGAGGAAATGTAGGAATCAGGGTAGATATCACTCAAGCTTATGATACCATGAGCTGGGAGTTCTTATTGGCAGCTCTAAAAAGGATGGGGCTTGCTCTCAAGTTCTGCAGATGGATACAAATTCTCCTAACAAGTGGGCTTACTTCTATTTTGGTAAATGGGGGACCAACAGGTTTCTTTCAATCTGGGAGGGTCCTAAGGTAGGGGTATCCTCTATCACCCACTCTTTTTTCCCTTGTAAAAGATATCTTGAGTAAAAGCTTGAATAACTTGGTTACAAGGGGTTGTATTAGACCTATGCTAGCTACTAAAGGAGTGACCGCACCCTCTTACTTATTCTTTGCATATGACATTTTTATCTTTGTGAATGGTCAATTTAGAGGTTTGAAACTCCCTAAGAAATGGCTAGGAAGATATCAAGATGCTATATGACAAATATTCAGCAACTCCATAAGCAAACTCTTTCTGGGAGCTATGAAGACTGAGAAGAAAGAAAAAATAAAAGGCTTGTTTGGATTTAGTGAGGGGCTCTGCCTAGAAAAGTATTTAGGGATTCCTATCATGCAGGGAAGAATGACTAAGGCAACCATCAGACCTTTGATTGATAAGATAAATAAAAAAGATAATGGATGGGCAGGTAGTATGCTTTCTATTCAAGGCAGAGTTGTACTTATTAAATTAATTCTAAGCAACCTTTCAATCTACAATATGGGGGTGTACAAGTGACCACTGTCCTTAATTAAAGAAGGTTAAAGAATACTCAGGAATTTTCTCTGGTCAGGTAACTTATAAAGCCTATGTGGTTTGGATCGGATAAAATGTGTAAACCTAGAAAAGAAGGGGGCATTCATATTAGAAGCATGAAGGAGTAAATCTTTCTCTACTTAAGAAACTGGCATAGAACTTCCCTAATGGACATGATGACTGGTCCAATTTTATGAGAGCTAAGTTTATTACCAAAGCTGGAAATAGGATCTTCTCTGCTCAGGGCCCTTCAATTTAGGCAGGAGTAAGATGGACTATTATAGAAGTTGAAGAAAGAAGTGGATGGATTATTGGTGATGGTACAAATATTTATCTATGGAGGGACAACTGGTGTTAACAATTCTCTCTCAAATACCTTATCAACTCTCACTCTTTCCCATGGAGTAGGTTGAAGGCATATCTGAGTAGCATTATAGTTGATGGTAAATGGAGGGTGCCTAGTGACTTGAATTTGATATTGCAAAGGCTAATCATTGATATTTTGGACATCATAATTAGCTATGGCAAGCCTTACAAGAGAATTTGAAAACCTGACCTCCAAGGAAAATTTTTATGTCAAAAGTGCTTTCCAGGAGATAAGAAACAAAGGGGGCGGGCTTGCTGGAGAATATATCGTGTTGCCTTAATATTGCGTATCATATGGCGATGTTTGGGATATTGGATTGGGATACCATCAGACTACCAAAGAATACAATATTGTTAAAATTGTTAGTGACCTTTCCATCTATGTCCACACATTTTGTACTAAATCATGGAAAGAGAAAGAAAATTTTCTAAAAATTTTTGAACGCAAAAACAGTATTTTAATGTGCTGAAAGACAACAACATTGTAAGCATTGGTTAATGGATCCTTTCATTGGATTGGTATACTAGAGATGACACGCCAAAGTTACTTTTACTTGATCGGGGTAATATAGATTTTAAAGTGGTACCACATCCCAAATCCTTGGACTCCGATATTGTAGACCCAGTGATAGTTGGGATGCTTGAAGGCTGTCTTTTATTATTTGTTCATAGGACTTTGAATAAAATTGTGATATAGTTAATAAAGGATTACAATGTGAAGAAGTCTTGGGCAAAAGCTTACACAATTTTGTAGCCTGATCATTTTCTATCATATAAAGCTTTAGGTCATTAAAAAATTGATAATATATTATTATTATTGTACTACTGCTTAGTTATTCATTTATGTATTATGATCAATGGATTAGTGTGTATGTTAGGTTTATAGAATATTCTCCCTAATATTCGTTTCATGCGGTATTCATTTATGCAGGGAGTCTTTAATGAACCCGGCTTGCGTGAGGACGTATCCGCGTATCTCTACGTGAGACCCCTCAAAGAATTTGACATGTGTCCTTTTACAACTCACTTGAAACAAATAAAATCTCCTTTTTAAATATATAAAAAAATGTCTCTTCTACCCTTTGTTTCACAAAATGATCACAGAATTTAAGAAAATAACCAAACGCTTACTAAATTTAAAAATGTAGAATAATATTTATTTCCCTCCATTTTCATATCAAATACTATGAAATATTATAGAGAAACCCTTATAAATTTATGGATTTATCTCCTTGAGACTTGTAGTTGGAGGCTTAAATTACAGTAACAAAATTTGTATTGCATTGTGTAAGAGTTTTGAATTATTCTAACTTGAATGGTCATAAATATTTGGTACAAGTTCTTCACGATCACAAAAGAATTGAAGGTCATCTTGTGAATATTTTAAACAAAAGGGAGGATCTACTTAATATCTTCAAATATTAAATTTGGTAAGTGTTACGTGTGTTGACTTTGAGCTCCTTCTTGGATTGTTTTGCCAGAGGGTACAAATGCTAGAGAAATATAGGATATTTAATTTGTTTCAAGAGAGTTATAAAAGGACACATGTCATATTCTTAGAGGGGCCTCACGCAGAGATACGTGGATACGTCCTCACACAAGCCAGGTTCATCTTTTATCTATAGATATGCTTCGAAGAGAACAAATATGAGAAGAGGGAAATGCCGAATAGGCAAGTACTTATTCTGTGAAGATTACAGCTTAATTAGGATTGACAAAACTATACTATTTTCTTAGTAGCAAACATTGTTAATTTTTGACAATAAATAAATGTTTCCAGCGTCTTTAAGATGACAATAAATGGTACTAAGTAAATGTTTTATAATATTTAAATTTAATGAAGTTATTATAATATTATAATGCATATTTGATACAAATATATTAGACATTCCATAACTTTTGCACCTATAATTGCTGAAAAATCCTACCAAAATTTTTGCAACACTTCTCGAATAAATTGGACATTTTATATTTTTTGTACCTATAAAAACCTGTATACATAGTAAAGCACTTAAATAGATTAAAGAATACTTTCGTTTGAGAGGGCTTGGGCCAGTATACACACAGTACGCTCCAAATTCCGAAGATTATAAAATCCACACATTCACATATAATAGTCACATAATCAACGATAACAACAATATTACTGATAATATACTCCACAAACATATGATACTATACAAACTCCAATACTACTACCAAAACATAATATAAAAACTAAATATTTCACTGATACTTACTTCATCGCCCAAAAATTCCAAAATATACCGAGAAGAAAGCTAAGATCAATCGACGGACTCCTCCTATAGAATGTTCTCGTAAACTATATTATCTAAAAAATTTAGGCAAGCACGGGATCAATATATACAATACAGAATGTCTGCTATAGAATGGCATAAATACTAGAATATATGAATAAACAATATCCATTAGAACTATCTTATAAGAAAAAAAATCCAACCGAACTGAAATAAAGTATTAGTTATCCCTTGAACTCTCCTACTGCCTATAGTCCCCTTGGGTCTTTCATGTATATAATAATCAATATAGTGCCGTGAAAAGATTGATAGTTTGGTCAATGATAAAGACCAACTTAACTGATAACAAAAATATACTCTCCTATAAGTGGAGACTTTAATCAATGCTCTAGACCCTAGATCCTAGTAAGATGTAACTCAATTTAATTCACAATATACGCAAAGCTTATAGTATCATAATCTCCTGTAATAATAAAAACAGCCCAGCTTATTCATAACTAACCATACTATATCACTCATATATCAAATAAATCAGCGAAGGAGAATTAAAAGAGGGCAATTCTCCAAGATATGAACATCAGGAAACATCAACCCTAGCACTTGCTTATTTTCTAGGCAAATAATGAGGATATGTAGATATCATTTTAACGTCATAAAGATTAGATTTTGGATACCATAGCTGAAAGATCAAAATAACAAATTTTACCAATATGAGGCAATTTGAATGTTATATAATCTCTTAGAAAATAGAGTCAGACTTATGTTTTTCTTTTGCTTTTTTATTACATCTTCCTAATAGGGAATCTCAAGCCTAAACTCTATATACTATTGATGTGGAAGAAAATAAGGGATATACATGATTTTACATTTAGTCTTGTGGAACCAATGTTGTTGTAGTTAATCCGAAAGGTCCTCTTAGGTCCTTCCCCCACCTTATTTATAGAGACGGTTTTAGACCTAGAGATGCCCGAGCTCACGGGACATGTTTAAAGCCTAAATTATTCTTGCAGAGTTTTAGGCTTTACCATTCCATGTGGGCCTGACACAAAGTATTTTCTTTGATAGAAGTGCTTTTGAAGTGGCTTGTAGGTTATTGAATGGGCTCCTCTTGAGACATGCTCATCCAAGATGAGGAGGTCGTAATGACCCCAAACATTATAGGTAGCGAAAGCGTACTCCTATAGTTGTAGTCTATCAACTGTCTTGAATAAAATTGGTCGGTTCATGCATATGATAATCCATCTCGATCCATTTATTTTTCTAGTGTAACTAAAATCATATGTATTTTTTTAACTTATAAATATTACACTTTAGCATATTAAATGACAGGGTACCTAAAAGGAATAATATCACAAAAAGCTTAATGTTATTGTATCAAATATTGTATTTTATAAAATTCTATCAAGAAGCCTACTGTGGCTTTCTAAATAAGGAAATGGATTCATGGGCAATCAAAAATGGGACACTCAAGACTCACTAAAAAGGAACAACTCATCTCTATATGATGAGTGACTCTTATAATTGGGGAGTTCCTATATAGAAAATGAGGTGGAAATGATGTGTGTCACTCCCCCCCTCTCTTTGATGATGTGTCCCTCTCCCTTTATTATTAATTTGGTTTAAATTACATAACACTCTCTCTATCCGTCTATGTCTCTATCTCTCTCTCTCTCTCTCTGAGATCAATCCCCCTCTCTCTATGGCTGCCATTAAACAAGAAAGAAAAAATTAATTTCACTAGAAGTAGTACGACCTATATCTCTCTTTGTGTTCGAGCAAATCGATCTTTCTACAAATTGATTTATGTAGAAGAATGACTACAACCCATCACGTTAGAGTGCAAATCGGTCTTTATGTAACTGGTTTAGTTGAAGATGGCCTAAGAAATTTAGGGTATAAATGATTGGAATGGATTGGGAGAAACTGGTTCTTAATCTGTTTGTGGTAAACTTTGGATGCCAACAATTGGTGATTCATCTCTAGTTCTTAATCTGAGTTCGTGTGATACCCCCCCACGGTGTCTCCTCCAAAAGGTGGTTCCAAACCACTAACCCAACACCAAAGAGGAAATAATTTACTTTATTGAGTATATCTATGTGAACGGAAGGACAAGGGTGGTGTAAGAAAAAATAGGTGGAGTTGGAAAATAAATCTCTTGGAAATTAGTTTTGAGAAAATATTCCAGGAAAACCACATCTAAGTTGTTTGATTTGTACTTTGAAAATAATTAACTTTATTGATTATCTCTATACAAAGAAAGAGACAAGGGAGGAGTGAGAAGAGATACCACAGCTCGAAAATTGATTAGGAATATTTTCTTAGGGGGTGAGCATGGAAAATAAATGGCTTTATTTTAAGAAATTCTCTTAACTTTTTTCTTTCAAACCTTTAATAAAGGCTACCAAATAGTAGAAGGACATTTTTTTTTAGAAATGTTTTATTTTCCACTTTAAAATGTTGAATCAAATACACCCTTATGGGTGATTTACATTCATGAAATTGGGACCCCATTAAATTATAGATGTTACTCTCAATGGGTGGTGCTGTTTGAATTTATTGCTTTTGTGTTTTGATTAATAATAGCTTTTGGTGGTTAAATTTATCGATGTATAGTACTTATCGACAATGATATGTTGTCGTGGCATACTTAACAACAATGTATATGTTGCAGTGGCAAACTCATCGACAATAACTTGAGTACTATACCTCATCGGTAATAACTCGAATACTCTACCTCATTTATGGTTGGAAGGTTGGGCTGATAAAGAATAGAAGGCTGATGAAAAATGTTTTACTGATGTAGGACATGGTGATGAAGATCATGGTACTGACGAGGAATGTGGTTAAGACCATGATATTGATGGAAAATATGTTACTTTAGCGATTAAAAACTTTGTACTTATTTTTTGGTTCAGTTATCCAATTGTTGTAAACTTATCATTTTTTACTTTAATATGAGTACACACTGAGCTATTGTCATATTCCCGTTAGTCTGAACGTTGTTGGTACATTTAACCAGTTAATACAGAGCTCCATGTTGAACACATTTTTGGTCGAATATATGTATATCGACAATAGGGCACACATATAATTGTCGATGTATTATCGACGATCTTTGCAACTAGATTGCCAGCAAGTACACTTATTATTGGTTCTTGATAATAAAATAAGTGCAAATGTAAAATAATTGATGCACTTAATTGTCGATAACCAGTTGATGTCGATATTTAGGATTGTCCATGATGCCCATATGGATAATACCAACAGTGCTCCAAAATTTTAACTATAGCGTAGATCGACAATTACAATCGTTAAACCCATCTGAACAACTGGATAAACCCATCTTACTCCCACCTTTTCTAGATTTGATAGTTAACCAATACCAAACCACTGATAGTCAAATATTTATATTATAAATGCCTCCCACCACAACCCATTTTACAAATACCAAACAACAGACAGTCAAAACAAACCTTACACAATCATCGTCGATTGCGATCTTTTCTATTTAATCATCCTCTCTTCCTTACTCCACTCTCAAAGCCCTAGCTAATTCCCTCCTATCATCACTTCCTCCAAACCTCATCATAATCTCATCTCATCAATCATGACCTAATCCAAATGAGAGAAGTAATTCACTAAAATTCTCCAATATCACTCACACTTGATCATTCTCGATTCACTCTATAATCGACAATGATGAAAACAAGGCGTTGTTATGGTGTTGTAAAGGAGTTGATTAGTACTGATGCTGGTGGTGGTTGGGATGAGTATTGATATGATCTTTTTATATGTACACCTAAGTTGTTACTCGACAACGAAGTGTCTCAACAATTTTGTGCTCTTGCTTATTGTCGATAAAGGAGCGTCTAGACAATTTTATGTTCTTTATGATTGTCGAATAAGGAGTATCTCGACAACTTTTTCTCTTATTGATTGTCGATAATGGGGTGTCTTGGCAATTTTTCTCTCTTGTTGATTGTCGATTACACCCTATATCAACAATTTCATAATCCATAAACACATTGACAGACTTGCCATACCACAGCTTAAAGAGGATTGAAAGATAAGGTATATCGACAATTTTTCACTTGCCAAAACCAGCTAAAAAATGTTTCCCTTCTAAAATACAAAGTCACTGGTGATAACAAAAAAAGGGGTATTGCATAGATAATTACTTATCGGATCACACTTGCGGCAGTTTGGATAGTTAGAATCATCACGAAACTCAGAAACAGAAACACTCGCATATATGCTCAAACAAAATTAATCTTCTCAATGACTCGGAGAGAGGGAGATACAAAGAACAAGGTTTCTTCAATTCCTTGGAGAGCAAAAAATGAATTACGGGCATTTTACCATTGTTCTTTGCAAAGAGAGAGAGAGAGAGTAAGTAAGAGGCAAATATAGACATTCGCTCCTGAAGTAGAGAGAGAGAAAGGAAGAGAGGTAGAGAGAGAGAGAAAGATATGATTTCAATTCAAAATAAGGTTGTTTGGAAGACAAAAACTGAGTGGGAAACATGAAGAAAAAGAGATGAGACACATCTCCATTACCTCCAAATTACTCAATTATTAACGACTACTACCTTCTCTATGATAAGAGCCATTCATCTATACTAGATGAGTGGATCCTTTTGAGTAAGACTTGAGTGTCCCACTTTTGAAAGACCACGAATCCTCTCCCTCTAAAAAACTGCTATATTATGTGGCAGAACAATAATAACGTTCAACGTACATCACCAAAACACTAGAATTATGTTCAATGAATGTTGCTAAAAACCAAATTCATACCATTTATGAACGCTATTAATGCTTATTTTTTTTGTAGTGATTAACTAAAATCGAAGGCTATTTTTAAACTAGAATTTACCCTTAATAATATTTAAATACCTGCTCATGAGGCAACTATTATAACTATGAGACATCTGCTCGTAACTCATCGCTTTCAACCTTATGCTCAACAATTGATGTCTATGCTTCTTGTTACTGTAATAAAAGGCTTTCATATATATTTCTTTCCAAGATCGCCTGCTCATAAATAACTTCCCATTCCTGTATAAACATCTCTCATTGAAGTGTATAATCCTAGACAATACTCCTCATCCCATGATTAAGACACATTTGTTTAGTATACATTGCAGATAAAGCATCCTGCGAAGAAATAATTTCCTTAATTGATAAGATAAATGCAAAAGCAATACCTAAATTAATAAAACTTGCTTGAATTTAAAATAACTTGCAAGAGAAACATCATCAGGAACTGGAATCCCAACATCAACTAACGGCGAAAGATCAATATTTGATATTGAAAGTCGGTGTCGACATGGATGTGAAGATTGCTACATCAATATACTAATCTCTAACACCAATCGAGCACATGTAAGGAGTTATTGTAAATGTACCTGTGTGGTGACCGGCCTGCGGAGGATGTGGAACATAAAATCGATTTGTATATCATACAGAACCTACCTCAGCAGTGTTTACAGTATGGAAAAACTGTAAAACCCGATAACCCAATGTCACATTTCTCGAGAAAATTGTACAGTTCGACTCCGTAAACCCTTAGGATGCAAATGGTATTGCATAGCTGCCTGCAATCTATCGATAAAATCACCGAGAACACTGTCGATATAAGTAGGGGTAAATTTTTAGGGATTAAATACTGGCCAATTAGTTGTTTAGTACATCGCTCTCCTAAATACCATATACCCCTAAAGTTGGTTCCATCGTACAAAATGACACACTTTAGACTAATAACTTATGCTCGGGTGTAATCTGCATGTATGACGCATGAACATCATTGCCATGGATGCCAAGAAATGCCATGAAGAGTACTCATAAGTTCGATTTATTCTTTTGATTTAAGTAAATTGTGCACAACTTGATCTTTACAATTTTTTAATCTTTTCCCTTTATCACATCTATATATCCTAGGCCATTCATCCAAACTATCATCCTGCATCACTGGGTTCATATTTATAAAATAATTATAATGCCAATATTGCAAAATCTTTGGACAACCACATAATATTATGATTGATAAATCTACAACATAAGTCTAAGCCCTAGTAAACGGTAACACATAATCAATAACCCCCAGTAATACTCAATTACCATATCAAGATTCCCTAAAGCCTTAAGATAACTTAATCAGATCTTGATTTTTTTGTACCCATAAAAGTACATTGACAACATGTACAATGATAACATCTCAGCAATCATCTCAAGGTCGTACTCTCTAACTTTTTGCATGTCAAAAAACTGGATAATAAATTTTCACAGAATACATCTAGATGAAATTGTTATATCTGTTATATTAGGTATATAAAATGCAGCTAGGTTCTCAACTTCATTACCCATGGAAAATGGGGGAGGAGACCCGAATCCTACCCATATCCCAATCAGCATATAAATGTCAAGAGGAGTCAATCCGATCTTTCCATATGGGAAATGAAATGTATGTGTTATATCCCACCACATCTCAATTAATGTTACCACCAAGCGATGTTTACCTATATTCCATTTTATACTGAAAAAATGTACAAACCTAGAAGCATCAATTAAATGTTTTATTCCTTCTATCTTGCTGAACTTAGAATAAAGCTTCAATACCTTCTTCAAAGAAGTACGAAGTCTAAGCTTTGGACATTCCTATTTAAATAAGACATACCCTGACATTAGCATATAAAGCTATTACAATTTTGTTAGTTATAATTTTTTTAGAACTGAAATACATAAATAATTTTAAATAATACAATAATCTATATTTTAATTATCTAGACAAATTTAATTCAATTGAGAAACTAACTTATGGTAATTGACCAAATAAATACAACTTATAGCAAACTTCCTCAAATCGATACTGGAACACGTTTCTCCCCAAATTAATACCAAAATTCTCAATTGATACTAGCCTCGCTCCTACAACCCTACTATCACCTATTCTGACATCCTATTAACAATATCTTTTTAAAGTATTTGATGCATTAAATGTAAAGTAAGGCCTCAATCATTTTACAGTAACTAAACGGGATAGTTCCAATGAATCAAAAACCATTTTGTACCATACCATGTACTTATGACCTTAATCTTTGTCTCTAAACCTCTTCTTCTACTTCTCCTGAAAGCTTCTCATGTCCTTTAAGGTTATTACAATTATTCTTCGTTACAAATCCTCACATAGGTTTTCTTTTAGTACTATTATTTTCTTTGTCTTTCCCAAAATATTATCTATGTCTGATGTATAAGTTTACATCTCAGAACTCACATAAGTTTTCTTCTCAGTTGATTGAGGACCCAAAAGGAAAAATGAATTATTGGGTTACACCATCCAATACCATCTACATTATCTGAACTAGATGGTTATTGTGTTTGTCATATGATCTATCATATTTATCATTTGAACTGCTTCAATTCGTCTAAATCTATATGATCTATATGTCATTTGTCAAAGCATATTTATCATTTTTCATGGCATTTTTATCATCTATTTTATGCTATTCGTCATTTATTTGGTGTAATTTATCATCTGTTTGAAGTTATTTTATCATCTGTTTTGTAACTTAATATTAATTATTTATGTTTTTTTTCTTCCTTTAAAGAGAAGTTTATTTCGATATCAAATGTCAACAAAAACAAAGGGGAAGATATACCCTATTCCCATGGGAAAAATAATACAAACATCAATGTTATTTCCTTATATTAGCTATTCCCATTTCATCTAGAATGTATGAGGCTCTTACATTTTTAGGAAGTGTGCTCACAAACCAATACTATTAAATGATTTAAAGAGTACCATCCTTAGCCAAGCCATCAAGGGTGATGTTTCCTTCTTTATATATATACTGCAATATAATATTCTTATGCCTAGAAATCTCAATAATTTTTTGCCATACTTCACTAAAATGGGGATATACCTTGCCAACACAGTTGTACCAATTGATAATATTGTTTTAGTTCACCTCAATAGTGAGTGGGAACCAGCCATACTGCATGCAAAATTACATCCCAGAAGAACAGTATACAGTTCAACAATTGTATTTGATCCAGGTCCAAGTTCCAAAGATTAAGCAAAAAATCATCAAACTATTAACAAGGCTATTTTATGTTATTTTAGTCCCACATTGGTTATTCATAGAAGTAGTTTACTATCTCTCTCCTATAAATAGAGGGTATGATGTAACCTAATTAATTAATTTAATAATAATATTTTTCTCTCTTTAATCTATTTCTACATGGTGTCAGAGTGAGTAATCGTTTAACACCCTTGCTGATCGAACTCGGCGGTGAGTTCGTTGGGAGGTAAAAAAAATTTAGGGCTGTGATTTTTGTTAATGTTAGTCTGATTTACACCGCCGCTTTCTCTCTCTCCTCTGACATTAAAGAACAACAATTATTACTATCTCTGTAGTAGCGTTGTTCTGATCGTAACCTAAGCTTCCACAATTATTATTTTTTAGGTTTTTAGAATCCGGTCGTGAGATACGATAGATGTTGATATGAATCTTAGATCTATTTGGTTTATTTGAGATAGTCGATTGCGATGGCTATCGGTGACGAGTCGAGTTCAATCATTTCTTCGATTGGAACGAGTGAAGATGTTCAGTCCTTCAACTCTGTTCATGATAATCCAAATCTGAAGATTACCTCACAGCTATTAGATGGCTTAAATTATGTTTGATGGGCACAGTCCGTGAAATTATTTGTTGGTGTCCGTGGAAAGATAGAGTTTCTTCTTGGCACAAAAAAAAACCCTACAGAATTAGATCTGAAGTATGCAAAGTGGTTCTCAGATGATTCGATGGTAAAAACTTGGTTGATTAATTTTATGCAGTCGACGATCTCCGCTGGATACTTATTCACAAATAATGCACATCTGATTTGGGAATACTTCGTAAGGTATATTCTCAGCGAGATAATAATGCTAGGATATTTCAACTTTCCAATGAGATTGAGAATTTTAAACAGGGTACTCAGACTTTGGGGATGTATTATGCGATACTTCGATCGAGTTAGGAAAAATTATCTCATACCAAGCCAGAAGCAGAAGCGGGACGAAAACCCGGAGGTGGAAACATATAGACCTCTTCCTGCAATATTTTATTCAGAAAGGCATTCTTCACATCCATCTGGAAAAGCGACCAAGATTTCGACGCAGCAATAGAAAAGATGACTCGAATAGTATTCATCTTGGCCACAGGAGCAAACGTCTCCTAATAATCAATACCATGTATCTGTGCATACCCCTTGGCAGCTAGCCGAGCTTTATACCTGCTTACCGTTCCATCTAGATTTTCTTTAACCGTAAATACCCATATGCATCCGACTGATATACGACCAGGGGAGAGGGTAACCAATGACCAGGTATTATTGATCTCCAATGCATGTAATTCTTTCATCATTGTAGCCTTCCAATGAGGTTTGGCTAACACATCTGCCACTGTACGTAGTATATCAACCAAAGAAAGAGAAGCTAAAAAAGCTATATAAGTATGAGATAAACGATGATCGGAAGTATAATCAACGATAGAATAAACTGCTACATCTGAATATCTATCAGGCTTCCCTGTATTACGCTTCTCTTTCCGAATAACAATCGGTCTATCATCATCACTATGAGAAACAGGTAAATCATCATCAGTATTTACTGGTATAAAAATGGTAGGAGAAGGCTCAATACCTGATAAAGGTGAATCGATGGTAGGTGGCAGACCTGGAGCTACAGAAGATACTTGGCAGACTGGTGCAGAAGGCTGACATCCTGGATGCCGTCTAGTATAAACCTATAAATGATGTGAAACTGAAGGTGAAACTAATGGTGGGATTTCAGACTCACACAAAATACTCAACAGAAGTAGATTTGAAGGAGGAAAAGATAAATCTTCTAAAGGAATAGGACAAACTAGAAAATACTCCTCCTGAGAGAGAAAACCGCCCGTAAAGAACGGAGCATGTTCAAAGAAAGTAACGTCCATAGATGTAAAATAATGACGGGATGAGGGATGGAAGCATCTATAACCCTTTTGAGCATGAGAGTAACCCATGAATACACATTTCAAGGCACGCGGATCTAGTTTAGATGCTGACCCAGTGACTTGGACGAAACATACATACCGAAAAACACGAGGTAGAATCTGAAAAACTGAATGATCCGGATAAGGAATTAAATACGGGGTGCAAAAACCAAGAACTCGATATGGAGACCGGTTGATAAGAAACACTGCCGTAAGAACAACGTCAGACCAAAAATGCGAGGGGACATTCATGCCAATTGATATAGCACGAGCAAGATCGAGAATATGATGATTTTTCTTTTCCGATTCACCATTTTGCTGCGGAGTTTTCATATTAGAGGTTTGATCCTCAATGCCATTGGCATTGCAGAATTTGTGAAGACCAAGGTACATAAATTCCCCACCTTGATCGGACTGAAAAACTTTAATGGTTTTCCCAAATTGAGTACGAACCATTGCGGTGAATGTCTGGAAAATAGAGGAGACCTCACCTTTGGATTTCATCAAATAAACCCAAGTACACTTTAAAAAATCGTCAATGAACAATACAAAATAACAAAATCCTAAACTAGATGTAACTGGGGCAGGACCTCAAACATCCGAATGCACAATATCAAAACAAGAAGAAGTTTTATTAATACTCAGCGGATACGTACTACAACGATGTTTAGCTAGTTCACACGTCTTACAAGACAAGTCAGACATGGATACTTTATAAAAAAAGGCTGAAACAAATAACGTAGATGCTCAAAGGAAATATGGCCTAAGCGGTGATGCCAACGTAGCACCCGCTTTATATTTTCCCTACTAGACATAGATTTTAACTAGAAAGCTTGAGGAGAAATAGAAGAGACATGTCCATCTAGAAAATAAAGACCACCCTCTTCACATCCACTGCCAATCATCTTCCGTGACACCAAATCCTAAAAAATAACATAATCAGGAAAGAAGGTTATACTGCAATTTTATTTATGGTAATTTTACTAATAGAAAGAAGATTAGTATCCAACTGAGGGATATGAAAGACATTAGGTAAAGAAAGGGAATCTACAATCGGGATACAACCCTTCCCTATAATAGGAGTCTCAGTTCCATTGCCAAGATGAACAGTTGGTCACCATGAACTAAAAGCACAAGTCCAGAAAAGAGAAGACATACCAGTCATATTATTGGTTGCACCCGAGTTAACAATCTAAGGTAAAGTTGGAGATGCATAAACACTATTTATAGATGCGAAGTTACCTGCATGAGATGCTGCAGATGTGGAAGACATAAAGAGAAGTTGTCAGAACCTGCTGATTTCATCTTGAGAGAGAGCACTAAAGGCCGAAGAATCTGGTACACTAGAGTCAGTAGATAAGTGTGCTGAGGACTGAGATTGGCGGGGTTGATAACCTGCAGGACGACCGTGCAAAGTATGACAAGTTATCTTTTGATGTACCCACTTACCACAATAATCACACTTTTTTCTCGAGGGACGAGAGTTACCGGAAGCCGTTGGTAACGGAGAAAAGCTAGGTGATGATGTATCTGAAGTTTGTGAAGGGCCATCTAATAGCTGTGAGGTAATCTTCAGATTTGGATTATTATGAACAGAGTTGAAGGACTAGACATCTTCAATCGTTCCAATCGAAGAAACGATCGAACTCAAACTTGACTCGTCACCGATAGCCATCGTGATCGATTACCTCAAATAAACCAAATAGATCTGAGATTCAGATCAGCATCTATCGCATCTCGCGACCGGATCCAAAAATCCAAAAAATAATAATTGCGGAAGCTTAGGTTGTGATCAGAACAACGCCACCAGAGAGATAGTGATAATCGTTGTTCTTCAAAATAGAGGAGAGAGATAGAGCGGCGGTGTGAATCAGACCAACATTAATGAAAATCGCAACCCTAAAATTTTTTTACCTCCCAACGAACTCACCACCAAGTTCGATCAGCGAGGGTATTGAACGATAACTCGCTCTGACACCATGTAGAAATAGATTAAAGAAAGAAAAATGTTATTATTGAATTGATTATTTAGGTTATATTATACCCTCTATATATAGGAGAAATATAGTAAGCTACTTCTATGAATAATCAATGTGGGACTAAAATAACATAAAATAGCCTTACTAATACTGTTATCTCTCCAAAAGTCTATATTAGCCATACTTCCAATCAACAAGCCAATGTGTCTACTTGATATAGCAGCTACTAATTAAATGCCAGACTAGATTGAAGATTTTTTATAATATTTGATTGTATCACCTTCATTGGTTTTGAATTTTGCCTTGACAAACTTGGATCAATCCCATTTTCCTTCGGTAAGAATCTAGTTTAACTTACAAAGCATTGCATTATTGACTTCTTTCATGCTCCTTATCCCCAGACCTCCATCTTGAATAGGTTTTTCACACTTTCACCCATATTAAAGTAATGCCCTTTTTCTGAGTTCGATCCCCAGTCCAAATGAAATTTCTCCGTATGGTATCCTTCTCTTTTATAAGTAATTATGGCCATTTGTAAATTGCCATGTTGTACACTAGAATTCTGCTGAGAACAGACTTTACAAGAACCACCCTTCCTTGAAAAAAGATCAATTTACCAGCCCAGCCACTTGCTTTTTTTCAAAAAAAATCCACCAAAGATCTGATAGCATTCTCAGTTACCTTTCCCAATATAAGTGGTATGTCAAGATATGTTTTTGAGAACACACCTTTAAAACCAAAAACATCTTTAACACTGCATTTCCTTATCAATTTTATACTTCCCATGAATATTTTGCTTTTGTCACAGTTTATCACAAGGCCTGAAGCTTTTTGGTAGATGAGCAGCATATTTTTCAAGTTTCTAAGGCTGCTGATGGAACCATTCACAAACATTAGAATATCATTTGTTGTTGGTCCATAAACCTGTTTGACTGAAACCATGGGCTTTATTTTCTTCAGTTTTTGACTTTTATCAAATTTATACTAAGAATGGTTTCTGCAATAGCAAGTTAGAAAAACTAGACATTAACAAAGATTGAAGTGTAAGTGGTATCTAATATGTATTTTAGCAAGAAACTGGATGTTTAAACAAATGACAATACTTGTCCTAACAAATGATAAATATGTTATGTAGAAGTGGCAATATATAATGTGAATAGGCGATATTTTTAATGTTAATATGCTAGTAATGTAGTTGAAGAGATAGCAAATATGTAGTTGGAGAGATAATAAATATACAGTTGGGTAGATGGTAGAGCCTACAGAGTGACACCATCTCTTATACAAACTCCATCTTATCATCGTATTCCACCCAAACGTGCTTGGCTATTTCTGTGGGGAAGAGGCACAGTCTTACCATCACAGGGGTTATTCGCAATATGTATTTGCAGATGACCATCACAGGGTATTCGTACTTTTATAACTAATTCTCTCACGTGTGCAATTCGTAGTTTGCCATCATAGGCTGGTAAATATCTAATGATAAATCACGAATTAGCATAGTACAAATGAGAAAATACCCTGTACAAATAATCAAGTTACATATGATAAATGGCCAAATTCAAATTACCAAATACAAATTACCACAATACAAATGACAAATTATCAAATAATATTGGTAAATACCTCAATGACAATTGACAAAATCCCACAATACAAATGTTATTTCATTCCTAATAATGAAACACATACACTTGCTGAGAATAGAAAACATTGTTGAAAATTTATTCGACTTCTTCAAAAATGGATAACCTTTCCTCGATTAGGTCAAACCTCTCCTCTAGAGCTTTAATGACGTCAACAATATGATTAACCTTCCAAACAATGTTCGCAAAACATGAAGCTATGCTATCTCCATGGTCTTCCATAGCGGATTGAAGCTTACTTAGAAAATCAAATACTCTCATAGAGAAGTCATTATCAGTATGGTCCTCTACTGTGGGTGACTTCTACTGGCAGGGTTTGTGCCTCCTATGGTGGTAGCTGGTTGCAATGATGACGTGTTTGGCGTCCAGGGCATTGTCGCCCTTTCAGTATTCCAGTGAAAAACGAAATTTGTGCGATCTATTTTTCCTTCTGTGATGCCTCCAGGGCCTTAGCCAAAAGTTACATTCATAACCAAATAATCTCATGTTTCATACTCACATTCTTAAAGATTAACATTATTAATCAGACAAAAGTATAATTAACATGAAATACTACAACAAAATGCAGTTAACAAAAACAGGATTTCAAAAATGACAAAAGATTGATTAACATGGTAACACATCAGCGTTATCTGGCACAATGGCGTCCTCCAAGAGTCCATGCTTCAAAAAATCATTAATGATGGTGAAACGACATTCTACACCATCTACTACCATGCCTACCAGCATTGTCTCGCTCCTTTTGTGGCGTCCAAGCATATTAGAAGATAAACAACACAATCACAATTATTAGGGTGTTGTGGATACTTTGCAAAACGGATTGTTCATTTCTTTGAAAAACCATACTTACTATCCTCTTACCCCATAGGACATCATTACAAATCTTTAAAATTAATCAACATTCTCGGGAACATCAAAGATATTTTATTTGCAATTAGCTGAAAACCCGGAGATAACATGTTTGTATTACCCCATTCAATAGGACACATATAGATCACTATTTCTTTCTTCTTATAACACACAACTACAAGTACTCAATGGTTGTCATTTAGATGCCACGGGAGAAGTATCATCTTGCAGTCTTACACATTATACCCTCTTTTAAAGTAATGGCTTACTAATTGTTCCCATTTTACTACAGAGACTTGAAATCAATGAGACTTATTCTTTAGTTCTTTGCCGCCTTTTTTCTACATCTTTAGCCATGCAGTGTACTCCCTATCTATAACCTAACATGAATACATATCCGAAGCTATAATGCTTTCCTCTGCTATGACCTATAAATTCTTATCAAACATTTGGCTCAGAGATTTCACGTAAACGTTGATGACCTATTCAATGAAAAATGACACTACAAAAAAATATATTATTAGGGACCAAATATTAGGACCGAGTGAAATTTGTTTATAATAATAAAATATTTGGGACGGCTTTTATTCAGTCTTTTATATTTTTGTTTATGGGACAAAAAGGATAACCCCATCCTTAATAGTAAAGTTTAGGGACTGATTAGATATCGCCGTCCCTAATTGTATTAGATTAGGGATTACTGGACAAAAGTACCATGAAAACGCGAAAAATAAAGGCCACAATTTCAACTTAATCTCACTTTAACGTAATCCTCCTCCCTTAACTCTCTGCGAGTAAAACCCTATCTTTTCTCCTAAGGCAAAACAAGTGGATGGAACTGAGACCCTCTCTTCTCTCCACTTTTTCATTTTGGATGAAATCACCAAATCACCAAATCACCAAAACACCATAACCTTGCTTATTGCTCCAATCACCAAATCAAGCTCAGGTCTCAAATCAAGCTCCGATCTCAAATCAAGCTCATTGCTCCAATCACCAAATCCTTTAGCAGGTCTCTCTCTCTCTCTCATTGACCTTACAGTCCCAAACTCTGTAGTTCATTACAGTGGTGGCGTCGAGAATGGGCCCAGCTTCGATTCAAGTGGCGATAAAGGAACCCCATTCAAGTTCAAGCTAGACCAATGTAAGTAACAATTTAATTTTAGTTCGTCTTTTCATTAGTTTCTTAATATCAATGCTTCCATCTAAGTGAAGAAATTAGCCCTTTTTTGTTATGAACTTAAAGGGTTCTACAAAGGTCAGTCAATAGAGCAGCCCTTTTTTGTTACGAACTTAAAGGGTTCTACAAAGGTCAGTTAATAGAGCTTAGTTTTCGGAAATCGGTCGGGCGACTCGATTGAGTTAAGGGTCTCACTATGACTACTTATTGCCCATGGCATTTGGATTGGTTTTATGTTTGGTGTAAAGCATGATCGTATTGGATATATTTTTATTTTCAGTTGAAGTTATCAGAGGATGGTATGAGGGAATTGCAACAATGAAGAAGGGTGAGATAACGATATTTAAGATTCCCCCAAACTTGGGGTTATGGAGAAGTGGGGTGTTAACCTCTTGTTCCTCCGAATTTAATGCTTATCTTCAATATGGAGTTTCTCATGTGGAATAGCATAAGAGATTTGTGTGCTGATGGAGGAATTATGAAGAAGACTATAATAAAGGTTGAAGGGTGGACTACCTCCAAAGACTCTTATGAAGTGTTAGGTAATTATGCTTATGATTTTGAATATTTTCTTGGGAACTTTAGATTTAATTTGGCAGTTGGCACTCAGAGACGTAATTTTCAACTCTTGCAAGATAAGTGATATTCATTCTAATTTCCATTTTACTTATTACATATTGAGATTACTCTTTTATTTTGACAAAATGCATTCTCTTGTACTGTAATGTTTCACCTACTCTACATTTCAATTAAGTATTAAGTAAGGCTCGAAAATGGAACAGTAGTCTCCAAGTTAGTTTCTGGTGTCAAATTTCATGTTAGTGAAGGTAAATTTATAATTAGGAGGATATCGTTCTTATGGAGTTTTTTAACAAATTCGTTTATGTTAAGATCTACTTCATTTTCTAAATTCTTTGTAACTCTAAGTAGGTTATCTATGTCCTGCCAAAGCATAGCTATTAAGACAATGAGGAAAGGCGAGATAGTAGAGTTGTCGGTGAAGTTTTTGTGTAAGTTGATATCTTCAAAGCATCCATCCCCAATAAAATCTTCATCCTTTCTATGAGCTTCTTATGAGTGTTAGTTGTATCTATGTCTAGATGGGGATGGGGCTACTAAAAGTATGTCTAGTATGAGTGTTAGTTGTATCTATGTCTAGATGGGGATGGGGCTACTAAAAGTATGTCTAGTTGTATCTTCATCCCCTTTAAAATTTTCATCCTTTCTCTCCTTTTAGTTCTACTTCTAGCGATTCGGTAGAAAATTTTCTAAGGAGACAAAATGGGATCAAGCAAAGAACTAACTAGAATAGTACATGTCATCTCTCTCTCTCTCTCTAGTTGTATAACATCTACTATATGTAGATTATATAAGCCCTATTATTTCCACTGATGTTTAGTTTTTAGCAAAAAATTTACACTTACTACCTGTGTAGTCTCTTCTCAGAGTACAATGATGTTTAATATTGCAAATAGTTACTATCTAAGCACTTCACACAAAAAGAAACCTATTTAATGTACAATATTTAATTCTTATGCATATGAAAGATGGAATCCTAAACGTTAGTTTTTTCATCCGAGATCCCATCCTTGTTGAGGTGTGACTTTTATCATATTCCTGAATCATAACTTGAATGATAAAGCTCTTAGCCTTTTGTTTGCCAGTCCAATCTTTTTCTATTAGAATCCTTAACTCCATAATTCTTTTTTCTTTCTTTTTTTCTTCCAGGTAGTGTAGGCTCCTGGAAGCTTTGAAATTCCCCTTGTTGCGGAAAGGTTAGGGAAACATGGAAAATATCAGTCGATCTTATGTATCAGAGCTGTGGTATGTATCTCACAGTAACCTATGTTCATTTTGAATTGTTGTGCGCAGTGTTTTTAGTTGCACCCTTTACAAGGTATTTTATCCGTATAACATGTTTCACTTCCCAAAATAAAGAAGTTAAAATATTGTCTTAATATTCAGAACTGGGCTAACTTCTCGGATTGATTTCCCTTCGTGTGCAGTAGTTTATTATTTATGATTTGTCTACTTTGTAATTGCCTTGTAAAAGAGATGTTATGATATGTTTCACCAAATTAGGGAGCTTTGTAACTATTTTTATTCTTGCAGCCAGTTATATGCTATGTGATTACCCTGTCCTAAAACCAAGTTTGCTTGTTAGTAGATAAGAGGTTATAGACTTGTAGGGTGTGTTTGGTTCGTGGAGGAGAGAATATATTCCCTGAAGAAAAAATAAATGTTTGGTTTCTTAGGACGAATTTGATTTTCACATTCGACTAAAAACAATGAAAACCGACTTCATTTTCATAAACTGAGAAGTTGAGTTTCCTTTTGCTCTTTCTCAAAACTATCTACCTTAAAACTCTCTGAGATGGAGACCATAGAAGAAAAAAATGTTAAGGGAGGAATCTGGAGGGCAGAAAACTGAGTATATCTAGCGAGAGAATCCATAGAAAGAAAATACCTGGAAATGAAATGCGAAGAGACTAGTAAGTGAACTACGTGTGTATACATAAGTGAATATTTGAGGGGTGGGAATCTAAAGAGGGAAACAGGGATATAAAAAATTAGAGAAAATCATGAGTGGAAGCACCAATAGATAAATAAATAGGAAACCTATTGAGAAAATAGAAAGGTAATCAAAATAAAACTTGTGGAAATGAATTTAAAAGAGAAAATTTAAAGAGATACTAGAGTGAGTGAAAATAGTGCAGTAGAGAAAATATAGAGAAAAATATAATAAATATTGGAGAGAAAAGTTAGAGAGGGGAAAATCTGGAAATAAGAGTAATTCAAAGGATTGAGAAACAAAATTGATGACTTAATGGCTAAATTATATAGTTAGAGAGAGAGAGTTTATGAAAGAGAAAATGCATATACGGCGTTTGAATGGTGTTTTCATGGTTGGTGTCATACTGCCATTGCATCAGTTAGATGCTGTAAGCAGTTTGAATATAGAATATGGAGGAAAAAGTTAGGATAGAGTTGAAATAATGACAGAGAGAAAAACTAGCGAGTTGAAATTTTTGTTACTTGAATCCTAAACCCCAAATATCTTAGCTCTTATATTAATAAGCATATTTTTATATTTCCTTCATTTTCTCATGTCAAACCGAACCAAAAAAAGTAGGTTTTTGTGATTTCATTTTCTACCATATTTTTTGAAAAGTTTCCTAGATAACAGTTTTCCTTTCTAGAAAAAACTTATTTGATTAAGACATTTCTTCAATGGAAGTTTATTTTTTCAGTATTTGGAAATGGCGTATCCCATAAGGCAAACACTTCCAGATTCTACATTTGATTTGTAATTAGGATTTGTTGTCTTATGTGCATGTCTTAGCGTTAATAATTCATAAGAGCCTCCAAGCCTGGTCGAGAAGGACAAGTTTAGATATATATTTTTCTTTCTTTATGCTATTACATGAGTTTCATGCGTATTTGGTGTTTTGGCCTGTGAAAACATGGCCACATGGACCAGGTAAGCTTACAATATGCAAATTTTAATTAAGTGCTCATTAATTTAAAAGTCATCTTAGTCTACCATTATTTTCTAAATTTTCATTTATGATTTAATTTATATCAAGCTATGCTGATTAAAATTGTGGAAAACTTCGTTTTGACATATCTTTCTTTTGTTTCATAGATTGGTACTGATATTCTTCCTTGGACAAAATGTTGGTTGCAAGAGTCCCATAGTCTTTTCAGGTATGGTTCATTCTTGGTGTATACGAGTATTTTACATTTAACTATACTATATGTTGAGTAGCATTTGGTGGTATAGTATCGCAACTTTAAGATATTTATACTCATGCTATGAAATTATACTTTATTTTGGTATTAATTTATGTAGTTGAGATTTATATATATAATACTACCATGCCCCGTAGTTGATATGACTTTAATGTGATATCTAATTGTCGTCCGATTTGTGTGGAATCCATAATTCTAGAATTTGGGAGTGTGCTGTGTATCCAGGCCATAAGCGCTCTCAAACTGAAAGATTACATTATTTATTTGAGTGCTTATAAATTGTATATGTTTTCTAGCATGTACAAAATGAAAATTTTCAATTTACAAGGGAAATGCTACCAAATTTTAGGTAGGATTTCATCTATTTGATTTGCTTCCGTGCATGACTGATATAGATGTAATGCGTCATTTGATTTATTATATTTTTAGTTTTACAATGTGTATTTAATTATTTTTTTGTTATCTTTTGGTTTGCAATTGTTTTTAAATGTTGTGGTTGAGGTTGTAACAATTTAAATTTTTTGGTTTCAGGTAGTTTCTTAACAACTATGGGAGCGATACAAACAAATGTTTATTGTACATAGAGATATTGTTCGTGTGTCGATCGTTCCATGTTTATGGTACAAGAGGTTGGATTATTAATTTAAATGCTCAAGTTGCATTTAGTGATTGAGCAATAATTTTTAATGTTCTAGGTAGATTGAAACCTTGTTTACCTATATGAAATTGGTATTTGTTGAACCTTGTAAATAAATAGTTATCTATTTTAAATTAACATGTGGTTGATGAATAATTTGTATTATTTAACAAGGGTGCATTTCAAATTGTAAAAATGCTACATTTAACATTACCTTCTCTAGTGGCAATTTATTCTGTCTCTATTAATATTGTCGTAAGCGGGTAAATTTTGACGTCATACTTTTAGAGTTAAACAAATTTGTCTCAAATTTTATGTATTAGAGACGGAATAATTTGTTTCTATTAATATTAGTGCCAGTGAGAAAATTTGGCACCATACATTTAGAGATAAACATATTCATCTCAAATGTTGTGCATTAGAGACAGAATAATATGTCCTCAATAATTTTGGCGTTGGTGGGAAAATATGGCACCATACACATCTAGAGAAACAAATTCATCCCAAATATTATGTATTAGAGACGGTTGCATTCTGCCCCCAGAAGAGTTGAAAAACAAAGACCTTTAGAGATGGATTTTTGTCCTCTCTAAAACCCTTGATAGTATTAGAAATGGATATATCAGTCTCTCATGTATTTGGGACGCCACCCTAAAGGACAATACTTTGCCATCCCTAATAGCTATAGAGACATATTAGTAGCATTTTGAGACACTTTTTTCCTCTTCCAAAAGTTTTTTTTTTTGGTAGTGCGATAAGTACCTATGAAACAAATGACAAGACTCAACCAAATAAATGACAAAAGACTACCAAAGAAATGACATAATTTTTAAAATTATAATTGAATACTGACCTTGTTGTCCACCCATTGCCTTGGATGTCAAGTGTCAAGAGAGTTCAATGAGATTGGTTCTTCCCCTATCCGCCTGAAAATGCTACGGTTGAAGTTAACATTCTCCTTAGATATCGGATCTTTCATGAGTGCGCAAACATTATCCACTTTAATTTTCTCTTCTTTAGCTATGGGTGTTTCGATAAATGAGGCATACAACACATTAGGAAGTAATCAGTCAAGGTAAGCATGCAATTAGCTCTATTTCAAAGCATATTTAATTTCATTGTCATCATTATCCTCCCTTGCTTCTGAGTTCGTTGAGAGAACAAGGTAAACACAATATATAACAATATTAGATTTACACAAATGATAAAAACATAGACAAATGATAAATGATAACTAGTGGAATGATAAAGTAAAGAATTGTACCTAAAATCATACTTTCTCCACATGCTTATTCTCCTCTTGAATTGGGATTTTCATCTCTATTGAATCTTTCACATTTCCATCAACATTCTCCTCAACCAGATCCGATTGTAACCCATCTATGACTCAGCCCACACCACTCTCATCATCAAGTACCATGAAATATTACAAAAGTAATATACTATTAAATAATACTAGGTAGTTTTCAATGTATGAATATTGCTTCATAAAAATGGTTAATACATACTTTCAGGATGGACTCGGACTCCTTCATTTTCTCGTTTTTTTCAATCTCAGACTCCCTTTCTCCACCTTCAACCACATCATTTTTAGCATCTAATCCTACTCTACTCTTGTCTATATTTTCCTCCTCCACTCTAGCATTTTCTAGAAATTTTTCTGCACTCTCCTTATCTAAATCTTTTTTTCTAATCCCCTCTATATTGCCAACTAATATATTGTTAACTAGCTCCACAACATGAGACTCGATGTCAACTATATCGTTATCTTTATCTTCATTTTCAACTTTGTCTTCATTTTTAACTTTGTCTTCATTCTTAACTTTATCCTAATTGATTTTGTTTGGGTCTTGAGTTTGGTAAGCGGCTAACGGATATAAGATTGCAAACAAATGATAATATAGATACAAGCAAATGACAATATATACTCAAACCAATAATAATAAAGACAAAACAAATGACAATATAACAGCTTACAAATGATATATAAAATGTAAACGAATGGTAAGAAATCTAATGAAGAAAATTTCACCAAGTATAAAAATGACTGGAAATACTTCCTCAATAGTACATTCCTCGTCCTTTTTATCTTTATTTTCCACTACTTCATGGGCTTGGGAATCATTAGTGCAGTGGTCTTTGTTTTGGACAACAACAATCTATATAATAATTAAGGAAGCAGAAGTGATATTCAAATGATAAATAAAGCCAAACAAATGATAATATATAAGCAAACAAATGATAATATATATGCAAACAAATGATAAGCCAGATGCAAACAAAATGATATTACACCTCCTCAACAATGGTTTGGTTTTTGGTTGCAACCATTTGTAAAGCAAATCAAATGATCAAGAGAGATATAAATAAAAGTAAACAACCAACCAAAATAAAAATATAATATGTGGGGTAAAGATTACCAACCTTAAGGTCACCACCGTAAACACCAGATATATTGCTCATATTCACAATGGCATTTTCATTTATGTCTCCCTTATCCTTAAACCACTATTCTTAACTTCAGTGGCCACCTTAGCCTCAAAACCATCATCGTTCTTAACTTCATTGGGCTCCATAGCCTTCCCAAACTCTTTTACCTCCAAACCTTTATCTTTAATGATTTGGTCTAAACCAACGCAATCTACGAAATTCTATGAAAGTATATGGAACATGATTAAATGATATGATGAATACAAACAGATGTTAATATTATACAAAGCAAATGATATTTTTTGTTTCACAAGGGAATGCACCTTAGTTTTTGATGTGGGTTTCCCCTTAGGGCCTCTCCTCGGCTTCCTGGTGATTAAAAACCTCAGAGGGATATTATCGATTTTGTCCTCAGTTTGAGCTTATTTAGTCTGACCCTTTTTGGGCTCAGCCTTCTTCATCATTACCTTCTTGCCTTTAATTTCCTAAACTTCATCACTTTCTCTCTTCTTTTTATTCCCCACATCAAGCTTGAGACTTTTTTTTTGTACATCTGTTTGCCATGTTCTTTGAACATTCGTACACTTTCTATATTTTTCTTTATTTTTCAGCATTTTCATCACGCTTTCGTTTCAATGGTTGTGGAGTATTAGTCTGAATGATCCTTTACAATTTTATTGAAATAGGTGTAGAATACTAATTTTCTGTATCTGGTATAGATAAATGAGGAGTATTATTAGCTGAACCAACAATCTATTTTGATCCCCTACTCGGTGGTATAACTGAACCAACAGATATTATGCTATAAGTGATAACACAAATTAAGTAAAAAACAATGACTTCCAGACATACCTCGACCATGCCTTCATAAGGAGCCATTCCAATATTAACTTTAATTCACCTGCTACTATTTTGTTGCGGCGACGGCTCACGTGCTGCTTTAGCTTGAAGTTCTTAAGAAGGTAAAAGAAGAAAATAAAAGACACACACAAGGCAAAATTCATTCATACAAGTGATAAAACATATCAAAACAAATGATAAATGGCACAACTTATACAACTAATACTTATCAAAGATAAATATGATACAGATAAATGATATGAATTACAAATAATGAGGAATGAAGCTTACCATGGCCTCTATCCCAATTTCATGCGCCTTATCTTATTTAGAAGGATCTAAAGGGTTTAAAAAAAAAAAGAGAATCAAATAACATCTTTTGGGAAGTAAAAAAAAAACTTCAGTTCAAAAGATGACATCCTCCATCCCTATAACCTTAGGAAGCTGGTTTTAAGTTCATGAATTCTAAGAAACTTGAGAGTAAGAATACTCAGAAACGCCCATATCATAAGTGCCCAGGTACATCTGATGAAGGATAATGCCCTATTAAATTTTTTACCTTCGGCAGATCGATACTCAGGCCAGTGAACTAATTGGCTCAACAAAAAATTATAGAGTTGCCGTCCCCTAAGGAATGTTTTGAAGTCGTCCAGATTATCCACTAAATCAATATACCTCTCCTAAACGTTTCTCCCTTCATTTGGGAGGATAAAGGATTGAATAATGTCATGCAAATTTAAGCGAAGAACATCCTCTGCAAAACAAAAACAACAAAGAGACACATAAGTGACAAAAAACTCAAGAACAAATGACAAACACAAGTTAATGACAATATATGCCTAAACAACTGATAATATATTTTATAAAAAATGACAAATGTTGAAACTTGCCATGATGTTGGTCCACTCTAATGGGGAACAGGTGAAACACGTAGCCCAAGAATTATAACAACATCTAAGGGATTCATATGCATTGTTGTCCGTCCAAATTTGAAATTCATATCGCCGACATGACGAACAAAAATTCAATAACTAGCCTTGATTGCATCTTGATCGGATCGGTCAATAACAATGGTGCAAAACAAGTTTTACCAATGGCTTCCCGTTCTTGTGGAATAATCGACTTTGATAGTAATTTATGCTGAACATAACCTGAACAACGAGATGTATTATTTTACTAATTTTGGCTACTCTTTCTCTTCTTCTCGTTGTCAACCTCCTCTAATATCTCATTCTCATTATCATTCTCAAACGGATCTTCTTCAGGTTCATCATTTTCCAATGGCTCTTTGAAAACTCTCTCTCACCATTTTTTTAGCACTCTTTTTCCTCACTGTTTAGACTATGAAAAAAGTAAACATCATTTCACTAGACATTTGGTGGGTAGAGAGAATGCAGCAACATGATTTCTTAAGAAATCATCATTCTCATATTCAATATATATATATATATATAAATATATATATATATATATAGAGAGAGAGAGATAGATAGGGAGATTTCAGTACAATGCGAGAGAGGATGGGAGAATAAAACTTACCAGACAAGTAACAGAAGGATGTTGAAGATTCCCAAATCAGTACAAAGCGAAAGAATTTTTTTATTTTTGATTGAAGTACTTAGGTTTTAAGAATCTAGAAAACAGATAGATGGCTGATGAAGGTGCAGTAGCCTACTCGCAGCCTTCCAGCACCAGTCGAATACTCGAAGGCTACATCGAAGCCTACCTAGAGACTCGAAGCCCAACAAGACTAGCAACTAATTCCAAGAAGCCTTCCGAGATGAATCGAACATTCGAAGGCATCATCGAAGCTAATTATGTTGTCGAAGCCAAAAATAGACGGTCGACACTAGAGAAACTTTGACCATTGTGATACATGGTCAAAGGCAAACACACCTGACAGCCAGTTCACTAGACAGAACTGTGAAACGAGCCGCCAAAAAACTACTGTGTCAGAATCGACTCCACGTATAGAAGAGCTGTCTCAAAGGATATACATGTAATCTGACCTTCCATGGTGACTCAGCCCTTTCCTATCTCCTATAAATTGGAGGGAGGAGACACTATGAAGGGGTTAGAAATACTCTCTCTAAAACCCCCATCAAGATTACCTTTGAACACCCTGTAACCTACTTCTTACTCGATCTGTCATCTAATTCAATATATATCATCTATCATTCAAATCCTCGCTAGAGATCGTGGAGAACCCAATTCATGGACTCCATGTAAGTATGTTAGTTCAATAAACTAGTTGTTTATAGTCTTATATATTTGCCAACGCTTCTAGCCGAGGGTAACCTTCAAGGTATAAGAGCCAAGTTTCCCCTCTACGAAATCAGGCCCATACATTTGGGGTCGTCTGTGCTATACCCACCCTGCCCAATCCTTCTTTTCTCTTTCTTTCCCCTTACAGCCATACTCAATGGCTCCCTCCCTTCGCTCAACCTCTGCCATCGTCGGAAACTCCGCCGGCGGAATAACGGCCCAACTTGCCTTTATCAGCCAACAATTTGCTTAAGCCGAGGATTGCCATACCAACCAGTTGCGTATTGAACGCGAAGACACACGACAAAAACATGAGGCTGAGCGGTAACCCCGTTCAGACGATAACGACTGACAGCATCGTCCTTTGGACGAACTGTGCCATATTGTTCGTGGGCTTCAACAAGTTCAAAACCAAGATGCTCCTCTGCGGTCTCGGGTACTTTCCGCCTTGCGCATCTCGGCCAGCGCCCGACTTGGGCCCCATCCCCAAACTGAGGCCCCCCTGGTCCATCTTGGTGCCAAGGGTGCCCCCATCACAATACCTACCAGCTTGGTCCATTTTGGTGTCCCCCCTACGGAAGATTCTTCCAATTCTACCTTTCGAACTTCTCGACACTCCATACGGCGACCTGCTTGAGAACGCTTCGGCGAACGCAGTGCTAAACATACCCCAAACCCGTGGCCTTATCACCCTCGACCCCAACGTTCTCCCCCTTGTCCTGCTGACCATACATAGTAGGAACTCGACAAAAAAATTCACGCCGCCCTTTGCATAAGCGTGTGCCCCACCCTAAATTTTTGGTGCCGTTTAAACAACCCTATTTTCCCGAAGCTACTCGTTGTCGAGGTATGTTCAAATTTCTATACCTCAAAAATCTATATATACCGTAATACTGACCCCCAATCTCACGTCCTCGAGTTCCAAAATTCTTTAAGCCTGTATTTCACAGCCGACCACATCTTGTGTCGCATGCTTCCCACCAGTTTTACTGACAGCCCTCTCAAATGGTACCACTGCCACCCTAATGGTTCTATCCAAAGTTTTAAACAATTGTCAAACCTTTTTATTTCTCAGTTTGCCTTTAATAAAGATCGTGAGGTCCGAGTCGATGCTCTCTTCAACTTCCGCAGGTCACCAAACGAAATGCTTGAAACTTTCACCAGGCATTTTCTCGATGAATCGTGCAAACTCAAAATCTTCGACTGTGCAAATGCCATTCTCTCGTACTCCAACGCTCCGCCAGACCACAGCCGTGTTAAGGAATATATCGTGCTTCAAAAGCCACGAGCCCCAGGAGATGTTATCTAAAGTCAACGGATACATCGACCTCGAACGTCTCCACGAATCTAATTGTCAGGGATAAGCCTCAAGCACCAACCACAACAAACCTCGACCATCGATTACACCCATGGTCGCTCTCATCTCGCAAGAAAACGCAGCTGCAAATGCCTTCATTTCGATGCTCAGTCTTCCGAATCTCAAGAAAAATGGCCCATGCCAATTATACCAAAACTCACTGCTCCCATCAGCACCCTTCTCTCACATATCCAAGACAACCCTATCCAGCGTACTCCCTTCCCCATCGAGGTCCGCTAGGACGAGCTCTACTGCCAAAATCACAAATGCAATTTCCACCCCACAAATAAATGCTATGCTCTGCAGCGATTGCAGGAAATGATTCTTAAAGCTGGTCGTCTACATCAATATGTTGCCGATCTCCCCAACTATCTTAACGGGTTGTATCTCAAGCCTCAACCCACTCCTAATACTGATCCAGCCGAGGTACATATTTTCCAGCTCCACCTCATAAAAGTTAATAACATCGATAATGGTCATATACTCGAAGCAAGCGTAAATGAGTCGAAGAATGCTGTAAGCTTACTTATCAAGAGAAATTACCCATCTTTCTACCTAAATCTTGCCAACATCCTCGACTTGAAGGTATATCCTTCATCGATTGTAACATCTCTCGCATCCTTTTCCCCCATTCCGACCCTTTGGTCGTCATGATCAAGGTTGAACATCTCGTCATATACACAATACTCATTGATACGGGTAGTATAACAGACATGCGCTTCCTTCAAACTGTCTGTGCCATGCAAAAAACTGACCTCACCATACTAGCAAACATCGAACTCAAGGGCATTAACGACGCTACAGAGGTTGCCGCCGGTTGCCTTAACCTCCCTGTCACCACCGGTCCAGTTACCCTCCAAACCAGTTTTTTTGTCATCGACAAGAAGTCTGAATATTTGGGCATTCTAGGGTGTGATTGGCTTCATGCCATGAAAACTATACCTTTTACCTATTACCAGACATTGTGTTTCACTACACCTTGTGGCGTGTAGAACATGAAAGGCTCCCAGCGCCTCGCCCACTCATGCGAGCACCCCGAGACCAACCTTACCAGGAAACTGGTAAAACCATATCAATCACTGCACTTTTCTCTCACCACACCCTCGATCCCATCTGCCACGCCTGTCAAACCTACTATTTACATCAAACTCGACGGACCTGGTCAAGGCATATTCATTGGCAGTTTCTTGGATGAGGTCGAATGCCACGAACTCACAATATTTCTTCGTGCAAATAAAAATATCTTCGCCTGGACCTTCTATGAGATTCCCGACGTTGACCACAACATGGCTTGCCATGAACTTGATCTCATCCCTAAATCCACAGCTGTGAAGTAGAAGAAACGTACTTTGGCACCGAGGATTTGAGATGAAGGGATTCTCGAGGTCAAAAAACTCCTAGCCGCTAGTTTTATTAGAGAAGTCAAATACATCGATTGGATCTCAAATATTTCCGCTGTACCCAAGAAGAATGGTAAGATCCAAATCTGCGTTGACTTTACAGATCTTAATAAACGCAGTTTTCCTCTCCCGATCATTTCAGTCCTCCTGGACGCAACAGCCGGTCATGAACGCCTATCTATGATGGACGTGGCTTCGGGTTACAACCAGGCTCCCCTTCTCCGTGAATATCAACTTAAAACTTCGTTTATCACAGAACACGGACTTTACTTTACTATTTTAACATAATGCCCTTCGGCCTAAAAAACACAGGTTCCACTTGCCAACGCCTTGTTGCCACCATGTTCAAACCTCTGTTTATCAAGTCAGTTGAAGTTTATATTGACGACATGTTATGTAAGAGCCTCCAGAAATATACCCATATACAAGACGACGTCTTTTCCATACTTCGAATACAATATGAAACTAAACCCCGACAAGTGTCACTTTGGCGTGTCTTCAAGAAAGTTTTTGGGTTACCTTATTAATAAATGAGCCATCGAAATTGACCCTACACAAATTCGAGCCCTCGTCAATATACCCTCTCCCCGAACATGAAAAGACGTCCAAAAGGTCGCTGGCAAAATAGCTGCCCTAAACGGCTTTATCTCTAAATCTACTGACCATTGTGTTTGGCTATTCTCCCTTTTAGTGATCAAGGTGTTCATAAAACCAAAATGAAGAGCCCCGAAATTAACTGGACACCCGAATGCGTACAAGCTTTTCTCGAACTCAAAATGTACATTAGCCAGCCACCTATCATCAGTACCCCGGTCGAAGGCGAGGTGCTTACTTTATATCTTGCAGTCACCGAGACCTTTATCAGCTCGGTCCTCATCCGAATCGACGCCAATATCGAGAAACCCGTCTATTTTATTAGCAAGACCCTAACCCCTGTTGAAACATGATACACTAAACTCGAACGTCTATTGCTTACTCTTGTCTATATCTCTCGAAAGATTAAAGCATACTTCCCAAATCATATAATTTGATCTTTGAAAGGGGTAAAACTTGGAACTCATGTCCAAAGTTTTGATTTGGGAATTTATTGTTCTCAGGGTCCAATTTGAGAAAGAGTGCAATAACTTGTATTTATTTTGTCAATTACCGACTAACTTGTACTTCTAACAATTTTTAATATGTTAGTCTCCAAATAATCTTCAGTGTCTTCAATTAGTAAAAAACTATCTAATTTAAACTTTAGCAACTAAAAATCTTCTGGCATCGCAATTTTGCTCACATCGTACTCAGCTTGTTTTTGGAATTTCTGACAAGATAAATTGTTGTCTCTATCATTTTAAATTGATTAAAGAAAAGAATGCCCATTCTCAATACAAGATCATCCACTCTAAAAACATCAATAAGATGACCCAATATAGCGAAGGCACTAATCAATGTGTTTTTAGAGAACTAAAAGCTAGTATAACAAATACCCTTTCCAATCACCCCTCAAATATTTATTTTTCGTAGGAAAACAAAATCTGCAATATGATAACATCCTTTTCATACAAAATCACAAAAAATTATTTAGGCTGTTATTTAGATCAATAAGCATAAATTATCCCACAAAAGTAAAACTAATAAGTTGAAATTATAGAAAGAAGATGTACATCATGAATGCAATTCGTATGAATTACAACTCCTTTGGTACTCTCTTGATCAACAAATCCCAATTCAAAAATCATAAAATATGATAGATAGAGAGAGAGAGAGAGAGAGAAAGAGATAAAGTACTTCTAATGAAATAAATAACAACGTATATTAACACTAAGAAGGTGTTTTGATGCATCATATAAAGTGACATGAACCATATAAGCCCATGTAACTGGTATCAGCTTTACATGAACCTTGCTCAAATCTTACTCCATTAAACCCTATACAGCTCTAAACAAGAAAAATCAACCATGCAGAGAAAAATTGAAGGACATAACATTACCCGATCTCACCAAATTCTTTAATCACACAAAATTCATTCAAATGTTTACCCAATCTCACCAAAATATGATCTTTTTCCATTATTCTGTGAAAACAAGTGAAGTTCTCTCCAAAATTTATTCAAATACTTACCAAATCTCACAAAAATTAATTCAAATATTTACACAATCTCATGAAAACTTTCAATCACGCGAAATTCTTTGTTCTTCCTTCCTTATTTGTGACCAAACCTACCCCAAAATAATTTGTTCTTAAGATACTAAGTGAAACCCCTTGAATAACATTACCTAATCGATGAGAGAGTGGGAGAGAAAGAGAGTACATCGATTTGGAAGAAAGTACTTACAATTTAGATATAAAAGTTTTTGTTTGAGAAGAAAAGAGACTCAGAAGAGTTTATGTTGTGTGAAAAGAAAGATTCTGAAGTTTGAGAGAGAAATAATTTTTTTGTTTGTTTAAAGTTTTAAAAATTTATATAAAATGCCAATTGATTTGGCTCACTTCATTTGACTTAACGTATAAATCTTAGCTCATCCTACCCTGAAAAGATCAATTTTATGCTGTTAGCATGTGCTCAAAATCTGCACTATCAAAAACAAGTTAAGGAGATTAAAAAGAGATCAAAACACTTAATCGGGATATGATCGAGTCTAGTGCATGCACACTATCTCCTTAAGACAGATTCGCCCCTGCCACCGTGTTTTACCGGATATAATCGGCCCCAGCCTCCCAGGATACAACGATCAGTCGCAGAGAGAAGAAAGTACTTCTATCTCTCTGCCAAACGAACCTTGATTGCGTCTGTTTTCTCTTTTGAAAATGACTCAAGAAAACTGACTAAAAAAAAAATGAAAACGAAGTTGGGTTTATATAGAGTATAGCTGACTCTTCACCAAGGGTTACACCTCAAGTTAGTGCCTCTTCACCAAAAGGTCATACCTCATGTTAGTGCCTCTTCACCAAAGGTCACACCTTAAGTTAGTGCCTCTTCACCAAATGTTACATCTCAAGTTACGACTCTTTTCCAAAGGTCACACCTTAAGACACGACTCTTCACCATGGGTCACACCTTAAGACACACCTCATGATGTGTCTGTTGGAGGCAACTCAAATCACGCATATTGCATCTCTTAAGTAAACTCTTACTTATAATCTAGAGTTGTGTAACCTACATGCCCAATGTGGTACAAAAATAAACCTCTTAGATATCAACCATTCAATCAAAGGATAAAACCCCAAAGTTTTTTTTTCCAACAATCCCCTACATTTGAACTGTAACAGATAAACTCAGACCAAACAAAAAAGAAGAGGAAGAGAAAAATAGGGAATGATCCTGCATCGAGAGAGGTATCTTGTGAACTTGAACCTTCCTTAGTAAAAAACTATCGGATTTACGCTGATTAGTGAACATAGGTCTTGAACTGTCAGTTTTAGTGTAAACCATGACAATAGTCTTCACACAGTACATTTCGAAACGCAATCGGCTCTCACAGTTGTGTTCAATTTGGCCCTGAACAAATCCCAGATTCATGAGTGCTATTAGATAATTTTGCCTTATAAAATTCTCATAGAAGCGGCTCAACCTCACACTCATATAGGTAATTTCCTATTAAGAGTACCCTGTCGTACCCCACTTGTAAATACAAGTTATAGGAATCATTCAAAGCTTAAATAGCCTACCCTAAAAATCACTACAGGTTGCACTGCCTACATCATGGAATGAACAAGAGTTTAGATCTCCTGATCAGTGCTTATGGTGAGTAACTCACAATCTATTTTCCTATTGAACATAGATCATGGGAGTACCAATTAACTTGGATAGGTTTCCGCTGAGGTTACTCATAATTAAAGGCTCTCATTCCCCTCGATGTACGGTATTCTTGGACTCTGACAACTCTCATTGTAAACGGATCCGTTAAATTGTCTTTAGACTTCGCAAAGTCAATATAACACAATTTGCATGTAGCCGCTCACAAAACTATGTCGACGACAATAATGTCTTGACTTACCAAAAGAAAATTCCTTAATAAACTTTCTAACCACCCAATGATTTTCCGGTCGGGCTTTATCTATTAAAATGAACTCAATTCCATTATAAATTTGGCTATATAAGTTTGTTTTGAGGAATTCCAAAATACGAGTGCAGTATGAAGTGTAAAATCATAACCCAATAGTAGATTTTGACTTTAAAATTCTAAAATCAACATGTATTATAATATACCATTGGAAATTAAGTATAGTGCAAACCATAGTCTAGGGTGTACTCCCAGTACCTTAGTACCCTGACTAATGCTTCTTTGTTTAAATATGCATAACATCCCCCACATTTTTAATAATTTATAGGAAGACACTCTGCTTTTCCAAAACTATGCCATAAACAAAGCTGTTATAAATAATGCTTTCCCCCACAATTTTTAATAATTTAGAAGAAAATACTCTGCAGTCTCTAGTCTACATAGAACGGTCCCGAAAAACAAATACTCTTATTATGATCATCACTAAACTGAAAAGAAACTCTAAGTTAATTCTCATGCGTTGTAGAAAAACCAATCTCATTAGTTTAAACTAATTTGAACGAGTTAACCCTGAATCGTTCCTCAAATACTTTATTTGACAAATTAAAGTCATTCCATAACTAGACAATCCTGCAAAGAAACTCTTCTTTCATGGATGTTGTCATGGGATCGGAATGTGTCTTGCAGCATTCCTCAAAACAATAAAACCCATGAGTACGATGCCACAGGTAATGATTTTGAGTTATATTTTGGTAGGCAATTCAGTATAACAACGCTGAGAAAAATAACAGCGCTGAGAAATTAAGCCTTTGAAACCAATAGTCATTAATAAACATGATCTCCTATTTAACTCAGAATAATTCCCAAGTCTAGGACTATCGAATACACGAGTAAGTGTTGTTCAACACTCCCATTTAACAATAAAGAAATACCCAGAACCCCATCATTAAAATCAGCGATATCACAGACAACGCTGCGATGCATACCACATTTTAATTTCAGTAAGCATTTGTCAGAGTTTCTCTTCTTGAAAATAAACTATCTAAAATCAGCACCTAGGTCTCAGCTCCTCAATGAATGACCCTTATATTCCTGACTCTTCAAAGCCCAAATTTATCCCCATAAATCAGCAATTTAACAAAGGGATCAAACTAACACTTTAGGTACATCAACCAAACAAAACCCAAACGATGTAGATCGAATTGGAATGGAAGAACGAGGGAGAACAAAAACCAATTACCCAATTCTCAAAACCCATCGTTATACCTCCGTACTTCGAATAACTAGAAAAAATGAAACCCATAAGTACCAATCCGAATCTCGAATCTTGTTATAGCCATTCATGGTGAAGATTGGGAAAGTCTTGATAATCTTCTCCCGCCATAAAATTCTCTTTCTCTGGCTCTAAAGATTTTTCACTTTCTTTTTCACCATCAATTACTCACAAAAATAAAAATCCATTTTCCTTTGAGTCACAATTTTCAACGTAAAAGGATGGTTCATCAAATCCTCGCTAGAGATCGTGGAGAACCCAATTCATGGACTTTATGTAAGTATGTTAGTTCAATAAACTAGTTGTTTATAGTTTTATATATTTGCCAACGCTTCTAGCTGAGGGTAACCTTCAAGGTATAAGAGCCATGTTTCCCTTCTACAAAATCAGGCCTATACATTTGGCGTCGTCAGTGCTACACCTACCCTGCCTGATCCTTATTTTCTCTTTCTTTCCCCTTATTGCCATACTCAATGGCACCCACCCTTCGCTCAACCATTGCCATCGTCGAAAACTCCGCCGACGGAATAGCGGCCCAACTCGCCCTCATCAGCTTACAATTGGCTTAAGCTGAGAAGTGCCATACCAACCAGTTACGTATTGAACGCGAAGACACACGACAAGAACTTGAGGCTGAGCGGCAACGCCAATTAGACGATAACAACCGACAACATCGTGTTCTTGATGAACTGCGTCATATTGTTTGTGAGCTTTAGCAGGTTCAAGCCTAAGACACTCCTCTACGGTCTCGGGCACCCTCCCCCTCGCGCGTCTCTGCCAGCGCTCGACTTAGGCCCCATCCCCAAACTGAGGTCCACCCGGTCCATCTTGGTGCCGAGGGTGCCCTCATCATAATACCTACCAGCTTGGTCCATTTTGGTGTCCTTCCTACGGAAGATTCATCCAATTCAACCCTTCGAACTTCTCGACACCCCACACAGCGACCTGTTCGAGAACGCTTTGGTGAACGCAGTACTGAACATACCCCAAACCTATGATCTTATCACCCTCGACCCCAACGTTTTCTCCCTCGTCCTGCTTGCCTTACATAGCAGGAACTCGACCAAAAAAATTACGCCGCCCTTTGCATAAGTGCGTGCCCTTCCCCGAATTCCTAGAGTCGTTTAAACAACCCCATTTGCCCGAAGCTCCTCGCTGTCGAGGTACGTTCAAATTTCTATACCCCCAAAATCTGCAAATACTACAATACTGACCCCTAATCTCACGTCCTCGAGTTCCAAAATCCTTTAAGCCTGTATTCCACAGCCGACCACATCTTGTGTCGCATGTTTCCTACCTGTCTCACTAACAGCACTCTCAAATGGTATTGTAAGGACCAAATTTCGTAAAGCTCGAACTAGCTTGAAATCGATCCTTACACCAAGAACTACTATGCCAAGAATTAAATAAGAGATAGCACTTAACACAGGGGATTTAGCATGGTAAACCTGTGAATAGGTAAAAACCACGACCTCGAGTAGAGGATTTTGTGAAAGTAGTATTATTGCTTGAGAGAGTGAAAGAATCTAATTCCAAGAGTTTATCTAAGATAAAATAGCTAGAGATCAGATAATTGTCTGTGTAGAATTCTTTTCTTTCTTCCCCCTTTTCCTTAGGAGCTCTGCACTTTTATAGACCCTGCTCTCATCTTGACATCGTGCTCGAACACGTTCTCCTGAAAGTGGTAGTTATGGGCAGTTGAGTGGTTAACTGCTAGCTCGTGGGAGACAGGTGTATGTTGATTTATTCTGTTTATATCTATTGTGGACGATCCACGTTCTGCTTTAGTTCGCAGTCGATGTGTAATTGTTAACGCGTTTGTTTAAGTGTGAGTCTAGTATTGGATAAGGTCGAGTCTTATAGAGCTCGAGGCATAGATGAGATCGAGTGTCCTTAGCTCGAGGGATAAGTCCCTACAATCGCCCCCTCGCAACTGAAGTTACGTGTGGCTTTAGTTGAGATAAACCCGAAAACTCGGACCTTGTGATGACGTAAGCGACGCTTGATAAACGGAACGTCTGTATTGAAGAGTGTGTTACCATTATGATGCGTGTGTGTCATGGGCAGACTGCTAGTTTTCCTGAGCGGATGACTGTTTGGGGAAACAACGTGCATTAAATGTGGTATCGCTATAAATAGTGGTCAGATTTGATTGCCGAATAACCTTTAACACATCTTTGCTGCAGGGAAAAACAAACATGCCTATTTTGTAGAGTGAGGAAAAAAAAAATAAAAAAAAATAAGCTTTTTGGAATTGTACTTTTGCAAAATTATGGCTAAGATGAGGAATCAAGTGTATCATACTCAGTTTTCTTTCATCAAGGAGGGATTCCGGATATGGTTTTGTGGTTATCAGAGTAGGGAGACTCCCTTTGCTGTTTTGTTGAAGGAGTATTGTTTGAAATATTTTCGGGTATTATGTAGCGTCCGATTTAGCGGCCGGGGTGTATGCAATGCAAAATCCTTGGTTTCTACTGATGTTCTGATTTCTAAGGTAGGAGTCCTCCTCAATTGCCATGAACTCTGGGTTAGTAGGGATAAGGAGGAAGAGACGGCGGTGGTGGAGGTGGAAGATGGATCGCTTCTTTCGGTGTCATTGCTTTTCTTTTAATTTTTCATATAGGGAAATAAAGGGGAAAGAGGTTTTTGACCTGTTGCAGTCTTGTACTTTTTGATCTGTGGTTGAGGTTTTTCTGGAAGATCAGGATTATCTTGGCAACGAGAAAAGAACTAGAGACCCGTTTTCATGTCTGAGAAAGTATTTGTAATATCGAGCTTCAAAGAGCTTGATTCTGTAATTGTAAAGCAACGCTGTAGGAGTAGTTCTGTAACCAACTTGTTATAAAAATTGAGCGTAATAAAAGAATATTTTGTTTGTTTGTTTTTTTTTACTAGCGAAAAAGTAGAAATAGTCGACATGTCATCGAGCTGTACATAATATGGGAGTGAATAGTTGGTGGGATAACATACTTTATCCTACCACGTAAATGAATCGAGCTTAACAGATGTAAACATAAAGCTCGAAATATAATTTTTAGGGAGCTCGATTATGCACGAAAAGATAATAGTAAGTAGCTCGAACCCGGGAAGAGTGGGTTATAGAAACTAAAATACGTTGTGTATAGTCAATCAAAAAATTAGTCATGTTAACTGAATAGTATAAAATTATGACTTGTTCTTTAAGAAGGTTATTCATAAAAAAATGGTGAAGACTCGTTCTCAGAGGGCTGTTGAAGCGCATGTGTTGAACAACTTGCGTTTATCATTCAAGATTGATGAAATAAGGGAAGCTATTTTTGGGCAGAAAGGTTATGATGCGGTTCTGCTTGAAACCCGAGCGAACTACGAGGGTAAGACTGATGTAGAAAGGGGTGCGGAAGTGAACCGTGTTTACTGGTCTGAGTCCGTGCGTACCTGTTGGCGGTCTATTGAAGATCATAAAAAGTTTATCCTGATGATAGCCAGGGAGGAGATCATTATTGAGGATATGGATATTGCCTCAGGGCTGTTGAAGGCTTGTGGTGTTGTTGGGCACACCGGTTGCTTCAAATGCAAGTATCTTGGGGATTTGAGTGATTGATTATTGTATTTTTGAATTTTTGAAATGTAATTGCCCGACTTTACTTGAAGAAAAAAAAAATCTATTTATGAAAATAGGCTATGACTTGGATTGTTTGTTGAAACTGAATTTTTGAATTTGTATTGCTAATTGATATTGACGTTAAAGTCAAGGTGTATAAGTAGGGCAAACAAATGTACGTGAAATTTCAAAGTAGAAAATTCAAAATCATGAGTTTGGGGTATTATGAAAATAGTGAGACCAAGAGGCTGAGAGATACGCTAAAGTATAATATTTGGTGTAATGATGGGAAAGTGTTTTTACCGAAGCGGTACGACACGTCTGACAGGTTCAGACGAATAGACAGCTTGGTTTAGGAATCGAGGACTGCTTACTGGAAAACTCCAAACCACAAGCGGTTCAGAGAAAGGTGCATTAGTACCCCCTCTCCTCCCTCTCGGAATACAGAAAACCAGAAAATGAAGAGAAGGGTTAGAGAGAGAGATCTCAACTGACGATTCCACTACCGCCAAAAGAGGAAACGATAAGAGGAAAGCAGTGACTAGGAGTCTCAATTGCAGACTATGAGAGGAGGCTAAGATCAAGGAGGTTTTGAAGAAGTTATAGAAATTGAGCAAACTGGTACGGACCAACGCTGCAGACTCTCACTCGGGTGCTGGAGGTAAGTCTGTCTTTAAGTTTACAAGAGTTTTTGTATACAAATATTTATTGTGTCGGGATAAGGATGCAATCCCTACCAAACATAAAAAAATGAAATAAAAATATCAATGGGAATAATGACTGTGGGGCAATAAAAATTGTTTTAAGACAGTTTGTGATTGTATAAGTGATCCAGTAGTATGAGATAAAAATTGATATATATACCTCGACCTATCTATAGGTTTTGTTGGACCAGCGTTTTGTAAAGTAGACCCTTTACTATTGATAAGCATGGCTACGATTTCCGATTGTGCAAAGGCTGATGAAGCAGACCTCGTAGGGAATTTAACTCCTGTCATTGGAGTAGGGGATGAAGAGGATACTGTAGCCGAATTGATAGAATGGACTCGTCTGATGGGTGCTCGTGTTGAGTACCCAACAGGTTCTCATCGGTTTAGGGAGTTTTGTAAGGCCAAAAGTAGCATAGATGGGATTTGGGGGCACGCTTTCGGATATAGGGGTAGTTTTTTTAGGACTTGCAGTGTCAGTCAAGGAGGGGATTACCTGTGGCGTTTGGGGGACGAAGTATCCTTGGAGTACGTCCAAGGCGTTGTGAAGGATAATCGAACTGATGGGCTTTGTTGCTATTTAGCCCAGTTCGACTATGGGTTAACGCTGCCTTTGAGCAATTTGGCTAAGAGTGTTATGAATATAATTGGGGCTTGCCCGGCGCAATTGAATTGTAATTTTTGGGAAGTTATCCTTGTATGCGAAACCCTGAATGAGAGATAGGCTGCATCTGGTAGTGAGAGTATGATCACTGCCAAGGATTTCCTGGAGTATTATGCTGTGAAATATGTCACAGCAACTGATGGTGCGTATCTTTCTTCTAGTTCTTCAAGACCATGCTTTTTCGACATGTCTTCAACAGGGCGAGTGTGAAACGACAACCTTTTATGGGTGTCTGGTGAATGTCTTCAGCGGTCTAATGAGGAACCTCTGGAACTTAATAATAGAACTATAACAAAGGGTAAGTATACCATTGAAAATTGAACTATCATTTGTATGTTGAATTATACTTCTATAGTTGATATGTATCTTATGTTGCTGATTTTTATGCAGGAATTAATTGCAAAGTTTTGAGGAAGGAATCTTTTATAGACGTCGTTGCCAGGGAAGGCAACGAGCTCGAAGCTGTTCTCAAGGAGTTAGAGATAAGTAAATTCAAAAGGGTAGATAGTAAGGACGACAAGGTCAGGAGATCGCAAGCGAAGAGGAGACTGGTTGGGAAAACACCAGACTCAATGGAAGTGAAATTGTCAACTCCTGAACTTAATAGACCCTTGAAGCTCGCGCGGCTCAATTAAATTCCGGATGGGCCAGTGGACATGGCCACTGTCTCTAGCACTGTTGTACGGAACCTGGCGAAGAAGAAGGCTGTAAAAAGGGGGGCTGCTCCTCGTTCTATTACGTCGGTCAGTGTGAACGATAACAGTAAGAGGAGGAAGGTAACTTCTCCCATAAAGTCGCAGGAGGTGCTAGAGGAAAGCGATAAGATCGCTAGGGGGGCAGACTTGAGGCCGCGCTTTGTGGTTGAAGCCAGTCTCTTGGAGGAACAATATCGAGTTAAAGCTCGAGAGAAGATGGTTGCTGTTATGGATGATGAGTTTAAGAAGGTTAGTAAAAAGTTGATTTTGTCGAGCTATTTTGTTGCTCGAGCTGACTTATTTCTTTTTGCAGTTTGCTCGTACTCTGAGGGACGTTCAGCTTGGTTTGCAGGATAGGTCGATGGAGCTGGAAAAGAGGATCCCCCACTCAAGGGGGTAAAAAACCAGTTGGAAGAGAACCTGACTCGGGAGAGGGGAGCTTTCCAGTTGGAGCGGGAGAAACAAAGGGAAGCTGCTGCTCTAAAGCTGAAGAAAGTTAGGGCCGAATGTGAAGCTGAAGCGGAACGATTGGTTACCACGTCTGCTATTTCTCGGAACAACCTTGTAGGGATGCTCTACCAGCTGAGGTATACAAAGGCGGAGATTATGGCATTCAGCGAAGGGAATTATGAGGAGATGGAAATTATGGATGAAGAGGAGGTTGAAGAAAAGGAGGATGGCCTAAATGTTGCTGAAAAGACCGCTGCCGATAACCAGGAAACTATTAATCAGGTAGGATGATCATGTAATGAAACATTGGTTGTGAAACATGAATTCGAGCTTTGTAATATTTTATTGCTGCTTGATGCCAACAACATTTTTCTTATGAAATTCCGTATTGTAGGAGATAGGAAGCTCGCGCCTCAGAGTTGTAGACTTAGAGGGCTTGCTTGAAGTGGAGAAAAAATCCTCTGCTGAATTGCAGGCTAGATAATTCAGATAAATTAATAACTAGATGAATAAGAATTTAATAGAAGAAAGGATATGTACCTTGCATGTTTATTCTAGTTCAGGATGTTTGTGTATGTACCCTCTATCTTGCGACCAAAACTTATTATTTTCAGTAGGCCAAGGAGGAATTGCATGTTTCGAGCTTGTAGGTGTCTGTATTACAAGTTTATCAGTATGCTTCTGTCGATCTGTTTCTCCATTAGGTACTGATGTTGTGAGTCCCTGCTAACTATTATGCTGAAGAAGCTAGATATTGCTAGAGAGAGAGAAGAACAGAATCTTTTGTATAATGCTGAGTATGCAAAAGAATATGAGGTTTGTTTTCCTAGTATGAAGATCGATTAGATGATAATGTGAAGCTTTCTTTAAAGCTCGAAGAAGCTAAGAGACAAGCCGAGGAAAAGACTGCAACAATTTTGAGCAGGGATTTGGCTTTGAACCAACTTACCAACGAACTTGCTGAGTTGAAGGAAAAGGCTGCGTCAGGTTCACGGCACGAGGTTGAGTTAGCCGAATACCGTATTAGAGCGTTAAATGAAGAGATATCTGATATGAAATATAACATTCGTACTATGAACGAGCAGCTGTTGAAGAGAGAGATCGAGCTGGATACTGCGCAAACTAACTTGGCTGTGTCTGAGGCTGATTTTTTAGAATTGAGCAGTAGTATTGTGAGAAAAGATCGAGAAATGCGTAACTCTGTACAAATACGTGATAGTTTGATTGCCAGGTTAGATCGTTTGAAGGCTGATTTACATCGCTTAAAAGGGAGAGAGACTCAAAGCAGGGCTAATTTAGCAGAGATTCATGCCAAGGACCAAAGTTTGGTGGATGATTTGGCCCACGCTCGTGGAAATGTAAGGAGGGCTGTGCAACGTGAAAAGGAGATGAATGAAAGAATTAATCAACTCTGTACGCGAATTTCCGAATCGGAGTGGGAATTACGTGTACGTGAAATGAAGTATCAGAAAGATCTAAAATTCGAATTGGATAAAAGGGATGGTGAAATTGCTTCTGGAGAGGGGAGTCGAGAGATGAAGGAATTTCTTCGCCGAAAAGAAGAGTTAGTGGAAAATATGCGTATTGATCTCACAAACTCTCGGCAGAAGTCGATAGATCTTACAAGGCAGATGAGCAAATGTATTGATCAATTTACTGCTGAACTGGCTGAATCGAAAACTCGTCGTTTGAAGGATAACAAGCGCACTGCTATTACTCACCAAGCCTTTAAGGAACTAGTACTTCATGAATAATAAAAATGTGATGGTGAAGCTTTGCATCAACGACAATTAAGCGCATTGGTTGTATTTTTTGTCGAGGAAATAATATTCCTGCAGATTGAGAGAGATTTGATGCAAGATTGCTTCTCTGGAAGGACTTGTGTATGTAAACTCGATATCTCGAGTATAGATCCAATTGGTGTTATGGATAGTGGTATTGGGACCACGACGGCGGAACGGATAGCTCGAGGGAGAGAAATTGTTGCTGAACGAGCTCCAGAATATATGGCATCCAGGACTGAAATAAGGGGAAGCTCGAGTGTAGTCTTACCTACTCCTGTTGTGGGAGGAAGGTCAACTGCTCTCCCATCAAGAAAATCCAGCAGAGTTTTAAAGAAATAGAACTCTGATAACGAGTACCTTTTGTATGTAACAGATGTTGATGCTTCAGTGCTCGATGTAGGACCTTGAGAGAAGCGTTGTAATTTAAAATGCTGATATGAGAAATTAATATTTCCACACCTGCAGCATATGTTATTCTATGGTTTGACCCATTAAATTAGAAGAAGTCCGTGGGTGAAGAAGTAAGTATTATCTGTGTTTCAACCCTTGGACTTCAGGGAGGCTTAGCGGCAGTGAGCTAGTATTATCTTTGCTCGTACTTTAGGCGGTCACCGCAGGCTAAGAGGTTCTTTATGGCCTCTGCCTCGGATCTGTGTTTCCTCAGGGGTTCGGCTAGTATTATCTAGGCCTTGATACCATATTGGAGAGCTGGGCTTATCGACAGCGAGCAACGTCTCACTCGTACTTTAGACCTGATCTCGTAAACTGAGACACTTTATGGCCCCAGCCCCGGAGGTTTTTGTATCCTCAGGGGTTCGGCTAGTATTATCTATGCCTTGATACCATATTGGAGATTGGAGCTTAGCGGCAGCGAGCAAGTTTTTTCCTCACTCGTGCTTTAAGCTTGATCCTGCAGGCTGAGGCTCTTTATGGCCCCAGCCCTAGAGGTTTTTGTATTCTCCGGGGTTTGGCTAGTATTATTTATGCCTTGATACCATATTAGATATTGGAGCTTAGAGGCAGTGAGGAAGTTTTTTCCTCACTCGTGCTTTAGGCTTGATCCCGCAGGCTGAGGTTCTTTATGGCCCCAGCCCCGGAAGTTTTTGTATCCTCAGGGGTTCGGCTAGTATTATCTATGCCTTGATATCATATTGGATATTGGAGCGTAGCGACAGCGAGCAAGTTTTTTCCTTACTCGTGCTTTTAGGCTTGATCCCGCAGGCTGAGGCTCTTTATGGCCCCATCCCCGGAGGCTTTTGTATCCTCAGGGGTTCGTCTAGTATTATCTATGCCTTGATACCATATTGGATATTGGAGCTTAGCGGCAGCGAGCAAGTTTTTCCTCACTCGTTCTTTAGGCTTGTTATCTTCAAGCTAAGAGGTTCGTTATGGCCACTGCCTTTGGATGTATGAGTATCCTCAGGAGTTAGGCTAGTATTATCTATGCCATTACAAATGTTGGATATAGTTTACCTTTAGGGACCGAGCTAGGATAAACTACGTTTTTACCCTTTGATGGAGATGAAGTGGAACTGTATAGCAAGGATTCTTGTGATAAAAAAAAGATTTCATTGATTGAAAAGAGTTTGTACATACATTGGAAGTGAAATCTCAAGGTGGATTGAACGGTACTGAATCACGGAGGAGCTGCTTAGCATCGATATAACTTCAATCTTCTTATATTCCATGGATTTAGAATTTTGTCACCGGCTTTCGTCATGAGATAGTATGAACCCAGACCAGTTCGACCTATGACCATGAAAGGACATTCCCAGTTTCCTGCTAGTTTCCCAGTATGTGGATCTTTTCTATTATCTGGGATTTCTCGAAGGACCCAGTCATTGATAGCAAACTCCCGAGTGTGAACTCGTTTGTTGTATGAATTTGCCAGTATTTGATGATATCGACCAAGATTTGCGATAGCTCGATCTCGTGTCTCATCGATCCAATTGAGGTTGTAAGCCAATTTGAACTCATTTTCTTCATCTGTGAGCTCGTAGTCTCTCACAGGATGGTGGTACTTCGTTGGGATGACTGCTTCAGTTCCATAGGCAAGCAAAAAAGGAGAGCACTGTGTTATCTTCCTTGGCGTAGTTCGATAAGCCCATAAGACGTGAGGTAATTTACGTATCCAGTTGCCCTTGTTTTGTAACATAAGGCACTTTTGAGACCATCTACGATGATCTTGTTTGTGATCTCCGCCTGTCCGTTTCCCTAGGGGTAGTATGGGTTTGATGGAGAATGGATTATGTTATGTTTGTTGAGAAATGCGGCGACCTTTGCTCCAACGAACTGAGGACCGTTATCGATACGGATCAAATGCGGACAACCAAATCTTGTGATGATATGCTGCCAAATGAATGAAATGACCTCTTCTTCTCGAGTTCTGCATAGAGGAACTGCTTCGACCCATTTAGTGAAGTTATCCGTGGCAACAAGGAGAAATTTTCAATTACCCGGTGTATTGGGGAATTCACCAACTAGATCGAGTGCCCATCGCTTGAACGACCAGTACACCTTACTGGCATGGAGTTCGAAGGCAGGGGCCCGAATTTGATTTCCTTGACGCTGACATGCATCGCATTTCCTTGAGTATTCTTCAGCTTGCTTCCACATCCCTGGCCAGAACACTCCTTGGGTAATAGTTCTGTTAATAGGAGCCCGTCCTGCGGTATGGGATCATCAGATTCCTTCATGTAGATTTTGAAGCATGTTGTCGGCAAGTTCCTTAGAGAGGCACTTGAGGTATGGACTAGTGACCAAGCGTTTGTAGAGATTGTCATTTGGTTGGACTGTGTAGCGTTTATAATTTTTGATGATGTGTCTGTGCTGCTATGGATCATCTGGTAGTGGCCCGTTGTATGAGTTATCCTGACCGAGATAAGTAACGAAAGGAATTCTCCAATTATCTTTTGCCATCTCATCGCCCCCAGTGTTAATCGCATATATCGCAGTACGATTAATACTGGGGCTAGAAATAACCTCAATTTGAAGGTGTCGTGATTCTCTACCTAATACTCCAGCTAAGTAAGCCAAGGAGTCTGCGTGGCGATTCTCTCCTCGAGGGAGGTATTCGAGCGTTGATTTATGAAATTTGTTTAGCTTTTTTACAACCAGAGCTGCATAATTGACCATGATGCCGTTCTTCTTGTAATGTTCTGAGTAGTGATGAACGATTAGAAGAGAGTCTGTGTAGGCTGAGATTTTAGTGATTCCGAGTTTGAGAGCCATGTCCAGACCGTGAATGAGTGCCTCATACTCTGCAACATTGTTCGAGGCTTTGAAGTCAAGACGGATGGATTTCTCGATTCTATCATTGGAAGGTGTAATGAGAACGATCCCAATTCCTGACCCTGTGGGTCCAACTGAACCATCAGTGAGCAGCCTCCGCCCTTTTTGTGATATCCATGATGCTCGATCATCTAAAGATTTGGAGGGTGGAATCTCATCTACTGCATCTTTTGCGAGATCTAGATCATGTTCTTCCCAGTCAGGATCTGAAACTGGAAAGTCTGCTAGAAAATTAGCGATTGCTTGACCCTCTTCGGAAATTCGCTGCTCGAATTAGATTTCGTGCTCCCCCAAATTGACGGACTACTGTTGTACTCTTCTGGATTTCTCTTTTTTACCCAATACTTCCCGAAGTGGGTAGTTCGTCATGAATTTGATAGGATGTGCTTGAAAATAGTGCTTGAATTTTTGTGCGGTGTAAACGAGAGTTAAAAGTAATCTTTCAATTTTAGAGTACTTCGTTTCCTCTGGAGTAAGTGTCTTGCTGATGAAAAAGATTGGTTTCTCAATTTTTCCGTCGAGCCAAATGAGAACTGAGCTGAGAGATGTATCTGTAACTGCGAGGTTGATAATCAGTTCCTCATTGCCTATCAGAGTGCTCATGATTGGAGCCTTCCCTAGGTAAGTTTTGAGTTCCTGAAAAGCTGCTTCGCATTCCGGTGTCCAGTCGATATCTTCATTTTTTGAACCTTTGCCTCGTTGAGTAGAACCTCTGAGTAGCATAAATAACCATCTGCATTGGTCTGAGGATTTGGATACAAATCTGCTGATTACTGTAATCTTTCCTGCGAGCTTTTGTACATTCTTCTTTGCTGATTGTGAAGGCATGTCCAGAAGAGCTATAATTTGATCTGGATCTACTTCTATCCCATTCTTGCTGATAAGATGACCCAAGAACTTGCCTGAGTGAACGCCGAACTGGCATTTTTCGGGATTAAGCTTCATTTTGTAGGATCATAATATACTGTATACTGTAGAGAGGTAAGAGATGTGATCTTCTTTCTTTAGGCTTTTGCAAAGCATGTCGTCAATATAGACTTCAACTATTTTTCCCAAGTGTTCTTTGAACATACTCATGACCAGCCTTTGGTAAGTGGCTCCAGCGTTCTTAAGGCCGAATGGCATGACCTTGTAATAGTAGAGACCTCTTTCTATTATAAACGTAGTCTTTTCTTGATTTGCTTCTAAGGGCAGAATCTGATTGTACCCCGAAGCGGCGTCCATCATGGACAAGAGTTCGGGACCTGCTATAGAGTCGAGGATCTGATGAATGATCGGAAGAGGGAAGCAATCCTTTGGTGTGTGTTTGTTGAGATCTGTAAAATCTACACAGACCCGAACCTTCCCATTCTTCTTTGGAACAGCAACAATATTAACAATCTAGTCTGGGTACTTGGCTTCTTAGATAAAACCGACCTTGATAAGTTTATCGATCTCCTTGTTCACCTCGTCTCTAAGTCTTGAAGATAACCTGCGTTGCTTATATTTAACTGCTGCGGCGCCTTCGCGGATGTTTAAGATGTGGCAAGACTTTGAGGGGTCTACGCTTGGTATTTTTTGGAAGTTCCATGCGAAAACGTCTTTGGTTGATTGGAGGAAATAAATAAGAGCTTCTTTCTTTGTTTGAATTAATTTTGTACCAATATAAGTACCTCAGTTAACTCCATCGACCTGGACGTATTCCACAGGCTCGGGTAGAGAAGACTGACCATCAAGGTGATCAGCCTTCTATGATTGCTATGCAGCAATCTGTTTTGAATGGTCGAGAACTGGTGAGATTGTATTCTCGCAAGCTCGAGAGAATTTCTGACTTCCTTTGATTTTATAAATACCGTTGTTATGCTTGAACCGGAGTGTTTGGTAGAAAGTGGACGAGATAGCCTCCATATTGTGCAGCCAACAACGTCCTAGTATCCCCAAATACCTTTATTTGGCATTGATGACGTTGAAAATAACGTCGATAGTGGTAGGCCCTACTGTGATCGGGAGAGTGATCTTCCCAACTCGTTCTTCTTTGGACCCATTAAATCTACTGATGTATGTCTTACATTAAACGGCCTGATCTGAGAGTCCCATCTGGTTAATTGTACTCTGAAAATGGATCTCAACCCCACTTCCTGTGTTGACCATCATGATGTGCATTACGAAGTTCCTCATTTTGAGCATAATTACTAGTGCGTCATGATGCGGATATTTTACATGTCCTGTGTCGCAGTCCTCGAAGGAGATTCCCTTTCGACGACTGCTTGACTCTAGGAGAAGCTTGGCTTCCTTGTCTTAGGCGAAAAGGTTACAACACTCGCCCAACTTCCTCTACTTGACTCTGCTAGAATTTAAAACCTGATTGATCTCGTTCATATTGCTGCAGTAGAGATGATATAGATGCTTCTCCTCTGCTTGTTCTGTTGCTTGAGCCACATCATCTTCTTTCAGATTGCTCCCGTCTTTATAGTTGGGTAGATCGATGATGTATTCGAGCATCTTCCCTTCCTTAAAATTGATTTCCAGGAGCTTTTTCAAGCCATAGCAATTGTCGGTGCTGTGGTGCTTAATCTTGTGATATTCACAATAAGGTCGACCTGCTATTGGATCAAGATGTTGAGTTGGACGGAAACGTCTATCTTTCTTGAGAATAGGATAGATCACGGAAAGCTTGGCATTCAACTTTGGTATGACTGTTCTGGATGGTTTCTGCGACCTCTGATTGTTGTCTCTTTCTGGTTCTGTCTTTGCTCGTTTAGGATTGCTTGAGCTGCGGTTGTTATTGAAATATGCAGAAGGAACCTTGGTGTTGCGGACTGCCTTCACAGGTTTATTCAGTTCGGGCATCATCCGCTCCAGATCGATGTAATTGTTGACTTTCTCGATCATATCTTTGAGAGTCTTGGGCATCTTCAGGAAGAGATACTCTTTAGCTTTGCAATTGAACTGCAGAGCATTTGTGAATGTGGACACGGCTGTCTTCTGATCTTGATTGTCGACCTTCCGAGCCAGTTCGAGAATCTTCTTGAAGAACTCTTCGAGCTTCTCCCCATGTGCTTGTTTGGGACTTATAAGAGAATATAAGTTTTCATCTTTGTCTTTGTTGTGGGCATAAGCCATGATGAAGATTTTTTGTAACTGCCCGAAAGTATGAATCGAACCTTCCGGTAAAGAGTAGAACCAACGGAGAGGTTTGTCCTGAAGATTGGTAGCGAAGAGCCGGCAAAGGATGTGATTCAGATTAGAATACAAACCCAATGAGTTGGGGAATTGTTGAACGTGCTGGCCAGGGTTGGTCCCTTTGCATTTGATGATCCTGGGTGTATGAAAACCTGTTGGGACATTTATATCAAATAATTCTTTAGCAATTGGACTACCTTGTAAATTGTGCGAGTCATCCTTCGTGTCTAAAGCCATTGCTTCGATGATCTCCCTGATACGCTGGTCCATGAGTTCCTGAGAAATATAATGCTGGAACTACCGGAGCTGTTGGAATTGCTGGAACTACCGGAGCTGTTGGAACTATTGAAATTGTTTGACGTATGAGTCTGGGAACGTGCTCACCTGTTTCCTCGCTCACATGTTCAGGAAACAGGGATCGGTAAGGAGGTCGCAAGACTTCCTCAGGTTATTTGGAAGGTCTGCGATCTCTGCTTATATCTGTCTGCGTCCCCTGTCCCAAATAAATTAAGACTTTCGGTGCTTGTGGATCCTCACAATGAATCCTTGAAATGTCTATACTATCTACCTCATGTGCCCCTAACCTCCTGTGAACGGAAACTCTTGAGATTGTTGGTACTGTTTCGCGCTCTCTTAGGGCTGGTGGTGGTTGGTTGCTCTGTAATGCCTTCAGAGCTGCTTGTAAAGCTAACATCTGAGCTTCTTGCTTCTTTGTCTCCAAAAATCGAGCTTGACGTTCTTGTTCTGATTCCTTCTTGCGGAGTTCTCGATCTTCCAATAGTGGGCGCTCGAGCTGACTCTGTTTCTCGGTTTTGGCAATTAAGCTTGCCCGAAGCTCGGTAACCCGATCAGGTTCCCTCAAACTTGCAGGCTGAGCCCCCGAAGATTGACATGTTTGAACCATAATTAAATACTATTCGACTGATGAGTATCAATCGTGGTCCTTAAGTACGTGGAAAAATCGTGCGTTCCCACAGATGGCGCCAAATTTAGGGACCAGATTTCGTAAAGCTCGAACTAGCATGAAATCGATCCTTACACCAAGAACTACTATGCCATGAATTAAATAAGAGATAACACTTGACACAGGGGATTTAGCGTGAAAAACCTCTGAATAGGTAAAACCCACAATAAATAAGAATGAGTAAGAATATCTGGCTAACAGTCTCGAAAGGCAGTTCGAAGTAAATTCAACTTCTGATCTGGAAAATATTGAACTCGAGCAAAGTTATGGAATTTTTTCCCCGTGGGGTAAATGTATGTCTTATAATAATACAAATTTATAAGATAACCATGTTGAGGGGGATGATCATATGTTATAAGGAGTTCTAAAAGAAACGACTAGCATGTTTAATGAAATTCTTTCTTAATCAACTCCTAATTCTACCCTCAACATTCAAGCACTGATATCATTATCCAACCCTTCACTGATAGAGTCCCACCAATTTAAAAATAATATCATGGCAAAAAGTAAGTATTATTCAAAAAAATTTAACGGTTTCTCAAATGATGAGGAGGATGACAAATTTCCTTGAATTGTGTATTTAATATCGATCCTTGAGGAAATACGAGCTCCATCATTATCCTAACCAATATCACCTTCTTGATCTCTCTTATTTAAATCCATGCCTCCATCGCCTGAGCCTAATGGGGGTACCATGACCATAAGCGATTTTGAGGACTTATACGGAGATAACTCTTATTGTATTTCTATTAATGAATATTTAAATTATTTCAAGGACTCGAATGATCCTGATATCCGTGAAATGGTGCAATCATTATCATCTAAAGATAAGTTTTAAATTTTTCATGTCCCTAAACTAATAAATATCCGCGTTAATGGTCAGGATGAGTCCCTTGAGATAAGTTATGATTTTAGGCACACACAAATTAAATGCTTGTTGGAGCTGATTGTTCCCTGATCCCCATATCCAAAAATAATGTCATATAGTTTTTCTTCTACAAAAAGAAAACATTTTTTTGAAAAATTATAATTTTGGGGATGCCTCATGGACTTGCTTTGTCAGAACCACCTCTAACATTTATATTATTGATGAATTTCCAACACTTAGACTTTTTTTATCATGGCAAATATATTTTTATAAAACCTAAAATTTGAAATTGTACCAAGTATACACTAGAAATTTTTTGACTATCTAAAGCTAGATGTACTATCTTTTTATTACCGACTAATTCAAGTTAGCGTGGCATATTTTGAAAACATGCACTTCACTATAGTTTTTCAATTAATACCTTCAATAGATTTTTGCTCTATTTAAAGAAAATTTAGCATTTATGTTTGGAATAATTTACTACAAGGAAAACAACTACCTATAAATAAGTTTATTTCTAAGAAAGAAAGAAAAATATAAGAGCCAAATTTGCTCTAAAAGATTTTACGCTACAAGGCTACTATCATGATTTAGAACTGTAAAAGGAAAAATTATCATCAATCTCGAGTATGACCATGAACTACATGAAAGGAGCACGAAAATAATACTTGTGAGAATCCTGGGTCTAGGTCACGATGGGGCACCATACACCAGCAACCTTAACCAACTGGCAGGGATTACCGACCGACAACTCCTTATCATTGAGGCTTCACTAAGAAACAATATACTCAAAAGATAAGCCCAAAAAAAGAAGTGAAATATTAGGAAGACGAATTAACTAAGGCACTTGTAGAACTGACTGTTTAATTTATTTCAAAAAGAGCTAGACTACCAAAAGCTGAGTAAATTATGTTATACAGCGTGTTAGGTAATAAAATTATTTTTAATGTACACTCAGATATAACTAAAGAAAAATACTTGAGTCTCTTTCAAATCTTGAGGTAGTATCTCTAGTTTCAGATAAACTTAAAATAATTCTTGGTATACTAGGAGAATAATAGGTTGAAGGATTTCCTATCGGTATATATTTTTCATAACTATATAAGGATAAACTGGAAGGAAATGAGTCATGTGTCTTCTAGAATCGTTTAAAATATCATTATTGGCTTTTATGGGTATAATCATTGCCAACCCTCATGAGACAACACTTATCCACCATGCTAAACCTGTGGGTTTCACAACTTAATGCATATGCTAAATGCAATCGTGCTTCCTGCGAAAATGGTTATTATTTTATTTTACTTAGGACTAACAAAGGATAAGTTTGGTGGTATTTGATGAGTTTGCAATTATGACATTTTTAATATATCCGAACATGTATTTTAGTCGTCCATTATATTTAATTTTGGGTACTGATGCCCATTTGTTTGAGTATAGCTATTGGAGATGGATATTTAAAACCAAGAACTTAAAGTAAAAAAAAGTATCTCCAATAGTTCTTTAGCAAGGGGATATCCAAGAGATAAGAAATATTTACACAAATATATTTGGAGTATCATATAATGACAAATTGCATTCAAGATCCAAGAATTATATTGATAAAATATTCTACAATAAAGATATACTAAAGTATTTCCATGGTTAGGAGATTCCTATACTCATCATGGAAAAGATATCAAGATATTTTTAGATATCTTAGTGATTGATTGTAATAATATATATTGTAATATTCTAGATATGTGTAAAATTCTTAAAGATTTGGGTTCCTTCTCATATAAATGAACCACTCCCTCATTATAATTAGGATCTTATATTAGAGGAAGTTTAGAAGAAATCAAGTATTACATTTAATTATCTTAGGAATGATACAAGGGTAGTCCCTTCTAGCTATGACTAGAAGGATGCCCTTACCTGCGTAACAATAGTTATATTATAGTTCTAGGATTTGTTCTCTTTTACAATCTTCTAAAATGGCTATAATTTACTTCTAGGCTTAACCATAGCTAGTAAGAGGTTAGATTATTTAGCCAAAATCTAGTGTTATAACCATTAAACTCGATTTTAGGGTAAATACGAAGAGAAATCGTACGAGAATTATGACCAATCTTAACCATAGTTTGAAGAATTCCGCCTACACATTAGATTAAGTAAAACCTAATATGACCAAACCCTAAATTCCTAACCATGGATCTAGGATTGATATTTACATCGAAAATGCCTAACCTGGGCTTTTTGAAATGAATAATCCGCCTAGTAAAACTACATTATTGTTATTATACTTTGGTTTGGATAAATTCTAAGTCTTAGTTTTTCTCTTGTTTATTATTTTTGCTATTTCTTTATTTTAGATTTATCTCTTATAAAACTGTAATTCATTCTAGAAAGTATTGGTTTTCCCAAACCTCCCTATAGATTTGATCATATTCAACCGCACTACAATTCGACAACCGTACTTTGGGCTGGTATTTTTCTAGAGGACCCAAAAATCCTCTTATCACTCTTTCTATGGTTAAGTGGAGAGTATTAACTCTATTAATCTAGAATTTTCTTTGTGTGTGAAAATAGCTGAATATGGTTAATTCGACATCTTCCTCATATCTGTAGTAACTTAGAGTTGTCATGGCTAGATCAACTCTTCTAAACTATAAATCGAAGAAATTTTGATAAATTCTAAATCCAAAATACTATTAACATATCAATTTAGCTCACCTGACTGGAGGGTCAATTCTTAGCCTAAGCTAAGGCGACTAGTTCTTCATTAATGGTACTGATCACAACATAAGTTAAGATAATTAAATAAAAGAGAGAGAGAGAGAGAGTGAAAACAAGAGAGAACTACTGAAGAAACTAAGCTATATTTACTCCTTTTTAAGATGAAAAATACATAGAATTGCTCTTCTATTTATAAGAGATAGGAAAAACTTGTTTATATTTCTGAAACTTAATATTTAAGTAATGATAAACCCTATCTTAAATAAATTCTATGTCATTTATACTTTATCTTCTATCTAGATTATTCTTCTCAAGCTAATCCTTGTAGAGTTCTTCACCATCTTCATTCCTTGGAGTATATTGAATGTAGACATCTTCCCTGTACCTGAGAGACTGCTGGAGATGGTTCCACTCTTTGTATCTTCTATTAGCTGTCTTTTTCTACTTATTAGCTCCAACAATGATAAATGCCTAAAAATAAGAAAATGCTATGTATTTCTGCGTCTACCCTCAAACTTACTATTTTGCACATCCTCAGTAAAATAAAGAAATTAATTTAAACTAAGAAAGAAAACCACTTTTGTAGGACTCACTATTGTATTTAGCATATGCAACAAGCTGTTAACCTGCAAGGTATCCCTGGTGGACGAGTATTGTCTTGTAAGGGTTTGCAATGACTTTACCCACAAAAATTGATAATGACATTATGTCAGTTCTAAATAACAAGTGACTCAATTACTGTCAACCTATCCTTATTTAGTTATGGCAAAAATATACTGACGGAAAATCCCTTAAAACCTATTATTCTCCAAGTATACTATTAAATATATTACACATGTCCAAAACTGGAGATACTACCTTATGATTAGAAAGAAATTTGGGTATTTTACCAGTTATATCTGAGTGTATTGTGATGATAGTTTTATTGCTTAATATGTTGTCTAGAATCATTCAGTCAGTGTATGGTTGTCGATTACTTACTGGAATAAATTAAACGGTCAGTTCGACAAGTGCCTTAGTCAATTCTACTTCACAATATCTTATTTTTTATAGCCTTTCTAAGCATATTATTTCTTAGTAAAACCTCTGTAGCAAAGAGTTTTTGGTCAACAATCTTTGTCAGTTGACTAAAGTTACTGGGATTTGGTGCCCCTTCGTGACCTAGCCTCTGGATTCTCTTAAGCAACAAATTTTATGTTCTTTTCACATAGTTCATGGTCATACTCAAGATTGGTAATAATTTTTTCTCTTTTAACTCTTAATCATACGAGTAGCCTTGCAGTATGAAAGTTTTTAAAGCAAATTTGGCTCTTTTTTTTTAATACTTTTGGGAATAAACTTTTTCTTAGGCAGTTGCCTCCCTTGGAGCTAATTATTCCTAACATAAATACTAAATTTCCCTAAAATCTATCAATAACCTATTGAATGTATCAATTAAAAAGCTATAGTAAAGTGCAGATTTTTAAAATATGCCACCTTAACTTGAATTAGTCGTTAATTAAAAGATAGTACATATAACGTAAGATGGTGTGAAAAATACTCTAGTGTGTACTTGTAACCTTTTAAGTTATTGGTTTCGTTTTAGATTTATTCAGGTTTTCCAATCAAATATTTGTGCTAAAATAAAATTAGTCTAAATGTTAAAAATTTATCAAAAATGCATCCTAAATTAATTGTCAAGAATGTCATTATTTAACTTTTCTTTAAAAAGTATATTAAAAATGATTTTTCCACCCCCAAACTTAGATAAAATATTGTCCCCAATATTTGAGAACCAACAATAAAAATGGAAAGAAAAATTAGAATTTCTCACCTGAATGTGTTGTGGGTTGCTTCCCAGAAAGTGCTAAGTTTATCGTCTTCAACTAGATAAAACTCCCGTACCCCCAAACTTATGTGAAGTCAAGAAATTATTCAGGGATGGGCAATTCCCTATATTTGTGTTCACAAAGATCTATATCAGGGAAATTTTCTATTGGGATTGTCTCGAGATTAGGCTTAAGTCGTTGGCCATTAACATTAAAAGTTTTTTTTACTTCAGCCCGACCATTTTGGTGTATGTTTACGACTTAAAATGGGCCTTGCTAATGGGTTTACAATTTTCCAGGTAAAAGACATAATTTGGAGTTAAATAATAAAACCTTTTGGCCTGGGTAAAGACTTTTAAGACTATATGTTTATCATGATATATTTTGGTCCATTGTTATAGAATTTAACATTTTTGTATGCTTCTTGTCTTATTTCTTTTAACTCACTTAGTTGAAGGTTTAGATGATGTCCTGCTGCGTCTATTTAAAAATTAAATATCTTAATTGCCTAATAAGCTTTATGTTATAATTTCATAGGAAAGTAACAAGCTTTGATAAAAGCACACCTATAAGGCAACATTCCAATCGGGCTTTTATAAGCAATCCAATAGGCCCAAATAGCATCATTAAGATGGACGGACCAATTTTTCCGATTTGATGGGACAATTTTCCTTAAAATTATTTTTATCTCATAATTTTAAAACCTTTACTTGCCCTCTTGTCTGTGGATGATATGGGGTGGAAACTCTATGAATAATGCCATATTTGTCCGACATGGTATAACTTCCACCTATTTAGAAACATAGTCAACTACTACTAAAATTCACAAATAACCATTAGACACCGAAAAGGGGCCCATAAATTTAATGCCCCAGACATTAAATTTTTCAATCTCTAAAATATTATTAAGAGGCATCTTATCCCAACGACCTATGTTGCCAACCCTTTGGCAACGGTTACATCTTGAACAATGGTCGTAAATGTCCTTAAATAAAGTTTATAAATAGAAACCACATTAAAGTACTTTATTAGCCATTCTACAGGGCCTAAAATGGCCACGATCATCATAAATACTTTTAAAAATTTGTGGAATCTCACTTTTGGAGACACAACGACGAATCACTAGGTCGACACCAACTTTAATCAAATATAGATTCTCCCAAATAAATCATCTAGAGATTATTTCAAATATCTTTTGATCTTATCTACTCAAATAATATGGAATACACACTGTGGCTAAGTAATTCACAATATTGACGAACCAGGGTGTTATATTAATATTCATTAAATATTTATCAGGAAAATGCTTAGGATAAGACGTTGTTCAGCGCAATTTTTATGAAGAAGATATTGAAGGGCTGAATGGTCAGAGTATACGATGACTTTTGACACTAAAATGTATGGCTGAAATTATATTAACGTAAGCACGATGGCTAACAACTCCTTTTTAGTCATTGTATAATTAATTTTGGCCTTATTCCGTGTTTTACTCGCGCAGGAAATAACATGGGGTACTTTTTCAAAATGTTACCCAAATACGGCACCTACAGCGTAATTTGAGGCGTCACACATAATTTCGAAAGGTACGGTCCAATTAGGTGGCTGGATAATAAGTGATGTGGTCAATGAGAAGTTAAGTGTTTTAAAAGACTTAAAACATTTATCGTTATAATCAAAATAGACGTCTTTAAAAAGGAATGACCAGCTAAACGTTCAAATATTTTATCCATGAATGGTAACAGGAAATGGACTTTTTAAGTGGATACGTTCAACTTTTGTTAGTCAAGGCAAACTCTCTATCTAGTCAGAGTATGGGTACTAGTTTATTGTCTGCATTCTTGACGATAGTACTATCTGATTTCTTAGGTACCACTTAGACTAGGCTTACCCAAGAGCTGTCCGAGATGGAATAAATAATTTCCGCGTCAAGAAGCTTGATAACTTTAGCCTTTACTACTACCTTCATTGCAGGGTTCATACGTCATTGTGGTTCTCAAGATGTTTTGGATCATTCCTTTAAGTGTATCATATGCATAATCACAAATAGGCTTATTCTTTATATATATGCTATTTACCATCCAATTATTTCTTTATGGGTTGTTAAGCACTAACAAGAGTTTATTTTCCTGATCTAGGTCCAATGAAGATGAAATAATATCTAGAAGAGTTTTATCGAGCCTGAAGGGACTGGATGGTTAGAAGACAAAGGGAGTGGCTCAATTTGGGAGTATTCTTATGTGGTGGAGTGTATGTAGGAAGATTATTTTCAAGGACAGCTAAAATTTCTTTAAGGATTGACTTGTGAATACCAACGATGTTGTTCTCTAGACAATCTTCTATTAAGTCATCCCTAGAATGTTCAGAGATAATAGTTCCTATCATATTACACTCTTTAGGAGAATCATGATATTACTTCATAGCGTTAATTTTTTTGGTTCTCTGGTCATGTTACCGAATGGTAGGTTCATTATTCTATTCCTACAATTAATTAGAGCATTGGCAGTAGCTAGGAAGGGCCAACCTAAAATGATGGGGATTTGGCCATGGACATTAGAAATCGGTGGTGTATCAAGGCATACAAAGACTACTTGAAAGTAAAATTCATTTACCTTAATTATTACATCCTCGACAATGCCCCTAGCTGTTTTGGTGGATCTATCAGCGAGTTGAAGTTGTATCCTCGTGGGCTTAAGTATCCTAAATTGATGTCCTTATAAATACACAATTGAATATGGTTTACACTAGCCTCATGATCAAGAAAGGTCTACTAGATGTAGTATTTTCCTATAAATAAGGAAATGGTGGGACATCTTGAGTCCTTCTGCTTGATTAGAATTTCAATTGGGTGGACGGAGCTAACCTATTCAGCACTAAAGGAATTCTCTCTAATTCTAGTTCTACATTTCTTTATACATAGTTCCTTAAGGAATTTTGCATATGAAAAAACCTGATCGATAGTATCCAAGACCAAAATTTTAATCCGTACTTATTTATAAAACTCGAGAATATCTTTCAGGCCTTCATCCATTTTGGCAGGAACAAGCCTATTAGGGAAAGGGGCCCTAGGCACATAAGGCTTATCTATTAGGTCCCGTAGAGTTGAATCATGGTGTGGCCTTGATGTTACTGTTTCAGGCAGTCTAGATGCTAAATTTTCATGGGCTATTTTTTTAGAATTGGGAACCGAATTACTCTAAGTTGGCGGCATAAAATCTGGCCTAGTTTTAATAGTTCCATTATTTCTAAACTACTTGAGCAGTTTAAACATTCTCAGGTGAGCCTTGTTGGGTATGAACCTCAAAGGCAGCCCTCAGGTTACCAATTGGTTGACTAGGGAATTTTCCCTTTTTTCATTAACTTAATTGGCTTGCTATTTTCCCTATTTGGGTTTCTAGCTTCTGAGTAAAGACCTGTATTTTTGAAAGTTCTCTAGAATTTTGTTGGGTTACCCCCCTAATCACTGTTATAAACTTGTGGAGTGTGGATTTTAAACCAACTGGGAAAGCTTATAGGGTCAGGTATGTTTGATTCTACTGATATGGTGGAGGATTATAACTAGATTATCCTTGTGGTTGATTCCTCCAAGAAAATGTTGGGTTATTTTGCAAAGGAGATCTGCCAAGATCATTTTCGTACGGTTCCCTTTCATTATTCAAGAAAATATTAACGTGGTCTGAATTAGAATTAATTAACTCAAGGTATTGTGTAGACCCCCAAGAATGGATGCTAGTTTAGGGACCGCTACTTCTGCTGCGGCCATAGCCTCGACTTTACGTGTAAGAGAGTCAAGTTGAACTTTTAATTTGAGGCTTTCAGGTAATTTAAGGATGCCTTCTTTTCTAATGGGCCTACAATTACAAGAAGTAAAGTCTCATTACTGGGATGCCTTGGCATATTTATCAAAAAATGTATACAGGGAATTTTATCCATATCATGGAATTTTGTAAGGTACGGGCTTCGGTTGGTTCAAGGGTTGAAGGAGTTAACCCATACAGAAAGAATTAGATTAGTCTCTAGTTCTCAAAACCATGATGGGGTCATATTAACATTTTTTCCTTAAAACGTTCCCATGCTTCGTAAAAACGTTTTCCATCTTCTTGAAGAAAATCGGAGATATCACGTTTTACATGGTTGGTTTTTTTATATGGTGAAAAACATAATTTTAACTTTTCTTTAATGGTATCCCACTTTTCAATTGACTTAGGTGGTAGAGAATTTAGCCAACATTTTACCTTATTTTTTTTTAGAGAGAATGAGAAAAGGAGTAAATAGTTATACTATATTATTATGTCCCTACATTGGATCTTTTGGCAAATGGATGAAAATTCATTGATACATAAATACGGGTCTTTATTATCGAGTCCGTGAAAAAGTCGAATTAGGTTTAAAATTTAAGGTTTGATATCCAACTAGTTTGTCGTAATTACTTGCAACTTTATGCATTCTGGTTTAGGTTGAAGAAGATTTTTTTTAAGTTTTAAGGTCATATATGGCCTAAAGGTCCTCCTGTTGGACTCGGTTAGCCATATTAGTTCCTTTCGGATTCGGTGGTAAATAAATATATTTCCTAATCCGATCGTATTTGGGCATGCACTAATAAAATGAAATTGAATTGCAAATCCAATGAGAATTAATTAAATACACGATTTAAGATAAACATACCAAAGATTTTTAAAGTTAAATTAAACTAAGTCAATCCTAATTTAGATGCTAATCAAACTGGGTAGGTCGGACTGGTGTGTTAGCATCAGTCCTCACGAAAGCTTTACTATGCTGCCAATGGTCTTTGTGCTTGAGCATCAGTCCTCACGTACGTGTGCCTCGCCTTATCGTACATGGCTCAAATGGAATGGTGATGTCACTTAACAACGATGGTTCGTGGCACTTGGCTGAAGTGGTTCCTATGAATCCATATTCGTACCCCGGTCCAGTACCTCCTAATTTTTCAGGTGATGAAATCCCATAGAAATCTTACTAATAGCTTTTAATTTTTAATCAAATTAAAGGTCAGGACAGTTAGGAACGTGTGATACGGATTTCTCTGTATCCCTAGGTGGGAGGTCCTACTCGTTATGGATTTTTTTAGGTGATAAAATCCCGTGGAAGAGCCCTAGCGGTTAAAACCTTTACTATGTTAAAAATGGAGCAAAAATTTAAACACAATAATAGGTCAATCCAAGCACAGCAAAAAAAATTATTATGTTAAGAGCAACGTGCACTACAACAAAAATAGCAAAATACGACATAAGAAAACGAGGGAACTTTTGGACGTTAAAAGGCGACAACTGGAGCACACGATTTATGCGATAGCCATCGTTTTTCCTACTCAGCCAAAACTCAAACACGGTTTTACTTTTTCCATCTCATACTTTTCTCCCTCTTCAGTTTCACGCGATGTGCACTCAAAAAATTTAGGTTTCCCTCTCTCCTACTTATTTGGCTTCAAATCGCTAAGAGCAGTCTCTATATTTTTAGGGTTTTTGCCAAAATTAATTTCCCAGTTATTCTCTCTCGCAGTCGCAGTTGTAGTTGCTGTTTTTGCTGAAATCAGTTTCACAGGTAATTACTTTATCCCAATCTTCATGTTTTATATCTTCTAATTTGCATTAAAATGTAATTAAGATCAATTGTAAACTATCCCCATCTCCCATTCAAGCTCAAATCTATAGTAACCCCACACAATTTTAACCCTTAAAACCTAAATTAGATTGAACTTCTAATTTGGAATTCAATCAATTTTCTCCTATAGCACCCGAAACGCTAGCAAAGGCCTCCGTTGAGAGGTACAAAATTGTAATCATTGGGGTTACTGATTGAGAGATTGTGCTTCAGGTTTGATTACAAGCCAGACTCTTTATTACCTTTGCTTTGGTGAGTTTTTTATTTGGTCTCATTTTGCTGTGAATTTTGGATTAGGTTGTTACCAAAAGTAATCTATAGTGAATTTTGGTTTCTGATATCTTACTGTTACAACTCACAATCTCATCATCGAGCTATAGTAAACTATAATATGTTAAACAATATTTACCCAAAACTTCTTTTAGTTGCAGAAAGGCTATGAGTTCCATTTTAGATAACTGTAAAGCTTCTAGGTTGTGGGAAGAGCATATGGTGAGAGGGAGATCGAATCTACTATGCTTGATCTCTTTATTTAGGATATAAACTATTTCATTTGGATGTTGTAACTGTTTCCATGGGTTGAAGTCGATAATGTACTTTCCTTAGGCATACATAGTTTCAGCATTTCCAAATGTCCATGACAGTTAGGGTAAACTGTACAGTATAGTTTACTTCCGATTGTTATTTAAGTCTATACTGAAATAAACAGTATTTAACTAAAACCTATTTTGGTGGCATTGCGGGAAGTCAATCAATTTTAATTTTTTTCGTATACTACTCTTGTCATAATTGTTAACCTTATTTTTCATTACGTATTGGCCCGCATTACACATTTGTTCAAACATATAGCGCAGCTGTAACCACCGAAATGAGTACATAGTTTTGGTCTGCCAACATTAAAATGGCCTAAAATAGGGTATGAGCAACCTCCAGTGACAAGAATTTGAAGCTAATAATAGCATAATTATCCAAGAGTCCCAATCTTGACCACACTTATCAAGGACCCAACATCTAGAATCAGTGACAAAGATTGGGGTTTAGATGTTAGGTCAAGGTGAAAACTTGGTACCACCGACAAGTAAAAAAGTTTAGAAGTTTAGAGTCTCCCTCAACTAAGTTGTGACCAATTGAGAATGCTTTCCAGCCACAATGAAATACTTTATCCATATATTGAACTGTGCATATTGCTTTATTCTCGTCCACCAAAGTGATTATGTAGTCATTCTCTGGTAGGTATGAATTGCAGAATTTTGTAGGACGATACATATGATAACAACCACTAACGTGAGACTTCACCATTGATTGTAGAAAACTAGGGTGTCTAGGGTCTAGACTTTTTGAACCTCTTCTGCCTGCTCTCTAGTGCTTGTCTTAGCACTATCATTTGTGAAAGCTCCATTTCTCTGAGACTTCTTCACTTCTTATTCACCTCTACTTTTTATTTCTTTTATTCTTTAGACTTCTTTATAAAGTAGCCAAGGATAGGTGGTTCTTACGAAAGATGTCTTACATTTGTTGATGATGGAATCTAGAAGAGGGTTGTACTTGGTAATGGTGTTGATGTTGTTTGGGAGAGGAGAAAGGCAATTAAGAGAGAACTTTTATGCATTTATCTTTTATTGATAAATGAAGCCTCTTCCTATTTTCACTATAAAATTATTATATACTATGTTCTGATTTTCATGTGTCTATTGGATTTGAAGGATGAGCTCTTGGGGCTGGCTGAGGAACCTGGTGGGGATCCAATCTACAAAAAATAGTCCTTGGACATGGATGCCTTATATCGTGCAGGTGAAGCACAACAGGTGATAACCTATTTACTCTTCCAAGTAAGAATAAATACTTACATGTTAGCTTGAGCTGCTTGTGGGAAACCGCGTCTCCATGGACTTGCTGTTGTTGATTATGTAGGTCAGTTAAGGTGGAAGTATTGATTATACATCCGTTGTACATTTGTAAATAGATGTCGGCAATATATATTTGGTGTCGTTATTGCATAGGTACTCTAAACTTCAGTACTTGTAGTAATATCGGTGGAATATGCAATGTTGTCATTTGACATGCCCTATTTTCTTCCTTTGCGTCAGATTTTTCTTAATCGAAAGAAATGGAAAGACACAGGATAAAGGCTGGAGATCTTCACCAAAGTTCACAAGATGCTTTCGGGGAAATATGTGGTCTTTGCATTTGTTAGGTATAAATTTTGGTGTTGCAAAATATTAGTAATTACATTCTGCATAATTGTGAATTACTCTGGTTGCTTTCTAGTTTATGTATCTTTTTATTAACAATATGAAATTTGTACTAGGCTATTACACTTGGAAACATTGGGATAGTCTACTGTATCAGACCTCATAATTGCCTTTTATTGGAGCTAAGTTATCTTCCAAGCCCATGGCATTGTGAACCAGAGGAGGTTGAACCTGTTATCCCATTGAGGGTAGGGTTTTATATAGTATCTTATGTTATTGATTGCTTACTTTTCCTTCTCTCTCTTCTTCTCGATTAACATATCTTTCATTAGAGATTGGTGACCACTTATGTGTGAAGCGATCTGTTGCAGAACCGAGATATATGGTTTCATTCTTATCATTTTATTATGTAAGATTTGTATATGGTTGTGTACCGTGTTCTTGGTTTGCTAGTTTTCCCGGTCGGTTAGTTTTCTTTCTTGTGCACAAATTCTTGTAAAGTCAGTTCTTTCTTAATATTTATTTCACGGTCATGTGGTTTCGTTAATGACTATGGTCTGTACTCCGCAGGCTCAGCGTGCTAGTTGACCACTTAAAAATGTCATTGGATTGTTTTTTTGCGGTGTGGTTTGTAGTTGGAAATGTGTGGATCTTTGGAGGGAACTCTTCTTCTGAGGCTCCAAACATGTACAGGTAGCTACAGACAACCGTTATCAACATCTCCTTATTGTCAGTCTTCTTACATTTAAACTGATGCTTTGACTTTGACCCGCATATGATAGAAATTAGATTTATACCACCTGGACTTTTAAAATCTGGACTTGGCCCTTTATTTGTTTGTCAATTTTGGGAATATTAGGGTATTTGACCTTTACTATATAATTGAAGTTAGACTTCCATCCTTCAATTTTTCAATTCTGTGTGTGTGGAAAGTAAAAAAATTTGGGGGACTAAATCTTATTCTGGTCATAAAATGAATCAAAGTAAAAATATTCCCTCAACTAAAAAGACAATATCTGATTCTGGGCATTTTCACAGGTTATGCATAGTGTTTCTTACCTTCAGCCGTATTGGGTACGTAATGCCTTTTATTCTATATACTACAATCTGCTGCTGTTTGCCTTGTATAATTTCCATCTTGGATTGAACTCTTAATGTGAGTATGCTTTTTGCCATATCTTATTTCTTCCTCTGTGGTATGTGTTTGTCTATGTCCAACGCAATTTTTCTTGTGCCAAAAGCAATTAGTTTTAAAGCTAGTATAACTTTAGAGGAACCTTCTAGCAGTAAACCACATAATTTTGAATAAAGGTGTTATTTTCTTTTAAAACAGGTATTCAATCAATTTTATTAATAAAAAGTAGTTTTGGACTGAATCACAACATTGTTTTGAGTTTTGATCTTTAAAGTTAGAGTTTACAACTGCCCCTGTATGTTGCAAAAATACCTCCCACAGATTTTGGTATTAATTATAATTCTTAAATTTGAAGTACCTAGTGGTTTGGCTGACTATAGACCAATTAGTTTGTGTAATGTGGTCTATAAAATATTCTTCAAAATTATTTCTAAAAGATTTGCTACTTAAAAAAAAAAGGTATGAAATTTGTACTCTATTTTATCAAGGTTGCTGGACATTTTACATTTTGTACTCATTTTATGTTATGGAATATTTTTGGTACTTCATTCTACAAGCTGTTATTCACCAAGGATATAATTGATTCATTTATCCTTTATTGTTGTTTCTTTTTGCTTTCATGTCTATTTTAGGATGAAAAAAATACTAATACTTGATTCATTGATTTTGCTTATATGGAACAGCACGAGTCTCCAATGCTTTCAATGAACATGATTAGTTGATCAGGTACAAAACTTAAACTTTAAGCCCCTCGCTAAATTTCATTGAAATCAATTGTTTTTCACATTATTAACATTATATGTTGTGGTTCCTCATATTTTTTTTGTACTTATCCCAGGTTCTCTATTGATGGCGAGGGTGATCGATATGTTAATATTCCAAGAGTATATGATATGCCAAGATTTCTGGGGCATTTCAAAGTTCGGGAATGCAAATACAAAATATATCTATTTTCCATGAAAAACAAGCTCTTCAAAGAAGACTTAGCCTCCGAGATTGTAGTTATGGATGGAGAAAGTTGTTTTATTCATAAATCCAATCTTATGTATTGTTAACAATTTGTAGAATACTGATGGCTAATATTTTTTGAATAATAATATTTAATAATTTTTTATGAATGAAAATTTTTATTTCAATATAATATAATATTTTTGTAATGAATCAAAATAGGGATTTTTTTTGAAATTATTTTTGATATTTACGACGGCTTCGGACGTCATTTCTTTAACTTAATATTAGCCATAAAAGCGACGAGTCTGCTTAGTCATATTTTGGCGGCTGTTGTGGCTGACGTTGTTAGATAATCGAGGGTAGTAGTCCGTCACTAATTGTTCAAGTAACATGATTTTGGAGGGGAAAAAACGACTGCATACTATAGTTGCATTTATGCGATGGACTGGTTTGGTCATTAAGGCTTTGTTCGACTAGGGAAGAAATGACGGTTCGTATTTTCGCAATTTAACAACGAGTTTGAGTAGTCGTATTACCCTTAAAAAACGACGGCAAATAGCAACGCTAAAAAATGCGGCTAACAAACGGCGACGGGTAAAGCGACGGCAATTCCCCTCATTTTAAAGTAAAAACGGCGGACTACTTCCCTCGTTTTTTAGCCTTTTTGTTGTAGTGGTGTATTTGAACAGTCCACACGACTTACTTTCCTAATGACGGGGCGGAGCAGTTATGAACCCCTTTTATATGTCAAGTTTTAAGAAATGACCAACTTACGAGAAGTGTTTTTCAGTGAAGTTGTGGCCGCCCCTTTACTTAGGGGACAAAAGAAGAAGATGCCTCTTTATTTAGGGGGCCCAAGAAGGATTTAGTAAGATGCCTTAAGCTTTTCACATTTCTCCTTTTTCTTGTTTTTGCTTTTTGATTTCCAACCGTTACGACCACGAATGCGAGAAGTATGCCGTTTTGTAACTACACCAAATCCATGATAAAAAACTATGCTTACTGTTCCGAATTATCAAAAAAGCACCAACCGAAGCCACAAAAATCACAAGCCTAATTATTACTCCAATAAATAAAAATTATTACTTAGTACTTAGATTGGAGAATAGAAACAATTATGTGATAGTGGTCATGAAACTAAGGAGTACTTGTACAGATTACTAGGTGCACATTAAAGAAATGTAGCTCAATCCAATATTGATATGAATAAATAAATAAAGAGGCATTAAACTATAGACTATTGAGTGTTGGATTACTTAGTGTATGATCAAGATAAAGAGATGCCTGATGATGAAGCTTTGAAAAATAGTACTAACCACAAGTTTGCTTAACTTTAACTGATCATAAATATGTAAAGTGGTCGGTAGCTTCTCTATTCTTTTCTAGGGTTTAAAACTTGGCAAGTACTAGTTGGTGTAGGTTCAAGTTTAGTTTGGTAGCTGATGTACTCCTTCAAATCAAAGTGTGTGTCATTGCCTCCTTGCAGCATCGCCAATTTTGAAACAAAAAAAAAATCAGTTCTAAATACCCCGCTCAAAACTACAGGTGCCGTAGGTAGTAAGGGCAAGCGGAATAAACGTATCAAAAATCTATTATACCGATCTAACTAATAACGATTGTTATACTAATTTTAGAAAATGTTTTGGACTAAAGTTTAACTCTAAATTACTAATTTAGTTAAATATTGAGGCGAAGACTTAGGCTTCGGATCACCTCCGATTTCGTTTACTAAAATGATATGAAAACGACTGCTTCTATCCCCACGTAATAGCCATGGCTAGTTATATCTAGGTCTAAGACCTAGGTTTTGTGGCTAAAACCTTAGGTAAGAACTTCGATGTTCATGGACAATCAGATCTAGGGTTTATAAACTTAATTCCATGGCTAGGTTGGGAGTATTAACTTTAGTAATCTAGAATTCTCTTAGAGCATGAAAACAACTGAATACGGCTAATTTGGCATCTTTCTCATATCCATAGTAAGTTAGAGTTTTCATGGCTAGATCAACTCTTTGTAACTACAAATCGGATAACTGAATATTAATTCTAGATCTAAACTACTATTAACATATTAATTTAGCTCACTTCACCGGAAGGTAAATCCTTAGTATAAGTTAAGGAAACTAATTCTCCATTAATGGTGTTGATCACAGCTTAAGTTAAAAGTATAAAAAAAACTACTGAAGAAACTCAGCTTTATTTACTCTTTTTGGGATGAAAAATACATAAAATTGCTCTCATATTTATAGGAGTTAGGAGAGACTTGTTTACATTCCTAAAACTCTTTCTCTAAGTAAAGATAAAGCCTATCTTAGATAAATCTTATCTCATTTATACTATATCTTCTACCTAGATAATTATTCTTAAGTTAATCCTTACAGAGTGAGTCCATCATCATCTTCATTCCTTAGAGTACATCTTCAAGTACATTGAATGTATACATCTTCCTTGTACCTAAGAGATTATTGGAAATGCTTTCGCTCTTTGTACCTTCTATCAACTATCTTTTCTACTTATTAGCTACAATAGCGATAAGTGCTTGAAAATAAGAAAATGCTACTAACATTAGAAAATAATAAATCGGGATTAACAAAATGAAACTTTTGGGCATTGTAGTTGCTTACTCGCAGCCTTCAAGTACCAGTCGAATACTTGAAAGCTACATCGAAGCCTACCCTGAGACTGGAAGCCTAACAAGATAATAACTAAGTTGAAGAAGTCTTCCGACATCAATCGAATGTTCAAAGATATTATAGTCGAAGCCGAAGACGGACGGCCAGCACCAGAATTCAGCATCAGTAACAGAGAGACTTCGACCATGGTAATACATGGTCGAAGGCAGACATTTCTAACAGCCAGCTTACCATAGAGAACAGCGAAATAAGCCGCCTGACAGCTACAGTATCGGAACCGACTCTGAGTACAAAGCAAAATCCCCTAAGGATATATATGTAATCTGACCTCTCATGGTAACTCAGCCCTTTCTATATTCTATAAATAAAAGGGATGATGCACTATGAAGTGGGTAGAAAATATCTCCCAAAAAGCCCTATAAGATTACCTTCGAGTACCCTGTAACTCACTTCCTCTTCGACCTATCTTCTAACTCGATATATATAACATCAATCATTCAAAATCCTCGCAAGTGGTCATGGAGTAACCCATTCTACACATGTGTGTTATTCTCGTAATATAGTTTATTATTATCTTATATACTTAATTAAGCCCCAGGTCTTAGATAACCCCATGGTTTAAGAGCTAGTTTCCCCTCTTACAAAACTTGGCTCCTACATTTGGTACCGTCTGTTTAATACCCACCCACCCTACCCCTTTCCTTTTTTCTCTTTCTCCCCTTTTAGCTTTCCTCAATGGCCCTCACCCTTCGCTCAACCTCCGCCATCGTTGGTAACTCCACCGACGGAGTAGCTGTGCAACTTACCATTATAAGCCAATAATTTCCTCAGGCCGAGGAGCGTCGCAATAATCAGTTATGCATTGAGCGTGAAGAACGCTGCCAAGAACTCGAGGCTGAATGGCAGCGCTGTTTAGACAACTTTGACCGACAACACCATGCTATGGACGAGTTATGTCTTACCGTTTGAGAGCTTCAACAAGGTCACACCCACAACGCTCCTCAGCCTTCTCGATTACCTGCCCCTTCGCGTATTTCGGCCCGTGCCCGGCTTGGACCTTACCCCCTACTCAAAGTCCCCTCGATCCATCTTGGCGCCGAGGGAGCTCCCACCGCCATACCCACTGGCTCAATCCATCTTGGTATCCCCGTTATGGAAGATTCCTCTGATTGTATACTTCACACTTCCCGCCACCCCACACGGCGACCTGCTCGAGAACGTCTTGGCGAGCAAAGTGTCGAACATGCCCCATTCTGCAGCCTCACCCCCCTTGACCCTAGCAATCTCCTCCTCCTTTTGCCTATCTTATATTGCAGGAACTCGATCAAAAAATCTGTGCCGTTATTCGTGTCAGTGCAATCCCCACACCAAACTCTTAGAGTCGACTATACAACCCCATCTGCCCCAAACTCCTCACGGTTGAAGTACCTCCAAATTTCCATACCCCTAAAATCAGCATATACCATAATACCAACCTTCAATCTCATGTACTCAAACTTCAAAATTCTTTAAGTCTGTACTCTACTGCAGACCACATCTTGAGTCGTATGTTTCCCACCAGTCTCACTGATAACCCTCTCAAATGGTACCATAACCTCCCTAATAGCTCTATTCAAAGTTTTAAACAATTGTCAAACCTTTTTATCGCCTAGTTTGACTTTAGCAAAGACCGTGAGGTCCGAGTCGACGCTCTCTTGAACTTAAACAAATCCCATAACAAAATGTTTAAACCTTTCACAAAGCAGTTTCTCGACAAGTCGTACAAAGTCGAAAACCTCGACTATGCGATTGCCATTCTCGCGTACTCTAACGCTCTACTATATCATAGTCGTGTCAAGGAGTACATCGTGCTTCATAAACCATGAACCCTCGAGGAGATGTTATCTAAGTTTAACGGATACATCAACTTCGAATGCTTCCGCGAATCCAATTTCCAGCAGAAACCTCGACCATCTTCTATGCCCATGGTCACTCCCGCCTCATAGGAGACCAGGAGCCGCAAACGCCCTCACTCCGACGTTACCTCTTTCTAAAATCTGCAAAAAATGACCCATGCCGGTCCTACCAAAACTTACTGCCCCCATCAACACTTCTCATACAAATATAGGCCAACCCAATCTTGTGTACCCCCTTCTCCATCGAGGTCTGAAAAGACGAGCCTCAGTGCCAAAATCACAAGTGCATTTACCACCCTACGAACAAATGCTATGCTCTGTAACGATCGCTGGCGATGATTCTTAAAGCAAGTTGTCTACATTAATGTGTCACCAATCTCCCCAGCTATCTCGATGGGTCATATCTCAAGCCTTTACCCGCTCTGGCTATTGACCCAGCAAAGGTACACATTTTCCAACTCTTCCTCATCGATGACAATAACATCGACAGTGATCACACTCAAAGCAAGTACAAACGAGTCAAAGAATGCTGTAAGCTTGCCTATCAAGAGAAGCTAGCCATCCTTCTACCAAAATCTAGCCAACGCCCTCGGACCGAAGGTATATCCTTCATCGATTGCGATACTTCTCATGTTCACTTCCCCCACTCCGATCCCTTAGTCATTATGATTAAGGTCAAACACTTCATCCTCCTTACCATGCTTATTGATACGGGAAGTGCAACAGACGTACCATGCAATAAATAGACCTCATTACACCAGCCAATGTTGAGCTTAAGGGCTTTTACGGCGCTATCGAAGTTGCCGTCGTTCGCCTTAGCCTCCCTGTCTCTACCAGTTCAGTCACCCTCCAAACCAGCTTTCTTATCATGACAAGAAATCTGAATACCTGGGTATTCTAGGGCGCGACTGGCTTCATGCCATGAAAGCCATACCTTCTACTTACCACCAAACACTTCGTTTCACTACCCCTTATGGTACGTAGAACATGAAAGGCTCTCAATGCCTTGCCCGCTCATGCGAGCACCGTAAAATCGATCTTACCAAAAAACTTGCTAAGCCATGGCAATCAATGCGTCTCAATCTCCCAACACCATCGAATCCATCTAACACACCTGTCAAACCCACTGTTTATATCGAACTCGACAGTCCTGGCTGAGGTACATTCATTGGTAGTTTTGTGGATGAGGCAGAACACCTGGAGCTCACCACTTATCTTTAAGAAAATAAATATGTCTTCGCCTGGATGCTCCATGAGATGCCTGGTATTGATGTACAACTAGCCTACCACCAACTCGACCTCATCCCTAAATCCATAGTAGTGAAATAAAAGAAACGTACTTTAGCCCCGAGGATTCGAGAAGCTGTGAACCTCGAGGTCTAAAAACTCATGGCCGCGTGTTTTATCAGAGAAGTTAAGTAAACCGTAGCTATCCACAAAAAGAATGGCAAGATCCGTATCTGCGTCAACTTCATAGACCTCAATAAACACACACCAAAGGGCAGTTTCCCTCTCCTAATCATTTATGTACTTTTGGATGCTACGACTGGCCATGAATGATTATCTATGATGAACGTAGCTTCCGAAAACAACTAGGTACCCTTCCTCCCTGAGGACCAACTTAAAACTTCATTTATTTCTAAACAAGGTCTTTACTGCTTTAATTTCATACCCTTCGGCCTTAAAAATGCAGGTGCCATGTACTAACGCCTTGTTACCACCATGTTCAAATCTTTACTTGGAAAATTGTTCGAAGTTTATACCGATGACATGTTATGCAAAAGCCTCCAAAAACATAGCCATATACATGACCAAACCAAAGTTTTCTCGATACTTCGCTCTTATAACATGAAACTGAACCCAGACAAATGCCAATTTGGCATTTCATTCAACCAATTTTTAGGCCACCTTATCAACAAATGGGGTATCGAGATCGATCCCACACATATCCGCGCCCTCATCGATATGCCTTCCCCTCGAACTAAAAAGGATGTCCAAAAGGTTGCTGGCAAAATAGCCACCTTCAGCAGTTCTATATCAAAATTCTCTGACCATTATGCTTGGTTTTTCTCCCTCTTACGCGACCAAGGCATCAATAAGGCCAAAAAGAAGAACAACCCCGAAGTCAATTGGACACCCAATTGTGAATAGGCCTTCCTTAAACTCAAAACATACCTTGGTCGACCACCCATAATCAACACCACCATCGAAGGTGAAATAATTTCTTTATACCTTGCAGTCACCAATACTTCTATTAGCTTGGTCCTTACGTGACTCGAATTCAGTATCGGGAAACCCGTATACTCTATCAGCAAAACTCTGACACCTACTGAGACTCGATATACCAAGCTCGAGCGATTACTCCTTATACTCGTTTACACTGCTCAAAAACCCAAACCATACTTTCAAGCTCACCCTATGCGTGTTATCACCAGCTACCCCCTTCGAGAGATCCTCAGCAAGAAAGAAAAATCTAGAGGGGGTACAACAATGGTCTGTTTATCTTGGTGAACACGACATCACTTTCTAGAAATAGATATCTCAAAAACGATAAGCAGTTGCTGATTTCTTTGCCGACTTCATGGTCGAAGGCATCCACTGGGAGAAACATGAAGATGATCAACAAGAGGGCCAACCCGAACATTGCAATTTTTTGAACCCTAATACGGGCTGGCATCTCTTTACTAATGGATCCACTTGACTTAACAACTTGGGAATAGGTATTGTTCTGGTTACCCCTTCCAATGACCATATTGAAAAGGCTGTCAAGCTAAGCTTCAAATGTTCTAATAATGAGGACGAATATGAAGCTTTGATACATGGCCTCCATCTCGCCCTTGAACTTGGTATTTCCAAACTTGCAGTATTGATCGACCCTCAGCATGTTTAGAGTCGTACACTGGCAAAAATCAGGCCAATGGTTACATGGCTGAGTATGTTGCACATATCCGCCAGCGCATGGATCGTTTCCACGTAAAATCTTCCATTAAATATTACCCTCGAAGTGAAAACGAACATGCCGATCCCCTCGCTTACATATCAACCATGTTAGGACAGTCCGAATCTCGAACACTCCATATCAAAGTACTCGACCGGCCAAGTATCGACCAGATGGAAGATAATGCCATAAATACTAGGGGCGAGAGTCTCGATCTCGATGGCTGGAAAACACCCTTCCTTGTGTACTTTTATAGTTCTACCCTCCCAGATGATCCCAAAGCCAAACGTTCGTTACTGGAAAACTGCCGCAGATACACCATTCTCAAAGGCGGACTACACCACAAATCCTCAAACGACGTACACCTGTGATTTATCTCCCAAAATGAAGCCACTACCATACTTACCAAACTTTACAAAGGTAATTGCGGTGCTCATACTGCTAGTCGATCTATGGCTCTTCGAGCCATAATACAAGGGCTATTCTGGCCCAATATGAAGAAACAAGCTGAAGAGTATACGAAATACTATGAAAAATGCCAACGTCATTCCCATGACATCCAAAGCCCATCACAAGACCTCCATTGCAGCCAAGTTGCTTGGTTGATCAAGCGGTGGCCTATTAATCTAGTGGGCCCTTTCCCTAAAGTATCGGGTAGACGAGAACATATTCTAGTGGCCACAAATTACTTTACTAAATGGGTCAAAGTCATACCTTTATGTCGAATGAGAGATGAAGAAGTCATCAAGTTCATATGGGAAAATATTATTATACGTTTTAGCTGCCCTCACACGATTCGATGCGACAACGGTTCACAGTTTATTGCGAACAAAGTTTGCAATTTCCTCTTGAAGTATAACATTATTCTCTTACCCACAACACCTTATTACCCATAGGGGAATGGTCAGGTTGAAGCAATAAATAAAACCATAGTCGACAGTCTTAAAAAATGTGTCGATGTAAAGAAAGGCCGATGGGTTCAAGAATTACAACATGTACTCTGGGCCTATTGTATAACACCAAGAAAGGTGACGGGCTGTACTGCTTTCCTCCTGGCTTACAGTACCGAAGCTATGCTGCCTACTCAGTTTGAAGTACGAATATGCAACCCTGACCTCTCCGATAAAGATAATGAGTTCAAATTTGGATGCAATATGTTATAGATCGATGAAGCCAGAGACTGAGACATTGCTAACCTCGGCCGTTATCACCTCTATCTCTAGAAGTCATACAACAAAAGGGTTTAACCATGCTGCTTCGATATTGAAGACCTCGTACTTCGGCGAGTCACACCCTCTTCGAAGCCTCAAAATGTCGGTAAGCTAGCCGAGTCCAAGGAAAGACCTTATGTTGTGTACGACAAAAAAGACAAAGGATCCTATTATCTAATGATAGAAGTTAAAGAGCCACTACATAACCCTTGGAACATAATGCAGTTAGTCTCATATAATCGGCCGCGGCTACCACTCTATTCAACTAATATAAATACAACATAATAAATAGGCATATTTTATCATCACTGCTTCATGTCCTATCTCAAAGTAAACTTCTTAGACAAACCTTAGTATTATGTCCTTCGGCCCGACTGATACTTGGAGGCGACCTTGATGTTTTTCTAGGTTCCAATTCGAGCAAACTTGAGGGGCGTGAATGGTTGACAGACTAGACCCTCGGGGATACATTAGGGCCGACCATATAATGCTTCGGTTAGGCTCAATCCCACAGATAGATCCGGGGGTGACCTTCAAATTCCAGTAAACTTCTTGGATAAACCTAAGTATCATGTCAACCCTTCAACCCGACTACTACTTAGGGGCGACCTCAAAGTTTTTTAAGGTTCTAATTTGAGCAAACTCGAGGGGCATGAATGGTCGATAGACCGGACCCTCGGGGATGTATTAGGGCCGACCACATAATGATTCGGTTAGGCTCAATCCCGTTGATAGACCCGGGGGCGAGCTTTGAAGTTCAGTGAATTTTTGGACAACCCTAAGTATCATGTCAACCCTTCGACCCGACTAATACTTGGGGGCGACCTCAAAGTTTATTAAGGTTCAAATTTGAGCAAACTTGAGGGGCATGAATAGTCGATAGACCGGGCCCTCGGGGATTTATTGGGGCCGACCACATAATGATTCGGTTAGGCTTAATCCCGCGGATAGACCCGGGGGTGACCTTCGAAGTTCAGTGAACTTCATGGACAACCCTAAGTATCATGTCAACCCTTCGACCTAACTGATATTTAGGGGTAACCCTGATATTTTTCAAGGTTTTAATTCGAGTAAAACCGAAGGGTATGAATGGTCGATAGACTAGACCCTCGGGGATGTATTGGAGCCGACAACATAATTATTCGGTTAGGCACAAACCTACGGATATACCCGGGGGTGACCTTCGACATATAAACGCACTGAGTTGGTCAAACTTAAGTACCAAGTCAACCCTTTTAAATTGACTGATACTCGGGAGCGACCTCGAACTTATTCAATTTTCTATTTCGAGCAATCCCGCGTAGCATGAATGGTCGACAGACTGGACTGTCGGGGATACATTGCAGCCGACCACATCATCCTTTGATCTTCAATGTCAGAATCTTTCTATACTTTAATTCTCATACAAAGCTACAAGCATACAGATATACCAGCAATTCAAGTTCAATAAATACCAGCAGGTCAAGTTCAACTACATTACTCAATCTACCTATCCAATACTCATTATTCAAAATTTAACCTATCCAATAAACTGAAGCGGAAACAATAGACAAGAATTCATTATAGACGACTTTCAAAAAATACCAAACAAAATACCTTCTTCAAATACCATACTCACACAGGATTGGCCGTATTCACCACCGGATTGCCCACATTTTCTCCTTGATCTTCTACAGCACTTCCTCCACCGACTTTGACAGCAGGGTTTATTACCGAAGCATCAGCAGTACCTCCAATTGATGAACAACCTTCAACATTTCCAGTACCATCCCCTTTAACTGTAGGATCATCTACAACATCTTCAGCTCCTCCCCCTACCGGGTCTACTCCCATCCCTTCTGCCTGTGCATCATCTTCGACAGCAGGCTCTTCGGTCGAAGGAAAGTGCTCAAAGGTCTCTGGATTATACCCCAACCCATCTATAAAGATCTTCAAAGCCACGGTCTTATTACAATCCTCATTGTGTTGCGCCTGGAAATGTGCTTTGTTATCCTTCAGCTCCTTCTCTTTCTCAACTAGCTTCGCCTCAAACACTGCTCGCATTTGACTACTATTGGCAATCACAGCTTTGACTTCCCTCACTGCATCGTCTTCAATTTGTTACTTCTCTCGTCCTAGCGCACTGACTTGGGTATCCAGCGACATAATGGTCCCCTGTGCGAGCGTCAGACTGTCCCTCACTTGCTTCAGCTTTTCACTCCATACCTTTTGGGCTTTGTTATAAGGTTGAGCCTAAGCATTCACCTGCATGAGTACTCGACTACTCAGCAGTTCCCAAAGTATAATTGAAACTTCACAATTTCAGAAACACTTACCTGATGCAGAGCCTTGTTTATTTGCTTACCCGCTTCATCCAGGCTTGTGCCGCAGAGGCTGCCCAATGACGCGGCCGTTACCCGAGCGTTCTCCTCCAGTTTGACCTCGCATCGCCTCACATCATCTGGTTCATCCTCGTCATCTACTATTTGCTCAAGATGCCTCTTCCATAAAGTTATCTTCGTCTGCAATATAGTCGAAGCTTGGTCTGTAACCTTGCCATTACCCTTGCTGGTCTATTGCGGCACCTCAGGAATAGTCTCGAGCATGCTCGTATGATATCTGAACAAGATGTCACAAAATCTCTTTCTAGAGAATCAGGACAAATCAAGGGTTTCTTCTTCAAGTTGTCTCACTGGACGATCGATTTCGATCCCAAAAGAGACTCCCCTTTTGCACCAGTATGGGTTCAATTCCCAGGTCTCAAGCTGCATCTACAGAATAATGGAACAATCAAGGAGATGGCTGGTTTGATCGGCAAATACCTTATCACGGATACTACAACATTAAGCCTAAGCAGACCCAGTACTACGAGGGTTTGCGTATAGGTAAATCTCACGAAAGACCTACCAACGAAAGTTGGAATTGAGCTCAAAAAATCCTCTATCATGGAACAAGCAGTGATATATAAAATTCTTGCAATGTATTATATACAATGCTGCCTGCAAGGCCACAAAAAAGCAAACTTCACCAAGCTCAAGCCGATTGTTCTACAAGACAAGGGTGATGAACTTCGAAAGAATAAAGCAACCATGGGAAGGGCAACACCGGGGGGCGAGAGCCTCGATCCTGATAATTGCCGCACACCCTTCCTTGCATATTAGAAAAGTTCTACCTTCCCGGAGGATCCTAAAGCCAAATGTTCATTACAAGAAAACTTTTGATGATATTCCATTCTCAAAGGCGGTTTACAGCGTAAATCCCGAAATGGTGTGTACCTCTATTGTATCCCCTAGTACGAAGCAACTACCATATTTACCGAACTCCATGAAGGCAATTGCGGTACTCACACTGCCGGTCAATTTATGGCTCCTCGAGCCATAACCCAAGGTTTATTCTGGCCCAATTTATTGTAACAAGTTGATGAGTATGCGAAACACTATAAGAAATGCCAACGTCACACACCCACGACATCCGAAGCCCTTCATAAGACCTCTATTGCAGCCAAGTTGCTTGGCCGTTCAAGCGGCGGGTGATTGATCCAGTGGGACCTTTCCCCAAAGTATCAAGTAGCAGAGAACATTTTCAAGTGGCCACATATTACTTTACTAAATGGGTCGAAGCCGTGCCTTTTTGTCGAACCCGAGAAGAGGACGTCATCAAGTTCTTATGGGAAAATATTATTACCCATTTTTGCTGCCCTCATATGATTCGATGCGACAATGGTCTTGAATTGGTACAGAACAAAGTCTGCAATTTCCTCAAGAAGTACAACATTATCCTCTCCCCCTGAAAACTTTATTATCCACAAGGGTATAGTCAGGATGAAGCAATCATTAAAACTATAGTCGACGGTCTTAAAAAGCATGTCGATCAAAAGAAAGGCCGATGGGTTTAAGAATTATAACTTGTACTCAGGGCCTATCGTACTACACTAAAAAATGCGATGGGCTGCACTTCATTCCTCCTGGCTTACGGTATTGAAGTAGTGTTGTTGCCTACTTATTTTGAAGTGCCAACGCGTGACCCTGACCTCCCCGACGTAGATAACGAGTTCAAACTTGGATGTAATATGTTATGGATCGATGAAACCAGAGATCGACCTATTGCTAGCCTCGGCCGTTATCACCTCTCCCTCCAGAACTTATATAATAAGAGGGTTCAACCAGACAACTTTGATATTAGAGATCTAGTACTTCGGCGCATCGCACCCTTTTCTAATGCTCGCAATGCCAGTAAGCTAGCCGAATCCTAAGAAGGACCTTATGTTGTGAATGACAAAACTGACAAAGGATCCTATTATTTAATGACAGAACCAGAGGAGCCCCTCTTGAATCCTTGGAACACAATGTAATTAGTCTCATACCGCTGGCTACGGCGCACCACCCTATTCAACTGATGTAAATGCAGCATAATCAATTAACATATTTTTCCCCTCTTAGTTTCATGTCCTGTCTCCAACGAACTTCTTGAGTCCGTCCAACCTAAGTATCATGTCAACCCTTCGACCCAACTGATACTTGGGGACAACCTCGAAGTTTTTCAAGATTCCAATTCGAGTAAACCCGAGGGGCATGAATTGTCAATAGATCAAACTTTCGGGGATGCATTGGGGCCGACCACATAATGCTTTGTTTAGGCTCAATCCCGCGGATAGACCAGGATGAAACCTTTGAAGTCCAGTGAACTTCTAGGACAAACCTAAATATCATGTCAACCTTTCGACTCGAATGATACTTGGGGGTGACCTCAAAGTTTGTTAAGGTTCCAATTCGAGCAAACCTGAAGGGCATGAATAGTTGATAGACTAGACCCTCGGGGATGCATTGGGCCCAACCACATAATGATTTGATTAGGCTCAATCCCGCGGATAGACCCGGGGGTAACCTTCAAAGTCCAGTGAACTTCTTGGACAACCCTAAGTATCATGTCAACCCTTTGACCTGACTGATACTTGGGGGTGACCTCAAAGATTTTTATGGTTCTAATTTAAGCAAACCCGAGGGGCATGAATGGTAGACAGATCAGACCCTCGAGGATATATTGAGGCCGACCACATAATGCTTTGTTTAGGCTCAATCCCATGGATAGGCCCGGAGGTGACCTTTGAAGTCTACTAAACTTCCCTGACAAACCAAAGTATCATGTCAGCCCTTTGACCCAACTGATACTTAGGGACGACCTTGAAGTTTTTCCAGGATCCAATTTGAGCAAACCCGATTGGCATGAATGGTCGACAGATCGGACCCTCAGGGATGCATTGAGGCCAACCACATAATGCTTCTTTTAGGCTCAACCCCGCGGATAGACCCGGGTGTGACCTTCGAAGTTCAGCGAACTTCTTGATTGGTCAAACCTAAGCCTCATGTGAACCCTTCGACTTGACTAATACTTGGGGGAAACCTCAAAATTTTTCAAGGTTCCAGTTCGAGCAAACCATAGTGTAGCATTCTACACTCACACCAGATGGGCTAAATTTACTCCTTCTATATGATCTTCCATAGCAACACCTCCATTACCTTCGACAGTAGGGTTATTTCCAGCAGCATCCGTACCGCCATCCGCACTACCATCTTCCACAGTATTACCTGTACCAACACCTTCCCCTTCGACTACGGGATCAGCCACCAAACTTCCAGTACCTTCCCCTACAGGGTCCACTCCACCCCTTTGGGATATGCAACATCTTCGACAGCAGACTCTTCGGTTGGAGGATAGAGCTCAAGGGTCTCAGGATCGTACCCCAGCCCATCTATAAAATACTTCAGGGCTGTGGTCACATCATACCCCACATCATACAACACTTTTGTTCTGTAACTGCACATCTTTGTCAACCAGCTTTACCTCCAAAATTGCTACCTGTTGATTATAGTTTGCAATCGCAGCTTCGGTTTCCCTCACGGCATCAGCTCGAATCTACAACTTCTTTCGTTCTAACACACGGACCTGGGTCACCAGCGACAGACGGGTCCCCTATATGAGCTTAAGCTTGTCCCTCACCTTCTTTAGCTATTCATTCAATACCTTCTGGGCTTTCCTAAAAGCTATTGCCCACGCATTCACCTGCACAATCGACTATTCAATAGCTTTTGAAGCACAATTTTAACTTTAAAATTCTAGAAACACTTACCTGGTGCAAAGCTTTGTTTGTCTATTTCTGCGCTTCATTTGAGCTTGTGCCAAAGAGAGTAGCCATTGACTCGACTGTTACCCGAATGCTCTCTTCCAGTTTGACCTCGCATCACCACAATCTGGCTGATTCATCCACATCATCGGCCATCTGTTCATGAACCCTCTTCCAAAAGGCTGTCTTTGTTTGCTAAACTTTCGAAACTTCGTTAATGACCTTGCCTTTACCCATACTGGTTTGCCGTGGTACTGTGGGAATAGTCTTTGGCATGTTCGACCGTACCATCCCAGGCATCTTTGTCGAGACCTCGGTACAAAGCTCAAATTTCGGCTCAAATTGTCACAATTCATCTCACCTGCCCTTGTCGAAGAACTTATTCTTTTCTTTTCCTCGAATGCCAAACAGCAACTGGAATGCCTTACAGCAAACTACCTGTTTTCTTCTGTCTCATTCTTACAATACCCAACTTCTGAAAAGCAACATTTACCCACTCTTCGTCATGGTTGATCAGTTCATCAATATAACTCCATGGGCTCTTCAAGCCATTATTTGTGGGATCTGCAAATCATGAAGGAAAAGATCAAAAGCTTATTCGAGCCACATAGTAAACATAGTTCGAGTGATAACTTACTTAGATTATATAGCCTATGCTTCAGCCTAAATTCTTCCTCCCTCTATACAATCTCGTAGTTCCCCTTCACCACCACCAAATCCTTATCCCACCCCCGCCCGGTCGAACACAAGTCGAAAAACTAGGGTTTGTCCAAATGGTATTGAATGTGATATATATCTGCCTTCTTATTTGCTTTCCCCGAATAGAATGACACGATATCGTACCACTCGATCAAAAAATTCTTTTCCTGTCGCAATTCCATATTCATCCCTTCAAAAAGTCTCATCATCTCATAAAAATTGCCTTTAATCTGGCACGGTGCAACATCCCAGAAATTTAGTACCTGCTTCACCAACCTTCAATGAAGCAGTTGCATCCCTAGTTAAATTTTTCCTCTGAACGCCATAATCCCCACCTGAGGGAAATTGTTAAATGTATACTTGCCCCTTAATGGAACCAGAATAACACCAACCTTCAACAAGCCATGTTTATCTATTAATCAATCCAGCCTTGCCTTTTCTTAAGCAAAGATAGGCCCCATCGTTATCCCCAAATTGTCTGTATCCTCCCTATTATACTTTCCTCCTCTTCCCCTTCGTCCCTCTCATCACCCGAAGGCTTGATAGTACCTTCATTCCCCTTTCCCTCTCCCTTCTCATGTTCTTCTTCGTCACTCTCATCGACTATTCGAGCCCTACGACGACTCCTAGACGATGCTCCAACCTCTGACGTTACCACTACCAATGGGGCATCTGTGGAAATTTCTAATATTTCAACATCACTGTTCTCACAGCCTCGACCACGACCAGATATACTTGGCACGTTTACTTCATCCTCCTCATCTACCAACCTCATCCCCGAAACTTGACGGGTACACATTATACCCTACAGAAGAAGATGATTAATATTAGCTCGATATATTCGAGTATCAAGGTTCGATATCATAATATTACCTACCATCCTCAAATCGACCAACCTACAATCGTATGTTCGACTGCAACCCCAACCACCCCCTTACTCCTCCCAATTTACCACATGGGTGGACTTTTAACCAAATAGGTTACCCCGTTCCTATGTCACGCAGTTACAGACAAAAATGCTCCCCCACCGTACAAACAAAGAGCAAAGGCAAAGCAACAACAAAAATAAATAGTTTATCTTTACCAAGAAATCAGAGGAATACCTATTTGAGTTGATCAGATTTAACAGCGACAATGGCATTTCCTTTCCTCCTCTTCAGCAACTTCAAACTGCAACAATGGTGTATGTCTTCTACTCTTTTTCCTTTTCCTCTCTTTAATTATTTGGGAACAGTAACTTTCTCTCTCTCACACACACACCTCTTTAAATACGTCCCAAAAAAATAAAGCCGCCTCAATTTTCCCTACTCACCACCATTACCACTCCTCCACTCCCCCCTCAATTTTGGTCATGAGGTGTTTTACCAATATTACTATCACCTACTCCCACGTGTGTATCACGCACTTACAGCATATACTACTTTTTTAACCCTCTCAAGCCTTCTGACGCACTACCCAAAGTTGTCAGCTCAAGTCCACTTATCACATCCGCTGCTTTTCAGTACCTAAGGAAACATCATGATTTCCTACAATGGCATACTGCCTCATGAATAGTACCATATCTGACAGTTCTACCATTTCGGCTATCAACTTTTGCAGTAAAAGCATACCTTGCCTTCATTTTCAAGCCTTCTTATCCATTCTACTACAATCGTACCCTTCGACCACATCAATTTTCAAGCCATCTCATACTCTTTTTTTTGAACCATCGTCTACATCCAACTACATTCTATCGTACTTATTCATAAATTCTTGAATCTTATGTTAATACTTTTCATTATATGAAATATTCATGTTTTCTTACCATTTTTATTACTCTAGTTTGAAGTTCGATAATTAATGCAACGCCTACATTATCATTGTCTACAATACCTCACATGGTTATATTATCATACTTCGACAAAGCATGATTTTCATTTAGAAACAAAAAAGCCACTAGGCCTACATCAAACAAAAAAAGAAAAAAGAAAAGAACAATACCAGCGGTAACATCAACAACAAACACAACCCTCTACACCTCCACCACCATATCGAAGACCACCTTATTTACAAACGGGGTAGTTCTTACTGAGCCCCGCCTCATCCTCGACCGCATCCTCAGCATCCACCAGGTCTTCTGTTAGGCATTTTAGCAAGAAGTACTGGTTACTATCGTTCGAACCTAGCCACAACATCACCCTCCACCAGTGCTCATACAGGTGCCCACAGATAGCTGCCCCCGGCTCCAGCTTTACCATGTCTGGCAATACCACGTCAAAACCCTGATATCCAAGGAACTTCTCCTTCAGAACCCTCGTCTTCTCTTCAATACGGTGTTACTTCGCCTACATTCTCTTTTGATAGCGGGTGTTTGGTGTTATTTCTATTGATTAGGTTGCTCAAGAAAGAAAATGCGGGTTATTTAAAATCCCCCCTAGCAACCCCTATTTATACCGTTCTTAAGGGAATTTACTACCCCTTAATCCACACTTACCTTAATAACTCACCTCAGAAATGCCCACATTTAACCAATTAACTCTTTAACTTCCCATGCCCAACCGTTTTTCACAACGCGCGCCTTCTACACCAATTTTTGAGGTCCCTACTGAGAGGGGGCGCATGTAGCTGCCTACTCGTAGCCTTCAAGTACCAGTCAAATACTCAAAGGCTATATCAAAGCCTACCTAGAGACTCGAAGACTAGTAAGGCAATAATTAAGTCCACAAACCCTTCCAAGACGAATCGAACACGCGACCAAATTCATACCTAGTCGAAGGCAGATACATCTGACAACCAGTTCACCAGAACTCGGCATCAGTACCAGAATAACTTTGACCATGGTAATACTTGGTAGAAAGTAGACACATCTGGCAGCCAACTCACCAGATATAATAGTGAAATGAGCCGCCTAAGAGCCACAGTGTCAAAACCAACTCCTGGTACAGAACAGTTGTCCCCAAAGGATATACATGTAATCGAACCTTCCATGGTGACTCACCCCATTTTTATCTCCTATATAGGAGGGAGGAAGAACTATGAAGGAGTTAGAAAATCTCTCCTAAAAGCCCTTCAAGATTACATTCGAATACCCTGTAACTTACTTCTTATTCGATCTATCATCTAACTTGATATATAACATCAATCATTGAAAATCCTCTCTAGAGGTCATGGAGTAACCCTTTAAAGGACTCCACGCAAGTGTGTTAGTTCAGTAATATAGTCTATTATTGCCATATATACTTGCTTAAGCCTCCTATTCGAAGATAACCCCGTGGTGTAAGAGCTAGTTTCCCATTTTACAAAACTTGGCCCCTACAGATGATTAGATGTTGGGTACTAATAGGAAAAATACGTTTGGGTAGGAGTGGCATGGATCCCTTCTTGCGAGGCTTGGAGGATTGAGCGTCGGAGTGGCCGCATTTTCATATGTAAGGAGCGACCATGGTTGTGTTTGGTTGTCGAGGCCCATTATGATTGGTTGTGGAGGTTTTTCCCTGGTATTTAGTTTTACGTAGACGCTCGAGATTGATGTATACATTTACTTTAGACAATATCTCTTAGAGGGTTCAGGGCTTCTGGAGAACGATGTATTCTTTGATGTGGCTATAGTCGGGTAAGGCATTAGAGTAGGCAAACACGACGTTTGTGCAATCGAGGTTCTCAACTTTGAGTGATTCGTCGAGGAAACACTTGGTAAAATTCTCAAGTATTTCGGTGGGTGGGTTTCGAGTGTTGAAGAGGGCATCTACTCGAACTTTGCAGTTTTTATTGAAGGCCAAATGAAAGATAAATAGACTAGATAGCTGTTCGAAGCTTCGAATGGACCCATTGAGGAGGCTGTGGTACCACTTGAGGGGGCTGTCAATAAGGCTGGTAGGGAATATTTGACTGAGGATGTAATCCGCTAAAGAGGGCAGACTTAACACGTCTTGGAACTCAAGTACATGGGATTGAGGATCGATATTGTGATATTTGCAGATTTTTTAGGCATGGAAGCCTAAAGGCACCTCGACAGCGAGGAGCTTCGGGCAGATTGAATTGTTAAGGTGACTCCAAGAGTTCGGAGTAGGGCAGGTGCTGATATGAATGGCTGCATTGCTTTTCTGGTTGAGCTCTTGCTAGATGAGATAGGCTGCTTAAGGGGGAGAATGCTGAGGTCACAGGTGGCAGGGTCGCGGGTTAGGAGTGAGCTCACCACTACATCCTCCCTGGCGTTCTTGGGCAGGATGCCTTGTAGGATGTCAGAAATTTTGGAGGGTGGAGTCAGACGAGTCCCCAAGAATGGGGACGTTGAGGTGTATCGAACATACGGGCATGTTAGTGGTGCTACCTATGGAACCAAGGTGGACCAGTGGCTCTTTGTAATAGGGGCAGGGTCCTAGATGTGCGCGAGCGAATACACGCGAGGGTGCAAGGGCTCAAGAATACATAGGGGCATCTTGTGCTTGTACCTATTAGAGTTCCTGAACCGTGTGACGGAGCTCATCAAGGGCTCAGTGTTATCTATCATTGACATCTAAACATTGCTTCCGTTCGGATTTGAGTTCTTGTTGGCAATCTTCACGTTCAAGGCGCAGCTGCTTTGTGTGACACTCTTCTGCCTGAGCGAACTATTGACTTATGAGAACTAATTGGGTGGCAATATCATCGGCAGTGGTACCAACAATGGCAGAGGAAGAATGGATGGTGGAGGCCATCAAATATTTGCATAGGAGGAAAGGAAAAGGATTGAGGACAGTGGGTATTGCACAAATGGTGCCAAATGTAGGGGGGAAATCTTGTAGTGGGGAGTTCACTTTCTTACACCGAGGGATTTAGGTTCAACTAGAGGTTTTCACAAATATATAAGACAAAATATACCGTGCTAACATACTTGCGTGGAGTCCATGAATTGGTATTCTCCATGACCTCTAGCGAGGATTTTAACGGGATGATGGATATATGAAAGAGCCTACAGTTCGAATCGAGCGGAGCTTGAATATGCTCGAAGGTTTCTAATCCTATGGGAGGTTTCAGGCTGTGATTCTCTAACCTCTCCATGATGTCTCCCATTTCCTATTTATCGAAGATAGGAAAGGATGAGTCACCATAGAGAGGTCATATAATATGTAGACCCTTTTAGGGTAGCTGTGTTGTACGTGAGGTCGATCCTGACACTGCTGTTGTCTTGTGGCTTGTTTTGCCATATTGTCTGGTGAGCTAGCTGTCAGGCTTGTCTGCTTCAACCATATACTGATATTGTCAAAGTCATCATACAATTTGTGTTCGACTCTGTATGTTACACGATTGCCTTCGGCTTCGAATCTTGCAGTAGACTTTGGCTCTTTAGTAAGCTTGGATATGGCCTTCAAGATTTCGGTTAGTCTTGGAAGGCTTCGGGTAGATCGTATGCCTTCGGTTGTTTTGTAGGTTCCCTGGACTTTGAGTCTTTGGTATACTTCGACGTAGCTTTCTAGTATTCAATTAGTCTTGGAAGGCTGCAAATAGGCTACTATAACTACTTTTACAGTACCCTTCTTCTTTTTTCGCTAAGTCTAAAAAGATTTTTCTGTACAATTGGTCGATGGGACCTGACAACTTTGGTTTGTTAATATTTAAATGATTTGGCAAACAGTTTTAATTTTATAAAATAGAGTATTTTGAATTGTTGATAAATGATAGAGAGGTACTCGACCTCAATGAATATGTTATTGGATATGTTTAAATGGTATATTCGAGATGATTTATGGAATAAATTACAATATACTTTTTATTCGATGTTTCAGAAATTTTCTATTTAAGGGATATCTGCATGTAGTGATAGGATAGCCATGTTATGGTATTTTCGAGTATAGAAATGAATACCAGATATATTTCTTTTATGGGATGTCTGGTTTGATTGATAAGACAACCATGTCATGAGTTGTCAAATATATTAATGATGTTAAGATAGAATTTCCTTTAATTTGAGATCTGTTTGTCAAAGAAGTAAGGTTGAGGTTGGCAAATACTTGTTAAGTTTTGCCAAAATAAAGAATGTAGAATAGATGATTTACTGATGGGAAATGATAACTTGTTTATTGAAGAAAAATAAAATAGATTTCAACTCTTATCTGTAGAACATCATCAAATGCGTATTATTCTATGGGAATTCAAGCTGTAATTCATCTTTGGTTATTAACCAGTATGTGCCACTATTTGTTTTGTCATTTACAATATCAGGACCTTCCCATTTTTTTGTTAATTTTCTTGAATTTTTTGATCGAATACACTCTTGAATTTGTCAAAGGACAAGATCGATGATGCCGAATGTACGCTTCCTCACTTTCTTGTTGTATGCTTTTCTTATAGTATCATGGGATCGCTTCAAATTTATAATGGCATGGTCTCGAGTCTCTTCGATCCCGTTGAGATTTTATAGAATTCCAATTTCATTCTCTTTATCTATAACATGACTTCCAGCGGTTGGGAGATCGAGGTCTGAAGGAATAACAACTTCTGTGCCGAAAGCCATTATAAACGGTGTGCAACCTGTGGAAGTTCAAGGTATTGTCTTATATGCCAAAAAAATACTAAGTAATTCTTTGACCCATCTACCCTTCTTTTTATCAAGTCATTTGCGTAAGCCAGACTTGATGCTCTTATTAATAGCCTCAACTTGGCCACTTCTTTGTGGATAATAGGGTGTCAAAGTAGTTAACTTGATATTGTATTTGTGGAGAAATTTGTGGACTTTACTGTTAATGAATTGTTTATAATTTTCCGATCTTATCATTTGTGGACAACAAAATCTAGTGATGATGCTTAAAAGAATTTGATCACTTCATTTTCAACGGTGTGACAAAGTGGTATAGCTTCAACCCATTTGGTTAAAAAGTCTGTAGCTACAAGGACAAGTTTTTTATTTCTTGATACAAGGTGGAATGAACAATTGATATCGATGGACCATCGTTTAAATAGCTAGAAGACATTACTGACAAGTAAGTCAAGGGCTGGACTTTTGATGTCTTGAGCATGGATTTGGCATTTGCAGCATTTTCAAACAAAATCTTCATAATCTTGCCTCATCTTCAGCCAGTATAAACCTTGTGTGAATGCTCTTTGTGCTAGTGATCGACTTGAGACATGTGCGGTAATAATTCCTTCGTGAAGTTTCATAATTTTTATTTGGGTTTGTTTCTGCGAGATACATTCGATCAGTGGGCCTCCGTCGGCAATTTGGTATAGTACTCCTCCTTGGACTTTGAATCTCAGACATTTTGCTAACAGAGATCGAGCATCTTCCTTATTCTCGGGGAGGGTATTAGAATTGAAATATGTGAGAAATGGCTTTCTCCAATCTTTGGGATCGTCATCTTCAGTAACTTGGATTTGCATGGCATAGCTTGTTTCGAGGCTAGAATGTTCGATCACTTCGATATCTAGTGTTATCTTCTTACTATCTTTGAGCATTACAGCTATGTATGCTAGCGAGTCAGTATGGCAGTTTCTGCTCTTGGCAAGTAAGAAATTGTGGCTCTTGCTAATTTCTTCATTTTTTCTTTGTCTAATGTAGGGTAATCAACCATTTTTCCTGATGTTTTAAATATTTTCTTGTAATGGTAATCTATGAGTAATGAGTCTACGTCTAAAACTATTTCTTCTGCTCCTAGTGTTAATGTGAGGTCGAGGTCATGCAAGATAGCCTCATACTCTGTTTCATTGTGTGTTACATAAAATTTGAGTTTGATAGCTTTTTTAATTATGTGATGGGATTGTGTAGTGAGAACGATGCCAATCCCTAATCCTATTGGTCCTGCAGATTTATTTGTAAATAATCTTTATCCTATACTTTTGGACCATACGCCAAGTTCTACAATTGAGAATCATCGGTTAGTACTTTTTTGAATTCCACCAATTCAGGGTCTTCAATGGAAAATTATGCCAAGACGTCGGCAACTGCTTGTCCTTTAATTAATATTTGTTGCTCAAAATAAATGTCATATTCACCTAGGAAGACAGACCATTGTTGAACCCTTCTAGACTTCCCTTTTTTGGAAAGTACTAGTTTAGGGAGAATTTGGTGATGACCTTGACGGGGTGTGCTTGGAAATGAGATCGAAATTTTTAGAATTTGTACACCAAGGCAAGCAGCTATTTCTCAGTTATTGTGCACCTCCTTTCAGCAGGCATAATTTTTTTACTGATGAAGTAGATTGGTTTTTCGGCTCTGTTGTCTTCTCAAATAAGGATAGAACTGATTGAGTCTTTTGTTATCGATAAATACATTATGAGTACTTCACTATCAACTAGAGTGCTCATTATTAGAGGACACCCCAAGTATCTTTTGAGGTCTTAAAAATCCAACTCGTATTTTGGGGTCTAGTTTATTTCCTTGGGTTCCTTCTTTTTCATTGGTCGGGGTTTCTCTGAAGAAGATGGTGAGGAAGTTTGCATCGATCAGATAACTGTAAGATAAACTTGTGGAGAGCGGCAACCTTCCCAACAAGTTTTTAGACATATTTTCTTGTTCGAGGTGATGGCATGGCCATGAGTGCTTTGATTTGTTTTGGATCAATTATTATTCATCGCTTGCTTGCCAGATGACCCAAGAATTTTCCAAATGCAACTCCAAATTGGCATTTTTCAAGGTTTAACTCCATGCGGTATGTACGAAGAATGTTGAAGATTGTTTGTAAATGGCTACAAAGATTTTCTTGCTTGAGGTTTCTGTAATTGCTATGTTTTCAGACGTTTTGATGTACGAGAATTCGTGGCAGTATTTTTACGCATCCGTGTTGTAACTTGACTTCCGTTGATTTTGTAAACTCTATGATCAGTCAGGAAGCACAAAGCTAGATAATATATTGAAGGTACTACTTTGATTGAGTAGAGCCAACTTCTTTCCAAGATTCTCACATACTTGGATTCGGCATTAATGTTGATGACCTTGACGAAGGTGGTTTCAGGTTCTTCCTGAACAGGAAATATGATTTCTCCCAAAGTAGATTCTTTTAAACCATTAAATCCTGTGATAGTTGTGGTTGAAGCTTTAACAAAATCTTTAAGGCCTAGGATGTCAACTGCCCTCTTGAATAGTACATTAGTTGTACTTCCTGTATCGATAAGGAGTATGTATATGTAGTCTTGTTCTACTTTGAGTATTATTACCAATCGATAATCATGTGGGTATTTTACATGAGAAGTATCGCAATCCTTAAAAGAAATATGATGTGCGCGCTTTACTTTTTTAAAGCTAGGCAGAAGTTTGGCAGATTTCTTAGAAGAAGTCATCTTGGAGCATGATATGATTCTTCCATCAATCTTTTGTTTTTTTCCCTTTTTTAATCTCGAACATGTAAAGATGGTGAGCTTGACTTTGACCCTGTTGTTGTTCGACCTCCTTTCATTTTGTTTCTTCCTTGAGAAACTTATGGACATCTATTACGTACTCATGGAGTCTTCCTGCTAATACAATACGAATAAAAATGCATATGAGTATATAGAAGTTATCAGTCTTATGGCTATAGAAATTGTGATATTGGCAGAAAACTTTATTTGGGCATCAAGGATTTACTGTACTTTACGAAAGAATTAGTCTCCCTTTGGTATGGGTAAAATGGTCGACAAAGTTATTGTCATTTGAGGTAAAATTGGGATTGGTCTTTCCTTCTTCCCATCTTTTCCTCTAAAGTTCTCATTAGATCTCCCACGTTGCTTGGTGACAGCATTTTGGTTTGTTTGAGGTATGGTTGTAAAAGAACTTGATTGGAGTGAATAACATAAGAGGTTTTCATCTTATCTTTCTTTGATCGCTCAAGCTCAATGTAGTTGTTAACAACATCTATAATTTTTATAGCTATTTTGGGGTTGTAGAGAGTGAGATCTTCTCAAACATTAGAATTGATATGGAGTGCAAAAGTAAAGGCTGGTACAACAATTTTTGGATCCGAATTCCTAATTTTCCTTGTATCTTGTAGGAAATGCTTGTAAAAGTTTACGAGGGCTTCCTTTGTGCCTTGTTTGAAAAAGAATAGAGAATCGACCGTTATTTCTTATTCTTTAGCATGGGCGTAATATGATTCAAAAAATTGCTATAGTTGGGAAAAGCTAGTTATCAATTCTTCAGGGATGGTATGAAACCATCTGAGAGGTTCTTCTTTGAGGCTCATGTTGAACAAATGGCATAATATGTGATCGATCTTAGAGTATAGGCCAACTGCTACTTTGAAGTGATGGACATGGGAAGAGGGTTGGTGAGGCCTCCATATTTATGAAACTTGGGCATATAAAAGTTGTCTGGAATAGGCATAACCTCGAGGTGAGGGGAAATAGAATTTGTCTTGATCCTATCTAGGGCATATCTTCGACTACTGTTGCTAGAATTTATGGCCTGAATTCAATTGTTCAAGTCATCCAATGTAACGAATTGTGGGAAAAGGTTTTGGTACTGCTGCAGCTTGAGGATCATAAAATATCCTTATCCTTCAGGGCCCAGCCGTTCTCTGATTGGTCGTCTCAGAGAAGGTAGTAGGGTCTGATGGCAAGTGCACCAACTTCCCTAGGTGGTTGATGCTGATGATATGAGTCCAAAATGTCATGATACTATGTTGGGGTTTCTTGATCAATATCTAGAGGTTTGGTTTTGTTCCACTCTGTGTGCACATTGTCCCCCTGTGAAGCTCGTGATCAGTTCACTTCGGGTTGGGAAGGGCTATACTTGTTGAGTAATAAATCGATTATCTTGTCTTTGTAGACTCTATAATTCTTTATGTTGGATTCAACTCAGTTGTTCCAGGTCTTTCCTCTTCTTGTCTCTCTCGACTTTGAGAGTAAATTATTTGATCTTCTAGCAGCTGGATCCTGCCAAATTCTATCTATTTTTGAAGCGCGACTACAGCATTGTATAAATTGACAGTTTCTGGTTGGACAGTTGTTGGAATATCCTCATTGTTCCTCTGGGTACTGGAGGCACTTCTGAGGTTCATGCTAGTCATGGCTGTGACTGTTCGGGATAAGATTTGGTAAAGAAAAAATAAGATTTCCCATAAACGGTGCCAATAATAATTGCTAGTTTTTCGATTAGTAAACTTTGCCAATACTTTTATGAAGGGAATACTACTTAGATGTAAACAAAGACTATAACACAGTAGATTTTATGCGAAAAATTAGTGAAACCTGAGAAAAACTACGACCTCGAGGAGGATTTTGAGATCTGCATCTACTATGTCTATGTACTAATCTATAACAGCCGTAGAGAGATTGGGTAGAGTATTACAATAAAAGTAAGATAGATATTCTAGAAATACCATTGATATATACTCTGCCTGTATTTATAGATAGATACAGGCAGTTACAAGTATTTTTCCTCTCTTTATGGGTGATGGGCAAACTTTACAGATCATGTGCAACGGCTCTATTTGACCAAGTGTAATAGCTACTTGTGGAGGGTCGAGATCTGAAATTTTGGTCTTTAAAGCCTTCTCGAATGATCAAATACCTTCGACATGTTTCTGCTAGCTCGTCCTTATCGAATCTGGGAAATTTGTTACTACACAGTAATAGTGCAAAGCTTCTTAATCAAAACTACAATTGGATTGAGCTTTATGAACTAATTTTACATGTAGATTGGATCTACCATCAATCATATCTTCAAAACCCACGGACCCTGTTTCAACTTCTTTCTCCAATGCTTTTCACAAATTATACACCTGCAATGATCAAGAATTAACTCCAATTAAAACATCCAGACTATGCAATTAATAATTTCATTAAAATCTAAAGGACGCTGAAATGGTGTACACCTGATATTTGCATGTTTTCCTTCATATCAATTTCTCCCTTCTGATGAGTTCTTAAGTTACATTGCATTCCACACTCTGCATAACAACAATCATCGAAACATCATGAATTTTATAGATAAAGCTTACCATTAATTTCAATGTTGAGAATTATACTATGTTAACCGAAATAAGCATCACCTCCAAGTAAAATGAGACCCCAACGGATAATAGATAACATATCATTTAAATTTTCCACGAATCCAACAAAAATAAGAACTAAACTAAAAAAAACTCAATAATCTTATAACCATACAAAAGTAAAGCATGACAAAATTCATATTAAATCTCATAAATAACAAGTATTTTTTCCACATCAAAGTCTCTGGCATAGTCCTAAAGAAAATCACAATATGAGAGCGAAAAAAATAATTAGACTTTGGTAAAGGAAAATAAGCCTACTATCAGAAGAGTAAATGCATATCCAGCATCAAAAGGTCCTCCATGATGAACTTGGAAAACCATACTCATCACCAAATACTCTCAACCCCACATATAAGATTTAACCTCCATATTTCCTTCATGAACATAAGTTGAAAGCTATAGTAGTAAGCTCATAGGCATACAAAGCAAATACTTTCAGAAAAAGAAAGTAATTGGGTTCGCACATAACTAATAACATCTCCTGATTTTAGCCTTTGAAGTAAATGATTTCTGTACAAATAATAGTAACAGAGAATTTACTTTAATTTTTTTGGAAAACTACTCCATAATTGCACAACCCAAACAAAACATGAAATAAAATCATAAATTTGGAGATAGGGAGATAAAGAGGTTGCATTACAACTACAACAAATACAGCCCAAACAAAACCCTAATGAAAATCAAATTAGAATTTGCTTGATTATAATTCCGAATTGGGTTTGCTTAATTAAATTTCATAATTGGTTCACCCAAATCAAAATGTAAACAATACTACAACAAAGAAAGAGAGAGAAAGAGAGAGAAAAAAAAAAGAGAGAAAGAGAGAGAAAGAGAGAAAGAGCGAGGGAGAGAGTGACCTAATTAGGCTTTTGAAGATGCAATAGAAAAAGTGATTAAGTCTTTGGCATGGTTTTGGAGAAATCGGGGGAGGAGAGTGTTGTGGTTGAGAGAAAATGTGTAGAGAGTGTGGAATAGTGAGATATGGAAGGGTTTATTTTAGACGTGAACAATAATGGCTTTTTAAAATGTCAATTATAGCAATCACAAACGCTTTTAAAAGTACTCATTAATGGTTACCCCATTGGAGACATGATTTTAGTGGGGGGGAAATAGGCAACAATAGCATTCATGAAAAATATGTTGTAAATGTTAATTTTTAATAGCATTTAATATATATGCTATAAAATTTGTACTAATAAAAGTACTTTTTCTTGTAGTGGGTGGTGCTATCCAAGACCAGCTTCATCCTTATTCACTTAGTTGACAGATAGTAGTGTAAGTCCTTAATAGGATTACATTTGAGGACCCAGGTGAGTTAAAAGGAGGGACCAAGCCTTAAAAGTGGCAGGACTTTAACCACACTCACTAGTGTGCAACATAGCTTTAGAGCCTAATAAGCTTATGACTGAGTTATCCCTTTCTCCCTAGACCAATTACTGATGGCGAGGCCTTGCCCCTAAAAAGGAAGGTCAAGACTCTGTTATAAATAAGGAGGGTCCCAACTTAGGATAGTGGTGTGCAGTGGCCCCTTATAAGGATTCTCAAGGAGAGCTTGGGAATGCAACCCTATTGGTAGATCAAGAAAAAAAATGCACAATTACTAAGGGATACAAATCCTGAAATTATAGTTTTCTCTACTAAAATCTTCATCATCACTATAAATAATCTCCAACTAGCTCCAACAAACAACCAAAAGCCCCCGTTAACAAACCAGCTAGTCTTTGGGCTTAAAAAAGATTTAAAATGGAAAGATCTGATTGTGGTGATCAAGGCGTTAGTCTGATGCAAAATGTCAAAGAAAAAAAGTTGTAGGTGTCGCCGATATGAAGCCAAAATAGCTGGCGAATTTGGGATCAAACCATTAGATCCAAGGTATAATCAGTTTAGTCCCCTAGTACAAAAATTAAGGTAGATTTGGGCACCAAATTTAAGTTCAAGTTGTACTCAAAGTAGGATTGTCTTTTAGGCATTTTTGGCTTTTTTGGGTGTGTTTTATTATTTTGGAATACTTCTACTCTAGGTATGATAAGTATTGGAAACTCCTAATTCATTTAGGAAAAGGTTTTAGGTTTCTTTAGTTATAAAAGGGGGGAACAGATTAGGAGACACGGATTCTTTAGGATACTATAAACAACTAAATCAAAGACATACATGTGGTTAATTTGATTGGAGTAATAGGTGGCAAATATTACATGACGTGGCACACCTCTCTTCTAATATTTGAAAAATATACTCTTCCATTTAATTTGCAAAGATCATCTCTCCCAAATGATACATGGTTATTATTTCTCTCTCGCAATCAAAATAGTCATTTTTCTCATTATCAATGATGATTATCTTTATATCTCTTTCTATCACGGCTTCAATTGAAGAACACAAACTATTATTAATAATCTCATGCATTCTCAGGTGTAACAAATCGAATTGGCACAATTCTATTCTAAAATCTGCCTAAATCAAACAATACACCATTTCCGACCTAATTTTTGCATTAATTCACTCAATTTATAGTATTATTGACCTAAAATAATAGCATTTAGTATGAAATTATGTTCTAGGGCCAATTAACCTAAGTAAGCAATTCTAGTTACAATTTTAATTCCCTCAAACCTTCATTCATGGTTATTATTGTGGGTATTTGCAAATTTTGTGCTTTATTTTTTATTAGTGAGATTGTAGGTTGTTGTATCTATACAGGGTATAGTTTTAACTTTGAATCGACAATATGCTGACTTTCAAACAATGATTATTCTAGGTTATTAACTTATTCAAAAATGTCTAATAATCAAATTGTCGATATGCAACAATCAAAAATGAAGGAAATACCTCATTAGCTTATATACCGTTTTGTTGTGAATGAACTTAAATTGTCGAAGAATTAGAATTGTCGAAGTCGTTCTAACAAAAATGGGTGTCGTTCGAACGAGTTTGGATTTTGTTCGAACGTGATTATAGGTTTTGTGTTAGAAATTTAGAGATCGAAGAAGTCGTTCAAACGAGCTTAGATGATATTTCAATGAGTTGCTGTTTTATAGGGGAGGAGACCATTTATCGTCAAAGTCATTCGAATGAGCTTAGATTCGTTCAAACGAGATGTGTGTAGGTTTGTTTTAGAAGCTATTCAGGGACGTTGAGTCTGCCGCAAGATCCATTCTACTTGTAATTAGTCCTCTAGTATATAAAGAGGACTTAGGCTATTTGTTAGACTATCTTTTCTTTGTGAGTTTAATCCCAAAAAGCAAGGATTTGAGAGACTCCATTACAAAGCTTGAGAAGCTTGGAGAAATCGTGTAACCTATTTGATCATAGTAGATTGTTCGCGGGGAGTGGTTTTTTATCCGGAAGGGTTTTCCACTTCCCTCCTCAAGGAGAATACTCGTCTCCTTTATTATTCTGTGTTTTTGTCTATTTCTTGATTCGGCGTATTCCGCATATCGTTCTTGGTGTAAAAGAGAGAGTAGCTGCCTCGATTCTCAACACATTTTCCTTGAGTATCTCTTACATATAAAATATAGGGAAAAGGTTACCTCTAATAGCCTCTATGGTGAGGAGAAGAGCTGTGGAGAGGGAAGATCCTTGTCACTCAAACTATAACCCTCCACGATTTACAAAGAGGAGGACTACGACTGAGAAAGGAATAGGGTTATCAAACACAACATGGGATGTTGAACATGAAACCCCAGTTGACAATGATGGAGATGATTTCTACCCTAAAAACATTGACGAACATATGAGTCATGAAGGGAATGATTCAGAACACGAAGCTCCAAACAAAACATAATCAAATAAAGATAGCCATATTACCAATGTAGTTCCTGTACCATTGGAAACCAAGATGAAGTCCTCACAAAAAACCTATCTCTTTGTCAACAAGAACTGGAAGGTGATATGGTTGGTGGTGATAATGGGACCCCTGCAATTATCAAATCCCCTAACAATTCTGACTATATTGGCCCAATAGATAGGACTTCACAATAGTGTGTGATAACCACTTTATATGACTGTGTCCTCGGTATAAAGCACATATTCCTCCTATTTCCACTTTGTGGATTGCTCACCAATCCCTTAAATTAGATGCCAAGTTTATGAAAGACACCTTGTTACAATATTTTGACATATATGGCGAAGAGTTCATATAGATAGTAAAGGAAAGTACGGTAGAAGATTATATTATGGAAGATAGTAAATGGACTGATTTCTACTAATTTCTTTGTTGTAAAAAAACCCAAGTATTTTTTTAGATGAATGTTAGTACATTTTGAGGTGATGTTTTCATCTATGTTATTGCCTTCATAATTATAGTTGTCTTGACTTTTCTTCTTACAGTCCAATTTTTGCTACGAATTGTTGAGTAGTACTGTAGTAGACAATTTTGATGCTAAAATAATTGTTGATTATATATATAATCAAAAAAAAATTATTAACATAATTGTTTCTTAAGTATAAAATCGACAATTTCTTATTGATGTAATTGTTGGTTAAGTACAAAATCGACAATTTCTTATTAACATAATTCTTGGTCTAGTAGAATCAACAATTTCTTATTAACAAAATTGTTGGTCAAGTTTAAAATTGACAATATCTTACCATAGATGTTGATTATTATTGATGGCTCGTGCTGGCCATAATTATGTAGTAAACTCATGGGCTAATGCACTAAGTATTTGTTGATACTAAAGCAAATCAACAAATTTAAACAAAAATAATTGTTGATTTAAGAGGAACTCGATAATTTATAATGAAGTAATTTGCAACAATATAAGAATTTGACAAGTTACACTGTTGAAAATTGTTGATTTTATATGTTTTGGACAATTTACACTGATGCAAATTGTTGACTCTATATTGACAATAAATGCTATATTCAGCAAATTATACTACAAATATTGTTGGGTAACTAGATATTTAACAATTTTGCTTATAGTTTCATATCTTAACTTCGAAATTTACTTGTGTAATGCTAATTTACAAAATATTATTTTAGATACTGTAAATTCACACAAACCAAAACAAATTGACTATTAATTCAATTATTATAGTTTCTTCTGGCTTCAAGCAAGTCAAATATTTTTTATAAATTACAGTCATTTTTAGGTACATCTTTAACTGACTACCTCATATATTCATAAATTGTTAATTTTGACAATTCTAATAGTTATATTGTCGATTAACACTAAATTCAACAATATCGTATAAGCATACTTTGACCATAAACATTTTCAATTCAAACATAGAAGTTCAAAATGTCAATTTTTTACTATTTCAAAATTCCCTAACCACCAACGACGTCTCTCCATAATGTTACCAAATTAGGATTACTAAAGATATTACCCACAGTTTTTTGATTATGATGCTTATTGGGGTTATGGAACCGCCAGCAAGTTCAAAGCCGAGAATAATTTTTGTTGATCTAATACATACTTGAGGACAGTGATCTTCTTCTTCCTGACTGGGTGAGTGATAGACTAAAATAAATCTCCACATGATTAGTATTGTTAAACTAGGAGTAATCATTATACAAATTTTCAATTACAGAGAAGAAAGAGAAACACAGTTCTCACCTATATCAAACATGCAGAGAGATCGAGAGATTGAGAGTTATTATTTTTGTGTTGTAACTGCAAAGAGTCAAAAGTGGGAGAAAATGGGAGAGATACAAAGAGAGAAAGATCTCCACGAAATCTGTCGTTGAGAGAGAACAAATTTCTTTTATACCTCATTTTTACCATTTATTTTTTTTATTACCGTTTCCTCGGTTATAATAACCACTCATCTCTTGGGATGAGTGGGTCCTAAGCAGTGTCTGTACAGTGCTTCATTTTTCAATGTCCACGAATTCGTTCCCATAAAAGGGGCCTATGAGGTTTATAAAATCCAAATTTAAAATCTAGTAGAGAACTAGCCTATGTGGTAGACTTTGTAAGGAGTTGGTCATTACAAAGAAGAAGGTGGAGGGCTTCTCTTGGGAATTTGATGGTAAGAGGGGAAGGACCTCTTGGTTACTAAGATCAAAAATCAAGGAAGATTGAAGATTAAAGGGTTTCAAGAAAAAAGTATGCAACATGGTCTTTGTTGAGGTAATCTTCAGGTTCTTGATGGATTTCTTTTTTTTTTATGACGTAAATCTATGTGAGGGTATTATGAGATTAGAGATTTAAATATTTGTTGGAAAATCTTGAGGGCTTGTAATTGAACTTGGATACATAGTAAATTTATTTTAATAAATCTTGTGTTATGTGTACATGTTAATTATGTCACCTAATTTCTTGGCTGATAATTTCTATGTGATGAGAATAACAGATAAAACCAAATTGAGCGTGGGGGATGTATTTCGCTCGATCCCCCCCCCCCCCCCAGCCCCCACCATTGGTATCGAACTTGAGGTTAAGACCTTAGGATAATGGTTCTTAAAGATTTATGGGCTCGACGGTTAAGTCGAATAGTTGATTTTTTCAAGATGGACGTGGTTTTGGTAATTTTGGCTTGATTATTTTCTCGGGTGGTGGAGTTTGGGAGGAAGAGATTAGATAAAAATAATATTATACATAAGCATGGAAACTTGGTTTATGTTGTGAGAAAGGCTTGAACATGGTACTTTATTCAAGGTGGAGCGGTTCAGGCAAAAGCTTCGAAAGGTTTGATAATGGAGATGGTGTTTTATCTAGGGCCAAAGTTCATTAAATTTGGTAATTGTGGTACCACCTCAAGTATTCACCATTGTTGATTACCAAATCAGTAGGTCACAATTTTTCATGAATCATGGCCACAAGTTATCGTTTATGTGGGTGAAAAAATGTGTTGATGTGCGGAGACTCAAGGTTTGTGACAAAGAGTTGGATTTCGTAAGTTTGTTCGACATGGTCGGGTTATTATGTAGTATTTCATTTTTTCCTTTATAAATTAAAAATACAATTATTTTCATTTTACTAGTATAGGCATAATTGTGTAATTTCATTGGTATATTTCAGAAGCTCTTTTATGTAATAGATTTAGGAGTGGACTTGATGGTGCTTATGGAGTTGTGTCAAAAGCGAAAGCTTGAGCGGTATGGTTTCATGGTTGCAAGTGGAGCAAGCTCAAAATTATGGTTTATCACGGAAAAAAAGAAGCTAATGGATGTTCGTCGGTTTTGACTAAGGTATCCAGTTTTGGGTACAAAAAGATTTTTGTTCGTGGTTAGCGAATACGAAGTAAATAATTTTGTCAGTTTTGTTAATGAGTTTGTTCATACTATGGATGATAAATGAAGACATGAATTGAGGTTTTTTTCCATTGTGGAGATTGTTTGTTTTTGTGGCTCAAAACGGAAGTAAACAAAGTAAAAATGGAAAGATCTGATTATGGTGATAAAGGTGTACGCTTAATGCAATATTGCAAAAAAAAAAGTTGTAGGTCCCGTCGATACAAAGCCAAGACAATTAACGAATCTTCGAATAGACCACTGGATAAGAAGTTATAGTCAATGCATTCTGCTAGTGTGAAACTCGTGGCAGATTTTGGCACCATATTTGAGTTCGAGTTGTCCTCAAAGTATGACTATCTTTTGGAATTTTTATGGTCCTTTGGGAATTTTTATTGCTTTGAAATACTTTTACTTAAAGTAGGATAAATGTTGGAAATTCCTAATTCTTGAAGGAAGAGGTTTCTTTGGTTATAAAAGGGGCTTATGTGGTTTGTATAAATGGAATCGGAAATTTGTAAGAGATGTAGCCTCTGTTGTAAAACTTGTATAAAGTTAGTTTTTACGATAAGGAAGGCGAAGGGCCTTCTCTTGGGGATTTGATGGTGAGAGGGGAAGTACCTTTTATTTTTTAAGATGAGAAATTAAGGAAGAAAGAAGATTGGAGGGTTTTCAGAAAATGGTATGCAACATGATCTTTGTTGAGGTAATCTTCAGGTTCTTGATGGATCTCTTATGTTGTATTCTCTCTTTGAAATCTATGTGAGGATTATTATAAGATTATGGATTTCCATGTTTTTTGGAATCCCTTGAGGGCTTGTAATTGAACTCGGATACATAATAAATTTATTTATTGGTGGTGGGGCCTGGGGAGTAGCCTTAGGGTGGACCTCTGGTAAATCTTGTGTTATGTGTACTTGTTAATTGTGTCTCTTTGTTTCTTGGTTGATTATTTGTATTCCACGGGGATAACAAATAAGGCCAAATTGCGCGTGGGGAATGTGTTTCACCCGATTTTCCCAGCAATACCTTGAGGAGAAAAAGATAGGACAAATAAATCAATGTTAGACTTCAAGCCCAACCATCCCTCCCCCAAAAGTATTAGAGGTACTAACACAAAAGGAATTACCTAAACTAAAAGAGGAAAACATGGTAAAAGAGGAGCTGGATATGGCTTTCGTTTCAGATAGAAAAATAATGTCAGGGTCATAAGATTTACTGTGGGTTTTGAGCTCATGGACAGTGGATGGTTTTTAAATTCCGCTACAATTCCAAGAGAGGGCCGGTGTCGGCCTGTTTCCCATAGAACAGGAGAAAATAAGAAGCATTGTATTTTATGACTATTGCTTAGGGCCCTATTAATTTTTTGTTAAGGGTAAGATGTGGTGAGATGTTTTGAAAACTTTTTACCCTTAACATGTTTATATCTTTTTATAAAAGTTAACAAAATCTCCTGGAAAAGTGAAAACTAGAAGTCAGGTTAGATGTTTGGCCTCACTTCTAACCTCAAACTTCACCCCCCCCCTCCACCCTGTGAAGTTTTTTGGGTTGATTTCTAACTTCAAAACTTCTAGTTTACCTTTGACTTTCCTTTGACTACACGTTTTTTCCCTATACTGCGGTGTTGGTCATTTCCCACCCGAGACCAGTTTAAGTTGGGGTATTTTGTAGTTTTCAACCCAAGAAAACTAAAATCTGTAGAATGAAACCCCCCCCCTCCCCCAAACTTGCCAAATCATAACCCAACAAAAAATATATAGCAAAGAGGCAGTGCCTCCTCGTCTCTCTCATAGTGCCTCTCTCTCGGCTGTTCACTCCTTTCTTTGCCCTCTTTCCATGCCTTATTTTGCGCTCTCTTATGTATCTCTTTATATTTTGTAGTGCCTCCCATAGTGCCTTTCTCTTCTCCCTCAGCGCCTCTCTCCAAGCCATTATCATGCCTCTCTCCATGCCTCTTTCTACATCTCTCTCTAGCTCCTTTTGTACTTCTCCCAATACCTCTCTGCATCTCTCTCCAGCCATTATCAAACTTAACAATACTCGATGAAGGTATTTTGAATTCTCTCTATCTTTATGAATGTATTATCCATGAAATTTTGATGATTGGCTTATTGGTTATTAATGAAAATTGGTTACATTGAATTGGTTAAATTTGCTGGTTTCATTATTAAATTGGTGTTCTATTAGTTGCAATGAATTGTGCTAATTTTAGATTGTAAATAGGATGGATCAATATGATGATGAAACATTAGAATTAGAGGTTGTTGCTGCAGCTGTAGCCGCTGTAGTTAGCCAGGTATTATTCTTGGTTGAGGCCACTAATTTGACAAAACACCTTATGTCAACAAGAGGGAGCACAGGAATACTAACTTATGTTGGTTGTATGATAAAAGCGATATTATCTGCCATAATATGTTGGGAATGTATAAGGCTTACTTTTATAGCTTTTGTGATAGGTTGAGAGGGAAGGGTTTGAGAGCTAGCGAATATTTAGATGTTGAAGAACAGGTGGCAATTTTCTTATTGATTGTAGGGCATGACGCTAGGTTCAGGCATGCCCAAGCTTTGATCATGAGCTCATTGGAAACTATTTCCAAGTATTGGCAATATTCTTGTTGTTGTTTTAAAGTATATATTGAGGTTAGGTAAAGACTTAATCAAATATGCAACTCCTAACTTGTTTCTTGTCACTGGAATCAATCATCATGCTTGGGCCAACACTTACTTCAAGGTATATTTACTTTAAAGTTAATATTTTAAGACATTTTTTTAATTGCTTTTATATTTGATGGCATGGTTTATTTTCTTTAGGACTATATTGGAGTAGTGGATGGCACATTCATCCCTGCAACAGTCCTCCTTGAAGATTAAACTAGGTCTCACACTAGGAAGGGGGATATAAAGCATAATGTACTTGTTGCTTGTTCATTTGAAATGAAAATAACATAGATATTTACTGGATGGGAAGGATCAACTCGTGATAGCAGGATCTTGAGAGCTGCAGTTAATGATGACATGCATCCGCTTATAGTACCTAGAGGTAAATGATAGTATATTTATAATATTATCCCAAATATTTTACTTGTAATTTTTTGCTTGTAATCTCAATATGTACAATTTAACTTTTTAGATCATTACTACTTGGGGGATGTTGGATTTCCCCAAGCTCCTAGTTTTTTAGTTTTTTATCAAGGTGTACGCTATCACCTTAAGGAATATCGAGAGGGGAATAATCCTCAGACTCTACAAGAGTTATATAATTATTAGTACTCGCAGCTAAGGACCATCATTGAACGTCTGTTAGGGTTATGAAGAGACGTTTTGCTTGTTTGCGCATAGAACCTCATTATGATGTTAAAACTCAAACCAAGGCTATTGTTGCAAGTTGTATCATTCATAACCATATCATAGAGGTAGATCCAAATGAAAACTTAGAAGACCCAAATACAGAGGAAGAGGAACATGGAGAAATGCCTCATGAAGAGATAGGATCATTAGAGGGAACTGAAGTATAGACCAATTTTAGAGATAACCTGTGTGCAAACATGTGGCTTGAGTATGTTAACTCTAGTCACTATCATCCATCCTGAGTTATCTACTTTGTACTATTTTTACTTTTTTTCTTACTATAATACTTTTTTATTACAGTCTTTGTTATGACTATGACATGAGATCACTTTAATAAATTTGTTTGGTATATCTCCTATTTCGTATTTATATTTGTGTTTGCACTATTATTAAGACTAGTATTATTGTTTGGTGTATTATGTCTCTATTATATTTGATAGTGTATGTAGATTAACAAGTATTATTGTTTGGTATATTGACTTATCTCTAATGTATTTGATAGTGTATGTAGAATAACAGGTTATTATGTGCTTTAACATATTGATAATTTATAATTTTATAGGTTTGATGGTTAGGTATTATGTAGCTCTATTAGGGCGTATACTGGAGTATATGAGACATGGGAGGAAACACACCCCCAGGTCTCAGAATTTTGAGTATTGATCATAGAAGAGTTAATTTAAGGGTAGATATTGATCTTTTGCTTGCTGTATTTTTTAAGATGGTGAGGAATGTTCAGGGGGGAGTAGGTCTGGAGGAGGAAAAAGCCTCACCAGTTATTGAAGTTGAGGAAGTTGAAGATGAAGAGGATCTAGGTAGGATGGATGTGAGGGATGTAAATAGTTGGATTTTCTCTCTGGAGTGGGGCGCTATAAAGGTAGGTAAGTGAGTATTTTCATTTTAGAGGTGTTGATCAACTCGTATTTTCTTGTATGGTTATGAGGAATGTTTTCCTATATATTTTGTAATTTGTGCATTTAAGAATTTAAGAGGAAAATGTGGTTTTGTAGTAGCATATTCCCCATATTCGACAAGGACAAGATAGTATAACTATGTCGAAGGTATATGAACATTCGAAAAGATGTCAAGTACACGCCTATAGACCTCGACTCTCTACATTAACCGCTACACATGGTCAAATAGAGTCGTTGCCAAAGATCTCTGAAATTTGCCCACTACCCATTAAAATTGGAGACCAATTATTTGTAACTGCCCGTATCCATTATAAATATAGGTAGAGCACATGTTAAAAGGGGTCCAGAACTCGGCTATTCTATACAATTTACGTCTATTGAATCATTTACCAATTGTAATAACTAGCATTTATTGGATCTTACCCTCAAAGCCCTCCTCGAGGTCGTGGTTTTTCTCAAGTTTTACTGGGTTTTCACATAAATTCTATTGTGTTCAAGCGTATAATTACAACCTACTTACTAAAGTATTGGCGAAGTTTCCTTTTAGGAAAACACGCCATTACAATTGGCACCATCTGTAAGAAATATTTACTTTTTCTTTACCAAATACTCATTTTACCCAATCATTTTCATAACCAACATGAACCACATAAGTTTTTCCTATACTCAGAGAAACAATAAAGACGTTCCAGTCACCATCCAGCCAGAAACTGTCAATTTCTATAATGTTATTTCGAGCTTCAGAAGCAGATGGAGTCTGACAGGAACTAGCAACTAGAGGATTAGAAGATTCATCCTCAAGCCCTCCAAGTTGAGAGGGACGAGAGGAGGAAGGCCCTAGAACAACAGAGCTGAAATTATCAAAAAGAAATTGAAAGTTTACAAAGGCAACAAGATCAACTGGAGGGAAAGCCTAATGATGGAAAAGAAAATTCAAACTTCCAGGTCACGATCCAGAAACATAGATAGAACATCTCGATATTTCGGTCTTACGTCGTCAGCATTGACAACTCAAAGAATTTGACGAATGCATCATCAAACCCCACTGCCACCTCTAAGACGTCCATTTAGGAAATGGTTGGGCCCAGAAAGACAAGGAAATTTTCATCCTCAAGCAGCACACGAACCAACTGCTCTTCAACAATTCATTACCTTGGACAACTTGAACAATAAGATTCAAGCCATGCATTCAGAATATCCAAGTTGAAAATTCACTCAGGATATGATCAAAACTAACCCGATTTACCCTCATCTCGAAGTCATGCCAATTCCAGACAACTTCCACATGCCGAAGACTCACAAATATGAAGGCCTCACCGGCCCACTCACCCACGTCTGTCATTTACAACCGACCGTTTAACATGAGCTTCAAGGAAGAGCCTCTATGGTTATTTTACACCATTCTTGAAGGTTTAATTAATAGCTTCACCCAATTATAGTAACTTTTCGAGTCGAATAACCCACATGCTAAGGAACTTAAGATAATTGTTGATTTCCTTTTATTTTTTGAACAAGGAGCAAAGGAAACTTTGGCAAACTTTTACAAGTATTTCCTTTAAGAAATGAGAAAATTTGGGAATTCAGATCCCAAGATTATCGTATCGGCATGCACCTCTGCTCTCCACGTTAATTCTAAAGTTCGAGAAGAGGTTACACTCCAAAAACCTAAAATCATCACAGAGATGATCGATGTGGTTAATAACTACATTGAACTCGAACGATCCAAGAAAGATAAAATGAAAATTTTCTCTATTATCCATTGAAATGATGTTCTCTCACCGCCACACTCAAAACCAACAAACAATGTTACTACCAAATAGCTTGGGTGTCACAACGACAATGTCAAGCGAAAAGATAGAAAACAATATTGACCAATCCCAGTCTTGCCTCCTATGACAGCCACCCAATAAGCTATATTACCAATACTAAGGGGAAATGAACTCTTTCATGAAACCCAGGAGATTGCAGATGTCCCAAATAAACCTCTATGCTAGTATCATAATGTCCATAGCCATGAAACTGACAACTGCTACTCCCTTATACAGATTTTTTACCGTATGGTCATGGCAGGAAGGCTCCACGAGTATGTAATTGATGTCCAAAAGTTTCTCAAAGATGAAACAAAAAGAAAAGAAGTCGAACAAGGGCAAGGCCAAGGACAAGCTCGACATTTTTACATGATCGAGATTGAGAAAGACAATAAAAAAAAGAAAGATGACATAATTGCATCCTGCTATAAGATGACGTCGTTTGAAAAATATGCCAAGCTTCTACCCAGTTTTTGCAAAGCCAAACGTCCATATCATATTTCCTTTGAAGACTGCAACACCAGCCATGTCAAATACCCTCATGACGATCTATTGGTGATAATGCTAATAAAAGTAGGACAGGATTATTTATACACACTCCTTCTTAACACTGGAAGTCACTACACCAAAAACAGGAAAAAGAAAATGACTATGAAAAACGACTTAAATTACCGTCGTTAGTACATAACTACATTCTTAAACATTTTATTTGGCATTTGTCGTTGTTACTTAAACATGTCTTGAGACTAATTCGACTTTCCCTCCTTCGTACAAATCTCTCCTCCCATGATTCTCTCTTTATTTGAAGCTATCATAATTCTCCCGTGAAAATTTCAATTGCAAAATTTGCTTCCCTCCTCCGCATGATTTTCTTCCCCACTCCCCATAATTCTCTCCCAATATTTTAGGATTTTAACCAATTATTCAGTTAGGTTTTTAATTGTTAATTTACAGTATATATGGGATTCTAATTACTTTTGCATAAATCTAAGGATTCTAATCCCTTTTGCAGATAGTTGAAGGTACGTCCTCTCTCCATCTCCATATCAATTTTTTCTTTCTATTTTTCTTAATTGTTAATTTGAGTAAAGATCAATTGTTGGGTAGATTCAATTATTAATTTAATTGATTGATCTTAGGATTTCTTACAAATTCTATTTGTTTTGTTGCTGATAAAGTTATATGCTTGTTTTCTCGCAATTACTGGATGATTTGGGTCATTAAAATTGAATTGGGGATTCGGACTAAGGTAATCTATCTCTAATTTGTAATTATCTTTTTTTAAATTTAATAACATACATAATTTGCTCCATGTATATTACTTAATAGTTATGTTCTTTTTACTTTGATAGTATAAATAATTTGTTAATGTATTTATGTTGATTATCTATATAAACTACAGGGTTGAACACTTTTCTCCTACAAAAAGATTATTGCTAAATATGTTGCTAACATTATATGGTTAACAGATAAAAGAGGTTTAATTAGGCATACTCTAGTAGATGTACCATTGAAGAACTAATAAGATGTTACATTTGATCAAAAATTGGTTAAATGAACAATTGTATAGAAACATCTTATACAAAATTCTTAGCTCAAGATTTTTTTCAACACTCAAAACTACATTAATATACACCAAGACAGTTATAAAAGAGGTACAAATAGTGTGAGAATACTATAATCTTATGTGGTAAAATAAAAATTACAATGAATACAAGAAAAGATTCACTAATCAAAGGGGTGTAGTTAGTAGATCTTGTAGAATCTGTTAGTAACCACGAGGCTGCCACATTTCAAAACATACAATACCAGAATGTGAAAATTGCTGCAATCCTACTGATAATGCATAGTCTATCTAGACGGCTTTCGATTGATTTTATTTGACTGGATATATTAGTTTTTTCTTCAACTGAACGTTTTACTATTTTATATTAACCGTACACCATATCTTTATTTATAGGTAGTTTGCTTTGTTGGTTCCCCTAATCATTTTCTATTAATGTCGTCGAGTATCCCCAACAAGGACTGGATATAGGCTGAGAAAATGTCACTTGAATACTTAGAAGGTGTATGCTCATTGATCGTATTTGTAAAATCTCGATTAAATGTTGATTCATTTTCCTGTCATTGCGTCAAATGTCTTAACAAACGTGGAAAAATTACACCAACAACTGTTGTTGACCACCTAATCATGAATGGTAGTGATAAATCATACACCACATGGTTTTTCCACGGAGAACCCTTTGAGGATGATAATGCCATTGTAGAGCCCCATGTTACATCTAGTAATCCTTTCACTTAAGACGTTCCTAGAATGCTTGATTTAGTGGATGATGCATTTATGCGTGTCCAACCAGAAGATAAAGTTCCATCTACAAATGATGTTTCTTTCGACGATGTTAATAGCTAGGAACAACCAAATGTTGATCACACAAAAGCTGGGGAGGATTTGACTGACCCGCGCGAAGAGCCTAAGTGCAAAAAGTTGAGGGAGGATGCCACACGCCCCTTATACCCATCATGCCCAGTGGAGCAAACCATGTTGTCTGCGGTAATTAAGTTGATGAGTGTGAAGACAAGATTTCACGTGTCTGATAATGCCTTTACTGGGTTCTTATAAGTTGTTAAAAAATATCTCCCAAGTAAGAACTCATTTTCCAGCAATACATATAATTCAAAGAAATTAGTCATTGCTTTGGGAATGACTTACGAGAATATTGATGCATTCCCCAATGATTGTGTACTATTTTGGAGAAAACATAAACTTAAAGATAATTACCCAACATGTGGTACTAGTAGATGGAAAGAAAAGTTTCTTGAGAAGAAGAAAAGTCGAGGTATACCAGAGAAGTTGTTAATATACTTTCCCCTGACACCAAGATTACAGAGATTGTATAGGTTAGTAGTTGTATCCTTTTTAGATTAATTAGGTTTTTATATTAACATTTAGTATATATATCCAATGCATCTTATTTTTCAGCATTCCATGAATTGCTGAAAGTATGATTTGGCACTCGAGGTCAAGTTCTCCAAATGACGTTATAAGTCATCCAATTGATTCTACTTGTTAAAAACAAGTAAACGATTATTGCCCAAGTTTTTCTTCTGAAAAACGTAATGACTATCTTGGACATGCAACAGACGGATTTAACCCATTTGGTAACAAGAGTATTTCTTATAGTTCCTGGCCAGTTTTACTTGTTCCTTATAACCTTCTGCCATCTTTATGCATGTGTAAAGAGTTTACAATGTTATCACTCTTGATACCTGGATTGACCGATTCAGGTAAGAATATAGATGTTTATCTTCAACCATTGATTTCATAGTTGAATAACTTGTGGTCTAATGGGAGGATGACCTATGATGCACATAGTAAGACTAACTTTACAATGAAAACGATTCCTTTATAGGCCAAACATGATTTTTTGGCATATGGATATCTTTCTAGGTATAGAACTGGGGGGAAACTTGCTTGTCCAGTTTGTAGCAAAGGCATAGATTCAAAATGGCTAAAACATGAGGAGAAGCATGCTTACATGGGTACTCGAAGATTTCTACCACGAAATCATCCGTTTACATATGTTCTCAATTATCTTATTCTTCTAACTCTCCCTTTCTCTTATATTCCTATTTAATGTAGATTCGATTATTTGAATGCTTAAATTTTTTATCTTACTCTTAATGTTTTTATTTTTATTTTTATTTTTAAGGTACCTTGCTGGTGTTGATCTTGGGTTTGATTCACTCGAAGAAAACCTGGAGTGTGATTTAGTATTTTCTTTTCTAGAGTGCTAGAGAATGAACGTACAAGTTCTGGAATTGGAAAGATTATAGTCATTTTCAGGTTGGTTGCTAAGCTTATTTCAAGTTACAAGTTTGGTTTGCATAACAGCGTTCCAACTTACTTAGGCCTTATTATTAATTGACTAGGTATATCTTTTTATCGAACTGCCCATCAAAACAATCTAGAGGATCTGAACATTAGATAGGTTAGTTTTATCAATATCTAATCATTACTTTATATGGAAAAATTCCATTTCTGATCAAGTATATTTTCTGATAATTGTGGTTGTCACACTTTTCCTCAATTGTTGTTCAATTTTCAAGGACATTTAGAACATCTGATGAGTACATGCTTGAGGTCACTTGATGAAGGCACATTTAGTGGTGAACATGAACCTCTATCTAAACATAACATACCCAAAGAATATGAACTGTCCATTTTGAATATCTTCTAGAAATTGGTGTCCTGGCATGCAAATAGAAATATGCATGGTGTAATTCAGAGTAGAGTGCACCATTTGTCCACTGATTAGAGGTCTAACCTTTGATGTTATTGGTTTAATCAAAGCTTGTGTCCCAGTCAAGAAGGAAATACTCCTAGAATTGTTGAAAGATGGTGTAATTCAGAGTCTTCGTGATGCATTATCGTTGCTTCAGTCAATAACCATAAACATAACCCGGTACAGTATGTTTACAATCTCAATTTGGTCATACATACTCTAAAGGTTAACCACTCTATGTTCTTGAATTGTTTTAACTGTAGTAGAAAGCCGTGGGAAGGAAAAATGTTCAGGTCAGTGATTTAGAGGTTTGCTCTGTTAGAACGAACCACAACAACAATGGATATCTAGATCTCTTGCGCAACTAGTACCTACTCCATCTCTTTCTCCAAAAGGTAGCTTTATTTTCATATTGGAAACTAGTTGTAGTACCTTATTCTTTTTGCATCCAAGATTCAACATTTTGTTTATGAAGTCTTTTATAAATATTGATGGGTGCAATTTAATGCAGGAAACATACAACACCAAGAGTTGTCCCAAGATTTACAAGACCAGCTTTCGATATGATAAAAGGGCTTCATGTGATAGAGCACCAATGAGGCAGCCTACTTTATGGTTTGGAATGATATACTCTATTGGGTCTTAATCCATGTTACGCATGCAACTTCAGTAGTTTGAGAAAAGGATCTTGTACCACACCTACTGAAAGGGAATCAAACTTATTAAACTTAACCAATCAGGTACATGTTGATTTAATCATTAAACTCAACCATGAAGTTGTTATTTTATTTTTTATTTTTTTCGGCTAGCTTATGAATCTCATAGTGCGGGATCAAGAGCTGTTATATAACAGTAGTTGAGTAACAATGACTGTGCCACTTGATGTTTATCATTAGAAATAACAATATGTCCAAGAAGGTTTGATATGCTACGAGTCCTACGACCATAAAACATAACTCTGACTAAACGTTATTATTACAAACAAAGCATGTATGATATTTTATTTAAACCGGTTTAGAAGGTTAATCATCCGAGCAAATATATTGCGTAATTGAGGGACGCATGAGAGGTGATCGAGCTTATTGGGCACATCACTAGGAAGTCCGTAGATGCCCTAAAAGCTCATTATAGGATTGAGATAGCTAGTGTTGAATGTAGGTTGGTCCAGAAGTTGATGAAAATCTTCATGATGTCATGAATATACTCTGCTCATTATATATCATCACAAATATTGTTTTCGCACACTTTCCTTTGAAAACATTCCTTTAATGTACTTGTATGTTTTAGGTATGCTTTGATCTCATAGGAAATCTTGCCCTAATTAAAGAATTCTGGAAATAAATAGCTGGAAAGTATTGGATGCCTTCAAAACATAAAGAATGGTCATTGTATAGTGTAATTCGGTATATGTTATATAGAATGAAGATTTGCTCTACTTTTTGTAGTTCACAATTATTTGTTCATAATTACATGTGCCTTTCATTTGCATAGATTCAAATACTTAGCATTTTTCTTTTCTTTAGGAGGTACCTCAGTATTATAGTGGTTGTTTTACCCATCTGCCAATTGATGACGTAGTTAGACCTTTTCTTTATGGTATGTTTCTCTCAAATTTTATTTAAGACTTACAGTACTTTTTTTCATTGATTGATTAAGAAAATCCAATAATAGGGCATGTCATCGCAATAATCCATTCTTCTTACAACCACAACATTGACAACTGAGCTTCAATTTACTAAATTGATTTTATTTTTTTTGCATGTTTATGATTTCATTGCAAATGTTGTTGATCTTCACTGAATTCAGGCTTTACTTTTGTATTGGAGCTGTCATAAACCTATTTTTCTAGGTAAGTAAAATATATGCTACTTCATTTTCTTTGGATTATTTGCCATGTTTTTTTAACTACATGACATGTCATACAAGATTTATTAGATATTGGAAATCACTGATGAACAAGCATGTTTCAGGATTACGAAGAACCACTTTAAATAGCCATTTGCAGTTTATGTGTTAAACTATATTTTACATACCCATTCTCTCTAATAACATTAATTTTAATGACAGAACAATTATCGAATGTGAGCAATAATTAGTTATGCTATTTATATGGTTATTTAAGTTCATTAATCTTCCAATGTGTTATTTTAGTTTTAATTATGCTATTGCTTTATTGGTTATAAACGTTCCTAGTGCAAAATAGATAATCATAATTCTTTCTTCGCAGGCCATTGAGCTCGTGAAATACCTCAAGTTTGAAAATGACAAGCAAATATTGATGTTTATGCATGGGAAAGGTTGAGAGCATTTTTCTGTTGTTGTAATTGTAAACTTCCATGTATTGAAATAGTATGAGAAATTGAATTTAAGTTTGGATTCTTCATTAGAAATAATTGAATTTTTATCTTATTTAGTCTTGTCTTTTTTTCTTGTAAATTATTTCTTGAACACTATTTTTGTGTGTTTTGGTTTTTTTGAACCTTTTTATGTGTGTATTTTTTTGTAGTACTCCTGGGGAAAAATGACAGTAATATTGGTTGTAATTTTGCGACTATGTTCCAAGTCGTTCTTTTCAAAGAAAAATGACTACCTAGTTTGACGTTGAAAAATACCACTATATTAAAAATGACAGCAAAAATGATTACAATTGCCATTGTATTTTAATAAAGCCATCATATTTTTCCATTTTTGGCGTAGTGAGTGCAACTGATATACTCTACAAAAGAGCGGTTGACGATCTAGGCCTCAAAGATTCAGTCAAAGCCTCAATAACGGCCATCACAGGATTCAATGGTTCAACGGAATCAGCCTTGGGAGAGATCACTTTACCTATTCAAACAAGACCAGAGACCACCTTCATCAAATTCATTATCATCGATGCTGAATCCAAATACTTAAGGATCTTCGGGCGAAGTTGGCTCCACTCCATCAAAGCAGTACCATCGACATATTACCTTTTGTTATGTTTTCCTGCAGATCATGATGTCTATGTAATCAAAGGGAGTCAGGTTGTAGCACGAATGTGCAAGAATACCACCACAAACTCTCATGCATCTAAACTCCTGAAATCATAACATTTACCGCAAGAACAACCTCTAATGTTTGAGCAACATGATACTGAAGCAGTTGAATCCGTAGAGCTCAATCGTTCGGGAAGAAACACTTTTATTGGATCTTAATTATCATCAAAAGAAAAGGAACCCTACTTCATCTTTTAAAGAAAAATGTCAATGTTTTTGCATGGTCTTTATAAGAGATGCCAGGAATTGACCCTTCCATTGCATGATATAAACTAAACCTCGTACTAGATAGTAAGGCTGCAGTGCAGAAGTGTTGTAACCTAGCCCCAGGCTTTTAAAGGTGGTTAACGAAGAAATAGACAAATTACTTCGTGTTGGATTCAGTCGAGAAGCTAAATATCCAAAGTGGATCACGAACATCGTAGCAGTCCCAAAAAAGAATGGGAAAATAAGTGTGTGTGTGTTAACTTCAGTGAACCAAATAAGTTCACACCCAAAGATAACTTTCTAGTTCATTTGATTCCTCACCTCCTCGACTCCGTAGCAGGACACGAACTTCTTTTAATGATGAATGCAGCTTCAAAATCTAACCAAGTCTTTCTTGCTAAAGAAGATCAAGAAAAGACTACATTTGTAACAAAAAAGGGCTTTTACTATTATGCAGTCATGCCCTTTGGCTTAAAAAATACAAGAGCCACGTACCAGCGGCTCGTCACAAGATTGTCCAAATCACTTGGGTAAAATCATGGAAGTACATATCGATGACATCATCTGCAAGAGCCTAAAATGAGAGGACTACTGCAGCAATCTGCAAACCATCTTTGACATCCTTCGAACATGCCACATGAAGCTAAATCTTGAAAAATGTCAATTTGGAGCTACATCAGGAAAGCTTTTGGGCCATCAAGTTAGCAAAAGAGGAATAGAAATTGATCCAGCGTAAATCAAAGCACTTATGGCCATGTCATTGCCGCAAACCATGAAAGATGTACAAAAACTTCCTGGAAAGGTTGCCGTTTTACATAGGTTCATCTCGAAGTCTTTTGATCAATGCAAACTTCTTTACCTCCTTCTTCGGGGAAACCCATCACCTATGACAAAGAAATAGCCTAAGGAAATCGTCTGGACTCCAGCATGCGAATTGGCTTTTCAGGATATGAAAATTTATTAGGGGCATCCTTCTATAATGAGTACTCCTATTGAAGGCAAAGCATAATAATTTATTTATCGATAGCAGATGACTCAATCAATTCTATTCATATTCGAGAAGACAAAGGAGTAGAAAAACTCATCTACTTCATTAGCAAAACTCTCATGCCTGTAGAAAAAAGATACACCACCACTGAAAAATAGCTTTTAGCTCTTGTGCATACTTCCAAAAAACTTTGACCTTACTTTCAGGCACACCCCATCAAAATCATCACCAAATTCCCCCTCAAGCTAGTACTTTCCAAAAACGAGAAGTCAAGAATGGTAAAAAAAATGGTCTATTTTCCTAGGAGAATATGATATTTCCTTCGAACCATAAATATTCGTTCAAGGAAAAGCAGTGGAACACTTTTTGGCAGATTTCTCCGTAGAAGACCCAGAATGGGAGGAACTAGAAGAAGTGTTAGCTGATGATTCCATTACAGAACAAGATACATGGTTGAAGAGTATAGGTTAGATACACTTTATAGATGGATCTGCTAGACCAAGAGGATCAGGGATTGGCATCGTCTTAGTTCCACCATCCAATCATAGAATTGAAAAAGCTATCAAACTCAAGTTATATGCCACAAATAATGAAACGGAGTATGAAGCTATTCTGCATGGCCTGGAGCTCGCATTAGTACTTGGAGTAGAAGAAATAGTCGTTTATGTAGATTCCTTGGTAGTGGCCAACCACTACAACAACTCATTCAAGACATCAGGTAAAATGGTTGACTATGCTGCACTTGGTGAAGAAAAAATGAATAAATTCAAGACAACCACAATTTCTTACCTTCCTCGAGTAAAAAATCACCATACTTACGCCCTTGGATACGCAGCAGCTATGCTCGAAGATAACGAAAAAAGGACTTTGGACATTAAAATAATCGAATATTCCAGTCTCGATACAAGCTATACCATGTAAATCTAAGTTACCAAAGATGAAGATCCTGATGATTGGAGAAGGCCCTTTCTTACGTATTTAAATTCTAATACCCTTCCCGAGAATATGGAAGAAGCTTAATCATTACTAGCAAAATGTCCACGGTTCAAAGACCAGGAAGAAGTACTATACCGCATTACTGGTGGAGGTTCACTTATCGAATGTATTTCACAAAGACAAGCCCAAATCAAAATCATGGAGCTTCATGAACGAATCTATGACACGCATGTCTCAGGTCAATCACTGGCACAATGGGCATTCACACAAGGGTTATACTTGCCGAAGATGCGGCAAGACTACAAAATTTTTGCCATAAAATGCCACAAGTGCTAAATCTATGCCTAAAACATCAAAACTCCAGCCCTTGACTTGCATGTTAGTAATGTTCTTTGGCCATTCAAAAGATGGGTGATTGACATCATTGGTCTTTTCCACCCTGTATCCGATAATAGAAATTTGTTTTTGTGGCTACAGATTACTTCACCAAATAGGTCGAAGATGTGCCACTTTATCACACTATAAAAACTAAGTAATCAAATTCCTTTTGGAGCACATCATCACCCGATTTTTTTGCCTATAAATGATACAATCAGATAATTAGAATTAGTTCATCAGCAGCAAAGTTGTCAAGTTCCTTCACAAATACAAAATCTAATTGACTACTTCAACACCTTACTATCCTCAGGGAAATGGCCAAGCCGAAGCTATCAATAAAAGCATCAAGTCTAGATTACGAAAGTGCCTTGATGAAAAGAAAGGCATATGGGTCGATGAACTGCTTAGTATTTTATGGACATATAGAATAATACCTCAAACATCTACAGGCTGCACACCATTTATGATGGCATTTGGTACTGAAGTTGTCATCACCTCCGACCTCGACCTCCCAAAAACTAGGAGATAAGTCACAGATGAAAATAATGAGCTTGGACTTCGTTGAAATCTCAATTGGATCGAAGAAAATTAAGATCATGCCATCATAAACTTGGGGCAATATCGTGATAAGGAAAGCATATAACAAGAAGGTTCGAAAGTGCATCTTTGACATCGGTGACCTTATACTTTGTTAAATTCAAGACAATACTCGACCAAGGAACTCCGAAAAGTTATCAGAAAATTGGGAAGGACCTTATATTATATGTGACAGGAATGACAGTGGTACATAATGGTTGATGACTAAAAATGAAGTACAACTCGAGTTCCCATGGAACACAGCTTATCTAAAGATGTTCTACAGATAAAAGTTATAATCTATTTCATTTTTCTTTAAATAAACGAAGTTTTCTTTTCTATCATTACATCATCTATTCTACACTTTTTCTTTTGACAAAACTTGAAAAGTATTTGTCAAAATTAAATTTCATTCCTTCAATAAAATAGATATCTAGCTAAAAGTAAATTGTTTACACATCATTACTAATTCGACAACACATAATGTGATTGTCTTTTTAATCAAAAACCATATATCCCATAGTAGGACACATCTGGCACACATCTTTTAGTTGATAAAGCCATCACATGGCCATCATCCCCATTAATACAGATACTTACCATGAGCAACTTTCTGACAACTTCTCAAAAAAGGGTATCATACTATTGATCATCTCGAATCATACAATTAGCATATGTTGTCTGCAATCACACATCACATTCGACTATTTATCCAATCATAAAACTTCTTAACATATGGTTCGATAAAATTACTTTAAAAGTCATTTCTTAGCATATTCAAAAAATAGACAAGGTCCCATCGACCACTTGTACACTTATTTAAATTTAACAAAAAATAAATTAATTTAAACCACTTTCATTCTGGCTAGGAGGTGTCGAGGTAACATCCTTCACTGGAAAACTCGAAGTCAGCTCATCAAATATTTCCTCTTGCACTGTACCTTCAGGAAGAGCAGGAAAACCTGCAGGTACCTTGATACCCTCAAGACCAAAGTCGACAAAACTCAACACAGCTGCAGTAGCCAAGCCTTTATAAAACTCCTTCATCTCCTCCATTAACTCAAACTCTACAGCAAAATTGGCATTCATACGTCTGAGATAGTCAATGTTGATTCGATCTGCTTCTACTTTGGCTTCAATGAGGATCTTGGTATGATCTCCCTCCATCAACCTTTGAGCAGATACGATCTATTCCTGAACATCGTCCTCAAAATAGGACTTTTAAAGAGCTAAGGCCTCATCTATCTCCTTCACCAGATCATCCCTAATATGTGCGATCTCTTTTCTTTTCTCTCCCAGACACATCTTCTTGGTGTCAGCAATGGTAGCCTCCTTCGACTTGACCGCTCCAACCCTCATCCTCTCTAGTCTAATCTCCAGCTCCTCCTTTTTATCTGTTAGCTCCTTCCCGATGTTCTTGGAGGCCAAAAGATTATTAGCAAGGCCCTACCCACTAAGCATCTGAGGCTTCTCATTGAGAAGTGGCTTCTTGATCTGTATCAGAGTACAATAATGAAACCTTAATGAAGTTACCAAAGCCATTAAACGAGTCAAAGCATAAAAATTTCTAACCTGGTGCATTGTACTGTGGCCTTCAATGAATAAGGTTAATAGAATTTCAAGTCCAATCAAGCAGTTGGAAAAATATTCCTCCAAGGAGTGTTTCCCAGCAGTATAAGACTCAATTGTCTGCTAGGTTTCCTCGAAGGGACCTTCAAAATTCCCACCATCATTCGACTTTACTAGGGAATCCTTCTTCCCAGATGCAGCCTTTTGCTGCAATGTAGCGGCCGACTTTGTTGGTCGACCCTCTGGGACAGTTACAGTCCCAAACCCCTCAACCTCAACATTCTCCTGCTACTTGATTGGAAATTGTTGAGTCATCTTTTTCGATGAGGGGATAGAGGCAGCAGGTGGATTGGCAACTCTCTTTCTCTTCTTAGCAAAGGACCCACTCAGCAAGGACTCGCTCTCTACCATAGTAGAGTCAGTGGTGTACCCACTAAGAGTAGGGTTCTCGAGGGGTAAACTTGACTCAGCAGCCCTCTTATTCTTGGCTAAAAATTTTTCATCGATCAGGAGAACTTCAGAACCCTTGGTTCGAGATTTTTTTAAACCATCTTCTCAAAAGAGCTCTTTGACTTTCGCTAGATATGCTACAATTGAATCTACTCACCCAAAGTAGTTTGTCTTTAGATGATTCAAGTTATCTTTCACCTTCAAGCTCTTCACCGCGTCCTTTGCAGCTGCAGAAAACATAACTTTACTTAGAGCTTCCGTCAAAATCAATATTTCGAGAAAAAACATATTCCAAACCATCCTAGATGGAAACTCTTCCTTTTCAAAAGCTTCCCTGAGTCTTTTGGGTCAAACCCATAGTTCCTCGAAATAAGTAAACACTCAGAGAGGTATTGCCCCCCAGACGACACCATCTCTTAGAATATGGCCCCTTGAGAAACCTAGCTAAATATCTATAGCCAATTTTATGGTCAGCTCGAAGAGGTAACTTTAACGCCTTCTTTATTTGTTTTGGATGGACTAGGATACTATCCAAGGGAAGTTCTTGCTCAGTCATTTCCCACAAATATTCCTCCAACCTAATATCATCAGGAATGCCATACCATTTCTTGAATGCCAAGGAAAATATCATAGTTTTTTTATGCTCATGCATGGGTCCTTGTCAAGTTTAGAGAGTACTCAAACCGTCATGACCTTATTTTCCCTTCTCTAACTCGGTTTACAACAAGTTTCATCGCAATTCGCAGTATTATGAAAAATCAAGTTCATCTTCAACAACTTTTTGTAGACACTGAGTATAGAGAATCAAGCTATGCAAAACTATCAGCGTGTAAAGTTGTCCAAAAAATCGTTATGTCTGATGATTTTTGGAAAAAACCCAGGAGTGATGTTACTATGATAAAACCATCATTAAAAATTTTGCGATTAATGATCTCCGACAAACCAACAATGGGGTATCTTTTCGATGCTTTGTGCACATCAAGAGCAGTGATAACAACTCTCCTTGGTCCACAACGAAGTGCTAATGTTTGTAAGGTATTAGATCATAAGTGGAAAGAACAACTTCATTCAGATTTGCATGTTGATGGCTATATACTTCACCCATATTGCATGTTTTTTCCTTCCACTTTCTCAAAATGAAAATGTCATGTGTCACCCAGCCTTAGCATTGAAGAATTTGATTATAAAGATGAATTCAACCCCACTTGAGCAGGCACAAGTAATATTAGAGGTATTCAAAGTCTATTACACAAAATTATATATGCATGTTATTATCATTTAATTATTATAATATAATATTTCTTATTTAGCATAGATAGAAAAGCTTCCATTAAAGCCAGGTTGTATGGGGTCAGAAGCTACACGCATAACAGCTCAACAAGGAAAACCTGGTGAGTTCTTAAATGATTTTCCATAAGATTATGTTATTTACTTATCATTCATTTTCTAACTGAACTTTGAACCATTTTCTTAGTTGATTGGTGGAATTCATATGAAGTAGAGTTATCTCAACTTCGAAAGTTGGCTGTAAGAATTTTAAGTCAAACATGTACTTCGTCCGGATATGAAAGGAACTAGAGTACCTTTGACAAGATCCACACAATGGTTATAAATTGATTACTTTCAAATAAATTCAATGATCTTGCCTTTTTTCAATACAATGTTTGGCTTGAAAGAAGAAGGGAAGATAAACATCGATGTAATTGTACAGACCCCATAAGTGTGTCTATTATTTTATTGGAAGATCCATTATGTGAATGGATTGCTGAAGATGACGATGAACCTTTGTTGCCAACACATGAAGAATGGCCAGTAGAGCTTGAAAGATAATTATCAGTTGAAGACCTGGAGGTCAATAAGCAAAGGAGATACTCTACTTCTGCTATTGGCACAGATTTTCTCAAAATTTGATCACAAGAACCTATGTATCAAACACCAATGGAGCCGTTGCCTAAGGCATATTTTGATTTTGATTTCAATCAAATCAATCTGGAGCATGGCCAACCTTCGAACTACTTTAAATTTGTTACCAATCAGTTCAGCTCTGTTTACCAGTAAACGTAATATCGCATTCCAGAATAATCATTTTCCGCTTGATATTATATGATTCATAATACTCTGGTGTGATGCTAATGCTTTGGTGCGATGTTTAAATTGTCGGTGTGGTGTGGTGTATTATTTTAATGTTGTAATAACTAATAACTTCAATAATAATAAGTACTTTGGTTTTTTCATTATTATTCTTTTAAATATAAAAAATAACGTCTATAATGGTGTTATAACAGTGTTATTTGTAAAATAATGTCTATAACGGTTGTTATAATTGAAAATTAATATTTATATATAGTAAAAACAAAAACATAACTATTATTTTAATGTAACACCGTTACAGTACAAATAATAGCTGTTATAACATTTTTTTCTTGTCATCTAGCAAAAAATAATGTAACACCGTTATAAGTGCTATAATGGTAACGGCCTTTGCCCGTTATACCGTTATAACGCACCATTTTAAACCTTGCTTTGAACCAATCTATTAATCCTCTTTCTTGTCAACATATTTTGGTGTATCTAATGACTAATGCTCATATCAGAATGACCATCACTACTAGTATCTCGTAAACCTATGATCCTCTCTTAAATAATGATGACAATATCCTGGATCTATCTCACCTAACCCTCTAGACTATCAATTCTTTATCATGTCTCAGTGTCATCTAGGGATGTGTATGCTAAAACTGGTTGTGCGACTGCCTTAGTAGCATGTAACTACTTTAAGGCACCTACTCTTTAGTCTTATGTTACTTGAAAGCGACGCTACTTAAAAGTGAAGTTGGTATGCGAAACGATGCGGGAAATGGAAATGCAAAACGTCCAATATTTATGAAAACGCGTATAGGGAGAGATACGGCAATTGAAGCAAAATGTGAAACGAAGAGGGAAATGGGTATTGAGGCGCAAATAAATTCGAACTAGGAAGCGAGCAAGAAATGATGAATTAAGCAAAGAATGATACCTTTTGATAGTAATGAGATCAAGATACATAGAAAATACTTGTTAGCTTAGTCAAGACGAAAAAAATGCAAAAAATTAAGTATGATTAAGGGCTTCCTTTCTTAAGGAGATTTCATTATAAAGTAATATTTATAGGTTTGAGGGTTTTTTTTCTTTTATGAGGATAAGATCATCAAATCACATATACGAGCGTTGTTTCACAATCGTTTTGTTATACGAATTTCAAAAGTTTCCCAAAGCGAATCAAAATTTACTTCAAAAAATGAATTACAGTAATCGAAAATCAAATCATCAGTATTTCCCTAACCGAATCATCGGCGTTTCCCATACCAAATCATAGTCGAATCGAAACACGAAGTATATTCGTTTCCTGAACGTTTCCCAAATATGGGGAAACCAAATGGTACCCATTTCCCAAATGGGTTTCCTAGGAGATGCTTGGGAAGAGGGGAAACACGTTTTCCCATAACATAGCTTGAGGGTATATCATGTACTCAATCCAGTGTGCCCACTGCGATTTGTGGTGTCATTGTATAACTGCCGTCCTCTAACCCGGGGTCCCCATCCTCTAGTGTTGTGACCTCACTCTAAATATGCACTTGAGTGCTCGGCTCTACTTCTAATACCTTATCTATCTCTATCTCATTATCACTGATATATATAATCTCAATGGGCACCTATGGTAGAAATATCATAATGAGTTCTTCTGGATCAGCAAATAGGTTCTTCTAAGGATCTTCCTCATGTTCTATAATAAGTGTCAAATTTTTACATTTTAAGGCACCTAAATAAGTTAGTTTGGCCATCCCGAGTTGCTAATAAATTTAACTATGCATGTATTATCTATTTTAAGGATTCTAGACCCTCTTAAGAGAATTTGGTGTAAAACAGGGGTTAAAATTCTTAAAGGGGTTTTATATATGCATTCCTTATCATATAGACAGTTTAAGGAGCCAAAATACTACTAAAGCATAATAGATCCAGCTAAGAGTTATACGAAGATTCGAAGACAAGTTTAAGCAACTTAGTCAGTTCCCCAATCCCCAAGGAGTGACCAAAATACATTATGTATGTTCTAGTACAACATGGCCAGATCTGATCCACTCACACATCTAATAGAAGCCCAAAAAAGGACTTGCCAAAGTTGAAGCCAAGAGGCCACCACAGACCCGTGATTACCGGGCAGCAAGTCTTGGGAGATTGGTGTTCGCGGGTTAACAGGGTTTATTGGTCCCCAAGTTCTAGCAGAAAGTCTATTATTCCCGTTGTACGTTGAATAAAGAAGAAAAAGAAGAAGAAAAAAAAGACTTGTTTTTTCCCGCATTTCTTATGTAATAAAAGGGCATTGATTTCTTCAGCTATAAAATAAATTTCCCCTCAATTGTAATCATCATCTCTAAGAGGATTAAAATTCATGTGATAACTCTTTTTTTTAAGAGTTACGTGTTTTAGTTTAGACGTGGCATAAACCAAGGTGTGGCCGGCTAAACTCCTCAACAATGACTAGGGATGAAGCTACCCTACTAGAGTTGCCATTAACGGTTTGATGGATGTTCTAGGAGGGCTAGTACTCTTGATTGAGTCTAGACCTTACTTCTAATGTCCTTCTTTAAGACCCAAGAGGCATATGAGTACGCTTTTCTTTGATTAGGTAAACCTAGAGACCTAGAAAGTCCTCATTCTCAGAAGTCTGAGGGAGGGACTTGGATGATTAGCACTCTTAACTATGATTAATCTCGATTTATAACCCCCTCCAATGGACTAACAAGGGATAGCAGTGCGCCTTTCAAAGAAGATATACCAGGAGGATTAATCAGGCATCGACCTCTTCTGAGGTAGAGACTAGGGTAGGTGGCAATCTCTGTATACCAGCCATGTCCAAGCTCACTCAATTAAAAGGTAGTAGTGTGAGTCCTTATTAGGATCACATCCGAGGACCCAGGTCGGTTGTAATAAGGGTCCAAAGCTTTTAAAGTGGCAAAACTCGGGTAATACTCACTAGGACGTAACAAGATTCTAGAGCCTAATACCTTTAGACAAAGTTGTTCCTTTCTCTCTAAAATAATTACTAATGGTGAGTCATTTCCCCTAAATTTGAAGGCACGAACTCTGTCCTGAACAAGGAGGTTCTCGACTCAGGACAATTTTGGGTATCCTTAAAAGGACATTTACAAAGGGCTTGGGAAGGCAACCCCACAGGTAGATTCAGATAAGAAGGGTGCATGTTGGGGACACAAAATCCTAAAGTGATAGTTTCCCTAATATGGAATCTTCATCTCCACTCAAAAAAATTTCCAACTAGCCCAAGCAAACAACAAAATATCCCTGTTCACGAATTGAATAATTGACATCGATCCCCAACATGGTTCGACCTCGCTTACCAAAATACTATAGCAGTTGCGAGAATTTATTAAAGCAAAAGTTCCAGTGCATCAATTTGTGACGCTGCCGTCGGGGAATAAAAATTGAGTTCACGTTTCAAGCTTTGACTAAGCATAAGCTTTCAACAAGGGGGCCTTTTTAAGGAAACTTTTTTTTTGTTACCATGATTTAGATTTTTAATAAAAAGAAGAAGAAATTATTAGTATAACTTTAGTTTCATTTTATTTTATTATTATTGGCTTAGTTAACTGCTTCAATTCTGTACCGCTTAGTAAAGGTAGTAATAAAGGTTAGGGTCGCACCCTGTGGAAGAAACTCTTATTAGGGACCCCCAACCCATGGGACTATCTACTAGGGATAAAACAAAAGTTATTTCGCATAGATTCTGATAACCGTCCCTATTGACCTAAATTATTTTAAATTTAAAAAATAGTTGAATATTTTGAAGGGATTTCATCACCTGCGGAACTAAGTGATACCAGACCTGGGTATTGACCGCGGATTGGTAGGAAATACTTAAGTGGACATTGTTAGCTATTGATAGGAGGTGTGGCGTCACCAGAATAGGGTGTTGACGACCGTAATGGTAACTCACCTGTGACCCATGAATCTTAGGAGTGTTCAACCTGGACACCTGTGTATAATTCATACTAGAACATAACAACTTTGTGAAGGAATCAAGCATCTAGAGCCAAACCTAGGTACCTTCTACTATGTACATATAATGATTATAAGGGAGACCCATATATTATATTAACCAAGGTTTGATCGTGTGCAATTGGCCTTCTATTGTAGTGCATATTTACTTTAAGTCATTAGTTTGTAGTATCTTAGTTTATGTATGATTCATTGGGCTAGGGAATTTTTTTTTTAGAGGTTTACTTGAACCAGTCCCAGTTAGCAGGCCTTCTGCCCCACGTAAATGACACATTAGAAGGTGTGGTCATAGTAATAACTTAGGGATTGTGCAAGCTAAAAATCTAGAGGAAATCGGTATAAGTTTGATCGACCACATTTAGTTGACGATTAAAATAATCATCGATCTTCCAATAGCTCCGAAATCTCTATCATATTATTGGACCCCTTGGTATGCACAATGCCTTTCTACACAATCTTCCCTAATATTGTAGCTCAAAACTATGAGATCAAACCAGATGCCATCAATATGTTACCTACCTTTCACTTGTTTGACACTAAATGTCCCTATAGGCGCATAAGAGAATTCGAAAAAATATGCGCACTTTCACGATATCAAAATATTACTGAGGAATCTTCTCACCTACGTCTTTTCCCCTTCTTTTTAAAGAGAAAGTAGGCAAGAATCACTAGCACCTTCGTCAATTAAAGCATAGGGCGAACTTGTAAAATAGTTAACATCAAAATTCTTCACTATAGCCTAAACTCTAGCAGCCAAGAACAAATTTTTAAATTCTGTCAAGATGATTTTGAACGATTCTATAAGGCCTATGAGAGATTTAAGGTTTTTTCTGCGATGTCCATATCACAGTTTTGTAATCTAGTACTTAATCCAGATATTTTATTGTGGCATTAAGCCTGAGAACCGTTATAGGTTAGATTTAATACATACGGGATATTTCCAAAACCTTCTACAAGAAAACTCTTGTGAAACATTTGAGGCATTATCTAAAAAAGCCCAATAAGGAAACTTTGATATCAATAAGAGTGGTCGTAGCAAAAGGGGAGGAGCTCAAGAGATTAGCGATATCATGACACTTCTTGCCAAAATCGATGTCGATACAAAGAAAATTTATAAACTCTCTACTCTACCTGCCCTAGTAAATAATGTCCAACCGTCGTGTGAGATGTGTGATAAATTTTCTCATATTGAGAAAGATTGCCCCCTCTATGATGAAAGTCAATATCATTAATGATTTGAGCCATTAACAACCACGGCAGAACCACCCTAAATTTGCATGGAGAAATGGCCAAACAATCCCAGTAAGGGTACGCGGCAAATGAATTTGAAAGTCAATTCAATTCGTAGAATTTAAAAGTTGAATATAAGGTCATCTAGGTACTCTTGAGAACCAAATGAACATTCATTCTCAATCCCTATCTGGAATGGAATAACAATTAATGAACCTAATCGAAAAAATTACTGAATAAAAAAAAGGAAATATTACCTAGTCAAACGAAAGTAAATCTTAGAGGTACTCAAGGTTAGATATCAACCTCTGGAACAGAATGAATATATGCATTTAGGAGTAATAAAACGTTGATAACAAATATTAAATGCCAAAAGAGTATGCTTTAAACCCCACATAAAATGCCATGAAAACTATTGAGGATACAGAGAATGGACCCGTTGAGAAAAGAACTAGTGAACCCTTAAACAACCTTGCGCTAACTAGGAATCCTAGTATAACACCTATATAACCTGAAGTATGCTTCGCTCCTAGTGTCCCTTACTCTCAGCGCCTCGAAAGTGGATATAAGAATAATCAATTTAATGGATATATTCTATCACGCTCAAATTAATATTCTCTTACTTGAAGCTATAAAATACGTTCCCATTTGTGCTAAATTCCTTAAGGAAATGGGCATGAAGAAATACCGTTTTTTAATCTACAAGAAATTAACTCTCACTGAGAAACCTACCCTACCAAAATTTTATAATCTAGGTGTACCAACCATCCCAAGCACGATAGGATATCATCATTTAGACGGAGCCCTCCCAGCCTTAGGAGCTAGTGTTACGCCATATACTGTCTACAAGGACTTAGGATTGAAAGAACTCACACTAACTTAGATTTCATTAGAAATGGTCGATTGATCCAAAAAAATATCTGAGAGGCCTACTTGATGATGTCTTTATTGAAGTCAGAGAACACATTTTTCTATTTGATTTTATTATAATGAACATGGTGGATGTCTTGAATGTATATAAGAAGATCCCCCTCATCCTTGGCAAACTCTTCTTTTCTATGACCCATGCCTTGATTAATTGCCTCACGGAAGTTCTTTATCTGTCTATGGGAACTCTAAAGGTTAGCCCTTATATGTTCGATAATTGTAACTAAAACTCAGACAAAGATGGCCTTTCATGCATCAATGTAATTGAAACCTGCATATACAATTCCTTTCCACAAAAATACTCAAAAGTCCCATTGAAGTCTTGTCTCACATAAGAAATGTAGTGTCCCAAATTTTTTTTTCTTTTATTTTTTTATTATTACTCATTATGCATTCATACATTATTGCATTCACACATTTTGCATCCTCATATTATTACATTTATCAGGCTTTGAGCTCTTCTTTCTTCTTTTATGTGTTTCGGAGGTTTCGGTGGTTGTTTGGTGGGGGTTTGTTGTTGTTGTTGTTGTTGTTGTTGTTGTTGCTGTTTGTTGTTACTGTAGGTTGGTGCTTGATCCGGGAGGATCTTAGGATTTTCCTTTCTGTTTCCGTTAAGGGAATCTTTGCCTAGTTTTTTGTTCCTTTTTGTTCGAACAAAACTTATCTTGTTCGAATAGATTCTTGTCTGCTTCATTCTATTCGAAAACCATCTTTCCTGCCCAAATAGATGTCTATCTTCTTCATTCTATTCGAACAACATCTTTTCTATTCGAATAAGTTTCTACCTGTTTCTCTTGGTTCGAAAAATATCTTCATCTGCTCGAATAAGGTGTCTATTAAGTTGATTTCTTTCTGTTTGGTTCTGTTCGCACAAGCCCTTTCCTGTTCGAATAGACTTCTACCTACTTTGTTCTGTTCGAATAAAAACATATTCTATTTGAACAGAGGCGTGTTTGAATGACCAGGTTGGGTCTTTTACGCGATTCATGGCCGTTGGATTATCTTGAGATGTGTGTTAGATTTCGAGGGTTTTATTACCAATTTCTTTCCCATTCTCTCTCTCACTCTCTCTCCTAAATTGAATTCTCTCTTCCAATTCTCACCGATACGTCACGATTCCTTTTCAAGCTCAGTCGCACTTTCTTCATTGAGAAACTCCTCTATTTCCTCTCATTATTATTGATTCAATTTTGGCTTTGGATGGAACCCTTGTGATTTAGGGTTTGTGATTGGGGAGATTGTTGAGATTGCAGAGTTGTGTTTGTTGCAGGTGTTGGGTAGTTGGCGTCGGTGTGGTTATTTCCAGTGGTGTTGAGGTTGGGTTACCCTATCGATTATTGGTTTGCAGTTTTCCGCTTATCAGGCGAGTGTCCCTCTATTTCTAAATTACTTTACTAGTTTAACCTGTGTTAGTTAGAGTTATACATTTGGCATTGAGGCATTTGAGAATTGGTTTTAGCTATATTATTCCTTCTGTTGTAGTTGTTATTTTAGTATTTGGCGTTTCCTATTGTTAGGCATGTAGTGTGTGGTTCTCCATGACCTTTAGGGAGTTGTGCACTTTTTGTGGTATTCTCGTGTCTTGTCCATGAGCAATGTGCTTCAGTCTTGTTGACACTGATGTTGTTTGGATGTTGTGACTGGTTAATTAGTCACTGTTTGCACCTGTGTTAGGAATGTTTACCATCCTATGTGGTAGGTGGTTATCCTAGGTGTGTGTTAGCCATGTTGGGGCTATTGTATTAGGATTGTTTATCATTCTCTGATACAGGGTGGGTATCTTATGTGTGTGTTGGCCGGGTTGGCGGCTGTGGTATTTTGATCATTGAGATCTATCTGCAGTATGGGTTTCTATATTCTTTTAACTTAACGGGGTCAGATACATAACCAAGCTCTACATCGGCTGACCCTCGATAGGACCTAGGATTCCTACGTCAGGTTAAAATAAGTAGGTGTGTTTGGGATAGGTACTATCATATCTATTGCCCATCCGGGAGTGTGGGATGGTATGAGACAATTTTCCTTTGGTACCCATCTCATTCTTCCATGAGGCTGAAATCTCTTTGAATGTGAAATTAAATTCGGATGTTGGCTCCGTAGGTTGATAAGCCTGAAACACTTTGATCAAGTGATAAATTCTTAGCATGGTCGAGCTTGCAAACCAATCGAACCCATTGTATCCAACTGAGGCCTATTTAAGGTTATTATGCATTAGCGGTTGATGAACCCAATACATTGATTTATAAGGTCTAGTTCTTTAACTTCATAAAATCATAAAACATTCATATTATGACAATTCTTGAATCATATGATCACCATATCATATCAGGTCATCACATCATCGCATTGCATCATATCATATCACAGCACTTCATTATTCCTATTCCTATTCATTTCCCTTTATTCTGCACTTTTATTACCATGCCTTTAATCATTCGTTTATCTCATTCACTTCTCCTCTTTCTCAGCACCTGTTATATTAGTATGTTATTTAGCTCTGTTGGGCATTAGTGAGCTGTGGTTTTTCTCATTCTCGTATTTTCCCCCCACTTTCAGAGGCAGAGTTTTTGCTGGTTTTTGGCTGAGAGCTTCAGCTGTTGGTTCCAGTTTCCCGCTGCAGTTTCTATCTTTGGCTTTAGTATTTCTTGTTCGTTTTCAACTTTTAACACGGTATGTTATCAGATATTGTATATTCTTTAGTTTGACATGTATATATCTTTGCTTCCGTATTATTCTTTTACTCTGATGATATTGCTATAGTGAATGACTGAGCCTAAACTTGTCTATGGCTCGGTCGTTTATGGGGGCGAATCGGCTAGATTCCCTGACCCGCACATCCTCGAATCTTAGTAATTGGTCTAGCTGCCGATTATTAGATTTTTGGGCGTGATAGACTTGATATCAGAGCTGTAGGTTAATTCATATCTTTATTCTAGCAATCATATGATGAGTTATTTTTCTTGATGGAGTTAGGATCGATTCCTTTCGGCTTTACGTATTTTATCTTATTCCTTCAGTTTCCTTTCCTCCTTTCCAGTGGTGTGCCTTTGTTCGTATAGATGGCTAGAGGTGGCAGAGGCAACGATCGCTTAATCGGTCGTGGCCGTAGAGGTTTACACAGTGGTGCACTTATTGATGAGCCAGTACTCAGTCAGGAGAGTTTGGGATCTGTTCTAGTTGTTCAGGATGAGCAGATAGATTCAGAGGCTAGGGTTGATGTGGGAATAGTAGCAGGAGACCAGATTCAGCAGAATACCCCTCCTACTCTAGTAGTTCCAGAACAGCCTGGCATTTAACCTACCCTAGCTATTCCCGGTATTTCAGCGGAGATGAAACAGTTTATGGATAGCTTCACAACCTACTCCAGCAGGCTAGGAACCCAGCAAACAGAAAGTATAGTTACCTAGAGCAGCTTCAAAAGTACAAACATATGACATTTTTTGGCACTACAGTACCGTCTGAGGCAGAGACGTGGTTCAAGTCTATAGAGAAGACTTTAAATGTGATGAAGTATCCAGATGATCAGAGGGTAACACTTGCTACTTATCTGTTACAGGGTGAGGCAGATCATTGGTGGGATACAACCAAGAGGATGATTGTAGAGACTCTAGTGCTTTGGGTATCTTTTTATGATCGGTTCTTCGAGCAGTATTTCCCGCAGAGTTACAGAGACTCCTGCATTTCTGAGTTCTATACGCTTGACCAGGGTGATATGAGCATTTCAAGGTACGATCAACGCTTTAACGAGCTTTCTCGATATGTTCCGTTTATTGTTCAGGATGAGGAGCAGCGCAAGATAAAGTTTCTGAAGGGTCGTTGTCCATACATCAGGAAGTTTTTGGTTGCTTCTAGTGCTAGTTCATATAGAGAGGTTTGTCTAAAGCTTTAGCGATAGAGTAGAACGACATTGAGGAGCGCAAGTCCAAGGACTTGAGGAGCCATTAGAGATAGGATCAGAGACCCGATAAGGGCAAAGTAGTTCAGGGTCAGTATGAGAACTTGGGGTCAAAGAGATAGAAGTTCAGTGTTACCGATGGTGCGCCAACTAGAGTTGTGGGATGACATCATTTTTGTAGGCCACACCTTGTTTTTGGGGAGTGTTGGAACTGCAGGAAGAAAGGGCACTCTAAGAGGTTTTGTCCTAAGCCAGGTAGAGGTCCTCAGCCATTGTGACAGTTTCAAGGTTTTGTTGGTCACTAATAGTTACCACAGTAGGTTCAACAGTTTTAGCAGAGGCAGTTTCAGGGTCCGCAGGGTAGGCAGATTATTCTAGGTCCTTAGGGTGGACAAAAACAATAGCAACCGAGTCAGCAGCAGGGCCAAGGTCAGGGTCATGGGCAGAGCAAGATGTACGCAGTGGGGATGCGAGGTATTCCATCGCTCTACCTGTAGTGGAAGGTACAATTCATATTTCTTATTCGCCAGCTCGTGCTCTTTTTGATTCCTGTACATTGCATTCATTCATATCATACATCTTTCTTTGCACTATTGGTTTTGAGTCTTCCTTGGTGCTTGATGAGATTTCTACAGGTACTCCTCTAGATACTTCGGTGTCTATTTTGCGTGTTTGTAGAGATTTCTCTATAGTTGTTTGTAGTCGCATCCTTTCAGTAGACTTGTTAGTACTACCGATGCAGGAGTTTGAAATTATCCTGGGTATGGATTGGTTGTCGACGCATCGAGTTACTTTAGACTATTTTGAAAAGACAGTTACTTTCATTATTCCTGGTGAGAAGCGATTCGTGTTTGCTATTTCGAAACCTACGTAGTCAGGGGAGAGCTTGTTGGCATTCTTAGAGCTAGAGTCTTCTTGTGTTGATGTTATTTCCATTCTGGTGGTGTGAGACTTTTTTGACACTTTCCAGCAAATACCTGGGTTACCTCCAAAGAGAGAGATTGATTTTGGTATAGATCTTTTACCTGGTACAACACTGATTTCTAAGGCTCCGTATCGTATGGCACCTATTAAACTGAAAGAGTTATATGATCAAATTTCTGAGATGATAGATCAGAAGTTTATCTGGCCGAGTACTTCACCGTGGGGCGCTCCTATATTATTTACTAAAAAGAAGGATGGGTCTATGCATCTTTGTATTGACTATCGCGAGTTGAACAAAGTCACGATCAAGAATACATATCCTTTACCTAGGATCGACGACTTGTTTGACCAGCTTCGTGGAGCTCAATTCTTTTCGAAGATTGATCTCAGATCGGGTTACCATCAGCTGAGAATCAAGAAGGAGGATATTTTGAAGACAATATTCCATACACGTTATGGACATTATGAGTTTTAGGTTATGCCATTTGGGTTGAGGAATGCTCCTACAGCTTTTATTGATTTGATGAACAAAGTTTTTTGCCCTAATCTAGATCGGTTCGTTATTGTATTTGTTGACGACATTCTCATTTATTCGAAGACTGAGACCGAGCATGAGGAACACTTGAAGATCGCATTACAGACCTTGAGGGAGAATACGTTATTTGCAAAATTTAAGAAGTGTGACTTTCTGCAGAAGGAGGTAAAATTCCTAGGGCACGTGGTATCCAAGGATGGGATTGCAGTAGATCCTTCTAAGATTGAGGCTATTACAGATTGGGTTCAGCCGACCAACGTTTCAGAGATACACGGTTTTCTGGGTTTAGTCGGTTATTATTGCAGATTCATCGAGGGCTTTTCTCGGATTGTAGCTCCGTTGACTCATTTGACACAGAAGGATGTTAGATTCATTTGGAATAACAAGTATGATTTAGCATTTGCAGAGTTGAAGAAGAGATTGACTACATCTCCAGTTCTTATTGTTCCTTTCAGTGGGCAGAAGTATATGGTTTACAGTGATGCGTCACTCAGCAAACTTGGTTGTGTACTGATGCAAGAAGGAAAGGTGGTGGCATATGCTTCTAGACAACTTAAGGTGCATGAGAGAAGCTATCCTACTCATGACCTTGAGTTGGTAGCTGTGGTATTTGCGTTGAAGATTTGGCGACATTATCTTTATCGGGAGAGGTTCGAGCTCTTTTCAGATCACAAGAGCTTGAGATACCTTTTCTCACAGAAAGAGCTAAATATAAGGCAGTGCAGATGGATGGAATTTCTAAAAGATTATAACGTTGACTTACAGTATCACCCAGGGAAGGCAAATGTGGTGGCTGACGCTTTGTGCCGCTTGCCTAGGGGATTTCTTGCTCGACTTATGATTTGTAAGTGGTTGTTACTTCGCGATATAGAAGATTCAGGGCTAAGTTTATTTTCACGAGGTACGGGTGGTTTTATTGCTAATTTGAGAGTTTAACCATCTTTAATTTTTCTGATTATGGAAGCTCAACAGCAGGATGCAAAGTTACAGTCTTGGGCTTCAGATGACAGCAGACCCGATTGGACAATTAGTTCAGATAGTAGTATCAGATAGAGGGGGAGATTATGCATGCCAGATTCAGAGACATTAAAGCGTGAGGTTATGAAAGAGGCTTACGGCTTTAGGTATACTATTCATCTAGGCAGTACCAAGATGTACCAAAACTTGAAGATGCATTATTGGTGGGGCAACATGAAGCGAGAGATAGCTGAGTTCGTTTCTAAGTATCTTACATGTCAGCAGGTAAAAGCCGAGCATCAAAAGCTAGCGGGGCAACTCAAATCTTTACAGATTCCAGAGTAGAAATAGGAACACGTATCTATGGATTTCATTTCGGGATTTCCACGGACGATGAGAAATCACGATTCAATTTGGGTGATTGTGGATCGATTGACCAAATTAGCGCATTTTATTCCAGTTCGCAAGACTTTGACCCTTGAGGAGTTGAGTAGATTGTACGTGAAGGAGATTGTGAGATTACATGGAGTACCAGTGTCTATAGTGTCAGATCTAGATGCAAGGTTTACTGGCAATTTTTGGAAGAGTTTTCAGCGAGCTAGGGATACTAGATTAGATTTCAGTACAACGTTTCACCCCCAGATTGATGGACAGACAAAGAGAGTTAACCAGATTCTTGAGGACATGCTTCGGGCTTGTGTATTAGACTTCAAGGGCAGTTGGGATGAGCATTTACCATAGGCGGAGTTTGCATACAGCAACAGCTTGCAGTAGAGCATTGGGATGGCATCTTATGAGGCTTTGTATGGTAGAGCCTATAGATCACCATTGAGTTAGGCAGAGGTTGGTGAGCAAAGATTGCTGGGGAAAGATCTTGTTCGTGAGACTGTGGAGGTTATTTCAGTTATCAGAGATCAGTTACGTACAGCTCAGGGTCAACATAAGAGTTATTCGGGCATTTACAGGAGACCGTTAGAGTTTGAGATTGGTGATCATGTTTTACTGAAGGTTTCTCCGATGAAGGGCGTAATGCATTTCAGTAAGAAAAGAAAGTTGGCTCCGAGATTTATAGGACCATTTAAGATTCTTGCCAGAGTTGGAAAGTTAGCTTACCGTTTGGCATTGCCGCCGCAGCTAGACTGAGTTTACAATGTGTTTCATGTTTCTATGCAGAGGAAGTGTGAGCGAAATCCTACTCATGTGATTGACTGGGATCACCTAGAGGTTCAGGAAGATGCCTCATATATAGAGCATCCGGTATGTATTTTGGACAAAGAAGAGAAGATTCTTCGCAGTAAGGTTAATCACTTTGTGAAGGTGCAGTGGACTCACCATGATCCTAGTGAAGCTTCTTGGGAGTTAGAGGAGGATGTGAGAGGCCATTATCCTCATTTGTTCTCAAGTTGAGGTATGTGCAGAATTTCGGGGCGAAATTTCTTTTTAGGAGGGTAAAATGTAGTATTCTGGATTTTCTTTCTTTAAATTTTTTTTTATTATTCATTATGCATTCATACATTATTCCATCTACACATTTTGCATCCTCATATTATTGCATTTATCAGGCTTTGAGTTCTTCATTATTCTTTTTTGTGATTCGGAGGTTTCGGTGGTTGTTTGGTTGGGGTTTGTTGTCGTTGTTGTTGTTTGTTGTTGCTGTGGGTTGGTGTTTGATCCGGGGGGATTTTAGGATTTTCCTTTGGTTTTCCTTCTGTTTTTGTTGTGGGAATCTTTGCCCAGAATTCTGTTCCTTTCTGTTCAGATAAGACATATCTTGTTCGAATAGATTCTTGTCTGCTTCATTCTATTTGAGCAACATCTTTCCTGTTAGAATAGATGTCTATCTGCTTCATTCTATTCGAACAACATCTTTTCTGTTCGAATAGGTTTCTACCTATTTCTCATTGTTCGAAAACCATCTTCTTCTGTTCGAATAAGGTGTCTTTTCAGTTGATTTCTTTATGTTTGGTTATTTCGAATAAGCCCTTTCCTGTTTGAATAGACTTCTACCTGCCTTGTTTTGTTCGAATAGAAACATATTCAATTTGAACAGAGGCGTGCTTGAACGACCAGGCTGGGTCTGTCACGTGATTCTTGGCCGTTGGATTACCTTGATATGTGTATTGGATTTCTAGGGTTTTATTACCCATTTCTTTCCCATTCTCTCTCTCACTCATCACTCTCTTACTCTCTCTCCCAAATTGAGTCATCTCTGCCAATTCTCGCCAATTCGTCGTAATTCCTTTCCGATCTCAGTCGCACTTTCTTCGGTGAGTAGCTCCTCTATTTATTCTCCTTATTGTTGATTCAATTTTGGCTTTGGTTAGAGCCCTTGTGATTTAGGGTTTGTGATTGGGGCAATTGTTGAGATTGCAAAGTTGTGTTTGTTACAGGCACTGAGTTGTTGGCGTCGGTGTGGTTATTGCTAATGGTGTTGAGGTTGGGTTACCCTATCGATTATTGGTTTATAGTTTATCGTTTATCAGGCGAGTGTCTCTCCATTGCTAAATTACTTTACTAGTTTAACCTGTGTTAGTTAGAGTTAGGCATTTGGCATTGAGGCATTTGTGAATTGGTTTTAGACTTTATTGTTCCTTCTGTTGTAGTTGTTTTCTAAGTATTTGGCATTTCCTATTATTAGACATGTAGTATGTGGTTCTCCTTGACCTTTAGAGAGTTGTGCATTTTGTGTGGTATTCTCGTGTCTTGTCCTTAAATATTGTGCTTCTGTCATGCAGAGACTGATATTATTTAGATGTTGTGACTGGTTAATTAGTCACTCTTTGTACCTGTGTTAGGATTGTTTACCATCCTCTGAGGCAGGTGGTTATCCTAGGTGTGTGCTGGCCATGTTGGGGCTTTTGTGTTATGATTGTTTACCATTCTCTGAGGCAGGGTGGGTATCCTATGTGTGTGTTGGCCGGGTTAGCGGCTGTAGTGCTTTGATCCTTGGGATCTATTTGCAGTATGGGTTTCTATATTCTTTTAACTTAACGGGGTCAGATACATTACCAAGCTCTACATCGGTTGACCCTCGATAGGACCTAGGATTCCTATATCGGGTTAAATTAAGTAAGAGAGTTTGGGACAGGTTCTATCATATCTATTACCCATCCGGGAGTGTGGGATGGTATGAGACACATTTCCTTTGGTACCTATCTCATTCCTCCGTGAGGTTGAAATCCCTTAGAATGTGAAATTAAATTCGGATCTTGGCTCAGTAGGTTGAAAAGCCCGGAACACTTTGATCAAGTGATAAATCCGAAGCGCGGTCGAGCTTACAAACCAATCGTACCCATTGTATCCAACTGAGGCCTCTTTAAGGTTAATATGCATTAGTGGCTGATCAACCGAATACATTGATTTATAGGGTCTAGTTCGTTGACTTCATAACATCATAAAACATCCACATTATGAGAATTCTAGAATCATATCATCACCATATCATATCAGGTCATCACTTCATCACATTGCATCATATCATATCACAACACTTTATTATACTTTTTCCTATTCCTTTCCCTTTATTCTGCACTTTTGTTACCATGCTTTTAATCATTCGCTTATCTCATTCACCTCTCCTCTTTCTCTTCACTTGTTATATTAGTATGTTATTTAACCCTGTTGGGCCTTAGTGAGCTGTGGTTTTGCTCACTCTCATATTTTCTCCCCCTTTCAGAGGCAGTGTAGTTGCTGGTTTTTGGCTGAGTGTTTCAGCTGTTGGTTTCAGTTTGCCACTGCAGTTTTTTTCTTCTTCTGGTTTTGGCATTTTTTGTTCGTTCTCTGCTTTTGATGTTGTATGTTTTCAGATAATATATATTCTTCAGTTTGACATTTATATATCTTTGCTTTCGCGTTATTATTTTACTATAATGATATTTCTATAATGAATAACTAAGCCTGAACATGTCTATGGCCCGGTCGTTTGTGGGTGCAAATCGGTTTGATTCCCCGACCTGTACATCCTCAAATCCTAGTAATTAGTCTAGCTGCCGATTATTGGATTTTGGGGCGTGAGAAGAAATTTTGACCTAGAGTAGAACTCTTATCCCTTCCACAACTTTACCAAAACCCTCCATCATCCAACCTCCATAGCTTGATCTTAAACCCTTGCCAGATACCCTAAAGTATACCTACCTTGGAGAGAACGAGACTCTTCATGTGATCATAGCATCCAATCTAACTTCCAATCAGGAAATCAAGCTATTAACTGTTCTAAAGAAAAATAAGACAATAATAGGTTGGTCCATTGCCGATTTAAAGGAAATTAGTTCCGCCATTTGGACACATCACATAAACATAGAGACAGTTTTATAAATTCCCGCAAAATGCAAAGGAAATTAAATCTTAATATAATGGAGGTGGTCAAGAAGGAAACAAAAATTATGGGAATAAATACTACGTTATGCCAACTTTACAAAATCGGACCCAAGGAATAATAAATTCCAAAATCGATACTGGCAAGAGGAAAAACTAATTTTACCCCTACTAAAGTTACAATATAATAACAGACAACCACCTGTTATTAAGCTCCACAAGTACGAATGCCATTTCCAAAATAATAAAAAATTGTAAAACTCATTTAAAACTATTATATCAGGCCACGTGTTATTACCATTTGTTTTTTAATATTTGTTATACCACCAACAATCAATTTTATTTGTTATAAAATATTTATCATTTGTTTTCCCATAACTTTCTCCTTTGCTTTGAAAATTTTCATTTATTTTCCTACAAGTTTCACATTTGTTAAGAATTGGTTGTCATTTGTACCACCATAACGTTATCATTTGTTCAATAAAATGTTACCTGTTTTAAAATGTCACCTATTTTTTGTAGGCACGTGGGCTTCACAAGTACGAATGACACTTCTAAAATAATAATAATAAAATTTAAATCATTTAAATATATATTATCATGCCACATGTTCAAATTTAATTCCTCGATGTACGTGCAAGGAAGACATTGTAACCATCTCATGCATGACTTGTCATTTGTTTTAGGACAGTTTGTCTCACCTTGTACCAGATTTGTTTTTTGTAAGAAGACTATCACTAATTATATTTCTATTTTCCATCTTTTTTATGGTTAGGTATCACATGCGGTTTGCTGAAATTCATCTGGCTTTTGGTGCCAAAAGTGATCCCGATTCATCGAACAATTTCTTTTTCTTACTCGATCTCAAAAACTGTTCCAATTATTTTCCATAAATCGTCTGTGTGACTGCTTCCTACTATGTATTTGATTAAAGACTGGTACTCTACTCCTTAGGCATGGAGGAAATGATGGTACTCTATTCTTGGAGATGGTACTCTACTTTACTCATAGAACAAACGATGGCAAATAGTCTGCGTAGTTGTTGCCAACGAAACTATGGCATTTGTTCAATGAACTCTAGCATTCTTTTAGATACCTATGTCATTTGTCAACAACTAGTTATCATTATCAATACCAACGTTTTTATTTGTTAAGTCTTCTTTGTCATTTGCTTTAACATAAATTTGCCATTTGTTCAGAAAAATATCAACTGCATGAATATTACAGTAGGTTTGTAGGCCGTGGGTTCCACAAGTAAGGTTGTGGGCACCACAAGTATAAATGTCACTTCTGAAATAATAATAAAAAAAGTTCAAATCATTTAAAAATATATTATCACGCCACGTGTCAAAATTTAATTCTTTGATGTACACACGTCATTACATTTCGAGACTTGTAAGGCATACACTGTCACCATTTCATGAATTTATTATCATTTACTGCAGACTAATTTATCACCTTTTTAACCGTTAGTTATATTAAATCATGCAAACTCTGTCACTAATTTTGTATTATTTGGCATTTCTTTAGTATTGTTTGGGGTTAGGAAATACGTGCGATTCACACGAGATCGTCTGGCTTTTGGTGCCAAAAACTATCACTATTCCTTAAACATTTTCTTCTTACTAGTCGACTCTAAAGACCACAAAAAGCGTTTAGATTCTACACATCATGTGTGTGATTGACAATCGTAAAAACTGTCCTAGCTGTATAAACCATTTTCTCACAATCGTCGTGATTCTATACATTGTGTGTGTGTATGTGTGATTTCAGTGGCAAATCGTCCGTGTGACTACTGCCTACCAAGTGTTTGATTAAAGTTTAGTTTTTCTTTCATAATAAAGTCTGATAAAAAAGTGAATGAGCAATTTTATGAGGAGAACCAAACGCAATAGGGTGGAGCTAAAAAGGGTACCTCTAATGCTAAAAGTTACACCTCTCGGTGTACAAGTGTGGGACTTCACAAAATGGTTAAAACTCTACATGAAGAGGAGAAGGGTGTTTTTCGTACCGCCTGCTTTGCACCGTTACTGTTAATTGATCTAATAGCGACAATGTCGACGTTAGTTGTAGAAATATTCAATCGTCATCTCGATGATAAAGTTTAAATTTGGGGGGACGATAATTCAGATGAAACCCATTCATGTTTGCCTGATTTTGGGGCTACGTGTCTCACCTATTTTTGATGATTTCTTATTTATTGATCCTGAGTATATAATGAATTTCAGAATGAGGCAATTCCCCTAGAAAAGCAATGCATATGGGTTAAAAGAAATTGGCGGGGATTTAATATAGGCAAAATTGGAAAGATATCACGGTAAGATTCTAATTTGACCTTTGTATGGTCTGCTTTATCATTTTTATGTATTGTATTTGTTACCCCAAAAAATTTTGTATTATATTTGCTATTTTTGGGTCTTGTATTCTTTGGCATTTTTTACCCATTCTTATTCTTTATCGTGTGTAATTTTGTTTGGCAGACAATGTTCTTCGATTAAATTTGCTAAAAATTCTACTATCCTTTCTCCTCCCAAACAAGGGGGGAAACGTTGAGGTGAAGTATATTGATCTTGTAGATGATCTAGATCAGTTCAACAGATTCCCTTGGGGTGAGCAAGTTTATAATTTCTTATAGAGTTAAATTGTGGAATTTACCGATTATCGATCGGTTGCTAATAAAATATTGAATAAACCTTTATCACTGTACATATGTACTTGGGTGTTGATGATATGGACTTTCCTCTCTATTCCTTGCCTAAAATTTCAAAGAATTCAGGAATCCAAATATTTGTTTCCTAAGCTTCAAGGATGGAGGATGACATCCTTTAAGCATCACCAAATTGTGACGTTAAAAAAATCTTTTGCTAACCTCAAATTTGTGGTAATGGCTATGAAGGTGTCTGAGACTGACATGCTGCAAGAACTTGTGTAAGAGGCCATGGTAATATTCCTTTCTTTGTATGAATGATTTATTTTATTGCTTCTTTGACATTTAATTGAGGTTTCGTATCATTTTTTTTTTGCTTAAGTATGGCATTTGGTATCTTATTCTTGTTATTTGTTTGATTTCTTTTTTTATCATTACCCCTATCATTATTAAGTCCCTTTTTATCATCTATTTTATGCATATTATCATTGTTAGATTATTTTTCTGTCATTTTTAAATCATGCTTTGTCATCTGTTTGAATATTTTAGAGAAATCACATTAACGCACCTATAATCGGTGTTGTGCCTGCTGCAGTCCCGTGATTCCTCTCAGGGATAATAATAAGTGTATATTGGTTTTGGGCTTGATACGTTCCGCTGCAGGAGGGCACCACTCGACTCTCTTTTGGTTTAACCCCTTAAGTTCTCTTAGTTTCTTTAAAGGAAGAGGAAGTGCTTAGAAAGAACATCCTCTCCTAGGTACCTCCACCCTCTATTTATAAAGAGAGTTTGACCAAAGAGTACTCCTGTCCACGTGCTATGTATAATTCCTAAGGTAGCCCGTCGGGGTCATAGGTTTTACATCTCCATGTGGGCATAGGTTAATGCCCATTGCCAACGGTTGTGTTCATCGTGCCGTTGGGGTCATTAGGAGAGCTCCCTCCTGGGATATGCTCATTGCTGGCAAGGAGCTCGTATGACGAACTGAACGGTTGATGGTTGATAGGGTTCTCCTACTTTTGGTAGAGAGGTTGCCCAACGATCTTCTATCTCATGGTTAACGGGAACATGCTCCTACAATCGCCCCCCCTCAGTTCTTGCTCAGAGTAAGGGAGAGCTAAGGTGGTATGGTCATATATTACTCGGCCATTTTGTTTGGAGTTGTGTGATATCATGTCTGTCAGCGCCTTGGGAAGGGAGAATACAGTAATAAATATTTTAAAAAATATGTGGCGTGCAGGTTCTGCCGATGTTGTTGGCGACGTGTCCCATCATTGTGGTGGGTTCGACATTAATTACAAATGCTTCTCAGTGTATCCCAATATTAGAGGAACCACTGTTACTTGGGAAAACCTTTGGTGGCCTTTTCTTTTTACCTCTACATTTGCTTGAACTCTATTTTCTCAGTTCGCTATTTTTGCTAGAAACCTTTGTTGGGTACGACAATCTGTTTGGCTGTAAACTATCTATCAGCTCACTGTGGCAGTTCTGCCGAGTTTTCCAATCAGTTCTTTTGATATGAAGTATAAATTGTAGTTGTTTGTTAAGTTTAGCTAGGTTTTTCCCTCTGTACTATCTTTGATCGGTTGGGATTTTAACAAACTGGTAGTAATACCGGCGATGTTGTGGTTGCGTGTCATTTTATGATTATAAGAGTGACCTGGGGTAGCTTATCTGTGACTTCAGGGTGAATCGTGCATTGTTCGTCGTGCGGTCACAGTTGGGGTGGCGGTTGCGTAAGGCCGGGTGAGAGCTTAGGGGTAGTAGGTCCCTGAGGTGCCCTAGTTGGCTTTATGACCATTGTACTCTTCGTACTTTAGGTTGAGTCTAATATTTGTACCGACTTGTGCAGGGACGTCCAAGCACGAGTTTGTATACCCTGACGTTATAGTGACCGAAGTGAGGAATGGTTTCGTCGGAAAATGAGTCAACGATAGAAGGGCCTGCTTCCATGCCGCACTGCACTATTCCCGTGGAGTTAGGGGGTGGGGGGAAATCATGACCATAATGCTGGTTCTCGGTACCTCGTAACTTAGAGGCTGAGGCTTGTTTAGAGTTATGACATGTAAGAGAGTGTCAGAGGATGTAGCCCATGAGGCCATCATTAGTGGTCGTGCAAGGGGTAACTCTGAAAGCTTTTGGACTTACCCTGTGAGTTGAGGTAGTCTATCTTGTTAGCCGAGTATGAGAGTGCTAGATTATGGATGGAGTACTTAGATGTGGTAAATGAGCGAGCGAGGGCCAGTGGCAGCAATGACTGGATTTGGCTTGATTGTCAAATACTGACTCCCAATCAATACATCATCTGCTATGGGCAGTTCGATACGGGCTTGAAGATCCCATTGGACGACCTGACCAAAATGTGCCTGAATTCGTTTGGATGAGTGTCAAGACAAATGAATGGTAACTTTTTCAGGGTGATAACGGGGTGTCAGTTGATAAATCAGTCTATGCCGGTTTATTGGAACGTGGTGTGTACGGATATCCTAGTCACTGATAAGGCAGGGCGATGTCCTCGCCAATGGGATGTGGCCCCAAGGTTGCAGGGAAAGAGGTCGGGGAGTCCGGGGCGTCAGAAGGGCATGCGTCGCTGTGCATTACGTGTTCCCGTTGAAGAGTGGGTCCTGAGGGCGGCAGACTCAGACCGTAACTATGGCGAGAACGGTGGAGGCCAAGGCATCTCTCGCCAAGGAGAGGGAGGCTGAACCAAGGTGCCAAATGGTGATGTGTACCTGTGCACCTGAGTAGAGGTACTGGTATGACATTACTCGTAAGTCCGACGAGCCTAAATATTTAAATTACCTACCAGTGGTAACTACTGGTGTCGCAATCCAATTTTGGTCACCGATGCCTTAGATTGTGACAGCGGTGCCATTCGTCACCTCTGCCATAATGTGGTTAATACCAAGTATACGTTGTAGCTCTTATTGCATTTATATGTAGTGCTTCTTTGTGCAAGTTGTAATTTATGCGTTGTCTAATCATGTGGCCGCTATCGTGTAGGTGTGACACTTGCCAAGTTTACATAAAAGAATTCACGGTTGTGTTTGTTAGGTTAAAGGAATAAGAATTGTCAGGTGCTGACGAATATCCTTGATGGTACCTTTGACTCAAATAAGTTCTCGTTTGCAAAGAAGTACAGTGAGCCACGTTTGCATACTATGAGAGAGACTATCTCTGTGTAAAACATTCACAATTACAAATCAGCAAAAAGTATAGGGATGAAGCCTTAGTTTTTGCCTGCAAGGAGAAGGCATGCGGACGGCTCGTCACAAGAGACGCCTCTGGTAGCTGGGCAATGTCCCGGGCAGATGGGTGTCAGTGCTCACACAGACAAGGATCCCCTTGCAGCTAAGCATTAGAAATCGACGCCCATAGGCCTAATTGACAGAAATATGGACGGTCTTCGGGGAAGGGAAAAGGAACCCTTTTCCCAGTCATTCGTAGAATAAACGACCCACACGGTGGGTAGTGGTAAACTATTTTTTCTAGTGGCTTGCCATAGGGGGATGTGTAGAGCACCCCGTATAAGGATAAAGAGAAGGCTCGGTTGTCTTAAACGCCTGAGGATCTTCGAGTTCGTTGTACAGTGGTCGTTGCAGCCGTGAGGGTAAGGATTTGTATGGCATTTATGTTTATAACCTCTTCTTCTTCTTTTTTTGTTGTCTAACTAGTTATGTTTTTGGTGCGTAATGTACCCTCTCTCTTGAGGTCGCTGGCCGACCGTAATGTCGAGCTAAAGTTACGGCTCACAGATATGCAGGCCAATCAAAAAGGGCTTGTTCAACATGTCATGGACTGGGAGCTGGCCTCCCACGTTACAAATGTGACTTGGGAGCCCAAAGATCAAGTGAGAGTGCTCAGTGAGGAGAAACTGCAGCTCGAGGGGAACTTGGAGGCTATACATGGTTGTCTTAAGACGCTGGTGCTGGAGAGCAAGGTGAGCGAACAAGCGCTCTATGACTAGCTCGTGGGAGAGAAGAAGGTTTCCGACGAGCTACAGTGTCATGTGGCAGAGTTAGTGGGGGGTATAATGCGCCTTGAGAAGGATTTTGGCCTCTCCACGGACTTATGGGTTGCTACGCTGGCCTTTCCGTTCCTCACTCTACAATAGTCCCCGAGCGTTCCTGAGCTGCGGCATTTAGGATATTCTACATGGCAAGGTCCAGTACCCCTGGGGAATCGAATGGACATTACCCCCAAGGAGGAGGCAGAGCTTGCTGAGGAGGATGCACGACCACTGAACTAGCCTCTCAACTGTAGGTAGAATCGTAGTAACATGTGGTAAGGCCCGTGGTGTCGATGTGTAAAGATTTTTTATGGAGCCTTTGGTGGCTATGTTAAACTTGTTGGCTGAGGCCCGTCGTGGCTATGTAATTTGTAAAACAATATCTTTACTTTTCTACAAATTTTAGTAAGCGTTTTTCCTATTAAATGTTATGGAGTCTGTAGTGTCTTGTTACGTGTAAAATAGTATCTTTGCTTTTATGTGAACAGTCTCCCTAATGCTGAACGTTTGATGCTCACCAAATTATTGCAGGGACTTGATGTATTAGGTGCTGTGGTCGTAAGGACGACATATATTTCAGCCTGGTGGAATCCGTACGAGTGTTACGCGGGTCCTCGGCGGACTAGGCATCATGGTCATAATGATGACCTATATTTCAGACAGGTGGAATCTATACAAATGTTGCGTTGGTCCTCGACGGACTAGGTTTCTTGGTCGTAACGGTGACCCATGTTTGGATGTGCAGAGGGCCTAGTATTGTTGTCATCAATGCCTATTGAGAGTTTTAAAAAACTTTAAGCATAGTTGGGGCCGCCTTAGAAGAAGTGAAACGGTATCCTTATTAAGCATGGAAATTAACGATAGGGGCTGCTGGTTTTCCCTATAAAAATTAATAGGTGCATGGTAATCACCCCAATCAATACTAGGCACATCCTCTCTTTGGGCCTATAAAAGGGGCTTTGGAGTGTTTGAAGCTTAACCATTGTGTGAAGTTGTAACCTTACTTTCCAGTTTATTTAGAACAAAATGCAATCTTAATCACAAGCTCGTTTTGAAGCTCGTGTGGCCGTGGTGGACTTCTACACTCAAATGTATTTTGGTCATCGTGGGATGGTGGGGAAGCCTTTAGAGGATCCTTCCACTTTTCTAGAAGGTGAGAGAAAATGTATCAAAAGCATTGGTTCAGGGATCTTATTCTGTGTAACCTAGTGATGACCCTGTTCGGCCGTGCAGTTGTCCTTTGGGTCAGTCCCCTGGAGGATGTGAGGTAGTCCGGGATCGAAGGTCCTAGTTATGGCAGTTGGGAGAGGCCATGTCCTTGTTATGTGTAATGTTTTGATGTATCGTTGTTGCTTCTTATTATTCTCTCCTTTTGTACTTGTTTATTTGGAAATGAAAGAAGAATCATGTGATCATTTTGTTAATACGATTTTATGGGGATAGTTGATGGCGAAGTTCCCAACTACTTTTTTAGTAGTTCTCGTTTGACTATGTAGTCGAAGTCGTTATTGTGACTTTATAGAGATAGTTAAGGGTGAAGTTTCCAGTAACTTTGTTAGTAGTTCGCATTGGACTAGGTACTCGTAGTCATTATAACGACCTTCTAGAGACAGTTAAGGAAAAAGTTCATAACATCTTTCTTAGTAGTCCTCGTTAGACTAGGTACCCATAGCCATTATAACGACCTTATGGAGACAATTAATGGTAAAGTTCCCAACAAATTTAATAGTAGTCTTCGTTGGACTAGGTACTTGTAGTTATTACATCGACTTTATGGGGACAGCTAAGGGAGAAATTTCCAACAACTTTTTTAGTAGTCCTCGTTAGACTAGGTACACGTAGTCGTTATAACGACCTTATGGGGGCAATTAAGGGTGAAGTTCCCACTAATTTTTTAGTATTCCTCGGTTGATTAGGTACTCGTAGTCATTATAACGACCTTATAGGGACTGTTAAGGGCGAAGTTCCCAATAACTTTTTTAGTAGTCCTCGCTGGACTAGATATGCGTAGTCGTTATAGTGACCTTATGAAGAAAATTAAAGGTGAGGTTCCCAACAAATATTTTAGTAGTCCCCGTTAGACTAGGTACTCGTAGTCATTACAACGACCTTATAGGGATAGTTAAGAGCGAAGTTTCCAACAAATTTTTAGTAGTCCTCGTTAGACGAGGTACGCGTAGTCATTATAGTGACCTTATGGAGACAATTAAGGGAAAAATTCCCAACAACTATTTTTGTAGTCCTCGTTGGACTAGGTACTCGTAGTCGTTAGAGTGACCTTTTAGGGATAGTTAAGGACGATGGTCCCAACTACTTTTTAGTAGTCCTCGTTAGACTATGTAGTCGTAGTCGTAGTCGTTATTCTGACCTTATAGAGACAGTTAAGGGCAAAGTTTGCAGCAACATTTTTAGGAGTCCTCGCTGGACTAGGTACTCGTAGTCAAGGTCATTCTGCTTCAAGAACTCTTCCAGTATGGTGAGTATATTTTTACCTTAAAAAATGACCTGCGTAGTAGTGAGGGCGCCCTACTTTAAGAACGCCCCTAGTATGGGGAGTGTGTTTTCACTTCAAAAAATGACTTGGGTAGTGGCGAGGGTGTCCTACTTCAAGAGCGCCTCCGTCCAGTATGGAGAGTGCATTTTTACTTAAAAAAATGACTCGCATAGTGGTGAGGATGTCCAACTTCAAAAACACCCCCAGTATGGGGAGTGTGTTTTTTACCTCAAAAAATGACTCATGCAGTAGCGAGGGCGTCCTACTTCAAGAACGCCCCTAGTATGGGGTGTGCATTTTTACTTTAAAAAATGACTCGCGTAGTGGCGAGGGTGTCCTACTTCAAGAACTCCCCCAGTAGGGGGAGTGCATTTTTACTTCAAAAAGTGACTCACGTATGGGGTGGTCGCTCTACTTCAAGAACTCCCCCAGTATGTAAATCTATTTATAAGACATGTGAGGATAGAATTGAAAACATATATTATAGTGAGCTCTTTACATGTATTGGCGTGCTACTGAGTCCATGTACGAAGGTTCGCTGCATTCCAGAGGTACTTGAGCTCTTCGTCATCACAATTCATTAGGTTGTAGGCGTTTCCATCGACCACTCGGGAGACGAGGTATGGGCCTTCCAAATTTGGTTAGAGTATGCCTTTATTATGATTACGAGCTGTAGGGAAGACTTTTTTCATAAAGTAGTCCCCCTCATGGAACTCTCGAGGACGCACCCATTTGTTGTAGTTTTGTTTTAGTGGCTCGTGATACCTAAGCATGTACGACGAGGCTATCATTTTAGTTTTGCTGATCAGATCGAGGTTCTTTGTGAGGAGTCGGTCGTTGATCTCACTTCGTACAATCCTGGACCTCTTAGTATTGGTGATGACCTCGGTAGGGAGCACCACCTCAGAGATGAAGGTGAGCATAAACGGGGTGAAGCCTATATTTTTTTGTGGCGTTGTTCGGTAGGACCACAAAATGTCGCGTAGCTCATCGACACATTGGCCCTTGGTTGCGTCCAATCGTTTACTGATGTCGTCGATTATTATTTTGTTTGCAGCCTCAGATTGTCTATAACCCTTGGGATATCTGGGGATTGAGGGAAGGATTTTGATGCTGTAGGGTGTAGTAGCCTACTCACAGCCTTCTAGCTCTAGTCCAGCACTCGAAGGCTACATCAAAGCCTACCTGATGACTCAAAGCCTAATAAACCCATAATCAAGCCCTCTGAGACGATACGAGCACTCGACTATGAACAGGCTTCGATCATGATCGTACATGGTCGAAGGAGTATATGTCAGACAACCAACTTACCAGACAGAATGGCAGAGCACACCGCTCTATAACTACAGTGTCAGGTCCAACAACTACAATGTCTGAACCAACAAGCTACAACATCGGGATCAATGGCTACAGTGTTAGACCTGATAGTTACGACGTCAGAACTGACTCTGGGTATAAGTCTGTTGTCCCTGAGGATACCCTTGTAATTTGACCTCTCATGGTGACTCAGCCCTTCCTATATTCTATAAATAGGAGGGAGGGGGAATTATGGATGGGTTAGAAAAACTCTCCCCATAGACCTTGAACTTTACCTTCGAATACCCTGTAATCACCTTGTATTCGAAACTTTGACTACTCGATCTTTATATCAGTACTCTTAAAAATCCTCATCAGAGGTCATAGAGTGACCTATTATCGGCCTCTACGCAAGTATATTGCCAGTAGATTTATCACGTTATTACAGATATATGCTTGAATCTTTTAGCTGAAGATAATATTTATAGTGCTAGAGTCAACTTCCTTTCCTGCAAAGTTAGGCCCCTATATTTGGTGTCGTCCATGCTTTCCCACTCTACCAGTTTCCCCTGCCTTGTACTTTCCTTTTCTCAATCCTACTAACCACTTCCAATGGCCCCCACCCTTCGCACAACTTCCACCCATGCCAACAACTCCGCTGACGGAGTAGCCGCCCAACTCGCTCTGCTTACCCAGCAATTCACTCAGGCTGAGGAGCGATACCGAACATAATTATATTAGGAGTGCGAAGAACACCATCAGGAGTTTGAAGCCGATTGGCAAGTTTGGATAACGCAGACAGACAGTATTGTGCCCTCGACGACCTACGAAATACAGTTCGCGAGCTGCAACGATCTCAGCCTCAAGACGCCCTTCTACCGTCTCGAGCACCCACCCCGTCACGCGTCCTTGCTCACGCTCAATTGGGGCCCCAACCACCTCTCGAAGTACCCCCGGTTCATCTCGGTACTGAGGGTGTTTCCCCTACTATTCACCCTACTGGATCCGTCCATCTGGGCATAAATCCCATAGAGGATTCATCGGATTCCACCCTTCATACTACCAGATGCCCCAAATACCGCCCTGCTCGGGAACGTTTAGGGGAGTGCAATGCCGAGCATGCGGGAACAGTCGGCCTCATCCCCTTCGGCAACAAAGACCCCCCCCCACCCTGCGTATTGTACACTGCAGGACCTGGACTACAAAATCTACCCTGCCATCCGCATCAGTGCGAGCCCTACACCGAACTCGTAGAGTTGGTTAAACAACCCCCTCTACCCCAAACTCCTCACTATCGAGGTGCCTCCAAATTTCTACGCTCCCAAAATTAGCAAATATCGCAACTCCGACCCTTAATCCCATATCCTCGAATTCCAAAATGCTTTAAGCCTTTACTCGATGGCCTACCACCTGATGTGTCAACTTTTTCCCACCAGCCTCACAGACAGCCCTCTCAAATGGTATCATAACCTTCCAAGTAACTCGATCTGAAGATTCGAGCAATTATCTAGTCTTTCCATCACCCAATTTGCCTTCAACAAAGATCGAGAGGTCCAGGTCGATGCCCTCTTCGACTTCCGCAAATCCCCTAGTAAAACCCTCGAAGCCTTCACAAAGAGGTTCCACAACGAGTTACACAAGGTTGAAAACCTTGCTGTGCGAACGCGATGCTCGCTTATTCTAATGCTTTGTCGGATAACAGCCACGTCAAAAAGTACCTAGTGCTCCACAAACCCTAAACTCTCGGGGAGATGCTATGCAAAGTTAGCAGATACATTGACCTCAAACGCTTCCGCGAGTCAAATCGCCGGGGGAAAGCTTCGAACCTTACTCCGAATAAACCTCAACAAGGCTAACCTTCTGCTCCTACACCCATGATCGCACCCGTCTCACAAGAGATTGAGAGTCGCAAACGTCCCCAAACAGACGACACTACCGAAGCCCAGAAAAAATGGCCGAAGCTGGTCTTACCCAAGCTTACTGCTCCTATCAGCACCCTTCTACCATAGATTCAGGAGGACCCCATATGGCATACCCCTTTACCCATCGAGGTTAAACAAGGCAAACCTTACTGCCAGAACCATAAGTCTAACTGCCACTACACCAATAAATGCTTCGCCCTATATCGCTCTCTCGAAATAATCCTCAAGGCGGGTCGTCTAAATCAGTATGTTGCCAACCTCCCTAGTTACCTCGATGGGTCGTACCTCAAACCTCAACCCACCCCTGCTGCCAACCCAGCCAAGGTATACATCTACCATATTCATTTCATCGAGGTAAATAATATCGACAACGGTCGTTCTAAAAGCAAGCACAAACGTGCAGAAAAATGCTGCAAACTCACTTACCAGCAGAAGCAACCTGCCCTCCTGACAAAATCAAGTTAATATCTCTGACCCTAGGGTATCTCATTTATCGACTACGACACATCCCATGTTCATTTTCCTCATTCCGACCCTTTAGTCATTATGATTAAGGTTGGACACCTCATCCTCCACACCATGCTTATAAATATGGGAAGTGCAGTTTATATTCTTTTCCTTCAAACTATTCAAGCCATGAACAAAAAAGACCTCATCGCTACCGCCAATGTCGAACTGAAAGGTTTTAATGGAGCTACCAAAGTCGCCGTTGCTCGAATTAGCCTTCCAGTTGCTACCGGCCCAGTTACACTTCAAACCTGTTTTCTTGTCATCGACAAGAAATCTGAATATCTCGATATCTTTGGGTCCTACTGGCTCCATGCCATGCGCACCATACCCTTGTTTCACTACCCAATGTGGTACGTGGAACTTAAAAGGCTCCCAACACCTCACCCGTTCAAGTCAGTATCCAGAGATCGATCAGACCTAGAAACTTGTTAAACTACCATAGCAATCACTGTTTCCCTCTATCTCTATACCCTCGACACCTGCCATCTCACCCATCAAATCCACTGTCTATATTAAACTCAACGGTCCTGGTCGAGGTACGTTTATTGGTACTTTTCTAGATGAGGCCAAGCGCCTCGAACTTGCAAACTTCTTTCGATCTAACAAAGACATCTTCGCGTGGACATTTTAGAAGATGCTCGGTGTCGACCCCAGCTTAGCATGTCATCACCTTGACCTCATCCCTCACTCTATAACAGTAAAGCAGAAAAAACGTACATTGCCCCCATGACTTTGAGAAGCTGTAAACCTGAAAAGAATGGCAAAATCATAATTTGCGTCAAATTTACAGACCTCAACAAGCACACACCAAAAGATAGCTTCCCCCTCCCGATCATTTTAGTCCTCCCGGATGCCACTGCTTGACATGAGTAACTATTAATAATGGACGCGTCTTTGGGTTACAATAAGGTACCCCTCTTCCCTAAGGATCAACTTAAAACTTCTTTTATCGCTGAACAAGGCCTTTACTATTTTTACGTTATGCCCTTCGACCTTAAAAATGTAGGCGCCATTTACAAACGCCTTGTTACAACCATGTTTAAACCCTTGTTTGGCAAGTCGGTCAAAGTTTACATCAACGACATGTTATGCAAGAGCCTCCAAAAATAGACCCGCATCCAGGACCTAACTGAAGTCATCTTAATACTTCGCGGATACAACATGAAACTTAACCCAGACAAATGCCAGTTTGGTGTTTCGTCTGGAAAATTCTTAGGCCACCTCATCAGCTAATGAGGTATTGAGATCGACACTACTCATATCCGAGCCCTTATCGACATGCCTTCCCCCCGAACCAAAAAAGATGTCCAAAAGGTGGCTGGTAAGATGGGGCCCTTAATCGCTTTATTTCAAAATCCTCAGACCGCTGTGCTTCACTCTTCTCTCTCTTTTAAACTTGCTTCAATATGCGATGTCCAATTACAATGGGGGGAGAGTTCCTTTTATAGGAGAAAGAACCCAAATTTAGCAACTATACATTAAATTGTAAAAAATATTTTCACAATAATATCTTCTAATTTTACAACCAATCTCTTAAGATTCCTGCATATAATTCCCTTAAGTGATGTAAAGATCTTTATTCATGGAAACTCTTGCATATATCTTCAATATAAAATATATTCAAGGATCTTGGATGCAATATATTCTTTGATCTTATTCTCCAGGAATATTTGTGTATATATTTCTTCAATCTTGAGACCAAATATATTGTGTCTTTGACTTTTTATGCTATGAACTGCTATAAAAACTTTTACTTGACTTTAAGAGTTGGGATTCAAATATACATCTCCAATAGCTACAATCAAACAAACGTACATAAGTACCTTAAATTAAATATAATGGACGACTAAAATACGTTCGGGTATATTGAAAATGTCATAATTACGTGCTCATCAAATACCCCCAAACTTGTCTTTTGCTCGTCTCGAGTAAAATAAAATAATATCCACTTTTGCACGGGGCACAATTTCATTTAGCATATGTAAAAAGCCATTAAACCTCCAGGTTTAGCCTGGTGTACGAGTATTGTCTCGGGAGGGTTTACAGTGACTATACCCACCAAAGTCAATAATGACATTTTAAACAATTCTGGAATATACATGACTTATTTCTTTTAAACTTATCCTTAGTTGTGACAAAAATATATCGATGGGAAATCCTTAAACCTTCTATTCTCCCAAGTATATCAATAAATATTTTAAGCTTATCCAAAACTAGAGGTACTATCTCAAGAGTAGAAAGAAATTCAAGTATTTTGCTTTAGCTATATTTGAGTATACAGTAAAAATAGTTTTGTTGCCTAATACGTTGTCTTAAATAATTTACTCAATATTTTTGGCAGTCTAGTTCTTACTGGAATAAATTCGACTGCAAGTTTGACAAGTGCCTTAGTGAATTCGTGTTCCTAGAATTTTACTATTTCTTTTCTTTTCCTTTGCAAGCCTTTTCTTTTGAGTACTTTGTTTCTTAGCAAAGCCTCTGTAACAAGGAGTTTTCGGTCGACAATCCCCGCCAGTTGGCTAAGGTAGTCAGGGTGTGGTGCCCCATCATGACCTAGAGTCAGGATTCTCACAAGTAACATTTTCTTGTGCTCCTTTCACATAGTTCATGGTCAAACTCGAGATTGGTGATAATTTTTCCTCTTTCAGTTCTTAATCATGCGAGTAGCCTTGCAGCGTAAAAGGTTTTAGAGCACATTTGGCTTATTATAATTTTTCTTCTTAGGAATGAATTTATTCTTAGGTAGTTGTCTTCCTTGTAGTAAACTATTCTTAACATAAATGCTAAGTTTCCCTTATACTGAGCAAAAATCTATTAAAGGTATTAATTGAAAAACTACTGTGACGTGCTCGCTTTCAAAATATGCCAAATTAACTTGAATCAGTCGTTAATGAAAAGATAGTACATCTAGCTTAAGATATTCTAAAATATTATAGTATATACTTGGTATAATTTTAAAATTTAAGCTTTTCCATAATATTTATGTAAAGATAAAATCAGTTTAAGTGTTTGGAAAATTTTCAAAAATATATCATAAATTGTTAAAGTGCCATTATTTCACTTTTCTTCAAAAAACATTTAAAGAAATGGTTTCCTACCCCCAAACTTAAATCAAGCATTGCCCTCAATGTTTGAGAGCAAGAAAATAAATGGAATATGAAAACTGAAATTTCTCACCTGAATTTGTCAAGGGTTGCCTCCCAAGAAGCGTTAAGTTTACCGTCTTCAGCCAGACTAATATACCCCCATACTTAAATGATGCTATAATAGCAATATAGGGGTACACAATATCAGCTTTGATATACTAGATCATTTAGAAATGCTACCTCTTCATCAAAAGTGTAGGACTTTAAATACAGTTTTAATCGCTGGCCATTGACCTTAAAAATATTTCTGTCCTTAGGATCCTCCACCTCTACGTTCCCATGAGGAAAAATAGTTTTAACCATATAGGGACCATGTCAACGGGATCGCAGTTTCCCGGGAAATAGATGAAGCTTGAAGTTATAAAGCAATACCTTTTGATTGGGCTCGAAGGTTTACGAATAATTGATTTATCGTGAAAAGCTTTGGTACGTTCCTTGTAAGGCCCAAAGAACATCATCAATCAAAGTTAAGCTTTGGTACATTCCAATCGAGGTTTTAGAAGCTGTTCGATAGGCCCAAAGAACATCATCAAGACAATCTGACCAGTCTTTGCGATCTGTTCTAATAACTTTTTTAAAAATTCTTGTAATCTCCCTATTGGAAACTTCTACTTGACCACTTGTTTGTAGATGATAAGGTGTGACAACTTTATGAGTGATGGAATAATTTTTCAGTAAATTTTTAAAAACACGATTGCAAAAATATTTCCCACTATCACTTATAACTGCCCGGGGAGTGCCAAAACGATTAAAAATGGATTTTATAAATTTGTCCGTTGACTTATGGTCATTTGTCGGACATGCTACCGCTTCGACCCATTTAGAGACATAGTCTACTGCGACTAAAATATAAAGGTTTCCGCGAGATGAAGGAAATGGGCCCATAAAATCTATTCACTAAACATAAAAAATTTCAGCAATAAGAAAATTGTTTAGGGGCATCATGTTGCGGTGAGAAATATTACCGGTCCTCTGAAATCTATCACAAGTAGAACAAAAGGTCTGTGTATCATAAAAAATGGCAGGCCAATAAAGACCAGATTGAAGAATTTTGGCAACCGTTTTCTTGGCACTGAAATGCCCTCCACAGGCATAGGTGTGGCAAAATATGAGTACGCTCTGGAACTCATTATTTGGAATGCATCTTCTAATAAATTGGTCAGAACAAAATTTATACAGATAAGGATCGTCCAAACTAAAATGTCTAACCTCGTATAAGAATTTGGTTTTATCTTGCTTAAACCAGTGGTCTGGTAATCGCTCAGTAGAAAGATAATTGACAATGTCGGCATACCATGGTAGTTGTATAATAGCCATAAGTTGCTCATCAGGAAATGTCTCTAAAATTGGGAGGAGATCTTCACCACCATCGATCAGAATTCGGGATAAATGATATACTACAACATTTTTAACACCTTTCTTATCTCGAATTTCGATGTCAAATTCTTGTAATAAGAGGATCCATCGGATTAACCGAGGCTTAACATCCTTTTTGGATAATAAATATATTAAGGCCGCGTGATCGGTGTAGACAATGATTTTAGACCCAACAAGATATGACCAAAATTTTTCTAATGCAAACATAATGGTTAATAACTCCTTTTCAGTGGTGGAGTAATTCATTTGTGCATCATTGAGCGTACGACGGGCATAGTAAATGACATGAGGTTTTTTATCTACTCTTTGCCCTAAAACTGCTTCAACAGCGTAGTTAGATGCATCGCACATCAATTCAAATGGAAGATCCCAGTTGGGCGGTTGGATGATTGGAGAAGAAGTTAATAGAAGTTTAAGCTTCTCAAAAGCTCTAGAACATTCATTATCAAAGTGGAAATTAGTATCCTTAGCAAGTAAATTGCCCAAGGGTTGGGAAATTTTGAACCAACGATAAAACCCCGCATGGCCTAGAAATAATCGAATGGCCTTAACCGTTCAAGGAGAAGGTAAGGAAGAAATAATATCGATTTTGGCCTTATCAACTTCTATCCCTTTGTTGGAGATGATATGCCCAAGAACTATCCCTTGTGTTACCATGAAGTGACACTTTTCCCAGTTTAACATGAAATATGTTTGTGTACACCATTCTAACATGAGCTCCAAATGGTGCAAACATTCTTCAAAAGAAGAACCAAACATTAAAAAATCATCCATGAAGATTTCGATAAATTTATCAACATATCAGAGAAAATGCTCATCATACAAAGTTGAAATGTAGCGGGTGCATTACACAAACCAAATAGCATACGTCCCATAGGGACATGTGAATGTGGCTTTCTCCTGATCTTCTAGAACGATGGGGATCTAATTATATCCAGAATAACCATTAAGAAAATAATAATGACTTTTTCCCGCTAATCGTTCAAGTATTTGATTAATGAATGGAAGAGAAAAATGATCTTTCCTAGTGGCCATGTTCAACTTTCTGTAATCAATACAAGCACGCCACCCGGTGGTCATACGAGTAGGGATTATTCATTATTTTCATTTTCAGCTATAATAATCCCTGATTTCATGGGTATAACTTGAACAGGGCCGCTGACCCACTTACTATCCGAAATGGGGTATATTATACCCGAGTCTAATAGCTTGAAAACTTCTTTCTTAACCACTTTCATCATAGTTAGATTTAAACGATGTATCTCGCGTGAAGTTTTAGCACTTTCCTCGAGATTGATGCGATGAATGCACACGGCCGGGCTAATTCCCTTCAAGTCTGCTATAAACCACCCTATAGCTGATTTATGTTTTCTAAGGACAATCAATAGTCTACCTTCCTAGTCAACATCTAGATTGGAAGCTATTATCACAGGTCGAATTTTAGAATGATCTAGAAAGGCATACTTGAGAGTATTGGGCAATGGCTTTAGGTCTAGCTGGGGTGGTTTGATAATAGATGGAATAAGGAAAGTAGTTGATGGTTCAAGAGGTTCCAGTCTAGGTATCTATTTGGATATGTTAAAAATAGGAGTTGAGTCGAGTAAATCATTGAATTCATCAATGATTGTGTCTTCATTAAAGTCCTCACTAAAGTTTACAAGACATGATTCTAAGGGGTCGTCAGAAAATGATTTAGGGAACGAGTTTTAAACTAGGGAGTCAGCCATATTCAGTTTAGCCATGTCATCAGAATGAGCGACTTGAGTATTATAGTTAAAATCATTGAGTTTGATCTTTATGTCTCCCATTGATAATTGTAAGACCCCATTAAAGCAATTAATAATGGCATGAGCAGTCGCAAGGAATGGGTGGCCCAATATTACGGGGATCTTGCAGCTAGGATTCATGACATCTTTAGTGCCCAAAGCAACAAAGTCCACGGGAAAAATGAGAGTATTAACCTTGATAAGAATATCTTCAAGGATACCACGTGGGTATTGTATTGACCTATCAGCCAATTAAAGTGTCATTTGGGTAGGTTCGAGTTCTCCAAGTCCTAATTCTTGATAAACCGAGTAAGGTAAGACATTCATACTAGCCTCCAAGTCGAGTAACGCCCTATCTACCTTGTGATCTCTAATTTTACAAGGAATGGTTGGGCTTCCTGGATCACGAAGCTTAGGAGTGGTTAATGTATCAGTCAAGAAGACTTTTTTATGCACATTGATTTTTCTTTTCCTAGTGCACGCATTTTTAAGGTATTTGACATACGCAGGAATAAACATGATGGCATCGAGTACTGGAATATTTATATGAACTTGCTTAAATGTATCCAATATCTCGTCAAATTAAATTTCTTTATTAACCAGAAGTTGGCATTATGGATAAGGCACCTTTGGCTCAACACGTGCCTTTGGTATGGAAACGGACGAAGTAGGCAACTCCTTCGATTTCTTAGAAGGTTCATGGTTGCTTACTGTAACTGGTTCACTCGTACCTACCTCACCCTTAATAGCAACTGGTATTGGCTCAACCCTAGGTATTTCACTTCAGTTATCAATTTATCTACCACTTCAAAGAGTGGTAATGGCATTAAGCTATTTTGGGATTGAGTTAGGCTCAAACCCAGGTGGTCCCTTGGGATTAAATTTAGGTTGGCTAGGTAGCTTACCTTGTGGTCTCTCATGCAATGCATTTTCCAATTGTCCTATCTGAATCTCTAAATTATAAATAGATTGGGATGTAGAATTTTGATTCACCAAAAATTTGATTCACCAATCTATCTAAATTATAAATTACGAACATTTCTATGTGGATCAAAGTCCCACTACAGAGAATTCTCTGCCAATGTCACAAACACCTCATAAGCTCTATCGGGTTCAAGATCCTAAAATTTAATACTATGCATAAATTTAAGCCTGTAACGATTCTCAGATGTCATTCCACGATAAAAGATTTGGGCTAAATGTTTCTTTTCAAGACCATGATGGGGACATTATGAAAGAAGCTTTATATCTCTCCCATGCTTCGCAAAACATTTTGCTCTCATTTTGAGCAAATTTAACAATTGTATTTCTAAGGGAAAGGGTTTTCCCAATTCAAAACCATTTAGTTTTAAACTTAGTCTCCATTAGGTCCCATGAATTGATAGATGTTGGTGCTAATGAATCAAGCCAATGACTCGCCTTCTCTTTTAGTGAGAATGAGAATAAACGAAGCCAGACAAAATCCTCAGTAAAATGTTGATATTTTGAGAGCACACAGATTTTCTTAAATTCGTGGACGTGCTTATAAGGGCTATCAGATTCAAGCCCATGAAAACTAGGTAACATTTGGATTAAACTAGGCTTGATTTTATAATGATTTGTTGTGACGGCTGGTAACATAATACATGAAGGTATATCACTCACCACTGGGGTCAAATAGTCCCTAAGAAATTTGGCGGCAGCCATGATTGGGGGTTTGACTTCTAGCTCAACAACAGGCTCAATTGGGTCAACTCGGGATAGATTACCCTCCTCCAAAATTGGGGGTCCTAAGTTCTCTATTATGTTAATTGGGCGAAGTAGTCGCCCTCTTCGCTTTGGCTGAGGTGGTGGGCCGCAAATAGGCAAAGGTTCTGGTAAACTTCCTAAACATTTTTCTTTACGTATCTAATTGATCATGCAGAATTATTAATCAATAAAATTCGGCACCCGGTGTAGTAAACAATCAATCAAACCTAGACTCTAGCTCATCAACATTTTTTTGAAGTAATAATTATGTCTCCCCTATATTCTTCTATGCTCAAAATGGGTAGGATGGCAAAAGGCTTTGGTTCCTATACTCCTCTGCGTCACTATGCTAGTACCAGCCTAAAGTAGATGTCCAGTCCTCACGCCTGAGCGAGTCGCCTTATCGTACGTCAACATTCGGAATGGTGATGTCGTAATCCTACAACCAATATTTCATGGCGCTAGGCTGGGGCCGTATCCTACGAACCCGTGTTTGTACTCCCGTCCGGTACACCTATCCGTTGGGTGATGAAATCCTGCGGGAATCTTGCTACTCTTTTTTATTATAAGTTATTTTCAGGTCTGGGACGTTCAATTTTGTGTGATGTGAATTTCTTCATATCCCTAATGGGTGGTCCCACTTGTTAGAGAACTTTTTGGGTGATGAAATCCTGCAAGTCTCTAATAGTTTTTACCTTTACTAATGTTGGAATGAAAATAAATTTAAACACGTCAATAAGTCAATCCAACCACAGGAAATATTTTATTAGAGCAACGTGTATTTGCACAGTCCACACGACTTTATGTTCCTAGTGTCGGGGAGGAGTGGATATGAACCCCTTATAGATGTCAAGTTTAAAGAGGTACCGACCTACGGGAAGTGCTTCCTGGTGAAGCTGTGGCCGCCCCTTCACTTAGGGGGCGAAAGAAAGAAGTTCCCCTTTACTTAGGGGGAACAAGAATGATGGATTTGATGATGCTTTTAGCTTTGCGCATTATCCATCTTATTTCCAAATTTGTGACTATCCTGCAAAACAAGAGAAAAAAGATTAGTGAACTTGCGACAACAATATTAATTCAATTTCCAAGTTTATTGTAGTCTATGATGTTCTTATTTTCAAATGAGCATATCTTTCAGCTCGGTTGAGAGAGAGCAATAAATAATATCAATTTAGAAAGATATTTCAGAAAGGAAAAATATTTTAAAATGAAGTTTTCTAGAATTTATCTTCCCTAATGCTCAAAATAGGTGATGAATGTACAGCGGTGTCCTTATCGTAGACTGTTTTTTTACTATTTTTTCATAAGGCTGTACTCACAAACGACTAAACAGGAAAATATGATATATAACAATTCAGAAAGGTTTTTGAATTTTCTAAAACTTTCGTACCAAACGTATTTCCCAACTATGAACTATAGATGATCAAAAACGGTGAAACATTCAAGAACAGACTTCACAGTTACTGTAGCGCCAAAAACTCGAAACAAATTTTTTTTTTTTAAAACTAAGTCAGAGAAACATAAAGAGAAACAATAATAATAGAAGCTCTATAGGCTATTACGGGCCAACTATACTTTAAGAAATAATGAATTTAGAAATCATTGGCACAAAAAATTAATAAAGTAAATTAGCAAAGAAAATTCGGTATTGGAGAAAATAGTTTTCAATGATGCCTCCCCGGCAACGGTGCCATTTGATAAGAGGTTTTTAAGGCCACTACAAAATATCCGCTCAAAGTAAGGTTGTTGAATTGTAGCAAGGATGAGTGTGATCGAATCCACAAGGAGGTTTGGGAAAACAAATACTTTCTTGGCCGAATAACGATTTTATACGAGATAAATCTAAGAAGAATAAATAAAAACTAATTATTAAACTTAATGAGGGAGAGTGCTAAGGTTTGGACTTAGCCTCTACCTTTCAAAGTACTAATCGATATATAAATAAATCCTAATATCTCCACCCATCATATGTTCATGTTAAGACACATACGATGTTGCAAAATAAACCAATAAATCTATGGTCAAGCATTTAGTGGTTATACGTTTAAGTGATGGTGAAGAGTGTCTTAGAGAATTATCATCTCAACCATTGTTAGGCTTGAGTGAGTTGTCTAGTATTTTCTCTTTCTAGATCTCCAAATCAAGTCTGGGGTTAGTAGCATTTGTTTGTATCCAAAGTTATCGTACACCAAACCAAAACTATGGTCAAGCCTTCGATATGATGCACTAACTTATCAATCATAAAGTACTAAGAGAAAACAAATTAGAACCTAATTAATATCAACTATTGCTCATCCAAGAAGAGGCCTCATCCTAGCCTTAGCTAGGAGATTAACCGCTCTTCTCAGTCTTCATCGCATTAACAATTAAAGAAGACATTAACAAAAATTAAACTAAAAGAGAAGAAGAGAGAATTAAATAAAACTTATGACTTTATTCCTTCTAAACTTGCTCCAATATGAAATGCCCAATTTTAATGGCGGGAGAGTTCCTTTTATAGGAGAAGGAACCCAAATTTAACAATTATACATTAAATTGTAAAAAATATTTTCCCAATAATATCTTCTAATTTTATAACCAATCTCTTAAGATTCTTGCATATAATTCCCTTAAGTGATGTAAAAATCTTTCTTCATGGAAACTCTTGCATATATCTTCAATATAAAATATCTTCAAGGATCTTAGATGCAATATATTCTTTGATCTTATTTTCCATGAATATTTGTGTATATATTTCTTCAATCTTGAGACCAAATATATTGTGTCTTTGACTTTTTATACTATGAACTGCTGAAGACACTTTTACTTGACTTTAAGAGCTTGGTTTCAAATATCGATCTCCAATAGCTACAATCAAACAAACGCACATAAGTACCTTAAATTTAATATAATGGACGACTAAAATACATATTCAGGTATATTAAAAATGTTATAATTACGTGCTCATCATCATCCTGGTTATACCCACTAATAATCGAATTGAAAAGGCAGTGATGTTAAAGCTTAAATGCTCCAACAATGGGGCTGAGTATGAAGCTTTGATCCATGGCCTCGACCTCGCACTCGATCTTGGTGTTCCTAAAATGGTAGTTTGTACAGATTCCCAACTTGTTTAGAGATAATATACCAGTAAAAATCAAGCCAATGGTTGCATGGCTGAGTATGTTGCTCTCGTCTGCCAGCGCATGGGTCATTCTCCTTAAAAATCTTCAATTACTCACTGCCCCTGAGGCAAAAATAGACACGCAGATGCCCTCGCCTACATAACAGCTATGTTAGGCCAGTCCGAATCTCAAACTCTCCATATCAAAGTACTTGAACGCCCAAGTATAGACCAGATAGAAGTCAATGCCATCAGCACTAGGGGCGAGAGTCTTGATCCAGACGATTGGAGAATACCATTTCTTGCCTACTTCAACAGTTCTACCCTCCCAGACGACCCCAAAGCCAAACGATTGTTATTAGAGAACTACTTCAAATACACCATTCTCAAAGGAGAATTACGTCGCAAATCCCCAAATGGTGTCCTCCTTGGATGCGTATCTTAAAGCGAAGCCTCTACAATTCTTGTCGAACTCCACAAAGGTACTTGCAGTGCTCGTGCTACTTGTCAGTCTATAGCCCTTCGAACTGTCTCCCAAGGTCTATTATGGGCCAATATGAAGAAGCAAGCCAATGAGTATGCCAAACACTATGACAAATGCCAACGTCACGCCCACAACATCCATAGCCCTTTGTAAGACCTCCATTTTAGTCAAGTCTCTTGGACATTCAAGCGCTGGGCCATCGATCTTGTGGGTCCTTTTTCTAAAGCATCGGGTAGCCACGAAAATGTTTTTGTGACAACAGATTACTTTACTAAATCAGTCGAAGCGGTGCCTTTATGTTGAACCAGAGAAGAAGAAGTCATCAAATTTCTCTGGGAGAACATTATTACACGCATCGGCGACACTCATATGATTTGACGTGACAATGGTCCACAATTTGTTGGGAACAAAGTTCGAAATTTCCTCAAAAACTACAGCGTCATCCTCTCCCCCTCAATACTTTACTACCTCCAAGGGAATGGTAAGGTCAAAGCAATCAATAAAAAAATAGTCGACAGTCTCAAGAAGCGTGCCGATACAAAAAAAGGGCGAAGGGTTCAAGAACTACAGCATGTCCTCTGGGCCTACCGAGAAACACCATGAAAGGCGACGGGTTGCACACCTTTCCTTCTAGCCTATGGTACCGATGCAGTGCTACCCACTCAATTTGAAGTGCCAACACGCGATCCCAACCTTCTAGACAAAGATAATAAGTTTAAACTCAGATACAATATGTTGTGGATCGACAAAACTAGAGACCGAGCTATAACTAACCTCGGCCGGTATCATCTCTCCCCCCCAAAGTTTTATAACAAGAGAGTTTGACCCCGCAGTTTTAACATTGAAGATCTTGTACATCGACGTGTCACACAGTCTTCAAAGCCTCGAAATACTGGCAAACTAGCCGAATCCTGGGAAGGACCTTACGTTATATACGATAAAACCAACAAGGGTTCATATTACCTGATGATAGAAGACGAAGACCCTCTACCTAATCCATGGAATATAATGCAACTAGTCTCATACAAAAGGCTGCGGCCTCAACCTTGTTCACCTGATATAAATACATAATAGTCAATGAACATATTATTTTTCCTGAACTTCGCATCATGTCTTCCAGTAAATTTTTCAAGTTTCCAAATTCGAGCAAACTTGAGGGGCATGAATGGTCGAACAGATCGGACCTTTGGGAATATATTGGGAGGTACCACGTTATACTTCAGCTAAGCTCAGGCCTTCGAAGTCCAGTGAATTTCCTGGTATAACCTAAGTATCATGTTAACCCTTCGACCAGACTTATACTTGGGGGCGACTATGAAATTATTCAAGTCTCCAAATTCGAGCAAACTTGAGGGGCAAGAATGGTCGAACTGACTGGACCCTCAGGAATGCATTGGGGGTGACCACATTATGCTTCGATTAGCCCCTAGCCTTCGAAGTCTAGTAAATTTCTTGGTATAACCTAAGTATCATGTCAACCCTTCTGCCAAACTAATACTTGGGGGCGACCTAAAAAATTTTCAAGTCCCCAAATTCGAGCAAACTCGAAAGGCATGAATGGTCGAATAGACCGGGCCCACGGGAATGTATTGGGGGCAACCATGTTCTTCTTCGACTAGGCTCCGACCTTCGAAATCTAGTAAATTTCTTGGTATAACCTAGTATCATGTCAGCCCCTCGACCAGGCTGATATTTGGAGGAGACCTCAAAAATTTTCAAGTCTCCAAATTTGAGCAAACTCAAGGGGCAAGAATGGTTGATTGACTGGACCCTCATAAATGTATTGGGGGCGACCACGTTAAGGTATCATGACCACCTCTCGATTGATAATCAGGAAACCACCTCGAAGCTCTTCAAGGTTCGATAATTCTACGAGCATTCTATACTTCCAACATACACAGATACAAGTATACAGAAATATCAACAACTTCACCACATACAAGAAGTCCCAGTACAGCATATATTAGAGAATCAAGTTTAACACAAATCAACAAACCAATTCAAATCAAGTTCAACACATATCAGCAATTCAAATCACCCACAAGTTGACAGCTCAAGTTCAAATTAGTTACACATTGTCCAAGCCAATACTCAAAGTATTTCAAACCTTAACAAGCACAGAGAAATGAGTCTTTGTTACAGCAAGACAACAATAATAATACCTCATACAGGAGTGGCCACACCATCTCTTCCTACATGCTCTCCAGTGCCAGCACCTCCAATATCCTCAGCATAAGGATTCGACCCTGCAACGTCCACGACTTCATCAGTTACAGTCCCAGCAGTAGCTTCATTTACTATAAGGGCCTCCACGCCACCTCTCACACCTACACCAGCAATATCAACTTCTATCCCCTCTTTCTGAATAACATATTCGACGATAGGATCATTGGTTGTGGAAAAGCGTTTCAAAGTTTCGGGATCATACCCCAAATCTTCTATGGGCATCTTCAGCCTGACAGTAGTCTCACATTCATCTTCGAACTGCCCTTGGAAGGTCGCCCTCTATTCTTTCATTGCCTTATCCTTCCCAGCAAGCTTCGACTCCAGCACCTGCGTATGGTTGTAGCGTTGAGCTTCGAGTCTCCTCTCATATTCAGATCTGATAGTCAACTGCTCTCGCTTTATAACTTTAATCTAAGACACCAGCGACGCCTCAGTCCCGCGAGCGAGTTCTAGGTTATCAACTGTCTGTTTCAGCTGCCTCGTTGCAACTTTTTAGGCCTTGATAAAAGCTTGTGACCAAGCATGTGTCTATTTTAATATTCGAGCCATCAGTACTTCTCGAAGGAGGACGAATTATAGAAAAATTTTAGAATTTCAAAAAAGTAGTTACCTGATGTAAAGTCTTATTCATCCACCTCCTAGCCTCCTCTGGATCATTGCCGCAGAGCGTTGTCATCGAAGCAGCCGTGGCCCGAGCATGCTAATCTAGTTCGGCTTCTGTTAGTGCTTCATCCACATCCTCTGCATCATCCTCCCCCAGCTCCTTACGCCTCTTACACTTAGTTAACTTTGGCTGCTGGACCTTCAGGGATTCGGGAAAGACCTTGCCCTTCCCTTTGTCAGCCTACGTCGATGCCTACTTTGAGGCATCACGAACTACTTTGGGCACTAGCGCTGCCTACTTCGGTGCCTGCTACCCTTTTGGAACATAATTTACCTTCTTCACCAATCTCACTTTCTCCATTCCTTCGACCCCTCACGAAGCACCTTCGTCTCCCCCTTCTTTGATATCTTCGGAGTAACAAGAACGTTTCAAAGTAGAGAATCTGTCTTCTTCTGCCTCTTCCTTTTTATACCTAGCTTCCTGAATAAGCTGTCTACCCACTCCTCGTCTGAGGTGATCAACTCATCAATATATTTGCACGGATTCGCCAAAGTTCGGTTACTAGGTGCTGCAAAAAAACATAAACATATTTATCAGTCTATTTGATCAATATTTCACAAAATAATAGACTATCAACTTACTTGGATTATAGATCCTATGCTGTAGCTTCTAAACATCCTCCCCTTTGGCATTCTCATAATTTCCCCGTACAACAACCAAGTCTTTATCCAACCCTCAACCCGTCAAGCTCAAATCAAACAACCAGGGCTTAACTGCATGACATTGGATGTGGTTAGTGTTAATCTTCTGGTTTGCTTTCCTCAAGTAAAACGACACAATATCGTACCACTCGATCAAGCCCCTCCTCTCACTTCTCAGTTGTACATTCATATCCTCGACCACTTTCATCATTTTATAGAAGTTCCCATTCATCTGGCTTGGGGCAACTTCCCTGAAGTTCAAAACCTCCTTCACCAGCCATTGAAGGGGTAGTTGTATCCCTATTTGAATCTGGCCTTTAAATACCGTGAAACCCTCTCGGGGTTGAGACCTAAAGTTATACCCAGACCCCGCTATATATAATATCACCCCTACCTTCGACAACTCTAGCTTAGCCATAAATTGATCTAGTCTCAACTTCTCTTTAGCTGAGACAGACCCTATAGTTTCCACCGAATCAAACAAACTTTTACTATTGCCACTCTACTGCCCCTCTTCTCTTTCATCCCGCGAAGGCTTGACACTACCTTCGTGTACCCTTCTCTCTCCTCCATCAATCTCCCCTTCCCTCTCCTTGGTCACTCGAGCCTTTCGACGACTCTTACTCAAAGCCCTAACTTTAGGAACCACTACAGCTAATGGGGCATTTGTAGTAACGCCTAACTCTACTACGCCGCTGCTCTTACCCACTAGAGCATGACTAGACATACTCGATTCATTTTCTTCGATCTCCTCAACTTTCAGCTTCAGTCACGAAGATCGACGGGTATGCATTTTACCCTACAGAAGAAGAGGCACGCTATTTGATCGATGCATTCGACTATTTCGTGTTAATACCTTATTTCGATCTACCTTCCCTAACTCAAACAACCATAGTCGAACATTCGATTACCATTTTGGTTACCACCCCAATATTCCTACGTTCTTACTGGGCCGAACCTCCAATTACTTGGATCACCCTCTCCCTCGGCCAGGCCTTTGCCAACAAAGCCCTAGCAACACATACCCCTTAGAACATTTATAATAGATGAAATTACAAAGGAGAACTACATTTAACCTATTTACAAAGAAGGTCAGACTAATACCTGTATGGTTAATTCAGACAACAACAAAGAACGGTCCTTCCTCTCCTCTTCAACAAGAACTTCCTCAGTAATGGAGTATGTTCTCTTTTTGACTCCCCATTTTATCTTTTCCTTATAAATTAGGAGCAGTAATTTATTTCTGCCTCTATAAATACCTCCCTAAAATATTAATAAACTGCCTCGATTTCCCAAACTGCCACGAGTTGCATTTTAAAGCCTTTACCCTCAAAAACTCACACGAGCACTTCCCACGCCTATATTTAACAATTTTATATTAACCTAGTCGAACCTTCTGGTATCATGTCTGAAGCCATCCAGTCAAATCTATGCATCATGTCAACCTTTTTCCCAGAATCTAAGGAAACATCATGATGACCTGCAGGGCACTCTATCCTATGAACAATACCGCTTCTGACATGCCAGCTATTTTGGCTGTCAGTATTTGCAGTCGAAGACCATTTATTCCTGTAGCACATCGACCTTCAAAATACCTTCTTCCCATCTGTGAATCATCGCCTATATTATATCTCGAACATTCATCCACACATACCCGATATTCGATTTTAAAATTTGCTGGTCATACGATTTCTGATAACGGTCAAAATCTGGTGTTTAGTATGGGTAAAAATTAGGGTGTCGTTCAATTTCTAATGGAACTAGAAATTAGTTTTGGTCTTGTGTTTTAGTAATCTAAGGCTGTAAATCCATAAAAATCAATGATATGGTTTTAATCAAGAATAAAGGTCTAGGGGATTTGGATTTCACCACCATTTACATACAATATCAACATAGTATCGTATATTAAATTCCCCACTTAATTGTAATAACAACTTCGGCCTTTTTTCGTTGAAATCCCATGATTAATTATAACTCAAGTATAATATATTGTATGATCTAGGTATGTACTAAGAACACATTCCATGAAAGCTATGATAACTATGAAATATTAATTAGGATCATCCCTTAGAAAAATACAATATTAATATAATTATACAATATCATTTGAGAATAAGAAAACCCTTCCTATATCTCTACTTAAAGAGATCATAGGATGATAATGGATGTCTCCAGCAATATAGTTTTGGGATTTGTGATAATATGCTCATATTGTGTTGGAGAAAAATACATTCTACTACATGATATCATACGCTTATGGCGAATCCATCCTCACCTCTAGTGAGGACTTAGCCGGCCATTATAACAACTATAAAACCTAAATGATATGAGAATGAAATGAACATAAACTAATAACAAAATGAGGAATTTTATTAACTTATAAAATGAAATGCCCCAAATGCTTATAAGACTTGCACCAACTTACTCTAATAATACTCTCTTACACTCTACAAGAATGATTTTCTCAAAATTGGATGATCTTATGAGCTTACCACCTTTCCTTTTATAGATGAAGGAGAGGGTTCTTATATTTAATATTAGATTTATAACCTATGCCATGAATGTACATAAATTAGTAACCTCCAAGAGTTATCCTCCAAAATTGTAACCACCCCATGTGGGACCCTTGTGTTTGACAACTCTACATCCTTCTCCAGCAGTTCATCCTTTGAGCTATACATCTCGGTATTTGTACATATTTGGTAAATGAGCTCCGTGTGAGCTAAAATATAAAAATTGGCTTTATAAGTCATGTTTAATAATAAAATTAAGAATAATAAACATTAAATCATAGGGGAATAGTGGTCATTTTATGTGTCCATCAAATACCCCCAAACTTAAAGTTTGCTAGTTCTCGAGCAAAGAAAAGAATAAAAGCATAACTCTTTCGTGGTTAAGACGATTGAATTTAGCGTATGCAGCAAGCCGTTAAACCTATAGGTTACCTATATAGGACGAGTTTTGTCACGTGAGGGTTTGCAGTGACTATACCCACAAAAGTCAATAAGGGTATTATAGTAGTTTAGATACTCATTAGGTCATTTTAACTAACTTATTGATATTTGATAATGGAAAAAACATTAAGAAGGTAAACCCCTTAAAATTTAATTCTTTCACATATATATAATCAGGGAACTTGGAGAATTATCCAAAATAGAGATACTACCCAATACTTAAATAAGATTTCACATATTTTTCTAATATCCTCAAGTGTTGTCAAAATAGTTACTGCACGTGCAACTTTATATAGAGGCTCTTGAGTCAATATCCATTCATTTTGTATTTCGTAAAACAAATCCAACGATCAGTTTGACAAGTGCCATAGTCAATTCGAATCCAGTTATTCATTTTTGGGGAATAACTGTAAGCCTTTTTATTTTTGAACTTGTTACCTTAGTGAAGCCTCCATAATATGAGTTGCTGGTCAACAATCCCAGCCAGTTGGCTTAGGTTGCCGTGGTTTGGTGCTCCTTCGTGACCTAGGCTCTGGATTCCTACAAGAAAACTTTATTCCTTGCTCCTTTCACATAGTTCATGACTATACTCGAGATTGGTGATAATTCTTCCTCATTCATTTCTAATCATGCGAGTATGCCTTGCATCGTGAAAGTTTTTAAAACTATTTTGGCTTATAGAAATCCTTATTATATTACTTCAGGATCGAACTTATTCTTTAGGCAGTTATTTCCCTTGCAGTGGATCATTCCTACCTCAAATACTAGATTCCCTTTGATTGCTCAAAATTCTAGCAAAAGTAATAAATGCAATACTATCGTGAAGTGCATTTGTTTTGAGAAATATTAGTCAACATGAAATTTTCTCTAATTAAAGGGTAGTACATCTAGCTTAAGATAATGTTCCAAAATTTTCTAAGCATGTATTTGATAAAATTTTTAACTTCACGGTTTTTACGACCAAAATATTTAGACCATATCTAATACTTATAAGCTTGCAGAAACTTACTAAAGAGTCTCATAAATTACCAAAATGACCTATCTTTTCTCTAAAAAAGTAAAAAATGTGAACGATTTTTCCCCACCCCCAAACTAGAAAGAAGCATTGTCCCCAATATTTGAAAACATACCTTAAAAGAAGGGAAAAAAATCGGAACATAGTACCTGATATAACATGGGTTGCCTCCCAGATAGCGCTAAGTTTATTGTCATCAGCCAGACAAAATGAGGAACCCTCAAACTCAGTGAAAGTTGGGTGAAAAGGATATGAATGTCACTCCTCATAAACTGGGTCTAGATGCTTCAAGTCTTCATTGGTGAAGCTAAAATTTTCATAATAAGGCTTAAGTCTTTGCCCGTTCACTTTTTGTATTTTACCAGTACTCGGTTCTTCAACCTCAACCGCCCCATGTGGATATACTGTTTTAACAATGAGAGGCCCGGTCCATCGTGATCGTAGTTTGCCAGGAAATAAATGCAACCTAGAAGAGTACAATAAGACTTTTTGGTTTGGCTCAAATGATTTTCGCAAAATGTTTTTGTCGTGAAACGCTCTCTTGTGCCCCTTGTAAGTCTTTACTTAATGGTATGCATCATTACGTAGTTCTTCTAACTCATTGAGTTGAAGCTTGTGATGCAAACCGGCCTTCCTAATGTCAAAATTTAAGGTCTTTATTGCCTAATATGCTCGGTATTCTAATTCAACTGTAAGGTGACAAGCCTTTCCATAGACTAGCCGGTAAGGGGACATTCCAATAGGTGTCTTAAAAGCAGCACGATAAGACCAAAGAGCATCGTTTAGTCGAGCTGACCAATCTTTACGGTTTGGTCTTATTGATTTTTGAAGAATATTCTTGATTCACGATTGGAAACCTCCACTTGCCCACTAGTCTATGGAAAGGCTTGTCACCTTTCCATTAAGAACATTCGCCTGTCAAAATGTGACCCCCCATCACTAATTATTGCCCTCGGCGTACCAAAACGAGAAAAAATATTCTCTTTAATAAATTCAATAACAACCGAACTATCATTGGTCCTGGTAGGAATAGCTTCAACCCACTTAGTCACATAGTCAACGACTAAATGGATGCACATGAACCCAAAAGATGGGGTGAAGGTACCCATAAAGTCTATGCCCCAAACATCAAATGGTTCAATGATCAAGATTAGGTTTAGTGGCATCATATTCCTACGTGACAAGGCTCCCATTCTCTGACATCTATCACAAGCCTTGCAAAATCGTGAGCATCACGAAATAAGGTAGGCCAATAAAATCCACACTGTAAAATTTTTGCAGAGGTCTTTTTGGAGCTGAAGTGACCACCACAAGCTTGGGAGTGACAAAATTCTATGACTTTGGTATGCTCATAATCTGGGACACATCTCCTAATGATTTGATCAGAACAATATTTGAACAGGTACGGGTCATCCCAGAAGAAGTGTCAGGCCTCACTAAGAAATTTATTCTTATCTGGCTTGGTCCAAAAACTAGGAAGTTGCCCTGTGGCAAGATAATTCACTATTTCAATAAACCATGGTACAGAAGACATAGTGCGAATGGACATGAGTTGCTCGTCAGGAAAGAACTCACGAATAGGTAACGACCTATCTAAAGAATCATTGTCTATTCGAGAAAGGTGGTCAGCTACCACATTCTCGGCACCTTTTTTATCCTGAATCTCAATATCAAACTTCTGAAGTAATAATATCCATCGGATTAAGCGTTATTTGGTGTCCATCTTGGCAAGAAGGTGTTTGATAGAAGCATGATCCGTATAGACTATTACTTTAGAACCTATGAGATAAAAACGGAATTTTTCTAGACCAAAGACTATCGCTAGGAGTTATTTCTGTGTGGTTGTGTAATTGAATTGCGCATTATTAAGAGTTTTACTGGCATAATAGATGGCACGTGGAAGGTTATCAATGTGTTGTGCCAAAACTGTACTAATGGCATAGTCCGAAGCATCACACATAAACTCGAAAGGTCCATTCCAATTTAGAGGTTGGATGATGGGTGATGATGTTAGACGTTTTCGGATATTCTCAAAAGCTTTAAGACACGAATCATTGAATAAAAAGGTGGTGTCCTTGGCGAGGAGATTGCTGAGCGGTCGAGCAATTTTGCTAAACTCTGGAACAAAACGTCGATAAAATCCTGCATGACGCAAGAATGGACAAACATCCTTAACTGTTCGTGGGGGTGGCAGACTAGATATGACATCAATCTTGGCTTTAGCTACTTCAATATCCTTTGCTGATATGACATGTCCTAATGCTATGCCTTTTTTCACCATGAAGTGATATTTTTCCCAATTTAAAACAAGATTTTTCTTTTGACACCTAGCAAGAACAATAGTTAAGTGGTGGAGACATTGGTCAAACGAATCTCCAAAGAGGGAAAAGTCATCCATGATGACCTCAAGGAAACACTCAACCATGTCAGAGAAAATGCTCAACATACATCGCTGAAATGTTATTGGAGCATTGCATAACCCAAATGGCATGCGGCAATAGGCAAAGGTTCCAAAAGGATAAGTAAACGTGGTTTTCTCTTGGTCCTCTAGAGCGATGGGTATTTGATTGTACCCAGAATACCCATCAAGAAAACAATAGTATTCATGACCGGCGAGACGTTCAAGCATTTGATCCATGAATGGTAAGGGAAAATGATATTTTCGTATGATCGAATTGAGTTTTCTATAATCTATACACACTCCCCACCCTGTGGTCATGTGAGTGGGGACAAGATCATTGTGATCATTCTTTACAACAGTGATTCTAGACTTTTTAGGAACAACATAAATTGGGCTTACCCATGGGCTGTCAGAAATAGGATAAATGATCCCAGCGTCAAGCAGTTTTAAAATTTCTTTTCTCACAACCACAGCCATAGTCGTGTTAAGCCTTCCTTGTCCTTCTCTGGACTTCTTGGCATTATCCTCGAGTTTTATCTTGTGCATGCATACAGAAGGACTAATACCCTTAATATCTGAAATGTTCCATCCAAGAGCTTTTGTGTTTCCCTTTAATACACGTATTAATTTCTCCTCATTTTCATGCTCAAGGTCAGATGCTATGATAGCAGGAAGAGTCTCAATAGGGCCTAGGTAGACATATTTGAGATTTTCAGGAAGAGGTTTAAGTTCTAACCTAACGGGTACTTCTTCCGCTTCTGGAACAGGATCCTTGACTTTCAGCATTTCAAGATTATCATTGTTATCCACAATAGGAACAGAATCCAACAAGGCATTGACCTCATTGATAAGGTCATTAACATCTAAATTATCTCCCAAATGTACAAGGCAAGCTTCTAACGGTTCCCTAGGATTGGAACTATGAAATGAACTGTTTACAACAGTACCAAGCATGTTACACTCATCGGGTTCATTTTCAAACGGTGTATCAGTTGCATTGAAGAGATTCAGATCGATGGTCTTATTCCCATAAGTCAACTTCATAGCTCCGCTACGGCAATTGATCAATACATTAGCAGTGGCAAAGACAGGTCGGCCAAGGATTACAGGTATCTCACTATTTGGGTCTTCTACCAGGTTTGTGTTAAAGACCACAAACTCGACAAGATAGAAAAAATTGTCAACCTGGACAAGTACATCCATCACAACTCCCCTAGGAATTCTAATGGATCGATTGGGCAGTTGCAAGGTTCTATGTGTCAGTTTTAGTCCTTTTTGACCTAGCTTCTCATATACCGAATAAGGGATCAAGTTGACACTGGCACTTAAATCAAGTAAGTCTTTTCCGATGCGATTTGTCCCTATGTGAAAAGAAATTGTCGGCATTCCTTGATCTTTGTATTTCTTGGGTGCTTTGTTCAAGATTATAGAGCTAACCTGAGCATCCAATTGAATAACATTTTTACTGTCATGGACATTAAAAGCTTTCTTTGAAACATTCATACGTTTCTTAAGCGTGCAGAGGTCCTTGAGATATTTTGCATAGGAAGGAATCTGTCGTAACGCATCTAGGAAAAGAATAGTGATCTTAAGATTCTTGAACATCTCCTTAACCTCTTCATCGGGATTGTTCTTCCTATTGACTAAAAACCGTTGGGGAAAATGTGCTTTAGGAATTCTAAGAGGATCATTTTCGATAATCTTCTCACTTTGCGAGACCTGCCCAATCTCTTCCTTAACAAAAGGAGTTTCTTCACATATAGGTTTTCCTCCTTCAACAACTTTCTCAGTACTAGGATTAGGACTTTCACGTGATTTGTCCTCAGGCATCCTAACTTTGTTGTCTACAGTCTTTCCACTTCTAAGTGTAATCACCGCATTCGCCTGATCACGGTGTAAACTCTCGGTTTGATCCTTGGGATTGGGATGGGTTTGACATGGAAACGTGCCTTTATCTCTAGTACTTATCCCAGATGCCAATTGAGCAATTAATATTTCTATTAGACTCGTGGATTATTGATTCATTTGCATATATTGTTGCATCAACTGGTTATTAGATTGCAATAGAGCTTGAATGCCATCATCCGAAGAGTGTTTCCAATTCTGAGGAGGAACGTAAGGAGTATTTTACTGAAATGGTTGGTGATTGGGAGTAAAGGACACTCCACCTTGATTTTGATTTGAATTACTCCCTTGGTAATGCGGTCTTCCAGAGTAGTTATTTGAATTATTCCTCCCTGAAGAATTCCTTTGATGATGTGACTGGTTATAAGGAAAAGAAGAAGGTTTTTGATGAAACATATTTACCTGATCCTTCCTGGTTTCCCTAATTTTATGAATCAAAGAGCAATCCTGAGTATAATGTCCAACATTGTCACACACAGCACAAGCTTGCATCTCAACATGAAAAATTAGTATTTTAACAGACATTTTGTTTTACCTTATTTCTAAGGACTCTTATCTAGGATGGTCGTCAACGTAGCTTCCAAATTGGAGTTAGATCCAACTCCAAAGGCATTACCCCTCTTTTCTTGAATATTAGTTTCTCTCATGGTGCCCCAGGTTTGTAATTTTTAAGCCATCTCTTCTAAGAAGTCCAAACCCTCTACATCATCCTTATCAGTGAATTTTCCTAAACAAAAGGATTTTACAGTTCTCTTGGTTTTATCATCTAATCCATCATAAAGATTTCTTGTTAGGACCCAGGAGTTGATACCGTGATGAGGGAACTGTAAGATCAGTCCCTTATATCTCTCAAGATAATCCTTTAAGCTATCTCCATGAAGTTGGGTAATCCTAAGAATGGCCCTACGAAGGGTCTCAGTTTTCTCAAGAGAGAAAAACTTATTGTAAAAGGCTTCAGTAAGCATTTCAAAACTCGTGATTGATTTTGTCCGTAGAGCTTGAAGTCAGCTCTTAGCTTCCCTAGTAAAGAAAAGGAAAACAACACGAGTTTCATGGCCTCCATTTCGTTCTCATTCCTATACTTTTGGAGGAACATTAAGTCATCAAAATCCCTAACATGAGCGTATGGGTTCTCATCTTCCCCTCCTGAGAATTTTGGCAATGAATTGATGAGCGCATTTCTAAGTTTAAATTGCCCAGTTGTACGAGGTAAAATAATGCACGAGGGAAGATTTGTCATTTTTGGGACATGTGATCCTTAAGAGTAATTCGCATGGGTCCCTGACCATTCACATTATCATTGGTATCTCCCATCTCAAGTGATTGGGGTGGAAAGCTAAATGGAGTGAATGAGGAATTTGACTCGGATTAAGTCTCAATGGAGAGACAGGGAAATCAAAAGTTTCTAACTCACCCTCAACAGGGAAGAGTTCCCTACGAGTAAGGATTGTATGGTCTCTCGTATCAATAGATATTGGTATCTCCAGTTGGGTTGACTCGCCTACCTCAAAGTGGATCAGAATATCTCTCAAATCAGATTCTCTAAGCCTTTCAAGACAACTTTTAGGCCCTCGAAACCATTCTTTCATACGCTAATAGTTGAGCGCACTATGATGATCACACAACAATGAGGTGTACAAAAAATAAACACAACAACCTTTTTAGATGGGACTTAATTAAGGTCAAGTTGTGAACCTGGTCTCAGGATTCGGTTGCTCTTATTCCTGATAATGGATCGGTTTGCACGTTGAGTTGTATATATAGCAATAACTCACGTGCAGTTCTATTCACCTAGAAGCACCTGTACTGGAAGGTGTGGCAAACTGCTTAGAATCACCTTTTTACACTAGTTATGCAAGGGAACGTACTTCCTCCAGACAAATGTAGCCACTATCAGGGGTCTTAATGAGCGCGATCCTAATGCTCCCGGTCCGAGGTCTATAAGCCTTTTTCTCAATCTATGTATTTTATAGCTTAATCTTGGCTTCTTTTAAAGTCAATGTCCTGTTCCGTAAAATGTTAAACCGGGTTGTGACCTCCTGGGGTCCTAGTATGCGGTGCCACACACGGGTGATGAAATCCCATTTTTTGCTTACCCTTTATCTAATGTTTAGAATTTAAAAGTGCATAAACATCAGGCACATGAACAAAAATTGACCGCCTCGCAGGAGGGTGCGGTGGAAGAAAGTACCTGCGGGGTTGCCTTTTTAGGGGCTCGTTGTTTACCCTGGTAAAACTGTTGAGATGGCACACCTGGGCTCTTTGGCTCAAGTAGACGTTGTAGAGAGGTCTTCCCCAGATGTGGGTTCCAATATTGCCCCTGCAGAATAAAAGTACAATTTTATCCTCGCTTTAATTACACACTCTTCGCTCAGGAGTACAATATTTTACCCCACTACAAGTCACTCAAAGAGAGGAAGAAAAGATAACCCTATCTAGTTTTTGGTTGGTCCTTAGCTTCCATTGGTAGTCACTGAAAAAAAAAAAAAGTAGTCACCGCAAAACAAAGAAAAATTCCTCAAAGTGCAAACGTAAAATAAAAATGTAATAAACGAAATTTATGTTCTTCTAAAAAGTGAAACCGAAACACAATAATTTTTTTTTCTAATTACCGCTCGAAACCAGCAACGACACCATTTTGATAACGGTCAAAATCCGGTGTTTAGCATGGGTAAAACATAGAGTGTCGTTCAGTTTTGAATGGATCTAGAAATTAGTTTTGGTCTTGTGTTTTAGTAATCTAAGGTTGTAAAACCGTAAAAATCAAGGATATGGTTTTAATCAAGAATAAAGGTCTAGGGTCTTAGGATTTCACCACTATTTACATACAATATCAACATAGTTTTGTATATTAAATTCTTCACTTATTTGAACTAAAAACTTTGACCTTTTGTCGTTGTAATCCTTTGATTAATTATAACTCAAGTAGAATATATTGTATGAACTAAGTATGTACTAAAAGCACATTCCATGAAAGCTATGCTAACTATGAAATGTTAATTATGATCATATCTTTGAAAAATACAATATTGATACAATTTTACTATATCATTTGAGAATCACAAAACTCTTCCTATATATCTACTTAAAGAGATCATAGGATGATAATGGATGTCTCTAACAATTTAGTTTTGGGATTTGTGATAATATGCTCATATTGTGCTGGAGAAAAATACATTCTACTACATGATATCATACGCTTATGGCGGATCTATCCTCACCCCTAGTGTGGACTTAGCTGGCCATTATAACAGCTATAGAACCTAAATTATATGAGAATGAAATGAATATAAACTAATAACAAAAAGAGGAATTTTATTGACTTATAAAATGAAATGCTCCAAATGCTTACAAGACTTGCACCAACTTACTCCAATAATTCTCTCTTGTACTCTGCAAGAATGATTCTTTCAAAATTAGATGATTTTATGAGCTCACCACCTCTCCTTTTATTGATGAAGGAGAGGGTTCTTACATTTAATATTAGATTTTTAACCTATGCCATGAATGTACATAAATTTGTAACCTCCAAGTGTTATCCTCCAAAATTGTAACCTCCCCATGTGGGACCGTTGTGCTTGACAACTCTACATCCTTCTCTAACAGTTCATCCTTTGAGCTATATATCCCGGTATTTGCACATATTTTGTAAATGTGCTCCATGTGACCTGAAATATAAAAATTCATTTTATAAGTCATGTTTAATAATAAAATTAAGAATAATAAACATTAAGTCTTAGGGGAATAGTGGTCATTTTATGTGTCCATCACCTACAGTCTATTCGTCTACCATAGTTATCAAATTCAGAGCACATAATTCTATTGAATTACCTTTTTCATTCTATTACTTCGATCATACAAAAGCAAAGAAGTGAGAAGGGAAGAAGAAAAATAAAATACAAACATAGACAAAAAACAGAAACCTTCGAAAACAATCATACAAAAAAATACCCATCACCACCACCCTGCCCCCACATTATGAAGAGCCCCCAATTTGTAGACGGGACTATTCCTCTTACCCAACTCTGGCTCCTCTTCGACCACCTTGCCCTGATACTCCCGTTATACTATTCGCTCGACTAAGCTTTACATGAAATAGTAACGTTCCTCGGCCGTTGGCAGTCCAACCTTCTATCGCAAAAGAACCTTATTTGCAGTTTGGCCGTCTTGCGCTCTATCCAACAGTTCCTTTCTGCCATCCTCCTTTGATGTCTGGTGTTAGGTGTATTCTCTATGATGAATTTTACAGAAGATGAAGAAGAAAGTATGCAGAGTTACCACCATATCACCCATATTTATACCTCCATTAACCTCATTTATTACACTAAAATTACTACTACTTCATAATTACCTTCCTTTATTTCCTCCCTCAGAGCTCCAACATGCAACAGTCAACCCTTCAACTTCCAACATTCAACAATGTTTCTCAATAAATGCCTCTACTCCTATTTTCGAGGCAGTTGCTGAGAGGGCGCGAATGTAGTATCCTATTCGCAGCCCTCTAACTCCAGTCGAACACTCGAAGGTTACATCGAAGCCTACCTGATGACCCGAAGCCTAATAAACCCATAATCAAGCCCTCAAGGCTATACGAACACACGACTATGAGCAGGCTTTGATCATGATTATACGTGGCCAAAGTTAAACGTGTCAGACAGCCAGCCTACCAGATAAAATGACAGAGCACGCCACTCGACAACTACAGTGCAGAACCAATAAGCTTCAACATTAGGAACAATGGTTACAGTGTCAGACTTGATAGTTACGGCGTCAGAACTGACTCCGGGTTCAAGTTAGTTGTCCTGAAGGATACTCTTATAATTTAACCTCCCATGGTGACTCAGCCCTTCCTATGTTCTATAAATAGGAAGTGGGGGGGGGGGATTTTGGAGAGGTTAGAAAAACTATCCCCACAGACTTTGAACTTTACCTTCAAATACCCTGTAATCACCCTGTACTCAAAACTTTGACTACACGATCGATATATTAGTACTCTTAAAAATCCTCATCAGAGGTCGTGGAGTGACCCATTCTAGGCCTCCATGCACGTATATTGCCAGTAGATTAGTCACGTTATTACTGATTATATGCTTGAATCCTTTGGTTGAAGATAATATTCGTAGTATAAGATTCAACTTCCTTTCCCGCGAAGTTAGGCCCTTACATAGGGTTTAATGAACTCGGCAACCTTATTGCCCAAGAATTGTATCCTATTATTGGTCATCATAATTGTGGGGATGCCAAACCGGGTGATGATGTGCTTCCATAAGAAGGCAATTACCTCTTATTCCCGAATACGAGCGAGGGTATCGCATCGACCCATTTGGTAAATTAGTCTGTTACAACCAGTAACCATTTGCGTCTGCCACTCATCATGGGGAGTACCCTGACTATGCCCAAACCCTATTTTGTGAATGGCCAAGGGCTAGAGACTGTATGGAGGTCGATGGCAGGGGTGTGAATAAGGTGGCCATGGAATTGACATTTGTCATACTTCAGCGCATATGCTACGAAGTCTTATCACATTGTTGGCCAATATAATCCCTGTGTGCGAGCTCAGTCAGCCATTGACCTACCCGTTGTGTGCACCCCGCAGACGTCTTCACAAATTTCTGCAATGACCATTTTAACCCGTTCCTCATTAATACATGTGAGGTGTGAAGCGTTTAGGCTCGTTCAATAAATTCATTGATAATTACCTTATACTTTCTGACTTTGTTTTGAAGGCTCTCAGCGGCCGACCAATCTGTGAGGAGGATATGGTGTTCCCCGAGGAAGTCAAGCAATGGTCATTGCCAATCTGTGTCTATGGGTGTGACTGGACTATCAGTTTGCGTGGCCTCTATTATGTGCTCGAGCATGCTTGGTTTGTTAAGGATCTCGACCTGAATAATTCTAGGCCGGTCGCCAATAATTCCAGCTAAGTATGCGAGGGCGTTATAATGCCTATTCTCACCATGGTGAATGTGCTCAAGGTTGACCTTTTGATCTTGCGGAGCTATTGTTTCAAAATTTCCATATTGTTGGACATTTTTCCATTAGCCTAGAGCGTCTCGCTATGCTGGTTAACAACTAGCTGCAAGTTGGTAAAGATAGAAATTTCTTCCACACCCAGGGCCAATGCTGAATCCTCTCCATATAATAGTGCCTTGTACTATGCTTCGTTGTTACTAAGAGGGAAACTGATTCTCATGGCCTTTTGAATTTTGTCATCAGTTGTAGTGGCCAAGACGATCCCCAATCCAAAGCCACCCGCGTTAACAAACCTATATGTGTATAGCCGCCACCACTTAGTGTAGGCAGGCTCTGCGTCATCCAGATGAGTGTTATAGTCGTCGTCCTCCTTATTTTTCCAATTATCATCATCAATTGGGAGGTCAGTGAGGAGGTTGGCGATTGCCTATCCCTTGATAGTGATCCTTGGCTCAAAGTGTATGTCAAATTTTCTTAGAGTGATTATCCATTTTGTTATACGGCGAGTCTTTTATTTTTTTGCGAATACTTTCTTTAATGGTTGGGTGGTGATGACCTTGATTTTGTGGGCTTGGAAGTATGGTCATAATTTTTGTAAGGCGTACACCAAGGCGAGGGATTGTTTTTCTACTGTGAAGTACTTCAGTTCTGTCCCCAAGAGGCTTTTACTGACGAGGTCTACGCTGATAGATTCGTATGAGTTTCTGAAATACAAGCCCAACATCTTATGTTCTTTTGGTACACTAAGGATTGGGGAGGTGGCCAAGTATCACCACATGTCCTAAAAAGCTGCCTCGCACTTGTTGTTCCATTGACACATTTTGTTTGCACGGATACACTGGAACAGTGGACGACATTTGTAAATAAAGCTTCCAAGTACGGCAATTTTTCCCACAAAGGCTTGGACTTGCTTCATCATTCGTAGTGAGGACATACAAGCAAGGGTGCGGATCTGGTCAGGGTCGGCCTCTATTCCTCGTTGAGTGACTAGGTACCTCAGGAACTTTCCTGAGGAGATACCGAAGCAACACTTCTCTGGGTTTAGTAACATTTTGTAGTATCATAGCTTTGTGAAGATGGTCTCGAGGTCAGCTAGATGGTTTATGTAAAGCCTGCTTTTGATGAGCATATCGTCAAAGTAGACATCCACTATCTTCCCCAACTGGTCATCAAACATGACGGTGACTATGCGTTGGCAAGTAGATCCCGCGTTCTTCAGACTAAAGGGCATGGCAGTATAACAATATATGTTCTGCACGGTTGTAAAGGAGGTCTACTCTTGGTCCTCGGCTGCCAAAGGGATTTGGTTGTACCCAGAGTAGCTATCCATTAATGACAACCACTCGTGTCCGGTCGCAGAATCTACTAGTCTAGTGATGAGGGACATTTGGAAGCAACCCTTCAGACAGTGCCTATTGAGGTTGGTGAAATTGATAAAGACCCATGCTGTAATATTCTTCTTAGGGACGGCCACCACATTCGCTACCCATCGTGGGCAGTTCGCCAGTCTGATAAATCCATCCTAGAGTAACTATTGGATATCATCGTTTATGGCTCCCCGTAAATTCGAGGCATTTCATCATAGTTTCTGTATGATAAGGGTAACTTTATCATTTACGTGTAAATGGTGACATGCCACGTCGGGATCTATGCTAAACATTTCATCGAACGACCAGGCGAGGATGTCCTTGTACTCCAAAAGGAGGGTGATAAGGTCCAAGTGTTCTTCACATGTCAATAGTGAACCAATATATGGAGTTCTCCTGGGGCAGTCGAGGCTAATCTTATCGACCGGCTCTTCGAGAGGTTGTGTCAAGTCTTTACTGAACATGCTTATCACTGTATCATTCTGATCAGAGGGTTGTTCACTAATTTTTATGTGCATGTTGGGGCGGCGAGGAATGAGTGACGAGTCCACCGCCATGGGATCGTTCCCTATTCATTGTTATTCCTTAATGGCGATACCTTTTCCCTTTCTCTTTGAGTTCTCATGGGCCATCAAATTTTTTAAAGAGTTGGCATAAAAAATATGGGCAGCTACTTGGCTGCCTCGTATTTGGTATGGGCCGAATTTTGTGAGGAAGCATATTACATTATGATAAGAAGATGGTCCTGCACGTAAAGCTTGGATCAAGTCGCATCTCAGGATGCTATTGTAATGAACTTAGGGCCTCTATTGATAATGGCGAACATGGTGGATACCACGACTGGTCTGGCCTATACCTAAGTGAGAAGTGCTTCTATGGCTCGTTCGGTAGACCCGTTGAATCCTAAAATCTCCATTTTAGACGGTGCCAGGCAATCTTTCATGTTCATATTCTTGAGGGTGTCGTAATACAGGATGTTGGTGATATTGCCAGAGTCTACCAACATATGCTTAACGAGGACACCCCCTTTCACAATCCAAATGACTAAGGTGTCATAATGTGAATGGGAGACCAAGCCCAAATCATTGTCCATGAAATAGATGGCCTATCCGCTTTGTGGCTCTGGGACTGCCTGATTACTATAGGCCATCCGTTGGTTCTCGCTTAGACGGTAATACTGTCACGTATAGTTAGAGGCTGCCTTATGTGATTGTGCTTTGTTGAGGTATCCCAGTATAATTTTACATACTGTCACGTGCCCCTGTGCCTGGACAGTGATTGTCGGCTATTCAAGGTTTCTTCAAGAGAGTCTTTCTCTGGGTGGGATTGGTCGTTTGAGGTATTGAGTATAACACCCTTGAAGGAACCATGTCCCAGCCATGTTAATCAGATCATAATACTCCTCTATCGCGTGGTTGTGGATGTTGTGGTGTGCGTAGTATGGTCATCCGGGACGGTCAGGCTTTGGATCTAGTTTCCTGTAGTCTGGGTCATTCTTGATAATGGCAAAGAGGTTAACCCATGTGAGAGTGAGATCGCTCGGTGAGTAGCGTTCCCAGCATTGAGCCTTTGGACTTCTGTCCTGTAGGGGCTCGGCTTTATCTCGAGGATCCTGCCCTAATCACCTTCTGTTCCTACAGTCGTCAGGGTCACACAGGGGATCATGGACATCCCTTGGGTATTTTATAGTGTCCAGACGTGCGACAGGCAAAGGGGCGGAGGTGGTACTGAGAAGGGCGGCTGTCTAGGAGGTGGATACTCGGTTGCACGCTGCTACGTTCTGGTATTTTTGTACTTTCTTGAAGAGATTCTATAGTATTTTAAGTCATTTCATGTGGAAGGCCTCGCAAAGCTTAAAGCCAGGTATACAGGTACCCATAAAAGATAGACTGGTGGTCTGACCATTGACCCACTCGATGAGGGTTAGTTCACCCTTAAACCTTGTCTAGATAGAGTCGATTATTTTTCCAATCTGTTGCTTCAGAGAAAATAGCTCCCCTAACTACATCTTTGATTATTGGTTATGTTGGTACTTTTCTATAAAGGCCAAGGAGAGTTGCTCAAATGTAGAGATGGAGTTGGGTTCAAGGCTTTGGAGCCAGGTGAGGGTGTTCGAGGTGAACAGGTGACACATGTGTACTTTAATTTGGTGCTGTAAGTCGATACTGTATTAAAAATTTTAGATTTGTTGGCCTAGGTCTTGGCTACCAGTAAAGGCCTTTATCTTCTTTCTGGACTATCTTTGGCCCAGGACGTAATTTTAGATAGACGCGGCAAAAGGTGTGTTGTGGATCCAGCGGAGGATCTGCTTAGTTAACCGTTTTGTAGGGTTGTTACTCTGCATGTTTTTGATTAACGCTTCAACGGAGGTGGCCGTTAGTTGTAATGGGTCATTCATACTGGCTGGGGCAATCCTACCTCTTATGGATAACTCATCATAGTAATTCTCGTGGTATTGCTCGTATGGGTATTCGTATAAAAGCGCCCCTGAATATTACTCATGCAATCGGTCGCTATAAGCAAGGTTTCTTTTGTGGAAGGGTCTGTAACCATGCCCAGATAGGTAGGAGGGGTCATCGGGGCATTACGATTGGTACCACAGGGGATGTCATCACCGTGCCAAACCCTGAAGTGTACGACAGGTGTTGGGGGATGCATACCGTGCTACTGTGAGGCGTAACAACCCGGTGGTAGAGGGTCATTATGGCTAAGCTGGTAAGTAGGTCGCTGTTAAGGTGGGCCTACTACGTGGTGTACAGTAAGCTACGGTATTGGGGGGCGTTGGGTGACCGGGGGTACCGTCGTTCCTTAGGGCGACAAGTTTAGGCAATGAACTGGTGTGGGCTGGTATTTGTATATTGGCACATAGACTAGGGGCAACTGTGGATGGGTATTATTAATGGGCGTAGACTCTCTTACGGATACGGATGCCGTTGTGTCGCTAGGCGGCTGTTGAGGCTTAGCGACGAGAGTATCGCGTAGTTCATCATTGTCCAATTGGAGCTAGCGGATTTGGTCCCCCTTTGCTGACATTTGTTCTTGTAGCAGTAACAGCGTGGCTCACATTTCTGCCATAACTAACTCTTGCGATTAGATTTGTGTAGAAACCCCTAACTTCGCACGATGTGGATAGTGGTTGAAGTCGCATGAACGCAAACGCCGCCAATTGTAGTCCCGCGATTCCTCTCAGGGACAAAAATAAGTGCGCATTAGTTTTGGGCTTGATGCGTTCCACTAGAGGAGGGCGCCACTCAACTCTCTCCGGGTTTCTCCCTTAAAGCTATTTTAGTTTCTTTAAAGGAAGAGGAAGTACTCAAAAAGAAGGTCCTCTCTTAGGTTACCTCCCCTCTTTATTTATAGGGAGGGTTTAACCTAAGAGTACTCTTGCCCACGTGCCATGTATAATTCCTAAGGTACCTCTTCAGGGTCGTATACTTTATATTTCCATGTGGGTAGGGCTTAATGCCCTTTGCCATCTGTTGTGTTCATCGTACCTTTGGGGTCATTAGGAGAGTTTCCTCCTTGGATGTGCTCATCGCTAGTAGGGAGCTTGTCTGACAACCTAAATGGTTGACGCTAGCTGGGGTGCTCCTACGTTTGGTAGGGAGGTCACCCAACGAACTTCTTCCTAGTGGTTAGCGGGAGTATGCTCCTACACCTGCAATCGACGTTGTGCCTACAACCCAGCAACCTGTAATCGGTGTACCTGCAATCGGTAGCAGTTCTTCTACCATTGATATCAGAGTTACAGTAGTTACGGTATACTCCCAGTTAGAGGACAATGGTAAAATATTACATAACCATGGTAAAATAATTGAACAAATTTCAGTGTCTATAGTTAGAGGTAGTACTCTACCACTTGGAGATGGTACTCTACTTCTTGGGTAGTACCAGTTCTCTGCCCCAAAGAAAATTGTGAAACGCAAGCAAGAAGATGAAGGTGATGAGATAGAAGATTCGAAAAGAAAGAAGGTGGCGCTGAGAACCTGGCAAAGAGAACTCCAACAAAAAAATTATAAGATTGAAGAAAAGAAAAAAACTAAGGGAGAAGGCAGAAGAACATGGAAAGAAACACAATACCAATACCAACAAGAAGATCAAGAAGGCAGAAGAAATTGATGTGGCCCTGAAGAAAAAAGTTAAAGGCACGAAGAAAAAAGCTCTTACTGATGAACAATTGGATGATGCCCCCCTAATTATTTTCTAATCCTTAATACCCAAGAAGGGTAATAGAGTACCAAGGAAGAGATGGGCGGCATTCCTAGATCTAAAGTCTGATGAAATTCAATTAACTGTAGAAATTTAATTCAGCAAGTTACCCCTGAAGAGGGATTGGAGATGAAAAAAGTTTTAAAGGTAGAGGATGAAGTTGAAGTTGAAGTTGAGAGGGAAGTGAATTTGGAAGCTATATCTTTTGAATATGGTGGTGATCGTCTAGAGGTATCATCCGCTTATGACATCTTATCATTTATTTTATTTTATATTTGTATTTTAGAACATTGACATTTACTTTATGAACTTTGTCATTTGTTTAGAATTCTGTCATTTGTTCATAATTCTTTGGCATTTTTTTAGGCGTCTTTGTCAATGGAAGATGAGGAACATGAAGCTATTGAAAATGGTAATGAAGATGAGAAAGATAGTGATTATGAGAAAGATGGTGTTGAGAAAACTAAATCTGCTCAAAAAGAGTAACTTCTCATTTTCGTCTATTTATTTTACTATATATTGCATCACTCTTATCATTTGTAGTATGTTTATTTATAGACAAGTACAGACCAAACAGCTATTGTATCTATCGAGGAATAGAGTAAAAAGGAGATGGTTAAAAGTAAGGATGATGATGATGGAACTTCATAGAAAAATCCAGACCCTGTAAATATAATAAAAGAAATGGTTGTTGACTAGACCAATGTATGATGTACTTTTAAAGCAGACCCTGACTAATAAGATTTAATGACATTTCTTATTACTCATTCTCATATAATATGCACATTTATTTTTTAATGGGGTCAAAAATGAATGTCACCTTAAAGAAGAGGCATAAACTAACTGGCGAAGATATTACTGATAGAGACATTTTATTTGCTACTCAAATAAACCTATTGCATGCTCACCTTGACAAGCTTCTTCCTAGAGTGTTATTCAAATATTTTATTCAAAGACCCATCTATCATGATGAGAAAACCAAGTGGACCAAGTCTGGTCACTGAGGAAGGATGAATTATCTGATGAAGATAAGAACTACAACACGAACACTTATAGGAGGATAGGTGAAGACTAATCTGAAATGGGTTATATTGGCCAAATCTGAAATGGGTTATATTTTCCCTCTATATTTAAAAAAAAAGTCATTTTGGGCATCATGAGTTGCTACTAAGTGTGATTAATGGCTCTGAACTCTATTTTCAAGATTCTAAACCCCCCTAAGGAAAGTTGGTGCAAAACAAGAGTTACAAGCCTTAAGAATCCTTTTATATGCATTCCTTATTCTTGGGGCAATCTAAGGAGCCAAAGTATTACTGAAGCATAGTAAGCTACATCAAGTTTCATAAACAAGTTGCAGTATCTCAGGTAGTTCCCCAGTCTCCAAGGAATGACTAAGATACATTCTACACATTCGAGGATGACAGGGCCATTTATAATATAATTCACAGCTACGAGAAGCCCACAAGAAGACTGGCCAAAGTTGAAGCACAAAGGGCAACACAGACCTGCGATCGCGGGCCAACAAACCTTGGCACTACAGGCGTTCGTGGGCCAGTAGAGTTGCTTGGTTCCCAAGTTGTGGGAAAAAGTCTATTATACCCTTTGTACGTCGAATGCATAATAAAAAAAATCTACTATACCCTTTATATGTCGAATGCAAAACACCTTGGAATAGTATGACCTTAAGTATCAGCAATCTTGTATCCCCAATCATCTGCCTGTAAAACTTGGAGTACCTATAGTCAATATAATCTAATTAAACTTGGCGTAGTAGTGCCAAGGATGTTTCTAATGTAAATATACGAGCACGAAAGCTAGATTACTATATGATTACACTAAATTTGAACTAGATCACTACTAAGCTTTAATAAGGTGAAAACTCAACTCTTTCAAAATAAATCAGCTCTACTAACTTATACTAATTAAACATTACACCGCCCTCTTCTTTTCTAACTTAGTTTCCTTGGAGCACTCCTACTATAACTCTAACTACTAATCCAATTAGGAAATTAACCTAGAAAAGCAAAACTGCTAATAACCAACATGGTCTTCGCCAATAGTGCATAAACTTAAAAACATAAAATAAACATAGTTCAAATGGGTGGTAGACAACCCAATTAGGGACATGCCACATCAGTTTTGGTGAAACCAAAGTACTAGAGCTATCAAATTGGTGAATAAGCTGGTTAGGGGTAGCTCTCTTTGATCTACAATAGTTAGCATGCAAAGTCCGAACTCTCTGACATAATCCAGAGTCTAATCTATGTCCCTTCTAAGCGAAACTCACAATTCTGCTCATCATTGTGGCAGCATATAGTAAATATCAGTCTATATTATGTGATGATCGCCCTCTCCATGTCAATATAATTTATGAGTTTGGTGTGCCAAAGGGTATAAACTCGTAGAATTCATTTACTAATCATAGGCTAAAATAACTAGAGAAGTTATGGAAAAATATTATTCCATCCTTGCTAAGTACGGCGGGCTAGAAAAATTGGAAAACATCTGGGATCTTCAAACATAGTGTCACCGGCATACTCAATTAAGAACGCACAAGCTAACTCCATTATTCAAATGCCAATTGTTTTGGCCTCAGATGCTTCAATTGTCGATTAGAGTCTTGAGCAAAAGGTTGCACCTATAGAGGTTCTATGTATTAGAGGTTAATCCTTTTCCACTAGTGCTAATAGGCAGCATAGGGGAAGAAGCACTACACCTAGGAATCAACAACACAAAAACTTTGTTATAAATTATCTTCTTTCCTTATTGGGATCGAGGCTAAAAAGAATGGTTGAGGCAACAAATATCCATCTCGTTCGTACTTTGGATACCAATGTAACCATCGAAGACCGTTGAAGTGACTAATTCCTGGAAATAAGGGTGTTAAGAACAAAGAAATTGTTAGAGCTACTTTTTCTATCTAACACCAATACAATTGGTGTTAAGAGAAAAGACCTTTTGTAGGGGGGTTGGCTAGATATTTATTAAAAAAGTGCTAGTCCCTGTCAGTTCATAATGCAAATATTTCAATATTTTTTGATTCCATGGATCATATGGATCATTATCCACAAAAGGGAGGAGCCACATGAGGTGAAAATCTCATGTATAGTTTTGCAACAGGTATTCTTTGAATATAATAAATGACCGTAATGGATGTCAGCCCAATTCGATGAAAATGAGATAAAAAATAAAATGCAAGTCAATTTGGAGAAAAGGGAACTGTGAAAAATAATAACTCCTAAATTTTGATTTTCCTCCCAAGAAGCATTAAGTTTTACTTCTACAGCCAAGACTCAAGCACCCCCAAACTTGCATTAAATTTCTTGCAAAGCTAGTTGGGAGCTAAATAATTCATTTGCTGACAAGGTCTAAAAAAATTTGAACTTTCTTTTGGTTCAAAATTCGCAAGATATGGTTTCAGACGGTGTCCGCTTACTTTGAAAGTAGTCCCATTTTTAGGGTTCTTTATTTTCACAACACGATCATAACTGTAAATGAATTTTGCCATCCAGATCGTAATTTCCCATGGAAGAGACACATACTTGAATTATAGAGTAAAATTTGTGGGGAATGCGCTTATCGTGAATGATCTTGGTCTTTTTCCTTCTATACTCATATGACTATTGTTGCAGTTCTTCTAACTCTTGTAATGTGGCATGTGTCTTGATCCCGCTCATGACATGCTGAAGTTAAACATACGCGTGGCCTAATATGCTTTATGTTGTAATTCTACTCGATATTACGCTTTTCTGAACACAAGGAGAAATTGTGGCATTCCTCTAAGTATTATAAAGGCATTCTATATTCCTAGAAAACGGCATTTAGCCGACTTGCCCAATCTTTTCTATTAGGTCAAAGTGATTTTTTCCAAAATTCCCTTGATTTCTGTGTTAGATAGTTATACTTGACTACATGTTTTGGGTGAAATGGCGTTGCTACTTTATGGGCTATTGAATACTTCATCATGAAACTTGTAAATACTTTGTTACAAAAGTGTGACCCTTCGTCTGAAAAGATTGTTCGTGGCTGTGACGCCCTACCGAACGCTGGACAAATCTACCTTGGATATATGTTCTCTATAACTTAATAAAGCTGTACACCAAGTTTTGTTAAAAACGGAATTGGTTAAGGGGGCAAGAAGTGCAAGTACATTTCATCTCAAGTTTATATGTTTAATTATGGAAACTAGTTATTTAATTAGTAACTATATTAAGGAGGAACCTTGGTCCAAACATCCCTATGATAAAGTAAGCTTAAAGGTTTGGTCATCTTGGACCCTGGCTCATGGCCTATCTACAAGGAATAGTCATGAGTTCTCCTTAGCCTAGGGAAGGCCAAGAGACATTGCCTCGCAATGCGAGTCACTTTTCCAAATAGGGCTTAATAGGGAGACATTATGCTACCGCTATGCCCCACAAGCCAACCGAGACGCACCGCCCCTTATAGATGGACTATGTAACCAGTTTAGGCTCGTCGCCCCTTGATAAAAACATCATTTATCTAAAACCTGGCATATTAAGCTATCAAGATCCGTTACAGGACATGTGCACTATTCGTACCTCGCGCCCGTCACGAGAGATTATGCTGCAGGGATTATTGAGGGAAAATTCAGCATTATTGCCTATAACGAATACTTATTCGATGACCCCTCACGAGTATCCAGGATTATCTGGATGCTGCTCTAGCATCAGTGGCTCTATTCTACTGGCGCCGCCATGCCCAGTGAAGATGACTTGTACATGCCAGCCGCACGTGCATGTGCGCCGCACGACCTCTTATTCCATTGTGCTCCGGGTACTGTAGTGACAGACCCTAGCAGGGTTTTGATAGATGGTATTAGAGCTAGGCTAATTTTTTCTAGGATTTCCAGAGCGTAGATGGTTATGCCCACGTCTATCAAGGCCGGTCATAGTTGACCCAGCTTATCAGATCTTGTTAGAGCAGATCAGAGTGATAGTTCTTGAGTTTATAGTACGGGATACCTACTTAACTTTTGTTTCCTTCAGAGCCGTAGTTTCTCCGTACAAATGATCCAAGAACCATTGTGAATTCTTGTAGAGCAGGTTGCCTACATGTCAGTTGATATTAGAAGTGAGTGAAAGGCTCCATATATGAGCGCGAGATTGCTCAAGTTAAGTGTGCTTTGGACAATGATGCTAAGAGGAAGGACGGATATTTGAGTTGGATGTGGTGACCTGTATCATTTGTTGTCTTAAGAAGGCTGGTTAGTATTGCAGATGCTTTATGAAGAATAGTAGTAGGGTGATCTAGCAGGTCATTATTTGCATTCGATCTGCATAGGCACTGTGAAGTATAGTAACAGTTATGATTAAAGATGATGCCCCTCAGTAGAGATTGATATGGCCTGTGTTTTATACCAAGTACTTATGTATGGAAGCCGCGAAGCTTGGTTTGGTTAGAATTCATTAGTGTCTATAGAAGATTGAAGAATCCTGGTTGATACTCGGTCTGATTGTCTTGAGTTGGACACAGAGACGTTCTGGAGGCGAGCGACATGATCAAAAATTGAAGCGGCAAGAAATAGAAGATGAAGACATGGTTTGAGTTCTGAGTTTGCACAAAGTGATATTTGTCAGTGTTGACATCGAGGGCAGAGTTTCTCTTGGTTACACAACATGAACCACGATCCCCAAGTTGGGTTGTCACTTATCTGTAGTTTGTCACAAGTTACACGGGACACTGCTTTGCCCACTCTAAAAAGGCAAGAAGTTCGAGTGATGCTTATTCTCTGGCTCCATAGTTAAGATTCAGGTTTGTCGTCGGACGAGTTCTCTTGCCGAGTTGATCCTTGTTGTTCCACTAGATGGTTCTGGATTGTTTCGAGCTCACAAATTGGTAAAGACTCACGTTTTCGAATGGCAGTAAGTTACATGGTTGTCGCAAAGCAAAGTTGAGTTATAGTCAGCTGTGCGGGTTACCTCAGACATGATCTCAAATTGAGGAATGCTCATGGATGAAAGATCATGAGCATAATTGGATAGTTTTCCCAATTCCTTATCACATGGTGGTTGGTGGTAGGGTGAGATTCTCGTACCTCTTTGTATTGATGGGGTGTCTTTAGAAGACCATATCCCAAGGACCGGCAAGAGTTGGTTGCATTTGTAGAAGGTATTTTAGAGGCAGAGAGTGGCTGCACTTTAGCTTAAAGATGATTCCAACGGTATGAAGGTTGATCTCCGCGAGGTTGATAGTAGCTGGAAGTGGCAAGCCAACGAGCTCAGGGCAACAAGTGCAGTGGTAGTATTTTGTGCCAGAATTCCTCAAATTACTCAGGTTGAGTTGGGATGAAGTTATGAAAGAACGCTTCAGCAGTCAATCAGTTATTTATAACAACTTTGTTCTCGACGAGAACGTCGAGCTTATCGAGTGTGGGGGAAAAAACTGTAAGTTGTGATGCGGGTTCTAGCAAGGATAATTACTACCAAAGTTTAGCAAGTAAAGATGCCAGTGTTAAGTCCTCTTTGAAGAGCGAGGCAGATTGGAGTCCTCCGTAGTTGAGAGACCTTGGTGATGCCAGAGTAGCGATCATAACTAAGAGTCTTTGGTGATGCCAGGGTAGTGATCACCCTTCCTGCAGCCGAGTTAGGTACAGATACCATTTATTGCTCAATAGGTTTGATGATGAGGTACTGCGAAGTTGGTAGAGCAGAATGTTGCCGCACAGATAAATGTTTCATTGGTTTTCCAAGTTTGCACAGGACGCCTTTATGGCAAACATCGATTGTCAGCTTGCAGTAGGGTCAATCAGAGTTCCCATGCCTTGGTGGGCTACTGCGATGGTTTTGTTGGCAGTAGGACAAGGGTGTTCGTACCTTGTTGAGAGTATGCTACCATCTAGGAGCTACCTTCCCTCGCCCAAGTGAACAATGAGTGCTAGTTTAGCTCTATTTGGGTAAGGCAAGAGTACCGCATCTTGATCTTATGTTCCAGATGTTCCTTAAGAAGGGAAAACACTATTTGAAGACCCTTGCAAATTTAGTTGAAAGGGTAGTCATGAAGTTTTAAAGCACGGCAGGTATTCTGCAGCAGGTAAGGAGAGTTTACCCTTAAGTTTTAGCAGACTTGCTCTTTACCACTCACAGAAGAAGAGTGAAGTTGAAGCTGAGATTCACAAAAGATTAATCTCTCGAGCAGGAAAGGCTTGGTACGACTCAAAAGAAGAGCGCGCCGGTGTGACTCAGAAGGAAGCACACCTTTTGGATGGGATTGTAAAAATTCTTGTCGGGCTGTCCGGAGGAGACGTCAGGTTTGTCGAATAGAGTGGCATTCCAAATGTTTCAGGGGAGAAGGTGTTTTGCGGTAAGATGCAGCGCATTTCAGAGGGCGCGATGCTAGGAAGCACCGCCCATATATTTATTAGAAGGCTAAAGGCCACAGGATAGTATCCAGAAGAGAAGGCAGACTTCAGAGTTTGAATGATGCGCCAGTCACTAACAGACTTTAGCTAGAAAGGCCGAAGAACAAGATTCAGTCGTGAAGAGCGCAGTTGTCGGCATCGAGACTAGCCATTCGGTTTAGTATCTGCTAGTGTAGAAGAATGTGTAGTACACTAAACTTAGTGTGGGATAGAGTTTGTATCTTGAAGATGCAAAAGATTAAATCCTTACAGAGCCGTGTTGAAGAAAGGTTTTCAACGAGGACGTCAAAATTATTTTAAGTGTGGGAGGGTGTGACGCCCTACTGAACGCTGGGCAAATCTACTCAAGCATTTTGAGTTCTGACCTTGGATATATGTTCTCTATGACTTAATAATGATGCACACCAAGTTTTGTTAAAAACAAAATTGGTTAAGGGGGCGAGAAGTGCCAGTACGCTTCATCTCAAGTTTTGATGTTTCTTTTTGAAAACTAGCTATTTAATTAGTAGCTATATTAAGGAGGAACCATGGCCCAAACCTCCCCATGAAAAAGTAATCTTAAAGGCTTGGTCATCTTGGACCCCGGCTCATGGGCTATCTACAAGGGATAGTCATGAGTTCACCTTAGCCTTGGGAAGACCAGGAGACCTTGCCTCGCAATGTGGGCTACTTTTCCAGATAGGGCTTAATAGGGCGCCGCTATGCTGCCGCTATGTCCCACGAGTAACCCATTATGCACCGCTCCTTATAGATGGACTATGTAACCAGTTCAGGGTCGTCGCTCCTTGATATAGACATTATATATCTGGAACCTGGCATATTGAGTTGTCCTAATCTGCTATAGGGCATGTGTGCTATTCGTAACTTGTGCCCGTCACAAGCAATTACGCTGTAAGGATTATTAAGGGTACCTTCAGCTTTGTTGCCCATACCAAATACTTATTTGATGACCCCTCACGAGTATCTAGGATTATCAAGATGTCGCTCTAGCATATGTGGCACTACTCTACTAGCGCTGCTGTGCCAAATGAAGATGGCCTGTACATGCCAGCCGCACGTGTATGTACACCGCACGGCCTCATATTTTACTATGCTCTGGGCACTGTAGTGACAGACCTGAACTGGGCCGTGACACTGGCAAACCTAGAGAATATATTTTACTAAAGGAATTTCACTACAACTTGATGACCGATAGCTTTGGATGTAATTGCCTCAACCCATTTTGAAGCATAATTATCAACTACTAATATATATATATATATATATATATTTATTTATTTACTTTTAGGCTAGTTTTTTATAGGGATCCGCAACCCTAAGTCTCCAACCCCATGAGGTTTTGAACCCACGACCTCTCACTAGGTGGAGAGGTACTACCACCACTGGGCCAAGAGCCCAATGGTTACTAAAATATATATAGATGTATCCCTCTGGACCCAAAGCCTGTAATGGTTATGACGTGATTACTTTAAATACGGAAGCGAGATTCGATGAAGATCACGTTGTATTTGAGAGTTAGAGAAAACTAAGGTTTCAACTAAACAATCTATGAAACAAATAACCTAGACCTCCCCTTTTATAGAACACAAGAGAGTTCGAATTAGGAACCCTGATTCTAATTGAAAGGAAATTCAACTTAAATTGGGAAACTGTTAATAGCTCACATTGGACCTCGCCAACGGAGCTTAAGCTAAATCATAAAGCATAAAATAAACATAGGTCACACGGTGGGTATACGATCCTATGAGGGATGTGTCACATCAGGTTCCATGAAATCTATTCTTCTTTAATAAAAATAAATCCAAAACAGGGATGTTATTCAAATGAATTTGGTTTCCAGAAGAGATATTATATATTCTTTGGCAAAGGTCACGAGTAATACATAATGTGTACGCATCTTTGAATGGATATTGCTGAACCTTTTTTGTTGGCCTCTGTTCCAAAATGCCCTCCACAAGTGTGGTTATGGCAGAATGTAAGAACAATGTTTATCTTCTCGAATGGGATATATATATCTTAGTATAACTTGATCTACCCTGAATTTGTATAGGTATGAATCATCCCATGGATATTGTTCGACTTTAGACAGGAATTTAGATGTCTTTTTTTCGAGTCCAATGTTCAAGTACACGGTTAGTGCCAATATAGTTTACGATATCGGTGTACCATGGCAGTGCGGTGACTATCATGAATTTTTCATCAGGAAATGTTTTTGTAATATGTACCTCGTTGTTCTCTATCAATATTCATGATTGATGATCGGCTACAATGTATTTTAACGATAAATTATTGAAGTAGCAATATCCACCCTATTAGTGTCTATTTTTTACATCTTTCTTAGCCAATAGGTATTTTAAGGCCGCATGATCAGTGAGTACTATGATTTTAAACCAACAAGGTATGGCTGAAAAAAAATTAGTGCGTAGGCAGCTACTAAGAGCTCCTTCTCGTGGTAGAGTAGTTATGATGTTCATCACATAACATGCGACTCGCATAGTGCAAGACGTGGGGCTTGTTTTTAGTTTTCTATCCCAATACTATTCCAATGGCATAGTCAGATGTGCCACACATTAGTTCAAAAGGGTGGTTTCAATCAGGTAGTATAATTATGGGTGCAAAACTTAAAAAAAAAAAAAGTTTTATGAAGGCTCACAGGAAATCCTTGTTAGAGATAGACTCGCTTTCTTTGTTGAACATAATACTTAGGGGATGTGCAATATTACTGAAGTCTTTGATGTATCTCCGGTAGAATCCTACATGACCTAAGAATGATCAGACTCCCTTGACAGTCGTTGGTGGAGGTAAGTTTGTTATAATTATAGTTTTTTCTTTATCTACCTAAAATTTATCGTTTGAGAGCCGATGACTTAATGAAATTTCTTCACGTGCCATAAAGTGGCATTTCTCTCAATTTAATACTAGGTTAAAATTTTCACACTGGTCTAACACCTGCTCCAAGTTGTGTACACATTCATCGAATGATTTCCGATGAACTAAAATTGTTAGTGAAGAATCCTACAGATTCTTTAACCATGTCAGCAAATATCTTCATTGAGCATTGCATCATTTGAATGACATCTTTCTGAAAGCATATATCTTATAAGGACATGTGAATGTCGTTTCCTCATGGTTTTCCGGAGCAATCGAGATTTTGCTAGCTATACACTGTATATCCATCTTGAAAACAATAATGGCTCTTACCCGTCATTCGCTACATAATTTGGTTGATGGCAGCAAAAGGGATTTACTCTTTTCTGGTAGTTGTGTTAAGTTTTCAGCAATTAATACACACTTGCCATTTTGTTATGTTCCTAGCTGGAATTAATCCTTCAAACTCATTTTCAGGTGAAGCTAGATATAATTTATGTGGTTTCACTTGAATGGGACTAACCTATTTACTGTCTGAGATGGCTTATATTACATCTACATTTAATAACTTAAGGATTTCCCTTTTGACCACTTCCATCATAGCTAGATTTTACCTTTTTTGCATTTCTCTCATCCACTTTTTTTCAACCACTAAATGGATATGATGTTGGCATAGCGAGTGTTTAATCCCTTTTAGATCGACTATGCCCCATCCCAGGGCTGATTTGTGTATAGAGAGAATGTCTAACAATCTTTGTTCTTGTATCTTAGGGATTTTTGAGGAAATGATAGCTGGGAGGGCTTCCTTCTCTCCAAAATATACATATTAAAGATGCTTACGGAGTTGCTCAAGTTTTAGCTTAGGATGTATCAGTATGGATGGGAGTGAAGTGATGAATGATTGTTCTAAATGTTGTGTCCCATTGCCCCCGTTATCCTTCTTGATAGTGGGTGTCGCATCTAGTAGAAAGTTTACTTCTCTAATCGGACCATTGATGCCAAATTCTTGATTATACCGAAATTAGGAAGATATCTAAATGGTCATTTGACCAAATGAATGGAAATTCCACATCCACCAGAGTGTTTATTAAATTAATTTTTTTTAAACTGCCTTTATCGCATAACTACTAGTTGTAGACATTCAGGGTAGACTTGATATCCCCCAATGTTAAAAGTTAACATCCCAGAGGGGCAATTTGCTATTATATGAGCAGTGAAAGAAAGGTCTACCTAGAATAATAAGGTTTTCCTTACAATTTTCTGTGTTTTCATCTATATCCAAAATAAAAAGTCAACTGAAAGATCCGTCGACTCTGATATAAATGTCTGTGAGCATTCCTCGTGGGTATTTTATTGATTGATCGGCTTCACCAAAATCCTAGCTGCCAGACTTAGACCCCTCCTTAAAAAACTCATTTCCCCTACCCAGAACGCGTTCATACCCGGGCGACAAATCTTTGACAATATCATTTAGGCCCAAGAAATTCTTACTACCCTCAAGAAAAAGAAAGGGGCTTCTAGCTATATGGCAGTTAAGCTGGACCTGAGTAAAGCCTTCGATTGAGTAGAATAGAGTTTCCTGGATGACACCTGAAAGCCATGGGCTTCTGCGAGAAATGACGAGGATGGATAAATCAATGCATTTCCACCACCACCCTCTCTTTTAACCTCAACGGGACTCTGTACGGCCTCCTAAAATCAGGGCGCGGACTCCGATAGGGTGACCCACTCTCTCCTTCTCCTTTCTTTATATGCTCTAAGGTTCTCTCATGCATCATTCTCAACAAAGAGCTCAAAGGTAACCTTCACGGTATTAAGACTGCCAGAGGCAGTACTCCCATCTCCCATCATCTCTTTGCCGATGACTGTTTTATTTTCTGTAAAGCAAATCTCAACGAAGCTGGTGCTCTAAATGACGCCTTCACTACCTTCAAACAAGTGTCTGGCCAAGAGATAAATATGAGTAAATCATGCATCCTGTACAGCAAGAACTGTCACCACCGGCATCACAAGCTCATCCAGAACCTCCTCCATATTAAAAAAGATACTACGGGTGATAAGTACCTTGGAGATCCCTTTGCTTTTGACCGATCTAAGAACCTCAACTTCCAAGATATCATCTCTCGTGTTTCTAGTAGAATCGAAAGCTGGAAAGCCAAGAACCTTTCCCAAGCCGGAAGACTTACCCTGATTAAAGCTCTTAACTCAGCAACACCATCCTACCAGATGCCCATCATCCCCTTCCCTGTCAAGACTTGCAAAAATTTGGACTCTATCAACGCCAGATTCTTGTGGGGCACGAATTAGGATGGAAAAAGCAAACCCCAGCTCATCAAATGGAAACATCTATGTCGACCCCGTAAGCTTGGAGGCTTAGGAATTTGCAAAGCCAGTCACCATAACAAAGCCATTATGGCCAAACTCTTCTGGCACCTTATCAAAGAGCCAGACAAACTTTGGGCTCATAACTTGATCACCAAGTTCACACCTAAAAACTCTCCTATGATTGCCACTGCTCAATCAGCCGACTCCCGGATCTGGAAAGGTATCATCAAGGCCAGAAAACACATTTGGCCGGAGCTTAGATGGCACATAGGCGATGGGAAAAGCGTGGACTGCTGGCTGGAGCCCTGGATTCCAGGCATACCGTATGGGCGGCCAGCGGGCCCGGCTCCTCTCAACCGCTCGTCACTCGGGTCACTAACCTCATCTGTCCTAACAGCCGCACCTGGAAGCATCATCTGGTTTATGCCATGTTCCACAATTACATTGGCGACATCATTACCTCCATCCCACTCAGCAGGTACCCGTCAAAGGATGCACTCAGATGGAAACAGGAAATGAACGACATTCTCACGGTCTGATCGGTGCACCACTACTCCATCCTTTACCAAGACCGGTAAGACAATGAGAGTAATGCTGAGACGAACGAGGGGCCATCGTGGGACCACATTTGGAATATGCCAGTACCCTTCTGTATCCAATTCTTCCTTTGGAAAGCCATTCGAGATGGCATCCCGACAAAGACAAACTTATGGTATGGTGATAGCGACTGGGATACCTGTTACCCTAGATGCGGAGTGGAAGCTAAGACTACCACGCACGCCCTTTTCTTTTACACCAGAAATCATGAATTCTGGTCTAATTATGCCCTCACTCTCGACATGAGGAACTGGCGATACTCGGACTCTGTTCGTCAAATCATCCAGCGCTGTGTCCATCTAAAAGGTGGTACGATGAGCCTTCCTACTTTCTACGATACTCTCAGCACTATCATGTACGTCAACCAGATAAGGAAGGATCCAGCGGAAGCACTCAAAAAGGCTAAGCAGTATCTCATTTCTCAGGACCAAACCGTCCCCCCTTCTTCCCGGCCTGCTCGGGTCTCATCACCTCTCCAAGCTTTCGAAGGGTGGCATGTTATAAGCGTGGATGCCTCCTGGACCAAACCTAACACCCCCGGAGGCACGGGTTTCACTATTAAATCTTACACAAATATTCTCCTTTGTGCAGGTCATGACTCCAAGTAGGTAGCCGATCGAGAAGAGGCAGAGGCCATCTCCATGATCCGAGGGATCAAAGCAGCTCTTAGTTTGGGGTTGGACAGAGTTCTCCTCCTTACATATTGTCAGCGACTGGTACGATCCTTCAGAGGCAGCTCCGATGACCTTTCATGGGGGGCCCTCACCCTTGCCCCGGATTTGAGAGCTCTAGCAGCTTGTTTTACTAACTTTTTTCATGGGGTGCATCTTCCCCCATTTTGGTTTTTGCCGTACACGAGCAGGCTTCAATGCTTGTTAACTCTGTTATTCCCAGCCATTAGGCTGTTCTTTATGATATTCTACTTTGCTTAAAAAAAATAAAATTAATCGATCGGCCATTTGAAGAATTATAATTGTTGGTTTTAGTTCTCCTATCCCTAGTTATCGATATAATGATTAAGGAAATACATTGATACTTACCCCCAAATCTAATATTGCTTTGTAAATCCCATCCTTGCCAATAGTGCATGGGATAATAGGACATCCAAGATTCTTATGATTGGGGGGTGTTATGTTTTCCATAAGGGAAGCTTTCTTGTGTATATGTAGTCTTCACTTTCTCGTGCATGCTTCTTTTAAGAACTTGGTCTATAAGGGTATCAACCGCATTGCCTTCTATAGTAGAATTTTTATATGGACATGGTTGAAGGTGTCCAGTAGCTCAACAAAATTTGGATTCATTTACTGACACCAAAGTCCTTGAGGATTTGCTGATAGGATCTTAGTACACAAAGAAATTTCAGTTTCACGTTTTGATTATGCCGAGGACTGATCAGTTACAGGATGAGTTTATACCATAGATGCATCAGATGGCCTTGTTACCTGGTCATCCACCATTGAATCATTCATAAGTAGTACCTTAGAAGGGTAAAAATTGTAGTAGCCTACTCGCAGCCTTCCAAGACTAGTCGAATACTAGAAGGCTACATCGAAGCCTACAAGAGACTCAAAGCCCAACAAACAAACAAAATAGCCAAAGGTGTATGAGTTCTTCGAAGTCTTCTATGACTAATCGAACACTCGAAGGCCGCTTTGAAATGTACTGCAGCAGTCGAAGCCAAAGATAGTCGGTCAGCATCAGAACCCAACACAAGCTCCCAAGGGACTTCGACCATATTAGTGTATGGTCGAAGGCAGACATACCTAACAGCCAGCTCACCAGACAGCACAGTGAAAACAAGTTGCTAGATAGCAACAGTGTCAAAACCAACTTCACGTACAGGACAACTGCCCTTAAAGAAATACATGTGATATGACCTCGTATTGTAACTCACCCTTTCCCATCTCCTATAAATAGGAAGGGAGAAACACTATGAAGGGGTTAGGAAAACTCCGCCCAAACCTTCTCCAATATCAACAACCTTCGAGCATCTACAAATCCTACTTGATTCCAACTATGATCTAATCCATATATACAATCTTCTATTTAAATCCTCGCTAGAGATTGTGGAGAATACCCATTCATAGACTCCACGCAGCTATGTTAGCACAGTAATCCTTCTTATTTTTGTCATATATATTTGTTAAAACCTCTAGTTGAAGATAGTCCTCAAGGTATAAGAGTGTGATCTCCCCATTACGAAATCACGCCCCTCTATTTAGCGTTGTCTTTATTATACCCACCACCTCCTATTCCTTCATCTTTCATACTATGGCCATATCCAATGAACCCTACCCTTCGTTCCACCTCTGTCATTATCAAAACCTCCGCTGACGGCATCGCAGCCCAACTTGCCCTTATTAGCCTACAATTCACTCACATAGAAGTGCACCACACTAATCAGCTTCGCCTTGAGCACGTGGATCGACTTCAGGAGCATAAGGCTGAATGGCAGCGCCGTTTAGGCAACATTGATAGACAACATCAATCTCTCGATGAACTATGTCATACGGTTTGCGAACTTCAGCAAGTATAGACCCAGGACACCCCTATACGTTCCCGGGCCTCTGTCTCTCGCGCATCTCAGCCTGCGCATGCATCGGCTATACCCCAAAACCTAGGTCCCTGCAGTCCTCCTTGGTATCGAAGGTGCCCCTACTACCGTGCCTGCCAGTTTGATTTACCTCAGTGTCCCCATCATAGAGGATTCGTCGGACATAACTTTTCAAAACTCTCGACATTCCACAAGTTACCACACTCAGGAATGCCTTGGAGAACGCAATTCCGAGCACCCCCCACCCCGCAACCCTACCACCCGCGTCCACAACATTCTCCCCCTCAACCCACCTACCTCAACCAGCAAGGGCTCGACAAAAAAATCCATGCTGCCATTCACATCAACGCGAGCCCGACCCTAAACTCTTGGAGTCGATTAAATAACCCAATATGCCCGAAACTCTTCACTGTCGAGGTGCCTCCCAACTTCCATACCCCTAAAATTTGCAAATACTGTAATACAAACTCACAATCCTACGTCCTCGAATTCCAAAATGCTTTAAGTCTACACTCCATAGTCGATCACATCTTGTGTCGCATGTTTCCTATCAGTCTTACTGGCAGCTCTCTCAGGTGGTACCATAGTGTCCCTAATGGTCTATTTGAGGCTTCGAACAACTTTCAAGCTTATTCATCTCTCATTTTGCCTTTATTAAAGACAATAAATTCCGAGTAGATGCCCTTTTAAACATTTGAAAAGTACCAACATAAATGCTTGAAAACATCACCAAGCGTTTCCTAAATGAATTGTGCAAGGTCAAAAACATCGATTGCGTGAACGCTATCCTCGCCTACACAAATGCCATGCCCAACCACAACTGCGTCAAAGACTATATTGTTCTTCAAAAGCCACGACCCCTCGAGGAGATGCTATCCAAAGTCAATGGATACATCGACCTCGAATGTCTCTGCGAAATTAATCGCCAGGGACAAGCCTCTACCACCAACCATAACAGACCTCGGCCACCAAGCACACCCATGGTCGCTCTAGTTACTAATGGGATCGATAACCGCAAACGCCCCCAGTTTGATGCTCAATCCACTGAGCCCCACAAAAAACATCCCATGCCTGTTCTACCTAAACTCACCGCTCCCATCAATACCCTCCTCAGAATCATCCTGGTTGATCCTATCTGGAAAACTCCCTTCCCCATTGGGGTCAGAAAGGACGAGACCTACTGTCAGGGCCACAAATGTAACTGCCACCCTACAAATAAGTCATATGCTTTACAATATTCACTTGAGATGATTCTTAAAGCCGGCCACTTGTACCAATATGTTGTCAACCTCCCTGGCTACCTAGATGGGTCGTAACTTAAGCCCCAGCCAGCTATGAATACCAGCCCAGCCAAAGTAAACATCTTCCAACCCCACCTAATCAAAGTAAACAACATCAATAGAGGCCACACCCGAAGCAAGCGGAAGCGGGTCGAAGAATGTTGTAAGCTTACCTAACAGCAGAAATTACAAGTCCACCTACCCGAATCTAGCCACCGCCCTCGACCCAAAAGTATATCCTTCATCTCTTATGACATCTTCCACATTTGTTTTTCCCATTCAGACCCTTTAGTCATCATGATTAAAGTCAAGCACCTCGTTCTCCACACGATGCTCATCGATACAGGCAATACAGTCGATGTACTTTTCCTTTAGACAATCTGGGCTATGTAAAAGACAGATCTAATTACACTCGCCGACATCGAAATGAAAGGTTTCAATGGCTTTACAAAGATCGTCGTCGGCCAGCTTAGCCTCCCTGTCACCACTGGCCCCAATACCTTTCAAACTAATTTCCTCGTCATTGACAAATTTTTAGAATACCTTGGCATTCTTGACCATAATTGGCTTTATGCTATGAAAGTCATACCTTATACCTACCACCAAACACTGCCATTCACTACCCCATGCGGTACATGGAGCATAAAAGGTTTGCAGCGCCTAGCTTGCTCGTGCGAGCATCCCTAAATTGATCTTACGAGGAAACTGGTGAAGCCATAAGAATCACTGTATATCTATCTCCCCAACACTTTGATCTCTTCTACTACACCTGTCAAACCAACATTTTACATTGAACTCGATGGCCCTGGTTGAGGTACATTTATTGGCAGTTTCTTGGATGACGACAAAAGACTCAAGCTTACCACTTTCCTTCGAGACAACAAAGATGTCTTCGCATGGTCATTCCATAAAATGCCCGACGTCGACCTCACCCTCACATGCTACCGACTTGACATCAGCCCCAAATCTAAAGCTGTAAAATTGAAGAAACATAGTTTGGCGCTGAGGATTCGAGGCGTAGTGAATCTCGAGGTCGAAAATTACCTAACTACTAGGTTTATACTCGAAGTCAAGTTCGTCGAATTGATCTCAAACATCGTTGTTGTACACAAAAAGAATGGCAAGATCCGAATCTGCATCGATTTTACTGATCTCAACAAACAGACACCGAAGGACAACTTCCCTCTCCTGATCATTTTAGTACTTCTGGATACTAATGCCTGCCCATGATGGATGTGATTTCGGGTTACAATCAGGTACCTCTTCTCCCTGATGATTAACTTAAAACTATTTTTATCAGAGAACAATGGCATTACTGTTTCAATGTGATGCCCTTTGTACTCAAAAATGTGGGTGCCACTTACCAGCGCTTTGTTACCACAATATTCAAACCTTTGCTTGGCAAGCCAGTTGAAATTTATATCAATGACATGTTGTACAAAAGTCTCCACAAACATTCCCATATACAAGACCTGACTGAAGTCTTTCTAATCCATCGATTGTACAATATGATATTAAACCCAGACAAATGCCAATTCGGTATTTCCTATGGAAAGTTCCTGGGTCACCTCATTAGGAAACAATGCATCGAGATTGACCGTGCCCAAATTTGTGCCCTTATCGATATGCCTTCTCCCTTAACCAAGAAAGATGTCCAAAAAGTAGCAAGCGAAATGACAGCCCTTAACCGCTTTATTTCAAAATCCTCTGGCCGTTATGCTTGGTTATTCTTCTTATTGCGCGACCAAGGCGTTCATAAGACCAAGAAGAAGAATCCCAAAGTTAATTAGACACCTGAATACAAACAAGCCTTTCTCAAACTCAAAACTTATCTTGGTCAACCGCCTGACATGAGTACCCCAGCCGAAGGCAAAATGTTTCCCTTTATCTTGCAGTCACTGAAGAGTCTATCAGCTCGGTTCTCATCCGAATAGAAACGGGTATCGTGAAACCTATCTACTTTGATAGCAAAACTCTAACACCAGCTGAAATACAATATACCAAACTCGAATGACTGCTCCTTATTTTCGTCTACACTTCTCGAAAGCTCAAACCGTACTTCCAAGCACACCATATACGTGTCATCACTTGTTACCCCCTTTGAGAAATCCTCACCAAGAAAGATAAATTCTGATTGGTCTAGAAATGGCCCATCTACCTCGGTGAACACTATATTTTTGAGAAATAGGTATCCCAAAAAGGTCAGGAAGTTGTTGGCTTCCCGGATAAAGGCATTGACTAGGTAGAACACGAAGATGATCTACCCGAAGATCAGCTCGAACAGAATGACCCCTGGAGCCCTAACACAAGATGGCATCTCTTTACAAATGGATCTGCAAGACCAAACAGTTCAGGGATAGGTATCATCCTGGTCACGCCTTCAAAGAACCGAATCGATAAGGCCAACAAGTTAAACTTTGAATGTACCAACAATGAGGCTGAATACGAAGCTTTAATACATGGCCTCCATCTAGCCTGCAAACTTTGTGCCACCAAACTAGCCGTATTAACCAATTCACAGCTCGTCCAGCCACAATATACTCGCAAAAGCCTGGCGAATGGTCGAATGGCTTAGTATGCAGTACTCGTTCGTCAGCACATGGATCATTTCCCTAAAAAATCATCAATAACAGATTACCCTCGAGGTAAAAATAGACATGCCGATGTCGTCGCTTACAGATCCCAGCCATGTTAGGCTAGTCAAAATCTCGAGCACTCAATAATGAAGTACTTGGACCCCCAAGTATCAACCATATAGAAATCAATACTATCAATACTGGGGATGAGAGTCTCGATCTAGAAGACTGGCGTATACCATTCCTTGCATACTTCAATAGTTCTACTGTACCAGAGGACATAAAAACAAAAATGATCGTTATTTGATAACTACCAATGGTGCACCATTGTCAAGGGCAGTTTATACCAAAAATCACCAAACGGAGTATACCTTTGTTATATATACCAGCAAGAAGCAGCAATTATCCTTACTAAACTTCACGAAATCAATTGTGGCTCCCACACTCCCGGCCAATCCATGGCTATCTGTACAATCACATAGGGTTTGTTCTGGCCGAATATGAAGAAATATGCTGAAGAGTATGCGAAGCAATGCTACAAATGCCAGTGCTACGCCTAAGACATTCAAAGCCCCTTACAAGAGCTTTACTGCAGCAAAAGTTGTTTGGCCATTTGAGAGATGTGCCATCGATCTGGTAGGCCTTTTCCCCAAGGCTTCAAGCAGTAGAGAACATATCTTAGTCGCCACAAATTATTTCACTAAATAGGTCAAAGTCGTGCCTTTATGTCGAACAAGGGAAGAAGAATTACCAAGTTCCTCTGGGAAAATATTATTTCCCGCTTCGGCTACCTACATATGATTCAATGCGACAACGGTCTACAGTTTATAGGGAACAAGGTTTGAACTTTCCAAAAAAAATACAATATTATCCTCTCCCCATCCACACCTTATTACCCGCAAGGGAATGGTCAGGTCGAAACAATCAATAAAACTATAGTCGATGGTCTTCATAAATGCGTCGATGAGAAGAAGGGGTATTTGGGTTCAAGAATTTCAATATGTACTCTGGGATTACCGCACCACACCACGAAAAGTGACAGGTTGTACTCCTTTCCTCTTAGCCTACGGTACCAAAGCAGTCTCTCTAAAAATCATATAATAAAAGGGTTTGACCACCGGGTTTTGACATAGGTGATTTGGTACTTTGTCGAGTCACCCCCTCCTCTAAACCTGGCAATCCCGACAAGTTAGTCGAATCATAGGAAGGAGCATATGTGGTATATGACAAAACAGACAAAGGATTGTACTACCTTATGAATGAAGCCAAGGAACCTTTACCTAACCCATAGAACACGATGCAGTTAGTCTCATACAACTGGCCGTGACCACCATCCCTCACCACTGATGTAACCTAGTATAATTAATATACACATTTTGTCAACCATGTGCATCATCTCATAGCCCAGTGAACTTCTTGATTTAGGTAAACCTAAGTATTCAGTCAACCCTTCGACTCGACTTATACTTGGAGGCGACCTCAATGTTTTTCAAAGTTTAAATTTGAGCAAACCCAAGTGACATGAATAGTCAAAAGACTGGACACTCGGGGATGAATTGAGACCGGCCACATTTTGCTTCGCTACGGATCAAACCGGTGGATAAAAATACCCGGAGGTAACCTCGAAGCCCAGTGAACTTCGTGATTTAGGAAAACCTAAGAATCCAGTCAATTCTTCGACCCGATTGATACTTGGGGGCGACCTCAATGTTTTTCAAAGTTTCAATTCAAACAAACCCGAGTAGCATGAATAGTCGAAAGACTGGACACTCGGGAATGTATTGGGACTGACCACATCTATCTTCACTAAGGATCAAACCCAGAGATATAAATACTCGGGGGGCAACCTCAAAACCCAGGGAACTTCTTGATTTTGTCAAACCTAAGTATCCAGTCAACCCTTCGACCCGACGAATAATTGGGGACGACCTCAAAGTTTTTCAAAGTTTCAATTTGAGAAAACCCTAGTACCATGAATAGTTGAAAAATTGGACACTCGGGGATGCTTTGGGACCGACTACATCTTTCTTCGCAAAAGATCAAACCCGCGGATATAAATACCCAGGGGCAACCTCAAAGTCCAGGGAACTTTTTTATTTGGGCAAACCTAAGAATCCATTCAACCCTTCGACCCGACTAGTACTTGGGGGCGAGCTTGAAGTTTTTCAAAGTACCAATTCTGGCAAACCTAAGTGGCATAAATAGTTGAAAGACTGGATGCTCGAGGATGCATTGAAATTGACCACATCATGCTTTACTCAGGATCAAGCATATAGCTTCCCAAATTACCAACATACATCAAGTGTAAGTTTAACATTTTAACTAGAAAGTTCATTCGATCACACAGAATACCAGTACATATCAAGTTGTTCAAATCAAAATATCAAGCAGCATTTCAGCATCCATGAAAAATAAACCAAAAAGTTTCTTTCAAACAAATAAAACCAGATCAAGGAAATTTTTTCCTCTCCCAGACAAACAACTCAAACAGGATTACTTATGTTCACCACAGGCACATCTATTTTATCAGCACAAGGATTCTCCCCTACAGGCATGGCTTCTATATTCTTAACATCAGTCACCTCGACCGTAGGGTTTGACTCGGTCCCATCCATGTTTACGACGCCCCGGAAGGCATGATCCTCCTTTGGGGGATTGAGTTTGAAGGTTTCTAGATTATTTTCCAGTCCAACAACAAATTTCTTCCATGCTGAAGTCACCTAGCACTCTTGATCGAACATTGCGTGAAAGCACGCATGGTTATCATGTAATTACACCTCTTGCCTTGTCACCTCTGCCTCCATCCTCGCCACCGTGGCATTACATCGCTCAACTACCGCCAGGCCATCCCTCGCCATATTAGAATGTACTTGTAATATTTCCCGTTCTAGCTCAGTCACTCGGGTTTACAGCAACAAAATAGTCCCCTTCGCAAGCTCTCCCCCATCAATAGACTCCTTCAACTTCTAACTGAATGCCTTTTGTGCCCTTGTAAATAAGATCATCCAGGCCTGTATCTATACGGATCACAAAGACTCCGACAATTCAGCAATCATCTGTGATGTCCTAGTTGATTATTTTATTTTATTTTTTTTATTATTGTTATTCTTCATATTATTATTATTCATTATGCATTCATACATTATTGTATCCACACATTTTGCATCCTCATATTTTTGCATTTATCAGGTTCTGTGTTTTCCATTTTTCTATGTTTCGGTGGTTATTGGGCGGAGGAGATAGTGTTGAGGTTTTGTGAGCCTGGTGATGGCTTGGTGGAGGGCTGTTGTTGTTGCTATTGCTGTTGCTGTTTGTTGTGGCTGTTGTGTGGTGTATAATCTGGGGCGGACCTCTATTAGGTTTTGTCCTTTGGGTTTCCCCAGTTTTTGTTGGAGGGAATGTTTTGTTTTTAGAGTTCTGGGTTGTTTCTGTTCTGTTCAATTCAAACTGACCTATTTTTTTTTGAATAAGTTTCTTCCTGTATCATTTTATTCGAACAAACTTATCTTTGTTCGAACATGTTTCATTTTGCTTTGTTTTATTCAAACAAACTTGTTTCTGTTCGAATAGATCTCTATCTGCTTCATTTTATTCTAACAAACCTTTTTCTATTTGAATAGACTTCTATCTGTATTTTTTTGTTTGAATAGAAATATCTTATGTTCGAACAGAGGCGTGTTTTGACGACCAGTTTGGGTCTTTCATGCGATTCTTGGCCGTTGGTTTGTTTCAAGATTGGTATGGTAATTTTAGGGATTTATTACCCATCATCATTCCATTCCTCGATTACTCTCTCTCTCTCTCTCTCACTCACTCACTCTCCAATTGGAATCCATTGCTCCTCTCTCACTCCTTTGCGAGTTGTGATTCGATTACGGGATTGATCTTCGCCACTCCTTCGGTGAGTAATTCCCTATTCCTTTTCCTTGTTGATTTGATTTCGGCTTCGGTTAGAATCCTTTGTGTTTCAGGGATTGTGATTATTGAGTTGATTTTAGGGTTTTGTGCTTGTGGAGTTGTGCTTATTGAAGGTGTTGGGTTGTTGGCGTTGGTGTGGTTTTTGCCTGTAGTGTTGAGGTTGAGGTTGGTTGTTCCGTTGATTATTGGGTTCGTGATTTGTCGCTTATCTAGCGAGTTTCCCTTCTTTGCTAAATTTCTTTACTAATTTAATTTATGTTAGTTAGAGTGATTGCATTTGGCATTGAGGCGTATGTGATTTACGTTTCAGTTATTGTTGGTCTTGGACCTCAAGGATTTGTTAGGGGCAGTTACGCTGGTTCTTGCGGCTTCGCTTGAACAGTATGGCGTAATTACCTCTAAGTTGTTCTTGTAGTTGCTTATACTCGATTTTCCTTTGTTAGTCATGTTGGGCTGTGTCTCTCTTGTCTTTTAGGAGCTGTGCTTTTGCATAGTATCCCTGTGACTTTGTCCTTGAATACTATTTTGCATGTGGAGTTGTGTTTATCTTTGGTCTTTAGGACTTGTGCATTTAATGTTTGATTGTGCATTCATGCAGTGTCTCGTGGCTCTGTCCTAGGATACTGTGTTTCAGTATTTTGGAGACTGCTGTTGTTTTGCTGTGTTCTATTTCCGTCTTTCAGAAACTGATGTGTTTTGATACTGTGACTGGTTGATTAGCCACTGTTCATCTGTGGTTTGATGTTGTGACAGTTAAGTTGTTATTTAATCTATGTTTAGATGGTATGACTGAGTCACTGTTTGCATCTTTGTTATGATTGTTTGCCATCATCTGAGGTAGGTGGTTATTCTACATATGTGTTGGCCTTGTTGGGGCTGTTGAGATAGGATTGTTTACCATTTTCATTGGCAGACTTGGTTATCCTATGTGTGTATGTGTGCTGGCCGTATTGGTAGCTGTTATGTTTTGATCCTTGACATCTATTTACATATGTCGTTTTTGTGCTATTTTACCTTAACGGGGTGGGATACATAACAAAGCTCTACATCAGCTGACCTTCGATAGGACCTAGGATTCCTGCATCGGGCTGAAATAATAGGTAAATTTCGAGCTTAATACTATCATATCTATTACCCTTCAGGAGTATGGGATGGTATGAGACAGTTTCCTCAGGTACCCATCTTATCCTCCGTGAGATTGAAATTCTATGGAATAAGTTAATACTATTTTGGACGTTGGTTCCTTGTGTAAATCCTTTAGCGTGGTAGAGTTGGTAACCCAATCGTACCCATTGTATCCAACTAAGATCTCTTTAAGGTTATATATTACATTAGCGGCTGATCGACCCAATACATTAGTTTATAGGGTCTAGTTTTTGGCATCATATCATCAAATCATTCAACATTAGGACTTTAGCAGATCATATCATAGGCATCCACATTAGGACAAGTTCATCATATCATATCATCCTGCATTTGGGATAATTATGGAATTATCCTAGTTCATCATATCATATCATTAGCATATCACCTTATCATCTCATCTATTTCATAATTCCATTTCTCTACTATTTATTTATATATTACTATGCTTTTACCATCCTTATCTCATGCACCTCTCCCTCTTTCTCTGCACCAGTTTTATTAGTAGGATATTTAACTTTGTTGGGTTATTTAGTGAGCCGTGGTTTTGCTTACTCTCGCATCCCCCTTTCAGTAGTAGGCCTGTTGCAGGTTTTGCTGAGGCTTTCAGCTGTGTTGGAGCCTGGTTGGCTGTTGCAGATTCTTCCTGTTGTTGTAGTATCTCTTGTATGATCTTAGCTTTTGACGCTGTATATTATCGAGATATTGTATTAATATTTTCAGATTGATATATATATATATATATATATATATATATATATATCTTTTGCTTCCGCTTTATGCTTCTTTTGCTCTAGTGACGCTATTGTGAATGACTGAGCCTGAACTTGTCTATGGCTCGGTCATTTGTGGGGACAAATCGGTTGGATTCCCTAACTTGCACACCTTTGAATCTCAGTAATAGGTCTAACTACCGATTATTAGTTTTGGGGAGTGACATCATCAACATAAAGTTCGATTATTTCCTATTTCCAAAGACCATAAACATATAGTTGGTGCCATACCATCTCGACATGGTGACCTACTTCCTCTGGGTTAGTAGCGCACAAAAATATCTTCAACTCGGCCGGCGCTTGAACAACCTCCTCTTACTCGGCAGCGAGCTGCTTGGCTTTGGCCGAGTTTGACCCTCAGCCAACTAATCATAACTTCTCTTTTGAGGTGTTGTCTTTATCAAGGGAGCAGTCGAACCTTCGACAGTGGCTTTTCCCATGCCCTTCTGAGCCTATTGCGCTGCTTGTGGATTCACTTCGGGAGTATTTGAACTTCGACCCCTTACCTTACCCGTTGGTACAGGAACACCTCGACGGGTCCTCGGAACAAAGCTTGGCTTTTGTGTTAGATTATTATACTCCATATCACTTACTCCTTCAGAGAAGCCTACCTTTATTCTCCTCTTCGATGACCCAGCTACAGTCGACACTTCTTTCAGCAATATATCCATCTTCTTTCGTCTCTTTCATACAATTTTTAGCTTCTAGAATATCTTATTCACTCAATCCTCACTCTCATCGATCAGGTTGTCGATATAGTTCAACGGGTTTTTCATCCCCCTATTGGCCGGTTCTGCAAACAACAAATTAAAAATCAAGCAATATATAAAGCAGTAAAATAACAGAAACTCAACCATAAACTTACTTGGGTTGTACAGCCTATTGCTTAGAGAAAAATCTACCTCCCCATTGGCGTATTCATAATTTCCCTTCACTACTACCAAATCCTTATCCCACCCTCACCCAGTTGAACATTAGTCGAATAACCACAGCTTCTCCGAGTGACACTGACTATGGTACGTCCCTACCTTCTTATTCCCCTTCTTCGAGTTGAAGGACAATATAGCGAACCACTCGATTAAAGGCTTCCTTTCGCGTGATAACCTCTATTCATACCTTCGATCACCCTCATCATCTCGCAGAAGTTACCGTTCATCTGACACGCGTCTAAGAAATTTAGCACCTCCTTTGCCAACCTTGGAAGGGGTAGCTGTTTCCCCAGTCAAATTTTCTATTTAGATTTCATGAACCCCTCATTGGGATCATCCTTAAAGATATACTCCGACCCTAGCAGCACCAAAATAATCCCTTTCCCCTCTAGTTGATGTTTCGCCCTAAATCGCTCTAGCCTAGCTTTTTTCTAAGGTGAAGCTGGTCATACACGTATCCTCATCCTTAGTCTCTTTAGTACTCTTACTCTTTTCCTCTTCCCCTTCGTCTCTCACATTCCTCGAATGTTCAACTCCAGCCTCCTTACCCTTTTCCTCCTCTTCCTTCTCTTCATCACTCTCTCCGACTACCCGAGCTCTACGACGGCTCCTCTTCACTAAACTAATGTTGGGCTCCACTATAGTTAAAGGCACATCCATTACGATTTACAACTCTCTAACGTCACTACTCTTCTCCCCTTGACCAGATATACTCGGCTTATTTATTATGTCTTCATTCTCATTTATTAGCTTCCTCCTCGAAGCCCCACGGGTACGCATTATACCCTACAGAGGAAGAGGACAAACATTAGCTTGATATATTCGAGTATTAACTATCGGGTTCATATTATACTATCACCTACCTCACCCTTACTCACCGGCCATACCATCAACTGACAATTTGATTACAATATCCCCTACTCCCAAAACTATCGCCACTCATAAATTATTCTATGCAAAATCTCTCAGATTCTCCTCTCCAACCCCACCACAATTTCGCCATTAATGGTGCAACAGCAATCCCACTTTCCCATTCCCACCCAAGAAACAAGAACATAAAGAGCAATAATACATAACATAGGGGCAGAGACGCACCTCTCTAGTGCAGATGAATGTACCAATGATGAACTCAAGCAGCAATACCATCCAACCTTCACATCAACAATAGATTCTCCCTCCTTCCTCTTTTCAACAATAAAGGTGTTTTCTCTTGTCTGTTTGCATCTTTCTATTTGATTAGAAATAATGTTGGTCTCTCTCTCTCTCTCTCCTCTTTTAAATACAGCCCACTAAACCACCCTTAGTTTCCCAAATTGAAATCATGACCACTACCCCCACTACCTCTCCCACTTCCCTCCACATTTTTAGCTACCCATTTGTTTTTACTAGACTACCCCTACTAATAAAAATGTGTGAATGGCACACCTTTACTAGCTGTGGACATTCTTAATTTTCTCCAACCCTCGAGCCCTTCTAAAATACCACGATATTCTACGTTCGTACTCCACCAAATACCTTCAAATACTCTTCCCCTTAGATAATAGGCCTCTAACATCCTATCAAACCCTGCCACAATAACCTCACCTAACCGCCACGTGGCCTCCACCTCATCCCCATAACAAGGACATCATAATTATTGCCTACACAGATATACTACTCCATGAACATTGTCCCCTCAGATAGCTCTGCCATTACGGCTGCCAAGCCTTTATAGAAGAAGTGCCATATCCCCTCATCCCTCGAGCCATCTTTTATGATCGACCTCACCCGTCATCCTCGAACATTTTTTAACCATTCAACCTTTCGATCAATTATAATCCTTTCTATCGAACCTTCGACCAACATCAATTCCTTTTCGACACTCTCCATGTGTCGGCCGTCAGCTTCAGTCTTTCTTATGATTGAATTCTAACCGCATCTATATTATTATCGACCTAATTCTCTACCAACAATATACTTTATCGCACATTTGGTGCCTATATTATGAAAAAATTTCATTGAGAATCCTCTATTTTATTCCACAAAAAAAGGCGCGAACAAAACATAAACAAGTACAAACTATAAACAAACTCAAACCCTACCCAAAATGTCAGAAGACCCCCCCCCCTACTGGTACACGGGGTAGTTCTTCCAGTACCATGGACAGTTCTTACCCCCTTCCTCAGTCGCCACAAGCCTCTCCGTCAGCGATTGTAGCGTATAGGAGCGCTACATCAAGCTCTGCAGATGCTGCTGGAACATAGTCCACCAGAATGTAAACCCTTGGACCTCCTCCCTCTCTCCCCAAATCAGTTCCTCCTGGTGTAAGTCCACCATGTCAGGCAGAAGCGCCCACATGTCACCACCTCCAAAGTACATCCGCTTCAATTCCTCATATTTCTTCCCTACACGTACTTCTATCTCCTTCATTTTCTTTTGATAATGTGTTTTCATGGTGACAAAAAATCACAATAATAAATGAAGAAGATGGAAAGGTTTAGCATTGCATGGCCCCTCTAACACTATTTATACCCTGTTTAAGGGAGCATTAATAACCCCCCTTAATCAGTATCATCATCATTAATGCTCGTGGAACTACCCACATTCATACCAGTCAACCTTACAATTTCCCACGCCTAACAGTTTTTCAGCAGGTACCGTCTGCAGTAATTTGAAGCTCCAGCTGAGAGGGGGAAAATGTAGTAGCCTACATAAATCCTTCCATGACTAGTCAAATACTATAAGGCTACATTAAAGCCTACTAGAGAATCAAAGCCCAAAAAACCAACATAACAGCCAATGGCGCATGAGTTCCCCGAAGTCTTCTGAGACTAACCGAACACTCAAAGGCCACTTTGAAACTTACTACAATAGTCGAAGACAAAGACAGTCAGTTAGTATCAGAACCCAGCACAAGGTCCAGAGAGACTTCAACAATATTAGTGCATGGTCGAAGGTAGACATACCTCAAAACTAACTCACCAGACAAAACAGTGAAAACAAGCTGCTAGACAGCTACAGTATCAGAGTTAACTTTATGTACAGGACAGCTGCCCTAAAAGATATAAATATAATATGACATCGTATGGTGACTTACTCTTTCTTATCTCGTATAAATAGGAAAGGAGAAACACCATGAAGGGGTTAGAAAAACTCTGCCCAAACCTTCTCCATTATTAACAACCTTCGAGCATCTACAGATCCTACATGATTTGAACTATAACCTAATCCATATATACAATCTTCTATTCAAATCCTCGCTAGAGGTCGTGGAGAATACCAATTCATGGAATCCAATCAAGTATGTTAGCACAATAATCTTCTTATTTCTGTTATATATATTTGTTAAAACTTCTAGTTGAAGATAACCATCAAGGTGTAAGAGTATGATCTTCCCCTCTACAAAATCACACACCTACAAAAATCTCTCTCACATTATTTTTTTTCTGCTAGCTCCTTCAATGATGTATTCCAAATACATAATCTTTTGGTCAGTCCATCTACAAAGATGGTTGTTTTCTGAATGAAGATAGCTATTGAGCTTTCCTGTCAGATCACCATATTTGGAGATGGAATTTAGGCACATTCATAGTGTATACTAGAGTTAAAAGGTACATTATTTTTTGGAGTTTGGAACTATTCTAGGATTATGAATGATCTATTGGAGAGTGATTCATTTATTTCATTCAGCACAATTATCTGATCCCGCATTGTTGCCTGTAAAGAATTACTCGTACCCAATTCCAGAGTACTCACGTTCCTTGTGTTCATGCTAGAACCTGAGGAGATTCATTAATCATAGGAATGCTCTCCTATAGTCTCAAACAACTACCAAGCCTCTTTTGAAGATTTTTGCATTATGGACCCGCCACATGTGGTATCAATAATACGTATATTTTTGAATGTCAATCCATTATAATAATAGCAAGTCCGTAACCATTTATTTAGTCCATGACGTGGGAAACGGAGTAGAAGACTCTTAAAGTGTTCCCATCCATCATAAAAGCTTGCTTCTTGTTTTCGGGTGAACTGGTAAAAAAAATTTCATAAGAAGTTTGCTTGATGAATGGGAAATAATTTTTTTAGAAACTTCTATTTCAGAGTCTCCCATGAAGTGATTGTAGAAGGGAATGAAGCCACACCTTTGTTGAGGATTGAGATAGCTATTCTCTTTTCTACGATAAGAATGAATCATGAAAATCGCCGAACAAGTAATAAATCAGTAGATAACAAAATAAAGGACAAAAGGATTTTACTCGGAGGAGGGAAATGGTAAGGATAAAAATCTACTCCATGTGAACAATCTACTATGATGAAATAGGTTCCAAGAAATATCTCCAAACTTCCTCAAGTTTTATTGGAGTCTCTCAAACTCTAGTTCTTTCTTGAATTAAACTGACTAAGATCTTGCCACACAAATACTAACAAATAACCTAAGTCTTCCTTATATACTTGTGAGACTTATTACAAACATAACAGTTCTCGAGGAAAACTGAACGACCATAAAACAATCTTACAAAACCAGTCCACGCGTTGTCATTCGAACGACTCAGACAATGTTAATTTTTAGGTAAAAAAAACCAAGTTTCATTCGAACGACTTTCAGTCTGGCTCAAATGAATTTGACGGTGTCAGTTCTTTTAGGCTAGAAACCAAAACTTTGTTTGAACAACTTTTAGTCTCATTCAAACGACTTTAACTTTGAGTTCATACCTTAACAATCTCCCATTTGAAATCCAATATACCATAACCCATCTCTTGATCTCCAAATGAATTGCTCACACTACCTGGACCCTCAATCATGAAGACCCACAGTAGTTGTAGATGTTGTCAACTTCTAAAAAATCACGGCCTTCATAAACATATCGGTCGGATTCACATCAGTATGAATCTTCACATGCTTCAACACACCATCCTCGAGGAGCGAGCGAATATAATGATATCGAATATCAATATGCTTCTCCCTAGAGTGAAAAGCCACATTCTTTAATAGGTGCATCGTACTTTGACTATTGCTATAAAACTTTGGAAGATGTTATTCTTTACCAAGCTCTTTCATCAACCTTTTAAGCCAAACCATATCCTTGCACGCTTCCGTAATCGCAACATATTCCGCCTCTATCGTGGAGAAAGTTACAATCTTTTGCAGCCTCAAAGCCCATGTAACCGTACCGCTTCCCAATATAAATCTAAAACCACTAGTGTTCTTCCGCCTATCAATGTTACCTGATATATCATAATTAACAAAACTCTATAAGGATATCTGAGAACCCCCATAACTTAATGTCATATCTTGAGTCCCCTTTAGATACCTAAGTATCTATTTCATAACTCTCCAATACATCTTGCCTGGATAGTTATATACCTACTAACAACTATACAAATCATAGCGTACATTAAGCTACTAACCGTTGATTAATAAGGAACCTTCCGTATCTCATCGCGATCGTTCTGCATCTTCGGACAACACTGCTTTGACAATTTAAAGTGGCCTCCCAATGGTGTTCTAATAACCTTTAAACCATCCATATTAAGCCGCTTAAGTACTTTTTCAATGTACTTAGCTTAAGATAACTTCAATTCTTACTGTAGGGAGCTAACTCCGTTCAGAGGGGGAGTTGGTTCTCACAACGTAGAATCGATTTTCAGTTTGAGGATATAAGCAATTGGCCTAAAATAAGATCTAACTAAAGACAAATACTTGCGTAGAGGCCCAAATGTGACTCTCTACGACCTCTGAGAAGGATTTTTAAGACAGATTGTATTACTGAGGAGTAAATAACAGGGTTCGAGTACAGAATGTCAGGGTGGTCGAAGGTAAAATGTAAGATGCTAGAGATCATTTTGTTCCCAACCCCCGCTTGGTTTCCCCTCTCCTCTATTTATTGAAACACAGAGAGTTGAGTTACCAAGTGTTGGTCAGGGTTACATGATTACACTGTCAGGAAATCCTAGCGAGTAATGGGCACCGGTCTTGTCGGTACTATTACTACAATATTTATTGGTAATGTCTCTGAACGGCGTGGTAGTTGGACCTGTCACTGTAGATGCACGAGCCAATTAATGCGCTGTCTTATCTAATGAGGTAGTTGTCTGTCTTATCTTGCTTCGACCATATGTTAGTGAGGTCGAAGGGTTTCTGCTGTAGGATGTTAATCCGTTCATGAAGCTTTGTCTGGTAGGCTGGATGTCTGTCTTGTCATAGATCAGCCATATGTAGATATGGTCGAAGGATGTCTACTGCAATGTACTGATCTATCCCCGAAGCTTTGTCTTGGAGCCTATTTTTGGGATTGAGTGGGCTTCGATACATTTCGGTAGGCTATGATGTAGGCCTCGGCCGTTTGTCCAAGGCTACGAGTAGGCTACTACATTCGCCCCCTCTCAGCGAAGGTCTCGAAGCCAGGAGGAGAGGTGTTTGCTAAGAAAACTATTCAGTCTTTTAAGTGGTTTGATTGTCTCTTTTTTCGGGAAAGTAATAAAAATGGGTTTTTATGAGATACAGGTGGTTATAGGGTAATAAATGCATTGAAGCCTATAAGTATGGGTTATTGTGAAGGTATACTGAATCTTCTTCCATTTGTAATAGTCTTCTGCTCTTTCTCAATATTCTTAACATTTGGATGGATACCACGCCAAACACGCATTACCAGAAGAGGATGGGGTTCGCTCGCAATCGTCGAGTGGGTCGGAAGATGGTAGAATTGCATATGAAGTTTTTTAGGCAACATGACCTGAACTGGGACATGCCGGACCTTGTAGAGGCAGGGCCTGAGGAGTTCTTTAATTGTGATCCATATTCTTATCTGTGAGAACAGCTGAGGTTTCATTTTATGATTGCTGTGAGGCACTATCTCTTTCTGATGGCTCTGGCCGGAAGTCTTGTTTGTGCAGAGGAGGCCATTGAGGAGTGACATGCGGCAAGCGAAGCTGGTCCTTTCGGAACTAGGGCTTCGGGTTGACGGTGGAAATATTAGTATTTCTGTAGGCTTCTGTTTGCTGTGTGGGATGGGGTTGCTTTTGTGTTTGGAGTGGTAGTAAAAATGTAATTTGTTTATTGGATTTGTTATTTGGAATGGACAAAGTATTTTTTGCGTACTTATATTATTGTATCTGATTGATAATGTAGACGAATGTAAGTGAATACTCTTATAGGCGCGAGGTATAGAGATGGTCAAAGGTTTTTATTATCCGGGTTATGATGATCAGAATGATATATCGTCGAAGGTATGATGAAATGCTGCTTGCAATAATCGATGGTTATGATGGCCGAATGCATGATGTGGGTGACGTGCTTGACTAGAGTTCCGCGGAAATGGGGTTTGAATGCATGTACCGACGAATCAGTTATGTCTAGAAAGTTGGAGAGTTGCATGTTGACTTTTTGAGTTTGGAAATGAAAGGTTGTCATTAATTCAGTTACTGGAGAGGGAAAGTCGTGGTGGATTTCTAGGTATAATAGGGGATAGGTTGGAGGGGACTTTTTCATCTGTCCTGCATCTTTCTCTCTATCTTCTGTTATTTTGGTTGATCAATCATGGCTAAAAATGAACCGGTTCAGGGTGATCAAGCGGCGGTGAGGGCCAAGAGGATCCAAGAGGCTTTGTTGGGCCTTTAACGGAGGTTCGGAATAGAGTAGGATATTGATGCTGAAATGCCAGACCTCTTTGAAGCAGAACCTGGGGCACCACTCTATGACATGCCCTTCACGTACTAGTGGTGCATAGTGCAGATGATGGGGCCATTCCTCGGCCACTGACTATTTCTTCTCAAGGGCCTCGCAGAGGATATAGTTGACTAAGAAGATGCAGATACAGTGGCCGTTGTCGAAGAGGAGCATCCCGCTAATAGCTAGGGTCCTCCGTAATATTGTGGTGTTGTTACTTTCTTTTGCTCTGTTTCTTTTGTCTATTGTTTTTTTTATGTACGAGGTTTGTAATGTTAGCTGCCTTTCTGAATGAAAATTATTTCTTGGAATAACTTGTTTTGTCGAACTGTGGGTAATAGTAATACAGTCTGATATTGAATGGATAATGCAGTTGTTGAATTGTATAGTTTGCGTTGTTCAAAGATAAAATGAATTTGTCGAAGGAAAAAGTAAATTGTGGCGAAGCTGAAAAATTTATCAGTAAGCCTGAGGCTTTTGATTGGTCGAAGCTTACGACTGTATTCGATCTACGGGTCGAAACTTCAGAGTTAAGGGATGTGTTGGATGTCAAAGGTCGATATATCTAGATAAATTTGTTTGAGGCTAGATACTGAAGATTGTTCGAGATGTAAGATGGTCGTGTACTCGGGCATAATCATTTGGTCGCACAAAAAGAGCATAATCAGCCATGCGACCGTTAGCTTGGTTTTCTCCTGTGTAGTGTGTCTGATCAAGTTGGGAATCTGTAAAGGCTGCGAGTTTGGGAATGCCGAGGTCGAGTACGAGGTCGAGGCTGTGGAACAATGCTTTCTACTCTGCTTTGTTACTAGAACATTTGAAGTCAAGTTTTACAGCTTTCTTTATGCGATCATTAGTGGGTGATACCAAGACAATACCAATTCCTGAGCCATTAGGTCCTGCTGATCTGTCTGTGAATAAATGCCAGCTAGTAAGTGGGTCCCAGGGATCTTTTTTTTTGGGCTGGTCTTCTGATAAATCGTCTTCATATTCTTCCCAATCGACATCTTTGACCGGGAAGTTAGCTAGAAAGTCTTCTACTACTTGGCTATTCTGGGATATTTGCTTCTCGAAGGTAATATCGTGTTTGCCAAGGTATACGGACCATTGTTGCACTCGCCTGGATTTTTATTTTTTGCTGAGTACCTCTCGAAGGGGATAACTGGTAATAACACGGATAGGATGAGCCTGAAAATATGGTTTGAGCTTACGGGCTGAATAGAAAAGTGTGAGGAGTAAACGCTTGAGTTTTGAATATCGAGTATCTGCGGGGGTGAGGGTTTTGTTGATAAAATATATAGGTTTTTTGATGTTGGAATCAAGTCGAATGAGCACTGAACTGAAAGAAGTTTATGTAGCAGCAAGGTATAAAGAGAGTATTTCTCCTTCGATAGGCGTACTGATGATTGGTGGACGGCCAAGATAAGTTTTGAGTTCACAGAAGGTTTGTTCGCACTCAGTGGTCCAGTCGATCTTGGGATTGTTTTTTTTTTTTGCTTTGTAGACAACTTGATCGTGCAAGAGGGAAAAGAGCCAGGACATCGATTTGAGGATTTAGAAATGAAATAATTGAGGGCGGCTAACCTGCCCGCCACTTTTGGATGTCTTTCTTGATTCGTGGCGAAGGCATGTCTATGAGGGCTCGAATGTGGGTGGGGTCAATCTCTATCCCGCGTTTACTGGTAAAATGACCCCAAAATTTTATGGATAACACGCCAAATTGGCACTTATCTGGGTTAAGTTTCATATTATACGTGCGAAGTATTGAGAAGATACCCGAGAGATCTTGGATATTAGTATTTTCCTGAAGGCTCTTGCATAACATATTGTCGATATAGACTTCGACAGATTTTCCAAGCAAGGGTATGAACATGGATGTGACAAGGCGTTGGTAGGTGGCACCGGCATTTTTAAGGCTTAAGGGCATAACATTGAAATTATAAAGGCCTTATTTAGTTATCAATGAAGTCTTAAGTTGATCTTCGGGGAGGAGGGGTACCTGATTGTAACCCGAAGCCGCGTCCATCATAGATAGGCATTCGTGTCAAGCAGTGGCTTCGAGGAGTGCTGAGATAGTTGGGACGGGGAAACTGTCCTTCGTAGTTTGCTTGTTGAGGTCTGTGAAGTCGACGCAGATTATGATATTGCCATTCTTCCTAGGTACTGCCACGATGCTCGATATCCAGTCTACGTACTTTACTTTTCTGATAAAGCCAGCAGCTATGAGCTTGTCAACTTCAAGGTTCACAGCTTCTCGAAGTCGTGGTGCCAGTGTACGCTTCTTTTGTTTTACTACTATAGAATAGGGGATGAGATCGAGGTGGTGGCAGGCCAGGTTGGGGTTGGCACCAGGCATTTCTTGAAATGTCCAGGGGACGATGTCTTTGTTGGTTCGAAGGAACTCGGAAAGTTTGTGGCGTTCTGACTCGTTAGGGAGGGTTCCAATAAATGTACCCCGACCAGGACCATCGAGTTCGATATAAACAGTGGGTTTGATGGGTTGGGTGGTATTTGCTGAAGTCGAAGGGATAGAAAGATGTTGTGATTGCTATGGGCAGTTGACAAGTTTTTGTGTTTGGTCGATCTCTGGGTGCCCGCATGAGCAGGCAAGGTGTTGAGATCCTTTCAAATTCTAGGTACCCTCGTGATTGTTGAATCGAAGGGTCTGATGATAGGTTGAAGATATAGCTCGCATGCCGTAAAGCCAATCTCGTTCGAGTATACCGAGGTATTCCAACTTCTTGTCAATGACGATGAAGTTGGCTTGAAGGGCAATGGGACCTGCACTGACGGGTAGACTGATACGGCCAACAACGACTTCTGTTGATCCATTGAAACCTTTTAGTTTGATGTTGGCAGCGGTTATGAGGTCTGTTTTCTTCATGGTTTGGATTGCTTAGAGAAAGAGGGCTTCAGCTGCGCTCCTAGTATCTAGGAGTATTGTATGGTGGTCAAAGTTCTTGATCTTAATCATGATAACTAATGGATCGTAATGGGGGAAACGAACATGTGAGGTGTCACAGTCGATGAAAGAAATACTTTCAAGTCGCGGGTGAGAGCTTGATTATGGCAGAAGGGTAGGAAAATTCTCCTGATAGGTGAGCTTGTAACATTCTTCGATGCGCTTTCGTTTGCTCTTGGAAAGTCTACTGTCTATGTAATTGACTTCGATGAGCTTGACACTGTAGATGTGCACCTCGGCTGGGTCAGTAGTAGGGGTGGATACGGATTTGAGGTAGGACCCATCAAGATAGCTTGGTCAATTAGCAATATATTGGTGCAAATGTCCTACTCTGAAGATAAATTCAAGAGAGCACTGATGGGCGAAGCATTTATTGGTATGGTAGTAGTTACACTTATGGTTGGCCCAGTAAGGTTTGCCAGGTCAGACTTTGACGGGGAAAGGGATATGCCAAATGGGGTCTGCCAGTATATGTGGTAAAAGGGTGCAAAGGGGGACAGTGAGTGTAGGTAAAATAGGCCTTTGTCGCTTCTTACGAGCTTTGGTACAACTATCAATGATGGGGCATTTGTGGCTCTCAGTCTCCTATGAGACAGGAGCGATCAGGGGTGTGGAAGCAGAGTGTGTGTATTGCCGAGGTTTATTGAAATTTGCTGCTTGCGAAGGCTGGCTCTGTTTGCGGGACTATTGAAGGCGCTCGTCATTGATATAGCCGCTGACCTTCGAGAGCATCTATTCGAGTGTATTTGGTTTGTGGAGGACTAGATGATCTTTTACTCGGCTAAGGTCGGGCAGGGCATTCGAATATGCCAAAATAGCATTTGAGCAGTCAAAAATCTCTATTTTTTGGAATTCGTCGAAGAATCTTCTGGAGAAGGCTTCGAGGGTCTCACTGCTGGATTTTCTTAAATTGAAAAGAGCATCGACTCTAACCTCTATGTCCTTATTAAAGGCAAATTGAGCGATGAAAATTGTAAAATTTTCTCGAAGCTGCGAATCAAGCCATTTGGGAGATTGTGGTACCAACGAATGAGATTATCGGTAAGGCTCATTAGTAAAAGGTGACATAGTAGGTAGTCAGCCGTAGAGTAGAGGTTCAGGGCATTTTGGAATTCGAGGATGTGGGATTTAGGGTCTGTGTTACGATATTTGTTGAGTTTGGGATTACGAAAGTTAGGGGGTATTTCAATAGACAAAAGTTTAGGGCAGATCGGGTTATTGAGGCAGCCCAAGGAGTCAGTAGCTGGACTCGCGGTAACGCAAATTGGTGGTTGTATTTTGTGGTCGAAGTCCTGTTGTATAATGTATGCAGGATGAGGGGGAGATTGATGATGTTGAAGGTTATTGGGTCGAGTATGTGGTATAAAATCAGTTATGTGTTCCCCGAGCCGTTCTCGAGCAGGACGACGTCTGGGGTTCCTGGAGGAGCGAAGGGTTGAGTCAGAAGAGTCTTCTGTAGGATAGATCCTGAGGTGGATAAAGCTAGTTGGGGGAATGGTACGGGGAATACCTTCTGCCCTGGCCTTAGCTAGGGGTAACTCGAGGCTTTGTGGAGGGCCTAGACGGGTGCGGGCAGATACGCGCGATGGGTCGGGTGCCTAGGATGGACGAGCGGGTTCCAAGGGCTTTAATTTTTGTAGCTCTCGAACGGTATTGCGCAGATCGTCTATCGCTCGGTTCTGCCAGTTGTCATCATCGAGGCGGCAATTCCGTTCGATTTCCAATGCCAAACTGTGGCTTTCTCGCTCCTGAGTCAGTTGGTTCTGGTGGCGCTCCTCTGCCTGGGCGACTTGTTGAGATAATAAGGCTATATGGCCAGTGACTCCTTCGATGGAATTTCCTTCCTGGGTGGAATTGGAATGGCATGTGGGTACCATTGAGGGTAATCTGCTGAAGTGAAAAACAAAAGGAGGTGAAATAGGAAGGGAGATTGGTAGGATGGGAAACGCAGACAACACAAATTGTAGGGAGCTAACTCTGTTCAGAGGGGGAGTTGGTTCTCACAACGTATAATTGATCTTCAGTCAGAGGACACGAACAATTGGCCGAAAATAAGATCTAACTAATGGCAAATACTTGCGTAGAGGCCCAAGTGTGACTCTCTACGACCTCTGATGAGAATTTTTATGACAGATTGTATTGCTGAAGAGTAAATAACAGGGTTCAAGTACTGAATGCCAGGGTGGTCGAAGGTCAAATACAAGAGGCTGGAGATCATTTTCTTCCCAACCCCAGCTTGGTTTCCCCTCTCCTCTATTTATAGAAACACAGAGAGCTGAGTCACCATGTGTGGGTCAGGGTTACATGATTACACTGTCAGGAAATCCCGGTGAGTTATGGGCGTCGGTCTTGTCAGTACTATTACTGCAGCATTTATTGGTGATGTCTCTGAATGGTGCGGTGGTTTGACCTGTCACTGTAAATGCACGAATCAAATTAATGCGCTGTCTTATCTAATGAGGTAGTTATATGTCTTATCTTGCTTCGACGGTGTGTTAGTAAGGTCAAAGGGTTTCTGTTGTAGGATGTTAATCCGTTCTCGAAGCTTTGTCTGGTGGCCTGGCTGTCTGTCTTGTCATACTTCAACCATATGTAGATATGGTCGAAGGATGTCTGCTGCAATGTACTGATCTGTCCCCGAAGCTTTGTCTGATGTCAAAGGTTCGTCTCCGAGGATCTCTAGGGAGCCTGTTTTAGGGATTGAGTTGGCTTCGATACATTCGAGTAGGCTATGAAGTGGGCCTCGACTGTCTGTCGAAGGCTACGAGTAGGCTACTACACTCACCACTTTTTATCTCATTTAATACGCATACAAGGAACTTGTTTTGCAACACCCAAGTTCTTCATAAAAAACTCCCTGGACAACTGTTTCTTCAACTTGGCAATCTCTTCTATGCCGGCACTTGCTGATAACATTTCATCTACATACAGAAGTAGAATGATATATGATTCTCCGTATTTTTGATAAAATAACAGTAATCCGAATTGCTTTTCGAATAACCATTTTTGGACATGAATTGTTCGATCTTTAAATACCACTATCTTGGCGCTTGTTTCAAACCATATAAGCTCTTTGTAAACCTACACACAAGATGTTCTTTTCCTTTAACTGAATACCCTTGTAGCTGCTTCATATAAATTTCTTCATTAAGGTTTCCATAAAGAAATATTGTCTTTACATCAAGCAGCTCAAGATGTAAATCTTCAACTGTAACTATATTCATCACAATTCGAATAGTGGACATCTTTACAACAGGAGCAAAGATCTCACCAAAATCAACACCTTCTTTCTGCGAAAAGCCCTTCACTACAAGTCTATCCTTGAATCTTCTTGAACCATCAGATTTCTGCTTTAGTCTGTATACCCACTTGTTATACAATGCTCTATTCCCTTTCAGTAACTAATCTAAATCCTAAGTTCAATTTATTGATAATGACTGATATAGGGAATTAGCGTACCTAGCTGGAGTTTTTGCTCATTTTGAAGTGTTATTGGAATGCCTAGATCATTAGGTTCCTCATTTTGATCTAGTACATTAGACTCAACCACGACTTCTTTTTCTACCTCTTAAAATTCAATATCAATACTTTCCGCTACTTTACTTCTGTTCCTTTCCATAGGTACTTTAAAGTCTTTATACAAAACTTCCTCATTGAATGTAACATTACAGCTCCAGATGACTTTCGGATTCTTCGCATCCTAAAATCGGTACCTAAACTTGTCACCACTATATCTAATGAATATGCACTTCATTGAATTTGCATCCAACTTTGTCCTTGTATCTGAATTATCAAATACATAGAAGCTTCAATCGAAAATACGCAATTAAGAAAGGGTTACCACTTTACCGGTCCATGTTTCTTAAGGAAGTTTAAAGTCCAAAGCCGTTAAAGGCCCTCTGTTAATAAAGTATACCACCGTACTAGCCTTATTCGCCCAAAAATATTTTGGTAATCCAGCGTTGAGCCTCATACCCCTCGCTCTTTCATTTATGGTTCGGTTCACGCGTTCTACAATACTATTTTGCTGTGGTGTTCCAGGAATAGTCTTATGTCGCATAATCTCGTTTGATGCGTAAAAGTCTTTAAACTTGTCACTATAGTATTCGCCCCCATTATCTGACCTAAGATACTTTAGTTTCAAGCCGGCATTGTTTTCAACGAGAGCCCTCCACTTTATGAACTTATCGAGCACATCCGATTTGTTCTTCACAATGTAGACCCGCAGTTTACGAGTAACATCATCGAGAAAGCAATATAATAATAAGAACTACCAAGAGAAGACGCCTTGGTTGTCCCCCAAACATTTCGATGAACAAGATCTAGCATTTCAGGTTTCCTTGATATTCAAATTATTTTAAAACTAACCTTCTTCTACTTCGTAAGAACCCACTCTTCACAAAACTTAAGATCAACCTCATGAAGACACTCCAGCCTTCCCCTTGTTACCATCAACTTCATCCCATTTTCACTCATATGACCGAGCCGTTTGTGCCAAGTACTTGTATCAATCCTCGGAGAGGTTACACAAATAGTAGAAATTGTGTCTTGCATTGTATACAATGTTCCTTATCTTAAGCCTCGAGCAACTACAATAGCTCCCTTTGTAACCTTCCAAAAAATATCACCAAAGGTGCTTACATATCCACCATTATCTAAAAATTGGCTAACCGAAATAAGGTTATGCCCCAATTTGGGTACAAGTCGCACATTCCTTAAAACCAATGTCATCCCCGAAGACAACTTCAGCCTAGCGTTTCCCTTTCCAATAATATTAGATGTACTCTTATCTGCAAGAAAGACCGTATCGAAGTCGCCTTTGACAATATTAGTTAGAAAACCTACGTTTGCAGTAACATGGAATGAGGTACCCAAATCAACTATTCATGATTTATTAATATCGTCACACAAAAGTAGTAGAGCCTCATCAGAACAAATCTCCTCAGTACGGTTCATTGTTTCTTTCTCCTCAACATTAACTTTTTTAGAAGAAATATATTCTCGCCTGAAGTGATCTTTCTTTTAACAAGTCTAACACGAACCAGGCGGCTTGAACTTTCTCCTTAACTATGAACAACCCCTTTCATTTTTCGTCCCCTTTCTATAAGACCTCCCTCTTTTCTCGATGCACTGCCGTTTGAACTCGAAGAGGGTTTAGATGATTTACCCCTATTCTCTTATCTCATAATCAAAGAGACTATAGTGTCAAATTTAATGTCTCCCTTCCCCGATTCAAGTTGAGCATAAATAATATTGAACTCACTAATGTGACCTTGCATACTACCATTATCTTTCATCTCCAAAGTAAATAAATGACGTAAGTGATGTACCTTATTTACCCCGGACGGTTCCTATTACATAGAGGATAAAATCTCCATCAAATTTTTCATTATCACAACTTTGGAGATCATATATAGAATTTGAGATGATAGCGCTAACCTAATGGTTCCTATCGCCTTGCACTCTAATCGCGACCATTTTATAGTATCATGATCTGCGAGCTTTATCTCAATCCCACCTAGTGGTAAATCAAGATCCTTCTGATAAAGTTAATCTTCTATTTGCATCTTTCACACTCTAAAATTCAAACCATTGAACTTTATGATCTTCAATTTCTCTTCGTCGGCCATCTCTTTTCACCATACAAGCAATATAACAAGCGCTCTGACTCTAGTTGTTGAGAATTGAGGTAGCTAGTCTCTTTTCTACGATAAGAATGAATCATGGAAATTTCCGAACAAGTAATAAATCAAAAAAAAAACAAAATAAAGGATAAAAAGATTTTACCCTGAGGAGGAAAGTGGAAAACCCTTAGGGATAAAAATATCATATCCCGCGAACAATCTACTATGATCAAATAGGTTACAGCCAATCTCTCCAAGCTTTCTCAAGCTTTAACGGAGTCTCTCAAACCCTAGTTCTCTCTAGAATTAAAATAATTGAGATCTCACCAAACAAATACTAACAAATAACCTAAGTCTCCCTTATATACATGGGAGACTCATTACAAACAAAGCAGATCTCGAGGAAAACTCAACGACCAAAAAATGATCTCACAAAACTATCTTACGCGATGTCGTTCGAACAACTATCAGTCTCGTTTGAATGACTTTGATGGCATAATTTTTAAGCAAAAAAAAAAACTAAGCTTCATTCGAATGACTTTTAGTCTCGTTGGAACGAATTTGACTTTGAGCTCATACCTTAACTAACTTTGCCTTACTTCTGAGGAAAAATTAGAAAAGGCGTAGGTATGCTAATTCCTCAGAGCAGTCTATGTAGTAAAAAGTGGCGCATAGTTTTTGAAACTCTTTGATGTAAAGATATGGGTCTTTTGTCATCTATGCCATAAATCAGAGATAATTCTTTCTTCAAACTAATCTTTATTTTGAACTGCCGTGATTCATCATGAAGTACTAGTAAGGTTATACAGGATGGATTATTGAGGGTGATGGGGCTAGAATATTCAGCAAGTGTTCTTACATGCTTTAACCTTATTGGCTTTTTGCCAATTACTCTAATTGCAAACGGTCTCCACCCGTAGGAATACATAGTAGAGTTCCCTTGTAAATCAAGCCATCCTTCAATTCATACTCATATGCCTTGCCTTGTAACAGCTTTTAGTAAATCACACTGAGCTTATTATCGTTGTCTTACCCTCCAACATTCTCAGACGGAATAATGGGCTATTTCTGCAAAACTACCAACAAAATGAAAATAATTGGTAATAGGCGTCGAGATAACATGTCAGTAATTTTATTCTACACTCCCCTATACTTGATAATCAAGGTAAATTATTGAAGATACAACATCCACTTCATATGGCGAGCTTGTTGTATCTTGGATTGTGTAGCTAAAAATTGTAATGACTTGTGGTTGGAATGCACCACAACCTCCTCTTACAACATCCACCTTTCGGCTTGTTGCTTAGGAGATATTGTCATAGTAGACATTGTCATAATAGACAACACTTTAGTCTATGACCCACCTGAACTGGTCGTACTAATAATACAAACTTATCTCCCGTATTAACAAGCCTCTTCACCTCAGTCACCATTACTAAATTCTTCATTGTGACATGCTCATTGCAAGCATTGATATGGAACTATTTGCCTCCTTCATAAGACAATACTTGTGAGCTCTACGGTAATGAATCCTATCTTGATCCTAAAGATAAGGGCTACCTAAAATGACCTGACATGCATCTAAAGGAATCATCTCATACGTTACCTCGTCAATAAAAAATTTTATATTCACAAACTGGAATATACACTTATTTGTGATCTTCAACTCTACGTCTTTTTGAATCTACTCCAAACCATATGGCTTAGGAGGAGCCATAGTAGCTAAACCCATCTTCTTCACCAATATCTTAGAAAGTAAGTTCCTCTAACTACTTGGATCAATGATGGCCTCTACTATGCTCTACTTCACTTAAATGCTGACATAAAAAAGTTCTTCCCAACTCTTCTCCTCAGTAGCCATCTGTTGAAACATAAAAGTAAGTTTAGAATTCAGTTTATCTAAATCTGGGAGGTTAACAACCACTATGGCTAGTGCACATTTCTTTTTCTGGCTTTTCTCCACCTTTAGCCTAATCTTCGGGTGATGTTTCTAACATTTATCTGAAATATGCCCACTTGCCTTATAATAACTGTAATAATTCTCCTTGGATGAATACCCCTCACCCTTGGACTCTTCCTTGTTCATATTCTTCCAGCCAGACTTGAACCCTGACTTGTTCTTATCGTCTTTATTGTCATTCTTCAAGTACTTACCTTTAATGGTAATCGTCTTCAGAGTAATATCTTCGATATCTACCATATTAAAGAGTTTCAACTACTTTTAAATAGACTTCGATAAACCACCCGTGAACTACATGAATACCTCATCCTCGTCTACATCGACGTATAAAACCAAAACCTGGTTATGAAACTTCATAGTGTACTCTTGTACTGATTGCCCATATTTTAGGCAAAAATAATGCCATTTAAATCACCTCTCATGTTTATACCCAATTGGATAAATTCCAACTCAAACTTTCTTCAACATGATGTTTCTTATAAGACTTCTACCATATGAGTGCATGACTTGTAAATTTTAATGTTGAAAAGCAAATTTTCTGAGCATTTGAATATTTATACAATGAAAAATAGGTCTCTAATTTATCTATCCAATTATCCAATTTCTCAACATCGATTAACCCGTAAAATACTAGAATTTCAATTTTAAAATTAATACAAAGATTACTGATCGATTATAAACTGACGTCTTAAAATGACCATCAAGTGAACGGTGTACCTTTAAGTACAAATAGAAGCGGGGCCATATCCAAAGAGACTTGGTGATACAATTTATATTCTGAGCTACTAATTTTATCCAATAAAAATTCTTGGGATTTTCTAAGTGAAGAAATTGTAATAAAATACAAACTAAAAAAGGTGTTAATGCGATCAGAGAGGAAACCAAGGCTTAATTCCACTTTATCCGTTGTAACCTAGAGATAGTGTACCCAGATAGAGTATATCACAAATTCCCTTTATATTATATCCTTGGTCATGTATATGCAACACATCAGAAAATAATAAATTATTCTTTCGGAATTGTTCATAAGCCACCATAATAAACCATAGTCCAGTTGACAATGATGAGTTATGTTCTCTTCTTCATGTTCCTAAACTAGCTTGTTATGGCCAACCAAGTAGTTTATTTGAATTCTTTAGTCCCTCGAGTCCTAGATATGGTCAAACTAAGATCGTAGGAAGAAGAATCTACATTTAGCGAGAAGAAGAGAAAGTCTACTCTTAACTAAATTATACTATTCTACACTAAGGCCACATTAAATAGTGCTTTCTCTAGCCTCGACTAAGAAATTTAGCTACTCATTCATTTTATCATTGCCATATTACTTAATAAAAGAAAATGACAAGAAGAAGAAAGATAGAAGAACTAATTTTATTGCTTATAGAACCTTTGATTTACACCCTCCCATATATCTCAAATGGATGGGATTCCCCTCCTATTTATAAATTGTATGAAGGGTAACAAAACATTTATATAAATGTGAAATCACATAAACCATGCCTTTGTCCATGCTTAAATATTACAACTCATGAATATAAGGATAATCTTTATAATAAAGTCTCTTCAATGGTCTTTAATATTCCTTTGGTTGTCAACATCAAATTAGGATTATTGTTAGAGTGCATCTGTAATGGCGTGTTTTCCAAAAGGATAACTTCGCCAATACTTAAGTAAGGAATATGCAACTGTAAAATTAAACATACAATAGTTTACGTGGAAACTCAGTAAATCAAAAGAAAAACCACAACCTCAGGGAGGATTTAGGTAGAAAGTCCAATAGTTGCTAGCTATTATAATTTTTTGAACAATAAGGACGTAAGAATGTATAAGTAAATTGATTTGCCGGTCGAATTAACATATTCTCTGCCTATATTTATATTAGATGTCAGTTATAAAAATAAAATAGTTTCCTATTTTGTTAGGTAGTAGGTAAACTTCGTAGATCTCCCTACAACGGCTCTATTTGACCAAGTATAATAGCTACTATAGCGGGTCGAGCTCTATAGTCACAGATATGACATCTTCTCGATGGATAGAATATCTTTGACTAAGTTCCGTTAGTTTCTCCTTATCGAATCTGGGAAATATGCTGCTGCAACATCATTACCTTGTTCTTTGTTGAAAACCAAAAAATATACGACTTGTTTATTATACGTTCAATTTCTGTAAATACAAGCAAAAGTACTAGTAGTATCACATTTATTAATAAATGACTAGGAAGATGTAAAATTAAGAGCTGGGGATATAAATATTACGTGTTAAATCAATTACGCATAGGATTCATGGACTTACCAATAACCAATTTTTCTTCCACGGATTAGACTTCACTAGAATCTTCATCTTCCTCCTCGTCATACTCATTTTTTTCCTCCTCCTTAAGAATAGTTTGTGAAGTAGATGTCTTAGAATGGTTCGCGAGAGATAAATGTTCTACTAACTCCCCTAGAGTAGTAGTTAGGTTAGAAACTTAATTTTCAAGTTTCAAGAGTCGATCTTTTTAATTGCTCATTTATGTATTCATGTTCTTCTTCAAATTTGGTTTTCTATGAATATTCAATGGACTTACAAGTATCTCCTTTGTTTGCTTAAGTCAGTCATGTGTAGAGACCATAAACCAATAACCCCCCCAAAAAAAATTAAAAATAAAATGTAACTCCATAATCGTAAACTACTTAATATACAATGGAATTAAAGACTAACCTTAGAAGACAAATGAACAAAAAATAAATAATTTGGTGGGATAATTTCCCAATAAGTACTTTTATTGCTTAATTTGATTGATTTAAATGAATTACTCCTCAAAACCCTAAGTTTTAGATTACAACTTGGATCTTTTGATCTCACTTCACATTGCCTAGCCTTGCCCTTCAATAAGTTTTAAGTTTTCAAGTTACAATATAGGACAAAATTACCCTTAAAATGACCTAAAAATAGGTGCAATCATGGCTCTGTTCAAACAGAACATTTCTTTGTTCAAATAGATGACTCAAAATAGTCTCTATTCAAACAGAAGTTTCATAATAGGCTCTATTGGAACAAAAAATATCCCTTTTCGAAAATATCTTAAGTCGTTCGAACGGGATTTGGCAAATTTGCCTAAAATCTGGACTAGTTCATTTGGCTTGGCCTTGCACCTTCTCGTTCAAATGGCTCCAAGTCTCATTCAAAGGATTTCTCATCATTTGGCGGAGTTTAGTGTTTAGATACTTCTGGATCAATCACAATTGTGGCAGATTCGTTGGCCTCTACATCTATAATACAAAATATTAGACAAAATTTAGAACAGTTTAAATATTGCTTTTGATACTTGTATATTGTTCTCACATGATTAAGAACTTAATGAATAAAAATTATCACTAATCCCGAGTATGACCATAAACTATGTGAATGGAGCATGAAAAGTATTACTTGTGAGAATCCTGGGTCTAGGTCAAGAGGGGGTACTAAACCCTGACAATCTTAATTAGCCAACTGGCGGGGATTGTCCACCAAAACTCTTTGTTATGGAGGCTTCACTAAATAACCAAGTAGATAAAGAAAAAAAGGCTTGTAAAAAAAGGAATACCAGTTAAACGAATTGACTAAGGCACTTGTCGAACTAATTAATAAATTTATTCCAATAAGTACTAGACTACCAAACACTGACTCAACTATTCTATACAATATATTGTGTTATAACACTATTTTCACTACACTGAGATATAGTTAAGAAAAATGTTTAAATTTTTTTCTAAGCATGAGGTAGTATTTCTAGTTTCGGATTTTGTAAATCATATTCTATGGTACACTTGGGAAACATCGAGGTTTAAGAAATTTTCTATCATAATATTTTCTTGTTGTAACAAAGTAAGGATAAGTTCATAGGAAATGAGTCATTCGTAATCTAGAGTTGCCAAAGTATCATTATCGATTTTTGTGGGTATAATCATTGTAACCCTCACGAGACAACAATGCAAAAATGGCTTTTACTTGAGGACAAACAAAATATAAGTTTGGGGGTATTTGATAGACACGTAATATTTACGTGTACAACTCTCAAATTTATATCTATCTAGTCATTTATTAAATAAATGTAATACTAATAGCATTTTTGTCTGTATTAACAGAAATCAAGCGCATGATAAACAAGTCATACATTTTTCTAGTTTTTAATAAAGAACAAGATGATGCACTCCAACAATGATACTCATTTGAAGTTGTCAACCAAAGACTCATTGAAGACCATTGAAGATACTTTAAAGTAGAGACTATTTTCATGAGTTGTAATATTTATGCATAGTCTAAGGCACTGTTTAGGGGATTTTACATTAATGGTGATCTTTTGTAACCCCTCCTATACTCTATAAATAGGAGGGGAATCCCACCCACGAGGGATATCTTGAAGAGTGTAAATCAAAGTTCATATCAATAAAGTTATTTTATCTTCTTTTCTTCTTGTCAATTTTTTCTTTAATCAAGTAATATGGCAATGATCAAAGGAATGAGTAACTAAACCTCCTAGCTAAGGCTAGAGGAACCTTCATCTAATGTAGCCTTAGTGTTGAATTGTAGTTTAATTAGAGTTTTTACTTTCTCATTTTCTAATTTATTGTATATTCTTCTTCATACGATCTTAGCTTGACCATAGCAAGGATTAGAGGAAGTAAAGAATACAAGGAACCATCTTGTTTGACCATTACAAAATGTCTTAGAACATGGAGAAGAGAACATAAACATTAGTCATCCTTATCAACCAAGGATATACATAAGTTTGCATATGAGTAGTTCCTAAATGATGAAGTATTTTATATTATGATGTATTGTAAATACCCAACAAAGGATATGCAATATGGGAATTAGTAACATACTCTAGTTAGATATACTGTCTCACAGCTACAATGGATGTAATGGAATCGATGCTTTGGTTTCTACTCTAATTTATCTTACAATTTGTTTCTTTCTTCTTTTCATATGATTACCTACACAAAAATATTTTTTATTAGATAAAATTAATAGCTCGATGCTAGTTCACGCCTACAAGTCTCTTGGGATACACCCCTCTACCATTTATACTTAAAGGTACATTGTGCACTTGCGGGTCTTTAAGTTGTCAGTTTTATAATCGATCAAGGTTTTATTCTTCTAATAGTACCTCACATGATTTTTTTAGCGAGCGCCCGTTTCATTTCTTCTTGAATTTTTTTTTTCATCAGGCGCTTAAGTCATAGGCTCCCGATTTGATTTTTTTTTTTTAAAAAAAAATAATCGGGCGCCCAATTTGAATTTAAAAATCAAGACAAGCCCATGTGAGCAAGACATATCAAAAAGGAGATTATCAAGTGAAAATGACTTAAAAAATAAAGTACATGTTCAAGCTATGTCCTATAGAAAAATAATGAAAAATGGATAAAAAGGTGAACAATTATCATAAAAAATGTTAAGACCTTAAGTTATTTTCATAATGCCAGCAAAATATCCTTTTCACGCATTACTTGTCCTTAACCAACTATACAACCTTTAAAAGACCTTCCTGATCATGAGTCTAGTTTAGTCAGTTTAGTGGAGATAAAAGATGCAGTATCTATGGTAATTGGACTCGATACCTTAAATGGCAATCGAACTTCCGTTCATGTAATATATCCATAAAATTATCTATTGTATCTAGTAATTATGATCCATCCCTTTATTTAAAATCAACTCTTGCTCATTTTTACGCCTGAGAAAAAAAGCCAGCAAAATTTTAGGGATTATTCTTGCAAAATTCAATGTGAGGCTGTAAGTCAAAGTTAATTTCTAAAACTAGTGATCAAAATTATAATCAATTTGAAATCAAAGACTATAGTATTTGAACTGAACACATGCACATACCAATTTAAAAATTTTACTTTGAACTGAACACATGCACATACTGATTTAAAATTTTTACTTAAATTATTGTGGCAACTTCACAATGTTCTAAAATTATCATGTATAATTTTATTTAAAATCTCAAAGAGTTATCACCAATGTATGGTACTCATATTGCTAAAATTTTGAACACTTATGATTAACAATTCGCATCAAAATTTTGTGTGCATATTTACAAGAAATCCTTACGAGACAACATTCGTCCACAAAGGACACTTGGGGGTTTAAAGGCTCATTATATATTCTAAATATTTTAAATACAATCACGAGTCCTACAAAAAGACTTAGTATAGTCTTATATTATTTTACTCCAGGACAAGCAAAATGATAAGTTTAGGGGTACGATAAGTATTGAATTCTTACATTTTAAGGTACCAAAAACAAGTCATTTTGGTCGCCCATAGTTGTTAATAAGTTTGAATAATACATGTATTCCCTATATTCAGGAATCTAGGCCCTCTTAAGAGAACTTGGTGCAAAGCAAGAGTAAAATCCCTTAAGAATCCTTCCATATGCATTCCTTATTCCAGAGACAATAAGAAGAGCCAAAGTACTAAGGAATCATAATAAGTCCATTACAAGCTATACAAAGTGTTAGAAACAAGTTCTCGCAATTTAGACAGTTCCATATATACCTGCGATCGCGGCCTAATATTGCTTATATAATAAAATGGCATTGGGTTCTTCAGTTATAAAAGAAACTGCCACTCATTGTAATCTTCATCTCCCACATGAATAAAATTATAGAGAGAGATCTTTGTTTAGGAGTTATGTGTTTAGTTTAAACTTGCATAGGCATAACCTCAAGTAAGGTCGACTAAACTTCTTAGTTATGACTTGGGAGGAAGTTAGTCTACCTGAGTAGCCATTAGCTGAGTTTTGTAGTTAGGTCGCCTTAAAATCTCCTCCTAAATGATCTGAGGGTGGGTCTAATAGGATTAGTATTCATAATTGAATTTAGCTCCAATTCTTAGTGACCTTCCATAAGACCCTAGAGTTATAGAAGTACACCTTTCTATCCTGAAGATCACCTAGAAAGTCCTCTTCCTTAGAAGTCGGAGGGATGGACTAATAGGATTAACATTCTTAATTGAGACTAATCCTTATTCATAGCCCTTTCCTAGGACTAACGAGGGATAGGAGTACGCCTCTCATAGAGGGTACACCTGGAGAATTAGTTGGGCCTCAACCTTTTCTAAGGTAGAGACTAGGGCAAGTGGTACTCTCTATAGAACAATCATGTCCTACCTCACTTAGTTGTCAGGTAGTAGTCTGAGATCTTATTATTATCATATCTGAAGACCAACTGAATTATATGAAGGGTATAAAACAACAGGACTCTGACTACACTTACTAGAGAACAACAAAGTCTAGGGGCCTAATAAGCTTAGGACTGAGTTTTCTTTTTCCCAGAAGATGAACTACTAATGTTGAGGCAATGCCCCTAAAAAGAAATGTCCAGACTTTGCCCTAAATAAGGAACATCCTAACTCAGGGCAGTTGCAAGTAGTGACCCTTAAAAGGGTACTCAACGAGAGCTTGGGAAGGCATCCTTACAAGTAGATCCAGATAAAAATGGCTCAAGTAGGTGACGCAAATTCCAAATTCATAGTTTCTCTACAAAAATCTTCCTTTTCTCTTTAGATAATCTCCAACGTTCACTACAAGAATAAACACATTTGACAACATTCAAAACATGTTATTAAAAGTTTTAATGGCATTTTTCCAGCACTATGATAAGCAATCCTAACCTTTTTTCAATAGCGTTTTCACGAATACTATGAAAGTATAGCATTTGCAAATCCCTATCATTTATCTTTTTCACAACATTCTTTGTATGTTATTGTAATGATTCAATAACAATTTGGAACAATATGTTTTCACTCCTTTTAATAGCATTTTAGGGAAGCTATAATTATCGAACTTTTTAATGTAGTTTCGAGTTGCTATGCAAATCATTTTTAATAGCACTTTTAGTAATGCTATGGATGACATTTTAATATCTCATGGCACTCTGAGAATGCTTCAAATGGTCATATTAAAGTGTCATTAAATGCTCATTTGTATTTCACATAAATATTATTATCATGTAATTTTAGCAATTTTTCGAATCTCGATGGATTCGAACCATCACACTCTCATAGTGTAAGCACTTTTACCATTTAGTGCTTTATTTTTCGTCAACATTTGGGAAAAATGCTTAACATAACAAACATTTGATCTAGGTAAGGACATTACTGAAGAAACTGCTCTAATCCAGTGCAGGAAAGTTTTACAAGAATACAAATAACCTTGGCTTTGAATTTTTTCAAAAGGGTCACTCTTATAATAAAAGCAAGTAGCTCCCACTCTTCTCAAGGGAAGATAACTTTCTTAATGCATCATTTCCATTAATGGCTAACATATAATTAATAAGTTGAATTTATCATGAATAGTTCCAAATAGTTCACCATTAATAGCATTTTAGTTAAATGATATGAAACTAATGCTATCAAAAGTGATATTTCTTATAGTGAACCAGCTCCAGTAAACAAACAAAAAATCCATTCTCAAATCAAAAGTCAGACACCAATCCCTTGTGTAGTTCGACCCTGCTTACCGACATACTACAGCAGTAGTGGAAATTTATTAAGGCTAAAATTCTAGTAAATCACATTTTTCCATGAGATCAACTGGGTAATGAATTTCACAAATTGCAATTCCATCGGCCTCTGCAAGATATGGAACTCTATTTTTTTCTATGGGAATCACATCTCTCTGGATCTTAATCAAGATCCAAAATAGACACAATTTTGAACCTTTAACAACAAACCCTTTTAACCCTCCTTAATTTTAATAATGTAACCTACTTTATAGAAGATAAAGCCCACCTCTACAAAAAAAATTCCAAATTATACTCAGCCAGTTTGTGAAGGGTATCCCCAAAGTTTACCCTATTATAACAGTTCAGATCCAACTTTCCAGTATGTTGAATTTTTAACCACCTATTCTTTATAGCTTTAATGTCTTATGGATGAAGATCTTTATATTATCCCAATTTGGATTGACAAGATTAATCCTATATGTTCTAGATTTTTGTTGATTAATCATGAGACAGGTAGGAAGTTTACTTTTATTTCTTCATACATTGTTTGTACGACTAAGTGCGTAGGAAGGCTTGGTGTGAGGAACATTAGATTGTGGAGCAAAGCATTAATCATGAAGCATGCCTTTAAGTAACCTGCAAAGGAAAGCTCCTCTTATTCTGACTGGATGCATAAGAACCTAATCAGAGGGAAGAACTTTTGGAGAATCAACATCCCTAGGGATTGTACTTGGGCGTGAAAACAAATTCTAAAATCTAGGGAAGACTCAAAACAACAGGTGTTCCACATCATTGGGAATGGACATAACACATCCTTTTAGCATGACATTTGGCATGAAAGTGTTTTTTAAGAGCAGACTTTAGACAGCATTACAGGTTCAACTCCTATTTAGGATATGTTGTAATAGTTAATAACTTCATTCATGCTAACAAATGGAATATCCCAGCTCATATTAGCCATATTATTCCTGATATTGCTAACCATATGCCTCCTATATCTGAGGTCCCTAATGCTTATGACAAAATGATAAGAGGTTTTTTGGTCCTCTAGAAAAATACCTGCTCAAAGTATTATTGTAGAATTGTAGCACGGATGGGTGGGATCGAATCCACAGTAAGGTTTAGGAAAACTAATACTTTCTAGGCCAAATTACGATTATATAAGAGATAACTTTAAAAGAAATAAATAAAAGCTAATTATAAAACTTAATGAGAGAGAGAGAGTTAAAGTTTGGACTTGGCCTCTACCTTTTAAAGCATTTATCGATATATAAATTGATTCGAATATCTCAACCCATCATATGCTCGTGTTAAACCATATACGATGTTGTAAAACAAAACACTAAATCTATGGTTAAGCATTTAATGGTTATACTTTTAAGTGATGATGAAGAGTGTCTTAGAGAATTATCAACTCAACCATGGCTAGGCTGGAGTAAGTTCTCTAGAGTTTCCCCTTTTTAGATATCTAAATCAAGTCTATGGTTAGTAGTACTTGTTAGTATCCAAAGTTATTGTACACCAAACCAAAGCTATGACTAAGCCATCGATATGATGCACTAACTTATTAATCATAAAGTACTAAAAAAATACTAATTGGAACCTAATTAACATTAACTATTTCTCATCCAAGAAGAGGCTTCATCCTAGCCTTAGCTAGGAGATTATCCGCTCATCTCGGACTTCATCGCATTAACAACTAATAAAGATATTAACAAAAATTAAACTAAAGAGCAGAATAGGAAGAAGATTAACTTTATTCACTATTACCTCCTAATATGAGATGTCACAATTACAATGGGGGAGGGTTCCTTTTATAGGAGAAGGAACCCAAATCTTTAAGAATAGCACGCATATATAGAATATTACAATATATATATTATTACAATCAATCACTAAGATATATAAGAATATCTTCATATCATTTCCTTGTTGAGTATAAAAATCTTCTAACCAAAGAAATACTTTAGTATATCTTTCTTGTAGAATATTTTCTCAATATAATTCGTGGATCTTGAATGTAATCTCTCTTTATATTATACTCCAAATATATTTATGTTTATATTTCTTCAATCTTGAAACCAAATATATTGTGTCATTTACTTTTTGTGATATAAACTGCTGGAGACACTTTTACTCGACTTTAAGGCTTGGTTTTAAATATCCATCTACAATAGCTACAATCAAACAAACGTGCATAAGTACCCAAAATTAAATATAATAGAGTACTAAAATAAATGTTCGGTAATATTAAAAATATCATAATTACGCGCTCATCAAATACCCTGGAACTTGTATTTTTCTCGTCTCGAGTAAAATAAAATAATAGCCACTTTCGTAGGGAGCGCGATTGCAATTAGCATATGCAATAAGTCGTTAAACCCCCAAGTTTAGCCTAGTGGACGAGTATTGTCCCGTGAGGGTTTGTAGTGACTATACCTACAAAAGTTAATAATGACATTTTAAATAACTTTGGAAGATACATGACTCATTTCCTGTGAACTTATCCTTACTTAGTTGTGACAAAAATATACTAATGGGAAATCATTAAACCTGTTATTCTCCTAAGTATACCAAAGAATATTTTAATCTTATCCAAAACTAGAGCTACTACCTCAAGATTAGAAAGGGATTTAAGTATTTTTCTTTAGCTATATTTGAGTATACAGTAAAAATAGTTTTATCGCCTAATACAATGTCAAGAATAATTACTCGATTTTTGGCAGTCTAATTTCTACTGGAATTAATTCAACGGCCAGTTAAAAAAGTGCCTTCGTCAATTCGTTTCCTAGAATTATTTTTTTGTGTAAGCCTTTTCTTTTTAGTACATTGTTTCTTAGTGAAGCCTCCATAACAAGGAATTTATAGTCAACAATCCCCGCCTATTAGCTAAGGTTGTTGGGGTGTGGTACCCCATCATGACCTAGACTCAAGATTCTAACAAATAGCATTTTCTTGTGCTCCTTTCACATAGTTCATAATCAAATTTGAGATTGGTGGTAGTTTTTCCTCTTATAGTTCATAATCATACGAGTAACCTTGCAGCGTGAAAGTTTTTAGAGCACATTTGGCTTCTTCTTTTTTTCATAGGAATGAACTTATTCTTAGGCAGTTGTCTCACTTGTAGCAAATTATTCCTAGCATAAATGCTAAATTTCAATTAAATTTAGTAAAAATCTATTGAACGCATTAATTGTAAAACTACGGTAAAGTGTATATTTTCAAAATATGATAAACTAACTTGAATTAGTCGCTAATAAAAAAATAGTACATCTAGCTTAAGATAGTCAAAAATATTTTAGTCTACACTTGGTCCAATTTCAAAATTTAGGTTTTTCCATAATATTTATGTCAAGGTAAAATCAATTTAAGTGTTTGGAAATTCGTCAAAAATATATTATAAATTGTCAAAGTGTCATTATTTCACTTTTCTTCACAAAACATTTAAACAAATGGTTTGCTACTTCAAACTTAAATGAAATATTGCCCTCAATACTAAGAACAAGAAAATAAATGAAAGAGGAAAATTAAAATTTCTCACCTAAATGTGTGGGTTGTCTCCCAAGAAGCACTAAGTTTACCGTCTTCAGCCTGATGAATGTACCCCTATATTTAAAATGATGTTGTAATAGAACTATATGGGCACACAATATCTGCTTTAATATACTGGATCATCTGGAAATGTTATGACTTTATCAAAAGTGTAGGACTCAAAATACAGTTTTAATTATTGGGCATTGATTTTAACAATATTTGTATTCATATGATCTTTCACCTCTATGGCCACATGAGGATAATTGGTTTGAGCCGTAAAGGGGTCATGCCAACGGGAGCATAGTTTCCCAGGAAATAAACGAAGCTTTGAGTTAAAAAGTAATACCTTTTGATAAGGCTCGAAGGTTTTTCAAATAATAGATTTATCGTAAAAAACTTTGGTATGTTCCTTGTAAAGTTTTAAACTTTCATAAGCCTCATGACGGAGTTCATCCAACTCAGAAAGTTAAAGCTTTCTCTTGGACCGAGCTTGGTCCATTTCAAAGTTAAGGGTCTTTGTGGCCAAAAGAGCTTAATGTTCTAGTTCCACAAGCAAGTGGTAAGGTTTCCCAAAAATAAGTCTATAGGTGACATTCCAATCAGGGTTTTATAAGTTATTTGATAGGACCAAAGAGCATCATCAAGACGATCAGACTAGTCTTTGTGATCTATTCGAATAACTTTTTTTACAATTCTTTTAATCTACCGATTAGAAACTTCTACTTGACCACATATTAATGGATAGTAAGGTGTGGCAACTTTATGAGTGATGGAATAATTTTTTAATAAAGTTTATAAAACACGATTGTAAAAATGTTTCTCACCATCACTAATAACTACTCAAAGAGTGCCAAAACGATTAAAAATGTTCTTCATCAATTTGACCACAGGCTTATGGTCATTTGTCAGACATGCAACCACTTCGACCCATTTGGAAACGTAGTCCACTGTGACTAGAATATAAAGGTTTCCACAAGATGAAGGAAACGGTCCCATAAAATCTATGCCCCAAACATAAAAAAAATTAATAATAAGAATGTTTCTTAGGAACATTATGTTGTGGTAGGAAATATTGTAGGTTCTCTGGAATCTATCACAAGTAGAACAAAAGGTTTGTGCGTCACGGAAAAGGGTAGGCCAATAAAGACCAGATTGAAAAAAAATTACAACCATTTTCTTGGTACTTAAATGCCATCCACATGCATAGGTGTGGCAAAACATGAGTACGCTCTGGAACTCATCATTTGAAATACATCTCCTAATAACTTGGTTAGAACAAAACTTATACATATAAAGATTATCCTAATTAAAATGTTATACCTCATGTAGGAATTTGGTTTTATCTTACTTAGACCGGTGGTCTTGTTATCGTTCAGTAGTAAGATAATTGACAATGTCGGCATACCGAGGTAGTTGTATAGCATCCATGAGCTACTCATCAAGAAATATCACTAAGATAGGGAGGAGATCATCACCACCTTTGATTAAAAGTCAGGATAAATGGTATGCTAAAACATTTTCGACACATTTCTTACCTTAAATTTCGATGTCAAATTCTTGTAATAAGAGGATCCATCAGATTAAGTGGAGCTAGGCGTATTTTTCGATAACAAATATTTTAAGGCCTCGTGATCGGTTTAGACAATGATCTTGAACCTAACAAGATATGACTAAAACTTTACTAAGGTAAACACAGTGGCTAATAACTCCTTCTAAGTGGTCGAGTAATTCATTTGTGCATAATTTAGTGCACGAGTGGCATAGTATATAATATGAGGTTTTTTATCAACTCTTTGCCCTAAAACTGCTCCAACAATGTAGTCAAAGGTATCACACATTAATTCAAATAGAAGATCCTCGTTGGGCTGTTGGATGAGTAGAGTAAAAGTTAATAGAAGTTTGAGCTTCTCAAAAGCTCTAGAACATTCATCATCAAAGTGGAACTCAGTGTCCTTAGCGATTAAATTGCACAAGGGTTAGAAAATTTTGTTAAAATCTTTGATGAACCGATGATAAAACTTGGCATGGCCTAGAAATGATCGAATGGCTTTAACCATCCGAGGAGGAGGTAAGGATGAAATAATGTCAGTTTTGGCCTTATCAACTTTTATCCATTTATTGGAGATGATATGCCCAAGAACTATCCCTTGTGTTACCATGAAGTAACAATTTTCTCAGTTTAACACCAAATTAGTTTGTGTACATCATTCTAGCACGAGCTCAAATTATGCAAACATTCATCAAAAGATGAACCAAACACTGAAAAATCATCTATGAAGATTTCAATAAATTTATCAACTATATCAAAGAATATGTTAATCATACAATGTTGAAATGCAGCGGGTACATTACACAGACTAAATGGCATATGTCGATAAGCATAAGTCCCATAGGGACACGTGAATATGGTTTTCTCCTAATCTTTTAGAGCAATGGGGTTCTGATTATATCAAGAATAATCGTCAAGAAAGCAGTAATGACTCTTTTTGGCTAATCGTCCAAGCATTTGATTAATGAATGGAAGAAAAAAAAAATATTTTCTAGTGACCGTGTTTAACTTTCTGTAATCGATACAAACACGCCATCCGGTGGTCACACAAGTGGGGATTAATTCATTATTCTCATTTTTGACTGTAGTAATCCTAGATTTATTGGGTACAAGTTGGACAGGGCTGACCCACTTACTATCCCAAATGGGGTATTTGATATCCGAGTCTAAAAGCTTGAGAACTTCCTTCTTAACCACCTCCATCGTAGTTGGATTTAAAATTCATTGCATCTCACATGAAATTTGTGTACCTTCCTCGAGATTGATGCTATGCATGCACACGGCCAAGCTAATTCCTTTAAGGTCTACTATAGACAACCCTATGGCTGATTTTTGTTTTCTAAGGACACTCAATAGTCTACCTTCCTGGTCATTATCTAGATAAGAAGTTATTATCATAGGTATAGTTTTAGAATCACCTAGAAATGCATACTTGAGAGTATTGGGTAATGGCTTGTGGCCCAACTGAGGTGGTTTAACAATGAGTGAAATGGGTAAAATAGTTAATGGTTCATGAGGCTCTAGTCTAGGTCTTCATTTGGACATTTTAAAAATAGGAGTTAAGTCGAGTAAGGCATTAAGCTCGTCAATGATCGTATCTTCATCAAAGTCCTCACCAAAGTTTACAAGATATGATTTTAATGGGTCCTCATAAATTAATTTGGGGAAAGAGTTGTAAACTAGAGAATCAATCAAATTGAACTCAGCCATGTCATCAGAATCAGGCACTTGAGTATTATGGTTAAAAACATTGAATTTGATTTTCAAGTCACTCATAAATAGTTGTAAGACCCCATTGAAGAAATTGATAATGGCATGGGCAGTAGCATGAAAAGGGCGGCCCAATATGGCAGGGATCTCACAGCTTAGATTCGTGACATCTTCAGTGTCCAAAATAAGTTTACAGGAAAAATTATAGTATTAACCTTGATAAGAATATCCTCAAGGATTCTACGTGCATAAGTTATTGACTTGTTAGGCAATTTAAGTATCATTCGGGTAGGTTCGAGTTCTCCCAGTTCTAATTCCTAAACGACTGAATATGGTAAGGCATTCACACTATCTCCTAAGTCGAGTAAGGCCCTATCCACTTTATGATGTCCAATTTTATAAGAGATAGTTGGGATTCCAGGATCACGAAGTTTATGAGAGGTTAATGTTTCAATCAAAAAGACCTTCTTATGCGCATTTATTTTCTTTTTCCTAGTGCACGCATCTTTTAGGAATTTGGCATATACATGGATAAGCATGGTGTAATCAAGTACTAAAATATTTATATGAACTTGCTTAAATGTATCCAATATCTTATCAAATTGAATACCTTTAGTAGCCTACTACGGATATGATACTTTTGGCTTAAAATGAGCATTGAGTACGGGAACAGAGGAAGTTGACAACTCTTTAGATGTCTTAGAAGGTTACTGGCTACTGACTACCACAGGTTCATTTGTACATAGCTCATCTTCAATCATAATAGGTGGTCGCTCTACTCTAGGTGTTTCAACTCGATTATCAATTTATTTACTACTTTGAAGGGTGGTAATAGCATTAAGTTGTTTAGGGATCGAGTTAGGCTCAAATCCAGGTGGTCCTTTGGGATTAGATTCAGGTTGGCTAGGAAGCTTACCCGGTGTTCTCTCATTAATTATATTTGCTAATTGCTCTATCCGAGTCTCTAGATTAGAGATAGATTGTAACGTGGAGTTTTAATTCAACAATATCCGTTGCTGGAATTGCATCATTTGTTACTAAAATTGGAATACTTGTTTATGACTTTCCATTGATTGTTGTATGATGTGAGAAAGGGTATCTTCTAAAGATGGCTTGGGTGGAGCGGGCGGGAACTGTTTGGAAGACTGAAAGGTTTGCGGAGATGTTTGAGGATAGGACTGAGAATGGGGATTCCTAGGCAAATTATAATCTAAGGTTTGTGGCTCTCCAAAGCCGAAACTTGGTTGGTTGTTCATCCGCGAAAAATTTAGGTGGTTCTGCCAGGTTGGCTTGTATGGGTCAAATGTCCTCTTGTAGGTATTATTCAAAGTATTCACTTACTCTTGATTATCATTCATTTCATTATGCATGGGAAAAATTAGAGTCGCATAGGTGATATCATATCAAACAGTGTACCCCTATTGTTAAACTTGGTTCACACTACCATTAGATTCTTTAATAGTCATAGTCTCAATTTTTTGGGTAAAAGTTTCTAATTGGGCTTTTATGGTCGTTCCCTCACTCACTTTGTATAAGCCACATTTTTTGGTTATATGAACATTCTTATGTTGATTAAAATCCTACTGCTAAGAGTTCTCATCCCATGTCTTAAACTCCTCATAAGCTCTATCGGGTTCTGGGTCCTGAAATTTACCACTATGCTTAGATTCTGGTCTATAGCGATTCTCAAAAGTTATACCACGATAGAAGATCTGGGCTAAATGTTGCTTTTCAAAACTATGATGGGGACATTGTGAAAGAAGATATTTATATATCTCACAAACCTTGTAAAATATTTCACTCACATTTTGAGAAAATTCAACAATTGTATTTCTAAGAGCGAAGGTTATTCCCATTGAAAAGCATTTAGTTTTGAACTAGGTCTCTATTTGGTCCCATGAATTGATAGATACTGGTACTAATGAATCAAATCAATGACTCTCTTTGTCTTTAAGTGAAAATAGGAATAAAGGAAGGCAGACACAATCCTTACTAAAATGTTAATATTTTGAGAGTACACAGGTTTTCTTAAACTCGTGGACGTGCTAATAACGGCTATCAAAATCAATCCCATGAAATGCAGGTAACATTTGGATCACACTAGACTTGATTTCATAATGATTTATTATGACGGCTGGTAACACGATACACGAAGGTATATCGCTCACCATCAGGGTCCAATAGTCCCTTAGAGATTTGGCAGCAGCCATGATTCAAGGTTTGACTTCTAGCTCAACAACAAGCTCAATTGGGGCAACTCGAGATGGATTACCCTCCTCCAAAATTAGGGAATCTCGAGATAGATCACTCTCCTCCCAAATTGGAGGTCCTATGTTTTCTATTGTGTTGATTGGGCAAGGTAATTGCCCTCTTTGCTTAAACTGAGGTGGTAGGCCATAAATAGGCAAAGGTTCTGGTAAACTTCCTTAAAAAAATTCTCCACGTGTCAAATTGATCATGCACAAACTAATATGTGATAAAATTTAGTACCTAATGCAGTAAACAATCAATTAAACCTATAATATAGCACTTAAATCTTTTTTAAGAAGTAATAATTAGGTATCCCATATATTCTTCTATGTTCACAAAAAGGTAGGATGGTCAAATGCTTTGATTCTTACACTCCCCTGTGTCACTGAGCTAGCACTAGCTTAGAGTAGATGTTTGGTCCTCACGCCGTAGTGAGTCGCCTTATCGTACGTCAACACTCAGAATGGTGACATCGTAAATCTATATCCAGTACTTCACGGCGCTAGGCTGGGGCCGTATCCTACGAACCCATGTTTGTACCCCAGTCTGGTACATCTATCCGTTGGGTGATGAAATCCTGTGGGAATCATGCTACTCTTATTTTGTTATCAGTTATTTTTAGGTCCGGGACGTTCAATTTTGGTGTGATACGAATTTCTTAGTATCCCGAATGGGTGGTTCCAATTCTTAGAGAGCTTTTTGAGTGATGAAATCCCACATGTTTCAAACAGTTTTAACCTTTACTAATGTTGGAATAAAATAAAATTTTAAGCACAGCATAAGGCCAATCCAAATACTAATGAAGACTGTAACAAAAATTAAACTAAAGAAGAAGAAAAAGAAGAAGCTGAAAAAGAAGATTAACTTAATTCACTATTACCTTCCAATATGAGATGCCACAATTATAATGGGGGAGGGTTCCTTTTATAGGAGAAGGAATCCAAATATTTAAGAATATTACACATATCTAGAATATTACAATATATATATTATTTCAATCAATCACAAAGATATATGAGAATATCTTTATATAATTTCCTTGTTGAGTATAGAAATCTTCTAACAATAAAACTACTTGAGTATATCTTTGTTAGTGAATATCTTATCAATATAATTCTTGGATCTTGAAGTAAAATATATTTGTGTATATATTTCTTCAATTTTGAAGCCAAATATATTGTGTCTTTGACTTTTTGTGCTGTGAACTGCTAAAACCAATTTTACTTGACTTTAAGAGCTTGGTTTCAAATATCTATCTCCAATAGCTACAATCAAATAAATGCGAACAAGTACCTAAAATTAAATATAATGGACGACTAAAATACATGTTCGGGTATATTAAAAATGTCATAATTACGCGCTCATCGCAAAATCATTTAAAAAAAATCGGTTCATGGTAAGTTTACTGTGATCTCTACTGTTAATAAGCTTATGCCTGAACGTCCTAATGTTGAATGCGAAAGGATCCTGTGGGATCTAATTGTAGTTCCCAGAAATGGATTCACTTGTGGGATAATGATTAGGAACTGCCTAGTAACTCAAGATAAGCTAGTCCAGAGACATATGCTCACTACCTCTATTTTTCGAGTCTGCATGGCTTACAATGTGAGTAGAAAACATCTCTTCATGGGCTGCTTGTTGCTAAACCAATATTGTGTAGATTGATTTACAAGAGATAATTTATTAGGCAGCCTACTACCTGGCATGATGAAATTACTTAGATCAGTGGGCTCCCTTAAAATGAAACAAGTACTAGAATTATCAAGCTGTCTTTTACTTATTTTATCTACCACCTTTAGAAAGCTAAAAATGCACATGTATTTAGAAATGAGATCATTAGACCTAATCATGTACTCAGCGACATGTGTGAAGAAGTTCTAGTAAGAACTAAGTTTTTCATCAATAAAGTTAGTGATAATCCTAAGAATAGAGATATTTGAGATAGATGGAACATTATACCATTATTCATTCTTCCTATGTTAAAGTACTGCAGATGGGAGCCACTAAAAAAAGGTACTGACCAGTTGAGCACTAATGTCCCTATTATAGGGGATATAGGAGGTTATATGGAGGGCTTGTAAGGACATAAAAGTGAATGTCTCTTCAGTTATATTGAGATGGGGATAGAAAGAACTGTAACCTATCAAGAAATGTTAACTATTCATAGAGGTTTGAAGTTGATCATTGAGAGAGGGCATTAAAAGCTCAAGTGACCACTGATTCAAAATAGATGATTGCTTATATTCAAAACAAAAATGAGCCTCTTTAGAATTGTATACTCTTGCTTCAGTTTATCCATCACTTGATCAAGCAGTTATAGAGTTTTTATATTATCCATATTTATAGAGAGGCAAACATGTGTGCAGATTTTCTAGCATCTTATTTTACCTTTGATGGAGAAATTATACTGCTACAAACTATTAATACAAGACATAACTCAATTATAATGTATGTTTTGAAGATAGCCACAGAGGTGTCGAAGCAAAATGTAGCTTGTGTGCTGCTTAGTTTATCGTTGATTGAGGACAATAAGTTCTATTCAGATAGAGAGAAGATTACTTTCAAGAGTTAAAAAACATATAATTTGGGGAGTCCAAAAGTCTATAACAGGAATGCAGGCAAGTTCTTTATGCACTCATGACTTTATAGATGAAAAGACCCCCAAAATTCCCTTTCAATTTCTCAAAATATTTATAAACAGTTATTGTGTCACCTAAATTTATTAGGACTGCTATTGTGTTCATCGAGTTAATCTAATGTGAACATCTCCTAGTGCACGTCGTCAACTCGCTGACAGTCTTCTTATTTTAGGTTATTAGATTTGAGGCTTAACTATTGGAGTTGTTTTTATTTTAATATCTAATTACATTCTAATTTGGAGAGGTAGGAGGATTAGGGTTGAGGCCTATATAAGGAGAGGGTGGTGTAAGTTTGTTTCTTAGTTGTGATTGAATAAAGTTCAAGGTGTAGCTCTAATTTAGTTTTTGCTTTATTTTAGCGTAAAAGGCTTCTCAATTTAGCTTTCACGTTGAGAGTTTACGTCAAATTGGTATCAGAGCAAGATTATTTCTTTGGTTTTTATGGTGTTTCTTAAGGGGATTCTCTCTTGATTTGTGATTTGAAATTTTTGGAATCAATTCTGAAGATCAGGATTTTTATTTTTTGCACTACAACAGTGTTTCTGCATTGTTATAGTGATTTCGTCATCTGCTACAATGATTTTTGTTATGCAACTCAAGCGACACAAAAATTATATCAATTGCAAGTAAGTTTTGGAGTACGTCGTTTACTACGTTTTGGTTTAAGGAGAAGTTGTTAAAACACTGTCACAACATCATTTGGTGCATCGGCTGGATATGGCAAATTTTGAGGTAGGATCCGAGGGTCAAAGAATAAGGCGTACAGAATTATTTATTTTGACATGCAAGATGAGTGTTATGATTTTTATGGTGTTACCAAGGTGGTACGAGATTTGTCAGGAGCACGCCCGATTTGATTTCTGATCAAAATTTTCCAAAAATAGAAGGTTTGATGTGAATATCTCCTAGTACACGTCGTCCACTCGTTGGCAGTCTTCTTATTTTAGCTTATTAGATTAGAGGCTTATCTATTAGAGTTGTTTTTATTTAAATGTCTAATTAGATTCTAATTTGGAGTGATAGGGGATTTGATATTGTAGGAGGATTATGGTTGAGGCCTATCTAAGAAGAGGGCAGAGTAAGTTTACTTCTAAGTTGTGATTGAATAAAGTTCAAGGTTTAGCCCAAATTTAGTTTTAGGCTGATTTTAGTGTAAAAGACTTCTCGATTTAGCTTCCACGTTGAGAGTTTAAGTCACAATCATAGCTTATAACCTGCCATGCGAATGAGTGTTTTTAAACACTAGTAATTTGGGAACACATTTTACTTAATAATTTTCCTTTTTTTCTTCCAAAAGAGAATATCTTTCTCCAATACTCATTTTGGTTCTTACCATCTGTATAGGGCAAGAAATTCCAAGACAAAGCTTATAATCAAAGTGAACATAGTGGAGCTGATATCCCAGATCTGATGAGGTTCTTAATTTTATTGATAGTGATGAAGGCCATGGTGGAAAATCTGATCATCACCCTATCTCATGGCTAAAGCAATCGGGTGATGGATTTGTTACCTCCATAAGGGGACTTTTTAATTCTCATAGACACAAGGCCAATGTATTTGTCTTGCGGTCCATGAGGGGTGATGCAGATAAGGAATGTCATGGCGATTAAAGTGAAAGTGATGTCGAGTTCTCTCAATTCACTAGGAAATTAACCATAACAAAAGCTAAGAAGCTTATTATTATTAGGTGGCACAAAAAGAAATTGATCTAGGGGATAAAAATATACTTTAATCTTACCTTTGTTTTCTATTGTTAATGATATAGTTTTCTTATTATATCGAAAAATACCCATTTGAAAATTTTATTTGCATGTACAATGTGTTACGGGGAAACGCATTTCCCACTCTCCCAAGCGTTTCCTCAGAAACCCATTTGGGAAATGAGTGTGATTCAGTATCCTCAAATTGTTGATTTGATTGGGAAAGTTGGGTGAAGCATTACTCATCGCGTTTTGAAGCGTGTATAAATTCGACTTTAGAGCGATAATGATTCGGCGTTTGCACCTGTATAAAAAAGATCTAGATTCGATCAAAATTAAACCAATTGCCTAGTATTTTTATATTCAATCTTTTGACGATTCGATTTCGTTTTCCACTACGCTTCACAAATCGCTTCAAATGTCGTATCATTCTTGCACACGTTTCCCATTTCCTGAATCATGTAAGAAAACTAATAGGTGTTTCCGTTTCCCGTTCACGCTTCACTTTTAAGTAACATAACACGTTCCTATTCTCAAAAGTCATATGCCACTTACATGGCAATGCAATATTTATATCTAATTGATGTAGGGAAATGAGACTGTACCACTCTGTTCTTGCCCTCATCTTATTCATATAGTTCTTATTGGCTTCAGGTGTGACTTCTCACCAAAGATAACCTCTTCCCTCATCTCCTAGGGAGACTTCACCATTTGAAAGTGATTAGTCGAGCGGATCCTCACCCTATGAGGACTTCCATAAAAAGAAAAGAAATCTAGAAGATATTGAAAGTATAGTTCCTCAGCGCTCAAGATCAGACAAACTGCACAAGCCTGTATAGAGGTGAAGTTAATTTATATCATTTTACATGGTGATAATCACGACAGAAGGTTCGATGATACGCGATTTCACCAAGTAATTACTTGAATAAAAACAGTTTTGGCTAGACATGTTGGTGAAGTTGAAGTACTAGATTACACCGCCCTTTTCAGCCAACATATACAGGATGATATTGCTTGTGCCCTTTACTTCATTTGCAGCTTCCTGCTAGAGGGAACATTAGGGCTCCAGGGCTTCAAGGGCAGAGCCAGAGATTTAGGAGAGAGGAGAAGGCCAATGAGCCTGGCTTGATGAAGAGGTATTACTTTATGGAACAGTACTGGAGTAGAGTTGGGCTTCAACTCAATTTGGCTTGGATTAGCTTGGGGTGGCTGCTACTTCTTCTTCTTCTTCTTCTTCTCCCCCCCCCCCCCCCCCATCCTAAATCTGTCCCTGCCCGGCCCCCATAATTTTTAAAGTATATCTCTATATATATATTTGTATTACTGGCAAAGAAAAACTATATATTTGTATTACTAGCAATGAAAAACCCACATTTTGGAACAAATTCTCGATTATAATTTTTAAGCGCTTAGTATGGATGGTTTAAATGCACATGCATCAGAGGCACCAAGTATAAAGATATTAAGGTAATCACGCATTATATGTGATCTGTGGATGGTACAACTCTAAAGCTCTCAGAAGGGGGTCCTTAGGAAGCCTGTGCGGTTCAATATTAGACAACCACCATACTGGATTCTATTGATGCCCAAGTACTTTTACTTTATGAGCTCAGATTCTCAATTGGGTGTTGTACTTTAAATTTTTTGATTGGGAATTGATTGTCTTGCTATGGACACATACCTATTTCTCAGGTGGGTAGCAATGTTTATTTTCTATGGTAGTAATATCTATAAGACTGTCAATAACCCCTTACCCTTTGCTAGCATGTGGTAAAGTTGCTTGCACTTTGGCCTTGCTAAAATTAGACACAAAGCCTTGGTGAAATGGCCTCAATTTATTAAGTTCTAAGCTCAAAAAACATTTTATAAACCTCTCTAGCAAATACAATGGGTATGTCCATTATTATAATTAAACGACAAGCTTATTTATACCCTATTGTTGTGTTCTAATGATCAATATGATATCAAAAATGATTGAAACTCTGTCTTAGGTGCAACATTTGTACTAAAATTTTAGCTATTATATGCTTCTTTTTCATCTTTTGTACACATTAACTGCTGTTTGATCAATATGTTGTCATATTTTGTTTACTTGTCAGTTTCTCGTTGTCAATACTAGACTGGAGTTGTTTCTTGTCGTAGTTAAATTTTGTTTATCCATTTTTCTATCATTTTAGAGAGACCACCTAAGTTGTGGCTCTCTCCTAGAAATAACGCTCTATGGAAACGATCACTTGCTGCAATTATTAGGGAAGTTATTTTAGTAGACTAGTAATAAAATTGCCCCATATTTGGTGTAGATGACAATGAGTTAGTAGGGATTTTGGGCTTGGAACGTCTTACCGTAGGTGGGGCACCACTTGACTCTCTTTGGGTCTTTTTCTTCTCTCCCTCTTTCTCCACTGGGGTTTCTCTCAGGAAGAAGAAGGGTCTCGGAAAAAGAATCCCCTCTAAGGTCACCATCCTTCCCTATTTATAGGGGGAACCTCTGACCTAGAGGTGTCCGAGCTCACGTGATGTGTGTAACCCTAAGATACCCCACTGGGATCATAGGCTTTGTTCTCCCATGTGGGCAGGGCTATTACTGCTCGTCGTTACCAATTGATCTTGTCGTAACTCATGGGTCATTAAGAGGGATTCCACTAAGACGTGCTCGTCTTATTAGGGAGATCGTATAGAGATCTCGGAGTCTCATGGTTTTGTCATAGCTAGTAGGCTGTTATGAGAGTTTCCCTTAAGTCGTGCTCGTCTAGTAGTAAAAGAGGTCATTTAACGGCCTGCAAGCTCATGGTTACCAAAAGTGTGCTCCTACAATCGCCCCCCTCAGTTCTTGCTTGGGAAGAGGGGGAGATGAGGTGCAATGATTGGGTATATCATATTGTTATAGACACGAGAGCAATGTCTTATCTTGCTAAGTGGAAGGTCGTAATATGTGCCCCACTGTTTCCAGCCATTGTGTTAGGAGTTGTGAGCCATCATTACTATCTGTACCTTGAAGGAATAAAATAGAATAATTAATGCTTATTTTCAAACTATGTGGCATACAGTAACTGTCGCAACTCTAGGCGACGTGTCCCATCATTGTGGGACCTATTTTAGGGCATTAATTACACCTACCTCTTCAAGAGCTTCCTATATAAGAATGAGCTTTGTCTCTTGAAAAACCTTTAGTATCTTCCATTTGTGTCCTGTGATTTCTAAGCTTTGTTTGGCTTACTGTTCTGCGGCTGTTTGCGATGCGTCGCTCTTCTGTTACTATTGTTCATTTGTTACTACTTTCGCTTTTCCAGTAAGTTTTCTATTCATGGTACAATTTTGTTTGATTCTCTTTATGATTGTATCTAGGTCTTTAGGTGTCTTGCCCTTTGAAAACCTTTGTCTGTGAATTTGTAATGATTCCGGTCACTTTGCAGTGGGATATCCTACTATCAGTTCCAGCACACTCCTATCGGCTTTACATGGGTTCATAGTTGGGAGGGCGGCCGTAAGGGGTTGAGAGGAACCTTTGGGATAGTAGGTCTCTGAGGTGCCCTAATTGGGTTTATTATAATTGTTCCCTTTGTGGTTTTGGTTGAGTCTAATATTTGTACCTGGCTCATGCAAGGATGTTCAAGCACCGTACACAAGTCTGTGTGCCCGCAGTGAGGGATAGATTCGTCTGATAATAAGTTGACAATAGAAGGGTCATCTGTAAGTACCCCTTACACTATGCCCGCGGAGTGGGGAGGTAGCCATGACTACAAAGCGGGATCCTCGATCCCTTGTGACTTAAGGGCCGAGGCTTGTTTAGCCTTCATGCTGCCGAGGAGGGAGTTAGGAGATTTAGCTCATGAGGCCTTCATTAGTGGTCATTCCAGGAGGCTCGGAAAGTTTTTAGCCTTACCCCAGCGAGTGGAGGCCACCCGCATCATTAGCTGAATATGAAAGTGAAGGGGTAAAAATGGAATTCTTAGACGACGTGAACGAATAGGCAAGGGCTAGTGGCAGTGATGACTAGATTTGGCCAGACTATTAAGCGCTAGCCCTGAACTAGTGTATTGTTTATTACAGGCAGTTAAATACCGGTTTGCGGTTCCCTTTAGACAACTTGACCAAAAAATATTTAAACTCGTTTGGGCGAGCGCCCGGCCAAATGAATGGAAATTTTTATAAGTTGATGACCGGGTATTGTTTGATTAGTCCCCTAGGGCATGGAGAATGAGGGTAATGCAGTGGGGCCATCAGAAGAGCCTACCCCATCGCCGCCTATGACCCACTCTCATTCGAGGACGCGTTATGAGGGGCAGCAAATTCGTACCTCAGTAAAAGTAAGGACAAATATGGATGAGATGCATCTCGTTAAGAAAGGGGAGGCCGAGCCAATGAATCAGAAGGTCTTGCATATCTGTGTTCCTGAGTGGAGGTACTGGCATTGCATAACTCATAAATCTGGCGAGCCCAAAATATTTAGGTCATTTACCGGGGGGAACTTTTATTGTTATCATCCGATTTTGGTGACTGGTGTGTTTGACTTCGACGACGGCCCCAATCGTCATCTGCGTCATAACGTGTTTAACACGAAGTGTATGTTTTGAATTTTTTTATCTGCATGAATTGTCATCATTTTATATGTGTGATCTAACATTTGATCATTTCTTCGCAGGTATTGCGCTCGCAACGGTGATGTACAAAAGTTCTCGGCTATATTGCTTGAGCATTTAGAATATCGAATGTCAAGTACTAAATAATATCTTTGACTGGACCTTTGACTCATGCAAGAACTAGTCGCTGAAGAAGTATAGTGATCCACGTACACGAGGTGCAAGTAGCACCATCTCCGCATAAAGTACTCACACATACAAGTCAATAGAAAGTGTCGAGATGAAGCCTCATTTTTTGTCATCTAAGGGAAGGGATGTTGCTGGGACATCAGCATTCACTCAGAAAAGGATGCCTTGAGTGCCAAGCGCCATAAGCCGACCACTACTAGAAAATGGACTAACAGCCACGGTCTATATTAGCTTTAGCCACGGTGACAACAGTAGCTAAATGCTACAAACTTAACCGTGGCCAAACCACAAAATTCATGGCTAAAGACATGTACTTATTAAATTTATGTGCCACTAATTCTAGTCCGTGGCCAAAGCCGTGGCAAATATGATTAAAAGCACGGGATCCCAAATTAAAAGTTTTATTTCCCTCCATCTCTTCCCAGTTCACAGTTCATAGTTCTGAGTACCCTTTACTAATTCTAGGGTTTTGTCAATGAAATCTCTGAATCTCAAATCTTACTGAGGTAATTAAGTTCCAATTTCTGATTGATCGATGAGAGCCATAAGCTCTCAAAGCATATATAATTTTGTTTCTATAAACCAATTTGCTCGAGTGAACTCACAGATTTTATTGAAGCCTGGAATTTGCAAACCAGAATAGAATCCTTCAAGTTCTAGGTATTTATTATTTGGGTATTTATTAGTGCTTCAGGTTTTTATCTAATTTACCATGATTATAAGATTTTTCTTCAGACGTTCCTTAATTCTATATCATGTTTCTCTAAAATTATTCCTGATCATGTACTTGATATGGGTTTTCAATTGGTGGATATAGTTAGGGATTTTATGATTTTACTTTGGATGTTCTTTGATTTTTGATTTTCAATTAGTGGCTGTAGTTAAGGATTTCCCATAATGGGTGTGCTATTAAGAGTGGGTTTTTGCCCACTCTGGTTGTGTAAAATTCCTTGTTGGATATGTATGGGAAATATAGGGTTGTTTATCAGTAGTCGAGGATTTTGTTTGATGAAATGCTTGAGGGAAATGGTGTGTCGTAGAATGTGATGATTGCGCCTATGTAAGTAATGGGGTAGAGTGGGGTGCGGTAGAGTTGTTTAATCGGATGAAGCGTGGTGAGTTTTGGGTGTATATATAGCTCCTGTATATACCTCAAGTTTCCAAAGTCCTGTAAAAATAATCCAAAAAGCATCACTTTTCAAATCGAATTTAAATGATTTAAAATTTGATCAACTTTATAACTAAAATAATGTTCTAGACACATTGACTTAATTTGCTCTCTATTTAGATAATATACTCAAATCACATTTTAATTCAAGCTAAGCATATCAACAAAAATAGTAATAATCTTACATTGTCATGCAATAATTCAGAGGACAAAAATGGTTATAATAGAAAATGTGGCATCAAGTACTCCCAGCTGGAATTGATACATCCCCTTGAGGTTGAAAGCTTACGTTCTTAGTTATTGTTTTACTCTAGCTTTTTTTATTTAGAATCAAGTAAAAAATATATAAATTGGATCAACCAAAAGTTCAAAAACTTGTATTGCACTTATATACAAAAGAAATAACATACAAAATTTTTGAGGATAGTGGTGGTTTGTTTACTTTTAAACCGTACAAAATAGATGGGTAAAACAGATTAGTTGAGAATACCACATATAACACGGTTAAATATGTCAGTAATGACCGCGATATCAGTTAGAACTGATATAGTTTTAACCATGTCAACAAAACATATAACCAGGTTGATGGTTAAGGTTCACATGTTGGTATCTTTTACATCATCCTCAAGTTTTGCAAGATATTGTTGGAATTAAAGAATAAAGACTTAACACATGGGAGAGCAACCCACAATGTTGGTCTCGTATTTATCTGTAATCTCACGGTCACGAGGATCCGTAAGTAACTGTTGAATATCTGAACATAATATTGACGATTGATGATCATATCCATAAGCTTCAACAATTTGCTGAAACAATTTACAGCCCCGATCCTGGGGTAAGAATAATTGTGATGGAATAGGGGGCACAAGGATGGGATGTTGAAGCAACTATGGTATTCGCCACCTTTCATTACGATCCCATACAAGACACTTTTTCATAAGATCAAGTAACAATGGGTTCGAAATTAGTCCATAAGTAATATCATAGTTACGATCCGCGCGCTATGACCTAGAACTTAGCCCAGAAGGTCTTGTACTCTGAAAATGGTGTTCTACTATAGACCATTTGATAGTGGATTCATCCAAGGGACCATATATCCGATGGTCGACCACACTTAATAGTGTTTCTGTCTGCATCATTCTCATTACACATGAATACTTCTGGAGACATGTAGCTTAGTGTACCCACCTGTGAGTCTCGTTGGATGTTGGTTGTATAACTCATTATAGCTTTCGCAATACCGAAATCAATTAGCTTTAGTGATCCCCTAGCAAGAAGAAAATTGGTTGGCTTCAAGTCTTAGTGAGCAATACGCTCCTCATGTATTATGTTAGCAGCTTGAAGTATTTGCTGCCAATAAAACCGAAGCCAGTTCTCATCCATATCCAAGTTGAAGGTATCCATTTCTTTCCATTTCAGTGACAGCATATGAGCCAAATCAATTTCTCCGTACTCAAGTACCATGTAAATATATTCATCATCCCTGACTCTGCAATCCTTGGTGGTCATAGAGCCCTTTTTTACTTCCGCGAGCAACATTTTATCTATTAACCTCATAGTCAATGAGTTGTATGATGCTGTTTTTTCTCTTCAATTTTTTCAAATATTTGATCTCCTGGCAATTTCCAAAAGCAGTCGAGAAATCATGACCTTTGAGCTTGATCTTCTTAAGGGCAATGATGGTGCTGTTATGACCTTGAAAACCTTACTACTTCCACCGCTCCCTATCTTGCCTAGTTTCTGATAGAGCTTCCCATTAACTTTAAAGAACAAATCCGAATCATGGTTCTTTTTGCTAGGAGTTGACGACCCATTACTGTTTGCCAATTTTTCTAGTTTATTTGACTTTGAAGGATTTAATTTTCCACTTGTAATTGAGTCTTTTGTGACTGGAGCCTGAGTTTGTACGTTAGTAATATCAAAATCCTACACTTTATTTGACGTATCTTTTGTATGATCAACAAGTCCTTCTCTCAAATTATCACTTCCCTTTGCTTCCAATCCTTACTACATTTTCCCATGATCTCTATCGCCGACTGGTAGCTCTTGATCATATGATGACAAGTGAGCCAAACACCTTGACTGAACTGGATCGCCTTGACTTATTGGTCATGGATTCACATTATTCTTATCTAACTATTCTACTTCCATTTGAGAACTACTATCTAGTTATGAACGCGAGATGTAAGTCATAGAACTCATCATGGGTGCAGACCTTGAATGAACCGACGTCATCGTTGCACACGACAGACCCACAACTGAAAGAGATTGGCTCATAAACGTAGGAAACTGATGTTGATGATCCTGTGTCAACATGCTTCTCTTAGCTAACAAGGAAGAAATCCCTCAATCCGATCTCTTTTACTCTGGCTCTCTAGCTACTAAAACTTCTTTTCTTTAATACTTGAAGCTTACGTAGGGCTACCTTCTTTTGAATCATCCTCAAAAAGTAGTTAGAGTGCCTCTAACTACTTCCCCTTCTTTATGGATAACCTCCAAAGAAGTAGTTGGAGAGCCTCTAACTACTTCTCCTTTATGCACAATCTCCCCTGAAGTGCTTCTTTCTCCAAGCTGCCTTTTGCACAATCCACCCGGAGTGCTTCTTTCTCCGTACGTAAATTATCTTGTATTTGCTCTTCACTTCTTTTCTTTTCTCTTCACTTCTTAAAAACTCAAGTCAAACATCCTTCTTGGCGTAAAAAAAGCCTGGGTTCTAGCATTCATCTCAATCCTTCCCTCCAACTACGTTAATCCTTTTTTAAGTAGGCAATCGGCTTAGTTTTGCTTCATCCCCCTAAATAAATAAATCTTACTTCTAAACTAAGTTCTTTAGCTCAATACCTATTCTAAATAATGCTACCTGGCTTTGCTTTCTGGCTTCATCATGGGTCTTTATCTTTGTGAGAGGAGTCCCACAAGAGCTGTTAGACAGGGTCTTGTCTGCCCATGCTTACTGGTCTCAACAGCAAGAAAAGCATCAGCGAGAAAATTGCGTTGAGTGCATTTGGCTCTATGGTTACCTTTTCTGCAGACTAGGCCGAAGGCAGTAGTATGTTTTAGCGCATGCCCAAACTATCGGGTCTTTCTTCAGAGCCAAACTAGCGGATTCTTTTCTATAGTAGAAAGTGTAGGAAGCTCCTCTAGAGATCAAGGCAGCCATAGCAAGATATAGAGATAACCAAGGCTCAGACCTGACTGAAGACCTTAGGGATCAATGGATGCTGAGGATCGAGGTGTATCTGGTCCCGGAAGTCTTATCTGGACATGGAATAATCTGTTGTTATCCTCAATGACACTATATTAAGACAATTTATTGACAGTTTTCTACTGGAATGAAATTCAAATACTGTTTGTGTTGAAGCCAAGTTTATTCTTTATAGCATCTGGCATCATGGTAAACATTCATTTAAGGAGACCATGTTAACTGCCCTTTTACTGAAAATGGCATGCCTTCCTATGTATGGTCAGAACATTACTGAGTATACTGAACTAGTTACTTGGTTATTGAGGAAGAGGGTACCTGATAGTAATAACTCAAAGCAACAAGAAATGGAGTTAGTGAGTCGATGCTTGACTCCTGATGTAACTAGGTGATGTAGCTAGGAGCATCTTCGAGACTCTCCATTCGCAAAATAAGCTCTTGGACAATCATCCAAATTCATACCTATATAATACCTTAAGCTATCTGGAAACTGAGCCTTGTGTAGCTTGTAGCTGCCCTGAAGTTTCCCACAGCCTGATGAAACTAAAAAGTTTGAAATCCGAAATGAAGTTCACTAACAACCGTATAATAGTGAAGTACATTGGAAGCTAAATCATCCAAACTGTGACCGTGAATGTTCACGATGCTCACAAGTCAAAATACGTGATAGGGAGTTCCATGTGGGCTCCCTCCCTTATAAACCATATTTTAAAGTTATGCCTGAGGGGTGGGATGGAACTACCAAAGATCCGGATAAAGTTCATTACGAAATATCAGTGAGAGAAGATGAGATGTTATATCAAGACTTTGTACGGAGGATGACATTCAGCAAAAAACAAGTAAGATATTGTATTCCTTTCATTTTGAACGATGCAGTATAATAATCAGGAAACCAAACCATGACGTAGATCCTGTTTTAGCCAATTGACTAGTTATGCATGGGGTCTAGCCAAAAGAACATATAGTAATTAGTTTCTCTCTCCCGTCTGTCCTAGCGAAGTAAAATCACAAAGGTGCTTAAATATAAGCAGTCATAAATCCATAGTAACAAAGCTAAAGCTGGTGAAAATAAGAGATAAATTCTGTAAGATATAGCGTGATAGATGTACATTAACTTGAAATAACTTTTCTATGTACCCTTAATTATACTAATACCATTCAGATTATTGGGTGGATGCAGGAGGATTTGGACTACAATTATCTTTTTGAGTTGAAGCAGATGAAAGGTTTTGTTTACAATAAAATATCTTTATTTTGGAGTGCATTGCTATCAATTAAGCAATTCTTGATTGAACAGTACAGGATTGGTATTGACGAGTGGATGCGTGTACCTTCTGTGGAGGACGTGTTTGCACTTGGGGGATTGTGTGGGTTTTCTCGAGAAGACAGGGAAACAAGTACTTTCTGCTCTAGCTCAAGTCAGATTTTTAGTTCTCTTGGTTAAAATTGTCGTTTGTGGCTTTCCTACTAATTTTCTTATCAAAAACTTATTTTGAGTATTATTGATAATTTGGTGGATTATGCTTTTAATCGACATATGTAGATAATTGATATGTTCTTATTGACATATAGATATGTTCAAAATTGCAGTCAGGATAATACATTACATACATTTTCTACAAGAACTAAAGCCAAGTGCTTTGCTATATCGCCATAAGAATAGTACACTGACCCAATTAGACTACAAAATTTACCCACTACCTCAAGGGCAATACGGACCAGCAAGTTCTACCATGGGACTGAGATGATATGCAGATCAGACAATATACGCAATATGATTTAGAGAGGGAAACCATTTGCATTTCTAGTTAAAAGCCTGTTTAAAAGTGTATAATAGACTGCTAGAAAGAAGCCTGTTTAAAAGCATAGACCTGCCCATGTGAGGTTTCACCCATCTGATGATCTTGGGTTTAAAGAATGGTAAAGCTTTCCTTCTGATCTTGAGAACCTGTAGAGTTAGTGTATCACTGAAATTGAGGGCATGTAATAGTCTAGTTTTGCTCTAACTACCTGGAGCCAACCATTTATGTTGAGGATTATACTGTCAGCATTCATATTGATTCCTTCATATCTTTTCTTATACCTGAATCTCCATATTTCCCAATATATGATAGAGGGAATAATGGCAATAGTAACACCAACCTGAGATTTAGAGTTTGCTGCACTGTACCATGAATGTTGCCTTCCCCACTGAGTTTCATTGTGAAAGTAGTTCACTCCACAGACAGAGCTAAAATGTTTCCAAACCAGGAATCCAGGATTACAACACTGTACCATGTATGTATGTATCCGATGCAGTCCAAGAAAATCCTGAACCTCAGAGCAACCAACACTCTGATGACATACAAGAAGGTCCTCAGGTAGCTGATGGGTACAAAGAAGAAGCTCCTTAGGTGATAATTGAATCTCAGAATATTGTAACCCATTTATCTTATGGTAAAGTAACTTCCAAACTTTAACAGGCCGAGAAGGATGCAGATAGAAGAGTTCCGTGAAAACAAAAAGCAAAACGAGGAACAAGTCAAGTCATTATGGATTACGAACAAATGATAATTCCTGATCCCACTTATCAGTCCTGGATTCAGGGTGCTAGTGACCTTGTCTCAAGAAAAGGAAGAAGGAAGAAGGTTTAAAAATTATACTTATTGCTCTTTTACTTTCCTTAAGATTTTTTGCTAGAAATTGTATATTTTCGCAGTTTACTTAACCCCACTACTCTGTTCTTATATTTTAGTATCTATACTTAAGTAATACAACTATTCAATGAAATGTAATTTTGATTCCATATTCTGATGTTTCATGTAATTGCAGCACATAAAACCTATGTCCAATATGAAGATAACCCATCTTATGGAGCTACCACCTGTAGGCCTAACTTGTGGGTTATCTGGATATGGATCTAAAGAGATATATTACCCTGCACCTCTTATGAATCTTTGGATGAAGTATTCACAGCTTCAGCCTCCTCATGATTCACCTTTAGGTTAGAGTCTCACATTCACTACCAAAATCTTAAGAACTTCAGCTACTAATCCAAACTCTGCTTTTGACAGCAAGACTAACTTCACCACCTAGACCATCGTCTTCATCTACGCCCCCACCCAGACCCGTGTTTGACCAGGAACTGCCAAATTTTGTAAGTGATTGTACCTAAGTGTTAGCTTCTTTCATACTTTTATCAAGCATGTTGACATATTTATCTGGTTCTTGTGTAATTTTTATGGATATGAAGCCTGCTGACGAATTTTACATTGGAGTCGGCTCTCAGCCTAAGCCAATCTCTATAGAGAAGCAAGTCACCATGAAAAAGCATATGGCTAACCCTGACAACTTTAAATTTCCTGTAACTGAGGCCACGATGATGGTCACGCCAGGAAATTCAGGTAAATTCAGAATCTTCTTTGATTTTTCTATTTTATAGTGCTCATCACCTGTATTATAGTGTTTTTAAAATCTAGAATTTTTCCATGTAGGAACTTTTGGGGGTAATAAAAGATCTATTCCCAGCTCTGGATTTGGGAATGGTTTCTTTCCAGTAGAACTAGAAGTCCTATGAGCTTCAAGAAGGTTTGTAAATCTATGAGTTGTAATCAAACAAAAGTACCAATCTCCTATGATTACTTTTGAGATTTAAAGAATGGTAGAATTACAGCTCCAATAGCAAAAGGCCTTTTTCTTCATCAATACAAAGTGGGAACGGCCTTGCTCCAGTGGCTGAGGAAATTCCATGGGATTTTCCTGAACCTAGTTTCAAACTCAGAAGATTGTCCGAAAGCAACCCCACCCATGATCCAGGTACACTTTTGGCAAGATAAATATTGTAACAGGTGTAGTTATAGTTAGTGTCTATCAATCATCTTAGTTTGCTGGTTTCAGAAATATTGGTCGAGACAGGGCCCACTCAAACCCAACATCTACTTGTCGATCTTCCCATGGACAAAGTCACTGACGCTATCAGAATGTAAGTTCTCTCTTTTTTGGTACTTGTTTTTGTTAATGTTAAGGTTATGATTATAGGTAGCTTTGGTGTAATTGCCATGAAAAATTTATATTGTTAGGCATTTGAAGTCCCATTTTGATACACCGGGAGCTCCTCAAATCGAATCTCTTGGCCAGTTAGCATTCGGACTGACTCGGATAAAAGCAACCCAACTATTCTACCAGACCTGTGGTCTAAAACTCTCTTCCTTGTTCATTTTCATAGTTGTATTTAGAACTTCTATGATCATCCCATTGACTAAAAGAGTCTTAAACATTGGTTGTTTTTAATTGCAGTTCTTGCTACCCATGATCTAGTGAAAGTTCAACAAAGAGTGGCTTATGAGGATATCCTAATTTCCAGAGGACCAAAGATGTGAAGATGATTGCCTCAACCCTCTTTCTTAGTTCATTAGGGAATTTTTATTCTTATATTATCCTATATATTATTATATTATCATTAGGTAATTTATCTTTCTTAGGAAATTATGAAATCGTGGCTTTGGCCATTTACAACGGCGAAATATATATATATATATATATTATGTAAAATGACTTTAGCCATGACTAGTTTTATAGTAAATAGAGAGATTACGAGACATTTCGTGGGAAAGTTCGCAGCCATGGAGCCATTTGCCATGGTTTATAATGTATCCAAAGTGCATTAATAGCCACAAAATAGCCACGGTGCTACCCGTGGCTATATCTGATTCATTAGCCATGGTTAAGTTTATGGTTGAGCATCAGCTACACCACCAGTTGACGTGACCCTGGGTACATGTATACCCGTGACAAATGGAATTTGCCACGGCCAGGGTAGTGGCCATTGACGCTAACTCTAGTAGTGGACGCACGAAGGCTTGGGCGATGACGAGTTGGATAGTTTACTGGGAAGGGAAAGAGAGCTTCTCTCACAGTCGTTCGTGGACAAGGCGACCTATTCGGTGGGTAGCGGTAAACATTTTACGGGAGGTTTGCCAGAGAGGGTGGTACAGAGGACTCCCTACTTGGAGAAGGAAAAGGCTCATTTAGTTGAAGCCCTCCAAGACCCCAACGCTAGTGAGGTAGCGGTTGTTATGACCGTGCGAGTAAGGATTTATGTATTGTTGTTTATATTTGAATTATTTATGGTAATGGCCATTTTGCATTTTTTCTAAATGGTCTCTTGTTCATCGTACGTAGTGCGCCCTAACGTTGGAGGCTGCTCTGTAGCAAGACAAGAATTTTTTCTGCCACAATATTGACCTGGAACTGCGTCTCGAGGAAATGCAAGTTCACCATAAAGAGCTTCTTAACGGGGCAGTATAACGCGAGTTGGCTGACTATGTGGCGAACTAGACCCGGGTATTGGCGAATGAGGCCAAAGCGCTCAAGGAGGAGAAGCTGACACTTAAGCGAGACCTGGATGCTATCAGCGGTCATATCAAGAGCTTAAGGCTAGAGAAGGAGGCAGACGTGCAGTCACTCCACGATTAGCTCACGGCATAGAAGCTGGCGTCCTCCGATCTGCAAGATTGTGTGGCAGAGCTGGTAAAAAGCGTGGCGAGTATTAAGAAAGATTTGTGTTCGTCTACTAAATGGTGGGTCGCCACGCTAGCTCCCCCACTCCTTATGTTGCGGCTATCCCAAGACGTGCCAAAGCTGTGTCACCTGGGCTGTTCCGCCTGGTAAGGTTTGATTCCTCTGGGGAATCGGATGGATATTATACCTAAGGAAGAGGCCGAGGTTTCCATTGAGGATGTAGTTATAGCCGAGCCAAGCTCTAACCCGTAGGTAAACAATATGAAGGAACTTTATAGTGCTTATGGTGGCTAAGTTGGATTTTCTTTATAAGAATGGTTTGTTGTGTTGTAACTATGAAACATTTTTTGTAACAACGAAATAGTTTTTGTTACTATATGGTAGTTTCCTTTTAGGGCTCATATTTCAGATTTGGAAGTCTTGGTACTCCTCGTTGGACTTAACATTTTGGTCGTAAGGGCACCATTGTGTGATATTTCCATAACACATTTTGCTAGTCCTCGTTGGACTAGGCATCTTGGTCGTAAAGACGACCTATATCTTAGACTTGGAAGTATTGTGAAACTCCCATAACATATTTTGCTAGTCCCCGTTAGACTAGGCATCTTGGTCATAAAGAAGACCTATATTATAGACTTTAGAAAGTTCTATAAAACTCTCACAACACATTTTGCTTGTCCTCGTTGGATAAGCCATCTTGGTCATAAAGACAACCTATATTTATAATAGTTGCGTTACTACCAATGCCATAAATGTTAGGTTCAATACACAAGTCATAAATGGTGTTAGAGCTGCCTTTAAGGAAGTTAAAAGGATAATCCTTGGGTTGTGGAACAGGTTATGGTATCTATTGGTTCTTTTTCTATAACCATTAATTGTTGTTAGAAATCAACGTCATAAATGCTAGGTCTAATACTCATGTCATATATAAGGGAAGTTGGCTTTCTTTTGTTTGCTAATCTTTTACTCTTAAGAACTTCCTTTTCTTAAGTTTGGTCACACAATACAGACCCGGTCGCAATCTCGATTTAAAGCTCACGTGTCTGTTTGGGTGGACTTCTATACTCTTATGTACTTCGGCTATCATGGTATAGCTGGGAAGCTGTTAGACTGTGCCTACATCGACCCTGCAGATCTTCATGAAGGGGAACAGAGGGCGCATCAAAAATACTAGTTCTGGTACCTGATCCTTTGTGATCAAGTTAAGAACTTCGTTGGCCATGCGGTGGTCCTAAGGCTCATGGCACAGGAGGACGTGAGGATGTCCGGGGTAGGGGGTCATGGTTATGGCAGGTTGGAAAGGTCATATCCTTGCTACTCGTGATTTCCATTTATGTACTTCAATGTTTGTTTATTTGTTGTTGTCACTTTTTTTTGGAAATGAAAACTTTTCCTGCTAAGCACTTCTTCCTCTTAAGTTTGTATATGTTGGGCCGGAGGTTATGTCCTCGTTCGACTGTCTCATGTGGTTGTTATTACGACCTAAAGATGGAAATTGGGTGGGCAAAGTTTCAACCCACTTTTGCTCTCGTAAAATACTATAGTTTGTGGATGATGTCGCTTATACCACATAAAAAAAATGGCTCGCGTATTGAGCAGGTCGATCTATACTGTAGTTTGTAGATGATACTCACTGGATACCCAACCCTAGTATAGAAGGTCATTTTTCTTTTCATAAAATGACTCACATATTGGGAGGGTGTCCTACTTCAAGAACGCCCGAAGCATGGAGGTCGTTTTTTCTTCAAAACATGACTCCTATACTGGGCGGGGTACTCTACTTCTAAAATGCCACATTGTGGAGGGCCATTTTTATTTCAAAAAATGAATTACGTATTGGGAGGGCGGTTTACTTCAAGAATACGCCCCATTTGGGGGGGTCATTTTTACTTTAAAAAAATGACTCTGGTATTTGGAGGGTGGTCTACTTCAAGAATAGGCCTTATCTGGGGGGTTGTTTTTACTTTAAAAAATGAATCACATATTGGGCGAGGCAGTCTACTTTAGAAACGCTCCCCGTCTGGGGGGTCATTTTTACTTTAAAAAATATCTCTCGTATTGGGATGGCGGTCTACTTCAAGAGCACACCCTGTATGGGTGGTCATTATTATTTCAAAAAATGACTCTCGTATTGGGCGGGTGGCCTACTTAAGAATGTGCCATGTATGGGGGGTCATTTTTACTTCAAAAAATGACTCGTATTGGGAGGGCAGTTTACTTCAAGAACGTGCCCCGTTTGGGGGTTCGTTTTTAATTCTAAAAATGACTCCCGTATTGGGAGGGCGGTCTACTTCAAGAATGCGCCTCATCTGGGGGATCATTTTTACCTCATAAAATGGCTTTCGTATTGGGAGGGCGGTCTACTTCAAGAACGCCCCCAATATGGAAGGTCGTTTTTACTTCGAAAAATGACTTACGTATTAGAGGGGCGCTCTACTTCAAGAATGCACCCCGTCTATGGGGTCGTTTTTACTTTAAAAAATGACTTTCATATTAGGAAGGTGGTCTACTTCAATAACGTCCCCAGTATGGAGGGTCGTTTTTACTTCGAAAAATAACTCTCATTTTTACTTCAAGAAAACGCCCTGTGTGTAACATTGGTTAAGTCAAAACATTTCAACTATGAAAACCTTTATTACTAAGTTTGTACATACATATTTACACTAGTGATTCCATTTGTAGAGATTCATAGCGTTCTAAGGAGACTTAAGTTCTTCCTTATTACTATTCATTAAGTAATAGGCATTTCCATCCACAGCTCAGGAGATAAAGTACAGTTTTTCCCAGTTTGGTTATAGTTTTCTTTTGTTATGGTTCTACACTGTGGGGAAGACTTTCTTCATCATGTACTCCCTCTCTGGAATTATCATGGGCGGACTCATTTATTAAAATATATTTTAATGGTCTCTTGGAACCGTAGCATTCGGGAAGAGGCTTCCTCTCGGGTTTTATCTATCAAATTTAGGCTTTTTACAAGGAGCCGGTCGTTTACTTCACTGCGAACGATCAACTACTTGGTTGTGTTGGCAATGACTTCTATGGGGAGCACTGCTTAGGATCCGTAGGTGAGAGCATAAACGGTGTGATCCCTGTGGACTTGCGAGGTGTTGTTCGGTAGGACCATAAGACGTGAGGTAACTCATCGACCAATCGACCTTTGGCTATGTCCAACCTTTTGCTGATGCCTTCAATTATTATTTTGTTGGTTACCTCAGCCTGCCTCTTTCCCTGTGGGTACCTTGGGCTTGATGGCAGAATTTTAATATTATAGGATTGTACGAACTCAACAATCTTACTTCTTATGAACTGTGTTCATTGTCCGTTATCAGGATTGCCAGGACGCTGAATCTTATAATGATGTATATCCCTAGGAAGCTGATTAGTTCTTCTCATATGTGTGCGAGCAGGATAGCTTCGACCTATTTGGTGAAGTAATCAGTGGTGACCAATTACCACTTACACCTCATGCTTTCCATGGGGAGTGCGCCAACAATGTCAAATCCCCATTTTGTGAACGGCCAAGAGTTGGATACTGTATAGTGGTCTGCAGCGGGAGTGTGGATCAGGTGCCCATGGAATTAACATTTTTCATATTTTTTGGCGTATTCTATGAAGTTTTGTCGCATCGTGGGAAAGTAAAGTCCCTGTATTCATGCTCGTTTAGCCATGGACCTACCCATTGTATGTGCCCCACTGACTTCCTAGTAAATTTCTTCAATGACCACTATCACATGAGCGTCTACGATGCAAGTGAGGTGTGGGGCTTACAAGCTCATTCGGTAAAGATCGTGGCTTATCACCATGAATTTTCTTGCCCTGTTACGGATAATTTTGGTGGCTGACCTGTCTTCCGATAGGATGTGAGGTTCGTCTAAGAAATCAATAAGTGGTTATCTCCAATCAGCTTCTTTGTGTACGGCTTCACTGTTGGTAAACATTACTTTAGCCGTGTATTCCAGAGCACTCAGCTAGTCGAGGACTTCAACATGGATTATTCTTAACAGGTCACCGATAACTCTAGCAAAATATGCGAGGGTGTCATAGTACCTATTGTCACAGCGATGAATATGCTCAAGGGTGACCATCTTAAACTTTTGAAGTTATTGTTTTAAGATTTGCGTGTACCCATCCATTTTTTATTGGCCGGGAACATCCCGTTATGCTGGTTAACAACTAGCTGCGAGTCGGTAAAGATGAAAATTTCTTCCATGCCTAGTGTCAGCGCTGAATCTACTCATTCTGCTTTGCTATTGCTTAGGAGATAGTTGACTCGTATGGTTTTCTCTATATTATCATTGCTCAGAGTGACTAAGACAATTCCCTGGCCATAACCACCCATGTTGATGGACCCGACCGTGTAAAGTCATCATCCATTCATATATGGGACTTCAGTGTTCGCCGTTAATGGGGAGATCGGCCAAGAGGTCTGCCGCGACCTACCCCTTGATGGCTACCCAGGGCTCAAATCGAATGTTAAATTCCCCCAAAGTGATTGCCCATTTTGTTATGCATTGTACCTTATCTTTCTTGGCAAAGACCTCGCGTAGTGGCTGTGTGGTTATGACTTTGATTTTGTGTGCTTGGAAGAACGGCCATAACTTTTGTGATGCATATACCAGAGCTAGCGCTTGTTTTTTGATGGTGGAATACTGCAATTATGCCCCTAGTAGGGTCTTGCTAATAAAATATATTGGCTTCTCGTTTATACCGTTTGCTCAGACGAGGGCTGCACTGATGGACTCTTCTGTATTTCCTACGTACAAGCCTAAAAGCTCGCGTTCCTTTAGTATACTAAGGATAGGCGGTGCAGCGAAATATCATAACATGTCCTGGAAGGTGGCCTCGCATTCCTCATTCCATTGGCATTTCTTATTCTCCCAGATACATTAAAATAGTGGCCTACACTTATTTGACGCTTTATAGATGAATCGTCCAAGCGCGGCAATTTTCCCTACGAGTGTCTAAACCTGCTTCAGTATCCGAGGGGATGGCATACATGTTACGGCTCAGATTTGTTCGGGTTTGGCTTCTATGCCTCGTTGGGTGACCAAGTACCCCAAGAATTTCCCATTGGAGATGCCAAAGTTGCAGTTATCTGAGTTTAGTCTTATTCAGTAGTGTCTAAGTTTTATGAATTTGGTCTCAAGGTTGGCCAAGTGGTCAGTCAGTAGCTTACTTTTAACGAGCATGTCGATGTATACTTCCACTGTCACACCTAACTGTTCCTCAAACATTTTCATGACCAGACACTTATACTTATACGTGGACCCTACATTTTTTAGGCCGAAAGTGCATCACAGTATAATAGTACAGCTTTTTTTCGGTGGTGAAGGACGTGTATTCTTAGTCCTCAACAGCCAGAGGTAATTGGTTATACTATGAGTAACCATCTATAAATGATAGTTGTTCATGGCCGGCCATGGAATAAATGAGTCTTGTGATGAGGGGCATAGGAAAGCTATCCTTTGAACAGTTTCTGTTGAGGTCGGTACAATTAATATAGACCCGTGTTTTATAATTCATCTTAGGTACTGTCACCACGTTTGCCACTCATCATGGGCAATCCACTGGTCTAATAAACCTTACTTTAAATAGTTTTTGGATCTCATCATTTATTGCTCCTCATAATCTCAGAGTTGTTCATCGTGGCTTTTGTTTAATGGGTGTTGCCTTGGTATTTATGTACAAGCGGTGACATACAGTGCCTAGGTCAATACCCAATATTTTGTCAAACGACCAAACAAAGACATCTTTTAACTGCTAGTGGAGGGTAATAAGGTCTTAACATTCTTCTCCTGTCAACAGTGAACCAATATAGGTGGTTCTCATGGGGCCGTCGAGGTTAATCTTATCGACCGACTCTACGAGAGGTGGTGTCTACTCTCTACTAAATGTGTTTATAATTACATCATTCTAGTTCGAGGGTGGTTGTATATTAATTGCCATATTGTTTCAGTGGCCAGAAATGGGGTGGACGGGTCTAACGTCATGGGCTCATTCCCTATTTGCTGTTATTCCTGTAGGGGCCTAACTTCGTAGGGGAGGAAGTTGACTCTTACACTGTGAATATTATCTTCTATCAAAGGATTCAAGAATATAATCAGTAATAACACTAAACTGCTGGCAATATACTTGTGTGAAGGCCTAGAATGGGTCATTCTACGACCTCTGATGAGGATTTTTAAAAGAACTGATATAATGTTCGAGTAGTCAAAGTTTCAAGTACAAGGTGATTACAAGGTATTTGAAGGTAAAATTCAAGGTCTGTGGGGAGAGTTTTTTTAACCCCTCCATAATTCTCCCTCCCTCCTATTTATAGAACATAAGAAGGGCTGAGTCATCATGGGAGGTCAAATTATAAGAATATCCTTCGGATAACTAACTTGTACCCAGAGTCAGTTCGAACGCTGTAACTGTCGGATCTGGCATTGTAGCCATTGTTGGTTCTGACACTATGGTTGTTAGATCTGATATTGCAGTTGTCGAGTGGCGTACTCCATCGTTCTATCTGGTGAGCTTACTGTCTGACATGTCTTCCTTCAACCATATACGATCATGGTGAAAGCCTATTCTCAGTCGAGTGTTCGTATAGTCTCAGAGGGCTTGATTATGAGTCTATTAGGCTTTAGGTCATCGGGTAGGCTTCAATGTAGCCTTCAAGTGTTCAACTGGAGCTAAAAGGTTGCGAGTAGGCTACTACATTCGCCCCCTCTCAGCAGGGGCCTCAAAAACTGGTGTAGAGGGTACGTGTTGAGAAAATGGCTAAGCTTGAGAAGGAGGAACGTTTAACTGGGTGATTATTCCAATTCCGAGAAGGCTAGTAAAAGACTATGATTAATGGGGGTCGTAATTATCGAGGGATTTAAATGTATCAACCTTCAAGTATAAGTAGGGTGTTTTGAGAAAACTTCAAACGTCATCACCTTCTTCCCCGAGTCAAATGTTTGCCACTTCATCCCGATACAGGTAAAATACTCCTAACACCAGGTATTAGAAAAGAATGGCAATAAGAGAGCTTCGCATCCAGGAGAAGAACCTCGAGCTGAAGTAGAGGTTCTTTGGTGATTGAGACCTTGTTTAAGTTATGCCTGACTTGGTTAAACTAGAACCAGAAGAACCAATTGATGGGATGTCGTATGCGTACTGGTGAAGGGTAGTGCAATGACAGAGCCCGATCGCCAGCAACCGGCTCTCCTTCCTTGAATCGATATTTGAGGATCTGGTGGACAGGGAAGATCTTGTTGAGGATGTTGAGGCGAGGCTCAGCAAGGAATGCCCTGTCTGCATGTAGAAGCTTCATGAGTGTGGTATTGGCGTGAGATTATAGGTTGGAATGTTTATAGTTTTCTACTAATGTTGACTGTATTTTTTTATTTTTGGTGTAAGGGCATCGGCCCGAATGAAATTGGAATTTTATGAAATGACTATCGAATTAAAATATCGAATTGTTTGTGCGTAAGTAAGATGAACACGCAGACGATAATAATTTAGGCGCGACAACGGTTCCTCAAATGTCAAACTTATTTAGGAGCGACCATTAGAAAACTGTAATCTAGATCGAAGTGTCTTGACAGGCGAGGAACGTTGGGCTTATCTCTATACTCTTGCGGAGGGCAAGGGGGTCAGTTGTGCTAATTTCTTGTGTCACCATGGATTTTAAGGTCGGGCCCTCTTCATTTCTACCAACTCTTCAGAGGTGGCAGTTTCAAAGGAGGAGGTGATGGTAGTGGAAGAGGGAAACAACCAGTGGAAATCTATTTTTGTATTTCCATCACGCTTTGGCTCTTAGAAGACCATCAGTTTGTAGAGCTGGTGCCAATACTGAGTCTACTGCTTGCATAGTTTCCATTTGAAGTTCGACTGGACTTCAACCAAACTCATGTGAGGGATGCTTTTTGTTGGTTCCAATTTCTTCTTTGCATCAGGGTGAAAGATCACTGAAGTAGGAAATACTGGAGGAGTTGATATGTCGGAGTGCCTGAATGACCTATTAATTTAAAAAGTAGTGAAAAACTTATTATCTGTAAAGAACCTAGAGTTGGGTGCTTGGACAGATTAGATCTCTGCAATATACTTGAGATCGATTAGTAAAAATTTGTCATCCAATTGCTTGTGTTTATAAAATATCTCGTATACTCGAACTGAATCATTTAAAGGATGTTTAAAATGAATTAAAGTTTATGAGAACCGTAAGTATTGTTATTCAAATTGAGACATATATGTGCAAAAATTTATGTGGTAACGTAAGTATGATATGTCTACGTGTTGGAAATGTTGGAAATAAAAATGTTGGCAATCTGTGATGCAAAAATTTGAGCTAATAGAGGTCGATAGAAGGATAAATCTCAAAAAAAATAAGCTCGACTTTGAAAAATAATGTAACGTATGAGCTCGAGGGAAGGGATAAGTTCAAATAATCTACCTCAAGATTTTTTGGGTTTCTGTTATGAGATAAAAGGTCAAAATCACATTTTGAGGGGAAAGTATTATATAAACGTATCAATAGTGTAGAATTTATTTTTTTGAACATGGGGAAGGGATTGTGATGGTGCAGACTCGATCTCGGAGAATTCATCATGACGCTGAAGGACGATTGGCCATAAAGATCACTGAAGTGCGGGAGAGAAATTTTAAATTATATGGTTATGATGTTGATTTACCAGTGGGGGAATGTCAGCTTGAAGGACTGGATATAAGGGGTAGGGAACTTGAGTATGCTCGGTATTTCTATGAGGTATGTTTTCATGAATTAGTGTGGGATCCTGTAGATCGCGAAGAGATGGTTAAACTGATTGCTGAGTTGGAGGTCCAATTTGAAGATAGGATGATCGATGGATATGATCTGATTAGAGGTGGTCGCCCAGGTCTGCAAGGCTATTTTTAGATGTAATTATATGTAAAGTGTAATCCTAAATAAATGTAAGTGTTGCATAATTTTAACATAAAAGTTGGAATTCGACTTGATCCTCTATAGTTGCAAATGTCGTTGAGACTGTTTTGACAAACAAATTTTGAATAAGTTTAAAAATTTTGTTAGCCTTGAAAATGATGTTATTACTATTATAAGTATATGGAACAAGAGCAGAAAAAATGTTGGAGCTACTAGTTTTGTTTTTTATGTAAAGCTATTAAAATCTGATATTGTGGAGTTTGAGTCATCATAAGTGTGGGAAAGTCAGATAAAGTTATGGAAATAGGAGATAAAAATAGATTTAAATATGAGGATAGTGGCAATGACGGAAGGACGGTTTTATTGAAAAAGTACAAGACGTCTGACATGGATAGTAGAAAGGGCGCCTCAGTTCCAAAACTAAGGATAGGTCGTGCGAGGCGTAATAACTTCTAGTTGTTAGAGAAAGAATAAATAGTGCTTCATTTTTATCATTCAGACATTTTTTAATTTATGAAAATTTGGAAAGCACAGAGAGAGAAGCACAAAAAAATCGAAGAGGCTTTGGTAAGGATAACTCTGTAGGCGATCAATAGTCGAAGAGAGTTGTGGGCACATAATCACGTAGGTGGCTATACAGCAGTGTTTTGAGGGAAGGAATTGGCACTACTGTAGATTCTCATTCTGATACTGAAGGTTAGCCGAGACGTGTATTGAATATGTTTTTTGTTTTTTGTTTTGTTTTTTTTTTTACAAATCGTAATCTATTTTTAGTAAATCCTAAAAAATCTCTATTTATAGCAATCTATGATGCATGACATATAGGCAAAGTATTAGAAAGATATGTTCCATATGAATAATCGATGTGTATAAAATAATTATAGATACCTGAACCAGTATGTAGGTCGAACATGAGAGGTATTTGGGTAGGATCAAACTATTCCAGTAAAATTATAGTTGAGATGGATAGTTAGCCTATTAACGGGGTTTTGACCTCCGGTCGGGCGGTAGAGTTTGATAGTGAGGTTGAAGTAGGATTGGAGCAATTTTCAAGTTTTCCTGGTAAATTGGTGATCTATCTCCCTGGTTTAGATGTAATCAAAGAATTTTGCAAAGCCAAGGCTTCCATAGGAGGAAAATGGGGTAACTACGTAGAATACGCCGGCAGGATGTTTAGGGGGTGTACTGTAGCGACGGAGGAAGAGTATTTTTATTTATTGGCCGACTTGGAAGAGGAAAAATGCGATAGGGGTATAAATGAATCAATCTCGTTAGAATTTTTTGATGGAAGTGCTCGGAGTGACCTTTTAGAGGGTTTCTGGTGTTACCTGTCAAAATTAGAATACGGGTTGAGTCTTCCCCTTACCAATTTGGCAAAGGGGATTATGAATACATTGGAGCATGTCCTATTAAATTGAACGGGAACATATGGGAGGTAATAACTGTTTACAACCATCAGAATGAAAAATGGGAGAATGAGTGAAAAGTGAGGAGGATATCCTTTAAGGACGTATTGCAGTTTTATGGGGTAAAGAATTATCAAACCAGTGGTGGGGCATATTTATGTGCGAGTGCAACTCAGCGTCGCTTCTCCGATTTTAATTCAGCAGGTCGAGCTTGGAATGACAACGTGATATGGGTGAAGGGTAATTGTCTTCAGAGAGATGAAGAACCATTGGATCTTCTATTTAGAACTGTAAAACAAAGTGTAACAATACATAGAGTATAATATTAATATGTATGAATTGATGATCTTTTATTGATAATAGCAAATGTTGTGCCTGGCATTCCTGAAGTTTCGAGTGGAGAGGAAAGTTTCATTGTTAGGCGAAGTTGCGGAGGAAGAGGCTGAGCTCGAGCTTGTGTTAGAAGGGTTTGGCCTTAGCATAAAGAAGAGGGTTGGGAGCAAGTCTAAAATGGTTCAAAAATCTTAATCGACCAGGCTAATGGCGGGTGTTGATGATGGGAAGAAGAGAGGAACCAATATGGCCAAGACCCCGAGAATAGACAGCTCGACTCAGCCAAGGTCTATTACGTTGAGCAAATTAGCTCGAACGTTTCCCAAAAAATAGATGTTAAAGCGTGCGTTGGCCTCTGGTACCACTGGAAGTGGTGGGTCGACAAAAAAGATAAAAGGAGAAGGATCGAACCTTCAAGGAGGTCAGAGGAAAAGGTCGCTGATGAGCAACCTTCTGCTGAGAACGATCTCCAAGCCATGGAGGAAAGGACCCGATTGGCAGTTCTTCATGTAGAGGAGGATATGAGCAGGATAGTACGTGTTTATGTTTTTATCATGAAAAAATTTATTGCGTTTCGAACTCACGCTGAAGTCAATTTGTTTTGTGCTGGTTGCTCGTCTGGTGAAGGAGATTTCGCTCAGAGTGGAAGAAGAAAAATTTGAGCTGATGATGGCTAAGGTCGAGCTTGAAAAGAAGGTAACTCGAGCGAAGGATGATGCTCTCAAGGAAGCAAAGAAGCTAGAGGCCCTGATCCAGGAGGATCTAGGCAAAACTAGAGTTTTTACCAAAGTTGTTCAAACGAGGTTGAGAGTCGTTCGAACGACTTGAACCCGTGGGCCAAAGTTCCAGGGGAGGTGTTCGGTCGTTCAAACGACCTATGGGTTCGTTCTAACGACTATCATAATTCGAGTTCTAGTTTAAGAGTTTTAAATTCCTTTTAGAGTTGGACTAGAGTTGGATTTCAAGTTGGATTATAACTAGGACTTGTAACATCTATAAAAGGGCAAGCCAAGGCTAGAGTTAATTATCTAGATGTAGATCATTGTTCTATGTTAGATCTTAAAGAGTTCTGAGGGAACCTAGGGTTTGAGAGTTTTTCTTCCTGTAATTACTTCGTTCATGAGTAATTGAATTCTCTATTTTTCCAAACCGATTGGTGTTCTTCAGATTCTCTACTAACACAGGCTCCTCAATCGTATTGTGGATTAAGTGGTATCTAATTCTTGTTAAGATTCTAGGGTTTTGATTGTGGTTTATAGTCTCTATACGTGACCGTCTCAAGCAAACGAAGGGGAAGTTTTATGGATTTCTGACGTCTGCAACAGTGATTTTGGTGAGTGCTAAAGCGAATTCACTGCTACAGTGTTTTTGGCATCTGCTACAGTGTTCCGCGACTGCTACAGTAAATTCCATATATACACAAATTTTTGGAATTTTTGTGAGTCTGTTGACGATCTATCATAGACCTTAATCGACGAATAAAGACGATTTGGAGATGGGCGATTTTAACGATAGACTCACGGTTTTAGAAACGAAAGTTTCCAAGTTATCTACTACTGTAAAGCAGTTAACTACGCAATTTTGTCTCACAAACCTCGCATTGGGTTCTCTTTCGGTGAGTTGGCGAAGCCGTTCGAAAAAAAAAGAGGTTTAGGAGGTGGATGACGATGAGGATATTGTGAATTTAGTAGCGGCGACTCCGGTGAAGAGGTTGGTTATTGCGAGTAGCAAGCCTGTATTACAGATTCAAAAGGGTGTGTCGTATATAACATTGCCTACGATGACAATGTCTCCTATGCAACAAACCTAGATGGGGAAGCTGCAAGAGGAGGTTATGGTACCAACTATTTCCGCTATGTTGGTACTTTTTCAGAGTCAGCCAGTTGCTCCATTGGATGTTGTAGGATTTGATGATCACCATGGGCTTCGTGTGGTTTGCCAGAAGTTACAGCAAAGCAAGGCCTGTGAGTATGATTTCTAGGATGGGGTGGGTGACAAGAAGTTATTTTAGTCGTTTCTTTTGCTGTTTAGTACATCAAAGTGGTACAGCAGAGAATTGGGCATCGCCGCGTTCTCACATTTACAGTTCTGGCTTTTGCAGGAGCTCAAGGTTCCTAAGTGGGGGAGCCATGATCCAGGAGGATCTAGGGAATTCCCACATCTCCAGCTCTAGCCTGAGCGGGAGCTCAAGCCTCCTAAATAGAGGAGACAAGATCCAGGAGGATCTAGGAGAAATTGGAATTTTTACCAATGTTGTTCGATCGAGGATGAAAGTCGTTCGAATGACTTGAACCCTTGGGTCAAAGTTCCAGGGGAGGTGCTCGGTCGTTCGAACGACCTATGGGTTCGTTCGAACGACTATCGTAATTCCAGTTCTATTTTAAAAGTTTTAAATACCTATTAGAGTTGGATTAGAGTTGGATTTCGAGTTAAATTGTAACTAGGACTTGTATCCTCTATAAAAGGGCAAGCCTAGGCTAGAGTTAATTATCTAGACGTAGATCATTGTTTAGAGTTTCCTTTAGATTTGAGATATTTGTAACTAAGGTTTGTAACCTTCGATGAAGGGCAAGACTAGGCAAGGTTAGATCAAGGTTAAGCTCATTTTTTAATCAATTGAAGCTTATTTTTCCCATCGAATTTGTGTTCATCAAATTCTCTACTAACACAGGCTTCTCAATCGTATTGTGGATTAGGCCCTGAAGGTTTCTCATGCAGTGGCGATTGGTCATCTACAAGTGGAGGTGTGGGTAAATCTGGAGGAGGTGGAGGCAGAGTGTGAAAGGCTGGGGCGCCACCTTATGTTGACGGGATATTCTGAGGAGAAGGTGGATGCCAATATGGCAGACACCTATGTCGATGAGGGTGATGGTGAAGAAGTGAAAGAAGTGGTGGTGGGAGTTATTGATAGGCTAAATGGTGTCTCTCACCAAATGGTGCAAGACAATCAAGGGGATGACGCCGAACTTCCAGAGGGCGAGAATGAGAAGGTAGGGTAGAGAAATGATTTGTATGAGTATTTTGCAGTGTCTTAAAAATTGTTGAACTCTGTGTGTATTGAATAGATTTCTGTAGGTTGAGCCCTTTTTTTTGTAACCCTCTTGTTGACACTTAGAGAAATAAGTCTCAAAATAAAAGATCTGGAGATTGAGCTTGCTAGGGAAAGAGAGATCTCCACAGCCTTGCTTTCTTCGCAAGCGGAACTGTAGGTTAGATAGGAATAGGCTTCCTTACTTGTATGCTATTTTGGCATAAAGCTACCAAGTAAATTAGGCAACGTAAAGCGTTGAGGTAGATCAAAATTTGCTATCAATTTTAGGAAAATAACACTAATATAGTGTGCAGAAAATTTCAAAGTATTTAGATAAAGTGGAATATCGTAAACATGTACCTTAGACTTCAAAATAAGTGTCATGGAGCACCAGTCTGAGATTTTACTTTGACCTCGAAGTCTAAAAGTAGTTACACACAGTAGATGTTAAAAATAAGATATCTTTTTAGAAATGAGATATATATATATATATATATATATATATATATATCATGTTGATGGGTGCTCTTAATCGAGCTGTATATAATGTATATTTTATTGTGCAAGTTGAATTGGATTCAGTTTGCTCCTGCGAAGATGAGGCGATCCAATGTAACCGATAATTTGCTAAGGAGTTTGATAGGGTAAGGGAGGCTTATGAGAACAGGGAAGATCAGCATGTAAAGGTGTATTTTAAATTTATTGAGGCAACCTAGACTGTTGTCAACCTCACTCACATGGTCAAGGAGAAAGATGCCAAAATTGAGGAGAGGATAAAATTGCTTGTGGATGTAAAGGAACACGCCACAAAGCTTCAAAGTCGGGTTGACACGCTGATGGTTAAAGGTAAGCAAGCTGAAATGGCTCAATACCGTATTCAGGCGCTGAAAGGATCGGAGAGATAATCTCAAGCTGATCTTCAGAATTGCAGAAGCGGGCTAGAATGACTAAAACAGAAAATGATTGAAAATATAACGAGCTAAAGGTAGCACGAGAACATTTATCAACCTCAAAAGTTGAAACTGAACACTTGTATTTAGCCCTACCTGCCAAGGATTTGGAGTTTCAGGGAGTGCAACGAAGGTGTAACAAGTTAAATGAGAGGGTGGCACGATTGAAGACCGAATTGTCACAAGCCAACGCACGTATCAAGAAAGTTGAGTCTAGAGAGCGCTCGAGAGGGAGTAGAATGATGTTAAAGTTCCTCTAATCCAAGGGGATGTAGTTAGTCTGTTTGGTCGAATTAGAGAGCTAGAAGGTGACGTGGCTCAAATTTAGGGGTATGTGCTGAAAGGGAATGCGAACTTAAGGGAATGCAAGTACAAGTTGGATGCTGCTCTTGTCAGGGAGAAGGTCTTGGAAGGGGAAATCAGGATGAAGGAAATCCTGATGAAGAAGAAAGATGACTCGTTATAGGATACTTCTGCCAGGGAAGAATTGAATGTAAAAATTGTAAGACTTCGCGCTAAGGTAGATAATTTGGAGGTCGCTATTCAGGCTGAATTAGCTAAATATGTCAAAAAATTGGAAGAGAATATAGATTTTTATGATTTGACGGACAGGGAAATGGTACATCAGAAGAAATTGTATGAGACTTTAGAGTCACACCTTGAGAATGTGAGACAAACTTTTCAAGGATCATTGTAGCTCATGCATCACGGATAGACCTATTAAAGGCTACCGTTGCGTATTTTGTAGAGAAAGTAAAAAAACTTGAGTTAGAACGAGATACCTTGTTTAAGAGCCTATTTGACAAGGGATGTATTTGTAGCGTGAATATAGATCGAGGGAACTGTTTAGCCTTCATGAAGAGGAATTGAGGCCCTCGACCTCCAAATCTAATAGAGAGGGGTAGAGTCGCTGAAACTCGCAAATAGAATTCTGATCGACTTCTGACTGGAGGGTAAAGCATGGCTGACATCCTAATTGCAAAAAAAGAATCCATTATAATATGACCTGAAAATAAGTTGTATCTGTCGCAGACATATTGAAATAGATGAAAGCTAGTATGACCTTTGTCTTATCCTATGTCTGGTGGGGTCTTTGATATAAAACTAGTTTTTATATTTGTTCTAATCGCTGAGATGGGTTGGGTTAGTCAATCCAAGTGAATCTTGATTTAACTGTAGAAATATTGCAGACATATTAAAAGATATGAAGGCTAGTATTATATTTGCCTTATCTTATGCCTATTAGAGTTTTTGATATGAAACAAGTTTCTACATTTGTTTCAATCGCAGAGAGAGGTTGAGTTAGTCAAACCAAGGAAATCTTGATTTAACAATAGATATGTTGCAGACATAATAAAAGAGATCAAGGCTAGTATTACTTTTGCCTTATCATATGCATGTTAGAGTCAGAAATATAAAACAAGTTTCTACATTTGTTTTAATCACAGAGATTTAGTAGAGTCAGCCAAACCAAGTGTTATCCTTGATTTAACTATAGAAATGTTATAGACATATTGAAAGAGATGAAGGCTAGTATCACATTTGCCTTATCTTATGCCTATTAGAGTCTTTGATATGAAACAATTTTTTACATTTATTTCAATCGTAGAGATTTAGTATACCCAGCCAAACCAAGTGTTATCCTCGATTTAATTGGTATAAGATCGATTGAAAGCTAGTATTATCTATGCTTTAATCTACATAATGTGCTTGAATCTGCGTAAGTAGAAAGATGTTGTGAAAAACATAGGAGTTTCATTGATCAGTTCAGAATTTATATTAGATGGAGATGAAAAATCTCACTTTTAGAATTGAGAAAATAAAAAATCAAAAGCGAGAAACAGAAATGTAGTAAAGCGCTTAACGATAGTACCGCTTCAGTCATCTAGTGTTCCAAGGATTTGAAATGGGGTTTCCCTCTTCTGTCATAGATAATATGATCTCAGGCCTGAAAGACCTGTGATAATGAATGGACCCTCCCAATTGTCAGATAATTTTCCAGCGTGAGGCTCTTTGCGATGTTGACGAATCTCTCTGAGGACGAGATCATCAATTTGGAAGGTATGGTTTCTTAATCGGTTGTTGTACGACCTGGCCAGCATATGATGATATCGAGCTAGGCTAGGAAAGGCACGTTCCCTAGTCTTATCGATCATTTCAAGGTTGCAAGCCAGTTCAAACTTATTTTCCTCGTCAGTCAGCGCGTAATCTCGAACAGGATGATGGTATTCAGAAGGAATGACGGCCTCAGTACCATAGGCAAGGAGGAATGGGGTGCATCCTATTGACTATCTGGGAGTGGTACGTTATGCCCATAGGACATGAGGCAGCTCTCGAACCCAATTCCCTTTTTTTTGTGAGTGAAGCAATTTTTTGAGTCCATCCACGATGGTTTTCTTGGTAATTTCGGCTTGGCCATTGCCATGAGGATAGTAAGGATTTGATGGTGAGTGGTTGATATTGTATTGGTTGAGGAAGGTTATGATTTTTCTCCCTCAAATTGGGGACACCCAAACCGAGTGATGATGTGTCCCCAGATAAAAGAGATGACCTCTTCTTCTCTGGCTCGACATAGTGGAACTGTTTCTACCCATTTCGTAAAATAATTGGTAGCTACAAGTAGGTAACGGCGGTTACCTGAAGAGTTAGGTAATTCGCTGATGAGATCATGTGTCCATCTTTTAAATGGCCAGAACACCTTGCTTGCATAGAGTTCGAGAGCAGGGGCGCGTATCATATGGCCATGCCTTTGGCAGGTGTCAAATCCCAATCAACCCGCAATCTGCGAACAAGCCTTCCAAGACTACACGAACTTCGACTATGAACAAGCCTCGAAGACGAAGGCAGATCCGTCAGCACACAAACCCCACATCAGCATCAGAAATACTTCGACCATAGTCGTACATGGTCGAAGGCAGACGCGTCTGATAAGCCAGCTCACCAGACAGGAACGGCACCATTATTGGTCCTGACGACTACAGTGACAGAACCAACAACGACAACTGTATCAGAGCACAGTGCCAGACCCAACATTTATGGCGTCAAGACCAACTCTGGGATACCCACTTGATTCCTGGAGGATACACCGATAATTTAACTTTCCTCAGTGGCTCAGCCCTTCCTATGTTCTATAAATAGGAGAGTGGGGGAACCAAGGAGAGGTTACGAAATCTTTCCCCATAACCCTTACTGTTTACCTTCAATCACTCTGTAAATTACCCATTACTCGAACCTTCGACTACTCGACAGTAATATCAAATCTCTTAAAAATTCTCATCAGAGGTCGTGGAGTATCCCATTCGAGGCCTCTACGCAAGTATATTGTCAGTAACTTATTTGTATTATTGATTATATATTTGACCCCTTTGATAGAAGATAAATCTCGTGGTGTAAGAGCCAACTTCCCCTCCTTGCGAAGTTAGGACCCTATATTTGGCGCCATCTGTGCTTTCCCACCCTGCCAGTCTCTCCCTGCCTTGCACTTTTCCTTTCCAATTCCTACAAACCACTTTTAAATGGCCCCGACCCTACGCTCTACTTCCACCCATGCCGGCAACTCCACAGATGCAATCGCTGCTCAGTTAGCCCTTCTTACTCAACAATTCGCTCAGACTGAGGAACGATACCGAGCGTAATTGCGTGAGGAGCGCAAATAACACCGATAAGAGTTTGAAGCCAAGCGTTAACGTCCTTTGGATGACGCCGACAGACAATACCACTTCATCGACGACCTGCGCAACACAGTTTGGGAGTTGTAATGACTATGCCCATCTGCCATCTCGGGTACCCACCCCGTCGCGCGTGTCTGCCCGCGCTTAACTGGGGCTCCTACCACATCAGGAAGTACCCCTGGTCCATCTCAGTGCCGAGGATGCTCCCTCTATTGTCCCCCGCACTGGCTCTATCCATCTTGGTATCCATCCTGGAGGACTTCTCTGATTCTACCCTTCGCTCCAACAGACACCCCAAACGTCGCCCTACTCGAGAATGCCTCGGGGAGCGCAGGGCCGAACGCACGTTGTGTACTCGGCCACATCACCCCTGAACCCATCGATCCTCCCCTTATCCTGCCTATCGTGTATAGCAGGACCTCGACTATAAAATCTACCCCACCATTCGCATCAGTGTGAGCCCAACAAAAAACTCGTGGAGTCGGATAAGCAACCCTCTCTGCCCCAAATTCCTCGCTATCGAGGTGCCTCCAAATTTTTGATCCCCCAAAATAAGTAAATATCGCAACACCGATCCTCAATCCCACATTCCCAAATTCTAAAATGCTCTAAGCCTTTACTCAATGGCTAACAACCTGATGTGTCGACTTTTCCCCACCAGCCTCCTAGATAGTCCTCTTCGTTGGAATCATAACCTTCCCAATGGCTCGATTCGAAGCTTCAAGCAACTATCCAGCCACTTCATCGTCCAATTCGCTTTCAACAAGGGCCGTGAAGTCTGAGTCGATACCCTCTTCAATTTCTGAAAATCCCCCCAGTGAAACCCTTGAGGCCATCACCAAGAGGTTCCTCGATGAGTCGCGCAAAGTTGAAAACCTCGACTGCGCGAATGCCATACTCATGATTTTGAACGCTTTGCCGGATAACAGCCGTGTCAAAGAGTACCTGGTCCTCCACAAGCCGTGAACCCTCGAGGAGATGCTCTCAAAATTCAATGGTTATATCGACTTTGAGCGCTTCCGTGAATTAAATAAACAGGGGAAGCCTTCGACCACCAATACAATTAAACCAGGACAAGGCCCACCTTCTACTCCTACACCCCTGATCTCTCCTACCACACAGGAGACTGAGAGCCACAAACGTCCCCACACTTACAACACTTCCGAAAAAATGACCAAAACCGGTCCTCCCTAAACTTAGTGCATCTATCAACACTTTTCTGCCACAGATCCAAGCAGGCCCCATATGGCGTATCCTTTTCCCATCGAGGTCAAACCAGGCAAACCCAATTGTGCCAACCACAAGTGTAACTGTCACCATACCAACAAATGCTTCACCTTACAGCATTCTCTCAAGATAATTCTCAAGGTGGATTGTCTACATCAGTACGTTGCCGACCTACCAAGCTACCTCGACGGGTCTTACCTCAAACATCAACCCGCTCCAGCTGCCGACCCAGCCGAAGTACACATCTACCAAGTTAATTTCATTTAAGTATATAATATCGATAGTGGCCGTTCCAAGAGCAAATGCAAGCCTGTCGAAGAATGCTACAAACTCGCTTACCAGGAGAAGCTACCTGTCCTTTAGCCAGAGTCAAGCCAATAACCGCCACCCGAGGGTATCTCATTTATCGACTATGATACATCACATAACGAAGGATAGTTTTCCCCTCCCGATTATTTCAGTACTCCTCGATGCTACTGCTGGACATGAGCGCATATCGATAATGGACTCGGCTTCGGGTTACAATCAGATAACCCTCCTTCCCGAGGATTAACTTAAAACTTATTTTATCACTGAACAAGGCCTTAACGGCTTTAACGTCATGCCCTTCGGCCTCAAAAATGCGGGTGCCACCTACCAACGCTTGGTTACAACCTTGTTCAAACCCTTGTTTGGCAAGTCGGTCAAAGTTTGTATCGGCAACATGTTATGCAAGAACCTCATAAAATAGACCCACATCCATGACCTAGCCGAAGTCTTTTCGATACTTCGAGCATACAGCATGAAACTTAACCCAGACAAATGCCAATTTGGTATTTCATCTGGAAAATTTCTAGGACACCTTATCTGCAAACGAGCTATCGAGATCGATCCAACCCATATCCAAGCCCTCAGCGACATGCCTTCGCCACGAACCAAAAAAAATGTCCAAAAAGTGGCTGATAAAATAGTGGCCCTTAACCATTTCATTTCCAAATCCTCAGACCGCTGTGCTTGGCTATTCTCGCTTTTACGCGGCCAAGGCGTCTACAAGGCTAAAAAGAAAAGTAACCCTGAGATCAATTGGACACCCGACTTTGAATAGGCCTTCCTCAAACTGAAAACATACCTTGTTCGATCACCCATCATCAGTACCCCTGTCGAAGGCAAAATGCTTTTTTATACCTCGCAGTTACTAACACTTCAATTTGCTCAGTCCTCATTCGACTCGATTCTAATATTGAAAAACCTGTCTATTTCATCAGCAAAACTCTGACACCTACAGAGACTCGATACACGAAACTTGAGCGTTTGCTCCTCACCCTCGTCTACACTTCCCAAAAACTTAAACCATATTTTTAAGCTCACCTTATCCGTGTTATAACAAGTTATTCTCTTTGAGAAGTTCTTAGCAAGAAAGAAAAATCCAAATGGGTACAACAGTGGCCCGTTTATCTGGGGGAACAAGATATCACATTTAAGAAGCAAGTATCCCAAAAAGTCCAAGCAATCACCGATTTCCTTGCTGACTTACGGGTCGAAGTTGCCGACTGGGAAGAACAAAAAGATGATCTACCAGAAGACCAGCCCGAACCCACAGACCCATGGAACCCCAACATAGGCTAGCGTCTCTTCACAGAAGGACCCGCTAGGCCTAACGGTTTGGGGGTCGATATCGTCCAGGTCACACCCACCCGTGATCTAATTAAAATGGCAGTTAAGTTTAACTTTGAATACTCCTACAACGAGGCTGAGTATGAAGCCTTGATCCATGGCCTCAACCTCGCACTCGACCTCGATGTCCCTAAACTTGCAGTTTTCTCAGATTCCCAACTCGTCCAAAGAGAATACTCTGGTAAAAATCAAGCCAATGGTCGCATGGGCGAATATGTTACTCTCGTCCGCCAGTGCATGGACCGTTTCCCTGAAAAATCTTTTATTACTCACTATCCCAGAGGCAAAAATAGACACGCAAATACCCTCGCCTACATAGCAGCTATGTTCGGCCAGTCCAAATCCTAAACTCTTCATATCGAAGTACTCAAATGCCCAAGTATCGACCAGATGGAAGTCAATGCCATCAATACTAGGGGCGAGAGTCTCGATCCAGACGACTGGCAAGCACCATTCCTTGATTACTTTAACAATGTTATCCTCCCAGACAATCCCAAAGCTAAATGATCATTATTAGAAAGCTGTCGTAGATATATCGCCCTCAAACGTGAGTTACATCGCAAATCTCTAAATGGCATCCTCCTTCGATGTATTTCTCAAAATAAAGCCTCTTTAATTCACGCCGAACTCCGCGAAGGTACCTACAGTGCTCATACCGCTGGCCGATCTATGGCCCTTCGAGCCATCTCCTAAGGTTTATTCTGGCCCAATATGAAGAAACAAGCCGAAGAGTATGCCAAACACTGTGGAAAATGTCAGAGACATGCCCACGACATCCATAGCCCCTCCCAGGACCTCCACTTTAGCCAAGTCTCTTGGCCATTCAAATTATGGGCCATCGATCTTGTGGGTCCTTTTCACAAAGCTTTGGGTAGTCGAGAAATCATCCTTGTTGCAATAGATCATTTAACCAAATGGGTCGAAGCTGTATCTTTGTATCAAACCGGAGAAGAAGAAGTCATCAAATTCCTATGGGAGAACATTATTACACGCTTTAACTGCCCTCATATGATTCAATGTGACAACGGTCTGTAATTCGTTGGGAATAAAGTCAGAAATTTCCTCAAGAAGTACAACATCATCCTCTCCCCCTCAATACCTTACTACCCCCAAGGGAATGATCAGGTCGAAGAAATCAATAACACAATTATCGACAGTCATAAGAAGCGTGTCGATGCAAAGAAATGACGATGGGTTCAGGAATTACAGCATGTCTTCAGGGATTATCAAACAGCACCAAGAAATACGACCGGCTGCACTCCTTTACTCCTAGCTTATGGTACTGAAGCAGTGCTCCCTACTCAATTCGAAGTACCCACACGAGATCCCAACTTCCCTGACAAAGATAATGAGTTTGAACTCGGGTCCAATATGCTATGGATTGACAAAACCAGAGACCGAGCCATCGCCATCCTTGGTTGTTACCATTAATCCCTCCAGAAGTCATATAGCAAGCGAGTTCAACCACAAAGTTTCAACATTGGAGATCTTGCACTTCAGCGTGTCATACACTCTTCGAAGCCTCGAAATGCGGACAAGCTAGCCGAATCCTTGGAAGGACCTTATGTCATTTATGATAAAACCGACAAGGGTTCATATTACCTTATGACAGAGGACGAAGAGCCTCAACCAAATCCATGGAATACAATGCAGTTAGTATCATACAAATGGCCACAACCTTCACCTTGCTCCACAAATGTAAATACAGTATAATCAATGAACATATTTTCCTCTGAACTTCGTCTCCTATTTTCAAGTGAATTCCTTGGTCTAACCTAAGTGTCATGTTAACCCTTTGACCTGACTGACACTTGGGGGTGCCCTTGAAATTTCTCAAGTCTCCAATTTCTAGCAAACTTGAGGGGTACGAATGGTCGACAGACCAGACCCTCGGGAATGTATTAGGGGCGACCACGTTCTACTTTGATCAGGCTCAGGCCTTCGAAGTCTAGTAAATTTCTTGGTATAACCTAAGTATCATGTCAACTCTTCGACCCGACTATCACATGGGGGGGACCTTGAAATTTTTTAAGTCTTCAATTTCGAGAAAACTTGAGGGGCATGAATGGTCGACAGACCAGACCGTCAAGAATGCATTGGGGGCAACCACGTTCTACTTCGATCAGTCTCAAGCCTTCAAAGTCCAGTAAATTCCTTGGTCTAACCTAAGTGTCATATCAACCCCTCGATCTGACTGATACTTGGGGGTGACCTTGAAATTTTTCAAGTCTCCAATTTCGAGCAAACTCGAGGGGCATGAATGGTCGACAGACTGAACTGTCGAGAATACATTGGGGGCAACTACGTTCTAATTCAATCAGGCTCAGACCTTCAAAGTCTAGTAAATTCCTTGGTCTAACCAAAGTGTCATGTCAAGCCTTCGACCCGACTGATACTTGGGGGTGACCTTGAAAATTTTCAAGTCTCCAATTTCAAGAAAACTCGAGGGGCACGAATGGTCCAAAGACCAGACCCTCAAGAATGCATTAGGGGCGACCATGTTCTAATTTGATCATACTCAAGCCTTCGAAGTCCAGTAAATTTATTGGTTTACCCTATGTATCATGTTAACCCTTCAACCTGACTGATACTTGGGGGCGACCTTAAAAAATTTCAAGTCTTCAAAGTTCGAGAAAAATTGAGGGGCATAAATGGTCAAAAAGACTGGACCCTCGAGAATGCATTGGGGGCGACCACGTTCTACTTCGATCAGGCTCAGGCCTTCAAAGTCCAGTAAATTTTTTGGTTTGATAATTCTACAAGCATGTTACACCTACAACATATGCAGATACAAGTATGCAAGAACATCAACAACTCTACTACACACAAAAAATCTCAGTAAAACATATATCAGAAAATCAGGAATAGTACAAGTCAACAAACAAATTCAAGTTCAGCATCCATTAGTAAGCCAAATCAATCACAAGTTCACAGCTCAAATGCAAAGCAAACTCAAAATCGTTCGAACATTACAACACAGCAGAAAGATCAGAAAAAAATAGTTTGGCACGCCCAGTACAATATCTCATATCGGAGTGGCTACACAATCTCCTCTTACAGGTTCCTCCTCGCCAGCAACTCTAGCACCCTCTGTTGAAGGGTTTGAGACAGCATATTCTGCGACTTCCTCAGAACCAGTCCCAGTAGCAGCAACCCCCACACTTACGCGAGCAACATCTACTCCTACCCCCTCTAGTTGAATAGCATCATCAGTAGCAGGATCATTAGCTCCGGGTAAGCGTTTTAAAGTTTTAGGATCATACCCCAAATCTTCGATAAACTCCTTCAACTGGACATTAGTCTCACATTCATCATCAAACTGCCCTTGGAAGGTCTCCCTCTGTTCTATCATGGCCTTATCCTTCTCTGTAAGCTTCACCTCTAGCACTAACATATGATTGCAGCGCTGAGCTTCGAGTCTCCTTTTGCATTCATCTCTGACAGTCCCTTGCTCTCGCTTTAAAATGTTAATCTTAGAAACCTGCGATGCCTAAGTCCCTCGGGCAAGCTCCAGATTTTCAAGTACCTGTTTCAATTACCAGTTTGTTACTTTTTGCCCCTTGATGAAAGCCTGTGCGCAAGCGTCTGTCTGCTAAAATATTTGAGCCATCAGTATCTCCCGAAGCATAGTGCACTTGAGGAAAATTTTAGAATTTCAAAAAATAAAAAACAAACAATCAACAAAAATAGCTACCTGATACATACTCCTTTTCATCCGCCTCCCAGCCTCCTCTGGATTATTGGCGCAGAGTGTCACCATCGAAGCAGCAGTGACCCGAGCTTACTCCTCTAGTTCGGTCACTATTAGCTCTTCGTCCATATCCTCTGCAACATCCTCCCCCAGCTCCCTGCACCTCTTCCATTGAGTTAACTTCGGCTGCTGTGCCCTTGGAGATTCGGAAAAGACCTTCCCCTTCCCTTTATGAGCCTACGTCAACGTCTGCTTTGACGTATGCCTTGAGTCATAACGGGCTACTTTGAGCACTGGTCCTGCCAGCTTCGGTACCTGCTGCACCTTCGGATCATAACTTACCTTCCCCGACAATTTTACTTTCTCCATTCCTTCTGCACCTTTCCTTTTTGATGGCTTCAGCGTTATGGGTACGTTTCGAAGTAAGAAATCTGTCCTCTTCTGCCTCTTCCTCTTAATACCCAGTTTCCTGAAAATAAAGTTCACCCACTCCTCGTCCGAGTTGATCAACCCATCAATATAATCCCTCAGATTTGTTCAAGTCTGGATATTAGGACATGCAGAATAAACAGAAACACGTTTATCCGTCTATTCAATCAATACGTTAAAAAATCTTCGACAGAGAACTTACTTGGATTATAGACCTTATGCTATAACTTATAAGGATCCTCCCCTTCGACATTCTCATAGTTACCCCGTACTACAACCTGGTCTTTATCCCACCCTCGACCAGTCGAGCACAGATCAAGCAGCCAAGGATTATCTATGGGATATTGGATTTGATAGGTGCCTGCCTTCTGGTTTTCTTTCCTGGAGTAGAGCGATACAATATTATGCCACTCGGTCAAGCTCTCCCCTCACCTCTTAATTTTACATTCATACCCTCAACTACCTTCATCATTTTGAAAAAATTCACATTCATCTGGCACGGGGAAACTTCCTAAAAGTTTAGCACCTCCTTTACCAGCCTTCGGAGGGGTAGTTACATTCCTAGCCGAATTTGGCCTCTATATGCCATAATACCCTCTTGAGGTTTCGATTGGAAGGTGTACCCAAACCCTGCAGAATATAATATCACCCCTACCATCGACAGCTCCAATTTAGCTAAAAATTGATCTAATCTCAGCTTCTCTCTAGCCGAGACAGCACCCGTGGCCTACTCTAAATCAGTCGATTCCTCACAATGATCACTTTGCTCTACCTCTCCCCTTTAATCACCCGAAGGCTCAACACTATCTTCGTGTCCCTCTCTCTCTCCTCCCTCCATCTCTTCCCCGTCACTCTCTCGATCACCAGTGTCTTACGACATTTTCTACTTGAAGCCCCAATTTTAGGAATTACCATTGCTAATGGGGAATCTATTACAATGTCTAACTCTTCTACGTCGCTGCTCCCACCTATTGGAGCACGACTAGATACACTAGCCTCATTTTCTTTGATCTCCTCGTCTACTAGCCTCAGTCTCAAAGATCGATGGGTGCGTATCTTATCAAACAAAAAAAGAGGCACGGAATTAGATCAATATATTTCACTATTATGTGTCAATAACCTATTTTTACCTACTCTCTCCAACCCATACTATCATAGTCGAATGTTCGAATCCAATCCCTATCACACCGTCAATACCCTCATAACCTCAAAAGGCTAGACCCACAGATACATGGATTCCCCCCATCCTCGATTATATCATCACAACTATAAAATCCTAACAGCCTGTACCCTAATATGTACTCCATATATAGAAACAAAGGACGAAGCAGCAAGACAAAAATAAGATGACATGTCTGTTTGGGTAGAGTATTTGTTTTTCCTCTCAGCAAATCAGATGATCCTACATTAACGAACAAGCTCTATGGAACAATGGCTATCTCTCCTCCTCAAAATCTTTAGTTTCTTTTATAAGTGGTTAAAAGGGAACAGTAACCTTGTTCTTACCATTATATATACCTCCTTAAAATAACAAAAAACCACCTCAATTTCTAAAACCGCTATCATTACCACTACACCACTACCCCTACTTTTCGGCTTAGATGTGCTTTGTCTACTTTACCCTCAATTACCCCCATAAGAGCGTCTCACGCACACATTCACACAATTTCTTTAGCCAAGTCGAAACTTTTGATCCCAACTCGAAGCTGTCAAATCAAATCCTTACATCAAATTAACCCTTTTCTGTAATCCAAAGAGACGTCATGATGCCTGCAAGGCACTCTCTCCTATGCTCAGTACAGTTTTTGACATGCCAGATGTTTGGATTGTTAGTTCTGACAGTTGAAGCACACCTACCTTTGAAGCCCCTTCTACCCTTCTGCGAATAATCGTCTACATCACGTCTCTAACATTTGTCTGCAGATAATCTAATATTCAATTTCAAAATTTTCCAGTTATTCGATTTCTTTCATATTTGACATTCGACAAGCTTTTTTTGCGCCTAAATTACCTTCGTGTATTATGATTGTCTTACTTACGTACAGACATTTTAGTATTTTACTTCGACAGTCATCTTATAGATTTTTAATTTCATTTGGGCAGACGCCCTTACACCGAAATAAAGAAGAAAACATTCAACATCAATAAAGAAAGCCACATTCCTGCCATCCTACACCAGTACTTTCAACACATTAAAGAAGCCCCTATTTACAGACGGGATGCTTCTTCGCAAACCCAACCTCAGCATCATCTTTCTCCACCACCTCCTCAGTTATAAACTCATGGAAGGTGAACTGGTCACTGGGGAGTGGGCTCATCATTTGTAGCACCCTCCACCAGCACGCATAGGGCTTCCCACTAATGGGCTTCCCTGGCTTTAGTTCAAACAAATCCAGCATAACCCAATCAAGGCCTCGATCACCAAAAGACCTCAGCTTCAGCTCGAGCATCTTCTCCTGAATACGAAGGTCCCTTGCTGCTACTTGTTTCTGGTCCCTGGTGTTAGGAGTATCTCCTCTGTTATGGGGAGAAGATGAAGACATGTTTACACAGAGAGAATGCAGACGTCTGAAATTCTCTCAAAACACCTTACTTATACCTAAAGGTATATGCATTTAAACCCTCCTTAATCAGAACCTGCATTTATCACAGTCTTAAAAGTTTCCCTCAAAATCTCAGCAGTTTAACTTTTTAAATTCCCAGATTTAACCGTTTTATCAACATGCGTACTCAACAGCTATTTTCGAGATTTTATAGTCGGCACCTCCCTAGTCTCAAACCCTCGGCCCCTCTATGCCTTCTCCTACAACTCTTTCAATACATACATCAAACTTTGAGAATTCAGAATCAATTATTCATTCCAGGTTGAATATTAACCAATGTCTTCGATACCTACATAATAAATTAAAGCACTTTTCCCCCCGAAGATAGCCATTTCTACTATTTACCTTTCGCAGTTGGATGCTCGATCCTGCGCTTACATTTTATTTGTCTACCATATTTACCAGATATAAAAATAAAAAATTTCAATGAAGTGCCGTTCTTATTCCATTACGTCGATTAGAAAAAAAAAGGACAGTATGGAAGAAGAGGAAAATCTACAGACATCAACAAAAATAGTAAAAGAAACATTCAAATATAGTCTTACAAATAAATAAATAAAAACCCAATACCACCACCACCCTGCCATAACCTTACGAAGAACTTGCCCTATTTTCATATGAACCAGCTCTTCTCGCCGAGCTCTGCTCACCCACCAATAGCTGATCATCTTCCTACACAAGATGCTCGACTAAAGCTGACAGGACGAGATAGTATTCTTCAGCAGCTGCAAACCTCCACTGCATTATCCCTCACAAGTACGCATAGGATTGCCAATTGATCAGCTCCCTTGGTTCTACCTCCACCAGGACCGGCATGTTCCAGTCGAGCTCCTTGTTACCAAAGAACTTCAGCTCCATCCCAGCCATTTTTCGTCCTAATCGACGGTCTCTGGAAAAGCCCTATCCTTCATTGATAAGTGTTGGGAGTGATATCCATGATTGTTTTCACGAAATGCAGAGGAAGGGCGTGAAGACGAAGAGTATGCAGTGTTACCCCCTCACCGACCATATTTATATCCTCATTAACACCTTTTATTACTCCATAATCACCATAACATTATTATTACCCTCCTTTATTACCTTCCTTGGAAACCCAATATACCTAAGTCAACCGTTCAACTTCCAACAACAAACGGTTTTTCTCAAAACACGCCTCTGCACCTATTTCTGAGACCCTTGCTGAGATGGGGGGAATGTAGTAGCCTACTCGTAGCCTCCTAGCACCATTCGAACAGTTGAAGGCTACATCGAAGCCTACATGAATACCTAGAAGCCCAATCAACCCGTAAACAAGCCTTTCATGACTATATGAACTTCAGCTATAAACAGGCCTCGAAGACGAAGGCAGATCCGTCAGCACAAGAACCCCACATCAGCATCAAAAATACTTCGACCACAGTCGTACCTGGTCGTAGGAAGACGTGTCATATAAGCCAGCTCACCAGATAAAAACGGCGCCATTATTTGTCCTCACGACTACATTGACAGAACCAACAACGGCTACAGTGTCAGAGCACAGTGCCAGACCTGACATTTACGGTGTCAATACTAACTCTGGGATACCCGCCTGATATCCGGATGATACCCAAAGGATACACCTGTAATTTAACTTTCCTTTGTGATTCAGCCCTTCCTATGTTCTTTAAATAGGAGAGGGAGGGAACCAAGGAGAAGATAAGAAATCTCACCCCAGAACCCTTACAGTTTACCTTCGATCACTCTATAAATTACCCAGTACTCGAACCTTCGACTACTCTCAAGTATATTGCCAGTAGGTTATTTGTATTATTGATTATATACTTGACCCTTTTGATAGAAGATAAATTTCATGGTGTAAGAGTCGACTTCCCATCCTTACGAACTTTTCCTCATTTGGTATAACCGCGGAATAATAAAAATAGCCAGCGACAGCGGTCTAAAAATTTTGAAACGAAACGGTTTATAGCGGTAATCTTGCCGGCAAGTTTTTGAACGTCTTTTATTGTTTTTGGAGAGGGCATGTTAAGGAGAGCCCGAATCCAATCTGGATCTACCTCAATCCCCTTCTTGCTGATAAGGTAGCCTAGAAATCAGGCATAATGTACCCCAAATTGACACTTATCAGGGTTGTGACGCATTATGTAAGATCGAAAGATGTTGAATATAGTATTGAGATCTGAGATATGACTGGCTGACTGTACGCTCTTGCACAATAGATCGTCGATGTAGACTTCAGCGACCTTCCCTAGATTTGCTTTGAACATAGTAGTCATCAACCATTGATATGTGGCACCCGCATTTTTAAGTCTGAAGGGTAGGACTTTATAGTAATAAAGACTTTTTTCAGTGTTGAAAGTTGTATTTTCTTGATCTTCTTCCAAAAGTAGAATTTGATTGTACCCGGAAGCAGCGTCCATCATATATAGGAAGTCATGGCCTGCTGTAGAATTAAGAATCGAATGAATATTGGGAAGAGGGAAACTATCATTTGGAGTATGTTTGTTCAGATCAGTAAAATCTATGTAAACTTGGACATTTCCATTCTTCTTTGGGACAACGACAATGTTGGATATCTAGTATGGATATTTGGCTTCTCGAATGAATCCTACTTTGATCAATTTCTCGATCTTGGTGTTAACTTCATCTCGAAGATGAGGTGACAGTCGTTGTTATTTTTGTTTGACCACCGTGGCGTTTATGTTGATGGCTAATTTGTGGCATGCCTTGGTCGGATTGATCCAAGCCATTTCTTCGAAAGACAACGCAAAAATGTCTCAATTTAGTTACAAGAACTGAATAAAAGCATCATTTTCATGCTGAACCAGCTTAGTACCAATAAAAGTACCTTTGTAGGTCTATCAATGTTGACATATTCTATGGGCTCCCCTGTGGAAGGTTGATCGCTAAGGTGATCAGCTTCTTGTAATTGCTATACAACAAATCTGTCATAAGTATTTAGGATTGCAGAGACAGTATATTCACAAGCTCGAGAGAGTTTCTGACTACCTCTAATCTCATAAATACCATTATCGTGTTTGAACCAGAGTGCTTTATGATAGGTGGAAGCGATTGCCTCCATGTTGGGAATCTAACAGTGGTCTATAATCTCGAGGTAACGAGATTTGGCGCTGATGACATAGAAAATAACGTCGATGGTGGCTGGTCCTGTGGTAATAGGTCAGACGGTCCTGCCTACTCGTTTATCTCTAGACCCATTAAACCTACCGATATCGGTGTCGCTCTGAATAACATGGTCGGACAAACCCATTTGGTCGATAGTGCTCTCAAAAAGAATCTCATTACCGCTTTCAGTATCGATCATCATCATGTGCATGACAAACTTCTTCATTTCAAGTATTATTACTAATGCATCATGATGTAGAAATTTGACATTCGAAGGAAATCCCAAGCTGGTGATTGCTCAACTCGGGAAGAAGCTTGGCTTCTCTGTCTTGCAGTGTGAGATCGCAGTATTCCATTAGTCTCTGACATTTTGATTTGTTGGAATTGGTGATTTGATTAATTTTGATCATGTTATTGTGGTGCGTATGGTAAAGATACTTCTCCTCAGCTTGATCATAGACCTGAATAACTTCAAGCTGCATCTTAAAGCTGCCATCTTTGTATGATTTTAGGTCAATAATATATTTGAGCATTCGTCCCTCTTTAAAATTGTATTTGAGAAACCTCTGTAAAGCATCGAAATTTTCAATAGAATTATGGCTTACCTTATGACGTAGACAATACGGTCGACTATCGATTGGTTCCAGTGTTTGAGAGACGCAGTAGAGTGTATCCATCAAAAACAGTGGAAAAATTGTGAAGATTCGGATGTTAATCTTTCGGAGGATGCTTCTGATCTCCCTTATTCTCCTTTTGTTCATTGCTTCAATCTGTAGATGGACCCTTGGTGGAGATGATGGATTTAGTAGATTATTGTAGCCCAGACATCATCTTCTCCAGTTCGACGTAACTGTTGACGTTGGTAATCATCTCCTCCAAGGTCACAGGTTTATTGAGGAAGATGTGTTATTTGGCCTTGCAGTCAAGCCGGAGGGTATTGGTAAAAGTAGTAACGCATGTTTTCTGATCGAGGTTATCCATATTTTGCGCGAGCTCTAAAAATTTCTTTGAAAAATTCTCAAGCTTCTCTCCTTGCGACTGCTTTAGACTGATAAGTGAATATAAATTCTCTTCTTTATTGCTGTTGTGAGCATATGCCTTGATGAACTGTTTCTACAACTGATCAAATGTATATATGGAGTCCTCAGGGAGAGAGTAGATCCATCGGAGTGGTTCTTCATGTAGACTTGTGGCGAACAGATGGCAGAGGATGCGGTTGAGATTGGAGTATAGCCCCAATGAATCACGGTACTGCTGAATGTACTCCTTCGGGTTAGTAGCTTTGTATTTATCAATTTTTGGAGTATGTAAACCTTTTGGTATCTCTATATTGAATAGCTCTTTGGCAATTGAACTTCCTTGTAATTTTGTGACGTCGCCAGTAGTACCCAGAACTTGTGCTTCGATCAACTCCATAATTCATTGGTCCATAGGCTCTTTTGTGATGTAATAACATGCTAGCTGAATCGGTGGGCGAGCAGGTTATGGATGATGAGTGCCTGCACCTTTACTCAGGCGATCTCATACTGGAACTTGGTATTGAAGTCACTATTCTTCCTCCGGATAGACGGAAATTTGGTGACCACGACTGACTTCGGACTGAACTTCTCCCCCCAAATGTATTGAGGGTTGTGGTTCCTATTGTTGATTCCTAAAAATAGCTTTACTGGCAACTCCTTGAGGTCCCAATCTCTCCCTTACAGAAAAATGGGAGGCCTTTGGTAACTGATCGTGACTACTGGCTTGAGGAGATTGCTGAGTATTTTGCAGAGCCTCTAGGGTAGTCTGCATTACTGTTATCTGGTCTTCATGTCGTTTGAGCACTGTCAAACAAGCTTGTCGTTCAGTGTCGAGCTCTTTCTCACGAAGCTCCTGATCCTTTGTGAATAGAAGTTTGAGCTCAACGCGTTTCTCTGTTTTGTCGTTGAGATTCGCCCGAAACTCTGAAAGTTACCCTGGCTCAATAGAAACATCGAGTTGGGTCGCTGTAGTTAGTCATCTGGAAGTAACCATGATTGAAAGTTTTAGTAATAGAATGTCTTAGGATATCGTTAAAGTGTAATCTTTCCCACAGACAACACCAAATGCAATGGCCAAAATCCGTAAGCGCGAAATGGCCCAGAATTCGCTATCACCCTAATTAGCCTGCAGCAATATTCTAATGGAAAGTAAAAAATGACATAGGTGATTTTTGCGTGGAAAACCTCTGAATAGGTAAAAAACCACAACCTCGAGTGGAGGATTTTTACTAAATTATTTGTATTGCTTGAGATGGATATCTTATTACAAATGATCTTCAGATATAAAATGCTTGAACCTTGTAATTAAGAAGTTTTACTGTTGCTGAGAATTAAAAATAAGTAGCTTCTTGATGATCTCTTATGTAATTTTTTTGGTCATTGTCTCTTCTTGAACTTTTCCTTTTAATAGGCCTTCACCGTAGTTCTTCATCGTGCTAGAGCACATTTTCTAAACAATGTGGTCAATGGTGGTTGACTAAGTAACTGACGAGTTTGTGAGAGACAGGTGTCTTTGGTTGGCTGGATAAGTCTTTTTAGTTTGAGTTCAGCCTATATTGTTACGCAGTAGGTGGGGGGGTTTGGAATGCTGAATGGGGAAGTTATGTTAAAAATGTGTAAGTCTGAGATAGAGGTAATTCGAACTGGCGATAGCTCGACTTTAGGGGAGATCGAGGGATAGGTCCCTGCACCATTGAGATTGAAAGAGAGGGTTGTAGTCCTGACGCATTGGTGAATCTAGTCAAACCATTTTTCATTGAAACTCATGGATTTAAGGGTGTCTATAAGGAAACTCCATTCCACTCAGTCAAAAGCTTTGTTGAGGTTTAATTTAACTGCCAATACCCTGAAGCTCATTTCTTCTTTTTTAGGGAACTCAAAATCTCTTTAGCTATAATGATATTATCATAGATTTGCCTACCCAGGATGAAAGTGTTTTGAGCAGGGGAGATAATTTTTTCTACGAGAGGTTTTAGCCTTCCTGCTAGGATTTTGGTGATGATTTTGATTTTACATTACAAATGCTAATAGGTCTAAAATCCCCAAGAATCTCCAGGTTATTCATTTTTGGTATGAGCGTGATATTGGTGTGGTTGAATTCTGCGAGTAGGTAACCCGATTGAAAGAAAACAAGAACAGCCTTGAAGAGGTCCAGTTCCACTGTTTCTCAGGATATTTGATAGAAGAGAGGGGTAAAACCATCCAGTCCTAGGGATTTGAGGGATTTTATGGAAAATAGGGGGTCTTTGACTTCCTCGAAAAATGACTCTTTTGTGAGCAGGAAGTTGTCCTCATCAGTGATAAGATTATCCAAAATATGTTGGTTCTTAACTTTCAGGGAGGGGTTAAAGGTAGTGAAGAGGTCTTTGTATAAATTTACAACGGTGTCCCCTATATTACTTCTTTCTTGCACCCAAGACCCATCCAGTTTGCGAAATATGCAAATAGAGTTCCTCCTTCTACGAAAAATGGTGGAGATGTGGAAAAATCTTGTGTTACGGTATCCCTCCTTAAGCCCAATCTTGTATAAAAAATTTCTATCATATTACGTGTGTGTGTAATTCCTTACTAGAATAGATTATTATCCAACAAAGGATTCTTTTATAGCTGAAGAAACCAATGCACTTTTATTACATAAGCAAAGTGGGACTAAACAAAGCTGAGTTTATTTCTACTTTTGCTTATGCTTCTTACGTACAAAAGGTATACTTGCAATTTTATTTAAAGTTGGAGACCTATCCACCCATACAACACACAAATTGTTTAACATTTTAGCAAAAAGAATGTCTATAGTTGTAATACATGTAGGGAACTAACTCCGTTTGGACGAGGAGTCGATCCTTACAAAGTAAACTCGATCCTTAATCAAGGGGAACAAGCAATCGGCCAATGATAAGATAAAACTAAAGGCAAATACTTGCGCAGAGGCCCGAATGTGACTCTTTATGACCTCTGATGAAGATTTTTTGAGGCAGATTATATTACTGAATAGTAAATTGGAGGGTTCGAGTACAGGTTTTCTTGGTGGTCGAAGGTAAAGTTGCAAAGGCCGAAAGAGATTTTTCCAACCCCCGTCTGGTTTCCCCTCTCCTCTATTTATGGAAGCATAGGGAGCTGAGTCACCAGGCGTGGGCCCGATTTACATGATTATGTTGTCAGAAAATCCTGGCGAGTGACGGACGTCGGTCTTGTCGGTACTGTTACTGCTGCATTTATTGGTGATGGCTCTGAATGGTGCGGTGGTTGGGCTTGTCACTGTAGATGCACAGGCCAATCAATGCGTTGTCTTATCTAATAAGGTAGTTATCTGTGTTATCTTGCTTCGACCGTGCGATAGTGAGGTCGAAGGATACCTGCTGCTGGGACGTTAATTCACTCTGGAAGTTCTGTCCGTTGAGATGGTTGTCTGCCTTATCATACTTCGACTGTATGTAGATATGGTCGATGGATATCTGTTGCAATGTACTGATCAGTTCACGAAGTTCTGTCCGGTGTCGAAGGTTCGTCTCTGGGGGATTTCTGAGGAGCCTTGTCTAGGGGCTAAGAGGGCTTCGATATATTCGAGTAGGCTATGAAGTGGGATTTGGCTATCTGTTCAAAGGCTACGAGTAGGCTACTACATTCGCCCCCTCTCTAGGAAGGTGTCAAAGCCAGGTGGAGAGGTGTTCGCTAAGAAAACTGTTCGATCTTAGAATCTGGGCAGTTTGACTGTCCTGTTTTTTGGGAAAATAGTAAAAAGGGGTTTTGAAGGGATGCAGTTTGTTATAGGGTAATAAATACATTGAAGCCTATAAATATGGGCTATTCAGAAGGTACGCTGTATCTTCTTTCATCTGTAATAGTCTTCTACTCTGTTCTCCATATTATTATCATTTGGATGGATACAACGCCGAACACAAATTTCCAGAAGAGGACGGGGTTTGCTCGGGGCCATCGAGTGGGGCAAAAAATGGCAAAACTGTACGTAAAGCTTTTTGGCGAACATGACCTGACCTGGGACATGTCGGACCTTGTGGAAATAGGGTCTGAGGAGTTCTTCAATTGTGACCCATATTCTTATCTTTGGAAATAGATGAGGTTTCAATTTACAACTGCTGAACGGCACTATCTCTTTCGGATGGCACTGGCTGAAAGTCACGTTTGTGCTAAGGAGATCATCGAGGAGCAGAATGTGGCAAACGGGGCAGGTCCTTCCGGTAGTAGGACTTCGGACTGAGGGGGGAATGTTTTGAGTTTCTGTTTTTCTATGTTGGGGGGGGGGGGTTGTTTCTGCTGTGTTGGGTTGATAGTAGAAATGTAATTTTTCTGTTGAATTTACTATTTGAAATGGGCAGAGTATTTTCTTCGTACTTATAATACTATGTCTGATTTGTAGATGAATAAAAGCGAATACTCTTATAGGCGCGAGGTATAGTGATGAGCTCGAAGGTAATGATGAATGAAGGTTTAGTGTTATCTGGTTATAATGGTCATAATAAATTATAGTTGAAGGTATGATGAAATGCTGCTTTGAAGTAAACAATGGTTGTGATGGTCGAATGCTCGATGTAGGTGATGTGCTCGAATAGAGGTCCTCGGGAATAAGGTTTATGTGCATGCACCAAAGAATCAGTTACATCAAGGAAGTTGGAGAGGTTGCATGTTGACTTTGCGAGGTTGGAAATGAAAGGTTGTCATTAATTTGGTTATGGAAGAGGAAAAGTTGTGGTGGGCTTGCAAGTATAAAAAGAGTTGTTGTAGAGATTACTTCACACCTTTCTACATGTTTTTCTTGTTGTTCTTCTTTGTTGCTCGTATTGAAATGGCTGTAGATATTCCCATTCAAGAGGACCCGGCTGCTGCGAGAGTTAGGCGCATAGGGGAGGCTTTGCTAGGGCTGCGACGGCGGTTTGGCCTGGAAGAGGACATTGGCGCAGAAATGCTAAATCTTTTTGAAGTGGAACCCGGAGCTCCAATTCTTGAGATACCATTCGCATACTGGTGGGGATATTGCAGATGATGGGTTCATTCCCTGGTTATCGGATGTCTCTCCTTGAGGGCTTCGTAGAGGATATACCAAGAGGATACAGATGATGTGGCCGTTGTCGAAGAGGAGCAGCCAACTAATAACTAGGGTCCTCTGAAATATGATTGTGTTGTTGTTTTCTTTTCTTTTGTTTCTGTTGTATCATGTTTATTGTTTTGTAAGAGGGCTGAACTGTTAGCTGCTTTTGGAATGAAAAATGATTTCGCCCAATAACTCGTGTTTGTCAAACTGTGGGTAATAGTGATAAAGTCTGATATATATTGGATGATATAGTTTGTCAAAATATGTAGTTTATGTTGATCGAAGATAAAAATGAGTTTGTCGAAGGGAAGAGTAAACTATGGTGAAGCTAAAACATTTGTCTGCAAGCCTGAGGTTTTTGACTAGTCAAACTTATGACTGTATCTGGCCGAAGGTTTTAAGCCTTTGAGTTAAGGAGCGTGCTGAATGTCGAAGGCCAATATATTAAAATGAATTTTGTTGAGGCTAGGTGTTGATGATTGTTCGAGGCGTGAAATGGCCGAGAATTCGAGTGTAGGAATATGTCAAAGATTGAGTTTGATTTGACTAGCTGCTCTGACAGCTCAGACGGCTGGTCGGTCAGACTGGTACGAACGTCTGGGGTAGTGTGCAAAAGGTAATGATTGGTTGTTTGGACTGGAGTGTTTGGCTTCGAGTAGGGGAGAAAAAGGGTTTGAGAGCTTCGGGTTTTACGAGCAGATGGTAATAAGGGTATTGTGCGCACGTGGGAAGTAAGAGAGGTAAAGTGCTCAAATGACATTGGAGTTGAAAAGCCATGGTAGTGGGGTCGTGGCAATGATAGTGGTGAGTAAATCGAGGCAGTTTAATTTTTTTGAAAGATATATAAGTGAGAGAAGAGTGATTACTGTGTTATTTTATGGTCAGAATCAAAAGATTGGGAGAAGAGAGCATACGTTATTTCAAACGTGGGGGTTACTGTTTCTTTTGCTGGTCTGATTTTGCTCATTCGAGGAGAGGGCTGCTAACCACTGGTAAGTCACTTGATCTCTGTCATGCTTACTCTGCTTGAGGGGGTGGGTAGGAGATTTTTCATTTGGAGTGAAGAGGTTTTTCTTTTTGGAGTATAGAGGCTTGTTAGAACTGGGTTTCGATTCAGTCAGAAATTTGGTGAGGGCTTTTTTGGTTTGAAGGAGTTATTGTGTCTGATTTTTATGGTAGGAGAAATATCTAGAGAGGATAGATAGGGTAAGGGTGATAGACATGGGATTGCCGAGTTTTCCACCCTAATGTCGTGTCTCTTCTTCTGTAGGCAAAAAATGTATAACCGTCGGGCTTCGAGGTAGGAACTGGTGGATAAATAGGTTGACGAGGTCAAAGCTAGTACGTCTAGTCGAGACCCAATGGGCGAGGGTAACGATTTAGAGGTGTTAGATGTGGTGACTGAGTCCCCGTTGTCGATGATTCTGCCGGCTGGAGATGATGCAGTCACGAAACGTCAATGAACGATAGTGACCAAAGATAGTAATGAAGAGGAAACAGTATGGGGGAAGGGATGTGGTGTAGAACCTTCGGGTAGTGGGGAGGGGGATACGGTGTAGGAGGGTGATAACGAGGATTCGACTGGGACTAGAGCTACCTCTTCGGTGACTGGTGAAAGAAGTGCTGAATTTCTAGGTGGTAGCTCCGGTGCAGATGAACAGTAATTTTTATGAGATGATGAGGGTGATAGTGGGGATGAATGTGAAATTGGCTGGTGAGGGTTGAGGTTTAATTAAATGGTTCGACATTGTTACTTTTTATTCGAGGAAGGCAAGTCAAAACCTGGGGACATATCACATCCAATGTCACCCAGAGAGGCCTTAGTTCTTCGATCTGTACTCGATAGGCTGGGGGTGGAATAAATATTTACTGGTAGCAAGGGTTAACTATGAGAATGTAGATAACGATGACCCATACAAATTACATCATAGGGTATTTAACGGAAGTAAGTTTGTTGTTGAAGGTTTGTTGTTGGTGTGCTTCTGAAATAAGTACTAACTGTGTTTTGCTTTAATTCTGCAGGTCCGGGAAATTCATCATGGGATAATCCGGTGAATTACATTGATACTCTGCGCCAGGCTAGTGAAGACTGGGTAAATTCGGTATTTGATAGTCTCAGGATCAAGAGGCAAAGGAGAAAAAAGGTGGATTCCCAGCTTCGAGACGTACCCGCTAGACCGAAGCGATCAAAGAGAAAAAGATGGGTAGGTATTTCGAAAGAGAAAAATGAAATGGGGGAGGAAGAGTTGCCGAGGAATTACTAGTTTGTGCCGAGGTCGCGGAGGGGTGTGAAGCAAGAGGTGCCAGTGGCCAAAGGGGATGGAGAGGCTTTGATGATGAAAGCAAAACAGGTTTCATCCCAAGCCGAGAAAGGGAAGGGTCGAGTAGTGCCTGAAGCCCCTAAGGCACAGCAATCAAAATTTATTCAACGTAAGAGACGTAAGGTACTTGGGGAGGATGATACAATGGAGGAAGATGAAGAAATGACAGAAGCTGAGCGACAGGAGTAGGCTGTGGCGAAACAGGCGCCAATGGTCGAGCTCTGGAAGGATGACCCTAATGAAGCTTCGAAGGAGATAAAGAAGCACATGTCTCAGGTAACCATATATAGCTTGTGTATCGATATTTCAAAGTTTTTAGCTAATTGCTCGAGTTTCGAGGTTTACTGATATCTTGAGTATTTTTAGCAGACAGAAGTCTGGGTAGAGACTTGTAACAAGGCGATGAAGTCGGTGAAGGTGAAGCTGCAAAAATCAAAGGAAAATCTAGATTTGTCTCGTGGGAAGGAGGCATCATGGGTATCTCAAGTCAGGAAGCTGAAGCAAGATATAGATGTGCTGACTAATCTTATGACGAGAGGCTTGAGCAACAGTGGTCAAGGTTAGAGCGAGAGTGGTCGGCCAAGCTGAAGGCGTATGAGAAGGCAAAAGCAGAATAGATGGTGGGTTTCCAGGGGCAGTATGATAATGAGTGCATGGAGAATGTGAGGTTGAAAAAGCTTATTGATGGTATGGGGTATGATGTCGATACGTTGCAGCCTTATCCTATTTCTCTATGACTTCTAGAAGGGGATGAATTGTAGGTAAAGGGAGGGGAGGTGAACGCTCCTGAGGCTGCACTTGGGGGTATTGGGGGTGATGTTGAGAGTGTTCTTCGTATAGCGCCCATTGGTGGAACTTCTGATGGTCTGATTGAAGGGTTGAGTGAGGCTGCTGAGGTTGGTGGTGCTGGGGTGGCTGTGGAGCCAGAGGGTGCAACCGCACCCACGTGAGGTATTTTGAGGTAGGATTCGCATGTCTTCTTCTGCTGGTTGTGATGTTAAGTTGTAATATTGTGAACGGTGTTTGTTGTTTTCTGTTGGTATTGGAACTCAGTAGGGGGGGTTTATTTTTTGCTTTTGTTATCTATTGAACTTCTGTGGTTGATGCTGAACATATTGATACAGGTTTCCTTGAATATCTGTAATTTGAATGCACATGCTATTGATTTTCCTTATTTTTGGACTCTTGCTTATTGATTTTTGAATTATACTGCAACTGTTTCTTCTGATAGGTAATATGCTGAGTGTTCTCTGCATTTGATGGCATTAGCGAGTATTTTTGAATTTTTGAAGTAGACATTTGATCTGTTCGAAATAGGAAGTTGATATGTTTGGGTGACTGTAGTATGATCGAAGTCTGAAGAGTATCTGAGATATATAGATCAAAATCTGAATGCTCTGCTGGACATCGAAAGCCAAAGCCACAGCGATGTTTGAAATTTTGAACAACTTCCAGGTTGCCTCTGAGTATCAGTCGGGCCGAGTGGACGTGATACCAATAGGAAACCCAAAAATTAACTGATCGCCTCCAACGTATTCTTGAGGGTCCGGTCGTTCGACCATCCTTGCCCCTCGAGTTTGCTCGAATGTTAGAAACTTGAGCAATTCAAGGTCATCCCCAAGTATCAGTCAGTACGAGGGTAGACGTGATACTTGGGGTAAACCGAGAAAAGGACTGGACTTCGACGGTTTTAGATCCTGGACGAAGTATATCTGATCGCACCCAATGTATCCCTGAGGGTCTGGTCTTTCGACCTTCCTTGTCCCTCGGGTTTGCTCGAAATTGGAGACTTGAGCAATTCAAGGTCACCCCGAAGTATCAGTCGGGGCAAGGGTGGACATGATACATAGGTTCAACCAGGAAGAGGACTGGACTTTGAAGGCTTAAGCCACAGCGAGGCAATATCTGATCGCCCCCGATGCATCCCTGAGGGTCCGGTCTTTCGACCTTCCTTGCCCCTCGAGTTTGTTCAAAATTAGAGACTTAGAACAATTCAGGGTTGTCCCCAAGTATCAGTCGGGGCGAGGGTGGACATGATACCTAGGTTCAACCAAGAATTAAAAAATAAAACAGTAAACGAAGTCCGAATGGAACAACTTGTTTATTGAATATTCTGGGTTACATCAGTTGTACAGGATTGTAGATATGGCCTATTGTAAGAAGCCAATTGCATTGTATACCAGGGGTGCGGTAGGGGTTCTTCGTCTTCCGTCATTAGGTAATAGGAACCCTTATCTGTTTTATCGCAGACGATGTAGGGTCCTTCCCAAGATTCGGCTAGCATGCCAGCATTTCGAGGCTTTGAAGATTGATTGATGTGTCGAAGCACTAGATCTTTTATGTTGAAACTTCTTGGTCGAACTCTCTTGTTATAGGATTTTTGAAGTGAAATGTGGCAGCGGCCAAGGTTGGTGATAGCTCGGTCTCTGGTCTCGTCAATCCATAACATGTTGCACGCAATTTCGAACTCATTATCTTCGTCTAGGAGGTTTGGGTCTTGGGTGGGTACTTCGAATTGAGTTGGTAGCACAGCTTCGGTCCCATATGTCAGGAGGAAAGGGGTGCATCCTGTAGATTTTATTGGTGTTGTGCGATAAATCCAGAAGATGTATTGTAACTCTTGGACCCATCTTCCTTTCTTTGCATCGACTCTCTTCTTAAGACCGTAGAGAATTGTTTTGTTGATTGCTTTGACTTGACCGTTGCCCTAAGGATAGTAAGGTGCTGATGGTGAGAGAATGATGTTGTATTTTTTGTGGAAGTTTCTAACTTTCCTTTCAACAAACTGGGGACCGTTGTCACATCGGATAATATGGGGGTAGCCGAAGCAAGTGATGGTATTTTCCCACAAGAATTTGATAACATATTCTTCTCTGGTTCGGCATAGAGAGATAGCTTTGACCCATTTGTAAAGTAGTCGGTTACGACAAGGATGCTTTATCTGCTACCTGAGGCTTTTGGGAAGGGTCCAATGAGATCGATGGCCCATCTTTTGAATGGCCAGGAAACTTGACTGACATGGAGGTCCCTAGAGGGGCAATGAATGTCGTGGGCGTGACGTTGGCATTTGTCACATTGTTTGGCATAGTCTGAAGCTTGTTTCTTCATATCATGCCAAAATAATCCTTGGGTAACAGCTCGAAGGGCCATAGAGTGACCAGTAGTATGAGCACCGCAGGTTTCTTCGTGAAGTTCAGCTAATATCTGAGAGGCTTCGGATTGGGATACGCATCGACGGAGGACGCCATTTGGAGATTTGCGATGTAATTGGTTTATGTGGATGATATATCAGCGGTAATTTTCTAGGATAGAGCGTTTTGCTTTGGGATCATCTGGGAGAGTAGTATTGCTGAAATAGTGAAGGAACGGCTTTCGCCAATCATCGGAATCGTGACTCTCGCCCCCAGTATTAATGGTGTTAATTTCCATCTGATCGATACTTGGGCGTTCGAGTACTTCGATATGGAGTGTCCGCGACTCTGAGTGGCCGAGCATAGCAATAATGTAGGCGAGGGCGTCTGCATGTTAATTTTTTCCCCGAGGGTAATGTGTTATTGTGGATTTTTCGGGAAACTGATCAATTCACTGTCGCACGAAGAGGGTGTAATCAGCCATGCGACCATTAACTTGGTTTTTTCCTGAGTAGTGTCTCAAAAAAAGTTGGAAATCTGTTAAGACTGCAAGTTTGGGGATACCAAAGTCGAGTACATGGTCGAGGCCGTGGATCAAGGCTTCATACTCTGCTTCGTTATTGGAACATTCGAAGGCAAGTTTGACGGCTTTCTTTATGCGATCATTAGTAGGTGTTGCTAGAACAAGACCAATTCCCGAGCCATTAGGTCTTGCTGATCTGTCTGTGAATAAACGCCAACCAGTTAGGGGGTCCCACGGATCTAGTTCTTCGGTTTGATAATCTGCGATATCATCTTCGTGTTCTTCCCAATCTATATCTTCGACCGGGAAGTCGGCTACAAAATCTGTTATTGCTTGGCCTTTCTGGGATATTTGTTTCTCGAAGGTATTGTCGTGTTCGCCAAGGTATACGGACCACTGTTGTACTTGTCTGGATTTTTCTTTTTTACTAAGTACTTCTTAAAGGGGGTAACTGGTAATGACACGAATGGGATGAGCCTGAAAATATGGTTTGATTTTACGGGCTAAATAGACAAGTGTGAGGAGTAAAAGTTCGAGTTTTGAATACCGAGTTTCTGTAGGGGTGAAGGTTTTGCTGATGAAATATGCAGGTTTTTCGATATGGGAATCAATTCGAATAAGCACTGAACTGATGGAAATTTATGTAGCAGCAAGGTATAAAGAAAGTATCTCGCCTTTGATAGGGGTACTGATAATAGGTGGACAGCCAAGATAAGTTTTAAGTTCAAGCACAGTGGATAGCCAATTGATCTCAGGGCTATTTTTATCTTTAATTTTGTGGGCACCCAGTTCGCGTAAGAGGGAAAAAAGCCAAGCACAGTGGTTAGATGATTTTGAAATGAAACTATTAAGGGCTGCTATCCTGCCAGCTATTTTTTGGACGTCTTTCTTTGTTCAGGGTGAAGGTATGTCTATGAGGGATTAAATGTGTGTGGGATCAATCTCTATCCCGCGTTTACTGATAAAGTGACCCCAAAATTTGCCAGAGGACATGCCAAATTAACACTTATCAGGGTTGAGTTTCATATTGTACGTGCGAAGTATTGAGAAGATTTCTGTTAGGTCATGAATATGAGTATTTTTATGGAGGCTTTTGCATAACATGTCATCAATATAGACTTCGACTGACTTGCCAAGCAAGGGTTTGAACACAGTTGTGATGAGGTGTTGGTAGGTGGTACCGGCATTTTTAAGGCCGAATGGCATAACATTGAAACAGAAAAGGTCTTGTTCGGTTAAAAAGGCAGTTTTAAGTTGATTTTCAGGGAGGAGGGGTACCTGATTGTAACCTGAAGCCGCGTCCATCATAGATAGGCGTTCGTGTCCAGCGGTGGCTTCGAGAAGTGCTGAGATAGTTGGAAGGGGGAAACTGTCCTTTGGTGTATGCTTGTTGAGGTCAGTGAAGTCGACATAGATTCTGATTTTTCCATTCTTCTTTGGTACAGCCACGATGTTTGATATCCAGTCTGCGTACTTCACTTCTATGATAAACCTAGCGGCTATGAGTTTGTCAACTTTGAGGCTTACAGCTTCTCAAATTCGTGGTGCCAATGATTGTTTTTTTTTACTTTACTGTTGAGGAATAGGGGATGAGATCAAGGTGATGGCACGCCAGGTGGGGGTTGACGTTGGGCATCTCCTGAAATCTCCAGGTGAAGATATCTTTGTTTGCTCGAAGGAACTTGGAAAGTTCGATGTATTCTTACTCATTAAGGAGGGTTCTAATAAATGTACCCCGACCAGGACAATCAAGTTTGATATAAACAGTGGGTTCAATGGGTTGTGTGGTGTTTGTTGAAGTTGAAGGTATAGGAAGATGCTGTGATTGCCATGGGCATTTGACAAGTTTCGTGTTTGGTTGATCTCTGGGTGCTCGCATGAGCGGGCATGGCATTGAGAACCTTTCAAGTTCCAAGTACCCTCGTGATTGCTTAATCGAAGGGTCTGATGATAGGCTGAAGGTATAGCGCGCATGGCGCGAAGCCAATCTCGTCCGAGTATACCAAGGTATTCAAACTTCTGGTCAATGACTATAAAGTTGGTTTGAAGGGTAATGGGCCCTGTAGTGACAGGTAGACTAATGCGGCCAACAGCGACTTTTGTTGATCCATTGAAACCTTTTAGCTCGACGTTAGCTACAGTTATAAGGTCTGTTTTCTTCATGGTTTGGACTGTTTAGAGAAATAGGACATCGGCTGTGCTCCCAGTATCTATGAGCATTGTATGGAGAACGAGGTTCTTGGTCTTAATCTTGATGAGTAATGGGTCAGAATAAGGAAAATGAACGTGTATAGTATCGCAGTCGATGAAAGAGATGCCTTTGAGTCGAGGGTGACGGCTGGTTTCTGGCAAGAGGGTAGGGAATTCTTCAAGACGCTCAAGGTCGATATAGACATTGACTTTCGAGATCATTTCTTCGAGTGTTTTGGGTTTGTGGAGAATGAGATGTTCTTTTACTCGGCTGTGATCGGACAGAGTATTCGAGTAGGCCAAAATAGCATTCGAGCAGTCGAGGTTTTCAATTTTACGAGATTCGTCGAGGAATCATCAGGTGAAGGCTTCGAGAGTCTCATTGCCAGACTTTCTGAAATTTAAAAGAGCATCAACTCTGACCTCTTTGTCGTTGTTGAAGGTGAACTGGGCGATGAAAAGTTGTAAGAGTTGCTCAATGTTACGAATCATGCCATTTGGGTGGTTATGATACCATCGAAGGAGGTTATCGGTAAGACTCGTTGGAAAAATAAGACATAAAAGATAGTCAGCCGTGGAGTATAGGCTCAGGGCATTTCAGAATTCGAGGATGTGAGATTTAGGGTCTGTATTACGATATTTGCTGAGTTTGGGAGTGCGAAAGTTAGAGGGTATTTCGATAACCAATTTTTTTAGGCAAATCGGGTTATTGAGGCAGCTCCATGAGTCTGTAGCTGGACTCGCGGTAACACGGATGACTGGTTATATTTTGTGGCTGAATTCTTGCTGTGTAACGTATGGAGGATGAGGGGGAGATTGGTGGAGTCGAAGGTTGTGAGGTCAAGTATGTGGTAATAAGTCAGCACTGTGTTCCCCGAGCCATTCTCGAGCAGGACGGCGTGTAGGTTGTCTAGAGGAGCGAAGGGTTGAGTCGGAAGAGTCTTCGGTGGGATGAATCCCGAGGCGGATAGAGCCGGCTGGGGGAATAATACGGGGAATACCTTCGGCTCTCGCGTTAACTAGGGATAAATCGAGGTTTGGAGGAGGGCCAAGGATGGTGTGGGCAGAAATACGTGATGGGTCAGGTGCCTGGGATGGACGAGCAGGTTCCAAGGGCTGTAATTTTTGTAGCTCTCGGACGGTGTTGTGCAGTTCATCGATTGCTCTGTTTTGTCAGTTTTTGTCATTCAAATGGTGATTCTGTTATGTTTATAATGCCAAACAATGGCTTTCACGTTCCTGATTTAATTGGTTCTGGTGGCGCTCCTCTACCTGAGAGACTTCTTGAGATAGTAATACTATTTGAGCAGTGACTCCGTCGATGAAATTTCCAGCCTGGGTAGAGTTGGAACGGCATGTGGGTGTCATTGAGGATGAATTGTTGGTGTGGAGAACAAGGGGATGGGAACAAAAGAGGGAGAGTAGTAGGGTGGGAAGCACAGATGGCACCAATTGTAGGGAACTAACTCCATTTGAACGAGGAGTCGATCCTTATAAAGTAAACTAGATCCTCAATCAAAGGGAACAAGCAATCGGCCAATGATAAGATAAAACTAAAGGTAAATACTTGCGTAGAGGCTCAAATGTGACTCTCTACGACCTCTGATAAGGATTTTTTAAGACAGATTATATTAATGAAGAGTAAATTAGAGGGTTCGAGTACAGGTTTTCTGGGTGGTCGAAGGTAAAGATGCAAAGGCCGAAAGAGATTTTTCTAACCCCCGTCTGGTTTCCCCTCTCCTCTATTTATAGAAGCATAGGAAGCTAAGTCACCAGGCGTGGGTCCGGTTTACATGATTATGTTTTCCAAAAATCCCTGCGAGTGACGGACACCAGTCTTGTCGGTACTGTTACTGCTGTATTTATTGGTGATGGCTCTGAACGGCGCGGTGGTTGGGCTTGTCACTATAGATGCACAGGCCAATCAATGCGCTATCTTATCTGATGAGGTAGTTGCTTATCTTACCTTGCTTCGACCGCATGATTGTGAGGTCGAAGGATATCTGTTGCTGGGACGTTAATTCATTCTGGAAGTTCTGTCCGGTGAGATGGTTGTCTGTCTTATCATTCGACCGCATGTAGATATGGTTGAAGGATGTTTGCTGCAATATACTGATCCGTTCTCGAAGTTCTGTCTGGTGTCGAAGGTTCATCTCTGGGGGATTTCTGGGGAGCCTTGTTTAGGGGATGAGAGGGCTTTAATATATTCGAGTAGGCTATGAAGTGGACTTCGGCTGTCTGTTCGAAGGCTACGAGTAGGCTACTACAATACAAGCATTAGTATTTCTTGTATGAAATAATAAATAAGCTGTACATGAGAATCTTAGTGCATTGTCGAGTTCCTTAACAAATTAAGTAAAATTATAGAAATGGTGTGTGTGTATATGTGCTCAGTCAAACTTCTACAGGGTTTTTGGTTTCAGATTAGTCTTAATTTTGATTACTAGTGTTGGAAATTATCTTCGACTTACAGCCTCACATAGAATTTCTCTCAAATAATTACTAATATTTTTCTGACATTTATCTCAAGTATAAAAATGAGCACAAATTATTTTTTAGTGAAGCGAAGGTTCAAAATATTTAGATGCAGCAGACATTTTTCTAGATAGATATCATGAATGGGAGTTAGATTGTGATTAATGGTGCCGAGTTAATACTACCATAGACTTTTTGTCATCTCCACTAAACTGAACATACTAAACTCAAAGTCAAGAATGTCTTTTAAAGGTTGTAATACAGATTAAGGACAGGTAATGCATGGAAAAAGTTTGTTTTGTAGGAATTCCGGGAATAACTTGGGGTCTTCTCATTCAAATTTATTTCTTCTCCTTTTCTTCCACTTTTCATGATTTTTCAATATGACATAGCTCAATCATGTATTTCATTTTTCAGTCTTTTACGCTTGATATAATCTCTTGTTTAATTCAATTTTTTCTTTATTTTTATATTTCAAGGGGGTTTGTTTTCCTCACTAATTTCATGTTGTTCCCTTTTTCTCATATTATTTTCAATCTTTTTATGTTTATAGCCACAACTTTATCTATCTACTCCGTAAAGTATTTTCGGAATGGGTTAAAGGTATCTTACAAACGATGGTTTATTTAGTCTAAATGTATGACAAAATAATTAAGCAGGATGCATTTTCGCTTTATTTTTCCCTGAAAAGCATTTTTATTTTTCCCAAAATTAACATGTATCCCCCATACCCCTAAACTTTAAATAAATATTGTCCCCAATGTTTTAGATATGCAAATGAAATAAGTTAAGTGTTAGGATAAGGATGATATTTCCATTGTTGTACAGAAATAAAATGTTTTGAAAGACAATAGATATATTCTGAAATAGACATTTTATTAGGGAATTATGAAGTACGTAATAAAAGGAAAATACAAAATACATCCCCTGACATTATTTCTAACGTCGCGGGTGTTAGATTCTCCAAATCTAGCTGAGAATGACCTCAGTAGGTCCTCCTGTCCAGTGTCAGCCATGGCGTCTGTTCCTCGATCCTGCGACGAGTACATAAAGTCTTCAGAAAAAATCTGCCAAACAACTGTAAGACATCCCTGGAAGCTGGCTCAAGAATCTGTGCATATAGTACATCATCTTGAAATGGTAGACTCGGGAATCGAAACTAGATAGGAGGCTTAGTTGGGTTAGCGATCTCGGGGTTTACAGAGATTGAATACTCTTTTTTAGGACTGCAGTAATTTGCTTCTTCTTGATCATGCTTTGGCCAATTCAGGAAGTAAATTCTAACATGGTCATCTCCATGATCTTAGTGATTAGAACAGGAAGAACTAGGCGTCTCTATAGGCGGCAGTTGAGGTATGGAATGCTCTTTTCAATAGACTAGAGTAATTCTTTAGGGAGTTATAAGAGGCGAAGGTTTGCAAACATAAAAATAGGCAAAGATAGGCTAAGTGGGCTTTCGTATCATGGGGTGATGGTAGTACATTAGTACCTATCCACTTAAAAGAGGCTATTTGGTTAATGTACAAAGATTTGTTTTAAGTCTACCATCCTTTGTTTTAGAATCCCTAGGGTAATTTATTTTCTCTACATTGGTCAAGATTGACCCATCAATATCGAAGTCCTATTGTTGGGATTTATCTATTAATGCCTCGAATGCTTCATAAGTGCTTTCTGGTTAAAGGTTTTGGAAATCACCCGTGTAAATAGATTCTGACCTATATCTGGATTAGGTACTTGGCTTCAAAATTGTGGTGTGGGCATCGTAGAAGAAGATCTTTATATCTCCCACGAACCTTGTAAAATGGTTTAGACTCATCTTGGCTGCGGATATCTTTTTGAACGAAGTCTTTTATATATGTGCCAAACAAAATCCCGCGATAGGTTGGTAACATATTAACGATACCCAGTTCCGGCTACAGGGACCAAACAAAATCCCTGCGAAATGTTTGGGGTCCAATAATCTCGCAGGGATTTTTGAGCCATTGGAGGATCGATGTTTAATCCAACCGTTAAATGAATAGTATCAATTATACTTGAATCGATTTCCTCTAGTTTAATGGCTTGAACGTCCCCTTTGCTACTACTGCGTTGATGCCTTTTAATACGTCTTCTACGTGGGGTTGAACGTCCGATAACTGGAGCAGGTTCATGTAACCCTTTAAAACATTTTCCTACACTAGCCCAATATATCATGTACTAACTAAGTTAAAGAATGACTTAACTAAATTAACACTACTTACGGAAAGCCAATTGTACATGATCAACCCTTTTTAATAGATTTATGGGTTACCCAATAATATCTATATGTGTTTAGCAGAAGGTACCTAGGTTTGGCTCTAGGTGCTTGAATTATACATAAAAACTTATATGTTCTAGCGTTGAATCGCAGATAGGTGTTTAGTTTAAACGATTCACAAAACCACCAGCTGTAGCAGGTGGGTCTCCTTTTTAGCTATCAACACCCAGTTCCATGATGTCACACCTCCTATCAACAGCTAGCAATGCTCACTTAAGTGTTTCTTACGAATCTGTGGTCGATACCTAGGTCTGGTATCTCCCAGTTTCGAATGTGATGAAATCCCATGAAAATCTACTACTAGCTTTGAAGTTTTAATTAAGTTTAATGGGAACAGTTATCAGATCCATATGGTAAATCTTTTGTTATATCCCTAGTGAGTTGTCCCATGGGTTGGGGGTTCCTATAAGAATTTCCTCCGCAGAGTTCAGCCCTAACCTCAGTTACTACCTTTACTATGCGGTGCGGAATTAAAACAAACAACTAAGCCAATGACAATAAAATGAAGCAAAACTAATGTTATACTAAATTTTTAAAAAAAAAAATTAATAAATAATCCAAAGCTTGATAAAATAAAAGTTACCAAAAAAAGGCTCCCTGGTTGGGAGCTGATGCTTAGTCAAAGCTTAAACCGTGAACTCAACTTCTATTCCGTGGCAGCAATGGCACCAATTAATCTACTAGAATTTCATCTTCAATAAATTCCTTCTACTGTTATAGTACGTTGGAAAGCTGGGTCGAACCCCTGTGGAGATCGGTGTCAGTTTTACGGTTTGAGAATAAGTGTTTTTGGCTATTTGCTGGAGATGGCTAGAGATTTTTATTAGAGGGGAGGAATATTCTGGAGGAGAACTATGACTATAGGATTTTTCTTCCCCGACTTGAGCCTTTCTTACCTGGATCTACCAGTGGAGTTACCTTGCCAAGCTCTTTTGAGCATTCTTTTTAAGGACTACTACTCACGACTACCTTGAGGTGGGACCTTCCTTATTCAGGATGAAGTCCAGACCTTCCTTTATAGTAGCAAGGCCTCACCATCAGTAGTCAGTCTAGGGGGAAAGAGGCCACTCCATCCCTAGCTTATTTTACTCTGGGACCATGTTGCACCGTAGTAGGTATTACAAGAGTCCTACCACTTTTATGGCTTTAGACCCTTCTTCCAACCAACCTGGGTCCTCAGATGTGATCCTATCAAGGACTTACACCACTACCTGTCAATTAAGTGAGCTAGGACATGGCTGATCTACTTTGCGAGCACCACCTACCCTAGTTTCTTCCTCATAAGAGGTTGAGACCCAACTAGTCTTCTAGAGGCACCCTTTTTAAGAGTTGTACCCCTATCCTACGTTAGTCCTTAGGAATGCGTTAAAAATAAGGATTAATATTACTTAAGAGTACTAATCCTCCTAGTTCCTCTCTCAGACCTCAGAGGAGGAGGACTTTCCAGGTCTCCAGGAATACCATCTTTGAGATCCGTAATCCTAAGCCTTTCGGGTCTTAAGGAAGGACACTAAGAATAGGAGCTAGACCCAATTAAGAGCTCTAACTCACCTAGGCCCTTCATCAGACCTTTGATGGGGAGACCCGAAGATGACCCATCAACTAGACTTAGTTCATGGCTACTCAGGTAGGCTAGCTTTCTCCGTAGTCATAGCTAAGGTGTTTAGCCAGCCATACTTAGGTTTGTACCCAAGAAAGTCAAAAACTAAATACTTAACTCTTAATAAAGAGCTTTATCTTGAATTTTATTCTTCAAAGAGAAGAGATGATTATTACAGTTGAGGGGAAGTTTCTTTTATAACTAAAGAAACTGATGCCCTTCTAATACATAGGCAATGTGGGACTGAGCAAAACTGGGATTTTCTTCTTTTTCTTCTACTTTAGTATAAAGGGTATTCTGGTATTCCTTTCAAGACTTGGGGACCAAGTTATCCTGTGGACTCGCGAGCATCAATCTTTTTAAGGCCTGAGAACCCGCGTTCGTAAGCCTGTAGGGTCGCCGGGTCTTGATTTCTGACTAGACTTCTTCAGGGATTCTCTTAGATAAGTTTGGACTCAGATCTGGTCATATCGTTCTGGAACGTGCATAATGAAATTTGGTCACTCCTTAGAGACTGGGGAACTATTTGAACTACTAGAACTGGTCACTTGCACTTGGTGTAGCTTCAGGCTTGATCTTCTATGCTTCAGTGGTGCTTTGGCTCCTCAGATTACCTCAGGACTAAAGAATGCATAAAGAAGACTTGTAATTGCTTTTTACTCTCATTTTGTACCAAGTTCTCTTAAAAGGGTCTAGAATCCTAAAAATATAAAACATAGTCATTTGTCACACTTATTAAAACTCAGGATGACCAAAATTTCTTGGTTTAGGTACTTTAAAATGTAAAATTTTAGCACTTATTAGTTGTACTTCTTTTGTGTATGCAAAGTGCCTTAATTTGATTGAAGATTATTATGGAAAGAATTACATGATATTTATGTGTTATAGGAGGTACTACAAACAAAAGGGCTTTAACGTCATTAACTTAATGATATCAATGGCCTTTAATATCATTTTCCCATATGACATGAAAAGCAATGATGTGGAAAGTACATGTGTATCCATGTCATTTGTGAAAATAACATTAAAGAAGATTTATTATTGATGTCGTTGATACACAATTTCGGTGGCCGACCAGTTCATCAATACTATTAACGTCACTGAATAATGTCATTTTAAAATGAAATAGTTGAAATCATTAACGTCACATAAGAAATGACGTGGTGGCTTTACTCTATAATAACAATATCATTATTAAAATGACGTCATTTCCACTAAAATTGCCCCACCATTTACACCCTACAACCACCATCATATTCTACAAAGAAGAAAATTATTAAACTACATCATATTACTTACATTCAATTTAATATGAATGAAGTCAAGCACTTTATTAGCTGTATGGCCAAACAAAATCCTTAGTACGCAAGATGTAAACTATCCAGTTTACAAAGAAAACTAATAACGTAATCATAAATAAAGATCTCAAATGACTCAAGGCCAGAATGTTCCCAGAATGTTCAGAGGCTTTGCCGCCTTTGTGACTATATATTAATACTGATCAATTTATAAACCTATTGTTGCAAGATACAAAAGAATTAGTGTAGTGGCGCGTTTTCTAGAAGGAGAACCTTTGCTAATACTTATTCATAAAGAGAATGCAATAAAGACTTAGATAAACAAGATTTTTCGTAGAAAACTCAGTAGAAGCTGTGAAATACCACGACTTCGAGGAGGATTTTGATGTAAAATCTAGTAAGAAGCTAGTTTTTACAAGTTTTTGGAGTAATTATAGGGTTAAGAGGTAAAAGATGATTGGGTTACGTATTCTTAGACCCTGAATCATCTATTATCTACTTGTATTTATAATAGATGCAGGTAGTTTATAAAAAAAGAAAAAAATAGTCTTCTATTCCAGGGGGAGTGTGCGAACTTCACAGATCTCTAACAGAACTTTTCTTGACCAGGTATCACGGCTACTTTTAGAAGGTCTAGGACTAAGGGTATCTTCTCGAATGCTCTCTATCTTCGATCATGTACTTCTATCTTTGACTACGCTTTATTGTCTTACTTTTGTCCAATCTGGGGAATATGCTTCTATAATCCCTCATTCTCGACATAAGTACTTGTGGTTGTATCGAGAAGAAATTGGAAGCTGAAGAGGTTGCCAAATTTTATTACGAGTCGTCATTGTCATTTTCGAGCTCAAAGTGAACTGTATCTGGCCAGATCATTCCCGAGGAGTAATTAATGCGATACAATGAGCCTGGCAGACTGAAGTTGGGTATAAATAGGCGGTATAAGGAGGGTGCTATGGTTGTGGTTCGTAAGGATGTCACCCCAAGTGTGGCAAAATATATCGCCGGAGGATGAAGATGGTGAGGATTTAGAGGTAAAGTACTTTCCTATACTAGGCCTTGGTAATGCTTCCTTTGATCCTGTCATAGTGTAGAGGGTAGGGGAAGGTATTGTCAGAGAATATTTGTATCTATTAGAATCATGTTGGTTACGATGCGGTGCTGAAGGAACTGGATTGTATCATTTTGGGGGAGAAGGGTTAATTGTTCATGGTGAAGACAAGGATCTCAAGCTTGGATGGGCATCTAGGGATCCTGCCGAATGTAGGAGGCCTCTTGCAATTTTTTGCTACCTTTTATCTATGGAAGCTTCTCTTAGAAGTTCAGTGACTTGAGATTCATTGAGCTTCTTGGGATTATTGCTCCTAGTGCCAGAAATAATGTCAGATTCTGGTGAAAGAGGTTTTAATGTCAGATTTTGGTAAAAAGAAAACATAGAGTAATTAGTCTTGTAAGTCTAATTTAAAGATAGTAGTGTAGTTTAATGTAATCTAATCGAAAGATATAGTTATCGAATGTAATATGTAACAGTTTGTTTATCAAATAAAAATATTTTCTTCGACTTCTTCTCGTGCTTGTTTATGTTGTTGACAACTATATATGTTTATATGTTTGTATCATCGAAGTCAATTATGAGTAAAGTGAGTGATGGAAAGTTTAAACAACTTGAAGTATAGTTGGTTGAGTGGGTCCAGGAATGGATTTTGAGGTTGATTAAGGTGATTGTTAAAAATGTATAGTTCTGAGGAGAATTAAAAGTTGGTTATTTGACTTTGACTATGGAGTATTATAAATATCCCCTGTTGCTTGAATGAGAGTCATTGTGGTTTGAAGAAATGGTGAATACGAGATTGCAGGTATGTAATAAGGTATATAATCTTGTGCAAGCGAAGTATTGGGAAATATATGGCAAGTATATCGGACTTCTAAGGAATATGGATATTCACCTGGAGTATCCTATAGAACCTAATTATGATAGTATGAGTGAGGGAGAGGCCAAGGATGGTGAGGAGGAATTTATGTTTTGTTGCCAATTACAATATTGGACTCCTTCTGAGTGTGTGACTTACATATGGACTCGCGCGAAGAAATTGTTGAAGAGAGAAGATGATGCTGCAACAAGGATTTATAATTTTATTTTTTGAAAAATAATATGTAAAGGTCGTGTTGTCGTTAAAATGAAATGAATAATTAAATTTTATGTGAGTGTGTAGTTGTCGATGTTACAATATGGAATATTTGTTTCTTGTCGAATAAATTTTAAGTTAGGAAATGTCGGAATGGTAGAATGACTAATACTAATTGACTGTGAATAAAGTTAATTTCTTTTTCTTGTCGAATATGTGCCTGAAATATAGGGGTCTGTAGAGTAAATAGAAATTAGCGGGGATGAGGTTAAACAATTATGGAAAGGTGTATTCCTTTGGGAGAAATTTTAAAGTATAAAGAAAATGATGTGCGGCATCTGTGTGATAAAATAGGCTATGCACTGCTGAATACAGATGTCTCGGAGGAAGTGCTTCGAGATATGGAAGGTTTGGAGGTACAGTGTAGAAGTTTATTGGCGTTGAGAAGGCAAAGTGTCAAAGACTTTAAGAAGAGACGTGTAAGGCATTATGTTCGAGTACTCGAACGGTCGCGCTGTGGGATGGTGAACAGTCACGTGGAATCTATAAATAGTTTTGGGGTTGGTGACTGCTCATATTTTACAAACTCGGAAAAAAGGTTGTCCTGTGGGAATTCATTGTGCTGGTCACTTGGATCGCTACCAATAATTAGAAAGGAGGAGATTGTCGTGTTGAATGAAAGAGCAATGCGGGCTAAAAAGGGAGATACAGAGGCAACAAGGTTACAAGGTTAGTAACTGTGAATATCTTACTTGCATTTCTTGCTTGATGTCGTTGTAAGTGTGGTTGTATAGATAGATGTAGTGTAATTATATAAAGAAGTTATTTATGGCAAGGAGGATGATTTTTGGGGACAATTGGGGTTAGGGTTTGGCTGTAGAGGTTGGTTGACAGATGTGAACGGTGTCTCTCCTATGGTAATGACGTTACAGTGATTAATAAAGGGGATTTGATGCGAGATATGTGTGTAATTGGTGGTGAGGGGTAGAGAGAGAACAATTTGTGGCACGGTGGGGGCGCCGTGATCGTAGGGGATCGGTTGGGATTTAATGTAAAAATAGGTTAGATATTGCCAGAATTTTTATTGATAACGGCGATATTCATTTTTAGAATATTAGGCGGGAAACCGTTCAAGTTTCTTCGAGAACTACCGCTAACCTGAAAGTGCGACAAGCACAGATTTAATGAATTATCGATGCTTATAATTTGAATAATAAAAAATCATCGAGAACTAAATGTATGCAATAAACGATGTACATGATATAGGAAAGAAGTCATATAAGTGTATCGAGAGCTACATTATGAAATCAAACTGTAAATATTGTAGCAAATAGTAATTGAGAATGATGGTATTGGAGAGTAATCTCGACAACTATAAGAAGATAAATATATGAACTTATGAACATATATATGTATCAGATATGATAGATACTAACTTTGTAAAAAATATGGAATCTAATTTATAGGTTCTTTAAAATAGCTGAACCAATTCAAAATGATGAGAAAGATATATACACAAATCTTGAAGACGTAGTGCCCCTGATGATTGACATAAGGACATGTGTACAACAGTTAGGAGAGAAATATAGGGTAGGGTCGAGTAGTGTAGATATAGGTAGCGTAGAACTTATGATGTGCTGGAGAGTAATCTTGACAACTATAAGAAGATAAATATATGAACTTATGAACATATATATGTATCAGATATGATAGATACTAACTCTGTAAAAAATATTGAATCTAATTTACAGGTTCTTTAAAATAGCTGAATTAATTCAAAATGATGAGAAAGATATATACGCGAATCTTGAAGACGTAGTGCCCCTGATGATTGACATAAGGACATGTGTATAACAGTTGGGTGAGAAATATAGGGTAGGGTCGAGTAGTGCAGGTATAGGTATTGTAGAACAGTTTAGGGTGGCACCTAGGGTTGTCAAACTATCTGATGAAGAGGCTACCAAGAAGGATATGGATCACGATCCCCTAGCTAGTAATCAAGAAGGTAGTAGGGCTGGGGAAGAAGATGTAGAGGAAGGTGATGAGGCATGTTATGGAGAAGGCCCAGAGACTAAAGAAATATTAAGTTTTAAGAAGAAGTATAGTATTCCAGGGGATATAAGGTTAGAGGAGTATCAGTATGAAATGATTGACCAAGAAATACCTTTGAATGGTATTTTGGTATATCGGGAATAAATTAAGAAGGGGTTGAAACTTCCCCTTAGAGCTGACCTAAAAATGTTAATAAACTTTGTTGGTGTGGCACCTGGTCAGTTCAATCCGAATGTATATGATTTGTTTATGGTATATGGGGCAATAAATGGTTAACTTAAGGCCAGGGGGGAGGAATTGATAACTATCAATGATTTGTGTGTATACTACGCGGTCAAGGCGAACCCTCAGAAAGTAGGCTATCGATACTTGGTACGGTTTTTGACGAGGCCGATGTTTTATGACATGGTGTCAACGAGGGGGCGGTAATGGCCTATTTCCGTGAACTCGACGTGGCTTAGAATTAGTCTTTACACTAATGTACCTGTGACTATAATCTAGTAAATAGGAAATAATACAGGTATTTAGCATGGAAAACCTATGAATAGGTTAAAAAACCACGACCTCGTGCTGAGGGTTTTGTAATAGTAACTTTTATTGCTTGAGGCTGACGATATCTTATTAGAAGTTATCACTAGACTTAAAAATATTTAATCTTGTGAATAAGAAGTTTTGAGTGTTTGAGAATCTCAGAAAATATAGTTTTCTTCATGATTTCTTATTTATTTTTTGTTCCTTGTCTCTTCTTGAACATTTCCTTTATATAGGCCCCTTCCGCAGCTTTTCATCATGTTAGAGCACGTTCTCCGAACAATGTGGTTAGTGGTTGTTGACTAAGTAACTGTTAAGTTTGTGAGAGACAGGTAGTTTTGACTTGTTCGAGTTTTTTAGTTTAAGATCGACCCACATTTATCATCAGTTCGTGGAGTATGTAGCAATGTTTGACTGAGAAGTCATATAGAGGATGCGTGAGCCTGATATGGAGGTAGTTCGAACTAGGGACAGCTCAATTCTAGGTGAGATCGAGGGATAGGCCTTTACAGGGGCGATACACCGATGAACGCTTACCTGTCTCTCGAAACTATGAGTTCGATAAGAAAGACCCTGGAGAGCTCCTAAAAAGTAAGACTTTTCACATAGGTTTGTGGTTAGGTAATTTGAATTGCTGATGTTTGAAGTGTTGAATGTAATGGAAATTGTTTTTAGCTGTCTTTGTGAGTTTACAGCTTTGAATGAGGTTGACAGGAATTCGAAAGTGAAGGAAGAGCTGTATAAGATTAGAAGAAATTTCTTTGGTAGGATCGATAACCTGGTCATCGACCTAGATCGTGTGGGCACCTAATTCTAAGAGGCTGGTTTAAAGAGGTTAAGGGCTAAAGGTATTAAAGTATATGTTATCGATAGAAAAATGTCGATAAAGAACAAGAGGGTTGCAAAGGCTAGTTTTCCATTGGATAATCCTTCATTGGCCGGGTATAATACTGATACAGAGATAGATGCCATGTTTGGTGAATCGCTGGACAAGAACAAGAAGAAAGGGTTGCAAGCTATGTTGTCCCCCCGCTGCATCCACACAAGAGGACTACTCGATAATAAACAACGGAAAGGTGGCTGGTACCGCCAAACCAGTTACTGTGGGGGATGGGCATCCACCACGGGGCGCAGGGAGTGTGCTCCCGAAGAAGAGAGGCAGTGGTGAGACGTTGATGATGAAATACTTCGAAGAATCGAATGCAGAAGTGCAAAAGACCATGGAGTAATTCGTTTCTCTGCGAGGGTCAGCTAAACATATCGAAGGTGGGAAATTTTACTGCTTTGCATCATTTGAAAAAATTGGTAGGTAACTCGAATACTCGATATATGACTTTGCTGCAGATCAAAAAGTTGGTGAGTGTCGCCATAGACCGCATTATTGGCAGTGGTGAGCTGGCAAATTAGCTTGTGACGTATAAAAATATAGAGAAGGATTTGATCGAGGAGAAGGAAGGGTTGAATACAACATTGAATACTTATAAGCTGGAGGCAAAAAAGGCGAGAGATGCTGCACTTCGTGAAGTAAAGAAAGTGGCAGAGAAAGAAAAAATAGATGCTCTGGCGCTGCAGAAAGCAAACTTTAAAAAGTATGTAAAGGAACAAGTTATCGATGCACAGAAGGTAATAGAGCTAGAGTAGGGCAAGCTTCTTGATGAGGTTAGGGCTTAGATGAATCCAGAGAAGTTGGAAAAATGAAGAGAAGTGATGGCCAACTTTGCTGGGCAGCACAAGGAGTTGGAGGTTAGAAAAAATATTCTCAAAGGGTTGGTGAAGAGTGTTAGTATTGTCATCGATAATAGCTTAGAAGACGATGTCCCAGATACACCCAAAGTTCGCGGGGAGACAGAAGTTGTCAAAGATGAGGTGATGATGGAAGATGACGGTGCTCGTTCTAGGGAGCTAGGAGATGCAGATGTACTCGAAGGTTTGCTGAATGTGAATGAAGTATAATTTCCCCCTATAGTGTAAAAGTTTTGTGTAAGCAGTATTACTTTTGTGGAGATATGTAAAAATAGTCGGTGGGACCAAAACAATTTTAATCTTGTGGTATGCAATAAATTTTTATTTTTTGGAATAAAAATTATTGTCAAAAATTACTGCATGTGTTTTGTAGATAATGCTAAGTAGTAGATTCGACCAAGTCATGATATTGTCGAAGGTGACTGTAGAGTGCAGCAGATAAGTAAGGAACGCTTGTTTGCGTGATATGTGAAAGATGGTCATAAAATGGCAAGTAATGAGAATGAGCACCACATGTGTATCCTTAGATGGGTATCTGGATGTATATTTGAGAAGAGCAAGAGCTCTGTTAGAGGTTGTTTGATAAGTAAGGAATACGAAGTAGAATATCCTTTAATTGGATAGTGTTCGCGTAAAATTGAATGATAGTCTGGATGCGTACTTATCAAGTATTGATCGAGACCGAATCAAAATAGTAAGGATTTTGTTTGCCTGATGCATACTTGTCAGGTATGGATCGAGATTAAATCAAATAGTAAGGATGATTGTTTGTCTGATGCATACTTGTCAAGTATAGATCAAGATCAAATCAAAACAGTAAGGATATTGTTTGTCTGATGCATACTTGTCAAGTATGGATTGATATCAAATTAAATAGTGTGGATAATTGTTTGTCTGATGCATACTTGTCAATTATGAATCAAGATCAAATCAAAATAGTAAGGATACTATTTTTCTGATGCATACTTGTCAAGTATGGATCGAAATCAAATTAAAATAGTAAGGATTGAAACAGATAGTAAAATATGTTTATTTTAATCAATGAAAATGGTTATAGTGTGTCATCTGTAAAATTGTTTTAGTTGGGCAGTATTCCAAGGATATTTGAGTTATATTTCTTCTTCAGTCATTAGCCAATAAGTTCTACTATTTATTTTATCGCTGACAATGTATGGCCCTTCTCAGTTTTTTGATAACTTTCTGGAATTTTATGGCCGAGTACTATCTTGGATCCGTCGAAGGACAAGGTCTCCAATACCAAATTTCCATTTTCAAACTTTTTTGTTGTATGCTTTTTTCAATGTGTCATGGTATCATCCCAAATTCGTACTGGCCTTATCATGAGTTTCTTCTATCTAATTGAGGTTGAAAAGGAGACTGAGTTTATTATCTTCATCTGGAACTTTCCTTCGCGTACTTGGTAAATCAAGGTCTGAAGGTATGACTGCTTCGGTACCAAAAGCTATCATGAATGGACTGCAGCCTGGTGAAACTCAAGGAGTGGTTCAGTAGGCCCAGAGAATACTGAGTAGTTTATCTACCCGTTTTCCCTTTTTGTCGTCGAGATGCTTGGGTAAACCGGATTTAATGCTTTTATTGATGGCTTCGGCTTGTCCGTTGCCTTGAGAATAGTATGGTGTGGATGTGGATAGCTGGATTTTGTATTTATGGAGGAAAGCAAGTACTTTTGCACTGATGAATTGCTTGCCATTATCAAAGCGTATCATATTTGGTAGCCAAATCTGGTGATGATGTTGTCCCAAACGAGATCAATGACCTCATTTTTATCAGTATGGCATAGATGAACTGCTTTAACACATTTTGTGAAATAATCAGTGGCGACTAAGACAAATCTTCTATTTCCCGACGCTGGATGGAAAGGTTAAATGATGTCGATCCCCCATCGTTTGAATGGCCAGAGGACATTGCAAATATGCAAGTCGAGGGCTGGACTTTTAATGTCTTGAGCATGAATATAACATTTATAGCATATATGCGCAAAGTCTTCAAAGTGCTGTCTCATCTTAGGCTAGTATAATCCTTGCGTGAATGCGCGTTGGGCTAATGATCTTCCTGAAATATGTGCACCACAGATACCTTCGTAAAGTTCTCAAATTTTGATTTGATCTTGTTTCTATGAGATGCATTTGATAAGTGGTCCCCCTCCTATGATTCGATATGAGATGTGATCCTGGATGGTGAATCTGGGGTACTTGGCCAAAAGTGATCGGGCTTCTTCTTTGTTACTAGGGAGGATGTTTGAGTTGAGGTATGCATAGAATGGCCTTTGCTAGTCTCCAAGGTCTTCTTCTTCAGCAATTATGATCTACAGTGTTGACTGTATATCAAGTCTGGAATGCTCGATAATTTCAATTTCAAATTATCTTATTTCACTGTCCCCCAGCATAGCAGCGATGTAAGCTAACACGTCGGCATGTAGATTTTCTTGTCAACGTAAGTAATAGATTATTGCGTGTTTGAATTTTCTTAATCTATTCCATGACCAGAGCTGTGTAATCAACTACTTTTACCGTTGCTTTGAATGTCTTGTTGTAATGATTTGTTATGAGTAAAGAATCGACGTAGACTACTAATTCTTCTGCTCCGAGTACGAGTGCGAGATCGAGACCGTGTAAGATTCCTTCATATTCGGTCTCATTATTGGTAGCATAGAAGATTAATTTATAGCTTTCTCGATTCAATGATTGGAAGGTGCAACAAGGATAATGCCAATCCCCGATCTGTGTGGTCTAGCAGATCCATCTGTAAAAAGTCACCAACCTAAAATTTTGGACCATGCGTCTGGCTCTGCTATGGAGTCATCTGTGAAGATTACTTCGAGTTCTTCCCAATCGGGGTCTTCAACTGGAAAGTCTGCCAAAAATTTAGCCACTGCCTTTCCCTTGATTGATATTTATGGTTCAAAGGAAATGTCGTATTCACCAAGGAAAATGGACCATTGCAATATTCTTCGAGATTTTTCTTTTATGGAGAGTACCAGTTTGAGAGGGTACTTGGTTATGATTTTGATGGGATGAACTTCTAAGTAGGGATGAATTTTTTAAAAACTGTATACCATGGCAAGTAGCTATTTTTCTGTTGTTGTATATATTTTTTAGCAGGCATGAGTGTCTTGCTAATGAAGTAGATTGGTTTCTCTACTCCTTTTTCTTCTCGAATAAGAACGGAACTAATTGTGTCTTCAGTTGTAGATAAGAACATTGTAAGTGATTCGCCATCAGCTGGAGTACTTATGATAGGATGACGCCCCAAGTATTGTTTAAGATCTTGGAAGGCTAACTCATAGTTAGGAGTCCAATTGATTTCCTTGTGTTATTTGCTTGAAAAGTAGTGGGACTGCCATGAAGAAGGAGGTAAAAAAGTTTGTTTCGATCAGATGACTTTGAGATGAATCTGTGAAGAGCGGCGATCTTGCCTATAAATTTTTGGACATCATTTTTTATTCGTGGAGATGGCATCGCGATGAGTGCTTTGATTTGTGCTGGATCAATTTTAATCCATCTCTTGCTGACCAGATGTCTTAAAAATTTACCAGATGCGATTCCAAATTGGCATTTCTTAGGGTTAAGTTTAATCTGGTATTTGCGAAGGATATCGAAGATGGTTTGGAGATTGCTGGAGTGATCTTCTTGCTTCAAGATTTTACAGATCATATCATCGATGTAGACTTCCATAATTATGCCAAGATGATCTTTGAACATTTTATTCACAAGTCTCTAGTAAGTAGCTTTTGCATTCTTTAAACCAAAATGCATTACTGTGTAACAGTAGAGACCTCTTTCGGTAACGAAGGTCGTTTTTACTTGATCTTCTTCGACGAGTGGAACATGGTTGTAGCCGGAGGATGCATCCATCATAGAAAGAAATTTGTGTCTTGCGACAGAGTAGAGAAGTTGTGGAATGAGTGGTAGCAGAAAACTGTCCTTGGGTGTGAACTTGCTGGGTTCCTTGAAATCAACATAAACCCAGATTTTACCATTGTTCTTCGGTACTGTTACGATATTAGAAACTCACTTTGGATACTTAGCTTCCTGAATAAATCCTACCCGAAGAAGTTTATCAATCTCTTCGTTTACTATATCGTTGAGGTGGGGAGCAAGATTCTATCATTTTTGAATGATAGCTTTACTGTCTGGAAGGAGGTTAAGTCGGTGGCATGCAATTGATGGGTCGATGCCAGGCATTTCCTGGAAAGCCCAGGCAAAGATGTCGATATTTTTCTTAAGTAGCTGGATCATTCCTTTTTTTTGTCGATTGAAAGTTTGGAGCCGATGAAGGTTGTAGGTCCTGGACCATCGAGTTCAACTGATTCAACCATCTTAGTGTCATACTGCTCGAATATGGGTGATTCCTCTCGCTGTAGTTGTTATGCCTTGAGAAGTTTTGTCGTATGAGGGTTGGTTATGGTATTTTTCCACATACGTGCAACCGCTTGGCTACCCTTGATTTTGTAGATTCCGTGATCTGTTGGAAAATCCAATGCTAAATGATAAGTAGAAGGCACTGCGTTGATAGAATATAACCAACTGCATCCTAAAATTCCCAAATATTTGGAATCAGCATCGAGGACAAGAAATTTTACAAATGTAGTTTCTAATCCTGCCTAAACTGGCAGAGTAATTTCCCCTGTGGCTAATTCTTTTGAACCATTAAAGCCAGTGATTGTTGCTATCGAAGCTTTGACAGATACTGTGAGGCTTAGGACTTCAATCGCTCTTCTGAACAATACATCTGTCGTACTTCCTTTATCGACGAGAAGCTTATGTAAGTAGTCTTGTCCAACTTTGAGCATAATGACGAGAGGGTCATCATGAGGTTATTTAACGTGGCTGGTGTCACAGTCCTCAAAGGTAATATGGTAAGGTCGCTTTGATTTGCTTGAGCTTGGGAGATGTTTAGCTGATTTATCTGAGGAGGTCATTTTATAACAGGATGTAATCCGATCGTCCTATTTTCTTTTGCTTCTCTTTCTTATTCTCGATCATATACAAGTGACGAGCTTGCCCCTGGACCTGATTTTGCTCAACTTGCTTCATTTTCGAGAAACTTTTGGATGTCGATGGCATAATTATGAAGCCTTCCAGCTAATTGGATACGATGAAAGATGCGCATGAAAGAGTATCAGTTGTCAGTTTCGTGACTATGCATATTATGATATTGACATAGAGGTCTGTTGGGGAGATCAGGAATAGTTTGTGGTGTATAATAACACTTATCTCCCTTTATCATTGGTAAGAGAGTGGAGAGAGTCGTTGTCATTGGCAGCTGAACTGGAACTGGTCTACCGGGTTTGTCGTCTCATCTTCTATTATTGTTAGTATATTTGTCGCGTTACTTAGGTGCTTCAGTAGTTACCACTTGTTGGGATGTGGTCGAAGATGTTTATCAAGAATGAATGGAAGATGAGCTCTTCATCTTATCTTTCTTTGATCGTTCTAATTCGATGTAATTGGTAACGACATCAATCATTTTTGTGACTATTATCGGCTTGTGCAGAGTAAGCTCTTCTCAAACTTTAGAGTTGATGTACTTCTCGAACTTTAGAGTTGATGTACAGGGCGTAGGTGAATGCTGGGATAACGATCTTGGGGTCTGAGTTCCCAATATTCTTTATTTCCTGAAAGAAACGTTTGTATAAACTCGTCGATATCTCTTTGGCACCCTGTTCAAAGAAGAATAAGGAATCGACTGTGATCTCCCGCTCATTAGCATGGGCATAATTAGCTTCGAAAAGACGCTGCAACTGGCTGAATGTGGTGATGGAGGCCTCTTGAATGGTATGGAACCACCGGAGCGATTCTTCCTTTAGGCTCATGTTGAATAGCCTATACAGCATGTGGTCGAGTTTGGAATATAGCCCAACTGCGACTTTGAAGTGTCGGACATGGGTAAGTGGGTCAGTCAGTCCTGCATATTGCATAAACTTTCGCATAAGGAAATTTTTTGGGATGGCCATAACTTTGAGATGGGGGGAGATGGGATTTGTCTTAATTCTGTCAAGCGCAGATTTTCGGCCTGGGATCTCAGAGTTTATGGCCTGGATCCTGTTGATGAGGTCGTCCAAGGTAATGAACTATTTTGGGGGAAATGGTAAGGCTGCGACCTGAAGAATAAAATCTATATATCATTCTGGCCCTAGTCGATCCCTGATTGATTTTTTTAGGGTGGGGGAGTCTGATTACGCATGCGTTGACTACCTTGAGTTGTCGATGCCGAGGATGTTAAACCAAAATATCAAGAAGCCCTGTTAGGATTTCTGGATCTGGATCGAGAGATTCGTATCTCATCTTCTCTTGGTTGATCATCGCGTTGAATTTCCCTTGATCTATGCTCGTTTCGGGCGAGTCCAGGGGACGTTTGGCGGCCAGTGAATCGATCTTGTGTTCTTCTTTGTCTTTCTATATCTTTTTGATGTGTCTGACTCAGTTAATCTAAGGCTTTCCTTCGTTTGTCTCTCTCCGATTGAAGAGCTTGAGCATGGATACCCTGATCTTCCAGTCTTTAGGCTTTTTCTGCAACCATTTGTTTTTAAAGCTCGATTACTGTACCATGTAGATCGACTGTTCTTGTTATGAGATTAATTTCCTGGTCTCTTACGGTGCTGGAATGGTTTCTTAGGTTCATGTTTATCATCGAATGGTTCTAGGATCAGTGATGGTAAAAAACGTGTAGTATTTCCCACAGACGGTGCCAATTGTAGTGGCGTATTTTCCAGAAGGAAAACCTTCGCCAATACTTATTCATAAAGAGAATGCAATAAAGACTTAGATAAACAAGATTTTACGTAGAAAACTCAGTAAAAGCTGAGAAAAACCACGACCTCAAGGGGGATTTTGATGTAAAATCTAGTAAGATGCTAGTTATTATAAGTTTTGGAGTAATTGTAGGGTTAAGAGGTAAAGGATGATTGGGTTGCATATTCTTGGCCCCTGAATCATCTATTCTCTGCCTGTATTTATAGTAAATACATGCAACTTACAAAAAAAAAAAAGCAGTTTCCTATTCCGAGGGGAGTGGGCGAACTTCACGGATCTCTAACAGCTCTTTTCTTGACCAAGCACAACGGCTACTTTTAGTAGGTCGAGAACTAAGGGTATCTTCTCGAATGCTATCTATCTTCGATCATGTACAGTTGTCTTCAACTACGCTTTGCTGGCTTACTTTTATTGAATCTGGGGAATATGCTACTACAATTAGCACTACCAAGGAATGAACATATAGTAAGACAATCACAAAGCAATAAGCAATAACTATCAAGCAATAAGCAGCAACCATAAACAAAACTATCAAACAGCTATTAGCATCAACTATCAAGAAATATTATCACACAACTATAGGAAGCAACTATCAAACAACTAGTAGCATTTAACCACCACGCAATATACATAGAACCATGCACCATGTTGATATTGCATGATCAAAAACAGAATTGGAAGTGGTTGTACACTCGTTTCTCTTCCTTTAATAGGGGCGTTGTATGCTATGAGTATGCGGCTACTCTAGCAATTTCCATGGATGTCCCAATTCATGCTTGTGATAAGATCTTGTTGCCTCAAAGTATTTAGGGTTAGATAAGGCCTCGCTGATTGACATAAGAAGGCAAAGATTATCCCTCTCATCTTGCACCAAGGCTATGGGAGGATCAACTAGGTATGGATAGAGTTTGTCTTTGATCGCATCTCGCATCGGAAGGTGGATCGGATAAAGGGCGCCGGAGGCGTAAATACTACATATCGAAGCACCATGGTGATGCCTTAGGCTCCAACTGGATCCTTTCATACTTGTTATCTGTTTTGAAATTAACCTTGGGCATTGAATAAATTCCTAGATGTATGACATTGATTTGCTGAAATTGAATTGCTCCACCAATCCCACAAAATTTAGCCCTAATTTCTCAAAGAAAATATAAAAAAATAAAGAAAAAATGAAAGAGAGAGATATATATATATATACATCTTCTACCAGGAAGAGATTGACTTAGAGGGTATAGTTGATCCCTAACCAGGCTTAATCAATCTCATCCGTCGAAACCCTAATCCCCCATCTTTGCCCCTCTCTTTCTATCTCTTTCTCTCTCTCTCTCTTTTTCTTTACTCTTTACCCCGAGTCCCCAATCATTTGAGTATTTTTTTCCCCTTATAAGACTTGCGAATTTTATTAAAAAAAATCACGTCACATTGTTAAAAAAAAATGAGAATACTTGTCAAATATTATGTGTGAAGTAATTTGTATAAATGACATAAAATCATGTTTTTGACGTCATCTTAAAAAATGACTTTAAAAATAAATAATTATGTGTTTTAATGTCAGTTTTTCTAAAAATGACTTTGTAAATCAAATGCATCCGAACGTTTTGGGGAGTGCATGATAAATAAGACAAATCACGTCATTATCTTATAAATTGACTTTAATTAGATGACATGGTAGCCTTTATTTTTTGTAGTGAGGGAAAACCGTGGTTCCTAGTAAGAGATTTCAATTGTGTTCGAAATGCTTCAAAAAAACAAGGAAGAATACCTCCATTAGCTCCAGGCCCAGCCCTTCGGGTGTACCACATGTGCCACAACGCAAGACCCAAAAAGAAAAAGGCCCAAAAAGTAGATTTTTTTTGCCTATACCATAAAATAAAATAAAAATTACATTAGGCCTAACCCAGTTCAGATTGGACCTAAAAGATAGACAAAAGTCTCAAAACAAAACCCAATTGTATAAAGACTCAGAAACCAAATACCCAAGTCCCAACTTTTTTAGTTCTCTTATCTCTTTCCCTTATACCCAAACAAGTCTGAATATTAAACCATAAAATGGATATTTTAGTACAACAATTTTTTTTTATTTAAACAAAAAGAATCAAGTAAAAAAGGCCCATTTTAATTCATTGCACAGGAGGCTAGGGCTAACACTTATTTGTTTTCCCCATGGTAGAGTTTAAATTAAGGATTCATGAGTGTAGGGGCCTATCCCTCGATCTAACCCCAAATCAAGTTATTCCAGTTCGACTTACCTCCGTATAAGACTCACGCATTCTACACATGACATCAATAGTCAACATCGACACCTACTCCACGAACTAATGAAGAACGTGGGTCGAGCTCAAACAGTAAAACATTTATAAGTTAAAAGCACCTATCCCTCAAGAACTCAACAGTTACTCAATCAACCGCCACTAAACACATTATTCGGAGAAACGTGCTTTAGTATGATGAAGGTCTGCAGAGAAGGCCTATATAAAGAAAAAGTTCCATAATAAACAAGGACCAGAAAAATTCATGAGAAATCACCAAGAAAACTACATTTTCTAGAATCTCAAAACTTCTTATTTATAAGATCAAGTATTTCTAAGTTGAGAGATCACTTGTAATAAGATATCAGCCTCAAGCAATAAAAGTCACTATTCTAAAAACCCTCAACTCGAGGTCGTGATTTTTTACCTATTCAGAAGTTTTCCATGCTAAATCACTGATGTCATTTCTTATTTTATGTTAGTTTTCATCACAAGAACATTGGTGTAATAGCTAAATTCCGAGTCATCTCGAGCTTACGGAATTAGGCCATTACATTTGGCGCCATCTGTGGGAAAGAAGGCATTTCCCTTATATCCAAAGGCATACATTCACTCTACTACAAATTTCAATCATATAGTTACTTCCAGATGACCAACAACCAAAATCCAGTTCGATCTCTCAGTTGAGCCAAAAAATCTTGTAGAGCTACAGACGAATCTCAATGCTGAAATAGAGAAGCGCAATGAGCTCGAACGTTAATTAACTCTTGACTGAGAGCTTCTTGAGAAAGAGCTCAAAGCCGAGCGACAAGCTCGTTTAACAGCGTTTAAACGACATGAAGACCATATGACAACCATGCAAACTGCCTTACAAGCTCTGCAAAGTACTCAGGCTCCTCTAACAAGATATCGTAATCAATTGCCAAAAAACTCCATGGTTTTTTTGCAGAAAAGATTGGGACCTCGAGGTGCCGCTAGCAAAGCTATTTCTAGAAATATTTACCACGAACCTCAGCCTTCCATTTATTTGGGAAGTAAAGTTCAGTCTGAGATCAGTCGAAGTCACCGATTTTCTATGCGTCAGGTGGATGAATATCGACCTCAACCTTGAGTCCAGCCCGTAATCGTTTAAGTAAAGGTACCGGTACTCACAATCCTCAACCTCCTCGTCAAGCCACTCAACCGACACGTTAATATATTACGCAAGAGCATATGGATCAGCGTATTTAGAAGTTGATCAAAGCAAAAGTTTGGGGTACTACAAATGACCTTACCAAGTTACAAAGAAGTTAAATTGCCAAAGAACTATTCGATATGGAAATACCGAAAGGTTTCCATACTCCAAAAATTCGTAAATACAAGGGCACCAAACCAAAAGAGCACATTTAAAAGTACCGTGATTCATTGGGGTTGTATTCCAGCCTCAACCACATCATATGCTGTCTATTCACAACAAGCCTACTGGAAGAACCGATCCGGTGTTTCCACTCTTTACCTGAAGGCTCAATACACACATTCGACCAGCTGCAGAAACAATTCATCAAGACATATGCTCATAACATAGACAAAAAGGAGAATTTATATTCACTTATAAGTCTTAAACATTCACAAAGAGGGAAGCACGAGGCTTTTGCAAAGAAGTTTTTGGAGCTCGCACGTAAAGTAGACAATCTCGATCAAAAAATAGTTGTTACTGCTTTCGCCAACGTACTCCAACTCGACTGCAAGGCCAAAGAACACCTCTTCCTCAACAAACATGCGACCTTGGAAGATATGATCACCAAGGATAATAGTTAATAGTTATGTTGACCTGGAAAGGATGATGTTTGAAAGGCATAAATTAACTAAATCCGTCCTAACCATGAAAGGTCCATCGACAGATCGAAGCACTGAAGCAAATGAGGATCAGGGTGATCAAAAGCGCTCAAAGGGGAATACTGGCAACCCTCGGAAAGGCAATTCACTACCCAAACTGGTCCTCCCAAGAATGAATTTTTAAATCTTTATAATTTTTCCAATCCATTCCAAGGATAATCTCTACCGTCTCTCTCAACCATTAGAACCAATCGAGAACCGCCCGTACTATATGCATTATAAGGTAAACCATCATTTTACTGACAATTTCTATGCTTTACGGAGGTTGCTAAAATATATTTTCAAAGAGGGATGAATGTTCGAATACATTATCGACCTGGAATTATACAAGGATGGCAGCTATAAGAAGCGGCTTGAAGTCGTCCAGGTCAAAGATCCAGTTAAGGATAAACATATCTACCATATGCACCACAATAACATGATCGAAATCCATCAAATCATCAACTTTTGTTGATTCAAGCGCAGGAGACTGCCAAAATGCTACGATCTAACACCTCAAGACAAAGAAGCCAAGCTTTTGTCTGAGTCAAGCAATCGCCGGCTAGGGATCTCATTCAAAGATTGCAACATTAGTCATGTAAAATTTCCACATCATGATGTATTAGTCATAATGCTCAAGATGAAGTAGTTTGGCATGCACACAATGATGATCGATACTGGAAGTGGTATTGGGATTCTCTTTCAGAGCATTATCGACCAAATGGGATTTCCCAATCAAGTTATTCCAAGCGGCATCAATATCAGTAGATTTAATGGTTCTAAAGAAGAGCGAGTAGACAAAATCATCTTACGTATTACTGCAGGACCAGCCACCATCGACGTCATCTCTACATAATCAACGCCAAATCTTGTTATCTCGGGATTATGGACCGTTGCTAGATTCACAACATGAAAGCAATCGCTTCCACCTATCATCAAGCAATCCGCTTCAAATACAATGATGGTATCAAAGAAATCAAGGGACAAAAGCTTTCTCAAGCTTGTAAAAATATTGCCTCAGCAATTTTAGAAATCTTAGACAGATGCACTGCATAGCAATTACAAAAAGCTGATCACCTTAATGATTCGCCTTCAACGAAAGAACCTACAAAATACATCAACATTGATGGACCTACCATAGGTACTTTTATCGGTACTAAGCTTGTTCAGCACGATAAAGATGTTCTTATTCAGTTCTTATAACTAAATCGAGGCATTTTTGCATGGACTTTCAAAGAGATGCATGGGGTTGATCCGACCAAGGCATGTCACAAATTTTCTATCAACATCAACGCCACGGCAGTCAAGCAGAAATAGCGAAGACTATCACCTTCACTTCGAGATGAAGTTAACATGGAGATTGAGAAATTCAACAAAGTAGGATTCATTAGAGAAGCCAAATATTCAAATTGGATATCCAACATCGTCGCAGTCCCAATAAGGAACGAAAAAGTCCGAGTTTGTGTAGATTTCGCAGATCTAAACAAACATAGTCCAAAGGATAGTTTCCCTCTTCCCAATATTTATGAAATCCTTGATTCCATAGCAGGTCACGAACTCCTATCTATGATGGGTGCTACTTCTGGATGCAATCAGATTCCACTCTTAGAGGAAGATTAAGAAAAGACCACTTTTATCATTGAGTGATGACTTTACTACTACATAGTCATGACCTTCGGTCTCAAAAACACAGACGCGAGTTATCAATGGTTAATAACTACTATATTCAAAATACATCTTGAGAAAGTCATGGAAGTCTACATTGATGATCTCTTGTGCAAGAGCATACACTTAGCCAACTACATTACAGATCTCAACACAATATTCAACATTCTTTGATCATATAGGATGCGTCGCAATCCTGATAGGTGTCAATACGGAGTACATTCAAGTCAATTTTTTGGCCATCTCATCAGCAAGAAAGGTATTGAGGCCAATCCATATCAAATTTGGGCTCTCTTAAACATGCCATCTCTAAATTCGGTGAAAGACATATAGAAACTTGTCGGTTAGATTACCGCTATCAACCGATTTGTTTCAAAATCTTCAGACCGCTGTCGTTGGCTATTCCTACTACTCCGCGGTTGTACCAAATAAGGAAAAATTCAGCCAAATAAAGAGGTCTGATGGACATCAAAATGTGAGGAAGCTTTTAAGGATCTTAAAACTTATTTGAGGAGGTCTCCCATAATAAGTACCCCAATAGATAATGAGTAACTGATAATTTACCTGGTAGTTAAAGATACTTCAATCAGCTCGGTTCTCATTCGACTTGAAGGAAAAATCGAGAAACCAGTCTACTTTATCAATAAAACCCTTACTCCAGCAGAAATTAGGTATTCTAAAATCGATAGAGTTCTTCTAACTCTTGTTTACACCTCACAGAAACTTAAGCACTACTTCCAAGCTCATTTATTCAAAGTCATGACGAACTACCCACTTCGAGAGGTTCTTTCCAAAAAAGAAAAATCAAGGAGAGTATAACAATGGTCTGCCAGTTTGGGAGAACATGATATCAAGTTCGAATAATGCCATTCCAAAAAGGGCCATGCCACTGCCAATTTTCTCGTGGATTTTATTGTAGAAGATATCGAGTGGGAGAAGCGCGATCCTGACCTTGTGGAAGAACTTACAGAAGGTCCACCCCTCAAAAGCATTTGACGAGCGAGCTAAATGGTTTACAAGGAAAGGGTGGAAGCTTCTTACAGATGGATCAGCAGGACCTGCAGGATCAGGAATTGGAATCGTATTTATTACCCCTTCCAACGAGATAATCAAGAAATCAATCCACTTTGATTTTGAAGCCTCCAATAATGTCACTGAATACGAAGCTCTTATTCATGAACTCAACCTCACACTTGAGCTCGGTGTCCCAGAACTCTCGGCATACACAAATTTACTACTCATCGTCCACCATTACTCTAATTAATACAAGAAGAATGGCAAGATAATTGAATATGCAGCCCTCATTGTAGATAGGATGGGCAAGCTTGCACAAGCAACTCTTAATTATCTTCCTCGAGGTAAAAATAGGCACGTCGATTCCTTGCCATATCCAGCCGGTGTCTTGGGAGCAGAAGCTCGATATCTCTTGATTGAAGTAATTTCAACCCCCAGCATAGATTGTATTTATGTATGCACGATCAACACTGGGGTGATAAAGGGGAAGATGACGGTTGGCGAAAGCCCTTCTAGGCCTACCTCGGTATCGACAACTAATGCAATGGACTACTTCCAGCAGATCCAAAGGAGCACCGACAGCTGATCGATAATTCAAAGCGTTACACAAATCAAAATGGTTCTTTATACCGTTGTTCCGTCACGGGGCCTTACCTAAAGTGCCTCTCCAAAAAGAAAGCGGACGAGATGCTTTAAAATTTACATAAAGGGACTTGTGGCTCCCACTCCGCAGGTCGATCACTCGCAAACAGAGCCATTACAGAAGGAGTATTCTGGTTGGGCATGTATGAGCAAGCTGAAGAGTACTCGCGCAAATGTGAAACATGTCAACGACATTGACAAATGATATGCGCCCCTGCCCTCGAACTACATGCAAGCAAGGTATTTTTGTAATTTAAAAGATGGGCACCCGATCTTGTCGAAAAAATTTATAATTTTCCAGGTAACCACCGATACCTACTCATAGCTATAGATTATTTACAAAATGGGTAGAGGTAGTTCTACTCTGTCAAACCAAAGAAGAAGAGGTCATTTTTTATATCTGGGAACACATCATTACTCGGTTTGGATGCCCCCACCTAATTCAAATCTATAATGGGCCACAATTTATTGAAGAAAAAGTCATAGCTTTCCTCAACAAATACAATATCATCCACTCGCCATAAATCCCCTACTACCTTTAAGGCAATGGCCAAGGAAAAATTACCAACAAAACCATCATGGATGGACTTAAGAAAAGGCTTCACTCTTAGAAAAAAGAGAACTGACAAGGAAAACGAGTTACACCCCATTCTTCTATCTTATGGGCATATCATACCACTCCAAGTGAATCAACCAGCTACACCCCATTCCTCCCTGCCTATGGGAATGAAGCCGTCATTCCCTCCAAATACCATCATCCTGTCAAAGATCATAGGATAACTGACAAGGAAAACGAGTTTGAATTAGCTTGTAACCTCAATTTGATCGATGAGACCAGGAAATGTGCCATTGCTAACCTAGATCGATATCACCGTATGCTAGCTAGTTTATACAACAGACGACTTAGAAGCTGTATTTTTCAAATTGATAATCTCGTCCTCCGAGAAATCCCTCAACACAGAAAAGAGCCTCATGCCGGGAAACTAACATAAAATTGAGAGGGTCCATTCCTTATCACAGGTCTCACAAGTCTGGGATCATATCACCTCATGACAGAAGAGTGAGCACATTTTAAATCCTTGGAACACTAGGCGACTAAAACGGTACTATCGTTAAGTCTCTCACTACTCATTTTTGAATTCTTGTTTTTTCCATTCCAAAAGTAATATTTTCATCTCCATCCAATGTACATCATTTTCCATTCAATGAAAACTTCCACATTTTTCCCACACAACTCTCTACTTAAGTAGAAAATACATAGATTAAAGCATAGGTTATACTAACTTTCAATCGATCTCTATTCCATTTAAAATAAGGATAACACTTTATTTAGCCGACTCTATATTACTTTGAGATTAAAAAAAATGTAATACTAGTTTTCAATCTAGGAACTCTACCAGACATAAGATAAAGCAAAGGTCAAACTAGCTTTCATCTCACTCAATATGGCTACGACATTATACCATTTAAAATAAGGATAACACTTGATTTTACCAATTCTACTATACTCCAAGATTAAAACAAAGGTAATACTAGTTTTCAATTAAGGAACTATACTAGACATAAGATAAAGCAAAGGTAATACTAGCTTTCATCTCACTCAATATGGCTGCGACATTATACCGGTTAAAACAAGGATAACACTTGATTTGACCGACTCTACTATACTCTGAGATTAAAACAAAGGTAATACTAGTTTTCAATCAAGGAATACTACCAGACTTAAAATAAAGCAAAGGTAAAACTAGTTTTTATCTCACTCAATATGGCTACAATATTACTACTCTGCGATTAAAATGAAGATAATACTAGTTTTTAATCAAAGAACTCTACTAGACATAAGATAAAGCAAAGGTAAAACTAACTTTCATCTCTCAATATGTCTACGACAGATACTTTTTTTAGGTTACATATACAACCACTATAATAGATTATTTTCTGTTGTTGAGAGGCCAGCCACGCTTTCCCTTACAACAGGAGGACGACAAGCCATAAATTCTCGAGCTTGAGTAATCACAGCAATCCGGTCGTGTTCTACCAATTTAGCAGGTCGAGATCCTAACTTCATTTCTATGGAGTTCATACAATTTCCTCGATCTATATCAGCTCTACAAATATATCTCCTTTCTGACAAAAAGTCCTACAAGGTATCTCTTTCTAACTCAATCCCTTTTACCTCCTCTACAAAATAGGCGATCACCGCCATCATTAATTCTGAGCGCGATGCCTCGGGAATGACCGCCTTAGAAAATTTTGTTATCGCCATTTGAGGGCAATTATGCAAATTATTATGCCATTCTTCATGCTATTTTATTTCACTATTTATTCGAGTCGTGAACGCGATGTTCTCTTCCACCTTCTTTTTAGCTTTAGTTAATTAAGCCTGATTAATTGCCCTCAAATCTGTCACCTGAGTACAAAGTTCCTCAAGCTCCTTATTTAAATCTTCCCTAGCCGAAGACTTCTTTAACAACTCATCTTACTTTTTAATCAAAATCTATTTACCCCTGATAGTTTGCTTTAACCCTTATTCCCTTGTAAGAGCAGCGTCCAACTTACTTTGGCACACCCTTAACTACTTGTTTCCATTTTATACATGATCTTGAGTTCAAGCTACAATTCCCTCTAACTCTCTTATTCGAATGGATAGGCTAACTGCATCCCCTTTGGTATGTCCCTACTCTTTACTTTTTACTTTGTAGCTCTAGACTAATGAAGCATACGAGTCAAATATTTTTTGCCCTTTTCTAACCTGTAGCTCTACTTGTGAAGACAACAGGGATGTTGAAACGTCCTTCTCCTTCGCGAGCTCAGTCTCAAAATCTTTTATTCTGACGCGCAGTTCCTTACGTCCCTACAACAAGGTTTGCAAAAGCGTCTTAGCCTACATAATTCTACCCAACAAACAATATTCCTTCAGATTTCAGCATTCTAAACCATTTATACAATCACAAATTCAGCATTCTACTCTACCTTCTCATTTCTTCCCTCTAGACGCTCATTGTCATCCCTCTGGTTGTCTCGCACCGTTTGGGGAGAGACATTGTCCAACCCGTCCACAACTCCAACAGCAACATCTTCCACCTCATCATCTTCCTCCTCCTCAACATAGATGTTTGCCATAATGGAATTCACCTCATCTTCAGAATACCCCTTGGTTATAAGGTGGCTCCAGAGTCTTTTGCTCTCAGTCACAACCTCCTTCATACTCCTTCTCGCTTCCGCTGAAAGATCATTAATCTTCACCTCTTGAGAAGCCTTCAGGGACTCCAACCGCTTCCACTCCATAATCAAGTTAACTTTCAGTTGAGCTACCTTCTTCTTAAGCTCGACCTTCCCCTTTTTCAGCTCAACTTTCTCCCCCTCGACCCTGAGGCATATCCCCTTCATCAAATGAGCAGCCTACAAAAGCAAAGAACATTGACCTCACTATTAGCTCAAATCCCTATACAAATTCATCACATATTCAAATAAATGAACTTACCATTTTGCTCATCTCCCCCTCCACATTAAGAGTTTCCTCGCCCTTTCTACCAGCTCATTACCTATAATAGGTCGATCCTCCATAACCTTTGCCCCTATAAGTTTGGAAGGCTCAACCCTTCTCTTTTTTGCCCCTCCTTCGACCTCACTACTTCCTGTAGTTCCAGAGGTTGAACCATGCTTCAGCATCTTCTTCTTTGGAAATGCCTGAGCTATCTTACTCGATGTAGTAGACTCTGGCACAACCGCGAAGTCCACTCCAGAGGCCTTGGGCAAGTTCACTCGCTTCTCCTTATCAGTTCCTCTCTTTTTGTTGCCCTCAGCGCTCGCCATTAGCCTTGGTTCTTGAGACTTTTGAACTTTCTCAGACTGGCTGTGAGCACGTATCTTTCTACCACTACAAACAAATATTGGTTTTTATGTTATTAATAAAAATGACGTATAAGGGATTTAACGTCATATGTACAAATGACGTCGAAGGCGATGACATGGAAAGGTAGGGACCAACAACATCATTAAATAAGTAACATGGAAAAGTAGGTACTAACGTCATTTAATAAATGACGTATTAGGGGTTTTAACAAATGACGTCGTCGATATCCAATTTCGGTGGTCGGCCGGCTAGTATATTCTATTGACATCACTATAAAAAATGACGTAGTTGAAATCTGTTAACTTCATATTTGAAGTGACGTAGTAGGGTTTTCATACACCAACAATGACACTTTTAAAATGACGTCATTACCTCAAAAAATGCAAAAAATTAAAAATCAAATATTGCCCATCCCCTCCCCCCCTGCCAGGACTCTACAGGGACACCACCATATTATACAAAATACAAAATATTTGACTAAATTATATTGCCTTCATTAAATACAATATGTTCGAACTCAATCACTTCATTAATTAGATTACAGAGCTAAATCACTGGTAAACTTAACCAAGGCACAAAAATATTAATAAAACAACCATAAAGAAGGGTTTCAGATGTTACATTGCCAGAATGCTTACAGCTTTTGAGTGCCTTTGTGTGTTTCTACTAATCTGGATCAATTTGTAAACCTATCAAAGCATACAAAACATATATAAGCTATAAACATGAGCTTACTAATAATAGGAGTACCGAATTTCACATTTACTACATACTATACTATAAATGTTGCTAAGTGTTAGTATCTCACATGTCTATTATTATACTTTGAGTACACAATAAGATGCTTGCAATCGTAAAAGAAAAAAAAATACAAAATATTGCTAAGTGTTAGTATTGCTAAGTGTTAGTACCTCACTACTTCCTGTAGTTCCAGAGGTTGAACCATGCTTCAGCATCTTCTTCATTGGAAATGCCTGAGCTATCTTACTCGATGTAGTAGACTCTGGCACACCCGCGAAGTCTACTCCAGAGGCCTTGCAATCATAAAAGAACCATGTTTGCTAAGTGTTAGTATCTCACAAAATATTGCTAAGGAGATGATAAATATTGCTAAGTGTTAGTATCTCACATGTCTATTATTATACTTTGAGTACTCAATAAGATGCTTGCAATCGTAAAAGAAAAAAAAAGAATACAAAATAAGATAAGAGAAGAAAAATTCCTATTTGTTTGAAGGATTCCACCTCCGTGAAAATTATACATTTTGGATCCCCATAACAAAAAAATCTTGGATAATTGCTCTTACTGCAGTAAACATGGTACCAGGGAGGCCTCTCCGCTCTAACTCGCATGGCTATTCTGCTATCCAACCACCCTGTGTGAATTTTGTTATCTCGGTACTCTAAGACCAGTAAAAGGCAGTTTACATTTATCAATCTACATTTTCTAGTATAAGTATATTCAGAGTGGAGCTAATATTTTATAAAGCTTGAGAAGCTTACATTTAAAAGATAGATTGTGTAATCAACATTTGTACGAATTTTTACCCGAATATGTATCATCTCCTTTAGTCCAAGAACCATGTTTGCAATAGCTAAAGCTCTCGACTCCCCAAAAGAAAAAACTTGTCCTGAGATTACAATGTAAAAGATTAACATTAAAATTATTTGAAGTATAAGCATGATTCAGAATTTTGACTCGTACGTCGAAATTTACGGGAACGACACAAAATTGCGGGTATATCGGACCGTTATATATAGTGATATATATCAAATAAAGCAATAATGTTTTCCGATACTTGCAATTTTCTAAAATAACAGACATCCAATGATAATAATCTGATATATCAAGGAAATACTAGAGCCTGAGTGACTGATCGCTAGATTGTTTTTTATCTTTGGGTATGAGTAAAGATAAACCATTCCCCATACCATGCCAAGAAGTTTTATACCTTAATGAAGAAGTACGCCCATGCATTTGACTTACTTTTAAAACTCAGCTCTTGCAACGAGTCAAACAACCAGTTTCAGTTCTTGCTCAAACAGGAGAGGGGGACTTCTATATTTTTCCTACATTTTGGGAAGTTTAACCCATTGTTGGCAAAATAAGTATGATTTAAATCAGCAAGAAGAATATAAACTCAATTGACCTTTAGGCCTGTAATTTAAATCTGCAAGAATATAATCAAAGAGACAAATTTTAACCTGTACTTTACCACCAGCTGGCTTAAATCCATCATCAGGGTCCTTAGTAGTTACTCGTACAACAACACAATAACCTTTAGGCCTCACAGACTAAGCTTGGTCAAAGTCAAATTGAGTGGCAATGGCTGATGTTCTCTTCCACGCATCATATCCTCCATAATGGTTCATTCCATAAAATCGTCTTATTTCTAAATAACAAGAGGTACAAATGCCAACATGATTACCGCTAAAATTGCATGAGAAAAAAGAAGAGGAAATTTGACATCCTGTTGCATAACCGAAATATTCTCCAGCTTCCATACTGTACAGATATTCAACAGTAGCAACCCCAATGTAGTTCACACACTTAGAAAGCCTCCTAGCCACCCGCTCTAGCTCCTTCATTGTCTCCAATGGTGCAACTGTGATTGGACCTTCCTCAATAATCTGTTAAAATTAGTATTTTTACTTCAATGATGTTGTCCACACGCGGTAAGGAGGACAAGAATGACATCTATTAAATTAGACATATCATGGAATAAAACGACGGATAAAGAATGTTGGTCTCCACGTTAGACACCATTTGGGATAGTATTCGCAGATAGAAACTAAGTTGTAGCACTTGAGATATCCCTTGATCTTCAAGTGCTTTTAGGCAGAAAGTTGCCTAACTACATGGAAAATGTTGACAGTGCCTTTTAAGAGCATTTGAGCTTATTGTGTTGGATGTACTCAATATTTCAAATAATGAAGATAGGAAGATAACTAATTCAGAGACCGTCGTAATCTAAGTTAATAATCTTTAGGAGAAAAGTTACCTTTTGATATTGCCTTTGAACACTGCAGTCACAGCAGTGTAAACTGCAACATTTCCGTGTTGATCGCAAAGTAATTGGACTTCCAGGTGGCAACTCCAAGTGGCAACATTGTATCTTCATGAAAGCTAATAAAATAACTTTGAACAGGTGTTCAATTTTTCCTGACATTATCTACAACAAAAGGATAGGCTTTTGAGCAGATTAAACCACAAGGATACATGCACAAACTAGCATAAAGCAAGTAACAAAAAATAAGGAATAATACTTACAAAATATAAGCAAAATGCGGAAAGACGGACAGCAGTGAAGAAGAAGATAACTTCCCAACTCACGAGTGTATCACTCCACAATCCAAGCTGAACTCCGTCTACCAATCCAGCTCTGAAAAGGGCATCAGAAAACTCTGTTGTGAGCTTTTGGACCTAAAAGATACCGTGAAGAACTTATGTGGCAATTCACAGTAGAAGTATTTGGCATTCCAAAGGATATCGGAAGAGGTTGCCGAGATGGAGCATGAATTGATTGAATTGCACAAGCATGTTTCATCTCAAAAGATTATCGTCCAGGATTTGATGATTGGTGTTTGCCTTGAATTGGAAGAATGGAACCAAATTGATGGTGAGACCTCTGAAGTAGAAAAAGACCTTCCAGTTTGTGACCCCTTGCTAAATTAAGTTGAAAAACACATTTTTGGAGAATATTGATTTTCTCTTGACCGAGCATAAAGTGGAGGAAGCTTTAAAGGCTTTAGACGCTGAAGAGAAAAGCCCCTCAAAGTTGAATGATTCAGAAAAAAAAATACTTCATCTACTGAAATCTCTTCCCAGAAGTCTACTTTTCTTAAAAGGAAGACAATACTTGAAGATTAGCTTTTTGAGATCACCGAACAACCATCAGTTGGCATTTGTGAAATTAAGAAAGCGTTTTATTGTTTACCTATTTCAATGCCAGTAGAAATCATAAGTGACTTGTAAATTGGAACTTGAAGACATTTTTAATTTTCTTACAGACAATAAGAAACAAAAGTATCATCCCTGATGTTCGTAGAGTTTGATATGGGAAAAAAATATAATGGACGGTAAAACAAAATATTTACCTATTTTAATGCCTCTTATTAGAAAATTTCCTCATGGGAGATAGGCAGCCTAACATAATAATAAATACATATGAACCAATGTTGAGTATCTGTAGATGATGGAAGCTTATCAAGGAGTTGTTTTATGTCCACATCATAATTGAACTGTCTCCTGAATATAGAATGTGGCCTTTATAAATATGAATCAGGGGGTTGTATAGTACTAAGCCATGGATCCCTATACCTTGTGTGCATGGCTTCCTTCTCACCTACTTCTTCCTCTTATCTCTCAATTCATACACAACAAAAGAGGAGTGATAAGATCAAGGCCTCCTCCTAGTCCTTCTAGGCTTTACATCATAGCAAGGATGTTTGGGAGTCTTCACCATCGTTCTCTTATGCAGCTGTCTAAAAAGCATGGTCCGGTCATGCTTTTATAACTCGGTTCAGTACCCGTGTTAGTAGTCTCCTCGGTGGAAGTGGCAAGAGAGGTATTGAAGACGCATGATCATGTATTTTGCAATAGTCCTATACTAAAAGGCTTTAGAAAACATTTGTACAATTTCAAAGATGTTGTACTTTCACCCTATGGGGAGTACAGGAGGCAGATGAGAAAGATTTATGTTCTAGAGCTTCTTAGCGCGAAGAAGGTCCACTCATTTCGATCTGTAAGGGTTCAAGAGGTCGAGAATATGATCAAATCTATCTCCCTCGCATCTTCATGTGTCGTTAATCTCAATGAGAAGCTAAATCTTCTCATGCATACAGTAATCCTAAAAATTGCTTTGGGTACGAGTTATGAAGGAAAAGAATTTGAGAGTGGTGGTAACCTTTCAGAACTTCTACATGGAGCTATAGCCATGATTGGTGCTTTTTCTGTGCTTAGTTTATTTCCATACGTAGGCAGGGTCATCGCTCTCTTCACTCGGTTGCAGCAAAAACTAGACAAGAATTTCAATAAGTTGGACGCATTGTTGCAACAAGCAGTAGATGAACATTCAGATCCTGATAGACAAACAGGAGAATATGAAGACATTGTTGATGTTTTGCTTCGCTTGGAAAAGGAACAGTTTGGTGAAATTCGTTTTACTAAAAATCACATCAAGGCGATTCTCATGGTAATTTCAATACTTCTACCTTTTGTTCTCATCTTTTGATCCCTTATCATTTGTTCAAATAGTTCGATAAAATAATATGTTGGTTACAGGATATGTATCTAGCTGGTTCAGACACAAGTAGTGTCATACTTGCATGGACAATGTCAGAGCTTGTTAAAAATCTAAGAGTGATGAAGAAAGTGCAAGAAGAAGTTAGACGTTGTGTGGGAAAGAAAGAAAAAGTCGATGAAAATGATCTTGATCAGCTTCATTATCTTAAAATGGTGATTAAGAAATCCCTAAAAAATACCCCCCAGGCTCAATATTAATCCCACGAGGATGTATGAGTCATTGCATTATCAATGGATACGACATTTATCCAAAAACATGGGTTTTTATTAACATCTGGGAAATTGCATAAGATCTAGTATCATGGAAGAACCCAGAAGAGTTCTTACGAGAGAGGTTCATAGATTGCCCCATTGATTTTAAGGGAAAAGATTTTGTTTTTTTACCATCAGGAACTCATATCCAAAAACAACAAAGAATTTGGTTACACATTTTACGACCCAAAACCATATCTCACAAAAAACAAACTAAAAGAAAACTAAAGGAAACTCAAAAATCATTAGTTTAATACCTTGCGTCTGGAGTGAGCTTTTTTTCGTGGAAACTTAGACTCTGTGTAATTGGGATTTGTACTGCGACTCTCATCGTAAGTTTGAGTACCAAGGATCTTTAAGAAAAACATCATCAAATGAGCAATCATTTGATTTCCAGATTTAAGCATCAATCCTCTTACTCTCCACTTCAGCAAGTGTTGTCTCCTCTTGGGAATGGTTTTGAGTAAATTTGAAGGCGACAGCGAGTATTGAGTGTTCAAAAAAAGAAGCCAGGAGCATCCTCCCCTAAAGAAAATAAAGCAAGTATATAATGATAGTAAGTTACGAGCTATAACAACTTGGTTAATTACTTAACAGGTTCAAGTAATATTATTTAGTTAAGATATGCATATCATGGAGAAAATGGAGTCATGTAATCACTTTGCATTACTCTCCTGTCATGAGAACTCTTTCAGCTCATTAAATTAATAAATAATTTAGCAAACTCTTTACATTTGATCTCAACATAACAAGAATAGCAGCCACCAAATTTAACTGCTGTAAAATGCTCCCAACAAAAATCAAGGACCTCATCACCAACTGTCTTAAGTTCGAAGACCGTCAATGTTTCGGAACTTCAAGGTTTAAACTCGCAAGAATATATTGGGTAGTTCAAAGAACAAAAAAGGTATCGTATCATGGAGGATATTTCAATTATACATGTAAAATAACATGTTTAAGCGTATATGGATATCATTATTCTTAAAAGCATTCCTTTAGCATAGACCAAAAATTCTCGAGTGTTTTCTAAATTTCGGAAACTATAATTTTCAAATCTGTAATAAAAAAATTCCTAAGTATTATTCTTAAAGAACTCTAAACCACAAGGTTATCATTTGCAATCATTGTATCAATGAATCAAAATCATCAGAAAGATAGAAAACTGATTGACGGTAGCAATTTAGAAAAATGAGCATCCTCCCAAAGATTAAAAGTAAGAATCGTACCTAGATTTAAGAATAGAAAAATCCAAAGTAGCAAGGAGATGTTGAGAAGTTTTTCGCAGAATCCGATCAACAGCGGGGTGCTCTAAAAAGTTGATGCAATTGCGCTGACTTTTAAGGGTTATGAAACCAGATATTGAACTCGAATCAAAACCCTGTAGACGGAAGAGGCAGGCCTCAATCACTCAGTTTGAGCCCTAAAATTGTAGATGTTTAAAATCTATAGGAATTATTTTTTCTTATGCCTTTTAAAGTCTACTCGCGAAGTAAAATAGACCCAAACCACGTCAAGTGATATATAACGACGTGATTACCAAAATAACCTCAGTCATGTCATTTATAAAATGACGTGAAAAGCAATTCTTTTTATATCATTATCTAAAATGATGTTGTATTTAGAGATAATAATAAATAATGTCACTATTTTTAGAAATAAGGTTGTACCTATACGAAGTATGCTAACTCATGGGAATAAAAGTTAAAAGTGGAAAAATAATGTCACTTTCTCATAAAATGACGTAATTTAGATGACGTAAATGCCTATATTTGTTGTAGTCTACTAATGTCGAGTTCTTTCAGCACAACCTCGAGTTATGTCCCTTCCAGAGCAACAGTGTCCAATAAAGACTCCTTCCTCCTCACCTGTTATTGAGGACCTATCGGTCAACAACGCATTATCATCAGCGGAGCAACATACAGTTTCAACAAATCAATCTTATATATTATATATTGTTATACTTACTTTGTTTTACAGTTCTACACAGAAGTTCCATGGGTTTTTTATTATCTCTCTGAAGGCAATCACCCTTTACTCATATCATATTATCATTCCATACTCGACCTGCCGAGTTTAAATCGAAGAAACGAGGCCGAGTCAAACGTGCAAAAAGATATGCCCCTCTACTTGCAGAAAAAATTTTACCCCATAAAACTGCAAGACATCCTCAGGAGATATACTCTTCTCAATCTCATCCTCCTCCCACAACTTATTCAAAAATTCAAAAACATTTATCACCTCCCACATGTTCCCGTTCAACTGAACAGGACCTGCCCCGATGATGTTCACAATCCCTTTCGCCAAATTATTAAGGGGAAGACTCAACCCATACTCCAGCTGAGACAGGTAACACAAAAAACCCTCCGCCAAGTCGCCCTAGATGTTTTCGTCAAAGTAATCTAAAGAGATAGATTCGTCTAAACCCTTATCTCGTTTCTCCTTCTCCAAATTAGCCAACAGAAAAAAGTATTCCTCTCCACTTGTTACGATGCAACTCCTAAAATGTCATGTTCTACACAACTACCCCATCTTCCCCCTACAGAAGCCTTGGTTTTACAAAACTCTTTGAACATATTAGAATTCGGAGGGTAGATTACCAATCTTCCATGGAAATCTAGAAATTATAAAACCCCAACTTATCTATCCCTATCATATATTATAATCTAAAACTTTACCGATCGACCAAAGGTCAACGCCTCATTAATAGGTGAAGTCTTTATATTAACAACAAATCTAAAGATGAGGGTTTGATCCTACACAAACACTCCTCACGATCGACCTACATACAGGTCCAGGTACTTATTATTATCTTTTACATATACATCACCCACATATATATATATCATTCATATAACATATATCAAATAGATTTTATAAATTATTGTAAATGGTAATTTTTTGATTTCCCTACACAAAAAATGATTTTCAAAAATAACGCATTCAAAATATCACAAAGACACTACTAACCTTCTATGTCGGAATGTGAATCTGACGCAGTGCCAAATCTTTCCCTCATAACACTGTTGTATAATCACCTTCATGCCTTAGTCTCTACAACTCTTTCCCACTTTGACTGTAGATCACTCTCGATTAAACTCTCACGTGATTCTCTGCTATTTTTTCTCTTTACTCTTTCACTGCTCTTCAAGTTTTTAGAATTTGATAAACCTTTGGATAACGAAGATGAAGCATTCCTTATATTTTTTTCTCTCTAACTAAAGGCAGTTATTGGGCCTCGCACGAGCCGTCCTTGGTTTTGGAACCGAGACATCCCTTTCACAATCAATGTCACGCGTTTTATACCTTTTCGATGAAAATGTTTTCCCGTCATTACCCTTTGCCTTATATTTTAATTTATTTTCATCTTTATTTTCCAAATCTCCCCCTGACCTCCTCACACTCATGATGACTCACACTTACACATAATCAAGTTTTCCCTACTTTTACACAATAGACAAAATCCAAAGCTACCTGTAATTTTTCTATTTTTGCTTCTTCAACTTATAAAAGTGTTAACGACATTTCTAAAGCTCTAAAAATTTTAAAAATATTCAAATTCATTTTTCACAGCAATCATAAACAATATTCGCAATAATAGAGGACTGATTCAAACTTCATTCTCATTTTATTTCTTTAGAAATTATTCGAACTCATATATTTACATACATACCACCCCTATTTACATTTACTTCATTATTATCACAATCTCATTATAATTCACTCCCTCACATATAATTACACCTAAAACATCCCTGATGTCCTGGCAAACTGCATCCAACCATTTCGCCTCTAGCAATTCTCACATCTTCCAGTTCAATCTCTTCTTCAGCAATTAATCTTATAGCATCTTTTCGAGCTGTCGATTCCACCTCATAGAAATGACGTTCATACTCACGTTCCCTACCCATCCAATCTAAACCCTCAACTTGACACTCCCTCACAGGAAGTTCAACATCATAGTCTAATAAGCCAAAAATCCACTCCCACACTTCAGTTATCTTTATCGCCAACCGCCCCTCAGCAGCATAATGAATTCACACCATTTCTACTTTCTTCTACCTGTTTAAATTTCCTATCCTCCTATTTATATATTTTTGTTGGAATCCCCCACAGTTTATGATATTATCTTATTCTTTTATAACAAAAAACTCTAATATCCTGAGAAAGTTATTTGTATATATCTCTCCCTATCGACCTCAGCCAGTTTGGCCTATTCCATATCGAGCTTAATCTTTTCAAATCTAATTGTCGAAACAACCTCATTAAGCTCGAATTTCCCATCCTAAACATTCTGTAATTTTTTTTTTCTCTCCCTTAATAAATAGCAATCATCCAGTTTGATCATTCATTGCACATATTTTATGTTACAAACATATTTTTACAGTTTGATTATTATAATCTAGTTGTAAGTTCTAATCTCATACATAATATTTTGTCCTATATTCGTAAATCTTTGAATCATTCATAGCTCGATTTCTAGAGTTATTCTATACATATATCAATAAAGAGTTTGGATAACAAATTTTATTCAACTCAAATATCAATTACTGGTACTTTAAAGATAATAAATCTTTCAGGTACTTTATAGATAACAAGTCTTTCAAGTACTCCAAAATTAGGTACTTTGCAGATAACAAGTTTTTCAAGCACTTTATAGATGATAAGTCTTTCAGGCACTCTGAAACATCAAATCATTCATTTCATCCAACTTCAGTAATGTTTCACTCCAAGAATTCTTTAATGGAAAGTTGGCATTAGAAGTTACCATAGGTCCTTTTGCCTTCATACCACCTTACTCTGACCAGAAATAGGGTTTGGAGGAAGTTGGGCATGAAAGTAGAGGATTCAGTGCTTAAACCAACTCTTCAAACAGAAGGTCTTCTTAGCGCCAAGTAATGATGGAGGTAGAGAAGCAAACTTCCATTCTCTGTTTCCCTTCTCTACCACTACCGTCGCCTCCTCTAGAACCACCAACTCCATAGAGTTGGTAGAAATGAAGAGGGCCCGACCTTAGAATCTAGTCCTCCGTAGAACATCGGCGCAAGTGCCCTACAGTTTTGCCAAAGCCCGTATCTGTCACCCCAACCTTGTCTTCCTCAAAGATGCGAAGACAAATCTAACGTTGCTCGCATGTTAAGACAATGTAATAAATTCTCCGCATATAGTAAAAATCTTCCTCAGCTTCAGCCGTTACTTCTACCGACATACCTTGATACGACGGGGGAACGGGAATGGGAGTAGACATCTCCAAAGACTGATCTCCAAAGTATATCAACTTCAACTTATGCATCTCAACAGAAATCCTCTCTTCGTGAACCATTCTTCGGGTCTTCACCATCATCAAAACTTTCAGAGAATTTTGTAACAAATAAGCGTACTATGTCAGAATCCTTGGTACATGTACTATTTATAAAACCCTGATATTTAATGTACAAGTACATTTCCCCAAACGTCATCATTCAATACAGACAAATCTCTCAAACCCTAACCGACGCGTGTATAAATATTCTCATCAATATTCAATGCACAAATGTCCCCCCATAACACGCGTATTTTTCATGCAGTCAAATCCACATCATTATTTCCTTTATTTTAAAACTTCTAACCCAAATACCCATACACCCATAAATTTCTTTCTCAACCAAAGCCACTGGTGACTTCGGTTATGAGGGGGCGATTGTAGGGGCCTATCCCTCGATCTAACCTCAAATCGAGTTATTCTAGTTCGAATTACCTCTATGTCAGACTCACGCATTCTACATGTGACATCAACAGTTAATATCGACACCTACTCCACGAACTAATGAAGAACGTGGGTTGAGCTCAAACAAAAAAATATGAACAAGTCAAAAACACCTATCTCTCATAAACACAACAGTTACTCAGTTAACTGCCACTAACCACATTATTCAGAGAAACGTGCTTCAACACGATGAAGAACTGTAGAGAAGGCCTATATAAAGAAAAAGTTTCAGAAAAGACAAGGACTAGAAAAATACACGAGAAATCACCAAGAAAACTACATTTTCTAGATTATCAAAATATCAAAACTCCTTATTTACAAGTATTTCTAAGTTGAGAGATCACTTGTAATAAGATATAAGTCTCAAACAATAAAAGTTACTATTACAAAAAAGCTCAACTCGAGGTCATGGTTTTTTACCTTTTTAGAGGTTTTCCACGCTAAATCACCTCTGTCATTTCATATTTCAAGTTAGTTTTTGTTACAGAAACATTTATGTAAAAGGCAATTCCAAACCATCTCGAGATTACGGAATTAGGCCATTACAATGAGTATTCTTTAATGGAGATTCCTTATTCTGGCTCATTATATACATGGTATAATGAGCAAGTTGGGACTGCTAGATTTTGGGCGCGTCGTGATAGAGCTCTATGTAATGTAAAATTATTTCATGATTTCCCTCGTCCAAAATTTACTTATTTAGATAGAGTATATTTTAATTATGGACCTTTATTGTTCTCTTTTGGAGATGTAGACTATGAATGTCCAAGGGATTTTAAATTTTACTAGATGTGAACAAAAAGTGAAGATTTTCAACATGATTAGTGAAGCCTGACCACATGGCATTCATGGAAATGAGATACAATCTCTTATATACAAAGTTAGAAAGGTTAAGTCGCCATTGAGGCAATGGAATATAGAGGTAATAGTGAATGAAATTATTAGGCTTGATGCGCAGTTACAAACATAGATGGGATGACCCAGACGTTACTGTTCTTGACGAACCTAAGATTTGTTGAGTCGCAAGCCCAGAAGTTGAAACTCCAAGTCGATTTAGTTAACCACAAACAAGCAAAATCAAAGAAATACACAATGCACCAAGTTCATGGTGGTTCGGCAAATTTCCTACATCCACCGTATGAGAGAGAGAGAGAGAAAGAGAGAGTTTACTCAAAACCAATTAGAGATTTTCTCAAAGATTTCCTCTCAATTTGATCTCACCAAAGGATTAGCCTCCAAAGATACCTAAGTTCATCTTTATATATAAGGGAAACATAGTTACAGTCGCTCAAATCTCTAGGCAAACAAGTGGTTATAAAATAATCAAAACAATGGAGTTCTGCATTTTTTCTTGAATGATATTTGAAGTCGTTCAAACAAAATGGGTGGCTGGGCCAAAATTTCAGGGAGTTGTTCAAAGATCGTTCGAGCAAAATATGAAGTCGTTCGAACGAGTTGGGTAGCTTGGGCCAAATTCTAGAAAGTTGTTCAAGGGTCGTTTGAACGACTATCAGACTCGTTCGAACGACCAAGGCAACAGGCAGCCCCCACAAGATTAAGCATGCTAAGTTGTTGAATATGGTGGAGGTATGTTGGAGGCAGAAGTCAAGATGTAGATGGCTGGCTGAAGGAAAGTCGAATACTAGATTTTTTTCATCAAACGATGACTATTAATAGGAGATGAAATAAACTACAAGAGTTTCAGCTGCAAGATGGCTATAAGAATTTGGATATCGATAACATTCATAAAGCAGCAGTAGAATACTAAAAAGAGTTATTAACCGGTGAAACTATGCAAGAGAACGAGGAAATGTTTGATTGTATTCCTAATCTAATTTTAGGGGAAGAATGACCTATTGTTAGTATTGCCGGATTTATAAGAGGTGAAATCAAGCCTGCAGAGTATCTCATTAGAAAGTGTTACCGATCCAGATAGGATGACATCAACTCCTACATTATTTGTTGGGATTTCATTAGTGATGACCTAGCACTTGCAGTTAAATATTATTTTAGAGGTTTTACGCTTCCTGTATCTTATTGTGCTTCTTTTATCACCATGATACTGAAAGGGGAGAAGCCAGTGGGTTTTAATGACTATCAGCTTATTAGTCTTTGTTCAGTGGCGTATAAAGTTATAGCTAAGATCGTGGCATAAATACTAAGTATGATTCCACCTTGACTGATTTCAACTAATCAAGGAGCGTTCATGAAAGGAACATATAGATCCCAGAGTATTAGTTTGGTTCAAGAGTTGATGTGTGATCTAAACATAAATTAAGGTGGTGATAATGATTGATATGGCTAAAGCTTATGACATACATGATTAGGGTTTTCTGCAAATAGTTCTTATTAAGTTTGGTTTCGATAAAAGATGGGTGAAGCTAGTGAAACAATGTGTAGAAAACCTATAGTTCTCAGTGGTACTACAAGGGGTGCACAAAGGTTTCTTAAAGTCATCTAGGGGGCCAAGGCAGGGAGATTCACTATCACCATTTTTGTTTATTCTCGCCCTCGAGGTCTATAAAAGGAGTTCAAAAGTAGCAATGTGGGCTACTATGGAGTGAGGAGAAGGGTTACACCTATTGCGCATTTATTATATGCAGGCGATTTATACATTTTTTAAATTGTAATATTGTTCTTGAAGTATGATGAAGAAGTGTCGGGTTAGAAGGTGAACAGCTTCAAGTCGGGTTTTATTATGTACGAGAAAACCCCATTAGTGAGAAAGCAAATCATACATAATGCTATTGGCTTTCAGATTAAGGGGTGTCCAAATATTTATTTATGTGCACCTATTTATTATGGAAGGACTAATGTCAAATACTTTAATGATTTGGTTCGCAAGATACAAGAAGAATTATGGGTTAGCAACAAGCTAAGTTATGGTCGAATGGAGGAAGATTGGTGCTAATCCATCACATATTCAATCTATGTTGATACACCTTATTTTGACCATGGAGGTTCCATTATCCGTAATTAATAAAATAGAGAAGTTGCTCTTACATTTCTTTTGGGGAGAATTTGAAGGCAAGGTTAAGAAAGGCAAGGCTGGCCCTTGGGGAGTGCGAGGTGTGAGACTGCACAGGCCCAAAGGGAAAAAGGGCCCAAAAAATAAATGTTTTGCCCAAGGCCTAAAGAAAAAAATAGTTTATAACAGATCTAATGTAGACTTGGCTTAGTGGGCTAATGTTTTATCATTTGAGCAAAGGTTCAAGTTCTAGCAAAATAAATAAATTTTAGGCCCTATTTACATTTTCGCAGAGGGCCTTACAGGTGGATGGGTCGGCCCTGAAGAGAAGTTGGGTCTCCTAAACTGAAATCTCAAAACCAAAGTCTAAAGGGGGGGTTATGGTAAGGTCTTTGAGAGATATTAGGAATTTTTTTCATGAAAAGAGTTGGGTTTCTTTACCATGGTTTTTCTGCGTGGTCAAGGTACTTCAAGGAGAAATACTTTATTGGGAATACTTGCATGGGTCAAACATACTTTTCTTTTAGATTCAGGAAAGAAATTGTGAAGGTGATGGATGACATAAAAGCAAATACTGATTGGGCCTTGGTAAAGGGGAAGTGGAATTTTGGAGAGAAGATTCGACTGGTATTGGTTCGCTTGAAGATAAGTTGAAGGTGATCTAGGATATGAAAGTTGCAGAGATTATTACTCAAAATAGTTGATAGGGGGATAAACTAGAATGGCGAATATTGTTGGATGGAGAAAGATTCTTGCAAAGAGGTACATGATCTCCACCCACGAAGATCAAGTGGTGTGGGCCTCAAATCCTAAGGGCTCTCGTTAAATAAAGGTTAAAGTAACCTAGGGCTGCAACTTTTGTCCGAACTTCCGATTTTTTCCGAAATCTAATCCGATTTTTCCGATTTTGGAACCTAATTTTACAGTTCCGATTTCCGAAAATCCGATTTCCGATTTTTTCCAAAAAAATTCGGATCGGAATCAGATAGGCTTCTGTAATTCCGAAATTCCGATTTTTCCGAAAATAACCAATCCGATTTTTCCTAAAATAACTGATCCGATTTTTCTGAATATTATTATTCCGATTTAGTCAGAATAACATATTCCGAATATATCCGAATCCAAAATATCAAAATAATTTATTCCAAAAATTATTCCAAAAATTCGAAATTTATTCGGAATATCCGAACTCATCTAATTTTTTGGAATATCCGAAATTTATTCCGAAAATTCCAAATTTTGTTCCGAATTCCGGAAATTCCGAAAATTCCAAAAAAATTTGGTTTCAAATTTATTTTGGCAGTTCCGAAAAAAATCGGATCGGATCGGAACAGGTTTTCTAGTTCCGAAAAAAATCGGAAAAATTCTGAACACCTCTATTTCCGATCCGATCCGATCCGAAAACAGGCCTAAAGTAACCTGTAAAATAGCTTTCCTCTTTGAGTTGATAACAGCTAGTATAAAGAAGAAGCAACAACAACTAAAACTCAAAACAATAACTATTACTCCGGTGATAACAGCAGGGTCACAAACAGCAGCAAGTACTTCGGCAACAACAGTAAATAGTAGCAAGTAATGAATAGGCAGCAGTAATGCAGGTCTATTTTGTGGTAGTAGCGCAGTTATAGGTAGCAGGAAGAACTTAGTTGTAAGCATTAGCAACAGGTTATTAGTACCAGTAGTAAACAGTAGGTAACACTCCGGTAAACAGCGCACAGCAGCAATGGATAAAGCTGGTAATACTCCAGTGAACAGCTATGTATGCAGCACACAGTAACAATGAATAATGCTGGTAATACTCCAGTGAACAGCAAGTGAAACTCTGGTAAATAGCATAACAAATAATGTTAGCAGCTCCGGACAAATCAGTAACAGCTCGAGGCGTGGGTCACACTCTCTTTAAAGTGTATTTTGACCTACCCTGGGTACAGGTAAATGGTCTGATCTCCCTCATGATACAGTGAGCATATACAGCAGCTTCAGTACCGGAAGTCTACGTACAATAATAGTAATTTGTACCTCAGCTAAACCATACAAACAAGCGAGTGAGATAGAGAGAGTTTAAACACATAGAGGAAGAGATGAAACTGGTTTTTTAATTATTTTTTAGAAGGTGGTAACAAAGATATTTATAGAGCGAGTTTTTAGAATGACTCTCTCTCTAATCAAGCGTTTCTCCCTAGAGATCAAGTCTTTATTATTATGTAGAGAAGAATGTGAAGACCAAAGACCAAGCCAAGCCAAAACCCAAGATAACTTTTTTGTTAAAAAAATTAGGATGCCTAGCCCAAACCCAAAGGCCTCTAGAGCCAATTGCCCAATCCCAATCCCAAGCCCAATCCCAAGCCGGCCCGGCCCACCGGGCGCCCGAGAGAGGTTCAAGTTGTATAGGGTATAAAATCCCATCACACATTCACACACCTATACACTCTCTCTATGTCACATGTTATACACATGTCAGATGGGTTCTACCTTAAATGTATAGTTCATCTATTGTTTATAAACAATGTGGGACTAAACTTTAGGTTATAGTTTTGGAATCACATAAAATAGATGGCCAAGAGGTCATGGGTTCAAGGCTGAAAATGAAGTACAAGTTTTGAAAAATTCCAACAATCCCCCACTTTTAAAGCACTTCTCAAAACAGAGAAATGAATGAGAAAAGAAACCAGAGTACGGTTTTGATATATATATAAATGTACTTAAGTATAGTTATTCTTAGACTTGAACCTTTACGTAGTAGACAATCCTCAACGTATAAGAATAATAAGTGATCAGAATCTTGAACTCATTATTCTTTGTAATACAGTAAAGAAAACTACATACAGCCCTACCAGGTGCAAGTTCTAAATGCCAGCACATTTCAGCCATGTGCTTAATCCCAGTATAGGTGAAGGCTTTAGAGAATTTAGCCTAGTTCTCATAGAAAGCGGCCGTACTTTCACAATCACCTTAGTGAGTCTATAAAAAATGTTCTTGTAGCTAGACGCTAGACACCCTACTCAAAGAATGAGATATAAAACTCATTAAGAGTTTAAGAAACTCAGCCTCAAAGTCACTGCAAGATATCATGCATATATACAGTATGTACATCGAGATTAACTCTGGAATGACAAGCTCTTAGTTGCATGATTCTATATCATAATGATTTGTGTTTCCCATTAAACCTATTTCGTGGGATTTTCAGTCATTTAGGTTGGGTTCCCACCACTTGTGATACTTTAATAGGTTTTAGTCCCATCCCTAAGGATGTGCTCCAAACTTTGTCACGAGATAGTCTATTCGTGAAAGGATCTACAAAGTTATTTTCGATCTTTCAAAATCTACTGTCACAGTACTAGATATGAGATAACCTCTCATCGTACTATGCTTGCGATGTATCTTTAACTTCTTACCATTATAGTAATTGTTCCGTACTCTAGCCATCGTGGCAGTACTATCCGAGTGGATTAAAATCGGCGGTATAGGCCTACTCCATAAATGAATATAAGACAAGAGGTCTTTCAACCAACTTGCCTCCGTACTAGCTGCAGCTAGTGCTACTAACTCAGACTCCATAGTCGACTGAACTAGAATCGTTTGTTTCTTGAATCTCCAAAAACCCAACCCGCCAGCTATACTAAACACGTATCCGTTGGTGGCTTTGGAATCATCCGAAAATAAGTTTCAATCTGCATCGCTAAATCCATCAAGGACGGTGGGAAACTTCAGATAGTGTAAACCCAAGTTCATAGTCCTATTCAAGTACCGCATAACTCGATCAATAGCACCCCAGTGTGTCAAATCTAGTTTACTTGGGAATATACATAGAACCCTTACAGTATAAGCTATATCGGGTCTAGTACAGTCCGTAGCATAACGAAGGCTACCAATAATACTTGCGTATTCTTTCTATCTAACTGCCTCCCCCAAGTTCTTTGAAAGTTTAACTTGTGGATCACAAAGGACTACAAACAGGTCTACGATCAAAATATTTGTACTTCTTCAAGATCTTCTCAATGCAATGAGATTGATCAAGAGTAATACCAATGTCTGTACGTGTGATCTTCATGCCTAAAATTATACTAGCCTCACCTAATCCTTCATATCAAAATTATTATTAAGCATGTATTTGACTTCTAAAATAATATCAAGTGTATAACCAAAAATAAGATCATCAACGTATAGACATATCACAATACAACTTTCACCAGATACTTTTTAATATAGGCATTTATCAACAACGTTAATCTTAAAACAATTTAAAAGAAGTAATTGCTCAATCCTGTCGTGCTATTATTTTGGAGCTTGCTTTAGACCGTATAAGGTCCTGTTCAGCTTGTAGACTTTGTGTTCCTCACTAGGTATCACAAAGCCTTCAGGCTGATCCATATATAATTATTCTTCAAGTTCTCCATTTAAAAATGTAATTTTTACATCCATTTGGTAAATAATCAAATCTTGCCCGGCAGTAACAACCAATAATACTCTAATGGTTATCATACGAGTAACTGAGAATATGTGTCGAAGAAATAAATATTTTCCTTTTGCACATATCCCTTTGCTACAAGTCTTATCTTATATTTATCTATAGTATCATCTAGTTTAAGTTTTTTCTTTAATATCCACTTATATCCAATAGAATGACTACTAGGAGGTAGGTTAACTAAATCTCAAGTTTCATTTGTAGTAAGAGAGTTCACTTTATCATCAATGGCCTCTTGCCATAAATCAGTTTTACTTGAGGTTAACGCTTCCTTGATAGTATTAGGGTCAAATTCTAAGGTATGTACAACATAATTATTACCAAAATCATTAGCAATCTTTAAAGGTTTACCACTACGAAGTTCTGGGTCTGTATCATGAGAATCAACAGCTCTAAAAACTTTTACTTGAGGTATATTAGGGGTTAAAGATGTAGAAGGTTGAGAGCCCCCACTACTACCCCTACTGTCCCTCAGTAAGTAGGGAAACTTATCCTCAAAGAAACTAGCATCAAGTAATTTAGTGATAACATTATCTTTTATATCAAGAAACCTATAATCTTTACTGTTAATAGCAAAAAACCAATGAAAACACATTCTAAAACTCTACTAGCTAGTTTTATTCATTTATGATCAGGTTTATGAATATAGGCTAAACTGCCCCAAACCTTAAAATAGCTAACATTAGGTTCTCTTTTTTATCAAATTTCATAAGGTAACAATTCAGATGTGATATGAAGAATACGGTTTAAAACATGGCAAACAGATAATAATGCTTCACCCCATAAAATTTTAGGTGATCCAGAACTAAGTAATATAGCAACTATTGACTCAGTTTAAGTTCTATTTATGTGTTCAGCTTTACCGTTAGATTTTGGAGAATAAGGAGCAGTAGTTTCATGTATAATCCCTAACGATTCATACAAGTTTTGAAATTTATGTGAATCATTCTCTGTACTTCTATCACTACAAAATATTTTAATGTTTCTATCATTTAACCTCTGTTACATATGTCCTAAACATATCTTTAGCTTCACTTTTGTGACGCATTAGGTAAACATGAGTATAGTTTGAATGATCATCTATAAAAGTTATAAAAGATATTTTACCATTTTGAGTGAGTGTTCCGTCCATTTCACAAATGTCAGAGTGTACTAAGTCCAGAAGTTGTGATTCCCTTATAACACTTTATATGTAAGGTTTTAGTAATCTTAGCTTGACTACAAGATTGACATTTATTAAAATCATTTAAATCAACTTTAGGGATCACGAAAAGTTTACTCATGACATAATCTAGAGTGCCAAATATTGAAAGAAGACAATAAGTAGAAACAGATTTATTCATTTTAATACTCATCTTGAACATTCCATTACAAGTAAAATCCTTTCCCACAAAAACCCTACCCTTAGACAAAATGTACTGATCTGACCCAATAGTCTGCTGAAATCCTGCCTTGTTGAGAAGATAACAAGAAAAAAGATTTTTCCTCCTTTCAGAAGTGTGTATCACATCCTTCAGAGTCATTGTCCTTCCAGAGGTAAATACCAGTTCAACATCTCTAGTACCTAGCACTTTAGTACAATGGGAATCTCCAAGTAGCACCTTCTGGTCTTCAGTCTCCTTGTAGGTCTTGAACCAATTGCGTTCATAACATACATGCCTAAAAGCACTTAAATCAACCCACTACCCGTAGGTTTCACCGACCATGTTGATCTTTGCGATCATAACTACTAAGGGATCTTTAGTAACGTTAGCCTGAGCAGCAGATCTGCGGTTATGGCAGTTTCTAGATATGTGTTCAGCCTTTTTATAGTTAAAGCACATAATAGAACCTGTACCGCTAAATGGTGGGGCTTGTTGGTTCGTTCCCTTATTAGGATTCTGGTATCCATATTTATGATGGCTATTCGGATTACCACCGTTAGGATGGCTATTCTGACTACCACCATTCTTAGTCTTGAAAGGTTTCTCTTTAGGTTTTAGATGGGCCTTCCATTTGGCTTGAACCAAAAGGATTTCCTCTTTTAGGTCTTATTTTCTAGAGCTTCAACCTCGAACGAGTAATCAAGTTCTCCATGGTAAGTTCCTTTGACTTATATCGTAGATCATCTCTCTGAATGCAATCACCATTCACCCATATCACATTATCATTCCACATTCGACCTGCTGACTTCATATCGAAAAAAGAGGTCGAGACGAACTCGCAAAAAAATATGCCCTTCCACTTGCAGAATAGTTATTCACACCATAAAACTGCAAGACATCTTCAGAAGATATACTCCTCTCAACTTCATCCTCCACCCACAACTTATTCAAAAATTCACAGACATTAATTACCTCCCACATATTCCTGCTCAACTAAACAGGACATGCTCCAATGATGTTCATAATCCTTTTCACAAGATTGTTAAGGGACAAACTCAACCCATACTCCAATTGAGATAGGCAATACAAAAAACTTTCTTCCAAGTCACCCTGGATATTTCCATCATAATACTCCAAGGAGATAGATTCGTCTAAACCTCTATCTACTTTCTTCTTCTCCAAATCAGCCAATAAAAAGAAATGTTCCTCTCTAGATCCTACAATACAACTTCTAAACTACCTACCGGCATGTTCAACAAAATTACCCCATCTTCCCCCTACAGAAGCTTTGACTTTACAAAACTCTCTAAACATATAAGATACTATATTTTCTAGGAAAATCTGGAAATTGAATAACTCCTACTTTATCCTCCCTATCAGATACTATATTCTCAAACTCCACCGATCGACCAGAGGTCGATGCCTCACTAACAAGTGAAGCCTTCAAATCAGCTGCAACAGAACATATGAGGTTTGATCCTACACAAAACTCCTCACGCTTGACCTACATACAGGTCCAGGTATTTCATCATTATCTTTTTCATAAACAACACTCACATACATATATCTTTCATATCTCATTTTATGAATATATCAAGCAGATTTTTATAGATTGCTTTAAATAGCAATTTTTAGATTTTCATACCACAAAAAGGATTTTCAAGATAAACACATTCACAGTATCACAAATCATTTACTAACCTTCTATGTTGGAATGTAAATCTGACGCAGTGCCAAATCCTTCCCTCACAACACTGTTATATAACCACCTTCGTGACTCAATCTCTGCAACTCTCTCTCACTTTGATTGTTGATCATTCTCGATTAATATCTCATAAAATTATCAGCTATTTTTTTTTCCTCTCTCACTACTCTTCAAGATTTCAGAAGTTGATAAACATTTTGAATGAAGAAGATAATGCATTGTTTATATTCTCTCTCTCTAACTTCTAGCAATTATGGGGCCTCGCACGAGCCACCCTCAGTTTTGGAACCGAGGTATCCCATCCACAATCAATGTCAGACGTCTTATAACTTTTCGGTGAAAACACCTTCCCATCATTTCCCCTTGTCATATACTTTAATATATTTTCATCTTTATTTCCCAAATCTCTCTCTGACCTCCCCATACTCATGATGAATCAACACTTACACGCAATCAAACTTTCTCTGCTATTACACCAAAGACAAAATCAAAAGTTGCCTGTTTTTTCTATTTTTTGCTTCATTTACTTATAGAAGTGCTGACATCATTTCTAAAGCTCTCAACATTTCAAAAATATAAAAATTTATTTTTCACAACAGTCACAAATAACATTTGCAACAATAGAGGACAGATTCAAACTTCATTCTCATACATTTCTTTGACAGTTATTCAAACTTATACAATTTACTCCCATACATATAATTATACCTGAAACATCCCTGATATCCTGGGAGCCACACCTGATCAGTTTGCCTCTAACAATCCTCGTATCTTCTAACTCGATCTCTTCTTCAGCAATTAGTCTCACAGCCTCTTTTCGAGTTGAAGGCTCCACAATCACTTCCCATAATATCTCCTCGTAGAAGTGACATTCGTACTCAAGTTCCCTACCCATCCAATCAAAACCTTCAAACTGACACCAGGTTACTGGCAGGTCAGCATCATTGTCTAACAAGCCAAAAATCTATACCTGTACTTCAGCTATCTTTATCGCCAATCGTCCATCAGCGGCATAGCAAATTCTCTCAGATCGAGTCCACACCATTTTTATTTTCTTTAATCTGTTTAAAAAATAATTTCCCTCTATTTATGCAATTTTCTAAACTACTCTAAATCCCCCATAATTCGTAATTATATTATGCTTTTCACAATAGAAAATCCTAGTATCCGAAGAAAATTTATTTAAACTTATCTCTCCACATAGGCCTTAGTGAATTCGGCCTATTCCATATCGAGCTTATTCTTTCCAAATCTAATATTTCTGAATGGCCTTCCTGAGCTCGAATCTCTAATTCTTATATATCCTAAAACTTCTACAGTTATCTCTCTCCCCTAATAATTCTAAGTCATTCTATTCGAAAATAAATTGTTACACATCTTTTAGGTTACAAACATATTTTCACAGCTCGATTAATATAATATATTTTGTAGTTCCAATCTTATACATCACATTTCATCCTCTATTCGTAAATCTTCAAATTATTCATAGCTCGATTTCCAGATTTATTCTATATATCAACACAGAGTTTGAATAACAAATTTTATTAAGCTCAAATATAAATTACAGGTGCTTTACAGATATCAAATCTTTTAGGTACTTTATAGATATTAAGTTTTTTAGGTGCTCCAAAATCAGGTACTTTACAGATAACAAGTTTTTTAGGTACTCTGAAATAACAAATCTTTTGGTTCATCTGACTTCAGTGATGTTTCACTCAATAAATCTTCTGAAGTAAAACATGCATTAGAAATCACTGAATATCCTCCTTCTCATGAGTTTGGTCAAAGTCTAGACATGGAGTCGAGCTTAAAATGGAAACTATGGAAGAGAGAAAGTTTGTGCTTGAACCAACTCTTCAAACAGAAGGCCTTCTTAGAGCCAAGAAACGATGATGGTGCAGAAGAAGACTTCCATTCTCCGTCTCCCTTCTCCACTACCACCGTCGCCTTCTCTATAACCACCACCACCGAAGAGTTGGTGGAGATGAAAAAGACTCGACCTTAGAATCCAATCCTCCACAAGACATCGGCGTAACTGCCCAGCATTTACGCCAACCCCCACATCTGTCTCCTCAACCTTATCTTTTGTAAGGATGTAGAGATACCCCCAACGTTGCTCGCCTGTCAAGACAACGTAATAAAATCTCCACATATGGTAAAAATCTTTTTCAGCTTCAGCTGCTTCTTATTTCGACATACCCTGATGCGTCGGTAGAACGGGAACGGGGGTAGGCATCTCAAAGGATTGATCACTGAAATATCTTAACTTCAAGTTTTGTATCTCAACAGAAACACTATCTAAGTAAACCATTCTCCGGGTCTTCACCAATGTCAATTTAGACTTCTGAAGAATTTTGTAATAAACAACATACTTTGCCATAATCCTCGGTACAGGTGCTATTTATATAACCCTAATATTTAATGTGCATCTACATTTACCAAGCGTGATCATTCAAAATAAACGAAACTCTCAAAACTCCAAGCATCGCGTACATCAATATTCCCATCATTATTCAATGCACAAACAACCCCCCATAAAAATATACACATTTTCCATACAGTCAAATCCACATTAATGTTCCTTCCTTTTTAACTTAAAAAACCCATATACCCATTGATTCTTTTGCAACCAAAACCACTGTGTCTTTAATTGTGAGGGGGAAATTATAGGGACCTATCCCTTGGTCTAACCCAATTCGAACTATTTCCAGTTTGAACTACCTCCATATAAGACTCATGCATTCTATATGTGACATAAACAGTCAGCATTGACACCTACGCCACCAATTGATGAAGAACATGGGTCGAGCATACCAGAAAAACATGAACAATCAAAGAAATTTATCTCTCACAAATTCAACAGTTATTCAGTCAAACACCACTTACCATATTGTTCGGAGAAAGTGCTTCAGCACGATAAAACCAGAAAAAGTTTCAGAAGAGATAAGACAAGAAAAATATACGATAAATCACCAAGAAAACTATATTTTCTAGATTCTCAAACACCCAAACTTCTTATTTACAAGATCAAGAATTTTTAGTTCGAGAGATCACTTATAATAAGATATTAGCCTCAAACAATAAAAGTTACTATTACTAAAACCCTCAACTCGAAGTCATAGTTTTTACCTATTCAAAGATTTTCTACGCTAAATTACATATGCCATTTCTTATTTTACATTAGTTTTTGTCACAGGAACATTGGTGTAAGAGCTAATTCCAAGCCATCTCGAGCTTACAGAATTAAACCATTACAGGATTACTCACCAAAGGTTTTCAAGCTCGAATCCCTCAAGTTCTTAAATCATAAAGTTAAAATTAGGTTTATGTAATTCTAGATCGATTCAACTTGAGGTTAATTCTCGTTGAATCACTCGTTGACTTATATGTTCTCTCAAAATATCTTAAGCCCTATTTTTTTTTTTTTTGGAAAAGGTGAAGTTCAAAATAAAAAAAATGTTTTAAATAAAAAATCCCATGCTCTGTTCGAACAGAGCAAAAGTCTATTCAAACAAACAAGCTTCTGTCTGTTATGTTCGAACAAAACAAAAGTCGATTCGAACAAGACCAAATTTATTTGAACACAAAAGTCTGCTCGAACAGAGATGGTTCTGCCAGGTCTATTTGAACAGAACAAAACGTCAGTTCGAATAAAAACCTATTTTCCCAATAAACAATTCTTTTCAAACTTCTGTAAAATACTAACAGGATAATGTATTTGAGCGAAGAGGTACAAAACCAACGTACCTGTTCAGTGTCAGTCCAGTTGTAGTCGTTCCACGTGCACTCTCTGACGATGAATAACCACGAGATAGTGTTGACACTTATTCCAAGCACGAAATGAAATCAATACCAAATAAAATGCTTCATTTAGAACATTTCCAAAGTTATATAGTTTGAGCCTCCCAATTAAGCAATGTAAGTTTTGATAAAAGATAAACTCCTATACCTGCATTTGTATTTTCATGGATCCAAAGAGTAGTGAAGCAACTGAAGGACGGACAATCCTCTCGGCAATTGGAGCAGCCAAAGATTTGGGAATAAAATACTTTTTGTGTCATGTAGACAAGAATAACGGTATATAAATGCTACTAAATAAAGTAGTTAGTGTTGCTTGGGAAAGTGGTGGTTTTGGACATGTTCCTTGACACTTGTAAGGATGATCTAAACGTTACCTTTTGTCACATCCCTAGAAACTATAATAGTGTTGCTCACCACCTTACTGGTAAGAGTAGAAACAAAGTTGTTTGTAATTATTATGACCTCGTGCCGTGCTTGATACACCAACGGTTAATCAGTCGTGTAATATTTTGAAGTCCTAATCTAAGTATGGTTTGCCTTTAATAAAAATATATAGTTTGAGCGTAAAGCCTCAGCTAAAGTATCATATAACCCAATTAGTTTTGTGGTTAAGACTGTTTGGTATATGAGGAATAGCTCCACATATCAACTATTTCGTTTTACTCAATACACACTCAATACACACGAACCGTTAGTGTAGGTACATATCCCTCAGCTGTGCCAAACTCGAACTACCTCAATACCAGCACACGCATTATACACATGATATACATAATCAGCAATGACACCTGGACCATGAACTGATGAAGAACGTGGATCGAGCACTATAGATAAAATAGAACAAGTCAAAGACACATGTCTCACACGAACTAGCAGTTACACATCTAACTATCACCTGCCCCTATTTTCAGGAGAACGTGACTCTACAAGATAACGAATTGAGAGTGGGGTCTATAAAAAGGATGAGTTCTAGAGGAGAAAGAACGAAGAATTTTACACTTCAAGATTAAGTTTTTCTAGCTCAAGAAATTACAAAATTTGTAATTAAACATCAGCCTCAAGCAATTAAAATTACAGTTACTAAATCATCAAGCCGAAGTTGTAGTTTTTACCTATTCAAAGGTTTCCACGGTAATCGTCTGTGTCATTTTTATATTGTGATATAACTAATTCTTGTCACAAATACATTTGGTGTAAAAACTATTTCGAGCTATTTCAAGCTACTGCGAAATTAGGCCATTATGGTTAGATTCAGCTATGAGATCATAGCTTCGATTCTAAGGGTCTACGCAATATTCCCTTATATTTTATGTTTCCAAGATACCAAGCGGAGCCTTAAAAGTGAAAACTCCACCTTTCAAAAAGTGCATTAGTTTCGTGAAATTTGATGAAATAACATAATTTGTCCGAAATTTCGCAATAAAAAGACTAAGCTGCTAGAACCAGTGATTTCACGATAAGGACGACAATGACAGATATACCCCTTCATAAGAAGAATAGTGTCTCTCTCATAATATCATCTCCAACAGTGAAACATTTCTCTCTCGAAACCCTAATTTTCTCAGATCAACCATGGCTTCCCCTAAAGAACGCGAGAATTTCGTCTACATCGCCAAGCTCGCAGAGCAAGCCGAGCGTTACGATGGTATGATCATCCACAAATCAATCTCAATTTTACAGTTTTCCTCAATTTTTTTGAATTTTTTCTGATTTTTATTTTGGGGTCAGAAATGGTGGAATCGATGAAACAAGTTGCGAAACTTGATGTGGAATTGACGGTAGAAGAAAGAAATTTGCTCTCTGTAGGGTACAAAAACGTGATTGGAGCTCGAAGAGCATCATGGAGGATCTTGTCATCGATTGAGCAGAAGGAAGAATCAAAGGGTAACGAGGTGAATGGGAAGCGGATCCGAGAGTATCGAAACAAGGTCGAAACAGAACTTACGGGTATCTGTAATGATATCATGACTGTGATTGATAAGCATCTCATTCCTTCATCATCTGCAGGGGAATCCAATGTGTTTTATTATAAAATGTGGGTTTTTTTTGTTGTTGTTGATTGATGTGTTTGGATTTAATGGGATTTTTGGGTTGTTTATGATTTATGGGGTGTTTTGGTTTGCAGGAAAGGCGATTATTATCGTTATTTGGGGGAGTTTAAAACTGGTAGTGAGAGGAAAGAAGTTGCTGAAGACTCGCTTAAAGCGTATGAGGTAAATGTGGGAAATTTCGTGCTTGATCTATGTTGGCTTCTTACTATAGATCACTTGTAGGAATGCGTCGTACCTTAGAATTGATATGTAATTGCTCCAAGTTTTATCAATCAAAGACATTTGGTGGTTGAAACTGTTTAACAATCTAACATTAATAAACTCTCTAACATGAGTTTTGTGCAGTTTAACTTTAACATTAATCCTATAATAATGTGTCATGTTTTGGTAGAGTATATTTTATGGATTGAAGAGTAGCTCTAGAGAAAAGACAATAGATCTATAATGAACTTCCCCGGAAGAGATGCAAAACAGCTGGATCTCTTAGTATGTATTTAAAGACATGGTACTTGTTAAACGCAAGCATTATATAAGCAACCCATATGGATACACCTAAAACGCAAGATCGGCTTCAAGCTATTATACTATTACGAGTAGTGCTTTATATTTGACAATAATCAGAAGAAATTTTTATTTTTTGAGTAACTAGTTTGTTCTGAACAACTATAAAATATGTGGTATTCTGCCTAATCGATTGACCTTAGGAAGTACATTTGCTTGCTGTTAATATTAAAAATTGACGTTTGTCCTGTTTTCGTTGCCAAAAGGTAGCAAGGACCCTCCTTTCTCTCTTGTCATCACCAATGTTAACCAAACCCTTTTTTGGCCTTGAGGTAATTGGCCCCCATGACATGCTTTTTAGCTCAGGGTTGAGGCAAGCGGCATTTTCGTATAAAGTTCTTAAACATAAAAATTCTTACTGCATGAAATATAAAAACTATTACGTACGTAAGCGTGAAATTGTAGAAGTAGTTACGCGACCTTAGATGGAAGGGTTGATCTCTACGCCTGATGTCAATTACAAACCCATAATTCAACAGATTATGAACATTACCATTTATTAATGTAGATAGTTGTGCATGCATTTTCGCTTTGTTTCTTTTAATAGGAAATTCGCTTCCAAGTTTGGCTAGAGAGGCTAATTAATTTAAGATCGTGTATGTGCATGCATTTTCGGTTATGGACTACCTTTGCTTCTGTATTTCTGAATCAGTTGGCATCCTCTGCTGCGGAATCTGATTTATCTCCTACTCATCCAATCCGATTGGGTTTGGCATTGAACTTCTCAGTCTTTTATTATGAAATTCTGAACTCACCTGAAAGGTATGGGTCTCAATTACGTGATGCCTTGTCTTTCGAATCCAAGTATTCCAGAACCTAATCTCATGGTACTTGAAATACAGGGCTTGCCACCTTGCCAAGCAAGCTTTTGATGAAGCTATATCCGAGCTCGATACCTTAAGTGAAGAGTCATATAAAGATAGCACATTGATTATGCAACTTTTGAGGGACAACCTAACGTTGTGGACTTCGGACATCCCAGAGGAGGGAGGTAACTTATTTAGCGCTGATATTGCCCATTCCTTTGTGAAACTTTTAGCAATCCAATTTTATCTTTCGTCGTTATGCCATCTGTAAACCACGTTTTTTGCTGTTATATTTACCAATTACTTCCTTTCAAAATATAGGAATATCCAGTTCCTCGTCAAAATGAACAGTTTCTCTTCTATCTCCACCTATTTTATGTTAAAGTTTTGTTCTGTCCATTGATATAAATGATTTAGTCATATTGATATGTATAATTTAGATCAACCAGTGGTATGGCTAACCATATGTTAGTTTTGGTGATACCAAAAATTTGGCCAAATGAATGGTTAAGTCCTTCACTTTATCGAAAACCAACGGCAAACGAGATTGTGGAAAGAAGGGATAGAATGCCATTTTCTGGCAGTGCTACTGTCCTTAGCAACATACCTAAGCCTTAGTAGCGTGCCTTTAAGGTTGGGCATTGCGCACTGAAAAACTTGGGTCTTCTTACGATTTCTACCATATAACGATACTTTCGGAGAGGGAGTTTTGGGTTTCAAATTGTAAATTACGTTATTCCTTATCATTGGAAGTGCTCTTAGATGTGCTGTGATTAGGATTACAGGTTAAGGTTTTGAATCTTTTGACATTGGATCCTTTTTGTTGCTTAAGCTAAGTCTATTGCTTTGGGTATCACAGAAAATTGGCGGGGTGAAGGTCACTTGGCCTTTAAGGGTTGGCAGAAAATAGATACATCAAGGATATGTCAATATGCTATTGAAAATTTTCATACAATTCCAACAATAATTCACCCACTAACTTAAAATAATATTCTTAAGGCTTGCACATTGTGGCTATGGATTATGTAATTGATTATAATGTTGGTGACATCATGGCTCCTACTTCATGGATTGTTTTTTTAGCTATTAGTTCTTAACATGCTTGTGATACCACTGACCTCTGACAAAAATATTGTTGCTTATCCGTACCAACTGTCAAGGATGAGCAACATCTTTAAAGTTAGATACTTGTTGTATCTATTTCCCGAAATTTGTTTACGTTTGGTAGTGGACTATCTTCCTAGCTCCTAGCTAATATGTAAACTGTACTCAACTTTGTCGTATTGATATGACACTTTGCCTACATTCTACAGATGCATAATAATGTAAGACAGATGGTATTTGTTGGGCAGGTCACACTTCATCTATTTTGTTAACAAGCAATATAACATTTTGTATATCCTAAATGGTACTTCCTGAAATACAAAATCTCTAGTTTCTTAAGCTTAATGTTCAGCCAGAGTGTATATGAAAGTCTCTGATCTGTCGTTATCTTCCGATATTAAGTTGTATACAAAGCAAATATGTAAGATCTTATACAAGTTAATAATTTCTCCTCTTTTGCAGTCAATTTGGTCCTAAACAAGAATCATTGGTTTCACAAATACTTATAATACCCTGTTACTCTTGTTTGTTTCTTTTGTCCACTCTTATCGTTATGAATTTGTTTCTTTATTGCAGACGAAGGTCGGATGGAAAGCTCTGGTAAAGCTGAAGATGCAGAGGTAAGTCATGTTGCAGTTGGTAATTCTAATTTAAATTATCAAATTTCTCTCACGATTAGTTAATATTTCACGGGTTGTGCAGTGAAGTTCAAAGAACAAAGTCTAGAGAAAGCCGGGTTGACAAGCCTTCAAAGACTCTTCTTTTACTACTCAACTGTGATCGATATGGATTCCTTTTCTTTCTGTTCACCTTAAATTATTTGCTTGTATTCTTCTTAGGGCTGTTGTCTTAATTAATTCACTTTATTTATACTTTTGTTTGTTGCCTATGTGATGATTAATGTCTTTCTTACTCTAATTAATGTCACTTTATTTATGCATTTTATGATCCTGCTAGATTTAGTACCTTTTTGCTAGTTGTTTGATTTCCCTCAAGACAATAAGGTTTCTGTGAAAAGGATACACAAAGCACGGCTTTGCTCCAAATAAGCTTGTCTCCTACCTCAAATCTTGTCCAATATTTAATCTCAGGTTTTAAACTCATTGTATAGATAAGGGCAAAATGTGCTTATTCGTTTTAATCTTTCTAATGCTTCTAATTGAACTTATTGAGAACATTTTGGTTAGTCTTATCTTGGCAATAAATCTGATTTGTATTAGTGATCTTAGAACATGACCTCTTTACAGAGGTAGAGGTTAAGTTCTTTTATTATTCGAGGAATGCATAGGACCTATATACTACTAAAAGATTGCAAGGACACTTGCCAAAAACATATGTAATCAGGATTTTTACATAGCAAGAACCTCAAGATCCGGAGGTATATTTTAGCCAAAACATCCTTCGATAATCTAGTGTGTGCAATGCTTACACTTGCTTTTGAGATCAATTCCCAACCCATTTGGACTTTCAACAACATTCCTGTCGGAGATTTAAGGTGTCCTGAATAAATGTCCTTCAGTTGCAGTACCGGGTATTCTGGCAACCTCAGACGAGTCTGGATTTGCAAAACCTTCAACCCTCCCTAACAGAGGGTTGTCTGGTTGTGACAACCCTCTCTCTCATTGGCTATAGATTTGACAGAAGTTAGTAAAGAGGTTTTCTTCTTATTTACTTTTTTTGTTAGTGTAAGGGCCTAATTTTGTATTAGCATGAAATAACTCGAAATAGATCTTACACCAAATGCACCTGTGACAAGAATTAGTATAACTTAATATAGAAACAACACAGGTGATTAGCGTGGAAGCCTTTGAATTGGTAAAAACCACGACCTCGGCTTGATGATTTAGTAACTGTAACTTTATTACTTGAGGCTGATAGATTTGATAAGAAGTTATGATCTCTTGAGCATGAAAAACTGGTCTTTTCTCCTCTGGAACTCATCTTTTTATAAATCTCACTCTCAATTCATTATCATGCATAAACACGTTCTCTTGAAAATTGGGGCAAGTGGCAGTTGAACTTGTAACTGCTAGTTCGTGGGAGAGAAGTAGTGTCTTTGACTTATTTGATTTTATCTGTAGTGCTCGAGCCAAGTTCTTTATTAGTTCGTGGTCTATGTGTTATTCTGATGGTGTATGTCACGTGTATATTGCGTGAGTATAGTATTAAATTAGTTCGAATTTATCATAGCTCGAGGGACAGGTCCCTACAATCGCCCCCTCATAATTGAAGGCACAGGTGGCTTTAGTTAAGAAGTGCCCATCGATTTGTAAGTTAGAATTTGGAATGTTTGGTTATAAGCGAATGATGTATGCTGTTGATGTGGATGGATCTTGGAATTGTGAAGTATTTGTTGGATATTGGGTTGTGGTATTGAATGTGTAATAACCTAATTCTGAGAATCAGATTTAGCCTTTATGCCATATGTGTTTAGAACGCCTACAAACAGTAAGTAATAGATAACACGATGATTTAGCGTGAAAAATCTTTGAATAGGTTAAAAACCACGACCTCTCTTGAGGATTTTAGAAATAGAGAGAAAAATCTTATTGAGAGTACTAGCTTATTACAATGAGTATTCTTAGTATTTGAGTATGGAGTGTTAGAGTGAGAATTCCTCCGTCCTTCATATCGAATTTTCTTGTCATATTTATAGGTCTTATAATATGATCGTTTGACGACCATTAAGATTTTTAATGATGGACCTTACAAAATATATATTTGATATTCTTTGACTAGATTGTATAACGGGTTGATTTTGCTTGTCTCATAACAGCTTTATTGATGATGCTATGTCTGTTGACTCGAACTGCTGATGTAGAGGTCGAATAGTGACCCGAACTTAGGGATACTAAATATGTCTTTAGTAGTGCTTCATGTATCTTGATGAGTTCGAGGATGAAGTATGAGTCGAGATGCAAAATAAGCTTATTACAAGACGACTCTCAACCAAGAGCGCGAGCAGTATCATGAGCGAGTGGTGTTGGTTGAGAAACTTTTGTTGTTCCTTATGTTAGTGTCTTGATTCTGATCGTACTACAAATGTGCCACGTGCTCTGCTGATAAGGCTAAAAGTTCATATTTAGTTCAAAGATGAAGCATGAGCCCGAGATGCGGAATAAGCAACTGCAACCGCTCCCTCTCAGCCAACAGTATAAAAAACCTTGTGGGCGAGTGGTGTGTTGGTTGAGAAGTGTCATTAATGCTGCAGTTAATATCTGAGAATCATTTCCAATGTAAATTTATGAATATCTGTTGGTATCTTTTGGGTTTCCTAGAACCAATGGTTCTAGTCAATGTTGTTTGGATGGGAAATCCTTCTGACGTTGGGAATTTGAAGAGTCAGTTTAAATGTTGACCACAGTATAAAAGGCATTTGGAGGTGAGTGTGATGAACCAAGTCTTCATCTCTGAACTATTTTCTTCTCTGTGTTTGTTTATGTACTTGGAATCTTCTATTGCTAAGAGGATGGTGACTACAAGGAATCAGGCTCGAGAGTCTAGGATCCGTAGGAAGATGGAAGAACTGCGTATCAGGTATTTTAGATACCAACCATTGCATATGCCAATGCCAATTCCTGTGTCTCCCACCTATCATCATATGTCATATGAAGAAGTGATAGAGGCGGGGGATGACTATTATCAGATGGTAGATTTCCACTATCTGTTGACATCTGAAACAGAACACCGAAGTGGGCTTCGGTTGCTAGCGGAGGAGGTTGTGATAATTGAAGATGAAGTAGGAGGCATTCGTCCGAGGGAGTCTCGTCGATACCCTGCTAATGAGTGGATATTGTTGAAGAAATAAGACCTTCTGTCTGTCTCTAGCATGCGGGGGAGGTAAGGGTTATGGTTGAAGAGGTGGTAATGTTGGATGTTTTTCTTCCAGGGACCATAGATATTGGCCCTAAAGAAGATCTTTCATCATTCGTCCGAGGGAGTCTCGTCGATACCCTGCTAATGAGTGGGTCTTGTTGAAGAAATAAGACCTTCTGTCTCTCTCTAGCATGCGGAGAGGTAAGGGTTATGGCTGAAGAGGTGGTAATGTTGGATGATTTTCTTCCAGGGACCATAGATATTGGCCCTAAAGAAGATCTTTCATCTATGATTTCTAATTATAATATTTCCTGTTCCTTGTAGTATGGGATCAAAGTTTGAAGTTGCTTTAATTTTGCATCTTCTTCCTTGTTGACTGCTGAAAGGCATTTCGAACTGTAACTCTGTAAAGTAATCTGGGAGGTTTGTTTTAGATCATTTTGTTATCTGTAAAAGAAATTTTTGAGCTAATGAAATGTCTTCGTTATGGTATCTTGATTCTTTGTATCGAACTTTTTTGTGCATTTTTTTATTATTGTAAAGTAGGAGTCTGTAAATAGGTGCTAGTTTATCATAGGTTATGATGAGGAAAATCGAGCTGTAAGAATTGTAATAGGTAAATGGTAATGATAGGTGAGGTTTGAAAAATTAGAGGAGTTCTAAAATGTGGTGATAGGAAGTAGATAATATCTGTAAGATGACTGGTTTGCAAAAATGGTATATGGTTTTTTTGTGATATCTGTCTTCGAACTTGATAAAAGACTATATCGAACTGTAGAAAAAATTGGTAAGGGCAGTAGGTGTCACCGCTGGACTTGCTTAATTTTGTATGTTGCAATTTGCATATTTGCTCGTATAAAATCTGAGGAGATATTTCAAAATATGAAAAGAATGACCTGTCACAATATTTTGGATTTGCTTGTTGATATTCTTCTGTCCCCAAAATTTTCTTAGAAAATATACCCTTCAACAAAATCTATGGGGTGATCTAGATTTGCAAAGATCTTCCTGGTGACTATATAAAGTGGGATTCTTGGCTGCTATGTCTTGTATCTTATGTAGGATTATTTTGTTGTGGAGGAAGTATGAGTAACCATGGTGAGGACGCATTCCCAACGAGCTCATCATGCAGCAGACGGCAGGTTTCAAATCAAGATTGCTAAACTTCGTGAGCGATTTTTTCGTCAACTGCCTTATAATGCTGTATTATCAGAATGGGCATTGAATTTGATTGGCCTGGATGCTGAAGGAAGGCGTGCAGAGTGTAGGGACCTATCCCTCGATCTTACCTAAAGTCAAGTTGTCGCCAGTTCGAATTACCTCCATCTCAGACTCACGCATTTTTAATATAACTTTCCCAGTCAACATTCCATGCCACCCCGCGAACTGTTTAAAAATGTGGGTCAAGCTCAAGCCAAAAAACCTTATCCAGTGAAAGACACCTATCTCTCACGAGCTCATCAGTTACTCAGTCAACCGTCACTAACCACATTGTTCGGAAAACGTGCTCCAGCACGATGAAGAACTACGGAGAAGGCCTATATAAAGGAAAAGTTCCAGAAGAGACAAGGACGAGAAAAATTACACAAGAGATCATCAAGAAACTATTTTATTTTGATTCTCAAGAACAGTCAAACTTCTTAATTACAAGGTTCACACTTTTCTATATCTAAAGAACACTTCTAATAAGATATCTGCCTCAAGCAATTAAGATACTTTTACAAAAATCCTCCACTCGAGGTTGTGTTTTTTTTTTACCTATTCAGTGGTTTTCCACGTAAAAATCACATGTGCCATTTCTTACTTTCTATTAGAATATTGTTGCAGGTTCATTGGTGTGATAACAAATTTTGGGTCATTTCGAGCTTACGGAATTTGGCCATTACATTTGGCGCCATTTGTGGGAAAGATTCCATTTCCACGATATCCTAAGGCATTCTTTCATTACAACTTCGATCATGGTTACTTCCAGACGACCAGCTACAGGGACCCAGCTCGATATTTTAATAGAGTCGGGGAAACTTACAGAGTTACGGGCAAATCTCAACTCTGAAACAGAGAAACGCTTTGAGCTCGAACTTCAGTTAACAAAGATCGAGAGCTTCGCGAGAAGGAGCTCGACACAGAACGACAAGCTCGTTTGTCAGCGCTCAAACAACATGAAGACCAGATGACAACAATGAAGACTACCCTAGAGGCTCTGCAAAATACTCAGCAGGCTCCTCCAGCCAGAGATCACGATCAGTTGCCAGAGACCTCCAGTGTTTCTGCAAGGGAGAGATTAGGACCTCGAGGAGTCATCAGTAAAGTTATTTCTAGGGATCTACAACATGAGCCACAACCCTCCATACATTTTGGGAGCTAAGTTCAATCAGAAATCAGCCGAGGTCACCGAATTTCCGTCCGTCAGGAGGAAGAACAACGACCTCAACACCAAGTTCCAACACGATATCGCCTGAGTGAAGGAACATGCACCCATCATCCACAACCTACTCACCCAGCGATTCAACTAGCACGTCATTACGTCACAAAAGAGCATATGGACCAATGAATTAAGGAGTTGATCGAAGCACAAGTTCTGGGTACTACCGACGACATTACGAAATTACAAGGAAGTCCGATTGCCCAAGAGCTATTCGATATGAAGATACCAAAAGGTTTCCATACTCTAAAAATTCATAAATACAAAGGTACTGACCCGAAGGAGCATATTCAACAGTATCATGATTCATTGGGGTTATACTTGAATCTCAACCACATCCTATGCCGTCTGTTCGCCACAAGTCTACAGGAGGAACCACTCCGATGGTTCTACTCTCTCCCTAAAGACTCCATATATACATTCGATCAGCTGTAGAAACAGTTCATCAAGACATATGCTCACAACCGGGACAAAGAGGAGAATTTATATTTACTTATCAGTCTTAAGAAATCACAAGGAGAGAAGCTCGAGGATTTCTCAAAGAAATTTCTAGAGCTCGCGCGAAAAGTGGATAACCTCGATAAGAAAATAGTCGTTACTGCTTTCACCAATGCGCTCTGGCTCGACTGCAAGGCCAAAAAGCACCTCTTCCTCAACAAACCTGGGATCTTGGAGGAGATGATCACCAAGGTCAACAGTTACATCGACCTGGAGATGATGATTTCTGAGCGACAAAAATCTACTAAGTCCGTCCTCTCCACCAAGGGCCCATCTGGAGATCGAAGCAATGAACGAAAAGAGGAACTGGGAGATCAGAAGTGCACCAAGGGAAACATTAAATACCCTTGGAAAGGTGGTCTGCCAATTTTTTCATAATTTTTCCACTACTTTGAAGGATACACTCTACCGCGTCTCTCAACCATTGAAACTAATCGATAGTCGACCGTATTGTCTACATCATAAGGTAAACCATCATTCTACTGACAATTGTTATGCTTTACAGAGGTTACTCGAATACATTTTTAAAGAGGGACAGATGCTCGAATATATTATCGACCTGAAATCATGCAAAGATGGCAGCTATAAGAAGTAGCTTGAAGTTATCCAGATCAATGATCAAGCTGAGGAGAAACATCTTTACCATATGCACTACAGTAATATGATTAAAATCAATCAGGTCACCAGTTCCAAGAGATCAAAGCGTAGGAGACTATCAGAATGCTACGATCTCACACTGCAAAACAAAGAAGCTAAGCTTCTTCCTGAGTCGAGCAATCGCCGGCTTGGGATTTACTTCGTAGATTGCAATACTATCCATGTCAAATTTCTACATTATGATGCATTAGTATTAATGCTTAAAATGAAGAATTTTGTCATGCACACGATGATGATCGATACTGGAAGAGGTATTGAGATTCTTTTTCAGGGCACTATCGACCAAATGGGCTTGGTCGACCAAGTTATTCAGAGTAACATCGATATCAGTGGGTTCAATGGGTCCAGAGAAGAACGAGTACGCAAGATCTACTTACCAATTACCGCAGGACTAGCCACCATCGACGTCTTTTTCTACGTCATCAATATCAAATCTTGTTATCTCAGGATTATGGGCCGCTGCTGGATTCACAACATGGAAGCAATCGCTTCCACCTATCATTAAGTACTCTGGTTCAAACACGATAATAGTATTTATGAGATCAGAGGTAGTTAGAAGCTCTCTCGAGCTTGTGAAAATACTGTCTCTGCTATCCTAGATAGTTCTAACAGATTTGCTGCATAGCAATTACAGGAAGCTGATCACCTCAACGATCAACCTTCCACGGAGGAGCCCATAGAATATATCAACATTGAGGGACCAAACAGAGGTACTTTCATTGGTACTAAGCAGGTTCAGCACAAAAATGATGCCCTCATTCAGTTCTTGTAACTAAATTGAGACGTTTTTGCGTGGTCTTTCGAAGAAATACTTGGGGTCGATCCGACCAAGGCATGTCACAAATTAGATATCAATATCAATGCCACGGTGGCCAAACATAAGCAGCGACCATTGTCACCTTATTTTCGAGATGAAGTTAACACCGAAATCGAGGAATTGATAAAAGTGGAATTCATTCAAGAACCCAAATATCCAGACTGGATATCCAACATTGTCGCTGTCCCAAAGAAGAATGTAAAAGTCCGAGTTTGCTTAGATTTCACCGATCTGAACAAACATACTCCAAAGGATAGTTTCCCTCTTCCCAGCATTCATCAGATCCTCGATTCTACAGCTGGCCATGATCTCCTATCTATAATGGACGCTGCTTCGGGGTACAATCAAATTCCACTTTTGGAAGAAGATCAAGAAAAGACAACTTTCATCACTAAATGAGGTCTTTATTGCTGCAAAGTCATGCCCTTCAGACTCAAAAACGCAGGTGCCACATATCAGCGGTTGATGACTACTATGTTCAAAGTACAGCTAGGGAAAGTTGTTGAAGTTTTCATCGATGATCTCTTGTACAAAAGCGTACAGTCAGCTAATCAAATCTTAGATCTCAACACTATATTCAACATCCTTTAATCTTACAGAATGCGTCTTAACCCTGAAAATGTCAATTTGGGGTACATTCTGGCCGATTTTTAGGCTACCTCATTAGCAAGAAAGGGATTGAAGCCGATCCAGATCAGATTCGGGCTCTCCTCAACATGCCCTCTCCAAAAACAACAAAAGATGTTCAGAAACTTGCCGGCAGGATTGCCGCTATCAACCGTTTTGTTTCAAAATCTTCAGACCGCTGTCGTTGGCTATTCCTATTACTCCGCAGTTGTACCAAACAAGGAAAATTTTAGCCAAATGCAGAGGTCACATGGATACTAGAATGTGAAGCAGCTTTTTAGAATCTCAAAACCTTTTTGGGGAGGTCTCCCATAATGAGCACCCCAGTAGATGGTAAGGAACTAATTATTTACCTAACAGTCACAGATACTTCTCTCAGCTGGGTTTTCATTAGCCTTGAAGGGAAAATCGAGAAACCAGTCTACTTCATCAGTAAAACCCTTACTCCGCCGGAAATAAGGTACTCTAAAATTGAGAAACTTCTTCTCACTTTTTTTTATACTTCGCAGAAACTCAAGCACTACTTTCAAGCTCATTCAGTCAAAGTCAAGATGAACTACCCACTTTGGGAAGTTCTATCCAAGAAAGAAAAATCAAGGAAAGTGCAACAGTGGTCAGTCAGTTTGGGAGAACATGATATCAAGTTTAAACAACATCATTCTGAAAAAGGTCAGGCCGTTACCAATTTTCTCGCGGATTTTCCAGTGGAGGATCCCAAGTGGGAAGAGCATGACCCGGACCTTACAGAAGAAACTCTCGAAGATCCACCCCCAAAACCATTTGACGAGCGAGCTGAATGGATTATAGCAAAGGGGTGGAGACTTCTCACGGACGGATCAGCAAGACCCGCAGGGTCAGGGATCATAATCATTTTGATTACCCCTTCCAATGAAAAAATTGAGAAATCAATCCTCTTGGATTTTAAAGCCTCTAATAATGTCACCGAATACGAAACTCTCATTTATGGACTCGACCTCGCTCTTGAGCTCGACGTCCCTAAACTCTCAGTTTACACAGATTCACTACTCATCATCCACTATTACTCTGAGCAATACAAGAAGAATAGAAAGATGATCGAATACGCAACCCTCATTGTAGATAGGATGAGCAAGTTCACAAAAGTAACTCTCAATTATCTTCTTCGAGGTGAAAATAGACATGCCGATTCCTTGGCATATCTAAACTGGGGTCTTGGGTACAGAAGTTTGATATCTTCAAATCAAAATCATTTCAACCCCCAACATTGATCGCATTTTTGTATGCACGATCAATACTGGGGGCGATAATAGGGGAGACAATGATTGGCGAAAGCCCTTTTTAGCCTACCTCGGTGTCGATAACAGTTATAACAGACCACTTCTAACAGATCCAATAGAGCTCCAACAGCTGATCAATAACTCAAAGCGCTACACTAATCAAAATGGTGTGCTATACCGTCATTCCGTCACGGGGCCTTATCTCAAGTACCTCTCCAAACTTAAAGCAGATAAAATGCTCTACGAATTATATGAAGGGATTTGTGGCTCATATGGCACAGGTCGATTATTAGCAAACAAGCTATTATACAAGGAGTATTCTGGCCCGGCATGGGCAAACAAGCAGATGAGTACTCACACAGATGTAACAACTGCCAAAGACATGGACATATGATATGCGCTCCTGCGCTCGAACTCCATACAAGCAAGGTGTTCTGGCCATTCAAAAGATGGGCACTTGATCTCGTCGGTGAATTCCCTAACTCTCCAGGTAACCACCGTCACCTACTAGCAGCTACCGATTATTTTATGAAATAGGTAGAAGCAGTTCCACTATGTCGAACCAGAGAAGAAGAGGTCATCTCATTTATCTGGGAACACATCATTACTCAGTTTGGGTGGGTGCCCCCCCCTAATTCGTATCAATAAGGGGCCCCAATTTGTTGGAGAAAAAATAGTAACCTTCCGCAACCAACACAATATCATCCACTCACCATCCAATCCTTACTATCCTCAAGGCAATGGCTAAGCCAAAGTTACCAACAAAACCATCGTGGATGGACTTAAATAATGGCTTCACTCACAGAAAAAAGAGAATTGGGTTCGAGAGCTACCTCATGTCCTATGGGCATATCGTACCACTCCCAAATACTCAACAGGATATACCCCATTCCTCCTTGCCTATAGCACCGAGGCCGTTATTCCTTCTGAATACCATCATCCAGTTCGGGATCACGAGCTGACTGACGAGGAAAATGAGTTCTAATTGGCTTGTAATCATAATATGATCCATGAGACTAGGGAACGTGCCATCACTAACCTAGGTCAATATCATTATATGCTAGCCAGATCATACATCAACCGAGTCAGAAATTTTACCTTCCAAATCGATGATCTCGTCCTCATAGAGATTTCTCAACATCGCAAAGAGCCTCACGCTGGAAAATTAGCCAACAATTGTGTGTGTGTGTGTGTGTGGGGGGGGGGGGTCCATTCATTATCATAGGTCTCTCAGGCTTGAGATCATATTATCACATGACAGAAGAGGGAATCCCCAGTTCAAATCTTTAGAATTCTAGGCGACTGAAACGGTACTATCGTTAAGCACCTTACAACTCCATTTCCATTTCTTAATTTTTAATTTTTACTTGTCTCAATTCCAAGAGTGAAGCTTTTTATCTCTATCCAATGTAAATTTTGAACTTATTAATGAAACTTCCAAGTTTTTCACTACATCTCTCTACATATGTAGATTTAATCACATTCTGTAGATTAAGCATAGATAATACTAGCTTTCAATCGATCTTATACCAGTTAAATCGAGGATAACACTTGATTTGGCCGTGTCTTCTAAATCTCTGCGATTAAAACAAATGTAGAAACTTGTTTCATATCAAAGACTCTAACTGGCATAAGATAAAACAAAGGTAATACTAGCCTTCATCTCTTTTAATATGTCTACAACATTTCTATAGTTTTTTTTTTGCAAAAGATATGAATGTATTAGAGACGAAAAAGAGAGGACAAAAAAAAAAATATAGGGGATGCAGAGCCAACCCCCCCCCCCCATGGGAAAATTACAGATTAAGAGACTCTAAAATATTCAAGCAGGGGGTTCTCCAGACAAGAGATGAAAGAAGGTGTTCCCAAAAAATCTTCCTTCTCATGACATGGCAAAGAGATTCATTTATTTATAGCTTGAGCCGTGGTGAAGTTCCCTTCTTTCCATATAGAAGTAATACGCAACGACGTGAATGAATTTTGCAATTCCGCCCATCTAGTTTGAAACTTCCAAGGAACCGCATTGTTGTTGAACGATCTAACCGAAGCGTAATAGTCGGCTTTATTCCAAATCTTCTTCCACCCCATTTCCGTAGCCCAACTCATTGCCTCCAACATAGCATAACATTCTGTATCAGGTCTGCTTAGTACTCCCAAGCCTTTGGTTCTTACCCCTAAGACATCACCCAAATGATTTCGTACAATCAGCCCCAATCCCGCCTTTCCAGGATTTTTGAGAGTGGAGCTGTTACAGTTGATCTTGATCTCTTCAAACTATGGCAGCGTCCATCTGCAGCTTGCAATGCGAGGGAGAGGCTGAGCTCTAACTTGAACCCCCAACTTTGAAATAATTTGCAAATCCAAAATAGAATTGTTCATACAGTTATCTGAGAGAGAGGCAGCTTCCTTGATGAGCGCCAACAGCTACACTTTAATCCTGTTGCCGTAGAACCTCTCCTCTTTAAAAATAACTGAGTTCCGCAAGAGCCAGATAAGCTGCATAAGATTCATCACCGCTGATCTCCAAAGATCTTTGATGTGCATTCTCATCTTGTCTCCCAATCCCAGCATCTCTTTCATGTTGTGAGGGAAGCTGTTAAATCAAGGATAACACTTGGTTTGGCTGACTCTACTAAATCTTTGCGATTGAAACAAATGTAGATACTTGTTTCATATCAAAGACTCTAACAGGCATAAGATAAGGTAAAGGTAATATTAGCCTACATCTCTTTTAATATGTCTGCAACATTTCTATAGTTAAATCAAAGATAACACTTGGTTTGGCTGACTGTACTAAATCTCTGCGATTGAAACAAATGTAGAAACTTATTTTATATCAAAGACTCTATCAGGCATAAGATAAGGCAAATGTAATACTTTCTTCATCTCTTTCAATATGTCTGCAACATTTCTATAGTTAAATCAAGGATATCACTTGGTCTAACTAACTTAACCCACCCTGCGATTAGAACAAATGTAAAAAATTGTTTTATATCAAAGACCCCACCAAACATAAGATAAGGCAGAGGTCATACATGCTTTTATTTATTTCAATATGTCTGTGACTGATACAACTTATTTCCAGGTCATATTATAATGGATACCATTTTTGCTGTTGGGATGCACACCATGCTTTACCCTTTAGCAGGAGGTCGATCAACATTTAGTTCGCGAGTTACAGTAACTCTACCCCTCTCTATCAGATCAGCAGGTCGAGGGCCTAAATTCGATTCCATGAAGGCCATGCAGTTCCTTCGATCTATATTCACGCTACAAATGCATCCCGTTTTAGACAGATTCTTAAGCAAGGTATCTCGTTCTAACTGAAGTCTTTTTACTTCCTCTAAAAAATACGTAAAGGTCGCCTTTAACAGGTCTGTCTGTGAGGCATGAGCTGCAATAATCCTTGAAAAATTATGTCTCATATTTTCAAAGCGTGACTCCAAAGTCATGTAAAGTTTCTTCTGATGTGCCATTTCCCTGTCTGTCAAATCGTTAAAAGCTATATTCTCTTCCAATTTTTTAGATTATTTTGCTGATTCAGCCTGAATAGCGACCTCCAAATTTGCTACCTGAGCGCGAAGTCTCATAATTTCTGCATTCAATTCTTCTATACCAGAAGTATCCTGTAACATGTCATCTTTCTTCTTAAGTAGGACATCCTTCGCCCTGATTTCCCCTTCCAAGACTTTTTCCCTGACAAGAGCAGCATCCAACTTGTGTTGGCATTCCCTTAAGTTCGTGTTCCCTTTCTGTACATGTCCCTAAATTCAAACCATGTCACCCTCTAGCTCTCTAATTTGACTTGACTGACTAAATACATCCCCTTGGACTAGAGGAACTTTAACATCATTTCTACTTCCCCTTGAGCACTCCCTAGTCCCGATTTTCTTGACACGTGCGTTGGCTTGCGCCAATTCGGTCTTCAATTGTGCCACCCTCTCGTTTAGCTCATTATACCTTCGTTGCACCCCCCAAAACTCCAAATCCTTGGCAGGAAGAGCTAGGTACAAGTGTTCGGCTACAGCTTCTGAGGCTGATAGATGTTCTCGAGCTACCTTCAGCTCATTATCCTTTCTACTCATTTTTTATTTCAGTCGCTCCAGCTCGCTTCCGCAATTCTGAAGATCAGCTCAAGATTGTCCCTCTGATCTTTCTAGCGAGTGAATACGGTATTGAGCCATTTCAGCTTGCTTACCCCTAACCATCAGCGTGTCATCCCTACTTTGAAACTTCATGGCATGTTCTTTTACCTCCTCAAGCTCTTTTATCCTCTCCCCAATTTTGACATCTTTCTCTTCGACCTTGCGAGTGTGGTCGATAGCAGTCTGGGTTGCCTTAGAAAATTTAAAATACACCTTTACATGTTGATCTTCCCTATCCTTATTCGCCTCCCTCACCCTATCAAACTCCTCTACAAATTCTCAGTTACATTTGAGCGCCTCATCTTCGCACGAGCGAACTGAATCCAATTTGACCTGTATAATAATAGATAAATTATATACAGCTCGATTTAGATCACCTATCGACATGAAACATATCTTATTCTTAAAGCGATATCTGATTTCTAACATCTACTGTGTGCAACTACTTTTAGACTTAGAGGTTAAAGTAATTTCTCAGACAGGTGCTCGATGACATAAATTTCAAAGTCTAGGGTACATGTTTAAGATATTCTACTTTATCTAAATACTTTAAATTTTTCTATGCACTATATTAGTGTTATTTTCCTAAAAATTGATAGCAAGTTTTGATCTACCTCTACACTTTACGTTATCTAATTTACTTGGTAGCTTTATTTCAATATAACATACAAGTCAGGAAACCTATTCCTATCTAACCTGCAGTTCTACTTGTGTAGAAAACAAGGCTGTGGAGATCTCTCTTTCCCTGGCAAGCCTAGTCTCTAGATCTTTTATTCTGAGACTCATTTCCTTAAGTGCCTACAAGAGGGTTACAAAAACAAAAAAGGGGTTAGCCTACAGAAATCTATTCAATACAAATAGAGTCCAATAATTTACAAGACATTGCAAAATACTCATACAAAACATTTATCTACCCTACCTTCTCATTCTCGTCCACTAAGAGTTCAACATCATCCCCTTGGTTATCAAGCAGTGTCTGGCGGGAGACACCGTCTAACCTATCAGTAACTTCCACCGCCACTTCTTCCTCTTCTTCATCATCACCCTCCTCGACATAGGTGCCTACCTTAATGGCATCTACTTCTTTCTCAGATTATCCCTTCAACATAAGGTAGCACCCCAGCCTTTCACGCTTCGCCTCCACTTCCTCCAGATTCACCCTCACCTCCACTTACAGATGACCAATCCCTACTACATGGAAAGCCTTCAGGGCCTCTAGCTTTATTGCTTCCTTGTGAGCTAAGCCTTCACTCGAGCTACCTTCTTTTCAAGCTCGACCTTAACCTTCATCAGCTGGGATTTTTCTTCGAACACTCTGAGACAAATTCCCTTTACCAAATGTGCAATCTACACAAAACAAATCAGCCTCAGCGTAAGTTCGAAACGCAATAAATTTTTACATGATCAAACATAAACGTGTACCATCTTGCTCATATCCTCCTTTTCATGAAGAGCTGCCAGTCTGGCCCTTTCCTCCACTATATTTCAACATTTCAATATTATACGTTATTATACTTACTTTGCTTCAGTTCTACACAAAAGTTCCATGGGTTCTTCATCATATCTATGAAGATAATTACCCTTCACCCATATTACGTTGTCATTCCAGGCTCGACATACAGAATTAAGATCAAAGAAGCGACGCCGAGTTGCATTCGCAAAGAAATATGCCCCACAACTGGCTTTATAATTCTTTACCCCATTAAGCTGTAATACATCCTCAGGGTATATCCTCCTCACTTCTCCCTCATTATCTCATTTTTCATTTAGATGGTCGCAGACAGTTATTAACTCCCACATGTTCCTGTTCAATTGAATAGGACATGCACCAATCGTATTCATAATCCCCTTCACTAAATTGGCAAGGGGAAGACTCAACCGTACTCTAATTGAGATAGGTAACACAGGAATACCTTTAAAAGGTCACTCCGAACACTCCCATCAAAATATTCCAAGGAGATTGATTCATCTATACCTCTATTTCGTTTTTCTACCTCCAAATCGGCCAACAAGTTAAAATACTCTTCCCCCGTCGTTATAGTACACCCTCTAAACATCCTTCCGGCATATTCTACGCAGTTTCCCATTTTCCTCCTACGGAAGCCTTGGATTTACAAAATTCTTTGAATACATCTGAACTAGGGGGATAGGCCATCAACTTACCAGAAAAACCTGAAAATTGCTCTAATCCTACTTTAACCCTACTATCAAACTTTACCGCCTGACCGGAGGTCGAAACCTCGTTAATTGGCGAACTATCAATCTCACTACTATTTTATAGGTAAAGTTTGATCCTACTCAAATACCTCTCATGTTCGACCTACATAAAGGTTCAGGTATCAATAATTATTTTATACACATAGATCATTAATATGCAACATATCTTTCAAATATTCTGTCTATATGTCATATATCATAGATTGCTATAAATAGAGATTTTTTAGGATTTGCTTAAAAAAAATTACGATTTGTAGAAAGAAAAAATAGTACATGTCTCTGCTAACCTTCAGTATCAGAATGAGAGTCTGCAGTAGCACCAAGTCCTTCCCTCACAACGCTGCTGAATAGCCTCCTATGTGATTCTGTGTTCGCAACTCTCTTCGACTGTTGATCGCCCTCCGAATCCTTACTAAAGCCTCTACAATTTTTTTGCGCTTCTCTCTTTGTGCTCTCAGAATTTTCAGAAATTAAAAAATGTTTGAATGATGAAGACGAAGTACAATTTATTCTTTCTCTCACAAACGGCTGGCAGTTATTGCACCTTGCATGACCTGTCCTCAGTTTTAGAATTGAGCCATCCTTTCCACTATCCAGGTCAGACGTCATGTACCTTTTCAATGAAACCGTCTTTCCATCATTACCCCTACCTTCATATTTTAATCTATTTTTATCTCCAACATTTACAACACGTAGATATATCATACTTACATTATCACATAAATTTTTGCACATATATGTCTGAGTTCTAATAAATATACTTACAGTATTCATAAACTTCAATTTATTTCAAACATCCTTCAAACGATTCAATTCGAGTATACGAGATAATTTATGAACACAAGTAATTGGATGACAAATTTTTATTCATGTCGATAACGTTAAACGTGATTTTACAGATAACAAGTTTTTTAGTAATCGATCTCAGGTATATTACGGAGATCTAATCTTCTTAGCACCCAACTCTAGGTACTTTACAGAAGACATGTTTTTTACTACTTTTTCAAGTAACAGGTTATACAGGCACTCCAACACATCAACTTTTCCTATTCTTCCTGCTTCAGTAATCTTTTACCCAGATACAAAGCATAAATTGGAACCAGCAATAAGCCTCCCTCACATAAGTTTGGTTGAAGTTCAGTCGAACTTCAAATAGAAACTATGGAGGCAGTAGACTCAGTGCTGGTACCAACTTTACAAACTAATGATCTTCTGAGTACCAAAGCGTGATGGAAATATAGAAGCAGTCTTCCACTGGTTGTCTCCCTCTTCCACTACCATCACCTCCTCATATGAAACTTTCAACTCTGAAGAGTTAGTAGAGATGAAGAGGTCCCGACCTTAGAATCCATGGTAATACAAGAAATCAACATAACTGCCCCGCAGTTATGCCTATCCCTGCATATGAAGCACCAACCTTATCTTCCGCAAGAGTACAGAGACAAACCCAACGTTCCTCGCCTGTCAAGACAGCGAAAAAAAATCTCTACTTAACAGTAGAATTCCTCCTTAGCTTCAGCCGCTTCGTCTTTTGACATGCCTTGATAAATCGGAGGGATAGGAGTGGGTATCGACATCTCCAAGGATTGGTCACCAAAGTATTTCAATTTTAACCTCTGGATTTTTGATGTAATCCTCTCTTCAAGGACCATTCTTCGTATCTTCACCATTTTTTTAATATTTCAGTGTATTTTTTTCCAGATTGCAAGCGTACTTTGCTTCAAGGATTCAATATAGGTACTATTTATAAACCCTACATTTATTGTGCAGGTATGTTTTACCAAGCGTCATCATTCATTACAGACATAACTTTTCAAAATAGTAAACCGTCATATACATCAGCATCCACATCCATATTAAATACACGTCATTTCCCCGTAACTTCCACACAGTCAAAGCCATCATTACTCTATTTCAAATATCAAAAATTTCAGCCAAAATACCAATTACCTTTTGATCATTTGTCAACCAAAGCCACTCGTGACTTTGGTTACGAGGGGGCGATTCTAGGGACCTATCTCTCAATCTCACCTAAAATCGAGCTGTCGCCAGTTCGAATTACCTCTACCTCAGACTCACACATTTTTAATATAACTTCCCCAGTCGACATTCCAAATCATCCAACGAATTGTTTAAAAATGTGTGTCGAGCTCAGGCCAAAAAACCTTATCCAGTTAAAGATACATATCTCTCACGAACTCATCAGTTACTCAGTCAACCGTCACTAACCACATTGTTCGGAAATTCAGCTCCAACACAATGTAGAACTACTCAGAAGGCCTATATAATGGAAAAGTTCTAGAAGATAAATGGACGATAAATATTACACAAGAGATCATCAAGAAACTACTTTATTTTAATTCTCAACAACAGTCAAATTTCTTAATTACAAGGTTCACGCTTCTCTATATCTAAAGAACACTTCTAATAAGATATCCGCCTCAAGCAATAAAGATACCTTTACAAAAATTCTCCACCCAAGGTCGTTGTCTTTTTTACCTATTCAGAGGTTTTCCATGAAAAAATCACCTGCGTCATTTCTTACTTTCATTAGAATATTATTACAGGTTTATTGGTGTGATAGAAAATTTGGAGCCATTTCGAGCTTACAGAATTTGGCCACTACAATGGTGAGTGCCAAATAACCAGCCTCAACAGTTCAACATGATGTCACCTTAGCAGAACCAGACTAGTTAGCAGAATTAAGGGCAAACCTTAACGCCGAAATTAACAATAAAACAAAATTAACTTGAGTGTCAATTGGTTCCAAGACCGAGAACTCTGTAATAAGGAGTTGGAAGAGGAGCGAAGAACTCGATAATTGGAGTCCAAACGACATGAAGAACAGATGACCACTTTGTAGACCACCTTAAAAGCCCTTCAAGATAATCAACAAGGACCAGCTCCCAGGGATAAAGAGGTTGTACCTGTAAATTATAGAATATCAGCACGAGATAGACTAGAACCTCAAGGTACCATGAATGAAGGAGCTACCAGATAGAACCACAATAATCCATAAGAACCAGAAGCCTTAATTTAGTTGTGAGGAGAAGATCAACCCAAAATTAGTAGAATATGTCAGAACTTGAAGCGTCAAGAAGGGGAGCTACTACCTCAATCCAGGGTGCCAGCTTAAAAAAGATTAAGTGAGGGAAGTAGAAATCATGACCTAAGACCTGTGCAACAATCTGCTTCAGCACCATGTCAATATGTAAGACATGAGCATGTGGACCAATGAATCAAAGAGTTGATAGAAGCCTAAACTTTTTGCAACAAAGATGATTTTGGCAAATTGCAAGGAAGTTCGATTGCTAAAGAATTATTCGAAATGCAAATTCCATCGGGATTCCATACTCAAAAGATCAACAAATACAAAGGTACTGATCCAGGTAAACATGTCTAGCAGTTTCAAGATTCGTTGGGATTATATTCGAACTTGAATCATATTCTTTGCCATTTGTTTGCTAAAAGCTTTCAGGGAAAGCCACTACGATGGGTCCACTCTCTACCCAAAGATTCTATCTTTAAATTCGACCAGATACAAAAACTCTTAAGACTTATGCTTATAATAAAGATAAGGAGGAAAATTTGTGCACCCTAATCAGACTCAAACACTCTCAAGGGGTGAAGCTCAAAGTTTTCACCATGAAATTCCTCAAACTTCCTCGAAAGGTTGATAATTTAGATTAGAAGACCACTGTATTGGCCTTCACCAATGCTCTGCAGATTAAATATAAAGTGAAGGAACATTTGTTCTTGACCAAACCCATTGCCTGGGAAGAGATGATTAAAAAGGTAAATGGGTATATCGACCTAGAAAGGATGATGTTTGAAATACATAAATCTACTAAAAATGTCATAACCGCGAAATGGTCCAAGCACAAATAGGAACGGTGACCGAAACAACGTTGAACAAGGTGATAAGAAGCGAACCAAAATAGATGAAGGTAAGAGTTGAACGGGAAACTTACTGCCAAAGTTTGTCCTTCCAAAGTTAAATGTTAAGCTCTCAGAAATCTACCAGAAAGGAAAATTTACGGCCATAGTCTATCCATATAATACTTTAAGGTAAGCTTCCTCACAACCTCGAGAAATATAGTTAACATCATTTGGTATTTAGTTATGGACGGAGTATTCTTTTTAATACCACTAGGCATAAATTGTTGAATTTTAATATACTTATTCCTATCTTTTCAAACTACTTCATCTCTTTCAATTTTTTCTTTAGCCCAGCTTAGTTGTGCATCACATAAAATTTTCCAGTGTGCATCACTAAGAGCTTTGTATTCTCTCACTTGAGCCACAGTATGTGTGCAGTAACATTAACTACTACAGCCAGTGAGTTTTTTTTTACCTTGGATAATTCTTTCCTCAGAATATCAATAATGATTATCAGTTTGCTAACATCCTACAATTAAAATTCTTATATCAAATCAAGGAAAACAAAAATCAATCCATTAACAGAGCAAACAGTTTGCAATCCACCAACAACAAAACCTATCTTCCAAAATTTTTTCTATGTCAAATAGAAAGATTAATCTACCTTATCTTGCTCGTCTACCTCATGAGCTTGGGTTTGGTCAAAAGTATTGTTCCCATCTAGGCCAAAAACAATTTGTAGAACTGGTAACAGAGTTGGGACCTCTTCACCATCCTCCTCAATAGGTCCAACGAGATTAGCAGATCGACCTTTCCCAATGGTCATGATATCAAGATATTCACGGGCATAACTCACTTTATTGATGTTATCCATAGGCTCCCTCTCGAGCTTGTCGATAATTACTTGGAAAGAGGCCTTCAGACTGGCAATCTCTGAGCTTAACTTCACCCTTTCCTCCACCAGCATGGCTCGCTCACTTGCTAACTCCTTCTCCAGCTCGGTCGTCCGTACCCCTCTCTTCGACAAAAGATCTTTACCATCCCCGATTCTGAGAACCAGGCCCTTCAAAATATGTAAAACTTGAACAAAAAAATCAAAAACATATGAATAAAATGTCATAGACTTGAAAACAATCAAGATATCTCAACTTACCCTCCACAACTCGACTTCTATAATAGACTTAATCTCTGAAAAATCAGGCACAATAAGGGTCCTATAACCTTTTCAAGGTTAAACATATCTTCATTTGCCCTAGGCTTTACAGAGGTAAGATTTATTGCGACCTCAATAGGTACAAAAGGAGTATTTGCTATCCTTCTCTTTTTTAAGGCGCTTTCTACCTCCTCACAATCTTTAGTAGCTGAATCGGATAGGGTATTCTTCGGGGTTTTCTTCCCTACCCTTCTTTGGCCCAAAGTGACCGAACTAGGAATTGATGAGCGTTGCTTAAAAGCTAGAGCTGGGGCCTTTGATACCTTTAGTACAGAGATACCAGTATCCATAAAGGTGTCTAGTATAAGAGGAGAAGTCGTAGAGGTCGAACCAATCTTCCCAGTATTAATCATTTTCCTCTTCGCTTGGGCTCTCTGAACCTTGAGTGATTTACTGTTTACCCTCTTATGCCTGCTTATACCAAGCTCGTCCAAGACACCTTGCAATTTAATACTTTCTCGAGCAACAATGTCGATAAAAGACTCTTCATTAGCAATGTTACAACGGGGATCTGCAAAACAATAACAATTATGCTAGAAACCAATCAAGTATATGAAATAGAGTTCGATAAAGTATATATACTTACGTTCCTTAAATGATCTATATGAAAGATTTAGGTCATAATGGCCTAATTCAGTAAGCTCGAGATGGCTCGAAATTAGTACTTACACCAATGTTCCTGTGATAAAAACTAATGTAAAGTCAGAAATAACATATGTGATTTAGTGTGGAAAACCTCTGAATAGGTAAAAATCTATGACCTTAGGTTGAGGGTTTTAGTAATAGTAACTTTTATTACTTAAGGCTAATATCTTACTACAAGTGATCTCTTAAGCTAGAAATACTTAATCTTGTAAATAAGAAATTTAGTATTTGAGAATCTAGAAAATATGATTTCTTGGTGATTTCTCATATCTTATTTTGTTTTTGTCCTTGTCTTTTTTGGAACTTTTTCTTGATATAGACCTTGCCCGCAATTTATTATCGTGCTGAAGCACGCTCTTCAAATAATGTGCAAGCAGTGGTTAACTGAATAGCTGTTAAGTTTATGAGAGACAGGTGTCTTTAACTTGTTCATGTTTTTATGTTATGCTCAACCCACGTTCTTCATCAGTTCGTGGTATAGGCGTCAATGTTGATTGTTTAGGTCACGTGTAAAATATGTGAGTCTGATATGGAGGTAGTTCAAATTCAAAATGGGTTAGATCGAGGGATAGGTCCCCATAATCACCCCCTCTCAGCTAAAGTCACAAGTGGCTTTGGTTGAGAAAGAATCTGTGACTTTATGGTTTTTGGAAGTTGAAAAAAAAGGATGAATTAATGTGGATTTGATTGTATGGAAAATGTGCATATTTTTATGGGGGGATGTTTTTGCATGGAATGATGTTGGGAATATTGATGTGCACGACACTTAGGGTTTTCAAAGTTTTATCTATTTTGAATGATTATGCTTGGGAAACGTACCTATACATTAAATGTTAGGGTTATATTAATAGTACATGTACCGCGGATTCTGGCAAAGTACGCTGTTTATTACAAAATTCTTAAGATGTCTAGGTTGATAATGGTGAAGACCAGAAGAATTGTTTTCAAAGAGAGAGTTTTTACTGGGATGTAAAAGTTTAAGTTGAGATGTTACAGTAATCAGTCCTTAGAGATGCCCAACGCCATTTTTGTTCCCACCGACGTATCAGGGTATGTCAGAAGAAGATTTTTACTCTATGTGGAGATTTTATTATGTTGTCTTGACAGACGAGCAATATTTAAGGTATCTTCGCATCCTTGCGGAGGACAAGGTTAAGGAGACAGATGTGGGGACCGGTGAAACTGTGGCATAGTTTCACCAATATCTTGTATTGAATTGGATTTTAAGGTCGGGCCTTCTTCATCTCCACCAACTCTTTGGTGGCAGTGGTTATAGAGGAGGCAACAGTGGTAATGGAGAAGGGAGACGGAGATTAGAAGTCTACTTTTATACCATCATCGTGTCTCGGCTCTAAGAAGACCTTCTATTTGATGAGTTGGTTTAAGCACTGGCTCTTTATGCTTTTATGTCCAGACTTCCTCCAAACCTTGTTTCTGGCCAGAGTAATCTAGTGTGAAAGGAGAAGAACGTCTGGTGATTTCCAATGCCTGCTTTGCTTCAGAAGAAGATTCTTTGAGTGAAACATCACTGAAGTCAGATAAACTAAAGGATTTATTATTTTGGAGTACCTGAAAGACTTGATATCGGTAAAGTACCTAAAAGACTTATTATCTGTAAATTACCTGAAAGAATTGTTATCTGTAAAGTACCTATAATTTATATTCAAGCTCAATAAAAATTGGTTATTCAAACTCTGTGTTGATATATAGAATAACTCTTGTGATTGAATTTGAGCTATGAGTAATTCAAAGATTTACGAATAGAGGATGGAATGTAATATATAAGATTGGACCTGTAAAGTATAATATAGCAACCGAGCTTTAAATGTAGTTTATAACATAAAAAATGTGCAAGAATTTGTTTTCGAACTGAATAACTTAGAATTATTGGGGGAGACAGCTGCAGAAGACTTAAAATATTTAAGAATTGGAAATTTGACCTCAGGGAGGTCGTTCTGAAATATTAGATTTGGAGAAAATAAGTTCGAGAGAGTAGGCCGAATTCACTAAAGTCGATGTGGATAGATAAGTTAAAATAATTTTACCCAGGATACTAGGATTTTTTGTTGTAAAAGAACATAATATAAATACAAATTGTGGGGGATTTGAAGTAATCTGTTAAACTGCATAAATAGGGGGAAATGAGCTTTAAATGGGTGGAAAAAATAAAAATGATGTGGACTCGATCTGAGAGAATTCGCTATGCCCACAAGGGACGGTTGGCATTAAAGATAGCTAAAGTGCAGGAATGAATTGTTGGCTTATTAGATTATGATCCTGACTTGTCTTTGACCGAGTATTAGTTTGAAGGTTTAAACTGGATGGGTAGGGAACTTGAGTTTGGACGTGGCTTCTACGTGGTGCTATTCTGGGAAGTGATTATGGAGCCTTCAGCTCGAGAAGAGGCTGTGAGATTAATTGCTGAAGAAGAGATCGAGTTGGAAGATGTGGGGATTGCTGGAGGCAAACTGATCAAGTGTGGCTCCCAGGACATCTGGGATGTTTCAGGTCTGATTATATGTGAGGGAGCAAATTTTATGAGTTCGAATAACTGTCAATTTTTTTTTATGAGTTCGAGTTGATGAAGCAAAAATACAAAAAATAGGCTGCTTTTGATTTTATTTTTGGTGTAATTATAGGGAAGTTCGATTGCATATAAGTGTTGAGTCATCATGAGTGTGGGGATGTCAGAAGGAAATTTGAGCAAGAGAGATGAAAATATAGCGCAAAGGGTAATGATGGGAAGTTGTTTTCACCAAAAATGTGTAAGACGTTTGATATTAATTATGGAAGGGATGCATCGGTTCCAAAACTGAGGGTGACTCGTGCGAGGCCTAATAACTAGTAGCAGTTAGGGAGAGAAAATATAAATAATGCTTCATCTTCTTTATTCAAATGTTTATCAACTTCTAAAAAATTGATTAACAGTGAGAGTGGAAAGAGAAAAAATAGTAAAGAATTTTGTGATAAATTAATCGATAGTGGTCAACAATAAAAATGAAAGAGAGTTTCAGAGACTGTATCACGAAGGTGGTTATATAATAACATTGTAAGGGAAGGATTTGGCACTGTGTCAAATTCATATTATGACATTGAAGGTAAGTAGGCCATTTGTGATACAGTGAATGCATTTCTTTTAAAAGTTTTTTTTTTTTTGGTATTCAAATCTATAAATTACTATTTACAGTAACCTATAAAAATCTGTTCAATATATTTGTAAAAAGAGATACGAATGATATACGTATCTCTGTGATGTATATGTAAAAGATAATGATAGAATACCTTGACCTATATGTAGGTCGAGCGTGAGGAGTTTTGTGTAGAATCAAATCTTATTTGTAGAATTGTAGTTGATATGGGGACTTCACCTATTCTGGAGGCCTCGACCTCTGGTCATTCGGCTGAGTCTGAAAGTGTAGCATCCGATAGGTAGGACAAAATAAAAGTTGTTCAATTTCTTGATTTCCCTAGAAAATTGGAATCATATCATCCAAACTCTGGCGTGTTTAGAGAGTTTTGTAAAGCTAAAGCTCTTGTAGGGGGAAGATGGGGTCAATTTTGTAGAATATGCCAGTAGGCAGTTTAGAAGTTGAATGGTAGGATATGGGGAGGAACGTTTCATTTTGTTGGCTGATTTAGAAAATGAGAAATTAGATAGGGGGTTAGACGAATCGATCTCCTTGGAGTATTATGGTGGAAATATCAAGGTCGACCTGGAAGAGGGTTTTCTGTGTTACCTGACTCAATTGGAGTATGGGTTGAGTCTGCCCCTTAACAATCTTGCGAAGGGGATTATGAATATAATTGGGGCATGTCCTGTTCAATTGAACGAGAGCATGTGGGAGGTAATAAATGTCTGTGAGTTTTTGAATAAGTTGTGGGAAGAGAACGTGGTTGAGAAGTGGATATCTCCTGAGGATGTCTTGCAGTTTTTTGCCATGAAAGACTATTATACAAGTAGAGGGGCATATTTTTTTTTGAGTTTGATTCAACCTCTTTTCTTTGATAGGAATTTAGCAGGTCAAATGTGGAATAATAATGTGATATGGGTGAAAGGTGATTGCCTTCAAAGAGATGATGAAGAACCCATGAAATTTTTGTGCAGAGCTAAAGCAAAGTAAGTATAATAACGTATAATATTAAAATGTTGAAATTGAATGTTGCTCTATTATTGATAATATGTTGTTGCTTAACAGGCCCTTTGTCGAAGGTGAAGATGAAGAAGTCCTAGTTAGATACTATTACTCAAGAAGGGGTCGAGCTCGAGGCTGTGCTGAAAGAGCTTGGCATTAGGAGAAAGACAGCAGGTCTGAGAAAGTTTAAAAGTCTTAAGTAGTGAGGCTAATGATGGGCGTTGGTGGCAACAAGAAGAGGGGAGCTGATGGAGAGAGATTAGTGGTTCTGCCAAGGTCTCTAGAGTAGATTTTGTGGATGTGCCAGAGTCTAGTACATCGAGCAAGCTAGCTCGGGCATTTCTAAAGAAGAAGATGTTAAAGCGTGGCCCAACTTCTAGTACCACAGGAAGTGGCGAGGTCGAGGAAGGGGCGATGAAGAGAATGGTAGATTCTTCTTCTGAACTGATTGGGGTGAAGGTCGCAGAGAATCGACTTGGTATGAAAGATGAGTTAAAAGCGGTAGAGTAAAGGGCGAGGCTTGCAGCTCCCAATGGTGAGGACGAGGTAAGCAAAATGGTAAGTTTATTGACTTTAATATCTTCTAAATTCTTTTTTGTAGTTCGAGCTAAAAAATCTGGTCGATGATTGTGTTGATTTTGTGGGCTGCTCGTGAAGCGACTGCACTCTGTGTCACTTAGCTCTTGAGGGAAATCGACTGGACTCTGTGAAGGCTGCGAAAGAGGTGGAGATAAGCGAGCTGACAGCAGAAGCGGGAAAGAATCTAGAGGAGGTGGTAATCCTGCGTGATAGACTTGGGCGCTACCTTCTGAAAATAGAGTACTCCAAAACTGAGGTGAATGAAATTATGGAGGATACCTATGCTGAAGAGGAGGAGGTTGAGGATGATAGAGCTGGCATTATGAGAGTGTTGAATGGAGTTTATCCCCAGACTGTGTGAGAGAACAAAGGGGATGATGATGTCAACCCAAAGAATGAGAATGAGAAGGTAGAGTAGAATCGTGACTATTTGTGTGATTATGAGGGGTTTGTGAACTGTAACTGTAAGGATCAATGTAGGATAAATTTCTGTCGGCTAAGTTATGTTTGTTAACCTTGTTTGAAGGATTATAAGGAAATGCGCCTCAGAATAAAAGAATTAGAGAATGAGCTTGCTAAGGAGAAAAACTCCTCAGCGTCCCTATTGACTTTACAAGCGAAGCTACAGGTTAGAAAAGAGTAAGAAATATTTGACGTGCCTGCTTCATTACGCTAGAGCTACAAAGTAATAATTAGGGAGTAGAGACAGATCAAAAACTTGCTAACAATTTAGGGGCAATAGTACTCAACTGTGTATAGATAATATCAAAGTGTAACCAAGAGTTTACGATGGAGTACGATAAAATGAAAGAGGCAGATGAAGATAGGGAGGATCAGCGCATAAAGGTACATTTTAAGTTCATTAAGGCAACTCAAGCCGTTGATGACCTCACTCGGAAGATCGATGAGAATGATGCCAAAATTAGTAAAGGGCAAAAAGAGCTCGCTGAGACGAAAGTAAAGACAACAAAACTTAAAAACCAGACTGATACATTGATGAAAAAGAGTAAGGAGGCCGACATGGCTCGATTCTGTATCTAGGCGTTAAAAATGTTAGAGATAGAGTTACATTGTTTTGTGGCCAGTCTGAAGGACCAAATGATCAGGAAAACGAATAAAGAGGAGAAGACTGGAGCTGATTTAGTGAGTACTAGGAGTTTAGGGAGCTAACACCGTTCAGAGGGGGAGTTGGTTCTCACAACGTAGAATCGATCTTCAGTCAGAGGATACAAGTAATTGGCCTAAAATAAGATCGAACTAAAGACAAATACTTGCGTAGAGGCCGGAATGTGACTCTCTAAGATCTCTGATGAGGATTTTTAAGACAAATTGTATTAATGAAGAGTATATAACAGGGTTCGAGTACAAAATGTCAGGGTGGTCGAAGGTAAAATGCAAAAGGCTGGAGATGATTTTCTCAACCCTTGCTTGGTTTCCCCTCTCCTCTATTTATAAAGACACAGAGAGCTGAGTCACCAAGTATGGGTCAGGGTTACATGATTACACTGTTAGGAAATCTCAATGAGTTATAGGTGCCGGTCTTATCGATACTATTACTACAACATTTATTGGTGATGTCTCTGAACGGCGCGGTAGTTAGACCTGTCAATGTAGATGCACAGGCCAATCAATGCGCTGTCTTATTTGCTGAGGTAGTTGCCTGTCTTATCTTACTTTGACCGTGTGTTACTGAGGTCGAAGGATTTCTGCTGTAGGATGTTAATCCGTTCTCAAAGCTTTGTCTGGTGGGCTGGCTGTCTATCTTGTCATACTTCGACCATATGTGGATATGGTCGAAGGATGTCTACTGCAATATACTGATCTGTCCCCGAAGCTTTGTCTGGTGTTGAAGGTTCATCTCTGGGGGATGTCCAGGGAGCTTGTTTTAGGGATTGAGTGGGCTTCGATACATTTTAGTATGCTATGAAGTGGGCTTCGGTTGTTTATCGAAGGCTACGAGTAGGCTAATACATTCTCCCCCTCTTAGCGAAGGTCTCGAAGCCAGGTGGAGAGGTGTTCGATGTGAAAACTGTTCAATCTTTGAATCTGAGAGGTTTGACTGTCTCATTTTTCGGGAAAGTAATAAAAAAGGGTTTTTAAGAAATGCAGGTGGTTATTGGGTAATAAATATATTGAAGCCTATAATTATGGGTTATTGTGGAGGTATACTGTATCTTCTTCCATCTGCAATAGTCTTATGCTTTTTCTCAATATTCTTAATATTTGGATGGATACCATGCCAAACATGCGTTACCAGAAGAGGATGGGGTTCGCTCGCGATCGTCGAGTACGGCGGAAGATGGCGGAACTGCATATGAAGTTTTTTGGGCAACATGACCTGAACTGGGACATGCCGGACCTTGTGGAGGCAAGTCCTGAGGAGTTCTTCAATGGTGATCCATATTCTTATCTGTGGGAATAGCTGAGGTTTCATTTTACGACTGCTGAGAGGCGCTATCTCTTTCTGATGACTCTGGCCGAAAGTATCGTTTGTGCAGGGGAGGACATCGAGGTGCGACACGCGGCAAGCGGAGCTGGTCCTTCCAGAAGTAGGGCTTCGGGTTGATGGTGGAAATATTCGTATTTCTATAGGGTTCTGTTTTGCTGTATGGGAGGGGTTGTTTTTGTGTTTGGAGTGGTAGTAAAAATGTAATTTATTTGTTGGATTTTCTATTTGGAATGGAGAAAGTATTTTTTGTATACTTATATTGTTGTATCTGATTGATAATGTAGCCGAATGTAAGCGAATACTCTTATAGGTGTGAGGTATAGAAGTGATCGAAGGTTATTATTATATGGGTTATGATGATCAGAACAAGATATAGTCAAAGGTATGATGAAATGCTGCTTGTAATAATTGATGGTTATAATGGCCGAATGCTCGATGTGGGTGACGTGCTCGACTAGAGGTCCTCAAGAATGAGGTTTGAATGCATGTACCGATGAATCAGTTACGTCTAGGAAGTTGCAGAGGTTGCATGTTAACTTTTTGAGGTTAGAAATGAAAGGTTGTCATTAATTCAGTTACGGGAGAGGAAAAGTCATGGGGGATTTGTACGTATAAAAGGGGATAGGCTGGAGGGAACTTCTTCATCTGTCCTGCATATTTTTCTCTATCTCCAACTTTGTTTGCTTATCAATCATGGCTGAAAATGTACCGGTTCTGGGAGATCAAGCGGCGGTGAGGGCCAGAAGGATCCAGGAGGTTTTGTTGGGTCTACAACGGAGGTTCGGAATAGAGGAGGATATTGATACTGAAATGCCAGACCTCTTTAAAGTGGAACCTGGGGCACCACTCTATGACATGCCCTTCGCGTACTGGTGGGGCATAGTGCAGATGATGGGGCCGCTCCCCGGCCGCCGATTGTCTCTTCTCAAGGGCTTCGCAGAGGATATAGTTGACCAAGAGGATGCAGATGCTGTGGCCATTGTCGAAAGGGATCATCCCGCTAATAGCTGGGGTCCTCTGTAATATGGTAGTGTTGTTGCTTTCTTTTGTCTCTTGTTGCCTTTTTTTGTACGAGGTTTGTAATGCTAGCTGCCTTTTTGAATGAAAATAGTTTTTTAGAATAACTTGTTTTGTCGAACTGTGGGTAATAGTAATACAATCTGATATTAAATGGGTAATGCAGTTGTCGAAATGTATAGTTTTGTGTTGTTTGAAGATAAAAATAAATTTTTCGAACAGAAAAGTAAACTGTGGCGAAGCTAAAAAATTAATCTGTAAGCCTGAGGTTTTTGATTGGTCGAAGCTTACGATTGTATTCAGTCGAAGGGTTGAAACTTTTGAGTTAGGGGATGTGTTGGATGTCGAAGGTTGATATATTTAGATGAATTTCTTTGAGGCTAGATGCTGAGGATTGTTCGAGACGTAAGATGGTCAAGTACTCGGGCTCAGGGATTGTGGTGAAGGTTATGTTGAATTTGACTAGTCGTTCTGACAGCCCAGACAGCTGGTCTGTCAGACTGGTACGGGAGCCTGGGGCAGTGTACAAAAAGTAATGATGTTGTTTTCCTCGTATGACGGAAGAAAGGTTATGATGTGACTGTTTGGACTTGATTGTTTAGCTTCGAGTAGGAGAAAAGAAGGTTCGAGGAGCTTTGGATTTTGCAAGCAGATGGTAGAAAGGGTGTTGTTCGCACGTGGGAGGCACGAGGGGTAAATTAGTCAAACCACATTGGAGCCAAAAAGACGGGGTAGTGGGGTTGTGGTAATGATAGTATTTAGGAAATCAAGGGGATTTAGTTTTTTTGAAAGATATATAAGTGGGAGAAGATTGATTACTATACTATTTTAATGTGAGAGTCGAAAAGTTGGGAGAAGAAAGCATACGTTATTTCGAACTTGGGGGTTGCTGCTGCTTTTGTTGGTTTGATCTTGCTTATCCGAGGGTAGTGCTGCTAGTCACTGGTAAGTCACTTAATCTCTGTCATGTTTATTTTGTTTTGTTCTCTGTCTGAGAGGGTCGGTAGGAGATTTTACGTTTGAGGTATAGGGGTTATTTTTGGGAGTAGTAGGCTTGTTAGAACTAGGTTTTGACCCAGTCTGGGATTTGGTGAGTTTTTTTTTGGAGGAGGTATTGTGTTTGAGATTTAAGGTTGGGAGAAGTATCTTGAAGGAATAGATGGGATAAGGGTGATAGACACGGATTGTCAAATTTTCTACCCTAATTGCGTGCCTCTTCTTCTGTAGGCAAAAACGCGTAACCGTAGGGCTTCGAGGCAGAGACTGGTGGATGAAGAGGCCAACGAGGTCGAAGCCAGTACTTCTAGTCGAGACCCAATGGATAGGGGCAGCAATTTAGAGATGTTAGATGTGGTAACCGAGACCCTGTTGTCGATGATTCTGCCGGCTGAAGATGATTTGGTCACGAGACGTCGAAAGACGATTGTGACCAAAGATAGTGATGAAGAGGAAATAGTATGAGGGGAAGGATGTGATGTAGGACCTTCTGGTGGTGGGGAGGGATGTAAGGTACAGAGGGGCGATAGTGAGGATTTGACTGAGTCCGATAAGGTCAAAGGTGCCCTTTCGGCTAATGATAGGATTAGGTTAGATCGGTTTGCTGCGAAATTAGAACTCTCGATGGTGGGGGTGTTTCTTAGTACTGCGGGAGCAGGGTTGACCTTCAAATCAGACCCTGGGGAAGGGATTATGGCTTATAGGAGCCAAATTCGATTGAGACTGAAGCTTCTTCTTCGGCGACTAGTGAAAAAAGTGCTGAATTTCTTGGGGGTGGCTCCGGTGCAGATGAACAGTAATTTTACTAAGATGATGAGGGTGATAGAGGAGATGAATGTGAATTGGCTGGTGAGAGTCGAAGCTTAATTAAGTGGTTCGACATTATCACCTTTTACTCGAGGAAGACTAGTCAAAACCTGGGGACCTATCACATCCAATGTCACCCAGAGAATCCTTGGTTCTTTGATCTGTGCTCGACAGGCTGGGGGTGGAATAAAGATTTACTGATAGTAAGGGGTAACTACGAGAATGTAGACGAGGATGACCCTTATAAATTGGATCATAGTGTATATAACAAAAATAAGTTTACTGTCGAAAGGTTTGTTGTTGATGTGTTTCTAAAATAAGTGATAACTGCATTTTTGCTTTACTCTGTATGTCCAAAGTGTTCGTCTTGGGGTAATCCAGTGAATTATATTGATACTCTGCTCGAGGCTAGTGAAGATTGGGTAAATTTGGTGTTTGATAGTCTCAAGATCAAAAGGCAAAGAAGAAAAAAAGTGGATTCCCAGCTTCGAGGTCGAAGTTTGTTATTTCAATTAAGTGGAAAATTTAATATACGATACTATGTTGATATTGTATGTAAATGGTGGTGAAATCCGAACCCCATAGACCTTTATTCTTGATTAAAACCATATCATTGATTTTTACGGTTTTTAACCTTAGATTACTAAAACGCAAAGACCAAAACTAATTTCTAGTTTCGTTTGAAAGTGAACGACACTCTAATTTTTACCCATACTAAACACCGAATTTTTACATTATCAAAATGGCGCCGTTGCCGGTTTCATTTGGTAATTAGAAACGGTTTTTGATTGTGTTTTCTTTGCTATTGCTTTTGATTTTTTAGATTTTTAGATTTTTTTTATCATTTCTTTGAAAAAATTAGTTCACCATTGCAATTATTTATTTTGCATATTTTTTTCTTCCTTTTGCCATTTGAGTTAGTTTGTTTGCGTTTACAGAGAAGGAAGAAGCGAATACCCCTACGTATTTCGGTTTGTGTTGAAGTGTTAACAAGTACATTAACGTGGTAAAAGACAATCACAGAGAATAATTTCTTAAGATTTTTTCATAGTCAGTTTTACTTGGGTACAGTTAATGACTTAGGCTTAAAGTCAAGGCTTGAAGTAAGGCTTGATTGGGGTTGGTGCATTGCATAAGACATAAACATAAGGTAGGGTTGGTACATAATTTAAGGAGGCAGTTACAAATAACTAATTTAAGTGGGGCAGTTTCAAAAGAATAATAAAAGGCTTCGCAAGTTACAAGTACTACTCAAACACTTAAGTCTTTGTGGGGCCGTTACAAAGTGATCACTTTACAAGGATCTGACGTCATCAAAGCCATAAATAAGGAGTATCAATATAAGGCAAAAAATCATGAAGTATTGCAAAGTTATTTTGGATGCACGGTTTCAATTTTTGATTTCTCTTGTAATTTGATCATCGTTATTTAAGAAAAAAAAAAAAAAAAAACCTAGATTAGTATTTTCTTTTCTTTTCTTTTTCTTTTCCCTTTGAGTGACTTGTAGTGAGACAAAATATTGTACTCTTGAGCAAAGAGTGTGTAATTAAAGTGAATATAAAATTGTACTTTTTTTGCAGGGGCAATATTGGAACCCACATCCGGGGAGGACCTCCCTACAACGCCTACTTGAGCCAGAGAGCCCGTGTGTGCCATCGCAACAGTTTCACCGGGGTAAACAACAATCCCCTAAAAAAGCCGCCCCGCAGGTACTTTCTTCCACCGCACCCTCCTGCGAAGCGGTCAATTTTTGTTCATGTGCCTGATGTTTGTACACTTTTAAATTCTAAATATTAGATAAAGGGCAAAAGAAAAGCGGGAATTCATCACCCGTGTGTGGCACCACACACTAGGACCCCGGGAGGTCAGGATCTAGTTTAACATTGTTTGGAACAGAACATTGACTTTAAAAGAAACCAAGATTAAGCCATGAAATACATAGATAGACAAAAAGGCTTATAGAGCTCGGACTGGGAGCATTAGGAACACGCTCATTAAGACCTCTGATAGTGGCTACGTTTGTCTGGAGGAAGTACGTTCCCTGGCATAACTAGTGTGGAAAGGTAATTCTAAGCGGTTTGCCCCACCTTAGAGCAAAGGTGCTTCTAGGTGACTAGAACTGCACGCGAGTTATTGCTAAAGCGAGTATACACAACTCAACGTGCGAACCGATCCATTGTCAGGAATAGGAGCAACCGAATCCTAAGACCGGGTTCACAACTTGACCTTAATTAAGGCCTATCTGAAAAGGTTGTTATGTTTATTTTTTGTGCACCTCATTGTTGTGTGATCATCATAGTGCGCACATCTATTAGTGTATGAAAGAATGGTTTTGAGGGCCTTAGAGTCGTCTTGAGAGGCTTAGAGGATCTGATTTGATAGATATTCTGATCTACTTCGAGGTAGGCGAGTCAACCCAACTGGAGATTCTAATCTCTATTGATACGAGAGACCGCAAAATCCTTACTCGTAGGGAACTCTTCCCTATTGAGGGTGAGTTAGAAACTTTTGATTTCCCTGTCTCTTCATTGAGACTCAATCCGAGTCCAATTTTTTCATTCACTCCATTTTGTGCTCCATCCTAATTACTTGAGATAGGAGATGCCAATGATAATGAGAATGGTCAGGGACCCGTGTGAATTCCTCTTAAGGATCACATGTTCCCAAAAGTGATAAATCGTGCCTCGTGCATTGTTTTACCTCCTACAACTGGGCAATTTGAACTTAGGAATGCGCTCATCAATTCATTGCCAAAATTCTCAGGAGGAGAAGATGAGAACCCATATGTTAGGGATTTTGATGTCTTATTGTTCCTCCAAAAGTATAGGAATGAGAACAAAATGGAGGCCATGAAACTCGTGTTGTTTCCCTTTTCTTTACTAGGGAAAGCTAAGAGCTGACTTCAAGCTCTACGACCAAAATCAATCACGAGTTTTGAGACGCTTACTGAAGCCATTTATAAGAAGTTTTTCTCTCTTTAAAAAATTGAGACCCTTCATAAGGCCATTCTTAGGATTACCCAACTTCATGGAGAAATCTTAAAGGATTATCTTGAGAGGTATAAGGGATTGATCCTACAGTGCCCTCATCACGGTATCGACTCCTGTATCCTAACTAGAAATCTTTATGATGGATTAGATGCTGAAACCAAGAGAACTATAAAATCCTTTTGCTTAGGGAAATTTACTGATAAGGACGATGTAGAGGGTTTGGACTTCTTAGAAGAGATGGCTGAAAAATTGCAAACCTGGGGAACCATAAGAGAAACTGATATTTAAGAAAGGGGGGTAATGCCTTTGGAGTTGGATCTAACTCCAATTCGGAAGCTACGCTGTCGACCATCCTGCGTAAGATAGAGTCCTTAGAAATAGGGAAAAAGAAAATGTACGTTAAAGCACCAATTTCTCATGGTGAGATGCAAGCTTGTGTTACGCGTGATGATGTTAGACATTATACTCAGGATTGCCCTTTGATTCATGAAATTAGGGAAACCACGAAGGATCAGGTCAATATGTTTCATAAAAAATCTTTCTCTTTTCCTTATAACCAGTCACATCATCAAGGGAATTCTTCAGGGAGAAATAATTCGAATAATTATTCTGGCAGACCGTATTACCAAGGGAGTAATTATAATCAAAATCAAGGTGGTGCGTCCTTTACTCCCAATCATCAACCTTTTCAGTAAAATACTCCTTACGTTCCTCCTCTGAATAGGAAACCATCTTTGGATGATGGCATCCAAGCCCTATTACAATTCAATAACCAGTTGATGCAACAATTCATGTAAATGAATCAGTAATCCATGACTCAAATAGAAACATCAATTGCTCAATTGCCATCTGGGTTAAGTACTAGAGACAAAGATACGTTTCCAAGTCAAACCCAGCCCAATCTGAAGGATCAAACTAAAAGTTCACACCGCGATCAGGCGAATGCGGTGATTACACTTAAAAGTAGAAAGACTGTAGACAACAAAGTTAGGATGCCTGAGGAAAAATCACGTAAAAGTCCTAATCCATGTACTGAGAAAGTAGTAGAAGGAGGCAAACCTATATGTTATTCAATTGGATGCTCAGGTTAGCTCTATAATATTGAACAAAGCATCCATGAAATACAAAGATCCAGGAATGCCAACAATTTCTAGTCACATAGGGACAAATCGCATCGGGAAAGCCTTACTTGATTTAGGTGCCATTGTCAACTTGATCCCTTATTCAGTATATGAGCTACTACGTTTAGAAGGACTAAAACTAACATATAGAACCTTGTAACTAGCTGATCGATTCATTAGAATTCCTAGGGGAGTTGTGATGGAAGTACTTGTCTAGGTTGACGAGTTTTTCTATCCTGTCGACTTTGTGGTCCTTGACACAAACCTGGTAGAAGACCCAAATACTGAGATTCTTGCAATCCTTGACCGATCTTTCTTGGCCACTGCTAATGCATTGATCAATTTTTGTAACGGAGCTATGAAGTTGACTTATGGGAATAAGACCATCGATCTGAATATCTTCAATGCAACTCATACTCCATTTGAAGATGAACCCGATGAGTGTAACATGCTTGGTACTGTTGTAAATAGTACATTTCATAGTTCCAATCCTAGGGACCCGTTAGAAGTTTTCTTGCACATTTTGGAGATAATTTAGATGTTGATGACCTTATCAATGAGGTCAATGCCTTGTTGGATTTTGTGCCTATAGTGGATAGCAATGATAATGTTAAAATACTGAAAGTCAAAGATCCTATTTCAGAAGCGGAGGAAGTGCCCATTAGGTTAGAGCTTAAACCTCTCCCTGAAAATCTCAAATATGTCTACCTATGTCCTAATGAGACTCTTCCTGCTATCATAGCATCCGACCTAGAACCTGAGAATGAAGAGAAATTAATGCGTGTATTAAAAGGGAAACACAAAAGCTCTTGAATGGAACATTTTAGATATTAAGGGTATTATTAGTCCTTTTGTATGCATGCACAAGATAAAACTCAAGGATAATGCTAAGAAGTCCAGAGAAGGACAATGCAGGCTTAACCCGACTATGGCTGAGGTTGTGAGAAAAGAAATTTTGAATCTGCTTGACGCTGGGATCATTTATCCTATTTCTGGCAGCCCATGGGTAAGCCCAATTCATGTTGTTCCTAAAATGTTTGGAATCACTATTTTGAAGAATGATCACAATAATTTTGTCCCCACTCGCATGACCACAGGGTGGCGAGTGTGTATAGACTATAGAAAACTCAATTCGGTCACTCAAAAAGATTATTTTCCCTATCCATTCATGGATCCAATGCTTGAATGTCTCGCCGGTCATGAATACTATTGCTTTCTTGATGGGCATTCTGGGTACAATCAAATACCAACCGCTCCAGAGGACCAAGAGAAAATCACGTTTACTTGTCTTTTTGGAGCCTATCGCCGCATGCCATTTGGGCTATGCAATGCTCCAGCAACATTTCAGCGATGTATGTTGAGCATTTTATCTGACATGGCTGAGCATTTCTTTGAGGTTTTCATGGATGAATTCTCTCTCTTCGGAGATTCGTTTGACCAATGTCTCCACTACTTATCTATTGTTCTTGCTAGGTGTCAACAGAAAAATCTTGTTCTAAATTGGAAAAAATGTCACTTCATGGTGAAAAAAGGCATAATATTAGGACATGTCATATCAGCAAAGGGAATCGAAGATAATAAATCCAAGATCGATTTCATATCTACTCTCCCACCCCCACGAACAGTCAAGGACGTTCGTTCATTCTTGGGGCATGCAGAATTTTATTGACATTTTGTTCCTGAGTTTAGTAAAATTGCTCGACCCCTCAGCAATCTCCTCGCCAAGGACACTACCTTTTTATTCGATGATTCGTGTCTTAAAGCTTTTGAGAATCTCTGAACACGTCAAACATCATCACCTATCATCCAACCCACAAATTAGAACAAACCCTTCGAGTTGATGTGTGACGCATCTGACTATGCCATTGGTACAGTTTTGGCACAATACATTGATAACCTTTCGCGTATCATCTATAGTGCTAGTAAAACTCTTAATGATGCGCAACTTAATTACACAACCACAGAGAAAGATCTTCTAGCGATAGTCTTTACTCTAGAAAAATTTTGTTCTTATCTCATAGGTTCTAAAGTAATAGTCTATACGGATCATGTTGCTATCAAACACCTTCTTACCAAGAAGAACACCAAACAATGCTTAATCCGATGTATATTATTACTTCAAGAGTTTGATATTGAAATTCAGGATAAAAAAGGTACCGAGAATGTGGTAGCTGACCACCTTTCTCGAATAGACAATGATTCTTCTAATAGGTCGTTACCTATTCGTGAGTCCTTTCCTGACGAGCAACTCATGTCCATTCGCTATATGTCTTCTGTACCATGGTTTGTAGACATAGCGAATTATCTTGCCACAAGGCAGTTTCCTAGTTTTTGGACCAAGCCAGATAAGAATAAATTTCTTAGTGAGACCCGACACTTCTACTGGGATGACCCATACCTGTTCAAATATTGTTCTGATCAAATCATTAGAAGATGTGTCCCAGATTCTGAGCATATCAAAGTCATAGAATTTTGTCACTCCCAAGCTTGTGGAGGTCACTTTAGCTTCAAAAAGACCTCTGCAAAATTTTTACAGTGTAGATTTTATTGTCCTACCTTATTTCGTGATACTCACAAATTTTGCAAGGCTTGTGAGAGATGCTAGAGAATGGGAGCCTTGCCCCGTAGGAATATGATGCCACTAAACCCAATCTTGATCGTTGAACCATTCGATGTTTGGGGCATATAATTTATGGGCACCTTCACACCATCTTCTAGATTCACGTACATCCTTTTAGCCGTTGACTATGTGACTAAGTGGGTTGAAGCTATTCCTACCAGGACCAATGATAGTTCGGTTGTTATTAAATTTATTAAAGATAATATTTTTTCTTGTTTTGGTACGCTGAGGGCAATGATTAGTGATTGGGGGTCACATTTTAATTGTCGAATGTTTGCGAACATAATGAAAAAATTTGAAGTAACACACAAGGTTGCTACACCGTACCATCCGTAGAATAGTGGGCAAGTAGAGGTTTCTAATCGTGAAATCAAGAATATTCTTCAAAAAATGATAAGACCAAACCGTAAAGATTGGTCAACTCGACTAAACGATGGTCTTTGGGATTATCGTACTGCTTTTAAGATACCTATTAGAATGTCCCCTTACCGACTAGTCTATGGAAAGGCTTGCCACCTTCTAGTTGAGTTAGAATACCGAGTATATTGGGCAATAAAGGCCTTGAACTTTGACATTGGGAAGGCCGGTTTGCATCGCAAGCTTCAACTCAATGAGTTAGAAGAACTACAGAATGATGCATACCATTCAATAAAGACTTACAAGGAGCGCATGAAAGCATTTCACGATGAAAACATTTCGCGAAAATCCTTAGAACAAAACCTAAAAGTCTTGTTGTACTCTTAAAGGTTACATTTATTTCCTGGCAAACTACGATCACGATGGACCGGGCCTCTCACTATTAAAGCGCTATATCCGCATGGGGCAGTTAAGGTTAAAGAACCGAGTACTGGCAAAATACAAAAAGTAAACGGACAAAGGCTTAAGCCCTATTATGAACATTTTAGCTTCACCAATGAAGACTTGAAGCTTTTGGACCTAGTTTATGAGGAGTGACATTCATATCCTTTTCATCCAGCTTTCACTGAGTTTGGTGGTTCCTCCTTCCGTCTAGTTGAAGATAATAACCTTAGCGCTATCTGGGAGGCAACCCATGTTATATCAGCATGTACTATGTTCTAATTTTTTCCCTTCTTTTAAGGTATGCTTTCAAATATTGGGGACAATACTTCTTTCTAGTTCGGGGCTGTGGAAAATCGTTCACATTTTTCACTTTTTTAGAGATGAGATAGGTCATTATGGCAATTTATGAGACTCTTTAGTAAGTTTCTGTAAGCTTAGAAGTATTTGATATGGTCTATATATTTTGGTCGTAAAAACCGTAGAAGTTAAAATTTTCATCAAATATATGCTTAGAAAATTTCGGAACATTATCTTAAGCTAGATGTACTACCCTTTAATTAGAAATTTTTTCATGTTAATAGATATTTCTCAAAACAAATACACTTCATGGTAGTATTGCATTTATTATTTTTGCTAGAATTTTGAAAAATTAAAAGAAATCTAGTATTTGAGGTAGGAATGATCCACTACATGGGAAGCAACTGCCTAAGAATAACTTTGATCCTAAAGTAATATAATAAGGATTTCTATAAGCCAAAATAGCTCTAAAAACTTTCACAACGCAAGGCATACTCGCATGATTAGAACTGAAAGAGGAAGAATTATCACCAATCTCGAGTATAGTCATAAACTATGTGAAAGGAGCAAGGAAAAAAGTTTTCTTGCGAGAATCCAGAGCCTAGGTCACGAAGGGGCACCAAACCCCGACAACCTAAGCCAACTGACTGGGATTGTCTACGAACAAGTGCCAAAATAAAAAGGCTTATAATTATTCCCCAAAAATCAATAACAGGATTCGAATTGACTATGACACTTGTCAAACTGATCGTTTGATTTATTTCACGAAATACGAAATGACTGGATATTGACTCAAAAACCTCTAAATAAAGTTATACGTGCAGTAACTATTTTCACAACACTTGAGGATATTAGAAAAATATGCGAAATCTCATTTAATTATTAGGTAGTATTTCTAGTTTTGGATAGTTCTCCAAGTTCTATGATTATATATATGTGAAAAAATTAAATTTTAAGGGGTTTACCTTCTTAATGTTCTTACCATTATCAGATATCAATAAGTTAGTTGTAATTACCTAATAAGTATCTAAACTACTATAATGCCCTTATTGACATTTGTGGGTATAGTCACTGCCAACCCTCACAAGACAAAACTCGTCCTATAGGGGCAACCTATAAGTTTAACGGCTTGTTGCATACGCTTAATCCAATCATCATAACCACGAAAGAGTTATGCTTTTATTTTTTTCTTTGTTCGAGGACTAACAAACTTTAAGTTTGGGGGTATTTGATGGACACATAAAATGACCACAATTCCCCTATGACTTAATGTTTATTATCCTTAATTTTATTATTAAACATGACTTATAAAACCAATTTTAATATTTCAGGTCACATGGAGCTCAGTTACGAAATATGTGCAAATACCGGGATGTATAACTCAAAAGATGAACTGCTGGAGAAGGTTATAGAGTTGTCAAACATAAGGGTCCCACATGGGGAGGTTACAATTTTAGAGGATAACTCTTGGAGGTTACAATTTTATGTACATTCATGGCATAGGTTATAAATCTCATATTAAATGTAAGAATCCCCTCCTTCATCTATAAAAGAAGAGGTGGTGAGCTCGTAAGAAGCATCCAATTTTGAGAGAATCATTCTTGTAGAGTGTAAGAGAGCATTATTGGAGTAAGTTGGTGCAAGTCTTGTAAGAATTTGAAGCATTTCATTTTGTAAGTCAATAAAATTCCTCTTTTTGTTGTTAGTTTATGTTCATTTCATTCTCATATCATTTAGGTTTTATAGCTGTTATAATAGCCGGCTAAGTCCTCACTAGGGGTGAGGATGGATCCGCCATAAGCGTATAATATTATGTAGTAGAATGTATTTTTCTCTAACACAATATGAGCATATTATCACAAATCCCAAAACTATATTGTTGGAGACATCCATTATCATCCTATGACATAGTAGAGATATAGGAAGAGTTTTGTGATTCTCAAATGACATAGCAAAATTGTACTAATATTGTATTTTTCTAAGGTATAATCCTAATTAACATTTCATAGTTAGCATTACTTTTATGGAATGTGTTTTTAGTGCATACTTAGTTCATATGATATATTCTACTTGAGTTATAATCATGGGATTACATCGACCAAAGGTCAAAGTTTGTTATTTCAATTAAGTGGAGAATTTAATATACGATACTATGTTGATATTGTATGTAAATGGTGGCAAAATCCAAACCCCCTAGACCTTTATTCTTGATTAAAACCATATCATTGATTTTTACGGTTATCAACCTTAGATTACTAAAACACAAAGACCAAAACTAATTTCTAGTTTCGTTTGAAAGTGAACGACACTCTAATTTTTATCCATACTAAACACCGGATTTTGACCGTTATCATTGGTTTCCTCTCTCCTCTATTTATAGAAACATAGAGAGCTGAGTCACCAAGAGTGGGTCAGGGTTACATGATTACACTATCAGGAAATTCTGGCAAGTTATGGGCACCGGTCTTGTCGATACTATTATTGCAACATTTATTGGTGATGTCTCTGAACGACACAGTGGCTGGACCAGTCACTGTAGATGCACGGGCCAATCAATGCGCTATCTTATCCGGTGAGGTAGTTGCCCATCTTATCTTGCTTCAACCGTGTGTTAGTGAGGTTGAAGGATTTTTGCTGTAGGATCTTAATTCACTCTCGAGGCTTTGTCTGGTGAGCTGGCTGTCTGTCTTGTCATACATCGACCATATCTGGATATGGTCGAAGGATGTCTGCTGCAATGTACTGATCTATCACTGAAGCTTTGTCTGGTGTCAAAGATTTGTCTCCAGGGGATCTCTAGGGAGCCTATTTTAGGGATTGAGTGGGCTTCGATACATTCGAGTAGGTTATGTAGTGGGCTTCGGCTGTCTGTCAAAGTCTACGAGTAGGCTAGTACAAGGAGGAAACTGGAGCGATTGAAGAATAAAATGATCGAGAAAGATAACGAGCTGAAGAGAGCACGAGATGACCTATCTAACTCTAAAATTATGGTTGAGTAGTTAACTACAGTTTTACCTGCTAAAGATATAGATTTCTTGTTGGTGCAAAGATATGTGATGAGTTGAATGAGAGGGTGGCATAATTGAAGACTGATTTTGCTCAGGCCAATTCCTGCATAAAATGTCGAGGCTGAAGAGCGCTCAAGGAAGAATAAAGGTGATGCCATGGTCTTCATTGTTCATGGGGATGTGGTTAGCCTATCAGGTCGAATCAGAGAGCTGGAAGGAAGTGTATCTCGAACAGAAGGTCACGTACAAAAAAGAAATGAGCGGTTAAGGAAATTCCAAAGTAAGTTGGATGCTGCTATTGCCATGGAACAAGAGTTAGAGCGGGTTATTAGAGGTAAGGAAATTTTAATAAGGAAAATGGATGATTTGTTAAGGAAATCCCATGTTGGTGTAGGTGTAGACAAAGAGCTTGAGGAACTTCGTACCCAGGTAGCAAATTTGGGGACGATGAACCAGGATGAGTTAGATAAAGCAGATAAGAAGATGAGTGAGCATATTAATCTTATATTCCGCGTAAAATGTCGAATAGAATGGCATGAAGCACGGAACAAGAGATTGAAAGGGCATCTTCAAACGGAGTGAGAATTTTTTTTAAGGCGGTCATGCCTAAGGCATCGCTCTCAGAGATGTTAATGGCAGTGATCGCCTATTTTGTTGAGAAAATTTGAAGGCTCGAGTTAGAGAGGGATACCTTGTATGACTGTTTGTCTGATAAAGGATGTATTTGCAGAGCTGATATAGATCGAGGAAACTGTATGTACTCCATGGAAACGGAGTTAGGTTTTTAACCTGCTGAATTGGTAGAGCATGGTAGGATAATTATAGCTGCTCGAGCTCGAGAATTTATGGTTGATTATCCTACTACTACAGGGGAAAGCGTAGCTGACTTCCTATCAGCAGAAAGAAATCTTTTGTAGTGGCTCTATCTGCAACCTACAAAAGTATCTGTTGCAGACATATTAAGAGATGAAAGATAACTTTATCTTTGCTTTATCTTATGTCTGGTAGAGTTCTTTGATTAAAAATAAGTGGGAAAAAAATTACCTTGCTTTAATTTATGCATTGTCTACTTAAGTATAGAGTTGAGTGGGAAAAAAATTGGAAGTTTTCATTAAATAGAATGTAATGAACTCGCATCCTGTTTCCTTTATTTCTCTAACTGAAGCCTTTTCTTGAGTCCATCCACAATGGTTTTTTTTTGTGATTTCAGCTTAGCCACTTCCTAGAGGGTAGTAGGGATTGGATGGTGAGTGGATAATGTTGTATTTATTGAAGAAAGCTATGAATTTTTCTCCAATGAATTGTGACCCATTATCGATTCGAATCAGGTGGGGGCATCCAAACTGTATGATGATGTATTCCTAGATAAAAAAGATGACCTCTTATTGTCTAGTTTAATAGAGAGGAATTGCTTCTACCCATTTTGTAAAATAATCTGTAGCTACGAGTAGGTATCTGCGGTTACCTGGAGAATTAGGAAATTTTTCGACGAGATCGAGCACCTATCTTTTGAATGGCCAGAAGACCTTGCTTGCATGTAGCTTGAGCGCAGGGGTGTGGATCATGTGTCCATGTCGTTGACATGTATTGCATTTGTGTGAGTACTCATCTACTTGCTTGTGCATGCCAGGCCAGAATACTCCATGCGTAATTATTCTATTTGCGAGTGATCGACCTACGACATGGGAGCTTCAAGTCCCTTCATGTAAATCTCTGAGCATCTCGTCTGCTTTCTTTCCGAAGAGGCACTTGAGGTAAGGCCCCATGACAGAATGATAATATAAAAAACCTTATTGATTTGTGTAGCTTTGAGTTTTTGATCTGCTGTCGGCGCTCTTTTGGATCTGCTGGAGGGGTCCTTTTGTATTCGTTGTTGGTGCCAAGGTATGCAAGGAAGGGCTTTCGCCAATCGTCGCCTTCCACTTTATCGCCCCCAGTGTTGATCGTGCATACAAAAATGCGATCAATACTAGGAGTTGATATCACTTCGATATGGATATATCTAGCTTCTGCACCTAAGACCCCGGCTAGATAAGCCAAGAGATCGGCATGTCTATTTTTACCTCGAGGAAGATAATCGAGAAGTGTTTTTGCAAAGTGGCTTATCCTATCTGCAACGAGGGCTGCATATTTGATCATCTTGCCATTCTTCTTATATTGCTCAGAGTAATGGTGGACGGTGAGTAGAGAATCTATGTAGACTGAGAGTTCTAGGATGCCGAGCTGAATTGCGAGGTTGAGTCCATGAATGGGAGCTTCGTATTTGGTGATATTGTTGGAGGCCTCAAAATCCAAGATAGTTGATTTATCAATTCTGTCATTAGAAGGGGTAATTAATATAATTCCAATTCATGACCCTGTGGGTTCTGCTAAACCATCTGTAAGAAGCCTCTACCCTTTCCTTATAATCTATTCAGCTCGCTCATCAAATACTTTTGCGGGTGGATCTTCTGTAATTTCTTCTACAAGGTCAGGATTGTGCTCCTCCCACTTGGGATCTTCCATTGGAAAATCCACAAGAAAATTGGAAATGGACAAACCCTTTTCTAAATGTCGTTCTTTGAACTTGTTATCATATTCTCCCGGAGTGGGTAGTTCGTCATGACTTTGCCTGAATGAGCTTGGAAGTAGTGGTTAAGCTTCTGTGAAGTGTAAACAAGAGTTATAAGGAGTCTTTCAATTTTTGAATACCACGTTTCTACTAAAGTGAGAGTTTTGCTGATAAAATAGATTGGCTTTTCGATCTTCCCTTCAAGTCAAATGAGAACCAAGCTGATTGAAGTGTTTATAACTACCAGGTTGATGATCAGTTCATCATTATCTACCACGGTTCTCATGATTGGAGACTTCCCCAGATAGGTTTTGAGTTCCTAAAAAGTTACCTCACATTCTGATGTCCATTTGATATCTTCGTTGGGCTAAACTTTTACTCGCTTGGTACAACCTCTGAGTAGTAGGAAAAGCCAACAATAACAATCTAAAGATTTTGAAACGAATAAATTAATTACGGCAATCTTGTCGACATGCTTTTGTACATCTTTCATCATTTTTGAAGATGGCATGTTGATGAGAGCTTGAATTTATTTTGAATCGGCCATAATCCTCTTCTTGCTGATGAAATGGCCAAGGAATCGGCTTGAATGTACTCGTAAAGTTGAAAATTTTGTCAAAATATGTGATGTGGCCGATTGACTATATGCTCTTGCACAAGAGATCATCAATGTAAACTTTCGCGATTTACCCAGTATGTACTTTGAACATAGTAGTCATCAACCGTCGATAAGTCGCGCATATGTTTTTGAGTTCGAAGGGCATGACTTTGTATCAATAAAGTCTTCTTTCTGTGATAAAAGTGGTATTTTCTTGAACTTCTTCTAAGAGTAGAATCTGATTGTATCCAGAACCAGTGATCTTTTCTTAAACTTCTTCTAAGAGTGAAATCAAATTGTATTCAGAAACAACGTTCATCATAGATAAGAGTTCATGACCTACTGTAGAATCAAGAATTTGATAGATGTTGGGAAGAGGGAAACTATTTTTCAGACTGTGCTTGCTTAGATCTATGAAATCTACACAAACTCAGACTTTTCCATTCTTCTTCGGTATAACGAGGATGTTGGATATCCAATCTGAATACATGGCTTCTCGAATGAATCCTACTTTGATTAATTACTTAATTTTTATATTAACTTCATCTCGAAGATGGGGTGACAGTCGTCGCAGTTTCTGTCTGACCGCCGTGGCGTTGATGTTGATGGCCAACTTGTAATATGCCTTGGTTAGATCGACCCCATGCATCTCTTCAAAAGTCCACATAAAGACATCTCGATTCAGTCGTAAAAATTGAATAAGAGCATCCTTATCGTCCTGGACCAGTTTGATACTGATAAAAGTACCTCTGCAAGGTTCTTTAATGTTGAAGTATTCTAAAGGCTCTTTTGTTAAAGGCTGATCATCAAGGTGAATAGCTATCTATAATTGCTATGCGGCCTATCTGTCTGAGGTACCTAGAATGGCAAAGACAATATTTTTGCATGCTTGAGAAAGCTTTTGATTATCTTTGATTTCATAAATACCATCATTGCAGTTGAGGCAAATTGCTTGATGATAGGTGGAAGTGATTGCTTCCATGTTGTGAATCCTGTAGCGGCCCATAATCTCGAGATAGCAAGATTTGGCGTTGATGATGTAGTAGACAACGCCAATGGTACATGGCCCTGCGGTAATCGATAAGATGATCTTGCCTACTTGCTTTTCTTTCAAACCATTGAATCCGCTGATATCGGTGTTACTTAGAATAATTTGATCGGCCATTCCATCGTGGTCGATTGTGCTCTAAAAGAAAATCTCAATATCGCTTCTAGTATTGATCATCATTGTATGCATGACAAACTTCTTCATCTGAGCATTGCGACTAATACATCATGATGTAAATTTTTTTTATGACTAATGTCGCAATCTTCGAATGAGATCCTAAGCCGGGGATTGCTCAACTCAGGTAGAAGCTTATCTTCTTTATCTTGAGGTGTGAGATTTTAACATTCTGAAAGTCTCCTCTACTTGAATCGGCAAGAGTTATTAATCTGATGAATTTTGATTAAGTTGTTGTGGTAGATATGGTAGTGATGTTTCTCCTCGGCTTGATCTTCAACCTGGACGACTTCGAGTAGTTTCTTATAGCTGCCATCCTTATACGATTCTAGGTCGATAATGTATTCATACATCCATCCCTCCTTGAAAATAAATTATAGCAATCTCTATAAAGCATAACAGTTGTCAGTAAAATGATGGTCTACCTTATGATGCATGTAGTACGGGCAACTCTCGATTGGCTCCAATGGTTGAGAGGGACGGTATAACTTATCCTTGGAGAGGATTAAAGAAATTATGAAGATTCGAGCATTTATCTTTGGGAAGACCGGTTTGGGTAGTGAACCGCCTTTTCGAGGGTTTCCAGTATTACCCATGGAGCATTTTTGATCAACCTGATCCTCCTTCGGTTCATTGTTTTGATCTATAAATGGACCTTTCGTGGTTAGGACAGATTTATTAGATTTATGCCTTTTAGACATCATCTTTTCCCGGTCAGCATAACCATTGACCTTGGTGATCATATCATCCAAGTTCGAAGGTTTGTTAAGGAAGAGGTGCTCTTTGGCCTTGCAGTCGAGCTGGAGTACGTTGGTGAAAGCAGTAACAGCTATTTTTTGATTGAGATTGTCTACTTTACGCGCGAGCTCCAAGTACTTCTTTGCAAAAGCCTCGAGCTTCTCTCCGTGTGACTATTTAAGACTAATAAGATAATATAAATTCTCCTCTTTATCTCTATTATGTGTATACGTCTTGATGAATTGTTTATACAACTAATAGAATATGAGTATAGAATCTTCAGGAAAAGAGTGGAACCAACGACAGAGGATGTGGTTGAGACTGGAATACAACCCCAACTAATCACGATATTGTTGAATGTGCCCTGTTGGATTGGTATCCTTGTATTTACAAATTTTCGGAGTATGGAAACCATTCGGTATTTCCATATTGAATAGTTCTTTGGCAATCAAACTTCCTTGAAACTTTGTAAGGCCATCCATAGTGCCCAAAACTTATGCTTTAATCAGCTCCTTAATGTGCTAATCCATATGCTCTTGTCTGACATATTAACGTATCGGTTGTGTGTCTTGACGAGGAGGTTAAGGATTATGAGTACCGGTACCCGCACTCAACCGATCACGTATTGAACTTTAAGGTTGAGGTTGTCGCAACCTACTCGCAGCCTTCAAGCACTAGTCTAATACTCGAAGGCTACATCGAAGCCTATCTAGAGACTCGAAGCCCAACTAGACAGCAACTGAGTCCACGAAGCCTTCTGATATCAATCGAACACTCGAAGACATTATAGTCAAAGCCGAAGACAGACGGCGAGTACCAGAATTCAGCATCAGTAACAAAGAGACTTTGACCATGGATTTACATGGTCAAAGGCAAATACGTCTGAAAGCTAGCTCACTAGACAGAATAGTAAAATGTGCCGCCTGACAGCTACAGTTTCTGAACTGACTCTGAGTTTAGAACAGTTTTCCTTAAAGGATATACATGTTTCCTAACCTCCCATGGTGACTTAGCCCATTTTATATCCTATAAATAGGAAGGAGTGTAGGGGCCAAGTTTCGTATGAGGGAAACCGGCTCTTGCACAAAGGGGTTAATCTTCGACTAGGGTTCTACAAGCACATGAATAACAATATTAAAAGATACTACTCAAATAATACACTTGCGTGGAGGCTTAGAATGGGTTACTCCACGACCTCTAGTGAGGATTTTAAGGAGAAATGATATATATTAGATTGGTCGAGGGATCGAAGAGTAGATTGTTGCAGAATATTCAAAGGTAATCCTGTAAGGCTCAGCGAGAAAGATTTTATAACCTCTTCATAGTGCCTTCTCCCTCCTATTTATAGAATATAGAATAGGCTGAATCACCATGAGAGAACAAGTTTGGGTCTGACATTATAGCCACTGACACTGTAGTGGTTGGTTCTGGCATTATAGTTATCGGGCATCTTGGTTCTCTATTTTGTCTAGTGAGCTGGCTGTCTGACATGTCTGACTTTGACCATGTCCATGGTTGAAGTATTTTTGGTACTGGAACTGAGTTCTGGCGCTGCTCATCTATCTTCGACTATGGATATTAGCTTCGATGATTCCTTCGAGTGTTTAATTAGTCTCAGAAGGCTTCGTGGACTTAGTTAGTTATTGTCTTGTTTGGCTTTGAGTCTCTAGGTAGGCTTTGATGTGACCTTCGAGTATTCGACTGCTTCTAAAGGTTGCGAGTAGGCTACTACATCCACCCCCTTTAAGCAGGGGCCTTGGATATTGGCGTAGATGGCGCGTGCTGAGAAAATGGTTGGGCATGGGAAGTTGGGGAGTTGGCTGGTTGAAGGTGGCCAATTCCGTGGGGAGTAATTAAGGGAGGAATTGATTAATAGGTAATAAATGACCCTTAATCCCGGTATAAATAGGGGATATTAGGGGGAGTTACAGGCTATCTCCATCTTCTTCTTTGCATAACCGAAGCCATGGAAACTACACCAAATATGCGGTACCAGAAAAGGATGGAAGTCTGAGAGCATCGGATATAAGATAAGAGGGTGGTGTTGAAAGAGAAATTCTTTGGCGATCACGGTCTGAACTGGGTGATGCCAAATTTAGTTGAGCTGGAGCCAGAGGAGCCAATCGGCTGGATGTCGTATGCATATTGGTAGAGGGTACTGCAGTGGATGATCCGGAGTGCCAACAATCGGTATTTCTTTCTGAAGTGCATGGCCGAGGACGAGGTCAATGTAGAAGACCGAGTCGAGGACGAGGAGGCAGGGCTCTGCAAGAATTGCCCCGTCTATAAATAGAGGGGTCTTGGTGGTAGTGGTGGTGATGGTGAAAGGTTTGTAAATGTTTTATGTTATGCGTATTTTATTGTTGATGTTTTTGATGTTGTATTTCCATTTCCTGTTTGACATCCATGACGTACGCCCGTATGTTTATGTAATGGAAATTTACTTTTGCCATACTCTGGTAGTAAACTAGCAATGTGTACTGTAGACGATGATAGTATAGGCGTGGTATTAATGCCTGAACTTCAAATTTAAGGAACAAAACGACTAAAAATGGCAAGAAAACTTAAGTAATTTTTGAATACTTGATGTGTATGATAGGCCTGGTAGTACTTGTCAAAAGTCGATCACGGAAAAATGGTATGGAACTTGAGTAGTGTCATATAATCGAAAAATCTTTGTTGATGATTTTGGTACCTTATGTGGATGGGCCGAAGGTTCAAAGTAATATGTAGACGATGGTTCGTAAATGGGATCAGGAGAGGTTTAAAAATTTCTGATGTCGAAGGCATATGGGCTTCGAATGCAAGTATCCATAACATCTAACATGTTAAAGGCGGTACTGTTCCTAGGGTAGAATTCCCGGCAGGTCATCATGATGTTTCCTCGGGTTGTGGAGAAAAGGTAGAAGTGACATGTAGGTTTGATTGGACAGCTTCGGGCAGGGTGCTTGAAGGTTCGAGAGGTTTATATTAAAAATTATGAGATGAGAGTATGTGATACGCATGTGTGAGTAGTTGAGGGTAAAATTGTCAATACATGTCTAAGCTAAAAATAAGGGGGAGTGAAGGAGTGGTAATGATTGTGAGTGGGGAAATCGAGGCAGTTTTATTTTGGTGGGGTGGTATTTAAAGAGGTGAGGGGAGAAATTTACTGCTCCCAATCAATCAAACATGAAGAAAATATAGGAGGAAGAAAGGGAAAACATATTCCATTGTTGCCGTAAATCTTGTTGGAGAGGAGAGAAAGACAATTTATTGTTGCTTAGAAATCTGAACAATTCGAACAGGTATGCCTTCTGATTTCCTTTGTAAATAGGTGATTTGGAATTCTACTCTGTCGTTGTATCTTATGTATTTGTATATTATTTGTATTGCAGGGTAGGTGTTGCTAAGGTTTTTATTCGTAATGGGCTGACCGAGGAGGGGGGTAACCCATGTGGTTGGTGGTACGGCCTAGTGCTAAATTGAGGATAGTGAGGAGGTAACTAGGGCTATAGTCAAACATTCGACTATGAGTTAGGCGCGCTGGAGAGGGTAGAACAAAATATGATATCAAAACGTGATAGTCGAATATTCGATCTAATTGCGTACCTCTTATTCTATAGGGTATAATACGTACCCGTCAAGCTTCGAGGATGAGGTTGATAGATAAGGATGCTCAAATGAATGAGGTTAGTATATCTGGTCAAGTTCGAGGGAATGAGAGTAGCGAGGTAGAAGAGTTGGAAATTGCAACAGACGTCCCCTTAGCTGTGGCAGTACCAAAAATAGGAGCTTCGAGTAGGAGCCGTGGAGGGCTCAAGTAGTCAGGGAGAATGACGAAGAACAGATTGAGGAGGTGAAGGGGAGGGGAAATGAAGGTAGTGTCGAGCCTTTGGTGGATGAGAGGGAGGAAGGGGAAGGGGAGCAGAACAATAATAATAATAGTTTGTATGATTTGAGGAGAGCAGCGGGGGCAGTCTCGGCTCAGGAAAAGGCGAGACTAGATCGATTCATGGAAAAACATGAGTTGTCGAAGGTGGTTGTTGAGTTAATGTCAGTAGGGGCCGAATTTATATTCAAGGATATTCTTCGGGAGGGTTTCATGGCTTTCAGGGGTCAGATTTGATTAGGGATGCTACTGCCCCTTCGAAAGCTGGTGAAAGAGGTATTAAGCTACTGGGATGCTCCTCCATGCCAGATGAATAACAATTTTTTTGAGTTGATGATGGTCATCGAGGGGATGAATGTAGAGTTAAAGCGTGTGAGGAGGGGTTTGATCGAGCAGTTCAATATTGTATTGTTCTACTCGAGGAAAGCAAATAAGAAGGTGGATACTTATCACATTCAGTCTCATGTAGTCAAACCATGGCTATTCGATCTGTTGTCGACGGGGCGGAGATTGGATAAGGATTTAGTTGTGGTAAGGGGAAATTATGAAGATGCAGAGGGGGAAGAAGAGTATAAGCTGCAGTACAGGGTATCAGCTGCAGTACAGGGGGAAGAAGAGTATAAGCTGTGTATAATCAAAGTAAGTTGATAGACGAAGACTATTGGTTAAATGGTTTAAATATGTTATTTAAACTTAACTCTTTTGTTGTTTTGCAGAACCCAGTAGCAGAACATTGACAAATTCGAAGAGGTATATAGACGAATTGGTCGACCACGACGAGGCATGGGTAAATTGGGTATTGCGTGGAAAAAGCGGAAGAAGACAAATACGTTGCTTTGAAACGTACATATTACTGCTAGACCAACGAAGAAGAGAAGAGAAGAAGGTGCTTCGACAGGGGCCGAAGAGATGTAGAAGGGAAGGTTGAGTCGAAAGTCGAGTTACGTGCCGAGGGAGCGGCGAGGGGGTCGGGGACTGTATAACGGAGTGTACCCGGGCTGTTCCCGAGGTGTCGAGGCAGGCTAGCAAGGGTAAGGGCAAAGCTATTGCAAAAGCTTCGACAATGTAGCAGACAAAAACTACTCTGTGTAAGAGGTCTCGTGAGCAGGTGGCTGATGATGTAGATAATGCGGATAAAGTATGACGCAAAGCTGAATTGGAGGAGCAGGTTTGAGCAACTGCCACGTCGATGGTGACCCTTTACGGAAATGACCCAGATGAGGTAGGGAAGCAACTGCAGGAGGTGTTGTGGTCGCTGGTGGTACAGACGCTGCAGGACTAAACCCTGTTATCGAGGGTACAAGAGGTGCTGCTGCTGACAAACATGTAGAAGGAATTAGTGCGGCCACTCCTATATGAGTAGAGTACTAGTAGATGGTATGTCTTTGTTATCAGCTTGCTATAACAAACTTTCTCCTCTTATCTTGATGTGATGTTTAAATTTGATTGATGTGGCATTCGAATTGAATGTACTGGATGGGCAGTACTCGAACAATGTGTAACGTATTTACACTTGCTGCTTGTTTGTATGTGGTTAATTTGAATTTCTTGTGTGTATTGAATTTGAATTGCTGGTATGTCTGTATGCTTGAGTCCATGTGTGTAATTTGAAGTATAGAATGCTTGAGTCAAGGTTCGAGCCGAAACCTTGATTAACTTTGAGGTCATCCCCGAGTATCAATCAAGTAGAAGGGTTGACATGATACTTGGGTTTGATCGAGTGGAGAAGTGTACTGAACCTCAAAGGTGATCTCAGGGCCTATTCGCGGGATTGAGCATGAGAGAAGCATTATGTGGTCGCCCCCAATACATTTCTGATGGTTCAGACTATCGATTATTCATGCCCCCTGGGTTTGCTTGAATTGAAAGCTTGAAAAACTTCGAGGTTACCCCCAAGTATCAGTTGGTTCGAAGGGTTGACATGATACTTAGGTTAGACCAAGAAATTTACTGAACTTCGAAGGCCTAAGCCTGAACGAAGCATTATGTGGTCGCCCTTAATGCATTCCTGAGGGTTTGGTCTATCGACCATTCATGCCCATCGGCCCATCGGGTTTGCTCAAATTGGAAGCTTAATAAACTTTCAGGTCATTCCCAAGTGTCAGTTAGGTCAAAGGGTTGACGTGATACTTAGGTTTTAGACCTAGAAATTCACTGTATTCAAAGGTTTAAGCCTGAATGAAGCATTATGTAGTCATCCCCAATGCAATCTCGAGGGTCCGGTCTTTCAATCATTCATGCCCCTCGGGTTTGCTTGAATTTGAAGCTTGAAAAACTTCGAGGTCGCCCCCAAGTATCAGTCGGGTCGAAGGGTTGACATGATACTTAGGTTAGACCAATAAACTCACTTCACTTCAAAGGCCTAAGCCTGAATAAAGCATTATGTGGTCACCCCCAATGCATTCCCGAGGGTCCGGTCTATCGACCATTCATGCCCCTTGGGTTTGCTCGAATTGGAAGCTTGAAAAACTTTGAGGTCGCCCCCAAGTACCAGTCAGGTCGATAGATTGACGTGATACTTAGGTAAGACCAAGAAATTCACTTGAAGACATGACATAAAACTATGAGGATAAAAAGTATGCTTATTGATTATACTGTATTTACATTAGTTGAACAAGGTGGTGGTCACGGCCTGTTGTATGAGACTAACTGCATTGTATTCCATGGGTTAGGTAGAGGCTCCTCCGCTTTTGTCATTAGATAATAGGATCCTTTATCTGTTTTGTCGTATAAGACATAAGGTCCTTCCCAGGACTCGGCTAGCTTATCGACATTTAGAGGCTTCGAAGAGGGAGTGACTCGTCAAAGTACCAAATCTCCAATATTAAAACTACATGGTCGAACCCTTTAATTTTATGAATTCTAGAGGGAGAGGTGGTAACGGTCGAGGTTTGTAATGGATCGCTCTATGGTTTTGTCGATCCATAACATATTACATCCAAGTTAGAATTCATTGTCTTCATCGGGGAGGTCAGGATTGCGTGTTGCTACTTTGAACTGGGTAGGTAGCACGGCTTTGGTACCGTAAGCCAGAAGGAAGGGAGTGTAGCCCGTCGCCTTTCTTGGGGTGGTGCAATAGGCCCAGAGTACATGTTGTAATTCTTGAACCTATCGGCCTTTCTTTTCATTGACGGGCTTCTTGAGGCCATCGACTATAGTTTTATTGATTGTTCGACCTGGCCATTCCCCTGAGGGTAATAAGGTATGGAAGGGGAGAGGATGTTGTTGTACTTTTTGAGGAAATTATGGACTTTGCTCCCAACAAACTGTGGACCGTTATCACATCGAATCAGGTGAGGGCAGCCAAAACGTGTGATGATATTCTCCCATAAGAACTTGATGACTTCTTCTTCTCTAGTTCGACCCATAGGCACGGTTTTGACCCATTTAGTAAAGTAATCTGTGGCCATGAGGAGATGAGATGAGATGTTCCCGTTGACCCGAAGCTTTGGGAAAACGGTCTACTAGATCAATCACCCATCGTTTAAAGGGCCAAGCAACTTGGCTGCAATGGGGGCATCGTGAAGGGATTCGGATGCCATGGGCATAAGGTTGGCATTTGTCGCAGTGTTTTGCATACTCTTCAGCTTATTTCTTCATATTAGGCCAGAATAAACCTTGTGTTACGGCTTGAAGAGCCATGTATCGACTAGCAGTGTGAGCACCACAGGTACCTTCGTAACGTTTGATGAGTATGGTAATAGCTTCGTTTTGGGAGATGCATCAGAGGTGTATGACATTCATGGATTTGTGGTGTAAACCGCATTTGAGAATGGTGTATCTGCGGTAGTTTTTTAGTAATGAACGTTTCGCTTTGGGATCTTCTGGGAGAGTAGAACTATTAAAATAAGTCAGAAAGGATGTTCTCAAGTCATCCGGATCGAGACTCTTGGCCCCAGTATTGATGGCATTGACTTCTATCTGGTCGATACTTGGGTGTTCGAGTACTTTGATATGGAGTGTTTGAGATTCAGCCCGACCTAACATGGCTGCTATGTAGGCGAGGGCATCGGCATGTCTGTTTTCGCCTCGAGGGTAATGTGTAATGGAAGATTTTTTGGGGAAAGGATCCATGCACTGGCGAACAAGGGCAGCATACTCAGCCATGCGATTGTTTGCCTGATTTTTACCAATGTACTGTTTTAGAATAAGTTAGGAATCGGTAGATACTACAAGTCTGGAAATACCAAGTTTGAGGGTAAGATCGAGGCCATCTATCAGAGTTTCATACTCGGCCTCATTATTAATACATTCGAAGTTTAACTTGATAACCTTTTCGATTCTGTCATTGGTGGGGGTAACTAGAACAATACCAATCCCCGAGCCATTAGGTCGAGCAGATCCATCTATAAAGAGGTGCCAACCCGTGTTAGGGTACCAAGGGTCGTTCTATTCGGGCAGGTCTTCTGGTAGATCATCTTCGTGTTCCTCCCAGTCGATGTCTTCGACCGGGAAGTTGGCAAGGAAATCAACGATAGCTTGTCCTTTTTGAGATATATATTTCTCGAAAGTGATGTCGCGTTTACCTTGATAAACAAACTACTATTGTACCAACCTAGATTTATCTTTCTTACTGAGAATCTCTCAAAGGGGGTAGCTGGTGATGGCACATATAGGGTGGGCTTGAAAGTATGGTTTGAGCTTTCGAGCAGTGTAAACGAGTATAAGGAGCAATCGCTTGAGCTTAGCATATCGAGTCTCAGCAGGTGTCAGATGTTTACTGATAAAGTATACATGCTTCTCGATGCCAGATTCCAGCCAAATATGGACTGAGCTGATAGAAGTGTCGGTAACTTCCAGGTATAAAAAAAATATTTCACCTTCGATGGGGGTGCTGATGATGGGTGGTCGGCCAAGGTATGTTTTGAGTTCGAGGAAAGCCTGCTCACAATCGGGTGTCCAATTGATTTTGTAGTTGGTTTTCTTTGTGGCCTTATGAATGCCTTAGTTGCGTAAGCGGGAGAAAAGCTAAGCACATCGATTAGAAGATTTAGAGATAAAACGGCTGAGGGCGGTTATCTTGCCAGCAACCTTCTGGACATCTATCTTGGTTTGAGGGGAAAGCATATCGATAAGGGTACAAATATAAGTGGGATCAATCTCGATACCTCATTTCCTGATGAGGTGGCCTAAGAATTTCCCAGATGAAACACCAAACTGACATTTGTCAGGGTTATGTTTCATGTTATAAGAACAAAGTATGGAAAATACCTCGGTAAGGTCTTGGATATGGGTTTGTTTTTGGATGCTTTTGCATAACATGTCGTCGATATATACTTCGACCGACTTGTCATGCAAAGGTTTGAACATGGTGGTAACAAGACGCTGGTAGGTGGCACCCGCATTTTTAAGGCCGAAGGGCATGCTGTTAAAGCAGTAAAGATCTTGCTCGGCAATAAATGAAGTTTTAAGTTGGTCCTCGGGGAGGAGAGGTACCTAATTGTAGCCTGAAGCCACGTCCATCATCTATAGTCGTTCATGGCCGGCTGTAATATCCAGGAGTACTGAAATGATTGGGAGAGGAAAGCTATCCTTCGGTGTGCGTTTGTTGAGGTCTGTGAAGTTAACGCAGATTCTGATCTTACCATTCTTGTTGGGGACAGCAATAATGTTTGAGATACAGTCGGTGTACTTGACTTTCTGATGAAACCCACGGCAAGAAGTTTGTCGTCCTCAAGGTTTACAGTCTCTAGAAGCCACAGGGCCAAAGTATGCTTTTTCTGCTTCACGACGGTAGAGTGAAGGATGAGGTCAAATCGATAGAAGGCTAAAGTGAGGTTAACACCGGACATCTCATGAAATGTCTAGGCGTAGACTTATTTATTTGCTCAAAGAAAATTGGTGAGTTTGAGGCCTTCAGCCTCGTCCAGAAAAGTACCAATGAATGTGCCTCGACCAAGACCGTCGAGTTCGATATAGACAGTAGGTTCAATGGGTGTGATAGATGGGATCAAAGGTATGGGGAGAGAGGGAGATATTGATTGCTATGGTTTGACATGTTTTTGGCTTGATTAATCTCCGGATGGTCGCATGAGCGGCCAAGGCGTTGAGAACCATTTAAGTTCCACGTGCCACAAGGGGTAGTGAGGCAAAGTGTTTTGGTAGTAATTTGAAGGTATGTCTCTCATGGCGTGGAGCCAGTCACATCCAAGGATGCCTAGATATTCAGATTTCTTGTCGATGTCAAGAAAGCTGGCTTAGAGGGTAAATGGGTTGATAACAACAGGTAGGCTAAGGCAACCGACCGCGACATTAGTAGTACCATTAAAGCCCTTAAGCTCGACATTAGCCGGTGCAATGAGGTCTATTTTTTGCATGGCTTGAACAGTCTGGAGGAACAGTACATCAGCTGCACTGCCCATGTCAATGAGCATGGTATGAAAGACGAAGTGTTCGACCTTAATCACAATAACCAAGGGTTCGAAATGGGAGAAGCGAACATGAGAAGTATTACAATCGATGAAGGATATACCTTCAGGTCAAGGGAATTGGCTATATTTTGGTAGAAGGATGGGAAGCTTCTCTTGATAGGTAAGCTTACAACACTCTTCGACTCGTTTGTGTTTGCTTCAAGTATGACCACTATCGATGTTGTTAACTTCGATAAGGTGTAGTTGGAAAATGTATACCTTGGCTGGGTCGGTAGCTAGGGCAGGTTGGTGCGTGAGATACGACCCGTCGAGGTAGCTGGGAAGATTGGAGATGTATCGATGTGGATGACCTACTTCATAGATCATCTCTAGAGAACATTATAGAGCATAACATTTATTATTAGCGTGGCAGTTGTAGTTGTGATTTTGGCAATAAGGCTCATCTTTTATGACCTCGATGGGGTAGGGGGTACGCCAGATAGGGTCAGCCTATATTTGGGCGAGAAGGGTGCTGATGGGAGAATTGAGCTTGGGATGGACTGGCTTTGGTCATTTTTTAGGGGCCTCAGTAGTGGCATCATTGGAATGAAGGCATTTGCGGCTCTCAGTCTCTTGTGAGATGAGAGAGACCATGGGTGTAGAAGGTTGTCGAGGTTCATTAGGGTTGGTGGTCGAGGCTTACCTCTGGCGATTTGATTTGCGAAGGCATTCGAGGTCGATAAATCCATTAACCTTAGATAACATCTCCTAATGGGTTCATGATTTTTGACTGTGATCTAGTAGAGCATTAAAATATGCGAGTGAAGCATTCACACAGTCAAGGTTTTTGATTTTCTGCGACTCATCGAGAAACCGCTTGGTGAAAGCTTAAAGCGTTTCATTGTGGGATTTGCGGAAGCTAAAGAAGGCATCGACCCGGACCTCGCGGTCTTTGTTAAAGGAAAACTGGGTGTTAAAAAAGCTCAATAATTGTTCGAAGCTTCATATCGAACCATTAGGGAGGCTGCGATACCATTTGAGAGAGCTATCAACTAGACTGGTGGGGAACATGCGACACAAAATATGGTCGGCTGTAGAATACAAACTTAAGGTGTTTTTGAATTTGTGGACATGAGACCGAGGGTCGGTATTGTGGTATTTGGTGATTTTAGGTTTATGGAAATTGGAAGGCACTTCGATCGCGAGGAGTTTGGGACAGATGGGGTTGTTCAATCGACTCCAAGAGTTAAATGTTGGGATCGCACTAACGTGAATAGTGGCCCTGATTTTCTGATTGATTTCCTGCTGATTAAGGTAGGCAGGGTGAGGGGGAGAGAACTGGGGTCGAGGGGGAAGAGGTCGAAGGTTCAGAGTGCGCTTAGCACTGTGTTCCCCGACACATTCTCAAGCAGGACAGCTTTTGAGGTATCGGGTAGTTCGAAGAGTGAAATCGGGAAAATCTTTCGTGGGGTGTACACCAAGGTAGATTGAGCCGGTAGGTAAAATGATGGGAGCATCCTCGGAGCCAAGGTAGACCGGGGGAACTTTAACCTGGGGGTGGGGCCCGAGGTGAGCGTGGGATGAAATACGAGAAGGGGAAGGGGCCCGGGATCACGTAGGAGTGTCCTGGGTGTGAAACTGCTGAAGCTTTCAAACTATGTGGCGCAGTTCGTCGAGGGCACGATGTTGGCGCTCGTTGTCATCCAAATGACGCTGCCATTCGACCTCGAGTTTATTACACCCGTCTTCACGTTTTAGATGTAGCTGATTGGAATGACGCTCTTCGGCTTGTGCAAACTGTTAACTGATAAGAGCGAGTAGGGCGGCTATACCGTCGGTGGAAATTCCGGCGATAGTAAAAGTGGAGCGAAGCATGGGGGCCATTGAGGATGGCTGTGAGTGGTAGAAAGGGGAAGGGAGAAAAGGTGAAGGGAGTTGGGTTGGGTGGGTATAACACAAACGACGCCAAATGTAGGGGCCAAGTTTTGTATGAGGGGAAACAGGCTCTTACACGAAGGGGTTAATCTTCGACTAGGGTTCTACAAGCATATGAATAACAATATTAAGAGATACTACATAGACAATATACTTGCGTGGAGGCCTAGAATGCGTTCGGCCCTACCCACTGCATCACCCTCTACCTATGCCCGTATGACATCCCACAGATGGCCTCTCCCTGCTCCAGTTCCACTAAGTCGGGCAACACCACTTCCAACCCTTGATCCCCAATGAATTTCTCCTTCAGGACTGCCGTCTTTTCTTCAATGCGTCGTTCTCGTGCCTCTACCCTCTTCTTGTATCGTGTGTTTGATGTAGTTTCCCTGTTTTGGTTTACTCAAAGAAGACGAAGATGAATGTTAAAAACTCACACCCTAATATCCCCATTTATACCTTGATTAAAGGGCATTAATTACCCCCTTAATCACCACTTATATTAATTACTCTCTTTAATTACTTTTCTCGGAACTACCCACATTCAACAGTCAACTCTTCAACTTCCCATGCCTAACCAATTTTCGTAGTATGCGCCATCTACACTAATTTTCGAGGCCCCTGCTAAGAGGGGGCGAATGTAGTAGCCTACTCACAGCCTTCCAGTACTAGTCGAATACTCGAAGACAACATCGAAGCTTACCTAGAGACTCAAAGCCCAACTTGATAGTAACTAAGTCCACGAAGCCTTCCGATATCAATCGAATACTCGATGACATTATAGTCAAAGTTGAAGATAGACGACCAACTCTAGAATTCAGCATCAGAAACAGAGAGACTTTGACCATGGAAATACATGGTCGAAGGCAGACATGTCTGGCAGCCAGCTCTCCAATTGGAATAGTGAAATGAGCCGCCTGCTAACTACAGTATCAGAACTGACTCCGAGTACAAAACAATTGTCCTCAAAGGATATAGATGTAACCTAACCTCCCATAGAGACTCTACCTTTTTCTATATCCTATAAATAAAAAGGAGGAGGCACTATGAAGGGGTTAGATAATCTCTCCCTTCAAATACCCTGTAACTTATTATCCCCTTCGACCCATCTGTAACTTGATATATATCATCAATCATTCAAAATCCTCGCTAGAGGTCGTGGAGTATTCTAAGACTCCATTGAAGTGTGTTACTACCGTAATATTGGTTATATTATCTTACATACTTGTTTAAACCCTAGGTCGATGATAACTCTGTGGTGTAAGAGCTAGTTTCCCTTCTAACAAAACTTGTCCCCTACATTTGGTGTCATCTATGCTATACCCACCCCTATTTACCTTTCCTTTCCTTTCTTCCTTTTATAGCTATATTCTATGGGCCCCACCTTTCTCTCAACCTCCGCCCTTGTTGGAAACTCCGTCGACGGAGTAGCCGCTCAACTGGCCCCCATTTACCAACAATTTGCTCAGGCCGATGAGCAAATCAGTTTTGTAGTGAGCGTGACGAGCGCCACCAAGAACTCGAGGTTGAGCGGCAACATCGTTTAGACGGTAGACCGTACCCTTGGGGATGCATTGGGGCCGACCACATAATGCTTCGTTTAGGCTCAATCGCATGGATAGACCCGGGGGTGACCTTCAAAGTCCAGTGAACTTCTTAGACAAACCTAAGTATCATATCGACCCAACTGGTACTTGGGGGCGACCTTAAAGGTTTTCCAGGTTCTAATTCGAGCAAATCGGAGGGGTATGAATGGTCAGTAGACCGGACCCTCAAGGATGCATTGGGGCTGACCACATAATGCTTCGTTTAGGCTCAATCCCGCGGATAGACCCGGGGGCAACCTTCAATGTCCAGTGAACTTCAAGGAAAAACCTAAGTATCACGTCAACCCTTCGACTTGACTGATACTCAGGGGCAACCTCGAAGTTATTCGTGTTTCTAGTTCAAGCAATCCCGTATGGCATAAATTCTTGACAGACCGGACACTCGGGGATACATTGTAGCCGACCACACCATCCTTCGATCCTCGATGTTAAAAACTTTCCATGCTTCAATTCTTATACAAACATACATACACACAAGCAATTTAAGTCAACTACATACATAGAAGCAGCTTAAGTTCAATTACGTTACACATTGTTCGAGTACTACTGATCCAGTACACTTAGTTCAAATTCATCATCATTCAAATTTAACATCACAGCAAGTTAAGGAGAATGAGTTTTACAAAAGACCAACCAAAATACCTTCTACAAATACCACACTTAGATAGGATTGGCCACATTCTCTCCTTGATCTTCAACAACAACACCTACGCTATCTTCGACAGCTGGGTTGATTATGAAAGCATTAGCCGCACCTCCGCTTGCAAAAACCCCTTCAACATTTTCAGCACCATCCCCCTCGACCACGGGTACAACTATAACATCCCCAACACCTCTCCCTACAGGGTCCGTTCCCATCCCCTCTGCCTGCGTAACATCTTTGATAGCAGGCTCGTCACTCGATGGAAAGCTCTCGAAGGTCTCTGGATTATACCCTAACCCATCTATAAAGTTCTTCAGAGCCGTGGTCGTATCACACTCCTCATCATATTACACCTGGAAACACGCTTTGTTTCCCTTCAACTGCTCCTCTTTCTCAGCCAGCTTCACCTCCAACACTGTCCACATCTAATTATTGTTAGCAATCGCAGCCTTGACTTCTCTGGCAGCGTCGGCCCTAATCTGTAACTTCTCTCATCCAAACACACAAACTTGGGTCTCTAGTAATATAATATTATGCTGTGCGAGTCTCAGACTGTCCCTCGCCTGCTTCAAATTTTTACTCGACACCTTTTGGGCTTTGTTATAAGCTTGGGCCCAAGCATTCACCTGCGCGAATACTTGACTACTCAGCAGTTCTTGAAGTATAATTAAAACTTCGTTGTTTCGAAAATACTTACCTGATGCATAGCCTTGTTTATTTGCTTCAACGCTTTGTCTGGGTTTGTGCTGCAGAGGCTAGCCATTAACGAGGCTGCTACTCAAGCGTTCTCCTCCAGTTTAGCCTTGCGCCGCCGTGAGACGACCTGTTCATCCTCATCCTCGGCCATCTGCTCACGAGGCCTCTTTCACAGAGTTGTCTTCATCTCCTGTGCAGTCAAAGCTTCATCAGTGACCTTACCTTTACCTTTTGCTAGCCTGCCGCGGTACCTCGGGAATAGTCTCGGGCACGCTCGGCCGTACCATCCCAGGAACTCATTGCCACTCCCTCGGCACATAGCTCGAATTTTGACTCAACCTATCATTTTTCATCTCACCCGCCCTCGCTGAAGCACTTCCTTCTTTTCTCTTCTTTGAGTGACCAGCAACAATAGGTACGTCTCTTAGCAACGTGTCTGTTTTCTTTTGCCTCTTCCTCACAATACCCAACTTCTGGAAAGTAGTATTTACCCACTCTTCGTCCTAGTTGATCAGTTCATCAATATACACCTTCGAGTTCTGTAATGAATTACCTGTGGGCTCTGCAAATAAAGATGGACAAGATTAAAGGGTTATTCGAGCCACATAGCAAATATACTTCGATTGCTAACTTACTTTGATTATACATCCAATGCCTCAGCTAATATACCTCATCCCCTTGGGCATTCTCATAATTCATCCTTACCACAACCAAATCTTTATCCCACACACGGCCAGTAGAACACAGGGCAAACAACTATGGCTTGTCCGAATGGCATTTAATGTCAAGCGTATCTAACTTTTTATTTTCTTTCCTCGAATAGAATGACACAGTATCGAACCACTCGGTTAAACCCCTCCCTTCGCGCTACAATTCTACATTCATCCCTTTGACAACTCTCATCAACTCATAAATATTGTCATTCATCTAGCATGGGGCAACATCCCAGAAATTTTGCACCTACTTCACTAGCTTTTGAAGAGGCAGTTGCATCCCTAGCTGAATCAGGCCTCTGAACGCCATAATTCCCTCTAGAGGGAAATCCTTAAACGTGTACTCGTCCCCTATTGACACCAGAATAACACCTACCCTCGACAACTCGTGTTTTGCCATAAATCGATCTAGCCTCACTTTTTCTTGAGTCAAGACTGTCCCCACATTTGCTTTCAAATTATCTGAATCCTCCCTATTATCACTCTGCTCCTCATCCCCTTCCTCCCTCTCATCACCTAAAGGTTTGGTATCACCTTCATCCCCCTTTCTCCCCCCCCCATTTTCCTCTTTGCTACTCTCCTAGACTATTCGAGCCCTACGATGACTCCTAGTCGAAGCTCCAACCTCTGGTACTACCATAGCCAATGGGGCGTCTATTGCAATTTCTAACACTTCTACCTCACTGCTCTCACCCCCTCGACCACGACCAGATAAACTTGGTTCATTTAATTCATCCTCATCATCTACCAGTCTCATCCTTGAAGCTCGACGGTTACGCAATATACCCTACAGAAGAAGTGGAACGAAATTAGCTCGATATATTCGAATATCAAGTTTTGGTATCCTATTATTTTCTACCCTCCCTAAATCACCAAACCCAAAGTTGACTGTTCGATTGTAACCCAAACCACCCCCTCACTCCTTCTAATTAACCACTTGACCGGATTTCCAACTAAATGGGTTACCCCCTTCCTCGATCACGCCGTTACTAGCAGTAAACCTAGCAGCACATACCCCACCATACAAACAACACACAAATACAAAGGAGAAACAACAAAGCAGTAACGCGCAAATACAAATCACCCATCTTTATAGGAAGTCCGAGGACATACCTGTTTGAATGGATCAGATTTCTGAATAACAACGAAGAGTTCTTCTCTCATCACCAGCAAGCTCAACCGCAACAATGGCATCTATTTTTGCTATGATTGTTTGTTTGGGAATAGTGAAGTTCTCTTTTACCCCTTAATTATCACCCCACTCACCATCATTACCAATCCTCTATTACCCCTAAATTTTTGGCTGAGATGTGTCTTGACAATATTACCCTCACTTCATCATAGGTGTGTATCATACGCTCACATCAAGTAATACCTTATTTATACCACTCAAACCTTCTGGCAAACTGTCCGAAGCTGTCACCTCAAACCTACATGTCACCTCCACCTCTTTTCCAAACCCCGAGGAAACATCATGATGACCTACAATGGCGCACTGCCCTAGGAACAGTACCACCTCTGACATGTCTGCTATTACGGCTGTCAGATTTTGCAGTCGAAGCACACATGCCTTCGATAACAGAAATTTCCACGACCTATTATGCTTTCATTTTTGGACCATCGTCTGTATTCTACCACATCCCGTCGTGCGCATACATAAGTTCTCAAACCTTCAGTCAGTATCTTTCGTTACATGTTTGAACCCAAGTTTTTTACCATTTTTTACTCGAATTCATTACTAAAGGTTGAAGTTTGACAATTACCACCGTGCTTAAATTATCATCGTCTACAACACCAAATATGGTTCGACTATCATACTTCGACTAACGTACTTCGACAAATATATTTTTCATTCAGAAATATACAGAGAAGCCCTCAGGCCTACAAAAAGGGGAGAAAGTGAAGCAACACCAACAACAACAAAAACAACAACTACACTACCATAACTTTTCTGAGAACCCCCCTATTTACATACGGGGTAGTTCTTAAAGAGCTCCACCTCATCCTCGTCCATGTCTTCAACATTCACCTAGTCTTCTACCCGGCTTTTCAGTAGATAGTGCCGGCTACTGACGTTCGGCCCTACCCAATGCATTTCCCTCCCATAGATGGCCTCTCCAGGTTCTAGATCCACTAAGTCGGATAGCACCACATCCAGCCCTTGATCCTCGAAGAATTTCTCCTTCAGGACAACCGTCTTGTCTTCAATGCGTCGTTCTCGTGCCTCTACTCTCTTCTGGTATCGTGTGCTTGGTGTAGTTTCTATGTTTTGGTTTACTCAAAGAAGACGAAGATGAATAATAAAAAATCACACCCTAGCATCCCCATTTATACCTTGATTAAAGGGCATTAATTAACCCCTTAATCACCACTTACATTAACTTGTCTCCCGAATTACTTTTCTCAGAACTGCCTACATTCAGCAGTCAACTCCTCAACTTTCCATGCCTAACCAATTTTCTTAGCACGCGCCATCTGCGCTAATTTTCGAGGCCCCAACTAAGAGGGGGCGAATATAGTAGCCTACTCGCAGCCTTCCAGTACTAGTCGGATACTCGAAGGCTACATCGAAGCCTACCTAGATACTCAAAGCTCAGCTAGATAGTAACTAAGTTCACGAAGCTTTCCGATATCATTCGAATACTCGAAGACATTATTGTCAAAGCCGAAGATAGACGGCCAGTACTAGAATTCAGCATCAGTAACAAAAAGCCTTTGACCATGGTAATACATGGTTGAAGGCAGACACGTCTGATAGCCAGCTCACCAAATAGAATAGTAAAATGAGCTGCTTGATAGCTATAGTGTCAGAACCGACTCTGAGTACAGAACAATTGTCCCCAAATGATATACATGTAACCTAACCTCCCATAGAGACACAACCTTTTTCTATATCCTATAAATAGAAAGGAGGAGGCATTATGATGGGGTTAGAAAATTTCTCCCTTTGAATACCCTATAACTCATTATCCCCTTCGACCAATCTTTTAACTTGATATATATCATCAATCATTCAAAATCCTTGCTAGAGGTCGTGGAGTAACACATTCTAGGAATCCACGCAAGTGTGTTACTATCGTAATATTGTTTATTATTATCTTACATACTTGTTTAATCCCTAGGTCGATGATAACTTCGTGGTGTAATAGCAAGTTTCCCCTCTTACTAAACTTGGCCCTTATAGAGGTCGCTGTTCTTCCTCTTAACATTTGGAAAAGGTTAAAGGAGGTCTCTAATACTTGATCGTGATCTCTTGTTTGAGGAACTTGATGAGTATCTTATAAAACCTGTAATGCAGTCTGTATGGTTATCATCTGGTCCCCATGTCGTTTGTACGCTGTCAAACTAGCTTGTCGCTCATCTTTGAGCTCCTTCTCTTGGAGCTCTCAGCGAAGAGTTAACTGATTTTCAAGCTCATTATGTTTCTTTATTTTTGCGTGAAGATTCGCCCGTAGTTCTGAAAGTTTCTCTGACTCAACTGAAAGATTGAGCTGGATTTTTGTTGCTGGTCGTCTGGAAGTGACCATGATTGAAATTGATAGTAGAGTGAATGTATGCCTTAGTATATCATAGAAATGTCTTCTTTCCCATAGATGATGCCAAATGTAATGGCCTAATTCCGTTAGTTCGAGATGGCTTAGAATTAGCTCTTACACAAATGTTCCTGTGACAAAAACTAATATAAAGTAAGAAATGACACAGGTGATTTAGCATGGAAAACCTCTGAATATGTAAAAATCCATGACCTCGGATTGAAGGTTTTAGTAATAGTGACTTTTATTGCTCGAGGCTGATATCTTACTACAACTGATCTCTCAAACTAGAAATACTTGATCTTGTAAATAAGAAATTTAGTGTTTGAGAATCTAGAAAATATGGTTTTCTTGGTGATTTCTCGTATCTTTTTTTTGATCCTTGTATCTTCTGGAACTTTTTCTTTCTATAGACCTTGCCCGCAATTCGTTTTTGTGGTGAAGCACACTCTCTAAATAATGTGGTAAGCGGCGGTTGACTGAATAACTATTGAGTTCGTGAGAAACAGGTGTCTTTGACTTGTTCATGCTTTTCTGTTGTGCTCGACCCACATTCCTCATCAGTTTGTGGTGTAGGTGTCAATACTGTCTTTTTATGTCATGTGTAAAATGCGTGAGTCTGATATGGAGGGAGTTTGAATTGGAAATAACTCGAATCAGGTTAGATCGAAGGATAGGTTCCTACATAGGTGGTCCTTATCAGCTCGTTGCATACACTCACCTTTCACCAACATGATGTTATTATTCCACACTTTACCCACGGAATCAAGGTTGAAGAATTAAGGCTTTGGATAAATAGTAGAAAAATAAGCACCCCCAGTGGTACTAATGTATTTTAAGACATCTTCGAAGGTTAAACTCCTTTCCCTCCCCTCCTTACTCCACTTCAAGGTCAGTGCTTCACAGATACATATCACCTCATAAATATTCAAATTTAACTGTACATGACATGCTCTGATCTCATTCATTATACCCTTAGCAAAGTAACTCAGGGGTGCACTTATTCCATAGTCGAACTAAGGCAGATAACAAAGGAATCCTTCTTTTAGATTGTCCGACTCATCCCCATCAATATATTCCAAAGAAATTTCTTCAAGAATTTCTTTGGCAATCTTCTCCTCCACTAATTTGGGAATTGGGCAATATGAACTATCCCCTTCCTCATTATAGTACTCCCTATACATTTTGCCCCCATACTCTAGTAAACCTTCCCACAGACTCTTCAAACTACATTTATACTTACAAAATATTTTCCTGGAATCAACCCCCTCGGGATACCTATGTAAAATACCATGGAGATTGGCATCATCACCACTGTCAACATCTAACCTTAATTTGGGCTCACCATAAGAAAGAGTCATTTTCTGGAGTCCTATTGCTAATGGGATTGACCTCATACCCAGTAGAGGTCACTTCTTAATTATCTATATTCTTTTCATCTATAGTTCGGCCAGATGTAGTAGGATCCATTTCGAAGGAAGAGCTCGAAGCAGAAGGTATCCAACTTATTAAAACTTTATCATGCATCTTCACCTACATCAAGGTCTAGGTATGTTATCAATTTTAGCTCCTCAGTTCGTAATATTCCAATTAAAGCCAATTATACATATCTTATAATGCAGCATATATTAGACCCATTTCCTGTGAGATATAAAGTTATATTAACATAGAAAAAAATCATTTTTATTTTCCCCCCATTTTCAGTACAAGCAAGCAAGTTTATAAATGAGGAATAGGATTTTCAAATTAAAATTAAAATTGGAGGGATAATCATCAAGCAATAAGTCTCAAAAATCTAACCAAGAACAATGAAAATTCGAGAATAACCTGAGATACCCACTAACAATAGAATACAAATCAGGCACAAATTATTTATTGCCTTCAGAGGAACTACAAACTCTTCCTCTCTGATTAAACAAGAAAGTTTTTTTCCTCTCTCTAGAATTTCTTCTCTCTAGTTTTACAAACTTTGGTATAGAAGATGAAGGAGAGGAATTTATAATACTTTAGCTATTTAAAACTATGAAAGCTACCCTCGATTTTCCAGCTGAGGCCTCCTTCTCCTTTTCATGTCAAACAACTCATACCTTTTGAAAATCGCACCCCATTAAAATACTTATAATGAGACAAATATCTCTTTCTCTCTCCTACTTATCCATCTTTTAGCCTTCCCCACCTCCATGACAACCCTCGCTAGCTCGATAAATAGAAGCTCAAACTGAATGTTGAAATCCTTCAATAAAACTCTACGATAATCTACAAATCTACCAATGCTAACAAAGAACAATCTCAAGTTATTTATTTATAAATGGACGGATATCCCAATGAAGACTAAAATTTAAAATTCATATTATTTTACCTGAATATACATAAATTAAGGAGAAGATTAAGGAAACTCAAAGTGGGATATTATTCCCTTATTTCGCTAACTCAAGCAACATCGACTTATAAATAAATCAAACTTCTAAAAATAGTTACATTTTAAATAACCGAGATGCCCCATCAAGAGCAATCTCCCTCACAACAATCTTTCAAGGTTCAGGCTCGACAATCATATCGTGAAAGACGTCACACTAAAAGTGCCGATCCACTTCGATTTCCCTCTCCATCAAATTTAAACCATCCACCTGCAAAACAGAAATAGGTATTTTAGCATCATAATGAAGCACTCCAAAATCATTTCATGTACTTCAACAATCTTTTTTGCCAATCGCCTTTTAACCGCATGATGAGCCCTCTACGAATGAGTTTTCACCATGATTCCTAGAAGCAACTATTAACCACCTCCCTCTATTTATAAATATCAAAGGATTAAATATTATCAAATCGCGCATATATAAGGATAAAGATACTATAGGATAAAGATGGACAACTGTTACGATTAACCATAACAGCTATAATAAAAATGGTTCGGCAAACAAAAAGTGTAGTTTGAGAATAATAATGTTGAGGATCAACATACATCATTCAAATAGATCAACAAAAATGATTACCACAACTCGAGACAGTTATTTCGATCAGTATAACATATAGTGTAGAAATAGTTTTTAGAATTTTACAACCAGTTCGACAAAAGAATTTACCAAACTTAATAGTTCAAAAGATGTATTTTATTACTTTAAAAAAATGCAAAAAATGACACACACGCACACACACACACACACATACACACACACGCGCGCGCGTACACACACACACACACACTATAGATTGCTACTAGCAGTCAGGGGAGCCACATTCACGTGACCTTTTGCATGGAACACCACCAGCTTCATCCACCTCCAAGATGGCCTACTTCGCGATATGACGCAAACCATCCCTGCGCCGCTGAGCCATCTTGATAATATAATGAAAGCGGAACATGTACAAAAATATCATCATCCGCCTCATTTACCTCCTCATTTGTCATACCATGGTAAGTAGGTAGGACAGGGATAAGAGTCTCCTCAGCAAGTGACTGGGTCTCAAAGTATCGGCGTTACAGCTGCTTCATCAAGGCCAAAACTTAAGACTCTCAGCTTTAACGTCTTGTAGTGACCATTATTACTTGCATAGAGAAAATTTTAAAATAGTTGTGCCTATTTGGAGAGAAGAATAATGGAATGAAGAGAATTCAAGGAAGATACTTATAGCAATTATTACATTAACTACCTATAATAAATTCTAAAGTAATAAATCTTAAAAGCTACTGTGCATGGGAATTTCAACAGACAACAACAATTCCAAGGTGCAGTCTTCAACAGTCAATTTTTTTTTCCAAAAGTCATTATTAAAGACAACAATAGATCCCAAAGATCCCTTCTACAGAAAGGCCAATTCAAATTAAAAGAAGAGTTCGATTCAAACTTCTCAACTCAAGCCACTCGGGCCTTTAGGTAAGAGGGCCAATTGTAGGGACCTGTCCTTCGAGCTTCTGTAGCAGCGAACTACCGAATTGCCAGGCTCAGGTGAACTTGGAGGTCATACACCCTATCGATATTGACACCGGGACCACGAACTGTAAAGTGACGTGGCTCGAATCCTTCAAGTATACAGAAGAATGATTCAAGGACACCTGCTCCTACTAAATGCCAGTTATAGGAATGACCTCTAGAAGCTCCGCCACTCTTCCCACCAATCCAGGAAAACATGCTACTACCCACAAGCTAAATATGAGATCAATAAATAGGATAGAGGAGATAAGGAAGAAAGAAAAAGATTTTGGAGATAGAGATTACACAGTGAGAAATATTCTAGAGCACCAACCTTTCGTATACTTGTAATATCCGAGCAATAAAGTGATTCTTCCAAATCCTTGAGATGAGGTCATGGTTTTTACTTATTCAAAGGTTTCCACGCTAAAGTCGTGTCATTTTTTATTACTTGTTTGTAATTGAGTGCTACAGGTACACTTGGTGTAAAAGATTATTTGACCTAAGAATTTTGGTCCTTAACTAACCCATGTTGGATAGCTTGATAGTGTGTAGAATTTCACTATCCTATAAAATTCTTTGAGGCCTTCCATAAGATTTAAATAAAGTTTATCTTCAAAAGTTTACCATAATTCTCATTTCACAAACATAGATAATTCATAAATAGCATACATAAGCATCCTGCATACATGCACCGCAAAAATAAACTTTTGATGTTGTTTTATACTGATAGACATAGTTGAATTTATAAATAGTAATTAAGATGAGGCCATGAAAACTCAAGAAACTCTTCATCTCCAAGCGATATCAGATGATAATCCCCATGTGTAACTTTTTTCCTTCACTTTTCGGCAAATGTATATGTTAGGCGATGGTGACCAAAGAAAAGAATCAAATTAAGTAAATAGTATTTTCTGCCTCAATCAATTTTTTTTTGCAAAGCAAGCTGGGGTTAGGTACCCCATGAGCCCTTTATACAAAATGAAAGAAAATATTACATCCTAACATACAACCTGCCCCCAACATCTTTCTTCATATGGATAAAAACACTTGTTAGGCCATGAGCTGGGGGCTAGCAGTATAACTTTTCCATCTAAGGTACAATAAGATGCTAGAAAATTTGTAGACATGTTAGTCTTTCTATAGACATGGATAATAGAGAAACTCTCTAACTGCTTGATCAAGTGATGGATAGACAGGAGCAGGAGTATAAGCAATCTTCTGTTTTGTTCAACTTTAGACCTCTCTAAATAGCTAGCATTTCTGGATAGGCACCAGCTCTTTCTATCCTCATTCCACTGTAACTGAAGAGACATTCACCTCTATATATCCAAGCAAACACTTGATAACCTCCTATATCCCCCAAGAGCCATCAGTGCGCAGCTGGACAGTACCTTCTTCTAGTGGTTATCATCTATAGTACTTTAACACAAGAAGAATGAATAATGGTGTAAGGGTTCATCTGCCACAAATGTCTCTATTCTTAGTCTTATTACTAACTTTATTGATGATAAACTTAACTCTCACTAGCACTTCTTCATAGATGTCGCTGAGCAAATGATTGGGTCCAATGATCTCATTTCTAAATACATGTGCATTTCTAGCTTTCCAAAGGTGGTAGATAAAATAAGTAAAAGATAGCCTGATAATTCTAGTAATTGTTTCATTTTTAGGGAGCCCGCTGATCTAAATAATTTCATCATGCAAGGTATTAGGCTGCCTTAATCGAATTATTACAAGCATGCCATGGGATCGATGAGAACCCGATACAGCTAAATCATGGGCATCAAAATTACAAGATATACTACTAAATGAGGGCAGAAAGTCAGTAAACTAAGAGGCTAAATAAAGCATGTCCAGGGTCAATCTGAGAGTCCCTAAGAAAGGTTTAGTACCAACTTAATCTTTAAAAGTTTTGACAAGACGCTGAAAATTCGCTGAGATATTCACATTTTTTAAACCAGCATCCAAAATAACATGTATCCCTGCTCACACCACTGCTTCTGCGAAGTCTCCTGCTGTATTCATAAGAGAGTTCAAAATTCTTACTTCTTAGTCCTGGGGGAGACATTGTTAAGATAAGAATATATGCATAGAAATATTAGTCGACATCATGTGAGTATGAAGTCCAATGGCAAAAAAAATTAAAAAAATAGATCTTCCTCTGTCAGCATGGATATTTTTTAGAACGTAACCCCAAACTAGTCCTCACACTCTGGGTTACTAGAATTTAATGTTCCCTAGTCATTGCAACTGATAGATTAAACTTGTAATACAACAAGGAATTTTTTAAACCTTTTGTAAAGTCTTAAGATAAGACGAGCAATTGTGCATGCGCTGTCACGTATGTGAACGCATTACTTTTGGAGATATTGTTCGGTTTTTAAATTATTTTTGAGTTGTTATTAAATTAGTTAGAAAGATCTTTATTTTCTTTGTGCCCTCCTATCTATATAATCCCAATGATATCTATAATGTGACAACTTTTAGTACAAACAATCGTAGTTAGTGACATCATTAATATATATATAGATATAGAACATTGTTCCTGGGTGATGGCTAGCTTTAATGTTTGGAGATAATATATCTATATTAAGAACCCCATCATTAATCCATGATGATGGCTAGCTTCAGCATTTGTGAAGATACTCGCATCAATAGGCATCAATGATCAACCTAGCTCGAATTTCACTCATGGCATTACATCAATAGCGGCTACTAGCAAGTATGGACAAAAAACTTGAGATAAGTACATTGTTCCTGGGTGAGTTGGTTTTCACATGATGGGCATCAAACCTACTCTTAACCATTAGAGAAAAAGTAGGGGCTTTGTTTTTCATTGGTGTTTCTTATGTTCATAGTCGGTATCACGGTACAAAAAGAATTCGAAGCTATGAATTAATTTTAGTAAAGGAATGCAGACTTGGGTTTGGGCCTAGGGCTTACAACAAAAGAGAAAATGGAGAAAGAGAAAAGGAAGAATGAGAAATTAAAACCCTAGAAATAAAGCATGGCTTAAAAGAACTACATAAGCATTAGTTAGTAATCTTACTTTAAAACCCCAAGCCAATATAGGTTTTCGATGCAACTAAAAAAGAGAGATTAAAACACTAGAATCGAAACCCAATTGAAGTAATATCTGTCAAATGAACTAAACCCATATGCAAGATGAATCTTACTTGGGAACATTAAGCCAATATAGGTTCTCGCTGCAACTAAAAAAAGTGATTACAATACATGAATCAAAAATCAAATGTAGTAACATCTATTAAATAAACTAAAACCATATGCAATCTACATAAGAAATTTACGAACCTATTTTGGGAGAGATGAAGATAAAGGAGACGGGAGAACTAAGAGGGAGAAGAGATATGCGAGGGAGAGAGATATAAATTTTAAGTAGGTTTTCAAGTATCCATCTTTTGAAAAGTATTTTAGTATAAATCTAGGTACCAAATTAATTCTCTGTCCTAGTTTATTTAATGGACATGATTTACTCTTAGTTATGCCGAATTTAATGTAGACAATCCAAAATTTCCTCGAGTTTCACGTTGTGTGACGGACGGTTATATGTATCCATGTGGCTACACTTTGCATAGGATTTAAAAAATATAAAGATACATCGGATAACATATAGGGTAGGGTTTCTGCAGAAAAAATAGCATCTAAAGTGTTCTTCTTTATATGTAGATGAAGAGATATGACTTAAGGAGTTTCTCAAATAGGGATTTCATATATTCTTCATGGAAATAAGTTGGGGTTTCTATTATGAATCTAGGTGCAAAATCAAAGGCCAAAACATACAAGATATGGCAAGAACTTGAAGATCACACTTTAACTTGTAGAAGATTCAAACCAAGAAAAATAAACGTATACACAAGATTTTAATATAGGTGGAAACCCAGAATGATCAAAAACACGATAATCCTCAGCAAGAAACCCTAGAAAAAAAAATCCATGAAATCTTTCAAAAGCAAAACATTAAATTTCTCCATTTTCTCTATCTAAATCTTTTCTCTCCTCTAGAGAGGCCTTGAACAACATAACCTAAGTCTTAATAAAGCAAACTTGATAATAAACATTATATGAGGCTTAATCCTGAATATGTATCACAATACACTTTAAAATGACTCAAAAAAGCTGTTGTCTATGTTCTATTCGAACATGAATATTTCCTATTCGAACAGAGTCAAGTCTGACTTTTTTCTTCGAATAGGAAATATCCTGTTCGAACAGAAACCAAAAAATCTTATTTCTTCCATTTCGAGCCGTAACATCAACAATTTCTTTGTCGAGTTCATGAATAATTTAAACCTATTTAAAGCTATTAAAAAGTACTTTAGAAAACATTTGCAAAACTAACTTTATAAATGCTAAAAACTGATGCAATAAATTCAAATTCATAATTACTAAACCAAATGAGATTCTTGCATTTGAATAAACATCTCCAACTAAACTATGCTACTTGATAGCCATACCTATTCTTGTTTTTTTTGTTCCGCTTCTACTGCCATTCATTGAAATAAGAGTTTTTGTACAGACAGTAATGTACCAACTACCAACTCTCCCGTAGTACCTCTGACAGAAATATCTGTAACCCTTTTGTATTTGGGGTAATATATAGCAAGCTTTCCATACTTCTCTAGTAGAATTTCATCGTTTTGAAATGTTCTTAGAGGGTTCACCCATATATATTAATAAACTAAATTGTAGTTTATAATTCTACAGAGTATAGTCCATGATTCTCCAACACCATAATCCTTCATCTTCCAAGGCTCGACATTATCATTCAATTGACCATAATATATTTAACAGACACAAGCATTCCCCATGAACAACAAGAAAGTTCTTGATCATGTAGTCACCAGATTTAATCCCCGAAATATTACAGTGGTCATAGTTGGCCTGTCGTAATAGAAATGTGGCTGCGGCAGCTCACGAAACTCTTCATATACTACATCAAATGACACAATATTGAAGAAGCGGTCTGAATGTTGATACCCAAGAGGCGGAATCCAATGCAGTACTCCATTCAAGAAGATACTTGATTACCGCAAATTCCACCAGGAACATCCTTGATCCTTCTCCATGTATGTGTTGCTTCCTGTTGTCCCTGTAAAATTTTAAAATGTCTTATACCTCCGCCAACTATTGCTCTAAAGTTATTCTCCTTTTAATTTCCAGAATTAAGTGTAATGCGCAGCTCTGCCAGTAGATTTTCTTTCACGCCTGCTCCTTCTGTCTGCAAGACTGGGGGATTTTTACTGGGATTCAGCATTTCTTGGACCTGGTTAATACTTGTTTTATTCAAGAATTATGGTTGATTCTATTGATTCCTACAGATGGCACCAAATGTAAGAGCTTAAATTCAGAGCTCGAAGTTAGTTTCTTACACCGAAGATGAGCAGATTACTAATCCGTAAACAAGTAACCATAAATAAAAACAAGATCTAGTGTGAAAACCTTTTAATAGGTAAAAACCATGACCTCTCTTGGGCATTTAAAAATAATGATGTTATTGATTGAGTGATTACTTATTAGAGTGAGTATTCTGGGTAGTGCTGGTTAGAACTTCTAGATAGAAAATTTGTCCTCATCTGTTGTCGATATGTTCTTATTTATAGGTATATTATGACCATTTAATGACTACTATCAATGTTACAAAACAGTTTTAATGAGTCTTCGTAATGGTTATACAATTGCATGAATGATTCCAATTTCTTGTAATGGTTCTTAATGACTCTCCAATGTAGCACGTCTACTTATGATAGTCAGGCCGAGTTACTACCATGTAGGTCATTTTAATACAAGATATCGAGATCGGGAGTAGGTCCTTACAATCACCCCCTCTCAACTAAATATCATCACTCTTGCTGTACTCTGGAACATGAAAAAGTTTGTTATGGCTATTTAATGTTTTTTGCTAAAATTAAGCCATTTGACCTAACCCTTGGCTTTTCTAGACACATTAATAACCTTCTTTTTGACTATTAGAATTTGGCACCTATCTAAATTGCTTATAAATGGCTTCTTCTGTTGCTAATAGAATTAGTATCTCTTCTTTCCCTTAGTAAAATGTGAAAAAGGTGATGATGAAAACAAAATCTCAGACTCGTTGTGAAGAACGTGAGTCAAGAATTGTAACCAAGATTGATGAACTAGGAACTCATTATTTTGGCCAACAGTCACTTGCTGATCCTACCCTGATACCGGTGGAGTATTCCTTTCAGAGTTTAACTACGGTGGAGGCAGAAGAGGCCAGTAAAGACTACTTTTGGCTTTATCAGTTTTACTTCTTAATTCTCTCTGAGGCTAATTATGAGGATAACCTTCATGGTATGGAAAAATATATTGTGGAAGACGAAGACAATGCAACTGCTGTCAGTCAGAAGGGTTCTCGCGAGTGTGGTTGTATAGGTTGTAAATAGGTTGAAAGACTTGTTTGTGATCTGTGCAATTTAAATAAAAGTGTACATTTTTGCTTCTTCCTTCAGTATGTGACTTCTATAGTTTTGCAAATTTGGTACTTCAAACTAGCATTATGCGATCTTAGGGATGCGAACTATGATTATCGGTATCAAAAGTGGAGCCTTTTTGGGTCAATCTTTATCACGCCCAAAAATCTAGTAATCGGTAGCTTGACCAACTACTAGATTCAAAGTAGTGCAGGTCGTGGAATCCATAGATTCTATCCCATATATTGCCAAGCCGTAGATAAATTTTGGCTCGGCTATTCACATATAGCAATAATTATCAGAGTAAAGAATAACAATAACAATATAACGCGGAAGCAAAAGATATATATATACACCTCAGTCAAAAATGTAATACAATATCTTGAATAAAACTCAGCGACATATGCTGAGAACACCTACAGAAATCTAGAACTAAAGGAAATCTCCAGCGGCAAAATCTATCTCTGAACTGGCTACCCACGCGGCAGTCTAAGCAACTCAACCTCTGAAATTATTATAAAATGAGAGTGGGCAAACCACGGCTCAGTAAACCCAACAAAACTAAATATCCTACTAATAAACCTGTACTTGAAATTGAGGTAGAGATGAATGTAATAAAGAAACAAGTTTACACAAGTCTAGTAATATATATTAAATGACTACAATGGATAAAGAGTTGATAAGAGGGTGGAGAATAGAGTCAAGAATATGAGAGGAGGGAGATGCGAGGATAAGAGAATATGCAATTCCATGACATAACGTGGTGACTAGGATAATCCCATACTTATACTAGGTGTAGTGTGACATGAAGCTATAAAATCGATACTCGTATTTCCTAAGTAGAAGGTTGATCAAACGCTAACGTCTAATTTTCTTAAAGAGATCAGTAAGGGGACAAACATGTACGATTTAGTTAAGCTCGACCAAGCTAAGGTAGGTCTCACTTGATCAAAGTTGTAATGGGAGTTTGCAACCCAACGGAGCAATAGTCCATATCATTTCAAGGAATTTTAACATTAACATGGATAAGTTGGGATCTCCATGACTCTGTCTCATACAATTCCACACTCCTGAGTGGTTGAATTAGGTATGAAAGTGCCATTCCCAATCTCGCCAAATCTTTTAACCTGTTCTTAGGTCTCCTTGGATTCTATCGGAGGTTAAACGAGGCAGAGTGTTCTTGTATCCAATCTCAATAAGTTTTGAAAGATGTTATTATAAGTTATTAAGATGCAATAGCTGCACGAGAAAACAACACAGCTGCCGCTCACACAGTAAAACAATACTTAGAAACTAGTATAAAAACTTAGTAATGAGGGAATAAAACTCGCCTGATAATCCATGTCCGTCAGAAAACCAACTCGGAATACTAAACCTAGAATCGATGACGAGGCAATCGGAACAACGAACAAGCTAACGTAACCAATAACAACAACAGGCAAACAATCAATTTAAGAAAACGACAACAAAACCCAAACCCTAGAATTAGTCCTATGCCGAATCGAGAGAAAAGAACGGAAAGGGAATCGAGAATAACTCACCAAGGATAGGAGTGAAGGTTGCGACGAAACTGGCGAAGAATCCGCGAGTGATGAGGAAGATTGGATCAAGAGTGTGGAGGAGAGGGGAATCGGTTAGGGAGAGGAGAGAGAGAGAGTGAGTTTGAGTGAAGAGAGGAAGTGAGGAAAAGAGAGCATTTGACCCAACAGGTGGTCAAAACTTGCCTCTGTTCGAATAAGAAATAATCTTATTCGAAAAGATAGAATATTCTTATTTGAACAGAGAGAAGGCTTGTTCAAATAGAAAAGGTCAGCGAAGAAATCTCAACTGTACAAGGAAAGACTTATTCAAATAGAGAAACATCCTATTCGAATATAACAGTTTAGGGTAAAAACAACTGTTCTAAGATGGATCCTATTCGAACAGAGAGAAGTCCTATTCGAACAGAGGGAAATCCTATTCGAATAAAGCAACTTAGGGAAAAATCCAACTATACCAAGAAGGATCCTATTCGAATAGAACTGGTCTGTTCAGAAAAAGACCCTAGAAATCCTATCACCCCGAAAAACGCCCGCTACGCCTCCACCTCAAGCAATGCCAAAACACCCAAAAACATCACGACCCCCAAACCACACTAACAACAGCCACACAACCATAAAATACAGCCCCTCAAGGGGTTCCCATAAATCACAACACCGCCTTATCACTTGAAACCACTAGAATGCCGAAAAGGAATCTAATGGACAAAACCTGTCGAAAGGAATAATAGAAGCACAATGGATGAAGGAGTATATGCGGAAAATGTATGCGGACTTAACGTGGATAATTAATATGCAGACGAGAGAATGAATAGGAATATGCAGAGTATCACAGCAATGAATATAATAATAGCTATAATTAGGAAATAAAAATCGGGGTCATTACAATCTACCCCCCTGAGAAGAAATTTCGTCCCGAAATTTAATACATACCTTAGCCTCTAAAACAACTGTGGATAGTGCCTCCTCACGTCAGTCTCTAGCTCCCAGGTTGCCTCCTCTAGTCCATGGTGATTCCACTGGACTTTTACAAACGTAATAACCTTGCTGCGAAGAATTTTCTCCTCGCGATCCAAAATGCGTATAGGATGCTCAAGATACGTGGCATCGCCCCAAACCTCTATCGGTTCCTAGTCAATCACGTGAGTAGGTTCCCGCTCATACTTCCTTATCATAGAAACATGGAAAACGCTTTGAACTTAGCTCAGTTACGGCGGCAACGCGAAACGGTATGCTAATTCTCCAACTCTGTCCAGTATCTCAAACGGGCCAATATATCTCGGAGCTAGCTTCCCTTTCTTGCTGAAACGCACCACTCCCCTCATCGGTGAAACCTTCAGCAAAACATGATCCCCGATCCAAAACTCTAGCAGTCTCCTGCGGATATCGACGTAACTCTTCAGCCGGCTCTGTGCTGTACGTAACCGATCCCTGATGGTAGTAACTGCCTCAGTAGTCTCCCGAACAAAGTTTGGTCCCAGTAAGCTCTGCTCACCAACATCTACCCAACACAAAGGTGATCTGCGTGGTCTACCATAAAAAGCCTCATACGGTGCCATCCCGATGCTCGACTGAAAGTTGTTATTATACGCAAACTCAGCCCATTGCAAATAATCGTCCCAGCTGCCCTTGAAGTCCAAAACACAAGCTCGAAGCATATCCTCAAGAATATGGTTCACTCGCTCTATCTGATCGTCAGCCTGAGGGTGAAATGATGTACTAAAATCCAGTCTAGTATCCATAGCTCGCTGAAAACTCTACCAAAATTTGTTGGTAAATCTGGTATTTATATTTGACACTATTGACACTGGAACCCTGTGTAACTGAACAATCTCCCTCACGTAAATTCTGCTCAACTCATCAACCGTGAACATCGTGCTAACCGGAATAAAATGCGCGGATTTGGTTAGTCGGTCCACAATCACCCCAATAGAATTATGCTGCTTCTTCGTTCGCGGTAATCCCGAAATGAAATCCATCGTAACGTACTCCCATTTCAACTCTGGAATAGGTAAAGGTTTGAGCTCTCCTGCCAGTTTCTGATGCTCGGCCGTCATCTGCTGGCAAGTTAGACATTTGGAAACAAATGCAGCTATCTCACACTTCATATTTTCCCACCAAAATGTCTCTTCAGGTCCTGGTACATCTTTGTACTGCCTTGATGAATTGTATATCTTAAACCATGGGCCTCACTCAAAACCTCACGTTTCAGTACTAAGAAATATGGCATGCATAATCTGCCCCTGTATTTGCTGCTACCATCTGAACTGACTGTCCAATCAGGTTTGGTGTCTTCTGAAGCCCAAGACTTTAATCTGTCGTCCTGATGCTACACCTCTATAATCCGTGAAATCAAAGACGGCTAAACTCTCAGATTTGTAAAAGGACCACCCGTAGTCTGTGAACTCAAAATCAACCTGAACTCCGTAATGTCGCTCAGCATCGTCCACTCGCGAATAATCAAACGTGCATGTAATCCTCTAGGAAAATGGCTGAAAGCGTCAGCCACCACGTTCGCCTTCCCTGGGTGATACTACTTATCCACATCGTAGTCCTTCAGAAATTCCATCCACCAGCGTTATCTCATGTTCAGCTCCTTCTGAGAGAAAAGATACTGTAAACTCTTGTGATCAGAAAAGAGCTCGAACCTCTCCCCGTATAAGTAGTATCTCTAGATCTTCAGCGCATAAACCACTGCTGCCAACTCGAGGTCATGAGTAGGATAATTCCTCTCGTGTACCCTAAGCTGCCTCGAAGCGTAAGCCACCACCTTGCCCTCCTGCATAAAAACGTAACCAAGTCCACTGAGCGAAGTATCGCTGTATACTCTGTATCTCTACCCATTGGACAGAACAATCAAAACAGGCGCGGTAGTCAATCTGTTCTTCAACTCGACAAAAGCTAAAGTGTATTTGTCGTCTCAAACAAATCGTACGCCCTTCTGTGTCAAATGGGTCAAAGGAGCTGTAATCTACGAAAACACCTCAATAAATCTGTGATAGTAACCTGCTAAACCTAGAAAACTACGAATCTCTGTAATGCTCGTCAGCTGTGCCCAATCTACGACTGCTACAACCTTGGAAGGATTCACTGCAATTCCATACTTAGATACCACGTGTCCTAGGAATTTCACCTCCTGCTACCAAAACTTACACTTTTCAAGCTTCACAAATAATGCGTTCTCTCGTAAAGTCTGTAAAGCGATGCTTAAATGTCCCTCATGCTCTGCCTCGCTCCTCAAATATATGAAAATGTCGTCGGCGAACACAATGGTGAACAAGTCAAGAAAAGGGCTGAAAACACAGTTCATTAAATCCATAAAAGCTACGGGCACGTTCTTCAGACCGAACGGCATCACCCGAAACTCATAATATCCGTAAGGAGTCCGAAAGGCTATCTTCTAAACATCAGCTGCCTTGATCCTCCGCTGGTGGTAACCCGATCTGAGATCAATCTTCGAAAAGAAATGCACTCCTCGAAGCTGGTCAAACAAGTCCTCGATCCTCGACAACGAATATTTGTTCTTAATCGTGACTTTGCTCAACTCGCGATAGTCAATAAACAAACGCATCGAACCGTCTTTCTTCTTTGCGAACAAAACTGGAGCTCCCCACGGTGAAGTACTCGGTCGAACCAGCCCCTGATCCATCAACTCAGAAATTTGATCCATCAACTCTTTCAACTTAACAGGCACCATACGGTATGGTGCCATCAAAATTGGTGTTGTACCAGGAACAAGATCTATGCCAAAATCAATCGCTCTCGTCGGCGGTAAACTGGGAATCAGATGGAAAACATTAAAATAATCGCAAACCACCTGAATCGAGCTAACGTCCACGCCCGAGGACTCTAACTCTAAGAAAGCTAATAAGCTGACCCCTGACTGCACAGGTTTTGAACTAGCAAACAAGAATCGCCTCTCACTGGGAATACTAAAGGTAGCCAACTTTTTGAAGCAGTCTAAGGTGACTCGATGTGTCGACAGCCAATCCATGCCTAGGATGACGTCAAGCTCTTGTATCTGTAATAATAATAGGTTTGTTGATAGGACTCGACCACAAATACCTATCGGGCAATCTCTACATATACGTTAGATAGACACCGAGGAATCTAAAGGAGTACCCATGAAAACCTCATCAATCAATAAAGAAGAACCAAAGCCCATAATGTAGAGAAATGCAGATGCGATGAATGAATGCGATGCACCAGAATCGAAAAGGACATGAGCGGGCAAATAAGAGATGGATTGTACCTTCTACCACAGGTGGAGCGGTACGAGCGTCGTGCCTCCCTACTACAAATACTCTGCCCTGTCCACGTCCCTGAACCTGATCTTGCTGCTGTACTGGATGATGCGGTCTCTGAACAGCCTGAGGTCTTGGAACTATCTGTCTGTCCTATGGACCCTGAAATTGCCTCTGTGGAAACTGCTGAACCTGAGGAACCTACTGCGGTCATGGCTGGTAACCAACTAGACCCTAAAACTGTCATAGCGGCTGCTGACCTCTGTCTGGTTTAGGACAAAACTTCCTAACATTCCCATTTCCCCTGAAGTTCCAACAAGTGCGGGAAAAAAGCTGTACTCTCTCTAAATACTGTCTGCCCATAACTCTCGATGGTGTGTTCGCGAATCTCAGTATCTTCGAGCCCAAACTGTAGTACTGAGTCTGAATCGCCTTGCCCTTATCGGGTCTTGTATTCTGTCTCGCTGAGTTCCTCGCTTCCCTAGACCTGCGATCCTCGGCCACGCTTTGTTCCAAAGCTAACGTATTAGACAAAACCTCCCTGTAAGTACTAGTACCAAAGGAAATCAAGAACCTCCTAAAGAATGGACGAAGACCTTTTAAAAACTTCATCTTCTGCTATTCCTCGTCCTGAACAATAAACAGCACGTAACGAGCGAGCTCGTTAAACCTCTGATCATATTGAGCAATACTCATATCACCCTGCTTAAGTGAGTAGAACTCATAAATGCAGGCGTCTCTGTAGCTTTGCGGAAAGTACTAATCAAAGAAATGCTCCTGGAATGATGACCAAAGAATAGGAGACTCCAAAATCATCCTCTTGGCCATATCCCACCAATAATTTGCCTCGGCCTGAAGTAGGTAAGCTGCAATTGTCACCCGCTGATCGTCAGGACACTTCATCGCGTCCAAAGTCTTCTCAATAGACCTGAACCATGTCTAAGCCTCTGAAGGAATCAACGTGCCGGAAATATATAGGGTGCTTGTATCTCTGAAGCTGCTCTAAGTAACTGTGTTCGCCGTGTACTGGGATCCTAGCCTGCTGAAAGGAAGTGGCAAAACTCTCCAAAAATAGTTTCATCTCTGCTGAAGCGCCTGAAGCTGCTGGAACTGGTAAAATACCAAGCTGCCCTGGATGCACTGGAGTAAGTGGGGTACCCTGATGTATCTGAACCCCCGGTATTACCTCCATACTGAACCCTGCCTCAAAAACTATCAGCTCTGTCTATGGGATTGGAACAGACCTTATAATCTTCTGACTAATCACTGGCACATCAGCCACTGCTCCACTACGCAAACCTCTGCGAGTACCTCATCGGATACCCCTACTTGTTCTAGTACGACCTCTACCTCTGTCACCCCTAGCCATCTGTTATGAATAAGGAAACACAACTTAGGAACGGATAAGAAAGGATTAGCAATAGGAAAGGAACTCGATAAAATATGAAAATCTGAAAATAATCAATCCTAACTCCGTCTAGAGAGTAACTCGTCATATGATCTGTAATAACAGAGATAAGGATTAACCTTAGGCTCTGATACCAAGTCTTTCACGCCCCAAAATCTAGTAATCGATAGCTTGACCAACTACTAGATTCTAAGTAGTGCAGGTCAGGAAATCCAATGATTCTACCCTACAAATAGCAAAATCATAAAAAAATTCTGGCTCGGCTATTCACATATAACAATAATCATCAGAGTAAAGAATAACAATAACAATATAATGCAGAAGCAAAAGATATATTTATACACCTTAGTCGAAAATGTAATACAATATCTCGAATAAAACTCAGAGACATATGCTGAGAATACCTACAGATATCTGGAACTAAAGGAAATCTACAGCGGCAAAATCTGTCTCTGAACTGGCTACCCACGCGGCAGTCCAAGCAACTCAACCTCTGAAATGGTTATAAAATAAGAGTCAGCAAACTACGGCTCACTAAACCCAACAGATCTACATATCCTACTAATTAACCTGTACTAGAAATTGAGGTAGAGGTGAATGTAATAAAGAAACAAGTTTACACAAGTCTAGCAATATATATTAAATGACTACAATGGATAAAGAGTTGTTAGAGGGTGGAGAATATAGTCAAGAATATGAGAGGAGGGAGATGCGATGATAAGAAAATATGCAATGCCATGACATGACGTGATAACTAGGATAATCCCATACTTATCCTAGGTGTAGTGTGACGTGATGCTATAAAATAGATACTCGTAATTCCTAAGTAGTAGGATGATAAACCGCCAACATCTAATTCTCTTAAAGAGATAAATAAGGGGACACACATGTACGATTTGGTTAAGCTCGACCAAGCTAAGGATAGGTCTCACTTGATCAAAGTGGTAATGGGAGTTTCCAACCCAACGAAGCAATAGTCCGTATCATTTCAAGGAATTTCAACCTCAACGTGGATAAGTTGGGATCTCCATGAATCTGTCTCATACCATTTCATACTTCTGAGTGGTTGAATTAGGTATAAAATTGCCAATCCCAATCTCACCAAATCTTTTGACCCGTTCTTAGGTCTCCTTGGATCCTATCGGAGGTTAACCGAAGTGGAGTGTTCGTGTATCCAATCTCAATAAGTTTTGAAAGTTATTATTATAAGTTATTAAGATGCAACAGGTGCACGAGAAAGCAACACAACAACTTTTGAAAGTTGTTATTATAAGTTATTAAGATACAACAGGTGCACGAGAAAGCAATACAGCAACTGCTCACACAGCAAAACAATCTGGATGAATAGGGACTCGGTTGCACCGACTAAGCATAGCCGACACCGCAACCTAACCGTCACTACATCTAACACATCAATCTCTTAAGGCTGGAAGGGGCATTTAGGGGCAAAGCCATGAGAACGCTAACTCAATCACTACTAACTAAGCTCAGGTCCTATACGAGCCATAAACCAAGCTCCCGAATAATTAACAAGCCTAAACTATAGGTTAACAATATAAATAGAATAATTCCTAGGTTAAATTATAGTTTAATTATATAGCATCGCTAAGTTCAATTTAACACTCTAAAGCAATACTCAGAAACTAGTATAAAAACTTAATAATGAGGGAATAAAACTAGCCTGATAATAATCCAAGTCCGGCAGAAAACCAACTCGGAATACTGAACCTAGAATTGGCGATGAGGCAATCGGAACAACGAACAAGCTAACACAACCAAAAAAAAGAATAAGCAAACAATTAATTTAAGAAAACGACAACAAAACCTAAACCCTAGAATAAATCCTACGCCGAATCGAGAGAAAAGAACGGAAAGGGAATCGAGAATAACTCACCAAGGATAGGAGTGAAGGTTGTGGCGAAGCTGGGGAAGAATCTACGAGTGATGGGAAAGATTGGATCAAGAGTGTGGAAGAGAGGGGAATTGGTTAGGGAGAGGAGAGAGAGAGAGTGAGTTTGAGAGAAGAGAGGAAGTGAGGAAAAGAGAGTATTAAACCCAACAGGTGATTAAAACGCGCCTCAATTCGAATAAGAAATATTCATATTCGAATAGAGAGAATATTCCTTTTCGAACAGAGAGAAGGCTTGTTCGAATAGAAAAGGTCAGCAAAGAAAGCTCAACTGTACAAGGAAGGACTTATTCAAATAGAGAAACATCCTATTCAAATAAAACAGTTCAGGGGAAAAACAACTGTTCTAAGATGGATCCTATTCGAACAGAGAGAAGTCCTATTCAAACAAGGGGAAATCTTATTCGAACAGAGGGGAATCCTATTCGAATAAAGCAACTCAGGGAAAATTCCAACTGTACCAAGAAGGATCTTATTCGAACAGAGAAAGTATTATTCGAATATAACTGGTCTGTTCAGAAAAGACCCCAGAAATCCTATAAAGGATTTACACCGGAAAACGCCCGCTACGCCTCCACCTCAAGCAACGCCAAAGCACCCAAAGACATCATGACCCCTAAACTACACTAACAACAACCTCACAACCACCAAATACAACCCAACTAGGGGTTCCCATAAATCACAACACTGCCTTATCGCCTGAAACCACCAGAACGCCGAAATGGAATCTAATGGACAAAACCTGCCGAAAGGAATAATGGATGCACAATGGATGAAGGATTATATACGGAAAACGTGGATAATTAATATGAAGATGTGAGAATGAATAGGAATATGCGGAGTATCGCAACAATGAATATAATAATAACTATAATTAGGAAATAAAAATTAGGGTCATTACAATCTTGCCTGCTGATTGCTTAGGAATATAGTTATACCCTTGGTCCAGGATGTAATTAATAATTCAAACTTTAGTGACTTTACTCAAACTTTCTGGATAATGGTTACGTGTACCCTTGGTCAAATATTCTTTCCCTATTTTTTGGGGAATTATGAGAAGGGGAATATATGCTTTGATGTCTGATGTTTGTGGATCATAATGCCTCCTAAATATCCGTTTCCCCCAAAGATATGCTTCCTAAAGATCTTTTTTCCCCATAATAATTTCTTTCCAAAGATTTGATTTTAGAAAAATCTGCTGCCCTTCGGTTATATAAAGAATTTGGCCATTGGGTTTATTCATTCTTCTCTCTCTCCGCAAAGCTTTTGGTTCATTACTTTGACAACTATCATGGTGAGGACACGGTCCCAACATCATGAGCATATAGTAGATGGTATAAGACTATATCGCTATCAAGGTTCCTAAACTGCGTAAGCAATATTTTTAGTTGTTGCCCTATGACATGGCGTTACCTGAATTTCTATTACAATTAGAGGGTCTGAATGTGGAAGAAATACATGTAAAGTTAGACCATCACTTTTGGTGTGTCATCTTTCAAATTTTGATTCTTAATGTAGGAGCTTGAGAAAATGCGGTAAGGAAAATTGCCCAGGACAAGCTTGTAGAAGAAGATGAGAGAGCAGCGGGTGGGGAAACCGTTCTATGTGGTGAACCTTATCACCCTGGTTGTTTTAAATGTAACTATATCTGACTGTAGTTTCTAATTTGCTAAGGTTTATTTAAGTGAATAAAAGGAGTTTATGTAGCTCTTTTATTATGTAGTTCGTAACTATATTCTCATTCTTATAAGAAATCGAACTTATATATTATAAATGAATGTGAATCGAATTGGGTGATATAAAACAGTTGTTATGTGCGCCACTTCAACCGTATATTAATGCTTGAATGTGACAACTGTATACTGAGACATCCGCTTCATAAATTTTAAAATTCAATTTTTTTGAACTGTAATAGTCTTCATAAAAGAGGATCTGAAGAGAAATGGTGCAGGAGTACGAACTTGAGGGAAAGAGAAGGTAGCAGGTGTACAGATTGTGTGGTGTTTAGACTATTTGGGAATAAAGAATTGTGAAGACTATTTAAATGGCTGATGTGAAAAGGTGTAATAATGATAGGGTGCGTTCTCCAAAGAGAAATGATAGAAATGAGTGGTAAAATGGGAATGACGTCTCCTTTTAGAAACTTAGGGAGGCTAATACGTGTTATAAGGAATCATCATTTAAAAAACTGAGAGTAAGTATTAAATCTTTTCTCTATCTTCCCAAGGGTCATTCGACTATTTTGGAGATAGAAAGGATTATTGAGAAAAACCATGCTAGAAAGAGAAAGTGTCCAAGTTTTGTGAAGAAACCTATCTTTAAATCATTGATAAAAGCTTCTCTCTATGGTCTAATTTTTTATAAAGAGCAACGATACAAGAGTTATCTTCCCAAACTAACTGTGAAGGTTGAAGATTGTGTTTCTACCAGTTCAGGTTGGTTTTTATCGCTTGTGATTTTTATGTTTTTGTAGATTGAATTGTGTAAGTTTACTTGTTTGAATGTGTTGTTCTTGGATTCTTGTTATATGTTGTCGTTTAATTTTTATTGATTGTGTTTGGGGAATTTACGATTGTGTTTTTGTGGATTTGGGGTTTTTTTGAGGAGAGAATAAAGGTATGGGATTTCCCCCTAAAATTTGAATAAAACTGATGAAATTACTTTTTAGGGTAATTGCTAAATTTGGGAGAAAAATTTGGCATTGAAAAATGTGTGAGATACGAACTAGGGTTGTTTCTCAAAGTAGTTGTATGTGTGTAGGATTTATGTGTTCTTAATAAAATTATAGATCAAAAATGTTAGGACGAACCATAGAAGAAAATTAACATTCAATCACTTCTTGTCTTTGTAGGTCGAGTATACGTATTTAGAACATAGTTCTTAGGAGTAAATTTGCAATCTCATCGAGTTCGGAGGAAATGTCATCTTCTGGGCAAGAGGAAGAATTTGACAAGGTAGAGGAAGAGTTGTGGATTGTCGGGAAGGACTGGGTGAAGTCGCGGAGGTTGACCCTTTTAAAGTTGAATATAAGGTGTCAGAAACTTTGGTAAGGGATAATGTATCGAATGCGATAGAGTTTTGTGTATATCCTGATGGGGTAGATATTAGAAAGGAATTCCTTAGGTATAAAAAGAGACTAAAAGGTGAGTGGGGAAAGTATATAGTAGAAGAAGATTTATTTCTTAAGAGTTCACCCCAGTAGAGGGGCCAAAAAAGTGTTACCAAGTTCCTGAACTTGAACAGGTCAAGAGAGATGGGGATCTTCCAGATGATCTGACCTTAGAGTATTGTATCGGGCCCTTAGGGTTTTTTTCCTGGTGATGGGTTTTATGCTATGCGAATAAGTTGGTATACAATCCTAGGATGCCTCAGACTCACTTCCAAAAGGGGGTCATAAAACTGCTACATTGCTACCCAGCTTAGCTAAACGGCAATGTATACGAGATGATGAAAGTTTGGGAGACTTTAAACGGGACATGGAGAGCGAATGGGGTTGAGAAGAAGTTTGTTGCTTCAGATGTGATGAAGTTTTACAAGAAAAAATATTTGAGGGCAAGTCGAAGTTGCTATCCAAGATCGAATTTTTTTATTTAGATTCTGTTGGTCAACCATGTAATGACTATCAGGTACTAGTTAGAGGGAACTGTATGCAGGTTCCAAATGAACCAGTGGTTGAGCTAGACTTTAAGTATTATAATCCGAGTAAGTGTTTATCGCAAAACTTTATAAGTGGCTATCTTTGTATCTTCATGTTGCTAATCATTTCTTTTATTCCTTATTGTTTCATTTTGTAGGTCCTCTGGCAACTACTACCTCTGGCAATTTTTAGCCTGTTTAATCATGTTGTTCGAGAGAAGAATGAACATAAAGAAGTTCTCGTTGATATAAAAATCAAGAGAGATAACTCTGAGATTCTTAAAATCCAAGTGGCTAGCCAAAGGCGCTTGCTATGGCCGGGCAAGACGAGAACCAGAACAAATGGATTTTTTCGTCGATCACTGGTGGTGGTCCCAATCTACCACCTGTGACAGGCTTGGCAAATATTCGGCCTCCTGAGACTGCGGGCGTCAGTCGGAAGATTTATTGGCTTTAAAATTTGAGTAAGGAGCTTCCACTAAACAAGAAGGTGGTTCCATCAACTACTAAAGGTTTAAGTTTTCCCATGGTGGGAACTACTCAAGTTGGTATTCCTAAGAAAATTTAGTCGAAGAGGCGCACGATTAGTGAGACCGAGATGGGGGATAAGTGCGATGCCGTACTAATTAGGTGGAAAACTTATGAGACCGAAAGAAGTGATCAGACTCACTCTTTGGTTGTGACTATACTTAAGGATGTTAATAGTCGCTGGTATCAGCTTGCTCTATCTGGTCTAGAGAAGCTCAAGGAAATGTTTCAAGAACATGTCATATATGTATTGTTGTATTTCTTCCTGTGATTATTCCTTCTATACAATTTTTGCAATTATGTGCTCTAGACTGTGTGGCTTTGGAAATTGTCGATGCTAGTGAAAGGTTCATCTCGGGGTCTGTTGAAAAGAAATAACTATCAACTCAAGCTCTCCCACAAGGTCGAGGCTCAAACCATAACTGAGTGTGCATTAAAGGCCGAAAATGAAGAGTTAAAAGCCCGGCTGGATGGGTCAGCGGCGAAGGCCGAGAAAGGGAAGGAAATAGATGTGTAGGAAGCAAAATTTGTGGTTCGGTTGGAGCTACAAAACCTGGTGATCGAGCACCAAAAGGTTATGGAGAAGGCAGTGGAGGTGATGAAGGTTGGACGGAATAATCTGATCAAATCTTATCATTACTTTGGCTTGTCCAAGATCATTACCCTTGGGCTCAGCGGAAAATATCATGGCATCATCTTCCCTTCTGGGGTCAAGGATGAATATGCTAATAGAGACCAGTCAGATGTTGGTGCTTCTCTTGTGGATGCTGTGAATGTTCCTCTCTCGAAGTCTCGTGAGAGCGCTAATAATGTTCCCTAACATTTCTACTGAGGCAGTATCACCTCAAGAGGTAGAGCTCATAAAGGCCGCTAGGCTTGCAACTCTTGTTTATTTGAGTTGTTGAAGTGTTTTTATTAGCTTTTTAATTTTTGTGAGATTTGAACGTTATATGGGGAAATTGTAGATTGTTGAAAGAAATGACTGAATTTTTATAACGTGAATAATGTAGAATTTGTATTTTTTGTATGATGTCAAACAATTTAGGGCGACTGTAAACAGTTTGTTGAAAGTACTGAATAGAGGTAGGAACTCCTTAAGTAGTACTGATCAGGTAATAGCTCCATATGAATATCAAATAAGAAATTATAAATACTTGTGAGATAAGCCTTGGCAAGAATTGTTTGATCTCCAGTTTCAATTTACTAAGGCGAAAATCATGAAGGATGAGTTTCTTAGGAAAGAATCTTATTGGTTTAAAATGCTTAAAAAAGTGTTAAATGAAATCCCCATGAAAGATAAGTCTAAAAAGTCGTTGCTAACCATAACACTTTATTTTGAGGTGGATGTTGATAGTGAATGAGGCTTAAAGGATATGTATGTACACATATTAAAAGAGATGGGTATGTACTAGATCTAGCTCGAGTTCAATATGTGGCGACTGAAGCAAGAAATTACCATAGTGCAGAGGTGAAAGATTGTTCAGATCGGGCTGCTGTGTTTGTAATTTATAGGACTTAGTAATATGGAGGTATGTGTATATAGATTTTTGAACCTATGTTTTAGATCTTTTTGTAGGGTTGGAGATTGATGAGAATATTATTTTTTAAAATAAACAATGAACATAAACCTGTACAAACAAAATTAGAGGATGAGCTGATAATGGCTCAAGAAACTTTAAATTACTGCATCGAATAAAATCTTTGGCTCACGACGTGAGTTATAGAGGAGATAGTGCTAGGAAAGGAGGAAGAGAAATTGGAAAAATTAGAAATATCAGAAAAACAAACTCATGATTGGCTATATTGCTCGAATAAGCATATGAGAGATTATTTATATCCTAAGCCTAAAAATATTGTTACTAATAACCCGCACGATCTACATGTGGAAGCAGTCATTTCCTTTTGTGGCGGTGAATTGAGCATAATCAAGAATGAATTTCAAAAGTACATAACTATCTATAGCAAGGACTTTGATTTGGAGAATGTGAAGAATGGGAATGTTTAGTTTATAAAAGAGGAGAACGAATCTACAAGGGCTGAAGGTTCTGTTCTTGTAGTTATGGAAGATTTGTCAAATGACGACGTGGACGAGGGTCTAGTACCTCGGTCCCATCGAGCCCGACGTGAAGAAGATAATATAAAATTTTGTCCTTCAGGTGTTACCGTTTCTTGCCATGTGGGTAGTTCGTCCAGAGGTTGTAGAAAGTGACATGCCAAGATTATTCTGTTATGGATACTATATTTATTGTGTGTTGTAATATAGTTGATGAAGTGACCAGTTTAATTAACTAAATTTTCAAAATTAAATAAGATTATATGAGATGTGCACTATTGACTTCCAGATATGAATAGATATTTCAAAATTATATTAGATGTGTACATCAACCAAACATAAGTATTTCAGTAATAAAGGGAACAACGTACTTAGAAGGAGAGAATGATTTTCAGCTTTTGAATGCAAAACATATTGAACTATAAAATGAAGTCTATCGATAATATGTCTTCAATCTTATCGTATTCCAATGGTTTGGAACTCATACTCCTTATGTGATTAGGTCATATGATCCGAGGTTACTCATACTCCTGCTTTCTAAAAGATTCCTGACATTTGATTCTTATATGTGTTTATGTATTTCTCTGTGGATGAGATCTTGGATGTCAAATTCCCTATTGTGAACTCTTTTGTTGTAGGATTTGGCCAATGCCTAATGATATCTTCCAAGATTTGTAATTGCTCAATCTCTTGTTTCTTCGATTTAGTTCATATTGTATGGTAAATGAAATTCATTTTCCTCATCCGTCATTTCGTGATCGCGTACAGGGTGATGAAATTTGGTCGAGATAACAGGTTCAGTTCCTTAAGCTAAAAGGAAAGGGTTATACCGTGTAAATTGTTGTGGGCAATTCTTGGATCCAATTTCTTTTTTTGTCATTCATTCACTTCTTTATCCCATCGGTTATCATTTTATTAGTGATCTCTGCCTGTCCTTTTTCTTGTGGGTAATAAGGGTTTCAAGGAGAGTGGATGATGTTATGCTAGTTAAAGAATTCGACCACCTTTTCGCCAATGAACTGTGGCCCATTATCGATCTTGATAAGGTGTGGGCTGTCGAACCTGGTGATAATATTCTCCCATATAAACTTGATAATTTTCTCTTCCCATGCTTGACATAAAGGGACTGCCTCTACCCATTTTGAAAAGTAATCAGTTGCTAACAAAATATATCTTCTTTTCTTGGGAGTGTTTGATAATTCTCCCACTAGGTTAAGAGCCCATCTTTTAAAGGGCCAATAGACTTTGCTTGCGTGAAGGTCCAAAACTAGGGCTCGAATTTTATGCCCATATCACTAGCAAGTATCGCATTTCTTTGTATACTCTTCGACCTATATTCTCATTTTAGGCCAGAAAGCCACTTGGGTGATAGCTCGGTTTGCTAAGGAACGACCAGCGGCGTATGAACTGCATGTTCCTTTTTGTAATTCCCGTAACAAGTCTTTGGTGTCTATTTTGGTTAGATACTTCAAATAAGGATTCGTGATCAATCTTTTATAAAGCTCCTTGTCAGTTACAATGTATCATTTTGCGTTGTCGATTCGTCTCCTTCTTTTATTGACCTCTTCAGGGAGTTCACCGATAAAATCGTTCTGAGGACCAATGTATTTCGAAAAAGGTAACCTCCAATCGCCTTCTTCACGCTCATCGCCCCCAGCGTTAATTGTTTTCAAGCTCGCAACATTTATACTGGGGGTAGATATGACTTTGATTTTTAAATATCGTACCTCTGTTCTAAGAATTCCCATCAAATAAGTGAGGGAGTCAGCATGTCAATTTTTTCCCCAAGTTAAATACTCAATCATGGCCTTTAAAAATATCTTCATTCTATCGGCCACTAGCATAGCATATTCCCCCATCTTTCCATTTTTTCAATATCACTTTGTGTAATGGTTTACTATCAATAGAGAGTCGGTATATATAGAAAGTTTGGGTACTCCAATCTCTAATGCCATGTCCATTCTATGGATTAACACCTCGTACTCTATTTTATCGTTTATTGCCTCAAAATTAAGTTGGATAAATTTCACAATCCTATCATTCGAGGGTGTAATGAGAAAGATCCCGATTCCTGATCATGTTGGCCTAGCAGAGTTGTAATTCAAAAGGTGTCATCCCTTTTTCGATACCTTGTCACCCTTTTCTTCAAACTGTTCTTTAACTATATTGGGATCGTGTTCTTCCCAATCTGGGTCTTCTACTGGGAAATTCGCTAGAAAATTAGCTATGAAATGCCCCTTTTTGGAAAGTCTATGTTTGAAGCATATATCATGTTCCCCCAAGTTAACTAACCATTATTGCACACATCTAGATTTTTCTTTCTTCGATAAGATCTCACGAAGGGTATAATTTTTCATTATATAGAGTCGGTATATATAAAAAGTCTAGGTACTCCAAGCTCTAATGCCATATCCATTCCATGGATTAATGAACAGTACTCTATTTTATTGTTTGTTACCTCAAAATTGAGTAAGATCAATGTCTTATTCCTATCATTTGAGGGAGTGATAAAATGATCCCGATTCCTGGTCATATTGGCCTAGTAAAGCCGTTGGCCAAAATGCGCCATCCCTTTTTTGATACCAAGTTAGCCTTTTCTTTGAACTGTTCTTCAACTTTATCTAGATCGTGTTCTTCCCAATCTTGGTCTTCTACTAGAAAATCTGCTAGAAAATCAGCTACTACCCCATTTCGGAAAGTCTATGCTCGAAGTGTATATCGTGTTCCTCCAAGCTAACTGACCATTGTTGTATTCGTCTAGATTTTTCAATCTTCGATAAGACCTCCCAATGGGGATAATTCATCATTACCCAAATTAAATGACCTTGAAATTAATTCTTTAGTTTCTTTGAGGTATAAACAAGGGTAAGGAACAACTTTTCAATTTTAGTGTACCGTGACTCTGCGGAGTAAGAGTTTTACTGGTAAGGTATACTGAAAGTTTTTCCCCTTCTGTTGCGGTACTAATGATGGGTGGTTTTCCCAAATAATTATCGAAGTCATGGAACGTTGCTTCACACTTATTATTCTATTTGATCTCAGGATCTTTCTTATTCTTCCCTTTTTGTGTCCCTTTGCATAGGATGTCAAACAACCATCTACATCGATCTGATGATTTTTACACAAATCTATTGATCGCTGCAACATTGCCAACCTATTATTGTATGTCCTTATTAGTTTTTGGTGATGGCATTAATAAAAAGAGCTCAAATATGGTTATGGTCAGCTTCGATTCCCTTTTTGTTGATTAGGGACCCAAGAACTTTCCTGATTGGACCCCGAAATGGCATTTATAAGGGTTACGCTTCATTTGGCAAGATCGAATGATTTCAAAAGCTGCGTGAAGATAGGTATGGTAATCCTTTCTTAAGGCTTTTACATAGCATTTTATAAATGTATACTTTTATTATTTTCCTAAGGTGATCTTAAAATTTTAGGTCATCAATTTTTGATAAGTTGCTCCAGCGTTCTTAAGTCCTAAAGGTATAACATTATGGTAGTATAATCCTTGCTCTGTGATGAAGGCTATTTTCCCTTGATCATCGCGTAGAAGTGGAATATTATTGTAGCCTAATGCGGTATTCCATCCTAGATAGAAGCTCGTGCTCAGCAGTTCAATCCAACAAATAATTAATTATCGGGAGGGGAAAATTATCTTTTGGGGTATGTTTATTTAGGTCGGTAAAATCCATACAAACTCTGATCTTGCCATTTTTCTTCGGAACTGCTACAATATTCAAGGTCAAGTTGGGGTAATTTGATTTCCTGTTGAATCCAACCTAAATAAGCTTGTTGATCTCTCTATTTACTTCATCTCTAAGTCTAAGTATTAATGTCCTCTATTTTTGTTTAACTACCACAACTTTATCTGACAAGCTAAAGTGGGATCAACACCTGACATCTTTCAGAATGTCCAAGTAAACACATCCCTATTTTTCTTCATGAATTCAACAAGTTCTTTTCGTTCGACCCAAGGTAAATGAGTAACTACACCAATTTTACTAAATTACTACAGTACTTATTAGTGGTAATAGTCATTTTTCCATGAATAAAGTTTGTAGTGAAGGTCTGTAGTAAATGATGCAAGACAATATTTTTGTCACAAAGATTTTTTGTCGTTATCCCATTTATGCTGATGCAGTGTAAATCTGTGGCAATTTGTTTACCATGGATATAATCAGTGGTATAATATGATATGTACTACTATTTTAGTCCATAGTTATATTATTGTCACAGAGTTTTTTTGTCGTTATCCCATTTAGGCTGATGCAGAGTAAATCCGTGACAAACTATTTACCACGGATATAATCAGTAGTATAATAAAATATGTACCACTATTTTAGTCTGTAGTTAATATTATTTCCATGGCCTAAACTTATGGTGATTTAGTTTTTAATTGTTTTTTAAAAAAATTAAAAAAATAGCCAAAACCTATATATCACACAATTCAGAAGAACAAGTTGCACATGTTGTATATATCATATAACCTATAAACAAAACCACATAATTCAATAACTTGTGTCATTTATAAATATTGGCCCAAAAAATCCAGGTACACTGGTTAGATATATATAAGATATATACCAATTCAAAAATAGCTATATACATTTTCCCTATAATAAATCCAAAAAAACTATGGATTGAAAACTAAAAAAGGAAACATAGTGGCTTCTAAAGAAAATAGATTAATATAACAGTGTTTAAACCATAACCTCAAAAGTAGTAACGGATCAAAGAATAGGGAGCGCCATAAATCCATTATAAGCCTTCAAAAGGTATGGAATCCAAAGATGGGAAACACCATACAAGAAAATTATCATAACAAATAAATTATAAAGGCCAAACCTTTGTACTTTTAGCTGTCAAATGGATAACAAAAGGAATTTTAAAAAATGTACAATAGTTTATAAGAACATTCATCTAATAGGTGAAATGCAGAAGAATCCTCGGGTAGTTGATCTTCGTGCCAATTAAACGTTCGTTAAAGAAAACCCCACGTTGACCAAATACCAGAGAATTTTTCCCAAAAATTATATCAACAATAACCTCATATTCTATCTCTTTGCTTTCTTGGAGACCGGGAAGTACTAATGCCCTCTCAGTGGCAACAATATGCTCGTAGAAGTTCAGGAAATTAACAACTACCTCTTCTCACAAAAGAGGCGTAGACATCTAAAATATAAATCATGTGGTAGTAATATTAGTATTGTATGTACATAAAAATAAAAAAACAAATTAGAGACTTATTTTGTTAAAAACATTAAGTGTTATAGGTTTGTGGAATTATCAATAATTTTCGTAACTTTATCAAAAAAATTGTAGATTTTATTATTGATGAATGGATTTGTTAGTTTTCCAAAAGAAAGAAAAAAGAAGAGAAAAGCAACAATTTAGGGGGAAAACTTAATAATTAATCCATACCCGTGATCTTTCAACATTAACAATAGGTGTTGTAGCACATCCAAATGATCTAAGAGAAGTTATCATGTTCTTCAAGCTCTCAAACCTAGCATCATTTTTAGCCTTGTATTGGGAAAAGCGATTCTCCAAATCAATATATGATTCATTATCCTCCAAACAATGAGTCGTTAGTCATATAACTTCATCATCCAAGATAGAAATATAGAGTAACATTCCAATAACAATAATTAGGTTATATCAACATAAAAAGTTCTTTATCCTTTTTCAGATTTTTCATATGAAATCTAGGCAAGTTTACATGGACTCGGAGCTTATCAGGGTGCACAATTGGGCCAATCTCTTTCTAAGGTTCCAATTTAGAGACATATCCATCATATCTGTAAGCATTTCAGTCACCCATATTTACTTGTGCCGATAAGCTTGTTAAAGTAAGGTTCTTTTCTAACTCTATTTACTTGCATCCCTAATCATGTAATTTTTACACAAAAAATGTTGTTTACCTTCCCACGAAAAAATGTTGCTTAACCTCTCAATGAGACGAAAATATTTAAGTTGCTATTGATAGCCAGTAATATTGAAGTTTAGTGACATAGAAATATGTCGAGAATTTGATATTAGACATTTATTCCATTAAAATGACGGATATATTTGTTAGGATTAGCATGACGAATTTACAATTTTTGTCATAAAATGACATATCTATGAAATTAATCAGAAATAAGCAACATATATAACGTTGCTAATTACAATTTTTCACGCAGTGTCGCCCTAAATAGAGAATAAAGTGTTATATAACTACCTCCACCGGATGTATCAAAATGCTCATGTGATCCCCCAGCATGAATAAGCGAAGGTATAGGCAACTGTTCCATAGGGTTTGATGATGATGACGTCGATCGTGATGGTGGTAGCATCCTGAAACAAACAAAAAATCACTCGTGTAAGTAGCTATTATTAGGAGAGTTACATTTATATAATATACCACATTTGCACAAAACCAAAAAGCAACCTAAAATTTAATAAACAATTATGTGAGAGAATTAATAGTGTGGATAATAGAGATCATATTTGTTCATTTGATGATATAGTTAACTGGTATCTATTTCTTGCACTATCTAAAAAAATATGATACGGGTTTAAGGGTCACTTAGTACAATAATTTGGTCAACCACGCTTGGTTCTGCAAGAGTACTTGTGTCCCCAAGCTTATCTAGTTGCCTTGAAGAAATTTTCCTCAGGATTCTTCTCATTACCTTCCCGCTCCTTGATTTTGGTAGGCCAGGTGCCCAATGAATTCTGTTCAATGCAGCAAATGCTCCAATCTGATTCCAATCTATTCATAACAGCAAGTGCCCAAGGGATCCCACTATGTCTAAGGTGATCTGTGAGAAAGTATTTGGTAATATTCATCACTGCATTTAAAATGAATTTCTTTCCCAGTCCATTGTATCCTACTTAGGGCATGTTTATTTATTAATTACGTTTATACGAGCTTATTACTCGATCTGCACGGTTCAGTCTCCAGAATCAACACTTAGAATAAGCGGCCATTTGTTTTTCTATTAAATGGGAATATTATTATGAATGTTGAATTTTGAGAGCTGGATCACTGTAAAATTCCTGTCTTTTATTTATGCTTTCTTTTTTCTTCCTGAAAAGGTCTTAGTATTGCAAATTAAGTATCGTTTCAAATTTAGTTAAAAGAAAAACACTTTTTTGTCTTTATTTTTTCTTTTTTTTACTAAAAGGGTTTTGAAATTGCAAACTTATGTAGAGTATTTCAAGTTCAGTTAATCGTTGGAGGTATTGCTTTTCATTATGCCAATAGTTTTACTAGGACACTTATTAGTCTCAATTTGATATAAATCTAAACATAATAAACACGTCTGCATGTAATCCCCGGAGGCGCAAATATATATTTAGTGAGAACCATATTTTATTTAATGTCCAAGTGAAATTTAATACCATTCTACAATTATGGAACCCTAAAAAATCTTCCGCTATTGCCGATTAAGTTGGTAGGGGTGTACAACCCTAAATTTGTGTTTAAGATATCTAGTTATATATCGATTATTCTATAATTTGATTTAACTTTTGATGATAGTGTTAGCATTATGTAGACAAATGATTAGTAAAGACGAGCTATGGATGGCAGAAGCTGCAAGATACAACCATAACACACACAAGGATGCACAGGACACATATTCAAAACCTAATAAAAAATGGGGTAGATGGCTACAACAGACGAGTTGCCTATAGGCAGAACCAGCTAGTTCTGAAAATGGATGGAAGGAACACTACTCTCCTCAGGTCAATCCAGCCTTAACTCAATTCAGAGAGTGGAAGGAAGAGCCTTTAAAGCTTAGAAGCTAAAAGTAATAACAATTGCTCATTAATGGGTGTATATAAAACAAATTTAGAAACACTTCCTGTCTGTCCAGAAAATGGATAGAAAAGATATCCTCAAAGATTCTTCTAAACATGGGTCGTCTTTTGAGAACAGACCTCCTGCTTATGTTTTAATCATTTGCTCTTTCATCAGAAGTTGCAAGACACATCAAAACCTTATCAATTATGGGGCAAATATCTATAACAGACGAACTGCCTACAAGCAAATCTAGATGCTTCAGAAAATGGATAGAAGAAATATTATTTTTCAGATCTGGTCAATACAGCCTAACTCAGTTCAGAAAGTGGAAGGAGGTGATTTTAAAGTTACACACCATCTGGTATATGCCACATATGGGGGGCAGAAAAGCTATATAGGGGTATGCAGAAAATAGATTCAGAACCTCTTCCAGACTATCCAAAAAATGGATAGAAAAGATAGCCTTAAAAATACTTAAAGACTGGGAAGTAAAAGGGGGAGATCAAAAGTTTAAAGCTGCACCAATCGATCACATAAGGATGTTCAGAACATACCAAAATTGGAGCAAAAAGAAGCAGCACAGACTGCCCAAAAAATGGATTAAAAAGACATTTTTAGTTCAGAAAAAATGGATGAAAAAGATATTTTAAGTTCCTAAAATGGATGGAGATGAATATAACCCATCTGATGCATGCTTATTATGGATAACAGAAGCACAAAGCTACAACAATAATCACATAAAGATGTTTTAATCCTTTCCAAAATCAGGGTAGAAGGAAGCAACAAAATAGCTGCATATCAGCAGATTCTTATTTTGTTCAAAAAATTGGATGTAAAAGTCATTTTAATTGCAATGGCATTTCTATTGAATAAAGCTACAAATAAAAGCCTATTGTGTTTCAAGTCAAAAACCCTTGGGAATCTTTTAAGGAATGATCTCCTACTTATACTTCAACCTTTGTTTCGATTCTTATCATGTCTTAGTCGGCTCTTTTGCCATTTTGGTAGTTTTGATTCTTGTCAATTTTTTATGCAAGGAACAAATGTAATATTTAAGTCCTGTAAGACTTTCTATTATTTTGTAAATTGGAGCTTGCAGGTATATTTTGATCTTATATTCCTTCACATAGTTGTATCCTTTCTATCTATATTTACCGCTTTTAGTAGGTTGACAGGCTGTGAGAAAATAAAGTATAGTTTGTTCTTATATCCCTTCACATAGTTGCATTTTAACCCTAAAGAGGTACATCCCCATTTTGAAACCAAGTATAGGTGACAGGCTGTGAGAAAATCAAATCCAACCACATTTAAGAAAAAATATAGGGAATGGTATGGTTCGTAACCTAACGAAGTGTCGTGAAACTAATCTCTATTTTGATATTCTTGATGGCAGATGCCTATCTAATAAGCATCTGCTAGTTTTCATCAAAAAGAAAAACATGACTACAAGGGTGGGTAACTCCTAAGTATGCTGCCGGACTAGCGCACTCAGCTACCAATCGCGAAACCCCTATAGGATTCGGCCCTAGACAATGACATTTAACAGAAAAGGTAAACTAGTGGCAAAGATGGTACAACTTAACAAGAGATAATTGGTACTACTTTGGGGGCAAATTAACATCAAGATAAAATGATATGTTCATTAATCCAAAAATTTGAATATCAACAATAATCATATGCACACCATAAAATTTTCAAAAACTGGCATAATCGAAGAAGCAGTGATTCAATTTTGTTGCTTACTTTGGGGGCTTGAAATAGTCATCAACTTGACGTTGCAATTTGCACGTTATTACCTACAAAAGAAAAAGATACAGTTTCAAAAACTAATACGACGACTTCCATTTTGGTGCGCATAAGATAATAGGAAAATAAAAGGTCTCCATAAGTAGTATGTTTAATAGTGATGAAGAAAAAGAAACAAGCAATAAGTATGAATATGAAGATCAAGTTAATTAGCAAAGATGAACAACATCAATTTAATAGCAGTAAAATCCCATGGTTTGTTCATTTTTTGTATTACAGGGGCATATCATACCAAATACGGGAACTCTATTTGTTTGTAGATGATATCCTTTCTTCTTAAACTGAAGTTTGAACATGAATGCAAAAACAAAAACTAAAAAAACTTAAGTAGAACAAGAAACCAACTCAGTTCACCAAACCAACTATTAAAACACAAGCCAGTTACCCAAAACCAACTCTGCTTAAAAGGATTTTGGTGGGATTTTGTAGCTTTGTTCCTAAACTATTAAGAAAAAACAAATTCACCGAAGCCACCAAGTTTAAACTTCAACTCTACCGTTTTCCCACTAATTCCTTCAAACCCATTATTATTTTTAGAATCATCTCCAACACCCATCTATTATATATAGTTCAATCACATCAGAAACTAGCAAATCTACAATAGAATTAGAGCTTGAAATGAAACTTACTAGAAGATCTAAGAACAAGAAAATCAATAAGTTTGAGAGCGGCAAGTGAACAGATACATTAAGGAATTTGAGAATTTGAAGAATAAGCAATTTGATTTAGAGATCAGGAAATTAGAGTTTCAGTTTCAGGTTTAGGGTTTGAGAGGATTTTGAGAATTAGATTTTTTAACACAGAAAAATATATCTTCCCTCCTACCAACTCCAATAGAGAGAAAATAAGAGGGAACCAAAATTAGAGGAGGGAAAACCAAAAACATAGAGAGAAAACCAAAAAACTAAAAAACCACGGACTTCAATTCTATTTGCCACAGATAAAATATATCTCTAATAAACTAAACATAATATCTGTGGCAAAAAAAAAACTGCGGCAAATTGATTGTTTTGTTGTAGTGAGTTTCCATAAATATTCCTCGATCAGTTCCATCGATCTCGATATACTCTGCGATTTCCACAGTTTATGGATAGACTTCCGTAGATTAAGCTTTCTATAATTGTTATGCTTAGAATTACTCAGAAAGGTCTATCGCAATAGTTAGGGTATTTTCGTACGCTTGAGTCAATTTCTGGTTATCCTTGACTTCGTAGATCCTACCATTCTAGTCAAATCGTAATACAAGATGATAAGTACTGACGGGCACAAAATATTAACCATATTACCCTTTGATTTATATTTAGTTAATTAATTATTTCACTTAATTAGTAATAACTAAATGTTATTTATGATAAATGCAACTTTACTATAATTAAAGTACATTACGGCTTAAAAAGGACGCATTAAAACTTGATCAATTATAAATCGACGTCTTAAAAGACCCGTAAGCGCACACCGTTGAGTATTAGAGAAAGCGGGGTCGTATCCTAAAAGACTTGTGGTATGAATTATACATGTTTCGAGTTACTAATTTTTTCCAATATGAAATGAGTTTGGTTTTTGGTAAAGAAGACAAAATAAAAAGTAAAAATAAATATGTGTTAAAATGAATCAGAGTGATAACCAAAGTGTCAATTCTACTTCACTCATTGTAAACGTGAGATAATATACATAATTAAAGTAAAAAAAGTTCCTGTATTGCATATCCTTGGTCGGGTATATGAGACACATCATGAGATAAGATAATTTATGATTGAGAACAACCCATAAACCAACTTACTCAACCATGGTCTGGCTGATAAGTATGGATTATGTTCTTTTTTTCATATTCCTAACCAATCTTGTTATGGTCAAACAAGATGGTTACTTTGATTCGTTATTCCTCCTAATCCTAGCTATGACCAAGCATAGGATGAAGGAATACAAATATGCATTATACCGGGAAATAAAAAATATAATTACTCTAATTAATCTTCACAATCTATACTAAGGCTACATTGGATGGAGCTTCCTCTAGCCTTGGCTAAAAAGTTAAACTACTTATTCCTTTGATCATTGCCATATTACTATTATAATAACCAAGGTAAAAGACAAGAGGAAAAGAGAAAGAACAACTTTATTGCTTTCAACCGTGATTTACACTCTCTAAGATGTCTCCAATAGGTGGGATTCCCCTCCTATTTTTAGATTATAGGAGGGGTTACAAAGCATTCACATAAATGTAAAATCCCATAAACCATGCCTTTGTTCATACATAAATATTACAACTTATGAATATGAGGATAATCTCTTCAATAAAGTTTCTTCAATGGTCTTTAATGGGCCTTTGGTTGTCAACTTCAAATTAGGATCATTGTTGGAGTGCATCACCTATTATAAATACACTTTGTTAAAAACTTAAAAAATGTACGACTTGTTTCTCATGCGTTCGATTTTTGTAAATACAAGAAAAACACTATTAGTATCGCATTTAATTAATAAATGACAAAGGATATAAAATTAGGAGTTGCGCGCGTAAATATTACGTGACTATTAATGGGCATAAAATATTAACCATATTGCACTTTGATTTATATTTAGTTAAGTCATTATTTTGCTTAATTAGTAATAACTAAAGGCTATTTATGATAAATGCAGGTTTACCATAATTAAAGTTCATTATAGCTTAAAAGCGATGCGTTAAACTATTTCCAATAGTATTGTAGGGTCGAGTAGATTTGAAGACTTGTATTTTTCATTGGCCAAATTTATTGGAAATCAAAGAATAATTCAAAGGCCATAATACTTGAAGAAATTGATATATGCATTAAATGCAACTTGTGATTTGCTATTTGGATGTTTTTACATTTGTGTATGACTTTTGATGCCTTAGCCTTCCCTTATAAAAGGGTGGCATATGTTTCGTTGAAGAGGAAGCTTGAGAGTAGGAAGCTTGGAGAGGAGGGAACATCAATCTTTAGGAGGGGAATTAAAGGATAGGAAGAGGTTTTATAATTAGAGTTGACTTAGAGCAAAATAATTTTTGATTATTTCAGAGCAAAAGTGGAGAACATCATTTTGTATCTACGTGTTTAATTATCAAAATATTAATGGAATTCATATTTTCTCTTACATGCATTCTTGATCTTAACATGCTTGGCTAAACCTCACTAAGGGTGACGATGAAGCCACCATAGTATATATTTAGTTAATGCAATTAACATGGATGCTCTTAAAATATGTATTTATTATGTTTAAACTTCTAGATTTGCTAGAGTTTATATTAATATCTCATGTTTTCGTTATAAAAGGATTTTTGGGATATATTTTGTAAACTAGTAAAACTAGTTTGGGATCTTAACCACGATTATATTTATTAATCTTTTCTTTTTTAAAGTATGATATTGATTAACATAGTATGCTCAGTTTAAGTACTTTGATACTATGTGTTTTTCATACATACTTAATTTTCATTTTATGATTTATACAAATCTACATTTTTTAAAAGGTAAAAAAAATCGATATCAATGTCGTTAAAACTCGGTATTTGCATTGAGTATTCCATGCTTATATCCTTAATTAATAAATATTAATGGTGGTGAATTCCAAATCCCTTAGCTTTTTATTATTCGAATTAAAACCTTTGTTATTAAAAAACTTTTGTTTAGATAATTACTTGTAATATGAAAACCAGACTAGAAAGATAATGAAAATTGCGTAGTCCTTGTGGGTTCGACTTCGCTTGCCCTATACACGTTTCATATGAATCGTACACTTGCGAGTATATTTTTAAGACACATTAAGTTTTTGGCACCGTCGCCGGGGACTTTGAAATTTTATTATCTTTCCTTAATTTTGATTTTATTTACATTTTGTATTCATTCGAAGTTTTTGTGTAGTTTCTTTACAGGATGTTTTGGGGAGAATATAATCAAGATAAACTGGACAAGAGGTAAACTCATTTTTCTTTCCACTAGCAGACCGGTCCTACCACTAACATGTCTTGACTGCCTATTTTCTCCTAAATTTCACTCTCTCAATCATCACCGCTGGTTGAATTATTTATTTCCATGTTTATATTACTTGTCATTAGTATCACTAGTATTTATTCCATATTACTATTCACAATTACTATTCATTTCAATTTTCCTATTGTATTTTTCACTATTCACTTTTACTATTCATCTATGCTATTTACTTCCATTATTTCAAATTCGTAGCTTGTTTCCTATGTTTTTGCATGTTGAAGGTTGAACTTTGAAAAAATATTTATTTTCTAAAAAAAATATAAAAGTAAAAGAAATTAGTTTAGGAGTTGTGCTTGTAGTGTTGTGCTTTTCAGGTTGAACATCACGTTAACGTTGACTTAACGGTGATCCAGGGGTGACTATCTTCAAAAAACTTTACTGACATAACAAAGAGGCCCTAAAAAGCCCACGTCAAAGGTATAATTTGAAATGCCGCATCAACCCGTAGTTTTAGAGATTATTTTGATTGTTGATTATTTAATTTTGTGTAACTTCCTTAGTTAAGGGTGAACAACAACGGGATTTCATCACCTGTGTGTGCCCACGTTTAGGACCCTGGGATTCGATCACCCGGTTAAAGTTTTTGATCACAAACCCTGACCTAAAAGAAACCAAGAAGCCTTAAAAAATAATTCAAAAGGATTTAGTACTCGGACTGGAAGCTTAGGATACGCGTTCTTAAGAAAATTGAAATTGAAAAGCAACCTGGATAGAGGGTACCCCTTCATAGGAATATTGGGGGAAGTTAACACAATGCTTTGCTGGTGGCACTAGAAGAAGTGACTCAAAACCATTATGCTAAATGAGCCTTGAACATATGGCCCCTGATTAGTTCCCATAATCAATTGGGTATAGACAATTATAATTGATTAAGAGCAATTAACCTTAAGACCAGGTCTACATGAGACTGGCCATAGTTGTAACCATAATAAAAATTTGTGTACTTCTGAAATTGTTCTAGGGTGATTGTTTTTTACTGCTTAGGTGTCAAATTTCATGAACTAGTAGAAACGAGTAAATAATTGATTAGAGAGAGTATCAATCCAAGCTCTAACTGAAATGGGAACACTAGAGAAAATTCCAGTTGTGGCTGCAGAGTAAGAGCATCTAGCCCCAGTAGCGGCTGAGGCTCCATGAGACAAATTAACCTTGAAGGACTACATGTACCCATCTAGGACAAGTCACACTTCTTACATCATTATACAACCTACCACTGGATAATTCAAAATAAGGCACAACATTTACTCCATGCTACCATAATTTTGAGGGACTGAAGAAGAAAATCCCTATAACCATTTGCAAGACTTTGAGGAAATTGTTGTCACATTATCAGATCCCCAAGTTTCTCATGACCAAATGCGAATTTGTCTATTTTATTTTTCTTTCAAGGAGAAAGCTTAGGCTTGGCTCCATGCTCTGTGGCCCAATTCCATCACCACTTTTGACCAATTCTATATAGAATTCTTAAAATAATTCTTCCTAAACAACAAAACTGTAGGCATTAGACAACTTTTTAATAGTTCTGTGCAAAGAAATTAGGAATCCTTGTGAGCCGTTTTACACGTTGATATCAATTTTGTACGATGGACTCAAAACCAATACCAGGGTTATGGTGGAGTCCATGTGCAATTTATTGAAAAAGGTCCAATTCAATATATGGCCTTTTTGGATGATATTACATAGAAAATCCAGCAATGGGGTATGGTTCGACCTACCACTGGAAATAACTGAGTATATTAGATTGTTTCACATCTTACACCTGAGATAAATTTACTTCATAGAAAGCTAGACGAACTTAGAATGAACAAACAGGGTGGGCCCTTGACCTATTCATCTTTAAATCATGTCACTACTTCAGTTTGTATTGTATGTGATAGTTTAGGGCATGAAGTCATTGCCCTCTGGTTGAGAATTCTAGGAGGCTAGGATTGAGCAAGCCAATCTTATGTATAATAAGCCCAATGAGCCCTACCATTACCAAAATTATAATTAGGAATGGAAGAACACTTTCAACCCAACTTGGGGTAATAGCCCGAACCAAGGGGGTCCATCTTCAAATCAACCACACCAAACTCTTCAGTTCCAAAATCCTTCATATGTCCTACCCCATAATAGGAAAACATCTCACGAGGAGTCTCTTCAGTCTTTTATAGAATAGAGTCTGAAAAACAATACCTCTACTGCGCTGACCATTACATCCAATTCTTAATCCATTGCAAGATTAGAGACCCAAATAGAAATTTTTCCTACCCAATTTACCAATAGAGAGAAAGGTTCTTTTTCTAGCCAAACAAATCCAAATCCATGAAGTGATCATAGGAATAAGTTTCAGGAACATGCTAACATCATTCGAACACTCCCAAAATGTAAGGTTGTTCCACGTTATAGCAAAATTAATAAAAAAATTAGGTTTCTTGAACCTAAAGAAAACATTCCATTCAAACCTCTCCTGGATGCCCCAAAGAATGAAGAAGAGACTCAGAAAGTCACCAAGGAAAAAAGTAAGAAGGGAAGTAAACCCATTAGTCCTATTATTATACCTGACCATTTTCCACAAAGGCTTGTACCCGCTAAGAAGGGGAACAATTTTAATGAGATAATATAAGCTTTCCTGAATGTGAAAATCAATATTCCACTTCTCGGCGTTATTTGCCAAGTTCTCTTGTACACAAAACTCCTAAGGATTTGTGTACAGTCAAGCATCGTATTAGTGTACACAAAAAAGTATTTTCCATAGATGCAAGCGAGTGTTCTATCCTTCTTGATGCCAATTTCAGTCAGGTTGTCAAAGGAATTATACCTAAGTTCAAAGATCCTAGTTATCCTTCCATCTCTTTTGTCATAGGCAATTACTTTACAGGACGCGCCCTATTAGATCTAGATGTGAGTATGAACCTTTTACCTTACGAGGTATACAAGAAACTTGGTCTTGGAGTTCTTAAGCCTACTAAGTTAACTTTACAACTTGTGGATCGATAAGAAAGAGTACCTCGTAGTATTCTTGAAGAAGTTATTATTTAGATTAACAAGTTTTATTTTCCTGCGGATTTCATCGTACCAGACACACATCCAGTTGAAGATTATCCCACCCAAATCCTTGTTATCCTTGGGTACTCTTTCTTGACTACATCAGATGTTATTGTAAATTGTAGAAATGGGCTAATAAAGTTGTCATTTGTTAACATGACTGTGGATCCTAATATCTACAATGCAAGCTAGAACCCTTTTAACTCTAATAAAATAGAGGAATGCCACATAATAGAAAGGCTGGTGCATAGTAACTTTAAGTTTCATAGCTCAAAAGATCTCTTGGAATCATGTTTAAGTTATTTTGCGGTGGACGTTGATGACAATCGTACTCTTAAAGAAGTTAACACCTTGTTAAATGTTGAACCTGAGAAATATACCATTGAGCGGAGAGATACTCTTCTGAGAGTAGAGGAAACTATTTGCGATCAAAGATAATCTCTACAAAAATTGGACCTAAAAGCACTACCTTCGAATCTAAATTATGTTTATCTAAGCCTAAGTGAGATACTTCCCGTTATCATCTCCTCCGACCAAACTTCAGAACGGGAAGTTAAATTTCTTGAGATGGTTAGAGAACATAAAGATGTTACTGGGTGGACCATTGATAACATCAGGGGTATAAGCCTCTCAAGATGTTTGCATCGCATAAATCTCGAGGATAATGCTAAGAAATCTCATGAACATTAGCAGAGATTTAACCCTTCCATGGCTGAGGTAGTAAAGAAAAAGGTTTTGAAGCTACTAGATGAATGTATCATTTACTCCATCTCTGATAGCCCATGAGTAAGCCCAGTGAAAGTGGTACCCAGGAAATTGGGGATCACTATGATCTAGAACGAACATAATGAACTAGTTCTTACCCGAATGACCACTGGGTGGAGAGTTTGCATTGACTACAAAAAATTAAACTTTGTCATGCAAAAATACCACTTTCCTCTCTCATTCATTGATCAGATGCTTGAGAGACTAGTTGGTCTTTCTTTCTACAACTTTCTCGACGGATATTCTGGTTACAGTCAGATACCAAATACCCCAGAGTACGAAGGGCATACCACTTTTACTTGCCTTTTTGGACCATATAGTTATAGACGCATGCCTTTTGGCCTTTACAATTTTCTTGCCACGTTCTAATGGTGTATGCTTAGTATTTTTTCTAACATTGTAGAATACTTCTTGGAGGTTTTTATGGATGTTTTTTTAGTATTTGTGGATTTAATTGTTCAGTGCCTACATCACTTAATGCTTGTTCTTGTTAGGTGTAAGGATAAGAACCTTATACTAAATTAGGAGAAATGCTACTTTATGATTACTAAGGGCATAGTTTAGCAACACGTCGTATCAAATAAGGGTATCAAGGTTGACAAGGCGGAAATTAATCTAATCTCTAGCCTTCTGCCTCCATGAACTATAAAGAACATTAATTTCTTTTTAAGTCATGTAGGCTTTTAACAATGTTTCATCAAAGATTTTAGCAAACTCTCTCGGCTATTATGGAATTTACTTGCAAAGAATACCTCCTTTACTTTTTATGATGATTGTCTTAAAGCCTTTGAGAATCTTTAGACCCAGTTAACTTCTAAACCGAACATTAGACCACCAGACTGGATACTTCCTTTTGAGATCATGTATGACACATTAGATTATGCGATTGGGGTTATACTAGGGCAACAGATCGAAAAGTACCCCATGTAATAGTCTATTCTGATCGCTTGGTACTTAAACGTCTTCTCTAAAAGAAAGACGCTGAAGTTCGTCTGATTAGATAAATTCTTTTGCTATAAGAATTTGATTGGGAAATTGGGTTACAAAAATGATGTACCAAATCACCTTTCTCGACTAATCATTGAGTCAACTGGACAGTCTTTGACAATTAGAGTGTTGTTTCTGGATGAACAACTTCTGTCAATCTGAGCACTAAATTCAGCTTTTTGTACAATTTGGTTATAAAATCTTGAAATCACAGGCATTTTGCATACTTATCAAACACCCATAAACTTAAAGTTTGCTAGTCCTCGAGAAATGAAAAAGAATACAAATGAAACTCTTTCATGGTTAAGACGATTGCATTTAGCGTATGGAACATGCCTTTAAACCTATAGGTTACCTTTATAGGACAAGTTTTGTCTTGCGAGGGTTTGCAGTGACTATACCTACAAAAGTCAATAATAGAATTTTAGTAGTTTAGATACTCTTTTAGTTCATTTCAGCGAACTTATCGATATCTAACAATGGTAAAAAAATTAAGAAGGTAAACCCCTTAAAATTTAATTTTTTCACATATATATAGCTAAAGATCTTGGAGAATTTTCAAAACTAGAGTTACTACCCAATAATTAAATGAGATTTTACATATTTTCCTAATATCCTCAAGTGTTGTGAAAATAGGTATTGCATGTACAACTTTATCTAGAGCTTGAGTCAATATCTAGTTTTTTGTATTTCGTGAAACATATCCAATGACCAGTTTGACAAGTATTATAGTGTCAATTCAAATCCTATTATTGATTTTCAGGAATAACTATAGGCCTTTTCATTTTTGTACTTGTTTCCTTAAATGATGCCTCTATAATATAACTTTTGGTCAACAATCCCTGGCAGTTGGCTTAGATTGTCAAGGTCGGATGCCCCTTCATGACCTAGGATCTAGATTCTCACAAGTAGACTTTTTTCCTTGTTCCTTTCATATAGTTCATGGCAATACTCGAGATTGGTGATAATTCTTCATCTTTCAGTTTTAATCAGGTAAGTATGCCCTGCTTCATGAAAGTTCTTAGAGCTATTTTGACTTATAGAAATCCCTATTATATTACTTTAGGATGAAACTTATTCTTAGGTAGCTGTTTCTTTTGTAGTGAATCATTCCTACCTCAAGTACTAGATGCCCTTTGATTGGTCAAAATTCCAGCAAAAGTTAGAAATGCAACACTACCGTGAAGTGTATTAGTTTCGAGAAATATCAATCTACATAAAATTTCTTCGGACTAAAGAGTAGTACATGTAGCTTAAGATAGTGTTCTAAAATTTTATAAGCACGTATTTGGTGAAAGTCTTAAATTTTTACAGTTTTTATGATCAAAATATTTAGACCATGACCAAATACTTTTATGCTTGCAGAAACTCACTAAAGAGTCTCATAAATTATCATAATGACCACTCTTTAATCTAAAATAAATTAAATATGTGAACGATTTTGCCCAACCCCCAAACTAGAAAGAATTATTGTCCCCAATGTTTGAGAACATATCTTAAAAGGTGGAAAAAATAAAATTAAAACATAGTACCTGATATAACATGGGTTGCCTCTCAGATAGCGTTAAGTTTATTATCTTCTGCCAGAAGAAATAAAGTACCCCCAAATAGAGTGAAAGTTAGGTAAAAAACATATAGATGTCACTCCTCATAGACTGGGTCCAAAAGCTTTAATTCTTCATTGGTGAGGCTAAAATGCTCATAATATGGCTTAAGCCGTTGACTGTTTACTCTTCGCGTTTCTCTAATGCTAGGTTCCTCAACTTCAACTGCACCATGTGGATAAATTATTTTAACAATGGAAGGGCCGATCCATCGTTGCCGGAGTTTGCTGGGAAATAAATGCAAACTAAAAACGTAATATAAGACTGTGGTTTGGTCTTAGCATTTTTGGAAGAATATTCTTGATTTTACGGTTTGGTCTTACCATTAGTCTGCGGATGGTAGGGTATAGTAACCTTGTGTGTTACTCTAAATTTTTGCATTAAGTTCTTAAATATTTGACTGCTGAAATGTGACCCCATCACTAATTATCGCCCTTAGCGTACCAAATAATGAGAAAATGTTCTCTTTAATAAATTTGATAGCAACTGAACTATCATTGGTTTAGGTAGGATTAGCTTCGACCTACTTGGTCACATAATCAATGGCTAAAAGGATATACGTGAGCCCAGAAGATGGGGTGAAGGTACCCATAAAGTCTATTCCCCAAACATCGAAGGGTTCAATAATCAAAAAAGGTTTCAGGGGCATCATATTCCTATGGGATAAGGCTCCCATTCTCTGGCATCTATCACAAGCTTTGTTAAATTCGTGTATATCGCAAAATAAGGTAGGCCAATAAAATCCACGTTGTAAAATTTCTGCAGAGGTCTTTTTAGAACTGAAGTAACCACTACATGATTGAAAGTGGCAGACTTTTATAATTTTAGTATACTCAGAATCTGAAATACATCTCCTAATAATTTGATCTGAATAATATTTTAACAGGTATGGGTCATCGCAAAAAAAGGGTCGGACCTCACTAAGAAATTTATTTTAATTAGGCTTTAGATCATGGTACAAATGACCTTGAACGAATAAACATGAGTTGCTAGTCGAGAATGGACTCATGAATAGGTTATGAACTTTCATGGGAATTGTAAGGACTTATCCCTCAACCTAACCCTATTCGAACTACCTCCTTATCTGACTCACGTATTTTACACGTGACATGAATGGTCAGCATTGACACCTACACCACGAACTAATGAAGAATACGGATCAAGCATAATAGAAAAGCATGAACAAGTCTAAGACACCTGTCTCTCACAAACTCAATAGTTACTCAGTCGACTACCACTTCCCTCATTGTTCGGAGAACGTGCTTCAGCACGACGACGAACAGCGGGCAAGGCCTATATAAGGAAAATGATCCAAAAGAGACAAGGACCTGAAAAATATATGAGAAATTGCCAAGAAAACCAGATTTTCCAGATTCTCAAAATACCAAATATCTTATTTATAAGATAAAGTCATTCTAGTTTGAGAGATCACATGTAATAAGATATCAGCCTCAAGAAATAAAAGTTACTATTACTAAAACCATCAACTTGAGGTCGTGGTTTCTTACTAATTCAAAGGTTTTCCACACTAAATCACCTGTGTCATTTCTTGCTTTACATTAGTTTTTATTACAGGAACATTGGTATAAGAGATAATTCTGAGCCATCTCGAGCATACGGAATTAGGCAATTATATTTGTCACTGTCTGCAGGAAAGAAGATATTTCTATGATATCTTAAGGCATACATTCACTCTACTATCAATCTCCAATCATGGTCACTTCCAGACGACCAGTAACCAGAATCCAGCTCGATCTTTCAGTTGAACCGGAACAACTTGCAAAACTTTGGACGAATCTCCATATTGAAATAGATAAATATAATGAGCTCGAATGTCAGTTAACTCTTGATTGAGAGCTCTGTGAGAAGGAACTCAAAGTCGAGAGACAAGCTCGTTTGACAGCGTTTAAATGACATGAAGATAAGATGACTACCATGCAGATTGTGTTACAGGTTTTACAAGATACTCAGCAGGATCCTCAAACCCAAGATCGCGATCAAATACTAGAGAGCTTTTAGGTATCTGCGTGGGAAAGATTTGGTCCTCGAGGAGACACCAGAAAAGCTATTTCCCAAAATATTCAGAATGAACATCAACCGTCTATTTATTTGGGCGGTAAAGTTCAGTCTAAGATCATTAGAGGTCACCGATTTTCCAAATGTCAGGTGGAAGAACAACGACCTTAACCTCAAATTTTAGCACGTGATCATTTGAGTAAGGGTACCGGTACCCATAATCCTTAACCTCCTTGCCCAGCCACTCAAGCAACACGTCAATACATCACATAAGAGCAAATGGATCAACGCAATTGATTGAAGTAAGATTTTAAGGCACTTCAGACAACCTTACCAAATTACAGGGAAGTCTGATTGCCAAATAACTATTCAAGATAGAAATACCGAAAGGTTTCCATACTCTAAAAATTTGTAAATATAAGGGCATCAATCCAAAGGAGCACATTCAACAATGCCGTGATTTATTGGGATTATAATCAAATCTCAACCACATCCTCTTCCGCCTGTTTACAACAAGTCTATAAGAAGAGCACTCTGGTGGTTCCACTCATTACTTAAAGATTCCATATTCACATTCGATCAGCAGAAATAATTCATTAAGATGTATGCTCATAACAGAAATAAAGAGGAGAATTTATATTCTCTTATTAATCCTAAATAATCATAGGGAGAGAAGCTCGTGGCTTTTGTAAAGAAGTTTTTAGAACTCGCACAAAAAGTGGATAATCTCGATTAGAAAATAGTTGTTACTGCTTTCACCAACGCGCTCCAGCTCGATTGGAAGGCCTAAGAGCACCTCTTCCATAATGACCTTGGAGGATATGATCACCATGGTCAATGGGTATGTCGACCTAGAAAGGATGATGTCTGAATGAGATAAATCTACTAAATCTATCCTAATCACGAAAGGTTCACCTACAGAATGAAACAATGAGCCGAAAGAGGACCAGGGTGATCTAAAGTATTTCAAGGGCAACACTGTCAATCCCCAGAAAGGCGGTACATTGCCAAAACTGGTCCTCCTGAAGATGAATGTTTGAAACTCCATAATTTTACTAATTCTATCCAAGGACAAGCTATACCGTCCCTCTTAACCATTGGTGTTAATTGAAAGCCGCCCGTACTGCATACATCACATGGTAAACCATCATTCTACTGATATCTATTATGCTTTACAGAGGTTGCTGGAATTCATTTTCAAGGAGGGACGGACGTACGAGTACATTATCGACCTGGAATCATGCAAGGATGGAAGCTATAAGAAGCAACTCGAAGTAGTCTAGGTCGAATATCAAGTTGAGGAGAAACATCACTACCATATCTACCACAGTAATATGAGAAAAATTTATCAGATTAACAACTCTTAAAGATTCAAGCGCAGGAAACTTTCAGAATGCTAGGATTTCACACCTCAAGATAAAGAAGCTAGGCATCTACCTGAGTGGAGCAATCATCAGGTTGGGATCTGATTCCAAGATTAGAAAATTATTCATGTAAAATTTCTACATTATGATGCATTAGTCATAATGCTTAAGATGAAGAAGTTTGTCATGCATACAATGATGATCGATACTGGAAATGGTATTGAGATTCTCTTTTAGAGCATAATCGACCAGATGGGATTGGAAAATTAAGTTATTCAAAGTGATACCAATATTAGTAGATTCAATAGTTCCATAGAAAAATGAGTAGCAAGATCATGTTACTTATTACCATTGGACCAACCACAATCGATGTCGTCTTCTACGTCATCAACGCCAAATCTCGTTATCCCAGGATTATGGGTCATTGCTTGATTCATAACATGGAAGCAATCACTTCCACCAATTATCAAGTACTCCGCTTCAAACACAATGATGGTATCTATGAAATTAATGGTAGTCAAAATCTTTCTCGAGCTTGCAATAATATCTTCTTTCCAACTCTAGATACCTTAGATAGATAAGCTGTATAGCAATTACAGAAAGTTAATCACCTTTATGATCAGCCTTCAATAGAAGAGCTTACAGAATATATCAACATTGATGGACTTAGCAGAGGTACTTTTATCGATACCAAGTTGGTCCAGTATGATAAAGATGTTCTTATTCAATTCTTATGGTTGAATCGAGATGTCTTTGCGTGGACTTTTGATGAGATGCCTGGTGTTGATCCGACCAAGGTATGTCACAAATTGGCCATCAACATCAATGTCATGGCAGTCAAACAGAAATAGCGATAACTATCACCTCGTCTTTGAGATGAAGTTGAGATGGATATTGAGAAATAGATCAAAATGGGGTTCATTCGAGAAGCCAAGTATCCAGATTGGATATCCAACATCGTTCTTGTCCCAAAAAAGAATGGAAAAGTCTAAGTTTGTATAGATTTCTCAAATCTAAACAAAGACACTCCAAAGAACAGTTTCCCTCTTCCCAATATCTACCAAATTATTGATTCCATGGCAGCTCACGAACTTCTATCTATGATGGACGCTGCTACTTCTGGATAAATCAGATTCCTCTCTTGGAAAAAGATCAATAAAAAACCACTTTCATTACTAAAAGAGGACTTTACTGCTATAAAGTCATGCCTTTCAGACTCAAAAATACAGGCGCGACTGATCAACAGTTGATGACTACTATGTCCAAAGCATATCTTGGGAAAATAGTGGAAGCTTACATAAATGATCTCTTGTGTAAGAACATACAGTCATTCAACCACATCACAGATCTTAATACAATATTCAACATTCTTTGAGCTTGCAGGATACGACTCAATCATGATAAGTATCATTTTTGAGTACATTCAGGCCGATTCCTCAGCCATCTCATCAGCAAGAAGGGGATTGAGGCAAATCCCGATCAAATTGTAGTTCTTTTCAATAAGCCATCCCTAAAGACAACGAAAAACATACAAAAACTTGCCGACATGATTGCCGCTATTAACCGATTCATTTCTAACTCTTCAGATCACTGTCATTGGTTGTTCTTACTACTCCGCAGTTGTACCAAACGAGGAAAAGTTCAGCCCAATACAGAGATTCAATGGACATCATAATGCGAGGTAGCTTTCCAAGAACTCAAAACCTATTTGGGGAAGTCTCCCATCATGAGTACCCCATTAGATAATGAGGAACTGGTTATCTACCTAGCAGTTACAGATACTTCTATCAGCTTGGTTCTTATTCAACTTGAAGGGTAAATTGAAAGGCTAGTCTACATTATCAGTAAAACCCTCACTCCAATGGAGATGTGGTATTCTAAAATTGAGAGGCTCCTTTTTACTCTTGTTTACACTTTACAGAAACTTAACCACTACTTCCAGGCTCACTCAGTCTAAGTCATGGTGAACTACCCACTCAGGGAAGCTTTGTCCATAAATGAGAAATCTAGAAGAGTGTAATAATGGTTTATCAGTTTGGGAGAACATGATATCAAGTTAGTACAACAACATTCAGAAAAGGGTCAGGCCATTATAAATTTTTGCGCAGATTTTCCAGTAGAAGATACCGAATGGGATAAACACGATCCTGACCTTGTAAAAGAAATTACATAAGTTCCACCTACCAAAAGCATTTGACGAGCGAGCTTAATCTGTTATATGGAAAGAGTGGAGAATTTTTACAGATGGTTTAGCAAGAGCCGCAATGTCAAGAACTAGAGTCATATTGATTACCACTTCCAACGACAGAATCAAGAAATCAATCCTCTTGGATTTTGAAGCCTCCAACAATATCTTTGAATACGAAGCTCTCATTCATGGACTCAACCTCAGACTTGAGGTCAGTATCCCATAGCTCTCAGTTTACCCAGATTCTCTACTCATCGTCCACCATTACTCTGAGCAATACAAGAATAATGGAAAGATGATCAAATATGTAGCCCTCATTGCTGATAGGATGGGCGAGTTTGGAAAAGTAACTTTTGATTATCTTTCTTGAGGTAAAAATAGACATACCAATTCCTTGGCATATCAAGCCGCGGTCTTGGGTACAGAAGCTTGATATCTCCAGATCAAAGTGATATCAACCCCAACATTGATCGAAATTCTGTATGCACGATCAACACTGGGGGCAGGGAAGAGGAAGACGATGATTGGCAAAATCCCTTTTATTGTGTACCTCGGCCCAAGGAACGAATGCGACGGGCCCCACCCAACGGCTTCGAAAAAGCACCGATAGTTAATCTAAAATTTGAAACGATATACTGTTCAAAATTGTTTTTAGTATCACTGTTCAATCACGGCCTTATTTCAAGTGCCTCTCTAGGAAGAAAGTAGATAAATTGCTCAAAGATTTACATGAAGGAACTTAAGGCAACCAAGCCGTAGGTCGATCACTCGCTAATAAAGCAATTATACAAGGAATATTCTTGCCAGGCATGTACAAGCAAGAAGAAGAGTACTCACGCAAATGTGATACATGTCAACGACATGGACACATGATACGCACCCCTATACTCGAACTACGTGCAAGTAAGGTGTTCTGGCCATTCAAGCAGTGGGCACTCGATCTCGTCGGGGAATTTCCTAATACTTTAGGTAATAGATGATACCTACTCGTAGCTACGGTTTATTTTACAAAATGGGTAAAAGCAGTTTTACTCAATTGAACTAGAGAAGAGAAGGTCATCTCTTTTGTCTGGGAACACATCATTACTCGGTTAGGATCCCCCCACCTAATTCGTATTGATAATGGGCCATAATTCTTTAGAAAAAAAGGTCATAGCTATCCTCAACAAACACAACATCATCCACTCACCATCCAATCCCTACTACCCTTAAGGCAATGGCCAAGCCAAAATCCCCAACAAAACCATTATGGATGGACTTAAGAAATGGCTTCACTCACAAAAAAAAAGGAAACTGGATACGTGAACTCTTTTATTTCAACAGAATGCTACCATCCAGTCAAAGATCGCGAGCTTACCGACGAAGAAGATTAGTTTGAATTGGCCTGTAACATAAATTGGCTTAATTAAACTAGGGAACACGCTATTGCCAACCTAGTTTAATATCACCATATGCTAGCCAGTTCGTACATCAGACAAGTCTGAAGGTCTACATTCCAAATTGATGATCTCGTCCTCAGAAAAATCTCACGACACAGAAAAGAGGCATATGCCAAAAAAATTGGCAGAAAACTGGGAGGGCCTATTTCTAAACATTGGTCTAACTAGTCTGGGATCATATTAACTCATGACTGAGCAAGGAGTTTGAATCCCATCTCCAGACATAAGATAAAATAAAGGTAAAACTAGCTTTTATCTCACAATATGGCTGCGACAATTATACCAATTAAAGACAAGGCAAAACTAGATTTCAATCGAGCTCTAGATATGCTCTGCGATTAAAACGAAGATAATGCTAGTTTTCAATCAAAAAAATCTGCCGGACATAAGATAAAGCAAAGGTAAAGCTAGCTTCCATCTCTCAATATGGCTGCGATAATTATAATGATTAAAGCAAAGGTAAAACTAGCTTTCAATCGAACTCAATACATGTTCTGCGATTAAAATGGTGGCAATACTAGTTTTTAATCAAAGAACTCTACCAGATATAAGATAAAGCAAAGTTAAAATTAGCTTTCATCTCTTAACATGTCTGCGATATATACTTTTGCAGGTTACAAGCCACTACTAAGGATTCTTTTTTGCTGTTGAGAGGTCAACTACGCTTTCCCCTATAACAGGAGGACGATCAACCATAAAATTTTAAGCTTGAGTAGCTATAATAATCTTGCATTGCTCTACCAATTCAGAAGGTCGAGAACCTAACTCCGTTTCCATGGAGTTCATACAATTTCCTCGATCTACATCAGCTCTACAAATACATTCCCTATCAGACAAATAGTAGCGCAAGGTATCCAGCTCTAACTCGAGCCTTCTCACTTCCTCTACAAAATAGGCGATGACTACCATTAATATCTCTGAGTACGATACTTTGGGCATACTGCCATGGTAAAATTTAATCTCATTTTCTGAAGGAGCTCTTACAACTTCTTGTAGCGTGCTTTATGCCATTCTATGCGACTATCTGCAAGGGACATAAGATTTATATGTTCCCTCCCCTTCTTATCTGATTTATCTAATTCAGCCTGGTTAATCATCCTCAATTCTACTACCTGGGCATGAAGTTCCTCAAGCCTTATGTCTAAACTTCCCCCAGCAGGAGATTTCTTTAATAATTCATCTTTTTGCGTTATTAAAATATCCTTACCTCTAGTCACCCACTCTAACTCTTTTTCCCTGACATGAGCAACATCCAACTTACCTTGGCACTCCCTTAGCCACTCATTTTCTTTTTGTACATGATCTTGAGTATGGACTACATCTCCATCCAGCTCTCTGATTCGAGCTAATAGGCTAACCACATCCCCTTGAATAATGAAGACCCTGGGATCACACTTATTCTTCCTTGGGCACTCTCTAGCCTCGATATTTTAGACGTACGAATTGGCCAGAGTTAAATCAGCCTCCAATTGTGCCACCTACTCATTTAACTCATCATATTTTCTTTGCGCCAACCGGAACTCTATATCTTTAGCAGGTCATCTCGAGCCCTCTTAAGCTCACTATCTTTCTCAATCATTTTATTCTTCAATCACTCCAGTTTACTCCTGGTACTCACTAAATCAGCTCGAGTCTGCTCTTGTTCGTTCATTTTGTTAATTATTTGGTACTTTAGACTGGCCGTAAAATGGCGTAACTCTTTCTCTGATGTTTCTAACGCCTGCATACGGTATCGAGCCATGCCTGCCTCCTTACTCTTTACCATCAGCGCATCATTCATACTTATAAGATTCGCGGTCTCTTCCTTCATCTTCGTGAGCTCTTTTTGCCCCGTACTATTTTTGGCATCCTTCTCCTCGATCTTCTGGGTAAGTCCATCAAAAGTTTGTGTTGTCTCGACAAACTTGAAATGTACCTTTGTGTGCTGATCTTCCCTATCTTCATTTGCATCTTACATTCTATCAAACTTCGCTACAAAATCTTGGTTATAATGGTATGTCTCTTCTTTGCTCAAGCGAGCTGACTCCAGTTCGACCTACACATCACAGATACAATACATCAAGTTTGATTCAAGAACACTCATTTAATACATATAGGAATCTTATTTCTAACCAATTTCTATTTTTTGACATCTATTGAGTAAAACTGCTTCTAAACTTAAGGTCAAAGTATGATCCTAGTTTGATAAACAATAACATATACTTCCAATTTCAAGGTATACATTCTCTATGTTCTAACTTTTTTAATACTTTGATATTATCTATACACAATTGAGTACCATTGCCCATAAACTATTAACACATTTTTGGTCTATCTCTATGCTTTAATTTTTACTTTATAGGTCTAGAGTAATGCAGCATACAAGTCAAATATCTCTTGCTCTTTTCTAACTTATAGCTCCACTTGCGAAATTATCAGGGACACTGAGGCATCTTTCTCCTTAGTGAGCTCATTCCCTAATTCTTTTATTTTTGAGGCGCATATCCTTATGTTCCTACAAACAAGGTTTACAAACATCACTTAGCCTACAGAAATTTATCCTACATTGATCCATTCAGTTACAGTTCATAAACCCCTCATAATCACACAACCAAAGAGTTAACAATTTTACTCTACCTTTTTATTCTCATTCTCATTCCCTGGGTTCACAATATCATCCACTTGGTTCTTACACTCAGTTTGGGGAGAGATACCATCCAACCCTCTTATAACTCTAGCCCTATCAGCTTTATCCTCCTCTTCTTCAACGTAGGTATCCTCCATAATGTCATTCACCTCAGCCTTAGAGTACCCCATTTTGAGGAGGTGGCACCCAAGTCTGTCACGCAAGACAACCACCTCATTCAGATTCTTCCGCGATTCTTCTGTTAGCTCGATAATCTCCACCTCTTCTGTAGCCTTCACAGAAGCCAGTCGTTTCCCCTCCCGAACTAAATCAGACTTTAATCGAGTTACCTTCTTCTTGAGCTCTGCCTTCCCACTCTCAAACTTGACTTTCTCCTCTTCCATCCCGAGGTCCATCCCGAGGTAGATCCCCTTCATCAAACGAGCAGCCTGCAAAAAACAAATCAAATGCATTTTTGGCTCGAATTACTATACAGAATTCAGAAAACATTTAAATCATCAAACTTACCATATTGTTCATCCCTTCTATACACTTATGAGCTGATAGCCTCTCCCTATCCTCCATAGCTTTCAACTCGACTTCCTCACCAGGTCAATTCACTGTGACCTTCACCTCAATCAAGTCAAAAGAGGGATCTTTTTTGCCTCTCCCTCAACCTCACCACTCCCCATGGTTCAAGAGGTCGAGCCACGCTTCAATATCTTCTTCTATGGAAACGCCCGAGCTAGCTTGTATGACGTACTAGACTCTGGCATATTCACAATATCTACTACAAAGGCCTTTGGTAAAACCACTCGTCTCTCTCCATTAGCTCCCCTCTTCTTGTTGCCACCAACACCCATCATTAGTCTCCCTGCATGAAACATTTAAACTTTCTCAGACCTACTGCTAGCTAATTTCTTTAAATTAATGCCGAGGTCTTTCAACACTACTTTGAGCCTGATCCCTTCCTAAGCAACCTAATCTAACAGGGACTTCTTCTTCTTCACCTTCGACTAAGGACCTGTCAAACAATAATACATTATCAATAACAGAACAATATTCAATTTTAGCAGTTCAATAATATACGTTATCAAACTTACTTTTCTTCACAGTTCTATAGAGAAGTTCTATGGGTTTTTCATCATCTCTCTGAAGGTTAATCACCTTTCACTCAAATCACATTATCATTCCACATTTGACCTACTGAATTCAGATTGACGAAAAAAGGTCGAGTCGAGCTCGCAAAAAAAATTTCCCCTCTACTTGCAAAATAATTTTTCAATCCATTAAACTGTAACATATCTTCAGAAGAAATTTACCTCTTCACCTCATTCTCCACCCACAACTTATTTAAACTTTCACAAACATTTTTTACCTTCCACATGTTCCTATTTAACTAGGCAGCACATGCCCTTATGACATTCATTATCCCTTTTGCAAGAATTTTTAGAGGTAGATTCAACCCATACTCCAACTAAGACAGGTAACATAGAAAGCCCTATTTTAGGTCGCCCTGGACATTCCCATCATAATACTCCAAAAAGATCAATTTATTTATTCCCATGTCCATTTTCTCCTTCTCTAAATCAACCAATAGAAAGAAATGTTCCTCTCTAGATCCTACTATACATCTTCTAAACTGCATACCGGCATGTTCTACAAAATTCAACCATCTTCCCTCTATAAAAGCCTTGGATTTATAAAACTCTCTAAACACATCAAAGTTTAGAGGGTATGATATCAATTATCCAGGGAAACCTGAAAATTAAACCACTCCGACTTCGTTCTCCCAATATTTTATTATATTCTCATCTTTATTACCTAAATCTCTCTCTGACCTCCCTACACTCATGATATCTCAATACTTACACACAATCGATCTTTCCCTGTACTAACGCAAGTGACAAAAATCAAAGCTATGTACTTTTTTTATTCTGGCTTCTACTACTTATAGAAGTGCTGACATTATTTATTCAAAGCAGCCATAACAACATTTGCAACAAAATGGGACAGATTCAAACTTCATTATAATTACATTTTCATAATAGTTATTCGACCTCATACAATTCACTCCCTCACATAAAATTATACATGAAATATCATAGATGTCCTGTGGAGCCATACCAAATCAGCTCGCCTCCAGCAATCCTCATATCTTCTAACTCGATCTCTTATTCAGCAATTAGTCTCATAGCCTCTTTTCGAGTTGAAGGCCCCATAATCACTTCCCATAATAGCTCATCGCAGAAGCAACGTCCTAACTCAAGCTCCCTACCTACCCAATCTAAACCTTCAAATTGATAGTCAGACACTGACAAGTTGGCATCAAAATCTAGCAAGCCAAAGATCCGCTCTCGCACATTAGCTATCTTTATCGCCAATGTCCCACAACAGTATAACAAATTCTCTCAGATCTAGTCCACACCATATTTTATTTTTTCCTTCTTTTTAAAATATATTTCCTACTATTTATCCAAGTTTCTAGATCACATCAAATTCCCTACATTTTGTATGCATATATTATATTTTTTCATAACCAAACCCTAATATCCTGATAAGAAATTATTTAAACTTATCTAAACATGTTGACCTCTTTGGATTTGACCTATCTCATTTCGAACTTATTTTCCCCAAAGCCAACATTTTGAGAGAAATCTTTCTGAGCTCGAATTTGCAATTTCTACAAATTCTTTATCTTTTCAATATTCTCCCACAATGATTATAAGTTATTCAGTTTAAAAACTAATTCTTCTACATCTGTTATTTTACGTACATATTTTTATAGCTCGATTGCTATAATATACTTTCTAGTTCGATAAAATATTATATTTCATCATCTATACTTACATCTCTGAATTACTTATAGCTCGATTGCCATCACAAGAGGTTGTTCTATCTATAAATACAGAGTTTGAGTAAGCATTTTATTAAGCTTGAATATAAATTACAGGTACTTTACAGTTAACAAGTCTTTCAGCTACTCTGAAAATAATAAATCCTTCAGTTCGTCTGTCTTCAATGATGTTTCACTTTAAGAATCCTCTTAAGCAAAGTAGGTATTGAAAAACACATAACATCCTCCTTTCCCCAAGTTTGTTCAAAGTTTTGGCATGGAACCGAACTTCTAATAGAAACTATTAAAGAAAGAAAGTCAGTGTTTGAACCAACTCTTCAAACAGAAGGTCTTCTTAGTGCCAAGAAATGATGATGGTGCAGAAGTAGATTTTTGATCTCCATCTTCCTTCTCCACTACCACCATGCCTCCTCAATAACCACCACCATCAGAGAGTTCATGAAGATAAGGAAGGCCCTATCTTAGAATCCAATCCTACGCAAGATACCTACGATACTGCCACGTAGTTACATCAATCCCCACGTCTGTCTCCTCAACCTTGTCCTCTGCAAGGATGCAGAGACACCTCCAACGTTGCTCATCTGTCAAGACAGAGTAGTGATGTCTCCACATACAGTAAAAATCTTCTTTAGCTTCAGCCGCTTCATCTTTTGGCATACCCTGATACGTCGGTGGAACAGGAGTGGGGTAGGCATCTCTATAGACTGATCCCCAAAGTATTTTAGCTTGAATCTCTTCATTTTGGAAGTAACCCTCTCTTCATACACCATCCTTCAGGTTTTAACCATTATCGCTCAAAGATTCTTAGAATTTTTTAAATAATTGTGCACTTTGCCAGATTCCACGGTACAAGTACTATTTATATAACCCTCATATTTAATGTACAAGTACATTTCTAAAGTAGTCATTATTCAATCCAGAACCACTCTAAGATCCCCAAGCATCCCGTACATCAATATTTCCATCATCATTCAATACAGATACATCCATCCATAAAAAAGAATACCCATTTTCCATCCTATTCAAATCAACATAAAATTCCTCATTTCTTTTCAACTTCCAACACCACAACTCCATAAATTTTTTCTCAACCAAAGCAACTCGTGACTTCAGTTACGAAGGGGCAATTATAGGAATCTATCCCTCGACCTAACCCAATTCGAGCTACCATCAATTTAAACTACCTTCATATCAGACTCATGTATTTTACATGTGACATGAATAATCAGCATTGACACCTACACCATGAACAGATGAATAATGCGGATCGAGTATAGTAGAAAAGCATGAACAAGTTAAAGACACCTGTCTCTCACTAACTCAATAATTACTCAGTCAACAACCACTTCCCTCTTTATTCGAAGAATGTGCTTCAGAACAATAATGAACTATGGGCAAGGCCAAAATAAGGAAAACGTTACAGAAGAGACAAGGACCAAAAAAATATACGAGAAAATGCTAAGAAAAGACAATTTTCTAGATTCTCGAAACACCAAATTTCTCATTTACAAGTTCAAGTATTTCTAGTTTGAGAGATTACTATTAATAAGATATCAGCTTCAAGCAATAAAAGTTACTGTTACTAAAACCTTCAACTCGAGGTTACTTTTTTTTACCTATTCAAAGGTTTTCCACACTAAATCACCTGTGTTATTTCTTACCTTATATTAGTTTTTATCAAAGAAACATTAGGGTAAGGGCTAATTCTGAGCCATCTCGAGCTTTCAAAATTAGGCCATTACATAAATCATTGTCTATTCAAGAAAGGTGGTCAGTTACCACATTCTCAACAACTTTTTTTTATCCTAAATCTTCTTATCAAACTCATAAAGTAATAATATCCACCGAATGAAGCTTTGCTTGGTGTCTTTCTTGGAGAGAAGGTATTTAATAGTAGTATGATCCGTGTAGTCTATCACTTTAGAACCAAAGAGATAAGAATAAAATTTTTCAAGAGAAAAAATTATTGCTAGAAGTTCTTTTTATGTAGTTGTGTAATTGAGTTGTGTATCATTATAACTGGCATAATAGATGATATACAGAAGGTTATCGACGTGTTGTGCAAAAACTATACCAACGGCATAGTTAGATGCTTCACAAATCAACTCAAAAGTTTCTTTCCAATTAGGAGGTTGGATGATGGGTGATGATGTTAAACGTGTCCTAAAATTTTCAAAAGCTTTAAGACATGGATCATCGAATAAGAAGGAAGTATCCTTAGCGAGGAGATTGCTGAGGGTTCAAGCTATTCTTCTAACCATAGGAACAAAACATTATTAAAATCCTGCATGCCCCAAGAATGAACGAATGTCATTGGTTGTTCATAAGGGCAGGAGACTAGATATAATATCTATCTTGGCTTTATCAACTTTGATTCTCTTCATTAATATGGCATGTCCTAGTACTATGCCTTTCTTCACCATGAAGTGGTATTTTTTAAAATTAAGAATAATATTTTTTCTGCTTACAACTAGCAAGAATAAGATAAAGGTGGTGGAGACATTGGTCAAACGAATCTCCAAAAAGGGAGAAGTCATCCATGAAAACCTCAAGGAAATGCTTAGCTATGTCAAAGAAGATGCTCAACTTACATCATTAAAATATTGTGGGAGCATTGTATAACCTAAAAAAGGCATACAACGATAGGCAAAAGTACAAAAAAGACAAGTAAATATGATTTTTTCTTGGTCCTCTGGAGCGATGGGCATTTGATTGTACCCAGAATAGTCATCGAGAAAATAATAGTATTCATGAACGGTGAGACGTTCAAGCATTTGATTCATGAATGGTAAGGGAAATGATATTTTCAAGTAACCAAATTGAGTTCTTATAGTCTATTCATAGTCGCGACCCTGTGGTCCTACGAGTGGGTATAAGATTATTATGATCATTATTCACAACAGTGATTTCAAACTTTTTAGGAACAACATGAATTGACTTTACCCATGGGCTGTCAAAAATAGGATAAATGATCTCAGCATCAAGTAATTTCAAAATTTATTTTCTTATAACCTCAGCCATAGTCGGGTTAAGCCTTCGTTCTCCTTTTCTTGATATCTTGGCATTATGCTCGAGTTTTATCTTGTACATGCATACAGAATGACTAATACCCTTAATATTTGAGATACTCCATCCAAGAGCTTTTGTGTTTCCCTTTATACACGCATTAATTTCTCCTCATTCTCAGGTTCTAGGTTAGAAATTATGATAACAGGAAAAGCCTTATTAGGATCTAGATAGACCTATTTTAGATGTTCAGGGAGAGGTTTAAGTTCTAACTTAGTGGGTACTTCATCCGCTTCTGGAAAAAGATCTTCGACTTTTAATATTTTAGCATTATCATTATTATCCAAAATAGGAATAGAATCCAACAGGGCATTGACCTCATTGATGAGGTCATCAACTCTAAATCCTCTTCAAAATTAGCAGGACAAGCTTTTAACGGGTCCCTAAAATTTGTACTATTAAATATACTGTTTACAACAAATCTAGCCATGTTATACTTATTGAGTTCATCTTCATACGGAGTATGAGTTGTATTGAAGATATTGAAATTGACGGTCTTATACCTATAAGTCAAGTTCCTAGCTCCGCTATGACAAATGATCAACACATTAGTGGTGGCCAAGAAAGGTCTGCCCATGATCACGGGTATCTTATTATTTGGGTTATCTACTAGGTTTGGGTCAAGGACCACAAAGTCTACGGGATAGAAAAAATTGTTAACCTGGACAACTAATCATATTTTATACTTAGTAATTCAAAAATACACAATTGTGAATTCTTTTGATAGTTCTCACTTCAGTAGGGTCTGATGCATTGACCCTTCCACAGGCTTCATTAACAGCTTATGTGATTTATGTTCTGGGGTCAGCCTTTGCATGTAACACCACCATTGATACATTATTTTTGCATGTAAGAACACCAAAGTGATGAATGGTTCAATTAAAATTAGCTATTGTAGAGATCAAATTAAGAGTTAATTGGAGATGTTCCTTTTAAAACATCATGATTAATGCAGTCCAAACTGCTGTCTAGTGAACTCAAGAAAACCAAAAAAATTGGGTGACCATATACCAAATATGGATCTGTTGTTAAAGCTAATATTTTATTTTTATTTTGAAGATCCTTAAAGAAAATTAGCCTACTGAATGTTTTCTAATGCAGAATATGGTAGTTGTTCTTCTCACAACAAGTACTATTAAACCTTAACATTTTTTCTCCTGAAGGAAACTTCTTATATGGATTGTGTTCCCCGGACTCACGAAAACTGACATACATCTAAACTCAAAACAAATCAAACAAGAACTTATTCATATCCGGGAATTATGTTGCTTACAAGTTACTGCTATCACTTGGAATGGTGTAGCCAATATGGGCTTGATTATGCCTTTTAGTACATCACTTGGAATGGTGTAGCCAAATGTGAAGTTGGTACCGTTTAGTCTTCGAATCCAGGCCCCTATTTTATACTTGGTTTCTAATTTTTTTCTAATATTTTTTTTTTGCTTCAACCAGCAATTTGTATAACATTCACAACATACTTTGAGTTACCAATTTCACTTCGACAATCTATTTACGAAACTCTCTTAGGAACCACTCTTGTTGCTGAAGGAACAAGCTCTTTTCTATCATGGAACAAGGTATTCGGAATGTTTCAATTTATAAGCTAGCCTTGGTTTGCCTCTAACTGATTTAGCTGATTTGTACTATTGCATGCTGAACTTATTTTGGCAGATTTGTACTATTGCATGTTGAACTTATTTTTATGCTACATTGAGACATTCTGTGCATTTGAGGTCTTTACAGGATCAGAATCACAATTTCAGTGGTGGAGGCCTTTTGTGGATTTCACTCGAGTGGAATATTACTTCTTCAACCATTTGTTTTAACTCACTTTGCATTTTTATAGTTTTGAAAGTCACGATGCTTTGCCAAGAAAATCCTAAGAGAAGAATACTTATTTTCTTCCAATTAACTATGGAGTATAAGCAGGGTTTCTATGTCTCTTTCTCATTTATCAGGTTTATTATGTCATCCTTATAGTTAATAAAGTTCCATAACTCTACGGGCTGGAGCGTGATAATAAGAAACTTATAAGAACCATGACTAAAGAAGCAGAGGTCCTATAATCGTCAGTACAGGGAGTCTGCTTCTTAAGATGTGGTCTTACACCACTATATCAGCCTTGTAATCATAACATATCGGTTATTATCAAAGGTTATATTTTCAAGATTGCAGGTCATACCCCATATGGCACCTATAGAGAAGTGGGAAATTGGAGTTTCTATTGCATCGGTATAGTAGCATATTTCCTAGATTCCACAAAGAGAAGCTAACAGAACTTAGTCGAAGATAGTCCATCATTTAAGAAGATGTAACATCTGCGACCACAGTTCTCGACCCGCCGAAGTAGCAGTTATGCCTGGTCAAATAGAGTCGTTGCAGGGAGATCCGCGAAATTCACCCACTACCCGTCAAAATAGGAAACTATTTTTGTAATGGCAAAATTTTGTAAGCTCAAAATGGCCCAGAGTTTGCTATCACACCAATGAACCTGTAACAATATTTTAATGGAAAGTAAGAAATGACACAGGTTATTTTAGTGTGAAAAACCACTAAATAGTTAAAAAAAATAACATCTATTGGAGGAATTTAGTAAAAGTATCTTTATTGCTTAAGGCGGATATCTTATTACAAGTGTTCTTTAGATATAGAAAAGCGTGAACCTTGTAATTAGAAAGTTTGACTATTGCTGAGAATTAAAATAAAGTAGTTTCTTGATGATCTCTTATATAATTTTTCACGCCCTTGTCTTTCTTAGAATTTTTCCATTATATAGGCCTTCTCTGTAGTTCTTCATCGTGTAGGTGCATGTTTTCTGAACAATGTGATTAGTGAAAGCGGACTTAGTAGCTGATGAGTTTGTGAGTGGCAGGCGCCTTTGACTGGATAAGGTTTTTGGTTTGAGCTTGACCCACATTTTTAAAATTTTTGGGGGGTGGTTTGGAATGTTAACTGGGGAAGTTATATTAAAAATACCTGAGTTTGAAATGGTGGTAATTCAAACTGGCAATAGCTCAACTTTAGGTGAGATCGAGGGATAGGTCCCTATAATCGCCCCCTCACAACCAAAGTCATGAGTGGCTTTGGTTGAGAAATGATCAAATTGTAATTGGTATTTGGGTTAAAAAAATTTATATTTAAAATAGAGTAATGATGGCTTTGACTGTGTGAAAGTTACGGGGAAATGATGTGTATTTAATGTGGATGTGGATGCTAATGAATGTGATGGTTTACGATTTTGAAAAGTTGCATCTATAATGAATGATGACGCTTGGTAAAACGTACCTGCACAATAAATGTAGGGTTTATAAATAGTACCTTAATCGAATCCTTGAAGTAGAGTATGCTTGTAATCTGAAAAAAAAAAATTCAATGACATATTAAAAAAAATAGTGAAGAGGCGAAGAATGGTCCTTGAAGAGGGGATTGCGTCTGAAATGCAGAGGATAAAGTTGAAATACTTTGGTGACCAATCCTTGGAGATGTTGACACCCACTCCTGTCCCTCCGATTTATCAAGGCATGTCGGAAGATGAAGCGGTTGAAGCTGAGGAGGAGTTCTACTGTAAGTGAAGATTTCATTTCATCGTCTTGACAGGCGAGGAATGTTGGGTTTGTCTCTGTACTTCGCGAAAGATAAGATTGGGGCTTCATATGCAGGAATAGGCATAACTACGGGGTAGTTATGTTGATTTCTTGAATTACCATAGATTCTATGGTCGGGTGGCAGTTTCAGAGGAGGAGGTGATGATAGTGGTGGAGGAAGACAACCAATGGAAGTCTGCTTCTGTATTTCAATCATGTTTTAGCGCTCAGAAGACCTTTGGATTGTAGAGTTGGTACCAGCACTGAGTCTACTTCTTGCATAGTTTCCATTTGAAGTCTGACTAGACTTCCACCAAACTCATATGAGGGAGGCTTCTTATTGGTTCAAATTTTTACTTTGCATCAGGGTGAATGATCACTAAAGCAGGAAGAACTGGAGGAATTGATATGTTAGAGTTCCTGAATGACCTGTTACTTGAGAAGGCTGTGAAAAACTTGTTATCTATAAAGTACTTAGAGTTGGGTGTTGAACAGATTAGATCTTCGTAATATACCTGAGATCGATACTGAAAAACTTGTTATCTGTAAAATCATGTGTAACGCTATCGACATAAATAAAAATTTTTATCCAATTACTTGTGTTTATAAAATATCTCGTATACTCGAATTGAATCGTTTGAAGGATGTTTGATATGAATTGAAGCTTATGAATACCGTAAGTATTGTTATTCGAACTCAGACATATATGTGTAAAAATTTATGTGGTAATGTAAGTATGATATATCTACGTGTTGGAAATGTTGGAGATAAAAATGCAAGAAATTTGTGATGCACAAATTTGAGCTAATAGAGGTCGATATAAGGATAAATCATGAAAAAGATAAGCTTGACTTGAAAAGCAACGTAACGTATGAGTTCGAGGGAATGGATAAGTTTAAATAGTCTACCTCGAGATTTTTTGGTTATCTATTACGAGATAAAATGTCAAAATCATGCTTTGAGGCTAAAGTATTGTAGAAACGCATAAATAAGGGTAGAATTTATTTTTTGAATATGGAGAAGGGATTGTAATGGTGCGGACTAGATCTCAGAGAATTCGTCATACCGTTGAAGGACGATTGGCCATAAATATCGTTGAAGTGCCGGAGAGGATTTATGGATTGCTTGGTTATGATGTTGAGTTGCCAGTGGGGGAATGTCAGCTCGAAGGACTGGATATAAGGGGTAGGGAACTTGAGTATGCTCAGTATTTTTATGAGGTATGCTTTCGAGAATTGGTGTGGGATCCTGTAGGTCGAGAAGAGATGGTTAAACTGATTGCGGAGGTGGCGATCGATGTTGAAGATGGGATGATAGATGGATGAGATCTGATCAGAGGTGGTTGCTCAGATCATTAAAGTTGTTATTGATGTAATTATATGTAAATTGTTAACTAAATAAATGTAAGTGCTTCTGAATTTAACAGAAAAGTCAGAATTCAACTTGATCCTCTATATTTGTAAATGCCGTTGAGACTGTTTTGACAAACAAATTTTGAATAAGTTTAACAATTTTGTAAGCTTTAAAAATGACGTCATCACTACTATAAGTATAAGGAACAAGAAGAGAAAAAATATTGGATCTTCTAGTTTTGTCTGTTATGAAAAGCAGCAAAAATATGATATCGTGGAGTGTGATTCATCATGTGTGTGGGAAAGTCAGATAAAGTTATGGAAATAAGAGATAAAAATATATTAAAATATGAGGGTAGGGGTAATGATGGAAAGATGGTTTCATTAAAAAAGTTCATGACGTCTGACATGGATAGTGGAAAGGACGCCTCGATTCTAAAACTGAAGACAGGTCGTGTGAGGCACAATAACTTCCAGCCGTTAGAGAAAGAATGATTAAATTCTACTTCGTCTTTACTGATCAAACGTTTTTTAACTTCTAAAAATTTAGAGAGCACAGAAAGAGAAGCACAAAAAAGTCGTATAGGCTTTGGTAAGGATTCTGAGGACAATCTACAGTCGAAGAAAGTTATGGGCATAAAATCACGTAGGTGGCTATACAGTAGCATTGTGAAGGAAGGACTTGGCGCTACTGTAGACTCTCATTCGGATACTAAAGGTTAGTAGAGAGGTGTACTATTTTTTCTTACTATAAATCGTAATAAATTTTAAGCAAATCCTAAAAAATCTCTATTTATAGCAATCTATGATATATGACATATAGACAGAATATTGGAAAGATATGTTATATATGAATGATCTACGTGTATAAAATAACTATAGATACCTGAACTTGTATGTAGGTCGAACGTGAGAGGTATTTGGGTAGGATTGAACTTTGCCAGTAAAATAGTAGGGAGATGGATAGTTCACCTATTAATGAGGTTTCGACCTCCGGTCGGGCGGTAGAGTCTGATAGTGAGGCTGAAGTAGGACTGGAGCAATTTCCAGGTTTTCCTGGAACGTTGGTGGCCTATCCCCATGGTTTAGATATATTCAAAGAATTTTGTAAAGCCAAGACTTTCGTAGGAGGGAAATGGGGTAACTGTATAGAATACGTCGGTATGATGTTTAGAGGGTGTACTATAGCGACGGGGGAATAGTATTTTTACTTTTTGGCCAATTTGGAGGAGGAAAAACGAGATAGGGGTATAGATGAATCGATCTCGTTAGAATATTTTGATGGGAGTGTTTAGAGTAACCTTTCATAGGGTTTCCTATGTTACCTATCTCAGTTAGAGTACGGGTTGAGTATTCCCCTTAGCAATTTGGCAATGGGGATTATGAATACAATTGGGGCATGTCCTATTCAATTGAACGGGAACATGTGGGAGGTAATAACTATCTGTGACCATTTAAATGTAAAATGGGAGAAAGAGGGAAAAGTGAGGAGGATATCCTCAGAGGATGTATTGCGATTTTATGAGGTGAAGAATTATAAAGCCAGTGGTGGGGCATATTTCTATGCGAGTACAACTCGGTGTCGCTTCTTCGATCTTAATTCAGTTGGTCGAGACTGGAATCACAACGTAATATGAGTGAAGGGTAATTATCCTCAATGAGATGATGAAGATCCTTTGGATCTTCTATTTAGAACTGTAAAACAAAGTAAGTATAACAATGCATAGAGTATAATATTGATATGTATGAACAGATAGTCTTTTGTTTATAATAACAAATGTTGTACATGGATGGTCCAAAGTGCCGAGTTTAGTGGAAAGATTCATTGTTGGACGAAGTTGTGGAGGAAGATGTTGAGCTCTAGTTTGTGTTGGAAGGACTTGGCCTTAGAAGAAAGAAAAGGATTGGGAGGAAGTCAAAAAAAGTTAAAAAATCTTAATCGACAAGGCTAATGGTGGGTGTTGATGATAGGAAGAAAAAAGGAACTGGTGGGGAAGGTCAAACCAATATGTCCAAGACCCCTAGAATAGACAGTTTGGCTCAGCCGGAGTCTATTTTGTCGAGAAAAGTAGCTTGAACTTTTCCCAAAAAATAGATGTTAAAGCGTGCGTCGGCCTCTGGTACTACAGGGAGTGGTGAGGTTGATAGAAAAAAGGAAAGGAGAAGGGTCAAACCTTCAGGGGGGGGTCAGAGGAAAAGGTTGCCAAAGGGTGACCTGCTACTGAGGACGATCACAAAGCAGTAGAGAAAATGGCCAGACTAGCGATTCTTGATGAAGAGGAGGATATGAGCAGGATGCTACGTCTTTATGTTTGATCATGTAAAAATTTATTGTGTTTCGAACTTATACTGAGGTCGATTAGTTTTGTGCAGGTTACTCGTTCCGCGAAGGGAATTTTTCTTAGAGTATTCGAAGAAAAATCCGAGCTGATGAAGGTTAAGGCCGAGCTTGAAAAGAAAGTAGCCCGAATGAAGGCTGATGCTCTCAAGGAAGAAAAGAAGCTAGAGGCCCTGAAGGCTTCCTATGCAGTGGCAATTGGTCATCTGCAAGCGGAGGTGAGGGTGAATTTGGAGGAGGTGGAGACAGATTATAAAAGACTAGGGTCCCACCTTATGTTGAAGGGATATTCTGAAGAGGAGGTGGATGCCATAAAGGCTGACATTTATGTCGACGAGGGTAATGATGAAGAAGTGGAAGAAGTTGCGGTAGGAGTTGTTGATGGGTTAGATTGTGCATCCTACCAGACGGTACTAGACAACCAAGGGAATGACGCCAAACTCCGAGAGGGCGAGAATGGGAAGGTAGGGTAGAGAAATGTTTTGTATGATTATTTTGCAATGTCTTGTAAATTGTTAGACTCTGTATGTATTGAATAGATTTTTGTAGGCGGAGCCCTTTTTTGTTTTTGTAACCTTCTTATAGGCACTTAGGGAAATGAGTCTCAAAATAAAAGATCTAGAGACTGGGCTTTCCAGGGAAAAAGAGATCTTCACAACCATTCTTTTTTCACAAGCGGAGTTGCTGGTTAGATAAGAATAGGTTTCCTGACTTGTATACTACATTTACATAAAGCTACCAAGTAAACTAGATAAAGTAAAGCGTAAAGGTAGATCAAAACTTACTATCAATTTTTAGGAAAATAACACTAATATAGTGCGTAAAAATATTCAAAGTATTTAGATAGAGTGGAATATCGTAAACATGTACCTTAGACTTTGAAATGTATGTCATCGAGCACCTGTCTGAGATATTACTTCGACCTCTAAGTATAAAGAAGCTGCACACAGTAGATGTTAAAAATTAGATATCTTTTAAGAAACGAGATATGAATCATGTTGATGGGTGATCTAAATTGAGTTGTATATAATTTATCTCTTATTGTGTAGGTTGAATAAGATTCAGTTCGCTCGCGCGAACAGAAGCGCTCCAATGTAACCAAGAATTTGCGGAGGAGTTTGATAGGGTGAGGGAGGCGAATGGGAATAGGGAAGATCAACATGTAAAGGTACATTTAAATTTGTTGAGAGAACCCAGACTGTTATAGGCCTCACTCACAAGGTCGAGGAGAAAGATGTTGAAATTGAGGAGAGGATAAAAGTGCTTGCAGAGGTAAAAGAACATGCCACGAAGCTTCAAAGTTGGGTTGACACGCTGATGGTTAGGGGTAAGCAAGATGAAATGGCTCAATACCGTATTCAAGCGCTAGAAAGATCAGAGCGACAATCTCGAGTTGATCTTCAGAATTGTAGAAGCGAGCTGGAGCGACTGAAACAAAATATAAGTGAAAAAGATAACGAGCTGAAAGTAGCTCGAGAAAATCAATCAGCCTCAGAAGCTGCAGCTGAACACTTGTACCAAGCCCTTCCCACCAAGGATTTGGAGTTTTAGGGGGGTGCAACGAAGTTGTAAGGAGCTAAACGAGAGGGTGGCACAATTAAAGACCCAATTGGCGCAAGCCAACGCGCGTGTCAAGAAAGCCGAGACTATAGAGCGTTTGAGGGGAAGTAGAAATGATGTTAAAGTTCCTCTAGTCCAAGGAGATGTACTTAGTCTGTCAGGTCAAATTAAAGAGCTAGAAGATGATGTGGCTCAAATTTAGGGACATGTGGGGAAAGGGAACACGAACTTAAAGGAATGCCAGCACAAGTTGGATGCTGCAATTGTCAGGGAGAATGTCTTGGAAGGAGAAATCAAGGAGAAGGAAGTCTGGCTAAAGAAGAAAGATGACTTGTTATAGGATACTTCAGTCAGGGAAGAATTGAATGCAGAAATTGCAACACTTCATGCTCAGGTCGCTAATTTGGAGGTAGCTATTCAGGCTGAATCAGCTAAATATTCAAAACAATTGGAAGATAATATAACTTGTTATGATTTAACAGACAGGGAAATGGCACATTAGAAGAAACTTTACGAGACTTTGGAGTCACACCTTGAGAATGTGAGACACAACTTTTCAAGGATCGTTGTAGCTCATACCTCACGGACAGACCTGTTAAAGGTGATCGTTAAGTATTTTGTAGAGGAAGTAAAAAGACTTGAGTTAGAACGAGATACCAAGCTTAAGAATCTGTCTGACAAGAGATGCATTTGTAGCGTAAATATAGATCGAGGGAAGTACACGGCCTTCGCGGAAACAAATTTTGGCCCTCGACCTGTTGATCTGATAGAGAGGGGTAGAGTCATATAACTTTATGCGATATGACAGACAGGGAAATTGTACATCAGAAGAAACATTACGAGACTTTGGAGTCACGCCTTGAAAATGTGAGACGCAACTTTTTAAGGATTGATGTAGCTCATGCCTCACGGACGGACCTATAAAAAGGCGACCGTTGCGTATTTTGTAGAGGAAGTAAAAAGTCTTAAGTTAGAATGAGATACCTTTCTTAAGAATCTGTCTGACAAGGGATGCATTTGTAGCGTGAAAATAGATTGAGGGAACTGCATGGCCTTCATGAAAACAAATTTAGGCCTGCGACCTGCTGATCTTATAGAGAGGGGTAGAGTCACTATAGCTTGCAAACTGAATGTTGATCAATCTCCACTTAGAGGGTGAAGCATGGTGAACATCACAACAGCAGAAAAGGTATTTATTGTAATGAGACCTGAAAATAAGTAGTATCTGTCGCAGACATATCGAAATAGATAAAAACTAGTATGACCTTTGCCTTATTTTATATCTGGTGGGGTCTTTGATATAAATTTCTTTTCTTATATTTGTTCAAATCGCAGAGGTGGGTTGAGTTTGTTAAACCAAGTGATATCCTTGATTTAACTGTAGAAATGTTGTAGACATAATGAAAGTGATGAAGGCTAGTATTACCTTTGCCTTATCTTATGCCTGATATAGTCTTTGATATGAAACAAGTTTCAACATTTGTTTCAATCACAGAGATTTAGTAGAATTAGCCAAACCAAGTGTTCTCCTTGATTTAACTATAGAAATGTTGCAGACATATTGAAGGAGATGAAGGCCAGTGTTACCTTTACCTTATCTTATGTCCGTTAGAGTCTTTGATATGAAATAAGTTTCTACATTTGTTTTAATTGCAAAGATTTAGTAGAATCTGCCAAACCAAGTGTTATCCTTGATTTAACTATAGATATATTGTAGACATATTGATAGAGATGAAGGCTAGTATTACCTTTGCCTTATCTTATGCCTGTTAGAGTCTTTGATATGAAACAAGTTTCTACATTTGTTTCAATCGCAGATATTTAGTTGACTCAGCCAAATCAAGTGTTATCTTTGATTTAGCTGGTATAAGATCGATTGGAAGCTAGTATTATCTATGCTTTAATCTACAGAATGTGGTTGAATCTATGTAAGTAGAGAGATGTTGTGAAAAACTTAGAAGTTTCATTGATAAGTTCAGAATTTACATTGGATGGAGATGAAAAATCTCACTTTTGGAACTGAGACAACAAAAAATCAAAAAGTGAGAAACAAAAATAGATAAGTAAGGCGCTTAATGATAGTACCGTTTTAGTCGCCAAGTATTCCAAGGATTTGAAATGAGGATTCTCACTTTTGTCGCGAGATAATATGATCCCAGGCCTGAGATGTAGGGACCTAACTCCGTTCGGACGGAGAGTCGGCTCTTACAAAGTAGAATCAAAGGGAACAAGCAATTGACCAATGATAAGATATAACTAAAGGAAAATACTTACGTAGAGGTTCGAATGTGACTCTCTACGACCTCTGATGAGGATTGTTAAGACAGATTGTATTACTAAAGAGTAAATAAGAGGGTTCGACTACAGATTTAATAAGTGGTCGAAGGTAAAAATGCAAAGGCTGGAGGAGATTTTTTTAACCCCCGTCTGGTTTCCACTCTCCACTATTTATAGAAGCATAGGGAGCTGAGTCACCAGGTGTAGGTCCGGTTTACATGATTACGTTGTCAAAAAATCTCGGCGAGTGACTGACGTCTGTCTTGTCGGTATTGTTACTGCTGCATTTATTAGTAATGGCCCTGGACGGTGTAGTGGCTGGACCTGTCACTGCAGACGCATGGGCTAATCAATGCGCTGTCTCATATGATGAGGTAGTTGTCTGTCTTATCTTGCTTCGACCGTGTGATAGTGAGGTTGAAGGATGTCTGCTGTTAGGATGTTAATCCTTTCTTGAAGTTCTGTCTGGTGAGCTAGCTATCTGTCAGTCTTGCCATACTTCGACCGTATGTAGATATGGTCGAAGGATGCCTGCTGCAATGTACTGATCCGTTCTCGAAGTTTTGTCTGGTGTCGAAGGTTTTTCTTTGGGGGATTTCTGAGGAGCCTGTTGCAGGGAATGAGTGGGCTTCGATACATTCGTGTAGGCTATGAAGTGGGCTTTGGCTGTCTATCGAAGGCTACGAGTAGGATACTACATTCGCCGCCTCTCAGCGAAGGTCTCGAAGCCAGGTTGAGAGGTGTTCGCTGAGAAAACTGTTCGGTCTTGGAATCTGGGCGGTTTGACTGTCTTGTTTTTCGGGAAAGTAGTAAAAAGGGGGTTTTCAAGGGATGCAGTTGGTTATAGGGTAATAAATGTATTGAAGCCTATAAGTATGGGCTATTATGGAGGTACACTGTATCTTCTTCCATCAGCAATAGTCTTCTACTCTGTTCTCCATATTCTTAACATTTGGATAGATACAACGCCGAACACACGTTACTAGAAGTGGATGGGGTTTGCTCAGGATCGTTGAGTGGGGCAAAAAATTATGGAACTGCATATGAAGTTTTTTGAGCAACATGATCTGACCTGGGACATGTCGAACCTTGTTGAAGCAGGGCCTGAGGAGTTCTTCAATGGTGACCCCTATTCTTATCTGTAAGAACTGTTGAGGTTTTAATTTACGACTGCTGAACGGCGTTATCTCTTTCTGATAGCGCTGGCCAAAAGTCTCATTTGTGCTGAGGAGATCATCTAGGAGCAAAATACGGCGAGCGGGGCTGGTCCTTCCGGTAGTAGGGCTTCGGGTTGATGGGAATGTTTTGCATTTCTGTAGGTTTTTTTTTGCTATGTTGGGGTGATGGTAGAAATGTAATTTGTCTATTGGGTTTGCTATTTGGAATGGACAAAGTATTTTCTCTGTAATTATATTACTATTTCTGATTGATAATATAGACGATTATAAGCGAATACTCTAATAGGTGCGAGGTATAGTGATGTGCTCGAAGGTAATGATGAATGAAGTTTATTATTATCTGGGTTATGATGGTCAGAATGAACTATAGTCGAAGGTATGATGAAATGCTGCCTGTAATAATTGATGGTTATAATGGCTGAATGCTCGATGTGGGTGATGAGCTCGAATAGAGGTCCTTAGGAATGAGGTTTAAGTGCATGTACCAATGAATCAGTTACGTGTAGGAAGTTGGAGAGGTTGCATGTTGACTTTTCGTGGTTGGAAATGAAAGGTTGCCATTAATTTAGTTATGGAAGAGGGAAAGTTGTGATGGGTTTGCAAGTATAAAAGGAACTGTTGTAGGGATTACTTCTTACTGTTCTGCATATTTTCCTTGTTATTCTTCTTCGTTGCTCGGATTGAAATGGTGGCAGATATTCCCGTTCAAGAGAAACTGGCTGTTTCGAGAGTGAGATGCATATCGGAGGCCTTGCTGGGACTGCGATGGCGATTTGGCCTGGAAGAGGACATTGATGCAGAAATGCCGAATCTTTTTGAGGTGGAACCTAGAGCTCTAATTCTTGAGATTCCATTCGCATACTGGTGGGGGATACTGCAGATGATGGGGTCGTTCCCCGGTTATCGGATGTCTCTCCTCGAGGGCTTTGCAGAGGATATTGTTGACCAAGGGGATGCAGATGTAGCGGCCATTGTCGAAGAGGAGTAGCCCGCTAATAGCTAGGGTCCTCTGTGATACGATGGTGTTGTTGAGTTCTTTTCCTCTATTTCTGTTGTCTCTTGTTTGTTGGTTTGTGTTTTTTTTTGTATGAGGGTTGTAATGTTAGCTGCCTTTTGAATGAAAATGGTTTCTTTGAATAACTCGTGTTGTCGAACTGTGGGTAATAGTAATACAATCTGATATGGAATGGGTGATACAGTTGCTGAAATGTGCAGTTTGTGTTCTTCGAAGATAAAAATAGATTTGTCGACGGGAAAATTAAATTGTGTCGAGGCTGAAAAATTTATCTGTATGCCTGAGGTTTTTGACTGATCGATCTTACGACTGTGTTAGGTCGAAGGGTCGAAACTTTAGGTTAAGGGACATGCTGGATGTCGAAGGCCAATATATTGAAATGAATTTTTTTGAGGCTAGATGCTGAGGATTGTTCGAGGCGTGAAATGGTCGAGTTCTCAAGTACGCGTGTATGTCGAAGATTGAGTTTGATTTGACTAGCTGTTCTGACATCCCAGACGGTTGGTCAGTCAGACTGGTAAGAGCGCCTGGGGCACTGTACAAAAAGTAATAATGTTGTTTTTCTCGCATGACGCAAAAAGGTAATAATGTTGCTCTTTGGACTGGACTGTTTGGCTTCGAGTAAGGGGGAAAAAAGGTTCGAGAAACTTTAGGTTTCTCAAGCAAATGGTAATAAGGGTGTTATGCACACGTGGGAGGTGAGAGTGGTAAAGTGATCAAACTATATTGGGGCCGAAAAGCCGGGGTAGTGGGGTCGTGGTAATGTTAGTGGTAAGTAAATCGAGGCAGTTTAGTTATTTGAAAGATATATAAGTGAGAGAAGATTGATTACTGTGTTATCTTGTGGTGAGAATCAGAAGGTCGGGAGAAGAGAGCATACGTTATTTCGAACGTTGGGGTTGCTGCTTCTTTTGTTGGTTTGATCTTGCTTGTTCGAGGTGAGGGCTGCTAGCCACTGGTAAGTCACTTGATCTTTGTCATGCTTACTCTGTTTTGTTCTCTGTTTGAGGGGGTGGGTAGGAGATTTTGCATTTAAGGTGAAGAGGTATTTGAGGAAGGATTCGCATGTCCTCTTCTGCTGATGTTACGTTGTAATATTGTGAACGATGCTTACTGTTTTCTGTTGGTATTGGAACTCAGTAGGGGTTTTTTTTTTGCTTTTGTTATCTGTTGAACTTCTGCAGTTGATGCTTAACATATTGATGCTTGTTTCCTGAACATACTGACTCAGAACTTCTGACTTGAAATCTGATTTGCTGATGAATTATGTTATTGTAGTGTAACCTTGAATTGTTATAATTTGAATGCACATGCTATTGATTTAGCTTGTTTTGGACTCTTGCTGATTGATCTTTGAATTATACTGCAACTGTTCCTCTGACGGATAATATGTTGAGTGTTCTCTGCATTTGATGGCATTATAGATTGTATTTTTGCATTTTTGAAGTTGAAATTTGATCTGTTCGGAGGAGAAAGTCGATCAGTTTGAAGTAGAAATTTGATCTGTTCGAAATAAGAAGTTGATTTGTTTGATTGATTGTAGTGTGATCGAAGTCTGAAGAGTATCGGAGGTATATAGATTGAACTCTGAATGTTCCCCTAGACATCGAAGGCCGAAGCCACAGCGATGTTAAAATTATGAACAATTTTTTGGTCGCCTCTGAGTATCAGTCGGGCCGAGGGGACGTGATACCTAGAGGAAATCTGAAAATTAACTGGACTTCGAAGGCCTAAGCCACAGCGAAGCAATATCTGATCACCTCCAACGCATTCCCGAGGGTCCGATCTTTTGACCATCCTTGCCCCTCGAGTCTAATCGAATGTTGGAAACTTGAGCAATTCAAGGTCGCCCCCGAGTACCGGTCGGGGCGAGGGTGGACATGATACCTGGGGTACACCAAGAAAAGGACTGGATTTCGACGGTTTTAGAACCTGGAAAAAGTATATTTGATCACCCCCAATACATCCCCGAGGGTCCGGTCTTTTGACCTTCCTTGCCCCTCGAGTTTGCTCGAAATTAGAGACTTCAGCAATTCAAGGTCGCACCCAAATATCAGTCGGGGCGAGGGTGGACATGATACCTAGGTTCAACCAAGAAAAGGACTGGACTTCGAAGGCCTAAGCGACAGCGAAGCAATAACTGATCGCCCCCAATGCATCCCCGAGGGTAAGGTCTTTCGACCTTCCTTGCCCCTCGATTTTGCTCAAAATTGGAGACTTGAGCAACTCAAGGTCATCCCCAAGTATCAGTCGGAGCGAGGGTGGATATGATACCTAGGTTCAACCAAGAATTAAAAATTGAAACAGTAGACAAAGCTGGAATGGAATAACTTGTTTTATTGAATGTGCTAGGTTACATCAGTTGTACATGATTGTAGATATGGCCTGTTATAGGAGACCAATTGCATTATGATCCAGGGGTTTGGTAGGGGCTCTTCGTCTTCCGTCAATAAGAAATAGGAACCCTTATCTGTTTTATCGTAGACGATGTAGGATCCCTCCTAAGATTCGGCTAGCTTGCCGGCATTCCATGGTTTCGAAAATTGATTGGCATGTCGAAGCACTAGGTCTCCAATGTTGAAACTTCTTGGTCGAACTCTTTTGTTGTAAGATTTTATAGTAATGTGGTAACGGCCAAGGTTGGCGATAGCTTGGTCTCTGGTCTCATCGATCCATAACATGTTGCACGCATGTTTGAACTCATTATCATCGTCTGGGAGGTTAGGGTCTCTGGTGGGTACTTCGAATTGAGTTGGTAACACAGCTTCGGTCCCATATGTCAGGAGGAAAGGGGTGCATGCTGTAGATTTTCTTGGTGTTGTGCGATAGCCCAGAGGACGTGTTGTAACTCTTGGACCCATCGTCATTTCTTTACATCGACTCTCATCTTAAGACTCGACAATTGTTTTGTTGATTGCTTCGACTTAACCGTTGCCCTGAGGATAGTAAGGTGTTGATGGTGAGAGAATGATGTTGTGTTTCTTGAGAAAGTTTATAACTTTGCTTCCAACAAACTGGGGACCATTGTCGCATCAGATCATATGGGGGCGGCCAAAGTGAATGATTATGTTTTCCAGCAAGAATTTGATAACTGCTTCTTCTCTGGTTCGGCATAAAGGAACAACTTCGACCCATTATGTAAATTAGCCAGTTGCGACAAGGATGCTTTCTCTGCTACCTGAGTCTTTTGGGAAGGGTCCGATGAGATCGATGGCCCATCTTTTGAATAGCCAGGAAACTTGACTAACATGAAGGTCTCTAGAGGGGCAATGGATGTCGTGGGCGTGACGCTGGCATTTGTCACATTGTTTTGCATAGTCCGAAGCTTGTTTCTTCATATTGGGCCAAAATAATCCTTGGGTAACGGCTCGAAGGGCCATAGAGTAACCAGCAGTATGAGCACCACAGGTTCCTTCGTGAAGTTCGGCTAAAATTTGGGAGGCTTCGGCATGGGATACGTATCGAAGGAGGACTCCATTTGGTGATTTGCGATGTAATCGTTTTTTGTGGATAGTGTATCTGCGGCAAATTTTTAGGATAGACCATTTTTCTTTGGGATCTTCTGGGAGAGTAGCCTTGTTGAAGTATTGAAGGAACGGTGTTCGCCAATTGTCTGGATCGTGACTCTCGCCCTCAGTATTGATGGCAATGATTTCCATCTGGTCGATACTTGGGCGTTCGAGTACTTCGATATGGAGTGTCGGGGATTCTGAGTGGCCGAGCATAGCTGCTATGTAGGTGAGGGCATCTACATGTCTATTTTCTCCTCAAGAGTAATGTGTAATTGTGGATTTTTCGGGGAACCGGCTCATTCGCTGTCGCACAAAAAGTGCGTAATCGGCCATGCGACCATTAACTTGTTTTTCTCCTGTGTAGTGCCTGTGAACAAGTTGGGAATCTGTGAAGACTTCAAGTTTGGGGATGCCGAGCTCGAGTGTAAGGTCAAGGTCGTGGATCAAGGCTTTATACTCTGCTTCATTATTGAAACATTTGAAGGCCAGTTTGACGGCTTTCTCTATGCAATCATTAGTTGGTGTTACTAGGAAAATACCAATTCCTGAGCCATTAGGTCCTGCTGATCCGTCTATGAATAAATGCTAGCCAGTGAGAGGGTCCCACGGAGCTGCTTCTTCAGGTTGATCGTCTGCTAAATCATCTTCGTGTTCTTCCCAGTCTGCGTCTTCGACCGGGAAGTCGGCTAGAAAGTCTGTTACTGCTTGGCCTTTCTGGGATACTTGCTTTTCGAAGGCGATGTCGTGTTCGCCAAGGTACATGGACCACTGTTGTACTCGCCTGGATTTTTATTTTTTTCCGAGTACGTCTCGAAGGAGATAACTGGTAATAACACGGATGGGATGAGCATAAAAATATGGTTTGAGCTTACGGGCTGAGTAGACAAGTGTGAGGAGTAAAAGCTTGAGTTTTGAATACCGGGTCTCTGCGGGGGTTTGGGTTTTGCTGATAAAATATACAGGTTTTTCTATGTTAAAATCAAGTCGAATGAGCACTAAACTGATGGAAGTTTATATGGCAGCAAGGTATAAAGAGAGTGTCTCGCCTTCGATAGGAGTACTGATAATTGGTAGACAGCCAAGATAAGTTTTAAGTTCAAGGAAGGCTTTTTTGCACTCAGGGGTCCAATTGGTCTCAGGGTTGTTTTTCTATTTTATTTTGTGGGCACTCTGATCGCGTAAGAGGGAAAAAAGCCAAGCACATCGGTCAGATGATTTCGAAATGAAACGATTAAAGGCTGCTATCCTACCAGCTACATTTTGGACGTCTTTCTTGGTTCGGAGCGAAGGCATGTCTATAAGGGCTCGAATGTGGGTGGGGTTGATCTCTATCCTGGGTTTACTGATAAGGTGGCCCAAAAATTTTTTGGATGATACGCCAAATTGGCACTTATCTGGGTTGAGTTTCATATTATAAGTACGAAGTATTGAAAAGACTTTTGTTAGGTCGTGGATATGGGTATTCTTATGAAGTCTTTTGCATAACATGTCATCGATATAGACTTCGACTGACTTGCCATGCAAGGGTTTAAACATAGATGTGACAAGGCGTTGGTAGGTGGCACCGGTATTTTTAGGGTCGAAGGGTATAACATTGAAACAGTAAAGGTCTTGTTCGGTTATAAATACAGTTTTAAGTTGATCTTCAGGGAGGAGGGGTGCCTGATTGTAACCCAATGCCGCGTCCATCATAGATAGGCGCTCGTGTCAAGCAGTGGCATCGAGGAGGGCTGAGATAGTTGGCAGGCGGAAACTGTCCTTCGGTGTATGCTTATTGAGGTTAGTGAAGTCGATGCAGATTCTGATTTTGCCATTCTTCTTATGTACTACCACGATGTTCGATATTCAGTTTGCGTACTTCACTTCTCTAATAAACCCAGCGGCTATGAGCTTGTCAACATCAAGGTTCATAGCTTCTCGAAGTCATGGTGTTAGTGTACATTTCTTTTGTTTGACTGTTGTGGAATAGGGGATCAGATCGAGGTGGTGGCAGGCGAGGTTGAGATTGATGCCAGGCATTTCTTAAAATGTCCAAGCAAAGATGTCTTTGTTTGTTCGAAGGAACTCAGAAAGTTTGAGGCGTTCTGACTTGTTAAGGGGGGTTCCAATAAATGTACCTCGACCGGGTCTGTCGAGTTTGATATAAATAGTGGGTTCAATGAGCTATGTGGTGTTTGTTGAATTCGAAGGGATAGGAAGATACTGTGATTGTTATGGGCGGTTAACAAGTTTTCTGGTTTGGTCGATCTCTGGGTGTTCGCATGAGCAGGCAAGGCGTTGGAATCCTTTCAAATTCCAAGTACCCTCGTGATTGCTAAATCAAAGGGCCTGATGATAGGTCAAAGGTATAGCTCGCATGGCATGAAGCCAGTCGCGTCCGAGTATGCCAAGGTACTCAGACTTCTGGTCAATGACTATGAAGCTGGTTTGAAGGGTAATTGGACCTGTAGTGACGGGCAAACTGATATGGCCAACAACGACTTTTGTTGATCCATTGAAGCCTTTTAGTTCGACGTTAGTTGGGGTTATGAGGCCTATTTTCTTCATGATTTGGACTGTTTGGAGAAAGAGGACATCTGCTGCGTTCCCCGTATCTATGAGCATTGTATTGAGGACGAGGTTCTTAACCTTAATCACGATGACTAATGGATCAGAAAGGGGAAAACGGACGTGTGAGGTATCACAGTTGATGAAAGAGATACCTTCGAGTCGAGGGTGACGGCTGGTTTCTGGCAGGACGGTAGCAAATTTCTCCTGATAGGTGAGCTTGTAACATTCTTCGATGCGCTTTCGTTTTCTCTTGGTGAGTTGACTGTCTATGTTGTTGACTTTAATGAACTTGCCTCTATAAATGTGCACCTCGACTGGGTTAATACTAGGGGTGGATAGGGATTTGACGTTGGACCCATCGAGGTAGATTGGTATATCAGATATATATTGGTACAAGCATCTTGCTCTGAAGATAAGTTCAAGAGAGCGCTGAAGGGAAAAGTATTTATTGGTATGATGAAAATTGCATTTGTGGTTAGCGCAGAAAGATTCGCTTGATCAGACATCGATAGGGAAAGGGATGCGCCAAATGGGGTCTGTCTGTATATGTGGTAGAAGGGTGTTGAGGGGAGCAGTGAGTGTAGGTAAAACAGGTTTTAGTTACTTCTTGGGAGCTTCGGTGCTATTATCAATGATGGGGCATTTCCGGCTCTCAGTCACCTGTAAGACAGGAGCGATCAAGAGTGTAGGAGCAGAGTGGGTATGTTGCCGAGGTTTATTGAAATTTGTTGTTTGCGGAGGTTGGCTCTGTTGCGAGACTTTTGAAGGCGCTCGAGGTCGAAATAACCGTTGACCTTCGAGAGCATCTCTTCAAGTGTTTTGGGTTTGTGGAGAATGAGATGTTCTTTTACTCGGCTATGATCGGGCAGAGCATTCGAATATGCCAAAATAGCATTCGAGCAGTCAAGGTTTTCAATTTTACGGGATTCGTCAAGGAATCTTCTGGTGAAGGCTTCGAGGGTCTCATTGCCAGACTTTCTGAAATTGAAAAGAGCATCAACTCTGACCTCTCTGTCTTTGTTGAAGGCGAACTGGGTAATGAAAAATTGTGATAGTTTCTCAAAGTTATGAATCGAACCATTTGGGAGATTGTGGCACCATCGAAGGGGATTATCAGTAAGGCTTGTTAGAAAAAGGCGGCATAAAAGATAGTCAGCCGTGAAGCAGAGGCTCAGGGAGTTTTGGAATTCAGGGATGTGGTATTTATGATCCGTATTACGATATTTGCTGAGTTTGGAAGTACGAAGGTTAGAGGGTATTTTGATAGCCAGAAGTCTAGGGCAGATCGGGTTATTAAGACGGCTCCAGGAGTCGATGGCTGGACTCGCGGTAACACGGATGAGTGGTTGTATTTCGTAGTCAAAGTCCTACTGTGTAACGTATGCAGGATGAGGGGTAGATTGGTGAAGTCGAAGGTTGCTGGGTTGAGTATGTGGTATAAAGTCAGCACTGTGTTCCCCGAGCCATTCTCGAGCAGGACGGCGTCTGGGTTATCTGGAGGAGCGTAGGGTTGAGTCAGAAGAGTCTTATGTGGGATGAATCTCAAGGTGGATAGATCCGGTCGGGGGAATAGTATGGGGAATACCATCGGCAGCCCTGGTGTGAACTGGGGATAACTCGATGTTTTGACGAGGGCCAAGGCGGGTACGGGCAGAAACGCGCGATGGGTTGGGTACCTGGGACGGACGAGCAGGTTCCAAGGGCAGTAATCTCTGTAGCTCGCAAACGGTGTTGCGCAGCTCATCGATTGCTCTATTTTGTCTATTTTCGTCATCGAGACGGAGGCTCCATTCAGTTTCCAACGCCAAGCGGTGGCTTTCTCGCTCTAGATTAAGTTGGTTCTGGTGGTGCTCTTCTGCCTGAGCAACTTGTTGGGATAGCAATGCTATTTGGGCAGCGACTCTGTCGATAAAATTTCCTGCCTGGTTGGAGTTAGAACGGCATGTGGGTGTTATTGAGGATAATCTGCTGGGGCGGCAAACAAAAGGATGGGAACAAGGGAGTGAGATTGGTAGTGTGGGTAGCACAAACGGCGCCAATTGTAGGGACCTAACTCCATTCGGACGGGGAGTCAGTTCTTACAAAGTAGACTTAAAGGGAACAAGCAATTGACCAATGATAAGATATAACTAAAGGAAAATACTTGCGTAGAGGCCCAAATGTGACTCTCTACGACATCTGACGAGGATTTTTAAGATTGATTGTATTACAGAAGAGTAAATAAGAGGGCTCGAGTACAAATTTAATGGGTGGTCAAAGGTAAAAATGCAAAGGCTGGAGAAGATTTTTCTAACCTCCGTCTGGTTTCCCCTCTCCACTATTTATAGAAGCATAGGAAGCTGAGTCACCAGGTATGGGTCTGGCTTACATGAATATATAATCTGAAAATCTCGGCGAGTGACGGACGCCGGTCTTATCGGTACTGTTACAGCTGTATTTATTGGTGGTGGCCTTGGATGACGCAGTTGTTGGACCTATCACTGCAGATGTATGGGCCAATCAATGTTCTATCTCATCTGATGAGGTAGTTGTCTGTCTTATCTTGCTTCGACCACGTGATAGTGTGGTTGAAGGATGTGTTGTTAGGATGTTAATCCTTTCACAAAGTTCTGTTTGGTGAGCTGGCTGTCTGTCAGTCTTGTCATACTTCGACCGTATGTAGATATGGTCGAAGGATGTCTGTTGCAATGTACTAATCCGTTCTCGAAGTTTTGTCTAATGTCGAAGGTTCATCTTTGGGGGATCTCTGAAGAGCCTATTGTAGGGATTGAGTGGGCTTCGATATATTCGAGTAGGCTATGAAGTAAACCTCGGATGTCTGTCGAAGGCTACGAGTAGGCTACTACATGAGAGACTTCTGATAATGAATGAACCCTCCCAATTGTCGGCTATTATTCCAGCGTGAGGCTCTTTGCGATGTTGAGGAATCTCTCTAAGGACGAGAACATTAATTTTGAAGGTATGATTTTTGACTTTGTTGTAATAGGATCTGGCTAGCATATGATGATATCGACCGAGGTTAGCGATGGCGCATTCCCTGGTCTCATCAACCATATTAAGGTTACAAGCCAATTCGAACTCATTTTTCTCGTCAGTTAGCTCGTGATCCCAAACTGGATTATGGTATTCAGAAGGAATGACGACCTCGGTGCCATAGACAAGGAGGAATGGGGTGCATCCTGTTGACTGTCTGGGAGTGGTACGATATGCCCATAGGACATGAGGAAGCTCTCGAACACAATTCCCTTTTTTCTGTGAGTAAAGCCGTTTTGTTGGTGATTTTGGCTTGGCCGTTGCCTTAAGGATAGTAAGGGTTGGATGGTGAGTGGATGATATTATATTGGTTGAGGAAGATTACTATTTTTTCTCCCTCAAATTGGGGCCCATTATCGATGCAAATTAGGTGGGGGTACCCAAACCGAGTGATGATGTGTTCTCAGATAAAAGATATGGTCTCTTCTTCTTTGATTCGACATAGTGGAACTGCTTCTACCCATTTCGAAAAATAATCGGTAGCTACGTGTAGGTGACGGTGGTTACCTGGAGAGTTCGGGAATTCCCCGACGCGATTAAGTGCCCATCTTTTAAATGGCCAGAACACCTTGCTTGCATAGAGTTTAAGTGCAGGGGCACATATCATATGTTTATGTCATTGGCAGCTGTCACATCTGCGTGAGTACTCCTCTACTTTCTTGTGCATGCCGGGCCAGAATAATCCTTGTGTATTAGCTCTATTTGCTAGTGATCGACCTGCGATATGGGAGCCACAAGTTCCTTCATATAATTCTTAAATCTTTTCATCTGCTTTTGGTTTGGAGATGTACTTGAGGTAAGGCCCCGTGATGGAATGACGGTATAGTACACCATTTTGATTTGTGTAGCACTTCGAGTTCTTGATCAGTTGCCGGTGCTCTTTTGGATCTGCAGGGAGTGGTCTGTTACAACTGTTGTCGACACTGAGGTATGCTAAAAAAGGCTTTCACCAATCGTCGTCTCCCCCTTTATCTCCCCCAGAGTTGATCATGCATATAGAAATACGATCAATGTTGGGGGTTGAAATGATTTCGATCTAGAGATATCGAGCTTCAGTACCCAAGACCCCGGCTAGATATGCCAGGGAATCGGCATGTCTATTATTACCTCGAGGAAGATAATCGAGAGCTTCTTTCGTGAACTTTCTCATCCTATCTGTAACGAGGGTTGTGCATTGGATCATCTTTCTATTCATCTCGTTTTGCTCAGAGTAATAGTGGACGATGAGTTGTGAATCTGCGTAAACTAAGAGTTTAGGGACGTCGAGCTCAAGAGCGAGATAGGTTGCATAAATGAAAGCTTCGTATTCAATAACATTATTAGAGGCCTTAAAATCCTAGTGGATTAATTTCTCAATTCTTTCACTGGAATAGTTAATCAAAACGATTCCGATCCCTGACCCGGCGGGTCCTGCTGATCCATCCCAGAAAAGTCTCCACCCCCTTGTTGTAATCCATTTAGCTCGTTCGTCAAATGGTTTGGGAGATGGATCTTTGAGAGTTTCTTTTGTTGGGTTGGGGTCGTGCTCCTCCCACTTGGGATCTGCAAAATCAATGGGAAAATTGGTAACGGCCTGAGCCTTTTTGGAATGACGTTGTTCGAACTTGATATCATGTTCTCCCAAACTGACTGACCACTGTTGCAATTTCCTTGAATTTTCTTTCTTGGATAGGACTTCCCGAAGTGGGTAGTTCATCATGACTTTGACTGAATGATCTTGGAAGTAGTGCTTGAGATATTTAAAGTATAAACAAGAGTAAGAAGAGGTTTCTCAATTTTAGAGTACCTTTTTTCCGCTGGAGAGAAGGTTTTACTGATGAATTAGACTAATTTCTCGATTTTCTCTACCAGGCAAATAAAAACCGAGCTGAGAGAAGTATCTATGACTGCTAGGTAGATAATTTGATCCTCACCATCTACTGGTGTGCTCATTATGGGAGACCTTCCCAAATAGGTTTTGAGATCCTTAAAAGCTGCTTCACATTTTAGTGTCCATGTGACCTCCACATTTGGCTAAACGTTTCCTCGTTTGGTACAACCGTAGATTAATTGGAATAGCCAATGATAGTGGTCTGAAGATTTAGTAACAAAATGGTTGATAGCGGCAATCTTGCCGGCAAGTTTCTGAACGTATTTAGTTGTTTTCGGAGAGGACATGTTAAGCAGAGCCGGAATCTGATCAGGATCTGCTTCAATCCCTTTCTTTCTAATGAGATGGCCTAGAAATCGGCCAGAATGTACCCTAAATTGAAACTTATCATGATTGAGATGCATTCTGCAAGATCGAAGGATGTTGAATATAGTGTTGAGATCTGAGATGTGATTGGCATACTGTACGCTTTTTCCAAGAGATCATCGATGTAAACTTCAACGACTTTCTCTAGATGTTCTTTGAACATAGTAGTCATCAATCATTGATTTGTGGTACCCGCATTTATGAGTCTGAAGGGTATAACTTTGTAGCAATAAGACCTCTTTCAATGATGAAAGTTATCTTTTCTTGATCCTCTTCCAAAAGTGAAATTTGATTGTACCCCGAAGCAGCGTCCATCATAGATAGAAGATCATGGCCTGTTGTAGAGTCGAGAAACTGATGAATGTTACTGTCCTTTGGAGTATGTTTGCTCAGATCAGTGAAATCTAGGCAAACTTGGACTTTTCCGTTCTTCATTGGGACAGCGACAATGCTGGATATCCAGTCTGGATATTTGGCTTCCCGAATGAATCCCACTTTGATCAATTTCTTGATCTCGGTGTTAACTTCATCTCCAAGATGAGGTGACAGTCATTGTTGTTCTTGTTTGACCGCCGTGGCATTGATGTTAATAGCTAATTTTTGACATGCCTTGGTCGGATCGACCCTAGGCATTTCTTTGTAAGGCCACGTAAAAACATGTCAATTTAGTTGCAAGAACTGAATTAGGACATCCTTTTCATGTTGAACCATCTTAGTACCAATGAAAGTACCTCTGTTTGGTTCATCAATGTTGATATAATTTGTGGGCTCTTCCGTGGAAGGTTGATCGTTGAGGTGATCGGCTTCCTGCAATTGTTATGCAAAAAATCTGTCAGAAGTATCTAGGATAGCAGATATAGTATTTTCATAAATATCATTGTCATGTTTGAACCGGAGTGCTTGATGATAGGAGGAAGCGATTGCTTCTATTTTGTGAATCCAGCAGCGGCCAATAATCTTGAGATAACGAGATTTGGCATACGTCAATGGTGATCTGTCATGCGGTAATAGGTAAGATGATCTTGCCTACTCATTCTTTTCTGGAACCATTGAACCCACCGATATCGGTGTCGCTCTGAATAACTTGGTCAGCCAAACCCATTTGGTCGATAGTGCTCTGAAAGATAATCTCAATACTGCTTCTAGTATCAAACATTATTATGTGCATGACAAACTTCTTCATTTTAAGCTTTATTACTAATGTATCATGATGTGGAAATTTGATATGGCTAGTATCACAATCTTCAAAGGAAATCCCAAGCCGGCGATTGCTCGACTCAGGAAGAAGCTTAACTTCTTTGTCTTGCGGTGTGAGATCGCAGCATTTCGATAGTCTCATGTGTTTTGATCTGCTAGAATTAGAGATATGATTGATTTCGATCATGTTGTTCTGGTGCATATGGTAAAGATGTTTCTCCTCAGCTTGATCATTGACCAGAATAACTTCAAGCTGCTTATTATAGCTGCCATCTCTGAATGATTTCAGGTTGGCAATATATTCAAGCATCCGTCCTTCTTTATAAATGTATTTGAGCAACCTCTGTAAAGCATAGAAATTGTCAGTAGAATGATGGCTTACCTAATGATGTAAACAATACCGCCGACTATCGATTGGTTCTAGTGGTTGAGAAATACGGTAGAGTATCCTTCCAAAGTAGTAGAAAAATTATAGAGATTTGGACGTTCATCATTGGGTGGATGGGCCTGTTTGCCGGGCCACCTTTCTGAGGGCAGCCAGTGTTACCTTTGGTGCGCTTCTAATCTCCATGTTCCTTCTTTTGTTCATTGCTTTGATCTGTAGATGGGCCCTTGGTGGAGATGACGGACTTATAGATTTTTATCGCTCAGACGTCATCAACTCCAGGTTGACGTAACTATTGACCTTAGTGATCATCTCCTCCAAGGTCACAAATTTGTTGAGGAAGAGGTACTATTTAGCCTTGCAGTCAAGCTAGAACGCATTGGTGAAAGCAGTAACAACAATTTTCTGATCGAGGTTATCCACTTTTTGCGCGAGCTCTAGAAATTTCTTTGAGAAATCCTCGAGCTTTTCTCCTTGTGACTTCTTAAGACTGATAAGTGAATATAAATTCTCCTCTTTGTCCCAGTTGTAGGCATATGTCTTGATGAATTATTTCTGCAGCTGATCGAATGCATATATGCAATCTTCAGGGAAAGAGTGGATCCTCCAGTAGACTTGTGGTGAACAGACGGCAGAGGATGTGGTTGAGATTGGAGTATAACCCCAATGAATCACGGTACTGCTAAATGTGCCCCTTCGGGTCACTACCTTTGAATTTATGAGGTATGGAAACCTTTTGGTATCTCCATATCGAATAGCTCTAGGGAAATTAGACTTCCTTGCAATTTTGTAATGTCGCCGATAGTGCCCAGAACTTTTGTTTCGATCAACTCCTTAATTCGTTGCTCTGTATGCTCTTTCGTGACGTAATGACGTGCTGGTTGAATCATTGGGCGAGCAGGTTGTGGATGATGAGTGCATATACCTTTACTCTGGCAATCTCGTGCTGAAACTTGGTGTTAAGATCACTGTTCTTCCTCCTAATGGACGGAAATTTGGTGACCTTGGCTGATTTTGAATTTAACTTCACCCCCCAAATGTATGGAGGGATGTGGTTCATGTTGTTGATTCTTGGAAATAGCTTTACTGGCGACTCCACGAGGTCCCAATCTCTCCCTTGCAGAAACATGGGTGGTCTCTGGAAACTGATTGTGACCTCTGGTTGGAGAAGCCCGCTGAGTATTTTGCAGAGCCTCTAGGGCAGTCTAGATTGTTGTCATTTGGTCTTCATATCGTTTGAGCGCTGTCAAATGAGCTTGTCATTCTGTGTCGAGCTCCTTCTCCCGAAGCTCCCGATCCTTTTTTAACTGAAGTTCGAGCTCGGCGCGATTCTCTGTTTCAGCATTGAGATTCGCCCGTAACTCTATAAAATGCCCCGGCTCTATTGAAATATCAAGTTGGGTCAATGAAGCTGGTCGTCTAGAAGTAACCATGGTGGAAGTTGTAGTAAAAGAATGCATTTGGATATTGTGGAAATGTAATATTTCCTACAGATGGCGCCAAATGTTATGGCAAAATTTTGTAAGCTCGAAATGACCCAAAATTTGTTATCACACCAATGAACCTACAATAATATTTTAATGGAAAGTAAGAAATGAAAGAGGTAAGTTTTGAGCGGAAAACCTCTGAATAGGTAAAAAAATCACGACCTCGAGTGGAGAATTTTTGTAAAATTATCTTTATTGCTTGAGGTGGATATTTTATTACAAGTGTTCTTTAGATATAGAAATGCGTGAACCTTGAAATTAAGAAGTTTGACTGTCGCTGATAATCAAAATAAAGTAGTTTCTTGATGATCTTTTGTATAATTTTTCTCGTCCTTGTCTCTTCTGGAACTTTTCCTTTATATAGGCCTTCTTCGTAGTTCTTCATAGTGCAGGAGTACGTTTTCCGAACAATGTGGTTAGTAACGGCTGACTGAGCAACTGATGAGTTTGTGAGAGACATGTGTCTTTGACTGGATAAGGCTTTTTGGTTTGAGCTTGACCCACGTTTTTAAACAGTTTGCAGGGTGGTTTGGAATGTTGACTGAGGAAGTTATATTAAAAATGCGTGAGTCTGAGATAGAGGTAATTTGAACTGGCGATAGCTTGACTTTTGGTGAGATCGAGGGATAGGTCTCTACTGGGGTTTTTTTGTAACTGCCTGTATCTACTATAAATACAGGAAGAGAGTATGTTAAACCGATCCACTACTCTACCAATCAGACATTCCTACATCCTAACCAATCAACAATTGTAATAACTAGCACCATATTTGATTTTCATATTAACCCTCCTCGAGGACGTGGTTTCTCTCAGACTTTAATAAGTTTCTACGTAAAATCCTGTGTGTTTAAGCTTATTATTATATAATCCTAACTAAAGTATTGGCAAAGATTATCCTTCTGAAAAGCACGCCATTACAATTAGCACCGTATGTGGGAAAACCATACTTTTTCTTTACCACCTAAAAGCCTAGCAATCCGATGACCAACATGAATCTTCAAAGTGCCTCTAGCACACAGAGGAACTTCGAGATCAACCCCATACCAAAAACAATCGATCTGCACAATACAGTGATTATACTTTAAAAGAAAATGGAGTCTGACCAAGTCTAAAGGCTGGAAGATCAACGAATCTTTGCCCAGACTCTACAAGTCGAAAGAGACAAGAGGATAAAAGCCCTGGATCAACAGAGTCAGACACATCATAAAGAAATGGAGAATTTACGAAGATATCAAGACCGGCTCACCGGCCATTAAATGTCGCCTCCTCAAGCCCATAACAATTATTGCTCCAGGGTAACCCAGAGAAAGAACCTACCGAGAGAGGAAAGAGTTTGAACTTCTCAATATTTTGGACTCACGTCCACAACATCGACAACTCAGGGAAGTCGATGCACACACCACCAAACTCCACCACCAGCGGTAAGACGACCAGTAAAAGATCGGTTTGGACTAGAAGAACAGGGTGACTTTGATCCTCAAGTTGCAGTTGCACCAAATACTCTGTAGCAGTTTATTTCTTTGGATGACTTCAGCAATAGGATCCAAGCCATAAAGTCTAACAATCTAGGCTGAAAGTTTATTTTTGATAGGACTGAGATGAACCCTATTTCTCTCCATCCTGAAGTTATGCGCATCCCAAAAAATATCTACATACCTAAATTTTATCAATATACAGGCCTTATCGACCCTCTCACCCACGTCCGATACTTCAAAATAGTAGTTAGATTATACTCCAAACTCGATCACATGCTCTGTTGATTATTCAACATGAGCCTTAAAGAAGAATCTCTCAGATGGTTTTATACTATTCCCAAGGGCTCTATTACTACATTCAACCAGTTACACCACCTTTTCAAGTCAAACTATGCTCATGTTAAGGAACGAGAGATAGCAATAGATTTAGGAAGGTACGAAAGAGGCTTTGAAAAGTTTTTACAAGCGCTTTCCGCAAGAAACAATAAAGATTGGGAATTCAGATCCCAAAATTATCGTTCAAGTATTCACCTCAGCACTCTACATCGACTCCAAAGTTCAAGAAGAGCCTACCTTGCACACACCAAAGATAGTGACAGAAATGATCGACGATATTAATAACTACATTGAATTGGAACGGTCTAAAAAGGATAAGATGAAAAGATCCTCGGTCATCCACTCCAATAAAACATTTTCATCACTACCTCTGAAGTTAGCAAGTAATGGGATTCCCAAGCAGTACGAGAGGAATACCGACAACGTCAAGAAATGAGATGGAAAGCTAAACAGACCCATCCCAGTCTTGCCTCATATGACAACCACACTCTCTGCTATCTTACCAATGATAAAGGGAGAAAAATTATTTCGAGAAACACAAGACCGACAATTGTTACTCTTTGATGCAGATCTTTTACCATATTCTACTCGTAAGATGACTACACGAGTATGTTATCAATGGCTAGAAAAGAGGTCAAACAAGAACAAGGGCAAGGCCAAGCTCGCCATCTTTATATGATCAAAATTGAGAAGGGAAAAAGAAAAAGAAAGATGATAGAATTACATCGTACTGTAAGATAACATCATCCGACAAATCAGCAAAACTTCTCACCAACATCAATAAAGCTAAACGTCCATACCATATTTCCTTCGAAGACTGTGATACCAGTCATCCCAAGTACCCTCATGATGACCCCTTGGTCATAATACTTAAAGTGGGTCATGACTACCTACACACACTTTGGGTTAATATAGGAAGCACAGTAGACATTTTATTTAAAAGGGCTATTGATGTTCTAGGCCTCAAAGATTCAGTCAAAGCCTTAACCACAACAATCACAGGGTTCAACGGTTTTAAAGAATCTGCCATGGAGAAATCGCACTACCAGTTCAAGCAGGACCAGAGACTACTTTTGTCAAGTTTATTGTCATCGATGTTGAGTCGAAGTATCTGGAAATCTTATGTCGAAGTTGGTTGCATTCTATTAAGGCAGTACCTTCGATATATTATTTGGCCTTACGATTTCCAGCAAATCACGGAGTCTATAAGATCAAAGGAAGTCAAGCTGTGGCGCGAATGTGCGAAAATGCCACTACCAACTCTCACACGGCAAAACATTTAAAAGCATAGCAATTACAATAAGAACCACATCCAATATTCGATAACATGATACTGAGGTGGTTGACCCCATCAATCTTGATGGGACCTGACGAAATAACTTTATTGGCTCGAAACTGTCATACGATGAAAAAGAAACCATGATACAACTTCTAAATAAAAATGTCAATATCTTTGCATGGTCTTTTTAGGAAATGTAAGGCATTGATCCCTCGATAGCGTGTCATAAACTCAATCTCCTTCCAGACAGCAAAGCGGTTGTACAAAAGTAACATAATTTAGCTCTCCACCTTTGAATCTGTAGCAGGGTATGAACTTCTCTCAATGATGGATATAGCCTCTGGTTATAATTAGGTTCTTCTCGCTGAAGAAAACCAAGAAAAAGCAACATTCGTAAAAGAAAGAGGTCACTATTGTTATACAGTTTTGCCTTTAGGGTTGAAAAATGCAGAACCTACTAATCAGCAACTTGTCACCCCAATATTCAAAGATCATTTAGGCAAGATCTTGGAAGTATACATCAATGATATGATATAAGAAATCTTAAAGCGAGACGGTCATTACAACAACCTACAGACCATCATCGACATCCCCCTTACTTACCAAATGAAACTTAACCCGAAAAAATGCCAATTTGGTGTTTAATCAGGAAAATTTATGGGTCACTTGGTTTGTAAAAGGGGAATAGAAATTGATATGGCATAAATCAAAGCACTCATGGCAATGCCATCTCCTTGAACCAAAAATGATGCACAGTAGCTTGCTAGCAAGATTGCAGCTCTTCACAAGTTCATTTCCAAGTCATCTGATCGATACAAACTTCTTTACCTCCATCATCATGGAAACCCAGCTTCAATGTCCAAAAAATAGCCCAAAGAAATCATTTAGACCCCCGATTGTGAATTAACTTTCTAATATCTTAAAAGATACATGGGGCGTCCTCCCATAATGAGTACTCCTATTGATAACGAAACACTGACAATGTACTTATCAACCACTTAGGACTCTATTAGTTCCATCCTAATTTGAGAAGAAGATGGTGTGGAAAAATCTATTTACATCATCAGCAAAACCCTCATGCCTGCTAAGAAAAGATATGCAACAACTAAAAAGCCGCTACTCACCTTGGTGTACAGCTCTCAGAAACTTCGACCCTATTTCCGAGCTCATCCCATCAAAATTATTACCAAGTTTTCTCTTAAACTTGTACTCACCAAAAAGGAATAGTCTCAGAGGGTTCAATAATGGTTTGTATTCCCGGCGAATATGATATCACATTCGAGCCTCAGATATCGATCAAAGGTCAAGTAGTAGCTGACCTTTTAATAGATTTTCAAGTCAAAGACCCCGAATGGGAAGAACTTGAAGAAGTACTGGCTGATGATTTCATAGTAGAACCAGATGCATGGTCACAAAGCACATGATGTGACTTTTTGTTAACGGGTCTGCTGGACCCCGAGGATCAGGAATCAGCATCGTCCTCATTACACCATCCAACTATCGAATTGAGAAAGCTATCAAACTTAAATTTTATGAGACCAACAATGAAACAGAGTATGAAGCCATCTTACATGGACTAGATCTCGCTATAGCCCTTGGAGCGGAAGAAATAGTTGTTTACGTCGATTATTTACTCGTTGCCAACCATTATAACAAAACGTTCAAAACATTAGACAAGATAATTGATTATGCAGCTCTGGTCGAAGAAAAAATAAAAAAGTTCAAAACAGTAGCAATCTTTTATCTCCCCCGAGCTGAGAACTGCCATGCTAACGCATTAGCGTACATTGCAACAATACTCGAGGACAGTGAAAAGAGAATTTTAGACATCGAAGTCATCGAACATTCAAGTCTCGGCATAAGTTACACAATATAGATCAATGTTACTAAAGACGAAGATCTCAAAGATTGACAAAGACCATTCTATGCATACCTCAATTCTAACATCCTCCCAAGCAACAATGAAGAAGCCCGATCACTCTTAGCAAAAATGTCCTCGATTCAAAATCCAGGATAAAGTTTTATCGAATCACTGGGGGAGGACCACATATCGAATGCATCTCATAAAAACAAGCCCAGGTTAAAATCAGGGAACTTCACAAAGGTACCTGTGCCGTACACATCTCAGGGTTTATACTGGCCAAAAATGCGACAAGACTGCGAAGACTTTTTCCTATAAATGCCAAATCCATGCTCAATACATCAAAATCCCAGCCCTCGACTTGCACATTAGCAATGTCCTCTAGACATTCAAGATATAGGCGATCGATATTATTGGATATTTCCACCCAGCATCGGGTACCGAAAGTTCATTCTTGTGGCAACAGACTACTTCACCATGTGGGTCAAAATAGTACCAGTGTGTCATAATAATGAAAATGAAGTCATCAAATTTCTTTGGGAACACATCATCAACAAATTTGGCTGCCCCCAAATTATACGATCTGATAATGACAAACAATTCATAAGCAGCAAAATGCTCAGTTTCCTCCACAAATGCGAGATTCAACTGTCCACTTCCATATCATACTATATATCCTCAAGGAAATAGCTAAGCTGAAGCCATCAACAAGAGCATCAAGTCAGGGTTATACAAGCGCCTTGAAGATATAAAAGATAAATGAGTTAACAATCTACTTAGTGTCCTGTGGGCATACCGGACAACTCCTTAATCATCTACTGGTTGTACACCATTCATGGAGGCCTTCAGTACTGAAGTAGTAATACCATCAGACCTCGATCTCCCAAGTACCCGAAGAAAAATCACAGATGAAGAAAATGAACTAGGACTTCTCTGTAACATCAATTGGATCACGTCTTACAAACTTGGGGCAATACCATGAAACTCCCTAAAAAGCTTACAACAAGAAGGTCAGAAAGTGAACATTCGGCATTGGTGACCTTGTCCTTTGACGCATCCAGGATAGTACTCGACCTAAAAATTCTAGCAAGTTATTTAAAAATTAAGAAGGCCCAAATATTATCAGCGACAAGAATGACAGTGGGACTTACTGGTTGATGACTGAAGGTGAAATACAACTCGAATAACAGTCGAATACAACCCATCTGAAAATATTTTACAGATAACCGCTGTAACCACTTTCGACTAATTAAAATATAAATATTTTTACTATCAATTGCATCTTTCAAGTATCATTTACTTACTATTACTACCTACTTTATAAGAATGCATCACAACTAAGTTTCATCTCTTCGACAAACATCTATCCCCAAATAGGATAACTTTGTTTGCACTTCATTATCGAACAAAACATGTCATGTTTTGTTCTTTTTCTTAAATATAGATATCCCATTGAGGTACAACATTTGGTCCTCATTCTTCATTCACATAACCATTACATGGCCTTCTATCCATCATCTCAGATACTTTCTTATAAGTAGCAATCTGCATATTATTACGTTACTATCTCATGCTATATGTCTTGTCGAATAAAACACTTAGCATAATTTTCTAGAAAACTATATGCATCTGAAAATATTACTTCAAGCAAACATCATTCAATAACAACTATATCATAAATCCAGCTTCAAAAAAATAAAAAAAAGTGTTTAGGTCCCATCGACCACTTGTACATTACTATTCCATAAAAACTTTTCAAAACAAACTTTTTACTCTGCAGGTGATGAGATTGGGGTATCAACTTTGACTCGTAGCCCTAGAGTACGCTCATCCAATATTCCCACGGGAAGAATACCCTCGGGAATGGTAATCACATGAGCCTTAGGTGCTTCAGGAGCTTCGTCCTCCACATCCGAATCCATAAAAAATTGGTTGCAAACAATAACCAAACCTGTATAAAAATCTTTTCTCCCCTCCAGCTCCTCGAACTGCTCAACAAAGCTGGCCTTCATCCGCTTTAGAGAGTCTAGGCTGACTCGATCGGCTTCGGCCTTCTCCTCATCGAGGACCTTGGAGTGCTCCACCTTCATTGCCCTTAGGGAAGACAAAATTTGTTCCCGAACATCTACCTCAAAATTTGTCTTCTATAATGCCAGCAACTCCTCTCTTTCTCTCTCTCTCTCTCTCTCTCTCTCTCTCTCTCTCTCTCTCTCTCTCTCTCTCTCTCTCTCTCTCTCTCTCTCTCTCTCTCTTCCGCTAGATCGGCCCTTATGAGCTCGACCTCATTTCTCTTCTCCATATCCCAAGCCTTCTTGACCTCACAAATGGCCGCATCTTTCGCCTTCTCAGCCCCACGTTTTAGCTTCTCGACCTTCACCTTCAGGCTTTCCTTCTCCTAGATCAGGTCATCTTTATCCTTCACCAACTCCTTTTCAATATTCTTATAAGTAAGGAGCTGGTTTTCCAAAGTACCAGCACCGAGAATGCGGAGTTTAGCCTCTATCAATTATTTCTTAATATGTATTATAGTTATAATATAAGTTTCCAAATGAGGAACCAAATTCTTTAACTGGAGCAAAGCAGAGAGATTTCTAACCTTGTTCATGTTCTGGTGGCCATCGATAAGGAAGGATGAAAGACTTTCTGCACCCACCAAGCTCTCATCGAACTCCTCCTCTAAAGAAGTCATCCCAGTGGCATACACCTCCATGGTATGTTGGACCTCATTGTCCGGCTCCTTGATAAACTGCTTCTTCGTTGGAAGAAAGGAATCCTTCTACTTCAACAACAAGTAAGTTGTCGACTTGGGGAGTTAACCAATAACAGACCTAGACGCATGAACATCTACCTTCTCTCCCTCCATCGTAGGAGATCGTCGAGAAGAACTCTTCGGTACAGGAGCTGGAGGAGTAGGTTGGATACCAACCCTCCTCTTCTTACTCTTTCTGAAGGTCTCAATCAGAAGAGCCTTCCCCTATGTAGTCGCAGAGTTGTATAACCACTTAACGAAGGATTCTCGAGGGGAATGCTCCAATCTGCAGCTCTTTTATTTATGGCAGACATCATTTTGTCAATCACCAGAATTTTAGCTCCCTTAGCTCGGGTTCTCTTTAAACTAGCTTCTTGGAAGAGACCATCCACTTTCTCTTGGTTGGTAACTAAATTATCGATTCGACCAAAGTAAACCTTCCTGATCTTGTACAACTTTTTTACAATAGTAGAAGTCCTATCGATCTCCTTCAAAGCAGTATGAAGAATAACAACAAATTAGGCATCCATTTTATAAATTCCAACAAGGCAAAACTTTAACATACAAATTACCTAAATACTCACCTAAGTGAAAATTCTTTCATTTCAGAGGCTCCCCTGGATTTATCTTATCGAACTCATAGTTCCCAGACACAAAGAGACATTCATCAAAATGCTTTCCCCTGTCGATACCATTTCGTAAAAGAGTGGTCTCTGCAAGAACCTCGCCAAGTACCTGTACCCTAGCTTCTGTGGGTTTTGTTTGAGTGTGTAATGCACACATAAATCATTCAGAGTAATAAGTTCTTCCCTCCTCTCCTTCAATCGACCATTTATCAACCCCACCACATGGAAGAGATCATACACATTGGGATTCAATTGGCCAGGTACCACATCGAAAAAGTTTAAAAACTTATTCAGGTCAGTTCGAAAAGGCATCGTTAGCCCCTTTTTTATCTGATCTCGATAGATAAGAATGTCATCCAAAGGAATGTCTTGATTTGTCATCTCATAATGGTATTCCTCTAACCTAATGTCCTTCGAAATACTATACTTTGCCTTAAAGCTCAAAATTTCACTCGTCTCAGGGGCCTCACCATAACGCGCCCCTTCTTCCCCTTGAATATCCTCCTCTCCACCATCACCACCTTCTCGATCACTTGCCTGCGGCTCATGATCCACGTCTATCTTGGTCTCCTCCTTGTCAGACACTTCTACCACCCTTGTGGCAACTTTAAATTGGTCGATACTCGCCACATCCGCGCTACTCGAGCCAGCCATATACCTCCCCCCTAACTTTTGGATACCTGTTATAACATCAATTAAAAGTGGTTCAACGTCCACGAGGTTGGCAAAGATTCCTTCTTTGTCATCATTTTGGATAGGTTTAACCATTTTTTATGAACCTGAAAATCAGATTCCCTTCTTTAAGTTAGTATATTATCATATCTGATATATTATATACGTTCATATGCTAATATCCATTTTGTTATCGTGTTTCATCACCAACGCATCATTCTTTTTTATTACTATCTGATTCCACAGTTACTATATTCACTTATCGATACCAAATTTATTTTACATTTTTACTAAGTCCTTATATCGAGATCTCTCTATATATCACTAACATTAACTTTTTAAAGTACAGGACCCATAAGCTTCTCGAAGACGCTTCAGTAGTACCAAGATTTCCTGCTATTTCAAGCCAAGTTCAAAAGATTCAAATTTACGCTCTCTCCGGCGTAAAATCCGGTCCATTTTGCAGGAAATCCAGCGCTCCAACTGCCAAACCTCATCCAATATTACAAATCACGATAGAAAAACCTCTAGACATGTCGTACCCACTGTAACAACATAACCTCAGTCTCTCCCCTCATCATCAATCCTTAACTCCAACCCCTCTCCGCAGCACATTCCGTAATCCCTTTCGATACTATTACATTATCCATTGCACAACCATTCAATCAATATAGAAGATAATTTGACATAAAACCCTAACAATGTATTTTCTTAGTTACTTCTAATACACACATTCAAACTACAATTCCTTCCTACACTATCTTCACCATGTTTATATCTATAAAGGGTTTCTACAGAATCACTAATATTTAACACAGGATCGACAACAAGAAATTTTTTAAAGATAACCACTAACACTAAAGTCGCGCTATTTCGGTATCCCTTTGCTTTGTAAATTTTTCCCTCTTAACCAATACACTAATCACCTCATTCGCAATTGCTGACAAAGACCTAAGAGACGAACACAAAGAATTTGCACTTAACAAAAATTATTTAGAATTAGTAGTGTGTGAACAGTCACCAACCATGGGGCAATTTATGGGCCCCATGTGACTGTTCATCGCACCCCTTTGCGACCGTTTGAGTACTCGAGCGTAATGCCTTAATCACCTCTTCACGAAGTCTTTAATCCTTCACCTCCTAAACGCTAACAGGCCCATGCACGGTTGCTCCAACCCTTTTATATCTCATTTTAACTCCTCTGATATGTTTATTCTCGCCAAAGAAACTCTTATGCTATCAAATAGAGATTGCACATCCAATTCCTTGTAAATCAAAACATCACTTATAGGTGAGCACCTCGCCATTTTTCTCCCAAAAACTACACAAATCTTTCCTTATTTAATTTTCTCCTATATTCTCGGGATAGTTGTAACAATAATTCAAATTCAAATCTTATTCGACAAAACAATTACCCAAACATCGAGATATCATCAACTTTACCTACCCAAAATAGCAATTTAATATCAATAAAAATTTATTCATTCAACATATCACAACATATTCGAGAATATTTCTCATCATACACATCGACACCAAAATCTAACACAAATAAACTAATTTATTTCATGTTAACCAAGCACAATACAAACTTTTTCATTTATTACAACCTAACAGACCATAAGTCCACCTTTCAAACGCTTCGATCAGCAATAGCATCTTCTTTCTTTACCAGCGCCTTGGCTCTATTCCTTATCTTATCGAAGTGCTTCGGAGGACTCAACGATTGTAATTGGCAATGAAATGCATACTCTTCTTTTGCCTCCTTCACCTCCACTTCATTCATCTCTTCGTAGTTGGACATCACCGGCACTAACGGGTGCCCTTTTGCACAACTCTTACCAAAATACCAAATTAGCAACTCCCAATACTTGCCATACACCGGGTTGGACAACACCTTACATAGTTGTGCCCTCGTCTTCACCATCATCTCAAAAAATCAAATAAAAAACCACATGACAAGCTCAACAATACAAGAGTATTTATATGAAAAAAATAAGACTACCCAACTACCGAAATTCAAATACAACATCTACTTTATATTGGAACTCTACACATCCCAGTCAAATCAGACCTCCTAAGGAACCATTTATGGGCCCCACGCAGTCAATAAACTTTAGTTTAATATCTTATTACCTCGACACGGTAACCTCAATATTTCCATATCATTCGAGATCACAACATAGTTATTCGATGCAAATCTTTCCTTCGATTTCCATAGATTTCCATCAGTTAACTGTTATATTTTACATTCGACAAATCTTTTTTTCGATTACATCAAAGCTTATTCTACAAGTTACTGCACATCTTAAGTACGCCATATCCTCCGGTAAAGGAAAATAGCCACACCCTCCTCCTCTGAAACCACTACCATCTCACAACCCCTAGGGATTACAGAAACGATAGTGCCCGAAGAAACCACTATTGGTAGCCCTGCCCGTCAAAGCACCTTTGACTTCCACATGGGCAACGACTATATAACAAAGACTTTTGATGCGCTCCAAAGTCGTTAGCAACACAAAGTTAAACTGGCACCGGAAGAAAAACTCTTATTTACCACGATCAGCCTCTAACTCCGTCATTTCTTCATATATTGGCTTCACCGGTAGAGGATAATAGGAATACAGCAACAACCGGCCAAAATACAAATATTTTACCTCCTCAAACTTAATATCCACACGCTCCAAAAACTCCTTGTGCAATGCCAAAAACTGCGTTGTCACCATCACTGCACCTTACAGAATTACTGAACAACACTTTTATCCTTCTCCACGTATTTATAATATACTCTTACCTTCACACTTCCCACAGTCCAACGACCTGCCATAAATGCTCCTCGGGAAAATACGTGACCAGATTCATTTGACTTTTACCTCGAAAATGATAAACACGGACTTCTATAATATTCGACAACCTATTCACATCCCGATGTTCTTCTCGACGTAACAACAAGTAATTGTGTTGAGAATGGGATGATTGTAGTAGCATATTTTCCAGATTTGACAAAAAGAAGCTAACGGACCTTAGTCGAAGACAGTCCGCCATTCGAGAAGATATCACATCTGCGACCACAGTTCTCAACCCACCGAAGTAGCTGTTATGCCTGGTCAAATAGAGTCGTTGTAAGGAGATTAACAAAGTTTGCCCAATACCCACCAAAATAAGAAACTGTTTTCATTTTGTAACTGCCTGTATCTACTATAAATACAGGCAGAGAGTATGTTAAACCGATCTGTAACTCTACCAATTAGACATTCTTATATCCTAGCCAATCATCAATTGTAGTAACTAGCAACTAATTAGATTTTCATCAAAACCTTCCTCGAGGTCATGGTTTTCTTAGACTTCATTGAGTTTCTACGTAAAATCCTGTGTGTTTAAAATTATTATTGCATAATCCTAACTAAAGTATTGGCAAAGATTATCCTCACGGAAAACATGCCATTACAATCGGCCACATCAATAGGAGCTCTACTATCTTTGGTAACTATTTTCTTTTGCTCCTTGCTTCAACTTGATACTTCAATGACACACATATATATTTATTCCTTATGATTGGTGTCATATAAACTAAATTAGTAAAACAACATACGTTTGATATTTGAATACCTGATGTTTAATTATCTTTGGGTTCTCATTTTTCCTTTTGGTATTACCGTAGTTTATACTCATTCAACTGGGTAAAAGAAGAAGAAAGTTAAATTTATACATGAAGTCCGTTGACAAAACTAACTCACAAAAGAATTACTTGGTATAAAATATTGAATATTCCTCTAGTAAAAAATTAGAAGTCGATGATTCAAAGTTGGAAGAGGCCTTACAAGATTTCATGGAGATGAGAGTACTTAATACGATCTATGAAGAAGATGAGTGAAGTTGGGCTTCTCCAATTACAAATGTCCCTTCGATTGATCACATCGAATCAAGTTCACAAGTTCTTGTTTCAACTCCTTTCAGACACCTACTAGAATCCTCGCCAAATAAGCTTGTTCAGACAGGAAATTTTCGAAGGATAGAGAAAGAAAAATCTATGAACATCTTTAGTGATGTGAAAATCTGTACTTTCTATCCTGTAAGTCCTCTCAACATTTGCAATTTCTTAGACTTACGACTTCTAATCATTTTCTTTTCTTTGCTAAAATTTTAAAATAATTAGTTATATATGTATACTAGTAGCAAGTCCCCCATTTACGACATGTAACCGTGCAACACAACGTGAGCTAGTCCAAGAATCTAAATTCAATGCGCAACAATAAAGCCACTAAAAGGGCCCAAGCCACTAAAACAAACCCAGTGTTAACTAATTTGGTCCATAACCAAGGCACATTTATTCAAAAAGCCTAAATTCAGTAAATATATATGAAGAGAAAGACTTGGGCGATTGTTACAAAGAGAGAGAAAGAGAAAGAGAGAGAAAAAAAAAGAGAGGTTTTGTTGCAGTCATGGAGTCGTTGACACAAGCATTTATTTCTCCCGTGAAGAACCATTTAGCTAAAATACACATGAACACTATCGTCAAGGGCCAAGCAAAAATACTCAAAAAATAGGCAAGATTAATATTAAAAGTACAATGCTAAATATTACCCTGTAACATATTCAGAGTGCCTATCATTGTAGTAAAAGAATCTAGATTTTGATCTATGCAGTTCTCATTTATTTTATGCTTCATTAGCGGTTTATCATTAGCTCCCAACATTTTAAGAGATTCTCGGCCACACTTTTGCCTAACTGAAAATAACTAATCCAACCTTAAGTATTATAATCAAATAAAAATAAGCTTAACTTAACAATTAAATAGGCAAGTTTAATATAAAAATTGTATCATTAAATATTACATTGTAACTTATTGTAACGTAGCATCATTGTAGACAAAGAATCTTCACTTTTTGTCATTTTACACATCTTTAACGGCTTCTCATTGGCTCCTACCATTTTATCAGCTTCTCGGACTCGCTTGTACACAACTTTAAATAACATATAACTCATCAAGTATATGTAAAATTATAGAGAATAAAAATCCAATATTAAAATATGAGCAATAAGATATAAATATTTTCCATTGTATTCGAGCTTGCTACCTAATTTTTTTATTGGTTTTGTATTTCAAGATTTGCATAAGTAGTATGAGTATGAGCATGAGCATGATCACGATCGACTGCAATTTCAAATTTCTTATATAAATGAGTCACAACACTAACGCAATAGAACATAATGATTAGAACTAATTAGCAAGTAAAAAAAGAACTAATTGGAAATTAAGCATGGGGACCACCCGGGAAGTCTTACAAAACTAAGCATGTAAGACAGTCGAGATAAAGCAAATCTTCACTTCAAGATTTACCTCCAAACACATAATTGATCATCATCAATATTATGAAATTCATAGCAAGAACTATTCTTCCAACTACTAACACAATGATAACAGCCAATAAGGGTAATAACAACACAATAAGCGAAGATGAGGACACAAACTAATTTTAGGATTTAATTCCACATGACAGTGTGACCCATAATATTGACGTGGCACCAAGTAGGGGATGATGGCGGGTAAACAAAACAGAGGTATACAGAGAAAGTGAAGACGTGCACCAAATCCTTTATTACTCCTCATCAAGATCTGCAAGATCACATACAAGAATATTTAAAGTGAATGCAGCAATCAAAGAAACCCTAGACATGCTCTTCAAAACTCGACTCGACTATATGGCCATTTATTTCAAACTCATATTCAGGCCCATGAGGCAAACCGTTAACTCCACATTTTTACTTAATTAAACCATCATAATGCATGGTTATTCATTTAACTTTATATTTTTCTGTGACAATTTTTGCACAATCTAACAAATATGAAATACTAATAATCCACCTTCCCTCCTGTCATCGCCCAAATTTCTCCTTGAAGTATTTGAAAATCCCCAAGAAAGTGAGCCTAGGAATTACCTACTTGTATCCATGATGCCCTTGTATTTATCTACAAATATCCTGACCGCTACATCCCTTCTCAATACTCTGATTATATAGTGCCAGTATAGAGAGGACATTTCTTCAAATTCAAGATTTTTCTTCACTCTATCCAGGAGTCTTAAAGGCGAGAAAATAGACTTCCTTAGATTTACTAGGCATGAAAATTTCATTTTGAAATAGTTGGAAAAATATTCACTGTTCCTAAAGAAGTCACTCATGGTATGTTGTAAGTTTTCTCATGTCTCCAAGTTTTAGGTGTTGAAAATTTCTTGAATTTATGTTTATTACTTTGTACAGGCTCTGAAGTTAAGTAAAGCGAAATGGCATGGATCAGTGGGGGACTAGTTAGCGCATCCATAAATAAAGTATGGACCACAGTCTCTCAAAGTAGTCGTCACAACAATTTTGCAAGAGAAGAATGCTTTCTGGGGTACGTTAACTCAAAGATCCACTAGGGCGATGCATTGGAATATTTGATGTCAGTACCGCAAGTAAATATATTTTCAGGACCTAAACGTTAACTGCGAGAAACTGGACATAGGTGAATGAAATTAACAAAAGAGCACTACTAATAGGCAAATACTTCCCTACATGATTTCTCAGCTTGCATTTTCACAGTTTCATCTATTACAGAAAAGAGGCAATTCAAACTTCAATATCCATAGGTATATGTTATGGTCATGTAAAGAAGATTACCCCAATTTGGGGGTGGCCAATTTTAGAGAATTAAGACTACTGCCCCCCAATTTTATCAAATATAGTCATTGATGCAGAAAAAATGCACAATTCACCAAAAGACAAGCAAAAAAACATGTCCAAAATCAAATCAATCAAAACATTTGAGGACATAAAGAAGATGTTGTAAGTTTGAAATCCCTTGTAATTTATCGAACAAAAGAAGAAAAATAAATGATTAATGCGTATATATGGTTACTACTGAGATCGAACCTCTTATTAGTGATCTATCCACCTGGTTTGGTGGTTCAAAGCATTTGGAGGCTTTGCTGCCTCAATGGGATACTTTACAATTCGGCGGGAAACTCACTCAATGCCAAGGCCATAAGCTTACATAGATGAGCGATTCTAGGGGATTGGTTTCGTAGTTGTATAGTGTGGTAACGATTATCGCAGTGACTAGACTCAAACTGCCAATTTCAAGTACCAATGCTTTCATTAGATCTTTACTAGGTGCTGGACTTGCAGATAATCCTCCGGTATGTAACTTTTTATGCTTCATGATTATAAGTAAACTTCATAAAATTGAGTAACTTTTTCTTACTTTTGATCTTGGAATATTTTTGGTATTAGCAGAATATGAACTGAAGGCTCCTCATCAGATTCTTATTCGGGTGGGTCTTCACATTAGTATTTTGTTATGGGGTTGCTTATGGGATCTATTCCTTCATGATTTTCTCCCTGGCTTATGTAGTTCCATGATTTTTCCACATAGTATGCATGCATCATCGATAATTTGATCCATTTTTTACCCGTCATTTCAAAGTCATTATTGTTTATACTTTATAGAAGGTTTGATTTAGTTATTACGGTGAAATGATCGTATATCATACCGATTATAATGTAATCACTTTGTACGTGTTTGAAGATCTTAGAGATGGTTATTTACATCTCAATGTCAAAGTTTTTCATATTTACTTCTTCAATCAAAATAAAAATGAGATAAAAGTTGAGTGAAAAAAATATTCGGAGCTACCAATTGAGTGAAAGAAAGAAGGCCTATATGGATAAATATCATAGAGTCATCTATTGATGCATGAGAGGGGAAAAAGCTACTAATAGGGATCTACTTAATTAGTACGGTCTTTGCCCGATAAAATTACCATGAGGATCATAAGCGTAAAATATGAGTATGTCTCCAGAGTTGCATACAATTTGATCACAACCAACTGTCATTGCTGTAAGAGCATAAATTCGGAGCTCGAACTTATTTTCTCACACCAAATATGAACAGAATATCAGAGAGTAAACAAATAATCACAAAATAAAATAAGATCTATTGTGGAAACCTTTGAGTAGGTAAAAACCACGACCTCTCTTGAGGATTTATAAACAAGGATGCTATTGATTAAGTGACTACTTATTACAGTGAGTATTCTGGATAGAATTGCTTAGAACTTCAAGATAGGAAAATATATCCCCTATCTGTTCTTCTTTAGTCCAATTTATAGGTCTCTTATTATGAGCATTTAATGACCACTACTCTTTCTTGATGAAGGGCATTACAAATGATAGTTATGAAACGTCAGAGTAACGGTTGTATCTTAAATGATCCTTTATTTCTGTAATAGCCTCCTTAATGTGTCACTACTGTAGCACGGCGTCTTACGATTATAAAGTTGAACTCTTACCAATAGTTCGATATTAATGTTTGAGTTCACTACCGGGAGCATGTCCTTACAATTGCACCCTCTTATCCAAGAGCACGAGTGATGTTGGTTAAGAAACTTGTTTTTAATGCAATTAACCATGATGATGACTTGAGATTGGCAGAATCATTATCGATGTCATCCTTAAATACCTATCTTGACTTCACTTGACTCTCAGAGTTCTGAGGTGCATTTATGACATTCCTCTTAACTATTAGAATCTGCATTTATGACATAAAAATCATCCCTTTTATGAAGGAAAGTTAATTTATCTTTTTCTTGTCAATCTTGAATATCCAATGGCAAAAACAAGATCTCAGACTCATTGTGAAGAACATGAATCGTGCATTTTGGCCAAGCTGGCTGAATAACAAACTTGTTATTTTGGCCAACAATCTCTTGCAGAGCCAACCCCAATACCAGTAGAGCCTACCTTCTAGGATTTGATAGATGGTGAGACAAAAAATACCAGTAAGGACTACCTCAGGATCTACTAGTTTCATTACATCATTTTACCGGAGGTTGAGCGTAAGGATTGGATTGCCTTCGTAGCCATGTAGAAGGTATTGTGGGGGACGAAAACAATACAACTACTGTCGGTCAGAGGGGTTCTCATGAGTGCGGATGTAAAGGTTATAAATAGGTCGAAAAACTTTCTTGTAATTTGTACTATTGAAATGAAAATGTACTTTGTTTCCTATCTTTAGTATGTGACTCCTGAAGTGTCGTAGATTTAACATTTCGTACTTATATTATGCGATCTAAGGGATGCGAATTGTGATACATGATGCCAATAAAAGAAGCCTTTCTAGGGGAAATTCATGGTTCTGGATGGAAGTAACAATTCTGCCTTTAGGGGTTTTACTTGACCTGTTTGGGTAATAGTTATATGTACCTTTTGGTCAAAGATTATTCCTCCTTTTATGGAAAATCTTGTGATGGTAAATATATGTTGGAACTATTATAAATAATAATGCATCCCGGTAACCACGTATTGGGATTGATATGTAAGATGTTTTGTTTCCCAAAAAATTTGGTTTCCCAAAAATTTGTTTCCCAAAGATATGTGTTTTCGCCTAAAATTTTCTTCCCTTCGACTATTTAAAGCACTTGGTCCTTGAGTATAATTCATCATTTCTTTTCTCCATAAATCTTCTTGTCCATTTCTCTTACAGCTATCATGGTGAGGATATATTCCCAATGTCGTCAACATGCAGTGAAGGGTATATTAGCTATCAAGGTGGCTAAACTGTGTGAGAGGTATTTCCAACTCTTGCCCTATGATGTGGTGTTACTGGAGTGGCCGTTGTAATTAGAGGGTCTAAATACGGAGAAAAGGTGTATAGAGCTGGACCATCACATCTAGTATGATGTCTTTCAAATTTTGATCCTTGATGCAATGTTCGAGAAAATATTATGAGGGAAATCACAAAGGATAAGCTTACGGAAGAGGACGAGATAGCAGCTAGTGGGGAAATAATTCCTTATGGTGAAGTGTTAAAATTAACCACCCTAGTTGCTTTAAATGTAACAATATCTTATTGTAGTGTCCAGTGGTCTAAGGTCTATTTGAGTGAATAAAATAAAATTATGGTTTTTAGAGGCTATAGTTTGTAACTCGGTTTTCATTCTTGTATGACATCGAATTTATCTATTATAAACCATTACATATCAATTTTAATGCTATAAGTTTTTTGAATGTGTGTACTTTGTGTCGTATATAAATGTATGCCACATGTGTGAATGTGACATCTGTAATCCAAGACAACTATTTCGAAAGTTGTTAAAATTCAATATTTTTTCTGCAACAGTCATGACAAAAGGATCTGATGTGAAAGAGTGTAGGAGTATTAACTGAAGGGACAGAGGAGTGAGTAAGCGTACAAATTGTGTGGCTTTTTTAGACTACATTTTAATGGCTGATATGAAGAGGAAAAATGATGATAAGGTGCATATTACCAAGAGACAATGATGGAAATGAGTGGCAAAGGGGAAAGGGTACCTCCTTTCAGAAATTAAGGGTGGCTGATACGTGTTGCAAGGAACCATCATTTTAAAAATTGAGAGAGAGTATTAAATCCATTCTCTCTCTCCCTAATGGTTATTACTCTAGTTTAAAGAGAGAAATGACTGTTGAGAAATCCCAATCTAGAGAGAGAAAGTTACCAAGTTCTGTAAAGCAAACAATCTTTAAATCCTTAAAAAAAACTTCTTGTTGTTGTCTGATTGCTTTTGAAGAACATCAATACAAAAGTTATCTTCCCAAAACGTCTATGAAGGCTAAGGATTGTGGTTTTTCTAGTATAGGTTGGTATTTGTGCTTTTGATTTATGTGATCTATAGTTTAAATTCTACAATTATACTTGTTTGAATGTGTTGTTCTTAGATTTTAGAGTTTATAGTTTAATTTAATGCATTGTGTGTGGGAAATTTGGGATTGTGTTTCTGTAGATTTGGGTTGTTTTTTTGTTGCTATTATGGCAAGGGTAAATGTCTGTGACTTCTCCCTAAAATATGAATAAAACCGATGAAATTACTTTTTTGGAGGGTAATTTAGTAACTTTGGGAGAAAAAATTGGTATTGGAAAACATGCAAGATGCGAACAAGGGTCGTTGCTCAAAGTAGCTGTCTGTATATAGGATTTTTGTGCTTATGATGAAATTATCGACCCAATGTGTTAAGATAAATCGTAGGGGAATTTAACAATCAATCACTGCTTGTCTTTGTAGGTCGAATATGCATATTAAGAATTTACTACTTGAGTTTGTAGTCTCCTCGAGCTCAGAGGAAATGTTATCGATTGGGCAAGAGGAAGAATTTGACAAGGCGGAGGAGGAAGTTGCGAATAGTCAGGAAGGACTAGGAAGTGTCTCAAAGGTCTGACCTTTAAATGTTGAACTTTAAGTATTAGGGACTTCAGTAAGGGATAATGTATCAAGGGAGATAAATTTATATGTATATCCTAATGGGGTAGATATTGGGAAGGAATTCCTTGGGTAAAAAAAGAAATTGAAAGGTGAGTGGGGGTGTATATAATATAAGAAGATTTATATTTTAGGGAGTTCACGCTAGTAAAGGGGCTAAATAAGTATTATCAAGTGTTTAACCTCGAACAGGTCTGAAATGAGAGCAATCTTCAGGATGATAAGACTTTAGAGTATTACACTGAGCCCTTAGAGACTGGCACTAGTGATGGATTGTTATACTATACCAATCAGTTGGTATATGGTCTTAAGATACCTCTGACCCACTTCCAAAAGGGGATCATGAATCTAGTTTACTGTTGCCCAGCTCAACTAAACGACAATGTGTATGAAATGATGAAAGTTATGAGACTTTGAATGAGAGGTGGAGAACGAATGGGCTTGAGAAGAATTTTGTTGCTTCAGATGTAATTAAATTTTATAAAATAAAATATCTGAGGGCGAGTCGGAGCTATTACTTGTATAGTGATTCTGCAAGACCAAAAATTTTATATTTCGATTCAGCTGGTCAAACTTGGAATGACCATCTGGTACTGGTTAGAGGGAACTGTATGTAGGTCTCAGATGAACCGGCGTTAGGGCAGGATTTTAAGTATTTTAATTCGAGTAAGTGTTTATCGTTAAACTTGATAAGTAACTTTCTTTTGATGTTTTTATTGCTCATCATTTTTGTTTGTTCCTTGTTATTTCATCCTCTAGGTCCTCAGGCAACTGCTACTCCTGACGATTCGAGCTTATTTGACCATGTTGGTCAAGAGAAGAACAAACTCAAAGAAGCTCTTGTTGATCTGAAAATCTAGAGATATAGTGGGTAAACTCGGAAATACCCAAAATCCAGCGGGCTAACCAAACTCAAGCTATGGCCGGGCAAAAAGAAAACCTGAACATAAAAAGTTCTTTGTCGACAACTGGTGGTGGTCTTGATCTACCACCTATGACTGGCGAGACGGATATTCCGCCTCTTGAGACGTCGGTTGTCAGTCGAAAACTTCACTGGTTAAAAAAGTCGAGTCATGAGCTTCCACTAAATTAGAAGATGTTTCCACCAACCACTGATGGTATGGCTCCGCCCATACTAGGAACTGCAGATGTTGGTATCCCTAAGAAAGATCAGTCGAAGAAGTGCAAGGTCAGTGTGACCGAGGTGGACGATGATGGCAATGTCACGCTAATTAGGTGGCAGACTCATAAGACCAAAGGAAGTGATCGGTCTCACTCTGTAGTTGTGACTAAACTCAAGGATGTTGAGAATTATTGCTATCAGCTTGCTTTATCAAATCTAGAGAAGCTCGAGCAAATGTTCCAAGAGCATTTTGTACAGGTATAGTTGTATTTCTCCTTCAGATTATTCATTTTATACTATTCTTGCGAGTGCGTGTTCTAACCTGTGTAACTTTGGCAGCTATCGATGTTAGTGAAAGGCTCGCCTTGGGGCCTGTTGAAAAGAAGCAATGATCATCTCAAGATCTCTCGTAAGGTCAAGGCTCAAACTTTAACTGAGTGTGTATTAAAGGCCGAGAATGAAGAATTAAAGGCCCGGTTGGGGGGGTAGTGGCGGGGGCCGAGAAAAATAAGGTAAAAGTTGTGGAGGAAGCAAGAGTTGTGGCTATGTTGGAGCTGCAAAACTAGGTGATCGAGCACCAAAAGGTTATGGAGAAGGCGGTGGAGGTGATTAAGGTAGGACAGAACAATCTCATCCAATCTTATCTTTTTTTAGACCTGTTAGAGAATGACATAACTCCTGGACTCAAGGGAAAATACCAAGATATCATCTTCCCTTTGGACGTCGAGGGCAAATACCAAGGAAGATTAACCAGATGTTGGTGCTTCTCCTGTGGATGCTGCAAATGCTCCGCTTTTGAAGTCTCATTTTAGTGCTGATATGGCTCCTGACAGTTCTACTAAGAAAGTACCAATTCAAAAGGTAGATCTCACCAAAAGCCACTAGGCTTGTAGATTATGTCCATTCGATCTGCTAAAGTATTACTGTTAACTTGTCAATTTTGTAAGATTTGAACCTTATGTGCAAAACTGTAAATTTTTGGAAGAAATGACTATCTATAAGCTAATTTTGACTATGCAAATAATATATAATTTATAATATGTTGAACATAAAACAATTGAGGGTGACTATAAACAGTCTGTAGAGAGCACTGAATAGGGCTAGAAACTCCTTGAGTTGCGCTCATCAGGTAATAGCTTGATCCGAATATCAATTAAGACATTACAAATCCTTGTCAGATAAGAACTGGCAAGAATTGTATGCCCTAGAGCTTAAATATGCTAAGGTAAAAATAGAGAGGGGAAAATCTCTTAGGAAAGAATCAGATAGGTTTAAGACGCTTAGAAAAACATTAAAAGAAATCCCCTTGAAAAATGAGTGTGAGAAGTTATTGTTATCCTTAACACTTTATTTTGAGGTAGAAGTTGATAGTGAACTAGGATTAAAGGACGCGTATATACACATATTAAAAGAGAGGGGTGTGGTACCAGATCTAGCTCGAGTTCAATATTTGACGACTGAAGCAAGAAATTGCCATAGCATAGAGGCAAAAAAATGTTTAGCTTGAGCTGATATGTCTGTTATTTATGGGACTTAGTGATATGGGGGATGTGTGTATAGATTTTTAAACCTATGTCTTCAATCTTTTTGTAGGGTTGAAGATCAATGAGAATAATTTTTTTCAAAATAATGAAAGAGCACTAACTTGTTCATACTGATTTAGAGAACGAGTTAAAAATTGAACAAGAAACTTTAAGCCACTGCACCGAACAGAATGTTCGACTCACGGTGCGAGTTGTAAAGGAGATAACGCTAAGAAAGAAGGAAGATGATAAATGGGAAAAGTTAGAAATATCACAAAAACATATTCGTGATCGACTATATGATTCGAATAAATAGATGAGGGACTATTTATATCCTACACGAGAAAAGATTGTTACTAAAGATGAGCACGAGCGTCATATGGAAGTAGTGATTGGTTTTTATGGCGGAGAATTGGACAGAGTTAATCCTTTGTTCACGGCATCCCAACTTTCCATATAGAACAGGGCCACATCAGGGAGGACCCGTTGTCAACTCAAACATATGACAATAACAATATCAATAACTACTGCAACAATAGTACTAGTTGCGGCAATATCAACCGATCCAAACCAAAACTGAGAGAATTGTCAGTCTTAAATAGATACTTAAAGCATTCATTCAACAAACAAATCTCTTTATTAATACTTTACCTTAGAGGATAGGCCACATGGATACTACTATTTCATAATTTGTAAAGAATTTTGAAATTCGTGAACAAAGTAAATTATGTAGTCAGCCTGAGGCAAATCTAAAAGGGTAATATGGAGTGGAGACTAGCCAGAGCACCAAACTAGTTGAGCAATGTTATGTCATTACTACTCTTAGGAGTGGCAAGGTTGTCGATGACAGGGTAGCAATGCCCACCGATGAACAACAAAAAAATTCCTATTGACTGGACCTACCTCTAGGGGGACCCATTTTTAAAATAAATTATGAAAATATTTTTTAAAAATATTTTGGAACGTATGCCTTGTATAGGAAAACTGACTAACTTATATATGATATAAGAATAGAGATTAATACTTATTGAAGTATCTTACGATAGCTTATAGGATATTAATGGTATGCCCCTAGGATACTAATTATCCTGACTAGGGATCAAAGATAATACGAAAACCAAGACTAATATAGAATACGGCTGGGATTCATATCTAAATCACGGTTAAATGTTAAGGAAAATAATTAGAGATCAATTGGCAATTGACTTATTCTTATTTTCTAAAAACTTAGTGTCTAAGGAACCAATTTTAGGTATGTGAGTATATTTAGATGTTACTTGATAACATTTAGAGGTATATAGGCACTAATAGCAACCTATAGTACCAAAGAATGTTAATTTAAAGATAGGACTAATATACCTATCTTGTAAAATCAGCAGACTTCGAGGCTGGACCACTTGTCAACTAAATATCTAATAGCCCTCATATTCGTAACAAATAGGGCCTTTTGGCTAGAATATACAAACCTTATAAGAACTTTAAAGATTAGAATACCCTAGTTATTAGAATAAGGATCGCAACATCGAGTGGTTTTAAATAGTTATCTTGGCTAAGACTCTATTAACACGCACTTTAAGGTTGATGAGTTGAATTTCCCTATTGATTTTTCTATTCTCGAGGCCAAAAAGACAACATATACAAATTAGGATATCTCACTCATCCTGGGAAGACAATTTTTAGGTAAACTATCAATCAAGGGTGCTAACTTTATAACTCGGAAGTATGAAAATAATACTAAATGTCTTCAAAAATAAGACATCAGTACTTGTATTTGACGAAGCAGGGGATTGTAGTGTTAGCAACATCACAACAAATAAATTAGATACACCTTGTGAAAAACACAACACTAGATCCACAATATGAAGAGGACAAGGAATGTTATTACGTACTTGAAGTATCATATTCCCCAGATTCGATAAGAATAAAGCCAACACTTTATAGTCGAAGATAGCTCAACATTATGTAGTCGAAGATAGCTCAACATTCTGCAGTCGAAGATAGCTCAATATTCTAGAAGATTCCGTGAGTCCTCGACTTACCAAAAGTAGCCGTTGTATCCCAGTCAAGAAGGAACTGTCAGAGATCCGCAAAGTTCACCCACTACCCCCGGAATAGGAGACTCTTTCTTTCTTTTTGTAAACTGTATGTATATACTACAAATACAGGAAGAGAATAGGTTCTAAAGGACCGTACGTCTTATATTTCTCTATCCTAAACACTAGCAATACTCGGAAAACTCGTAATAACTAGAATCTAATAGATTTTACATCAAATCTTCCTCGAGGTCGTGGTTTTTCCCAGCTTCTACTAAGTTTTCTACTAAGTTTTCTACGTAACATCTTGGCTGATAGCTCTTTATTACGCAATCTTTACGAATAAGTATTGGCGAAGGTTTTCCTCCCAAAAATCACACCACTACAATTGGCACCGTCTGTGGGAATACAACACTTTTTTCTACCATTTCCAATCTTAACACCATCCAATAACAAACATGAACTTGAGAAGTCATTCTAGTACCATAAGAGATCAGGACATTCCCGGAGCTCTTGATCTATATGGTGCGGTTCTTAAACTTCTAAAATAAATGGCCGCAGAAAAAAATTAGAGACTAGAAGATCAGCGTATCCACACTCAAGCTCTATAAACAGAGAGGAATAAATGTAGAAAAGCACAGGATCAGCAAAGTCAAACACATCAAAAATAGATTGAGAGATTGCGAAGAACACAAGATCGAATCACAGCTCGCCAAGCATCACCGCCACTGGCTCGAAGTGAACATCGATCAGAGTAGTTCAACACGATGATCAGGCAAGAGAGGATGATCCACGAGTATCTCGAACCATATCTGGAAATCCTAATAGAGCCTCTCGACATTTTGGTTGAACTCTTTTGGCCTCGACAACCCAAGGAAGTCGACGTACAAGTCATCAAACCCCACCGCTAGAAAGAAGGCCCATCAGAGATCGATTGGGACCAGAGGAACAGGGCGACTTTGTTCCTCAGGTTGCAACCTTACTTTTCCCCCCAAAGAAATTCGTTACTCTGGATGGCCTTAACAACAGAATTTAAGCCATCAACTCTGACATCCCTGGCCGACGATCTGCGCTCGATAGGATCGAAACAAACCCCATCTCCCCATATCTCGAAAATATGCCTATTCCAAAAAATTCCATATGCCCAAATTCATCCAGTATGCAGGCCCCACTGATCCACTTACACATGTTTGACATTTCAAAGCCGTTGTTGGATTGTACTCCAAACTTGACCCTATGCTTTGTCGCCTATTTAACATGAGCCTAAAAGAAGAACTACTTCGATGGTTCCACACTATACAGGAAGCCGCCTCTTTCATCCAATTACAAAATCTTTTCGAATCCAACTGTGCTCATGCTAGGGATCGTGAAATCACAGTGGAATCTTTATTTTACTTTGAGCAAGGCGCAAAAGAAACCTTGGCAAGTTTTAATAAACGTTTCCAGCAGGAAACACGGAAGATTAGAAATTTAGACCCCAAAATTGTGGTTCCAGCGCTTACTTCTGTCTTACACATCGACTCCCAAGTTCATGAAATGCTTACTCTGCACAAACCACGTACGGTCACTGAAATGATTGACGTGGTTAATAATTACATCGAGCTGGAGCGCTCAAAGAAAGATAAGATGAAAAACTCCTCTGTCATACATTCTCGAGAAACATCTTTGACCCCGTCTCAATAAGTAGTCACTACAGCAGCACTAAAGCTGCCTACCAAAAACAATGATAACATTCGAAAATAAGAGGGTAAACCTGACAGACCTGTCCCAATTCTACCACCAATAACCATAACCCTCTCCGCTATCTTGCCAACGATAAAGGGAGAAGAGTGTTATCGCGCACCACAGGTTATTATAGATCTTCCGAACAGACCCTTATGTCAATATCATAATGTGCATAGTCATGAAACTAATAGCTGTTACTCCCTCATTCGTATCTTTCACCGTATCCCCTTAGCTGGAAGACTCCATAATTATGTCGTCAACATTCAGAAATTTCTCGACGAACAATCATAATTTACTGAAGTCGAGCAGAATCATATCCAGGGCCCAGCTCGCCATTTGTATATGATCAAGATTAAAAAAGGGAAGAAAAGAAAACAAGACGATCGTATTCGTCTTGCTGCAAAATGACCTCCTCAGACAAATCGGCAAAACTTCTTCCAAGCACCGGTAAATCCAAACGTCCTTACCAGATAACGTTCAAGGATTACGATACCAGTCATGAATAATACCCTCATGATTACCATCTTGTTATTATGCTCAAAGTGGGATAGGATTACTTACATACAATTTTCATCGACACAGGAAGTGCCACAGATGTCTTATTCCAGAGAGCAATCGAAGTCTTAGGCCTCACAAATTCAATAAAAGCTTCGACAACAACAATTACAAGCTTCAATGGTTCAAAAGAATCAGCCACAGGAAAAATCACTCTGCTAGTTCAAGCAGGTTTAGAAACCTCATTTGTCAAATTTCTTGCCATTGATGCAGAGTCCAAATATTTAGGCATTTTGGGACGCAGTTGGTTACATTCAATCAAAGCAGTACCCTCGACTTACCATTTAGTACTACGTTTTCAAACGGATCAAGGAGTCTATGAAATCAAGGGCAGCCAAGCAGTCGCACGAATGTGCAAAAATACCACTATCAACCCTCATACAACAAAACTTCTCAAAGCATAGCAACTACAGCATGATACACCACACACATTTGAGCAGCATGATACTAAAATAGTTGAAACTTTTGAACTCGATGGCCCCGGGCACACAACCTTCATTGGATCCAAGCTGTCAATCGAAGAAAAAGAAGCCATAATACAGCTACTTAAGATGAACATCGACGTCTGCGCCTGGACTTTTCAAGAAATGCCCAGAATCGATCCTTCTATCGCTTGCCGCCACCACAACCTCCTTCGAGATAGTAAAGCAGTCATCTAAAAATGACAAAATTTGGCTCCCCGACTTTGAGATGCATTCAACGAAGAAATTGATAAGCTTCTTCATGTCGGCTTTATTCGGGAGGCTAAATATCCGAAGTTGGTTTCCAATATCGTCGTCGTTCCCTAGAAAAACTGTAAAATACGAGTTTGTATTGATTTCACGGAACCCTACAAATTCATACCCAAAGGCAGTTTTTCGCTACCATTGATTCCGCAACATCACGACTCAATCGCAGGACACGAACTTCTTTCTATGATGGATGCTGCCTTGAGATACAAGCAAGTTCCACTCACTGAAGAAGATCAGAAAAAACCACTTTTATAACCGAAAGAGGACTCTACTATTTTACAGTAATACCTTTTGGGTTAAAAAATATTGGAGCTACTTACCAACGATTGGTCACTCAAATGTTCGAAGGTCAGCTCGGCAACATCATGGAAGTATATATTGATGATATGATCTACAAAAGCCTGAAAAGAGCATATCATCTCATAAACCTCCAAACTATCTTCGATATCCTTCGCCCATACCAGCTGAAACTTAACCCAGAGAAATGTCAATTGGGTATCGTATCTAGAAAATTCCTGGGCCATCTAGTAAGCAAAAGAGGAATCGAAACTGATCAAGCTCAAATCAAAGCACTCATAGAAATGTCTTCTCCTTGAACGAAAAAATATATTCAAAAATTCGCCAGCAAGATAGCTGCTCTTCACAGACTCATCTCAAAGTCATCTAATCGATACAAACTTCTTTACCTTCTTCTTTGTGACAGCCCCACTCCTCTTTTGAGCAAATAGAAAAAAGAAGTTATATGGACTCCTGACTGTGAAATGGCATTCCAAGATCTTAAACGGTACTTGGGGAGTCCTCCTATAATGAATACTCCCATTGATGGAAAATTACTCACCATGTACTTATCCACAACTGAATACTCCATCAGCTCTATCCTTATTCAAGAAGATGCAAGCATCGAGAAACCTATTTACTTTATCAGTAAAACTCTTATGCCTACTAAAAAGCGATATACTACCATGGTGAAGCAATTGTTCGCCTTGGTTTACAGCTCTCAAAAAATTAGTCCATACTTCCAAGCTCACCCCATCAAAGTCATTACAAAATACCCTCTCAAACTCGTACTCTCCAAAATGGAAAAATCTCGACGAGTTCAACAATGGTCTGTTTTTCTTGGGGAATATGACATCTCTTTTGAACCCTCAATATCAATCAAGGGATAAGCAGTAGCCGACTTTTTGGCAGATTTTCCCGTTGAAGACCCAGATTGGGAAGAACTCGAAGACATCTTCACTGACGACTCAATTGTAAAACCAGACGCATGGTTCAAGAGTTCCGGTTGGCGACTTTTTATGGATAGATCAGCAGGACCACAAAGTTCTGGAATTGGCATAGTCCTCGTCATGCCTTCCAATCATCGCATAAAAAAAGCTCTCAAACTCAAATTTTATACAACCAAAAATGAAACATAGTACAAAGGCATCTTGCGCGGTCTTGATCTCGCACTTACTCTCGGTGCTGAGGAATTATCAGTCTATGTCGAATCCTTACTCGTCGCCAATCATTACAACAAAACTTTCAAAATAACAGGCAAAATGGTTGATTACGTTGTCCTGATCAAATAAAAGATGCCACCATTTCGTATTTACCTCGACAAGAAAATTGCCATGCCGATGCCTTAGCTTAAATTGCTGCCATGCTGGGAGATAGTGAAAAAAGATCTTTAGAAATCGAGATCCTCGAACACTCTAGCCTCGATATATTGTCTACACTCCACTTAACCGTTACTGAAGATGACGACCCTTAAGACTAGGGAAAACCATTTTTTGTTTACCTCAGCTCTAACATCCTCCCCAGTAACAAAGAAGATGCCCGATCCCTGTTAGCTAAGCACCCCCGATTCATAGCCCAAAATGGTATATTATATCGACTCATTGAAGGAGGGCCACATATCGAATGTATATCGCAGAAACAGGCTCAGATCAAAATCAGTGAACTTCACGAAGGTATCTGTGGTGCACATATTTTTGGAAGATCACTAGCTCAACGTGCATTCATACAAGGCTTTTATTGGCCCAAGATAAGACAAGACTGTAAAGACTTTATTCGTAAATGCTACAAATAGCAAATCCATGCTCAGGACATCAAGAGCCTGGCCCTCGACTTACATGTTAGCAATGTCATTTGGACATTTAAATGATGGGGAATCGATATCATTGGCCCTTTCCATCCAGCATCAGTAAACAGAAGGTTCGTCTTAGTTGCCACCAATTACTTAACCAAATGGGTTGAAGCAATTCATCTTTGCCATACAGACAAAAATGAGGTCATCAAGTTCCTTTAGGAACACATCATTACCCGGTTTGGTTGTCTACAAATGATACGTTATGATAATGGTAAACAATTCCTCAGTGCTAAAGTCTTTGCTTTCCTTCATAAATACAAGATTCAGTTGACAATTTTCGCCCCATATTACCCTCAAGGCAATGGACAAGCTAAAGCCATCAACAAAAGCATCAAATCTGGCTTGCGCAAGCACCTCGACGACAAGAAAGGAAGATGGGTCGATGAACTACTCAGTGTATTATGGGCTTACCGTACTACTCCTCGAGTCTCGACAGGGTGCACTCCATTCATGATGGCTTTCGGTACTGAACCAGTCATACCCTCAGACACGGATCTCCCAAGTACTCGACACAAAATTTTAGATGAAGACAATGAACAAGGCCTCCTTTTCAACCTCAATTGGATCGAGGAAACCAGGGACAAGGCTATTGCAAATTGGGATGCTACCATGATATATTGCAAAATGCATACAACAAGAAAGTTTAAGAACGAAAATTTGGTATTGGAGACCTTGTCCTACGAGGTTACCATGAGACCTTGTCCTCGACCTAAGAATTTTGGAAAGTTATCAAAAAACTGGGAGGGACCATACATTATATGCTACAAAACAGATAGCGGAATTTATTGGCTCATGACTGAAGAAGAAGTTCAACTTGAATACCCATGGAACACTTCTTTGCTAAAACTCTTTTGCAGATTATACCCCGTAATCGTTTTCTTCAAATCAAATAAACACATTGTTTTATCATTATCTTCTTTACTATTTTGATTTGTCCTCGATCGATACTTTTCAAGTACGTATCTTAAAATCGATTTCTTTACTATTTTAAATTTTCCGCGATCTATACTTTTCAAATATCTATCTGACAATCAATCTCTTTCTACATCGATTTTTCCTCGATCTATACTTTTCAAGTATCTATCTGACAATCAATTTCTTTCTATTTTGATTTGTCCTCGATCAATACTTCTCAAGTATCTATCTGACAATTGATCTCTTTACTATTTTGAATTGTCTTCGATCTATACTTTTCAAGTATCTATCTGACATCGTTCTTTTTACTATTTCGAATTGCCCTCGATCTATACTTTTCAAGTATCTATTTGATAATCGATCTCTTTCTACTTTAATTTGTTCTCGATCAATACTTCTCAAGTATATATCTGACAAACTATCTCTTTACTACTTCATTTTCTCACAATCAATACTTACCAAGTATGCCAGAGACAAAATAATTCCTTACTATCCTGACTTGATTTAAGATCCTTGCTTCCATAAGTATCCTAAAACCTATCTAGACTTCACGCGACCAATATCCAAATACAGGATAGTTTACTTTGAGCTTTTTACCTGTCGACCAATCTCTAATGAGCTCTTGTTCTTCTCCAAATCTAAATCCAGATACCTATTCTTTACATGTCATTTATTGGCCCCTTTTCATATTACTTCGCACACACAAAATTCATATGTTTTCAGTCCTACTAACCATTTGCTACAGACTTTCATTAAACCAATATTCTCTAGTAAAGATTTAGCATTTCAGACGATGCTATTTCTTCATTTAAGGCACCTTCGGGCACCGGCACATCTGCTACTTCCCCAGGAAGATGACCTTCGCCCTCCATCGTTATTTCATTATCGACAATTCAGTTTCTCCACGAACAGCTGACATCTGGGGTACATCATCATCTGAACAGTCACCACATGGAAACCCACCAGCCTTCACAACCCCTTTGTAATATTTCTTTCTTTCTTTAGACTCGTCGAACTGCTCCTTAAAATGCATCCTCACTTCATGGTATTTTTTGTAGCTTTTCTTCATTCATCCGATCTTTCATCTCATCAAGCACTTTCTTCTGTTCCATCTCCATCGATCTTCGAACATCGGCAACATCTTTCTCGAACTCAGCTTTCTGCACTGCCAAAGCTTCTTTCTTTTATTTCTCTAGCACTTTTTTAGCCTCGGCCAATGCAGCCTCCTACACCTTGTTTGCTTCCAATTTATACCTATTCAGTGTCGCATTCAGCTTGGCAATCTCCGCAGTTAATTCTTTCTCGATATTTTTGTACGTAACCAACCGGTTTGCCAAATCACCACTACCCTCCACACGGCCCATTGCTTCACTCATCGTCGTTGCACCAGTTCTCTCCCTTAAAGTTTTCCTCCACCCGCTCCCATCCAGCTTCCTGTCATTCCACCGCCAGCCCAGCCTCTTGCTCCTACTCGGAGATCCTTTTGAGAGAACCGTTCAACTATTTCTTTAGATTACCATCTTTATTCAGCTGAAGGAGATTTATTTGATTTCGAGGATCCAGTGATCCAGTATCTTTTAGCATCGTTATGGCTAGTAGTTTTACAAATCAGTGGCGTAATGCCATGGCGGAAGAGATAGATTTTATGTCTCACAGCTCTGTGTGAGAGTTGACACCTTTACCTGAAGGGTCAAAGGCAGTTGAATGCAAATGGATCTTTAAGACCAAACGTGATTCTGGAGGGAAGGTTGAGCATTTCAAAATGAGACTTGTTGCAAAGGGTTTCAAACAGAGTCCAGGGATAAAAAAAATCATAATGTAGTAACAGTGAATAAAATAAAAACAATAACTACTCCCACCTAAAAGATAGTAACAATCAAGTTCGATGTAACATTGTCTTCGATAAATTATCATGTGTGGTTTTAAAAACAAAAGATGGCTATCCACTTTTCAGAAAACCGTAAATCAGGCTAAAACTATTTTTCTAAAAAAAAATCGAGTTAGCGCCGGGTGAAAGATTGCTGAATTTTCTATCTATACCGGTACTACTCAATGTTTTATCTTCCGGTTCGCGAGCACACATATTAATAAGTCGTATGGGTGTTATTAGATGTGCCCAATTGTTACACCAAGTTAAGATTGGTGGAACCTAGTGTTACATTTTATTAGGGTTTGAGGTGGGAAGACTACTCAAACTCTATCAGGTTAAATAGAGGGGAAGCCCTCTTGGAGGCTACAACACATAAAACCATCATATTAAAGGTCTGTAGCCAATCCAAGGGAAGACTCCACTCAAGCTCAGGAGAATTTGCTAAAGCAGGAGAAGAGGTTAGTAAAATCTTTTTCATATCCAATTCATTGATTATAGTAATGGTATTAAATTCCTACATTGTAGTCTTGATCAATATCTAATTAGGGTTACTACCAACTGCAACTATATCTATTTCAATCCCTTCAATGCTGTCATCATTTGAAGCATTGAGGGCCTCATTTGTAGCAAGCAGTTGTTTTCCCTTGCCTGTAGTTGTTTTATTTATTTTAGGGGGAACACGAAGAGGGTTGTCATAATTCGGATGCACAGGATCTGCTCCCTCCGAGTTTAGCCTCTTTCTTAGAGAGGTTGTTGGTGGAATCTTTGACTTTGGTGTCATCCTGTTAACAAAGAAAGAAAGAGCATAAGTTATGAACTCATTATTATTGTGGAGTGATGCAAGCATCGACAATTAATGTTCATATAAAAATATGCCAAAATTGTGGACAATTATCGTTCACTAATATGCAGGAAAAGATGCCGAAATTGTCGAAGAATTCAGTCGACAAATAATGCTCGTATAAAGATGACAAAATTGTCAAAGAATGGAACCGTCAAAAATAATTCTCTCGTATATGTGAAATAAGATGCTAAAATTGTCGATAACCACTGTATGTCGACAATTCAACTGGGGATATCCCAGTCATGAAACCTTCTAATTGTCGATATATTGAGTTCATCGTCAATGTGACTTACATTTTATCTGCCCAAAAACGGAACCCCAAGGTTGAGTTTTGTGTACAAAAAACCCTACAAAATAATCATGACCATGGATTCAGAAACAAGCAAAAACAGGGATCTGGAAACACTAACATAATCATTTACTTGCACTCGTAATTCATTTCAATGGGAAACTTATGCAATGCCCGTTAGGCTAAAGTGCACAAATATCAAAATCAACCAAAGTTACAAAAATCAGAAAAATGAAGAAAAGTCTTTCATTACCCAGCAAAGGGAGGATTCAAACTACTGCTCATCCTTAAAGTTAACCGCAAGATCCCAATAGTGAACCACACCAGCATCAGAAAACACTTTGCGCGCTGCAGTTTGTCCTGCACTGGTGAACATGAAACTTATAGAAGCTTGGCATAGCAACAACACTTCCCTGCCACACCAACACACTTGTTTACAGGTTTCTCCACAGTTTCATCCATGTCATCCTCAGTAGATATAGCCACAGCCTAGTTTATTCTGTTAAGCTCCAGCTTTCCTCTTCATTGGCTTACTCCCACCTTCCACAACCACGACAGACATGCCTTCACTTAGGACCGCACTGCCAGTCAACCTGTTCTCTTCTGCATTAATGACTACTTTAAAACGTGTTTGTGGATCTGAAAGGTCATTCACTTAGTAAACCGACATGATTATCTCCAACCGTGTTGGAGTCTTCAAAACATTTCCTCTCTTTCTTCTCTCGACGCTCGTCTGGTGTGAGTTTACCTGCTATATTCCTGTTGCTATATTCCTGTCAATGTGAGCCTGTTCATGGTCAGCAGTAGCATTACGGACCTCCATTTCACGCCTTATTTTAGGTTGCTTCAGAGCCGAGGTTAATTTTAATCTTGGGTTTAGGAGGTTCAATTAGACCTTGTCTTCTCATTTCCTGCAACTGTGTTGGAGTCTTCAAAGCATTTCCTCTCTTTCTTCTCTCGGCGCTCGTCTGGTGTGAGTTTACCTGCTATATTCCTGTCGATGTGAGCCTGTTCATGGTCAGCAGTAGCATTACGGACCTCCATTTCACGTCTTGCCGGATTTTAGGTTGCTTCAGAGCCGAGGTTAATTTTAATCTTGGGTTTAGGAGGTTCAATTAGACCTTGTCTTCTCATTTCAAGCTTTATCCTTTTCTTTAGCAAGACGCCTTTGAGTGCGCAACTTTTTCTGCTCCTTTTTAGTTAGTTTTAGAGGAGCTGGTGGCGATGGGGCAGGCTCAGATGGGGGGTTCAATAGGAAAAGGGTGTTCTACATAAATGATGATTTTATCCATTTTCAATTTATATTTAGTAATGGTGTTCTTAGTGATGTCAACATCAGCATAAGTATCAGAAAGTAAAAGTTGCGCATCCCTGGTTCATTAATTATGTATCGTTCGTTAGATGACCATAGAAAGACATCTTTAATGATAAGTTGTAAGAGAAAAGAGAACTTACCACCACTCAATCTCGGGGATTGGGTCCTTAAGTTTTTCTTTGATTATAACTCTCTCCGTCCTTTATCAAATTAGGGTTGATATCAAGCTCAGCCTTCGCCTTTGCAAGTTGTGCTTGCTTAATCTTCAACTCTTTAGCTTGTGCTTCCAAAAATTGACTCTGGAAAATTAAGTATTATCAGAGGGGAGAATAATAAGATTAAATTTAGGTCAACAAAGCTAGTGAGAGAAAGGCACTACCTTGAATTTGATTATCTCTCCGTCTTTTGACCATTTGCCTTCCTCCACAAATTGATACGACATTCTCTTGGGCCGCAAAAGCTTTGCTATCTTGATACCCATATCTGAATCAAAACGAGGATTCGGGTCTGAATCAACATCCAATTCTGGTATAAGTTTTTGAAATGCATCTTTCTGTTTGTTGATGTTGACCTGGAAATTTCATTCAAAATTACATTCAGTAATAATAAAAACTAAAAGTGTGAAAGAACTGTCTAAGTTAGCAAAGGACAAACCTTTAAGGTGCTGATGTTGGTCAGCTTGGGCAAATTGATGATGTTGCCATGTTCATCTACTTCTCTACCATGTGCGTCTATACGAAGAACAGGTGCTTTGGCTGGTTTCTGTGTGATAGTCACATCTGCTGACATTTGTCCTGGAAACATGTTTATAATAATAAGAGCAAACTCTGGGTCATCGTGAAATCCCATCTTGGCAGCAAGCTCCCGGGATCGTTTAATGGCTTCAATGTTAGGCACACCTATGTTTAGTGATTGAGGGCCACGCTGTGTTCCTATATTTAACGATGAAGGCCCACTCACTTGCTTGTTTAATTCCATCAGTCTTGTGCCATTTGTTTTTGAGGCAGAAACCTTGTTCAACTGCAAGAGAATAGAAATCTATTGGTGGAACTCTCTAATCATGCGTAGATAGAGAAACAGATATAGACAAAAAAACTAAAAAAATGAGACAGAAACTTCCACAAAAATTATTGCTTAAAGTATCTCAAATGGCATCGTAACCCACATAATCTACTACCAAATTTGAAATAGCATAGGACAACAAAAGTAATTTACTACCGATTGTAAGCTGGTCCATTAAGTGGCACCTCTAATTGGTTCCCTTAACCACAGTTGGCTCAACATTGAGAGTTTAGCCTAAGGTTTACCATTTAACCATGCTATTGGAGAGAGTAATTTGGGTCTTAAAATACTAAAGCAAGAATTTAGTACGCCTTTGGATGTGTTCTTACCAATACAGATATTAAAACTAAGGATGATGAGCTTATCAGTGGAAATCTTCTTCAGCTTTTCTGATAATTCCTTCTGCATCTGTAAAGCTTTCTTAGCTTTTGCCATAGCATCAAGAGACAGACATTCACTCTTGCCTGCAGCTGATATTGTTTTTCCATCTGTACTGGATTTTTCAGGAACTTCATGAGACATGGTAAAATTAACTCCTTTATTTTCATTGATGGTAGAAATGTAAGATACCTTGGTCGGATGGGATTGGTGATTATGTGCAGAGGACGTTTTGCCACATGATTTCATGTTGAGTGGTTCCACTCCAAGATCCTGCAGGAGTTAAAAGTAGCACCGAAGAGTTAGAAAAAAAATTCCTGAAGACCCTATGAGATTTTATATATAAGCAGCAATAAGAAGCTTTGCTTTTAGACAGCTTCAAAAGAAAATCAGTCAAACCAACTGAAACTTGCAGAAAAATGAGGCCCAGAACACTTATCAAACAAACAAAAATACCTATAGAGATCCCTTTGAATATGGTATTGTACTCCAGAAACAATAAGTGACCATGATAAAACCAAAGCCACAAAACACATTACTTTTTCTAACAGAATTTGACAAAACAAGTGGTTATTCAATCCAGCCATAGTAAAACAATACCTCATGGAAAAATTAACAAGTAAAACTCTCATTCATCTACAATCTCCCAGCGGTAACGCCAACTTGTACAGTATAAAAGGTATAAAAAAAAAAGTGGTTCAATTTATAGCAAGAGCTATTCTTTCTCAAATTTAAGAGCAATTTGCAGGGGCAAAAGTATTTTGGTTCCAATAAAAACTTGGATGCTTTAATAAAATAAACTTCATTCCTTTAATATGAGGAGATTTGCCTCCAAAATTTCAGAAAAACTCTCTACATACTTTGAAGGTCTACAAAATGCACATTTAACTTTCCCTTAGTAGATAATGTTCAAGCGTATCACGAGGCATAATGTCCAAGTATCCAAGGTTTCTTAATTAGACTGCAAGTAGCTGTATCCTCCAACCGTAGAAAACTTTAGAGTATCACAAACAATATGTCCAAGCCTCCAAGGTCTCTTAAATGGTTTGCAAGGACATGAGCGATAGTATAATAACCGTAGGAGAGAGTGTCATGCACCAAGATTAAGCTTTCTTGATATGGTGCAAGCAGTATATCACTAGATGGTGCAAGCTGATGTTTATAAAGAGTTACCTCAATCTATTTTATGTCTTATTTTTTCACTCCATCTAGTGTTTGTGAGATCTATCAGAGATCGTGTGGCTTCCTGGTAAAACGTGAAGAGTGCATACTTGGGGTGGGTGGGTGCAAGGCGGACAATTAGGCACTAATTGACTCAGAAGGATGAGTAGGGCAAATTCCAAAATACAAAAAGGCATGGGCGGATTAGGAAGAAAGGTGTGGCCTTCATGCCGCTAAGAATTTTGGAAAAACAGAATAGCATAAGAGAAAAAAGATTAAACATATACTAATTTATTAGTTAGGGGGAAAGGTGCAAGCTAATGCGTATTAAGAGTATTTTCTCCAGTACCTCAATTTATGTTATGTCCTATTTCCTCACTTCATCTACTACTTCTGAGATCTATCAGAGATTGTGTGGCTTCCCAGTGACACGTGAAAATTGCATACTCGAAGGGGTGTAGAGCTCATGCCGCTAAACTTTTTGGAAAAACAGAATAGTATAAGAGAAAAAAGATTAAACATATACTGTATATAATTAATGTCTTTCACCCATGCAATAGCAATTGGGGCTAGCTCAGCGGGTAAAGTATCCAACAGTTATTACCATCGACAGGGGTGAGAATTACTACTGTTGTTAGAAACATTGTTCCATTAGTTAATCAAGTTAATGTTTCAATTTGACCCTATAATGAATTTATTTTTAGTGTTAAAATGATCAGAAACGCTCTAAAAAAAATTGACGCTCCGCCCCTGAATGCTTCGATAGAAACTGACCGGCTTAACTTTGTCTCTGGCCTTAAGGGTAAGTGGCTCTGGAATATTAGCGATGAAGTTGGTAGCATGGTCTTTTAAAACAAGTATTTTTTTCCAGTTGTAAAAGAATTCAAGGCCTAAGATATTAAGTTTGCACCGTGAATCGTGAACCAAAATATTGAGGTCACACCATGCTCCCTGCAGCAAATGGCAATGGGACGAGTATCATAAACCAGGCGACCGTAGCTACTCTATCATATCCTATTAAAACATTAAGTTACCAGAAAAATATAAAAGAAAAACCCAAAATACCAGTTTTTCCCTCCAGTTTTTTTGATTAATTGTGATTAACCAACAACGCTTTTCCGTAATTTATGGAAATTGTGATTTCAAAAAACACCTGATGGATAGGAAGTGGAGCGAAATATACAGGAAAAAGAAAGAGGGAAGGGGATCTGAGGAGAGTTAGGCCTCTCATGAGTGCAGTGCAGTGCTTGGAAGAGGATATAGGCAGTGCAGACTAACATCCAAAGGTCTTAAACTATGTTAGGTGCCACAATCAGTTCTTTTCAGAAAGAAGTGGGCATGGTGGAGCCTTACAGATGAAGAATTTTCAAGTCACTCTAGCTATTGGAGACTACTTCAGGATGCTACTTCATTCAGGGTCTGGTTACACGCTCGCCTGAAACTACAATCACAGACATGGTTTTGAGGGACTGGAAAGTGCCGTTTATGAAAGGGGCGATGAAAGATCTAGATCATCTGTAGGTATGGCATTTTTTTTCCATGGTGAAATCTTTGGATTTTGCTCTTGAGGTTTTACTTTAGATCGCATTTCATCCTTCCGCAGCTTGAGGTCTAAAGTCCTATTAGAGTTAACCTTTTTCTCTTGGATGGCCTCCTCAATCACACTTCTCACAGCAGAGAATCTTGTTACTAGGATCTAGTCATGCTAATCATTCTCCTCCTAAAGCAAAAAGAATAGGAGAACAGACTTCACTCTTTCACAGACCCATTTAAAGGGCCCACAATAAACCAAAAGAAGCCGAGGAGACGGCTGAAAACATTCAGAAGCTCAAGAAACTCATTGTCAACAGATCTTGAACTTGAGCAACACTCATTTGATCAAGTCCCAATGTACTGTAAACTCTTTAATTTATAACTTCCTAAACCACTATTCTCAATTCCCAGTATCCCACTTCCCAAATACACTCAGACACACTAATTTAAGTCTAGGTTTTATGAAACATGACCCACTAAATAACTAAACACTGACTTAAATTTACTATACTGCTATGAATCATAGCATTGATAAAATATGGAAATGTCATGAACCAATCCAGGCCCAGTGGGTTTAGAACAGACAAGGCCCAAGTTATGGTAGTTATTAGTTCCTGGAGTTTTAACATGAAACCTCCTAGGCACTAAACTGTGGTATACAAAGTCATAATGGATCTAATGTTTCATTCGCATGTTGCAAGCAATCATAATTGCCTCAGCTTATAATATTGTGCCATATGTCGTTATCCAAAATATTTCATCTTGTGTAATAAAGGGATATTTTATATGGCTCACACGTGATATTGTATTGCAAATTAATACGTTAATTAAATCTATATTAAACATTTATTTGTAATTTAAGATGAAACTCAAATTTTTGTTAAGGATATAGGGGAGTGAAGGATAATAATATACTCACATTAGCAATGGAGTCACTGCCGTTGAAAGTGACTGTATCATGCTCCTATGCTATCTCTTTAATTTCTAATTTTGTAATCGAACCCCGTTGTTTCTCTTCTTCGAAATCTCTCAAATTCTCTTCCTTTGGTCGGTTCCCAAACCTTCGCATTTCTATTCTCTCTTCTCTACAAGTTACATCATTTGCAACTCTTGTATGTTCTTTGTTGTCATTCTCAATCCTCCGTCCATCCCTCCTCTTCTCCAAGGCCTTGTCTCCAAAATGTCTTTTCTTTCCCTTTTCTTCTTTCAAACCCATACTACGCTTTTCACTCTTATCCAAACTTCGTTCCTCGCTCTCACTGCGATGCTTCCTCTTGTGCGAGGAACGAGATGGAGAAGATCGCTCCTCAACCGATTCTTCTCTTAAACCTCCATCATCTCTGCTACCTTCTCTTGCATTAGGCAATTCGTTAGACTTCTCCAGCTGTGTTTCTGAGTAGTTTCGTGATTGGTGATCTCGATCCCCATCTCTATGTTTATCATCCTTCGAAGAATGTTTGTCCTCTTGATATTTGCCGTTGTAGCTCTTTTCTTTTGATTCTTTCACTCCTCTATGTTATCATCCTTTAAATAATGCTTTTCCTCTCCATACTTCTTTTGCTCTTTTCTTCAGATTCTCTCACTTGGTCATCTTTGCTGCTTCGATGCTTGCGATCTCGATCACAGTCACCGTGATCTCTGTCTCTCTCCCTCTCATCTCTATTTTTTCTACTCGACTTCTCTTTCTCAAAATGCCTATCCATCTTTTCTCAGCCCTTCGAGTTTCAGTGTTTTCTCTTAGTTTGGCTTCTCCTTCAACCACAGGTTTGTCCCAGAATCGTACTCTTCACTTGCCAAATTTACAGCTGAAAATCACATCAAGAAGAAGTATTTTAAACGATAATAATCTGGCAGTTGCAATTGGTATTTATGATTGACTACCAACATAACAAATGAATTAAAAACGCATGAGAAAATATATTCCATCTTCAAATGATCAACAAAACACTAACAGATTTGCTGACAAAATGATACAAACGATATATTTAGCACTAATTCATCCCAGAAGTACAGTAATTAGCAGTCTTAAAAGGAATCAACTTTTGTCCCACATTTTCTTACCACTAGTAAATACGAAAACGACATTAAATTTGAACTAATGTTTTAGAGTATAAGCTCTTAAGCACGGTTAAGGCAAAACCCCATTACTAATTAGCAATCTTAAAGGAAATGGTTTGTGCAGGGAACATCAATGACGAAACCCCATGTTAGGTACCCTATCCCTATTGGATATCTAATGCTAGTAGGAGTCTTAGATTAGTAAGAATCTTGTTTATATTATTAATAGGAGTCTTAGTAGTAATCTCTTTCCTACTTTAATTAGGATTATTTTCTATTTAAGCAAATCATTGTAATTAATTAGAATCAATCAAGAAAGTTATTAAGTTTTGGAGGTACGATTTCCCTTGGAGTAAATCAAATTGGAGGCACGATTCCCCTTTAAACGAATCAAATTGCCAACCCTAGGGTCGAGTATCCTAATATCTGGTACCAAAGACGTTCTTTTCTGGAGTTGCGATGGTGACAACGAAAGACGTTAATAATCGCGTGGATGTTCTCCACAATCAAGACAAAGATATCAACGACTATGCAATCCTTACTCGCCCGCTTCGACGAAGTTATTCAAGCACGAAACCATCAACCTAACGTTCCTGGTCAGCAAAACGTGATGGATAACCTTGTTAATAACAAGATCATTGCAGATCCGTGATGGTTTTCTCGGCCAAAATCAGAATCGCAAAGTCTTTCAAGGACGACCTCACCGTATCGATTTTCCTAAGTTTGAAGGTGTTGATCCGAAAATTTGGTCTTTTCAAGTTGAGTAATATCAACGAGCTCATCATATCTCAAACGAGTAATTGATAACATTGGCATCAATTCATCTCACCGGGCAGTGGGGTGGTATCGTTGGATAGTTCACTCGGTAGGCGAATTAAGCAAACTGAGGCAAACAACTATGCGTTCGTTTTGGAGATCGGCAACATTATGATCCAGGGGGCTCATTATCCAAACTGAGGCAAACAACTACAGTGGTTGCGCTTCAAACCGAGTTCGAACGTTTAGCAAATATGTTACCGGGTCTTCACGACTCCCATCTGATTAGTATGTTTACTTCGGGGTTACGTAACGATATTAAGGCTAGTATACGTTCTCTTAGGCCATCTTCTCTTACTGAGGCTTTCGATTTAGCATCGGGGAAACAGGAGTTAGCTGCAATTCATGAATATTATTCGCGCAAACCGACAACAAGACCTTCGGTAAGTCGTTTTCCCATGATCTCTCACAACCGACACCCAAACTCTGTAGCTTTATCGACTTCACAAACTCCAAAGAGGCTTTCATAGGCAGAACAACAGGAGCGTCGCAGCAAAGACTTATGCTTCAATTGTGATGATCTTTACAAATCGGGACATCTTTGCCAACGCCCTCAGGTTTTGCTCCTCGATGCCACCAATACACCATTTAACGATGTTGAGGACTTTCAGGAAGAGGAATCAAATCCCTTACCCGAAGTCTCACTACATGCTCTTACGGGTACAACGAGATCATGTACAATGCGTCTTACAAGAACCTTGAAGAAGCGACCAGTTACAGTTTTAATTGATATTGGCGGCTCAACTCACAACTTCCTCAATCCGATGTTAGCAAAATATTCTGATTGCTTGATTCAACGCGAACGTCCTCTTCTTGTTATGGTCGTTAATGGTGGTTTTTTGCAAAGTCCTGGTAAGTGTGTTGATGTTCCATTTCAGTTACAAGGTTTTGTATTTTCGACAGAATTTTCCCTCTTACTCATTAGTGGTTATGACATGGTTTTGGGAGCACAATGGTTACGTTCCTTGGGGCCAATTCTCTGGGATTTTGTGACCCTCACAATGCAGTTCACGGTGGCGGGTACAACACATATAGGTCGGGGACGGCTTTCTCTCAATCTTAGTTGCTAGTCGAAGCATGGTTCACAAATTATTACTTCAAGAAAGCCAAGGAATTCTTCTCCAATTATCGGGCCAACCCATTCAAGAAATCTCTGTCACAATCCCTCCAACAATTGCTTCTCTTTTGGGGCGATTTCTTGATATCTTTAAGGAGCCGACTAGTCTTCCCCCAAGACATTCTCATGATCATCACATTCCCCTATTAGCGGGTACTTCACCGGTTAATGTGCGACCATATCGTTATGCTCACATTCAAAAGAACGAAATAAAGCGAGCTGTTACCGAATTGAAGGCATCTGGCCTCATACGACATAACTCAAGTCCATATTCATCCCAATTTTGCTAGTTCGAAAAAAGGATGGGTCTTGGCGTATTTGCATGGACTATCGCTCATTAAATAAATTTACCATTCATGATCGTTTTCCAATTCCCGTGGTAGATGAGTTGTTGGATGAATTACATGGCGCTACTATTTTTTCAAAGTTAGATCTTCGCTCGAGGTATCATCAAATTTGTGTGCATGAACCTGATATTCCTAAGATAGCGTTTCAGACTCACAAAGGTCACTACGAATTTTTGGTAATGCCTTTCGGCCTTTCCAATGCACCAGCCACTTTTCAAAGTCTTATGAATAATATTTTTCATTTTTTTTTTAGAAAGTTTGTACTGGTCTTCTTTGACGACATCCTCATGTATAGTTCCTCATTATCTAAACATAAGCAAAATTTATCTGGCTATTAAGGGTGGTGTGGCAGTTGATAATAAAAAGATTCGTGTTATGGTTGACTGACCAACTCCTTCGTCCTTAAAAGCTTTGCGGGGATTTTTGGGGTTAACCGGTTATTATCGGAAATTTGTGTGTGCTCCTTAAACTCAGTTGTTAAAGAAAGATGCTTTTGTCTGGAACGAGAATGCGGATCAGGCATTTTCATTGCTTAAAGTTGCAATGACGACCACACCAGTCCTAGCACTTTCGGACTTTTCGAAAGAATTTTGTATTAAGTGTGATGCTTCCGGTGTTGGTATTGGCTCTATTTTAATGCAAGAAGGCCGTCCTATCGCTTATCTTAGCAAATCTCTTTCTGGTAAAAACTTGAACCTCTCTATTTATGATAAAGAGATGCTTGCTATCGTCTTTGCAGTACATAAGTGGAGACCTTATTTATTGGGAAGACACTTCGTTATTGTGACAGATCACCGTAGCCTTAAGTATTTTTTGGAGCAACGAATCTCTTCTCTAGAACAACAAAAATGGGTTTCCAAATTGTTGGGCTATGATTATGAGATCCTTTATCGCCGAGGTTCTGAAAATACTGTCAATGGTCTATCACGGGTGCCCGAAGAGTCTAGCTTACATGTTCTATCATCTCCTATATTTTCTGGCATTCATGATATTGTTAAGGATTGTTATAATGATCTTGGTAAGATGAGCATTATTGATCGCTTAAACCATTCATCGTTGCCTGAGAAGAACTTTTCTTATGATAATGGTGTTTTGCGCTATAAAGGCCGCTTTGTGGTATTCCCGTCTTCTGATTGATCTTCGCGCTTATTGTATGAGTTTCACTCTACTCCTAGTGGTGGACAATCTTCGCACTTATCGGTGTCTTACTCGTACTTTTTATTGGCCGGGTATGAAGGGTGCAACTAGGAATTTTCTTGCCACTTGTGATGTCTGCCAACGTAACAAGTTTGAAGCCATCTCTCCACCTAGTCTTCTCAATCCACTTCCAATTCCTAATGATGTATGGCTAGATTTATCAATGGATTTAATGGATGGATTGCCTTCTTTGAACCAGAGGACTTCTATATTGGTGGTGGTTGATCGCTTATCTAAGTATGCTCATTTTAGCCCTTTGTCTTACCCATACACTGCTACAACTGTTGCTGATATTTTCGTACGTGATATTGTGCGATTACATGGGATGCTACGTTCGATTGTTAGTGACAGAGACCCCATCTTCCTTAGCACTTTCTGGGAGGCTTTCTTCACACTCCAAGGAACACAATTATGTCGCAGTTCTGCATTCACCTCAAAACGGATGGCCAAACTGAAGTCACCAATCGTACTTTGGAAACTTATCTACGTTGTTTTTCAGGGCAACAACCACACTCGTGGACACGTTGGTTGCCTTGGGCGGAATGGTGGTACAACACATCATATCACTCGGCCATCAAGATGACTCCTTTCGAAGCGGTCTACAGTCGCGCCCCACCTACAATTGCGGCATATCTTCCAGACACTGCGGCGGTACATGCGGTTGATTTCGCACTTCGCAGTCGTGATTATACCTTAGCTCTACTTAAGGAAAATATGCAACAGGCCCCATCTCGTATGAAGTTCTTTGCTGATTCTAACCGTTCTGAAAGGGTTTTTGATGTGAATGATTGGGTTTTCCTGTGCCTGCAACCTTACCGGCAAAAGACAGCAGTTTTGCAAGGTTACAGAAGGCTTTCTCCTCGTTTTATGGTCCATTTCGTGTACTGGAGTGTATTGGTCCTATAGCATATCGATTGGATCTTCCTTCCGGTTGTCGTATTCACCCGTTTTTCATGTTTCGTGTTTGAAGAAGAAATTGGGAGCTACAATTTTCGTTGCCTCGCATCTTCCCGACTTCAATGATAAAGACTCCGCTCCAGGGGTTCCCACAAAGGTTTTAAACCGTCAGCCTTTCAAGAAAAATAATCGTGCTTTTACTAGATTGTTGATTCAATGGGAAGGACATTCAGCTGAAGAGGCAACTTGGGAAGAATATTATGATTTTTGTGCTAGCTTTCCAGATTTTCCAGCTTGAGGGCAAGCTGTGTTTTAGCGGGATGGGATGTTAGGTACCCTATCCCTATCCCTATCCCTATCCCTATCTAATGCTAGTAGGAGTATTAGATTAGTAAGAGTCTTGTTTCTATTATTAATAGGAGTCTTAGTAGTAATCTCTTTCCTAGTTTAATTTGGATTATTTTCTATTTAAGCATATCATTGTAATTCATTAGTCAAGAAAGTTATTAAGTTTTGGAGGTACGATTTCCCGAGGATCTAGTATCCTAATACCCCATTACTAAAGTTCGCCTAAATTACAGTTATTAATCTACACTGTTGAAGATCACCAAATTTAACACTAATGCTAAAATTTCACCAACATTCTTCCGAATATCAAAAATTAGTTTTACACAAGAAAAACCCTAATTTTCAACCAAAATCTACAAACCCGAAACTTAACATGGATTTACTACAGCGTCTAATCTAACAACATAAATTGGTTAACCTAAACTTGTATAATTGGTCACCCCAAACAACATAAATTGGTTAACCCATAAGTTAAATAATTGATTAAAAGCGAATGATGTGCAGTGAAATTCAATTTTCTCACCTCAAATCCCTAATTGCAATCACTTTCAGACTTCAATTTCACAAAAGCTAGGTCACTCAAATTGGATTGAGAAATTTGAGAGAGTCGTATTTGCCTCATGATCCATCCATCTTTGAAAATTGCTGAATCATCAAGCCTTTATTTTTGACAACATTTTCAATTAAACAAGGAAAATTATGTCGCTTATCAATAACGACGCATTTTTGTTGTTGTTGTTGTATTGAAACTTTTATATCACTGACATTTGCAAGTACTGTGTCCGTCTATGATGCCGAGCTCAACTGCTATACTGAGCCTTGAAACCCAACACCGTGGCGAGGCCCAGGAGACTAGTTAAAAGAATGGTGCAAAATGATGAACCAAACGAACTTCCAGATTCTAAAAACGCCTAAAAAGCTTGGATGTCGTATTTTTTGGGACAAATAAATTAAGGGATGCTACTAGTATTATTCCTACTATAATAAGGTGGACTACTATGACAATAATGTCGGTTCAACAGAGCTGCAAAGGTTGCATAAGCCAAGTTACCCGACTGACTACCCTATTCTTACATGACCTCGGATAACTATAACATTGATTGATTTTGCTTCTTTCAACGATGATTTTCGTCAATAAATTCTTGTCACCAACTTTTGGAGTCTTCAATGACTTGCAATTGTTTCTCCTAACAAACTACAAAAGATAAGATAACAAAACACAGAGATGCATCCAATGTTACCCTATCCATCATCTCCTTCCACATTTTTATTCAACAAAGCAAACTAAGACAAACTCAAAGATTGATATGTCTTCAAATGCAACCATCAGAACTTGGTCGGAGACGTATCGATGGATACCGATATTTGGTGCAGTTGTTGCATTTGCACTAGCATTTTTTACCGGTGCTAACAATATTCCTGTCCCGATGCGTATGTATACTCTCTCATACTCAAATAATCATATTTTAAACTTAGTAATTGAAAAATACACAATTATGAATTCTTCTTTGTGATATCTTTTGACAGTTCTCGTTGTCAGTAAGGTCTGGTGTAAGGTTGCCCTGTTTCTGTTTGAATAGACTTTGAGTCTATTCGAACATAACAAAGTCTGTTCAAACAGACTTAATGTATATTCAAATAGACCACCCAGAACTTTGATTCTCCGAATAGGCTTTGGGTTTTTGTTCAAATAGAAAGGGTCTGTTCGAATAGACATCGGTAAAACTCAATTTTGAGATTGGATTGAAGCCACTTGTTTACCTCGAGATCGAATAATTGTAATTGTCTCTCCCAAGTATATAAGGGAGAGTTGGGTTTTTTATGAGCCACCTTTGGTTAGATCTTTTGGAGAGGAATTCTTAAGAGAAAACCTCTAATTGATTTGTGAGCTTGTAACCATAGATTTTTAATAAACTCTCTCTATTGTACGGTGGATGTAAGCAATTACCGAACCACCTTAAACCTTGTGTTTGGTTGTTGACTATATATTTCTTTAGATTGTTGCTTCTTTGTTGCTAACCAAATCGTGTTGGAGTTTGGCTTCCGTGGCTTGTGACTTAATAATTGGTATCAGAGCGAGGTTGGTTCCTCGGCGGTGCATAAAATTGAGGTAACGTCGACTTATTTCGATTTTATTTGGGTTTTCAATTTCGATTAGTATATAAAAATTGGGGGAACCATGGTAGAAGAAGATAAAACTAGTTCTTCGATAACACCTAGTTCCTCGACACTTAAACAGAATACAACGGTGATGTTTAACAACACAAAGATATAAGTTGAAAAATTTAGCGGCACCAATAACTTTGGCATGTGGCGATGCGAGGTTATTGATGCGCTAAGTCAACTAGACTTAGATGAGGTGTTGGAGGACAAACTGGATGAGGTAGAGGAGAGTGTTTGGAAGAAGATGAACAAGAGGGCTTGTAGTCAAATCCGCTTGTGTCTTGCTCAAGATATAAAATACCTTGTAATTAACAAAACCTCGACAAAAACCTCGACAAAGGAAATTTGAAGGATTCTAGGGGAGAAGTATATGGTGAAAAGCATCCAAATTCAATTCCATTTGAAGATAAAATTTTATCGCTTCACGATGAGACAAGGGATTTTTATGTCGGAGCACTTGAATAATTTTACCAAGTTACTAGCCGACTAAGCGAATCTAGAGGAAATTGTTGGCGATGAAGAAAAAATACTTTCATTCTTGAACTCGCTTCCCGAAGAGTACGAACATTTCGTTACGACGATAAAGTATGGGAAAAATCCATTGCAATACTTGGATATGACTATGGCAGTTGTAAACCATGAGTACCGGAGGAAGGAAAAATATGAGTTCGGGGAGTCGACATCTGAGGTATTGATGACTAGAGGAAGGTCTTCAGGCCAAAATAAGTCGAGTAGTGATTCAGGAGGATCTAGAGTTATTTGAAGATTAGTCAAAGTCGTTCGAACGAGTTGTCATGTCCTCTAGAATTTTGGCACAGGGTCATATTTCGTTCGAACGGGTTGCATTTTGTTTGAACGACCAGGCAAATTTTCTAGGGTTTAGACCAATTAGTCATAAAGTCGTTTAAACGACTCTCTAGTTCGTTCAAACGACTCTGGCAGTGCTTCGATTCTCACGCATTGTTTTGCCTCGAGATGCGTTCTATTTTATAATTTTGAGTTCTCTCTATATTAAGGGGACTTAGGTTTTTTTTCTCTTAGGTTAGATCTGAAAGAGTTCTGAGAGAAGCATAGGGTTTTGGAGTGATTCATTGTAATCTACTTCATTTTTTTTATGCAATTGAAGCTTTATTTTTCCCAATTTTGGTGTTCTTCGTGTTTCTCTAGTAAGTAAAAGCTTTTCAATCGTATTGTAGATTAAGTGGTATCATTTTCCCAGTTACGATCTTCGGGGGTTGATTGTGGTTTATGGTCTCTACACATGACCGTCTCAAGCAAACGAAGAAGAAGCTAGTGAGTCAATTAAAGATCCATCGCAAACCTAATTCGAAGAAGAATGACGATTTAGAGATGGGCGATTCCGACGATCGACTCACGACTTTAGAAATGACAGTTTTCGGCCTAACTTCTACTGCAGGGGAGTTGGTTGAACAATTGCATCTCATGAACCTCACGAAGGCTTCCGCTTCGGGGAAATGGCAAAGCCACTCGAAGAAGAAAGGGGTTATGGAGGGAGATGGTGACAAGCGTACTACGAAGATCGATAGTGATTCTAGTGATGCCGAATTCGACGAGGAGTGATCGGTTATTGGTAAGTCTACGAATCTTATGCGTAATCTTCGTATTGGTTTTAGATTGAAATTTCAATATTCGATGGTTCGATCGATGCCGAGATATTGGATAACTGGTTAGATAGGTTGGAAACTTATTTTTTAGTTTACGAATACTCTAATACTTAGCAAATTTGTATTGCTACATTGAAATTCGCAAGTCATACACTCACGTGGTTGAAATCTTATCGAAAACGTCACGATGTAAGAGATTTGGGTTTGAAAGAACTCAAGGTTTATTGCGAAAGCAATTTTATTCTTTGGGTATGAGCAAGAGAGATGGTATAAATGGCAAAATTTATGCCAGAAGTTTGAGCAATCCGTACAGGAGTACACTACGGTGTTCCATAACCAAGCTTTGGTTTTAGACATTGATGTGGGCGCGCATGAAGTATTCATAAAGTACATGGGGGGTTTGTCAGAGTCCATTAGGAGAGAGTTGAAACTCTTTACTGTGGCCAATATCGAGGACGCTACCATGAAGGCAATTGCCATTAAAGGCAAGTACTTAAAAAGTGATAAAGAATACAATAAGATCAAGTCGGGGTACAAGTCTAGTTGAAAAAACAAACATAAGGGGGAGGCCAAAGGAGAGGGGTATTTGCCCAAAGAATTTTATTGTAATCATTATAAAGCGAGTGGGCATCTTTCCGATTATTGTTGGAAACTTCACTCAGAGCTTAGGCCGAAGGAGGAGAAGCGCAATAAAGAGAAATATGCACTAGCCGCTGAAGTTGTTAACCTTCCAAATTTAGATAACCGAATCCTAAGTTTACACTTATGTTTCAGTGGACTTTGGCTACCGAGGAAGAGAGTTGGGAAGAGCTTTTTCATGTCAGTATTCAGGTAAAACAAAGTTTAGTCAAGGCCATTATGGATCCGGGTAGTTAGAAAAATTTGAATTCTGAGACATTGGTGAAGAAGATGAGTTTAATGACTACAGCTCATCCAAAGCCGTATGGTTTGGGGTGGATTCAGAAAGATGCAGATGTGATGATCACGAAGTAGTGTACATTCAAGTTTGTAATTTTTGAAAAGTTTATTGACGAGGTGACATGTGAGGTGGTTCCTTTAGATGTGTGTCAGGTCATCATGGGCAACCTTTATCTTTGGGACTGAGATGCGATTCATTACCGTAGAGCTCGCAAGTATCGTTTTACGAAGGAGGGAAAAGAGTTCCATATCAATGCTTGTAAGGAGTATGTCACTACATTAAATTTGATAAGGTGACTCAGGTGAAGCGGTTGGTTAATGTGAGTGGCAAGTTTGTGTTATTGGTACGACCGATTCAAGAGGGTACGTCAGCTAGATTGTTGTCTCCAATGACAACGCTTTTTAAGCAACAAACAAATATGGGGAAGTTGCAAGAGGAGGTTATGGTACATACTGATCACAAACCGTTCCAGTTTTTAGCTACACAGTCCAAGCTACAGCAAGCTTGCCAGATGAAGGGGCTGTCGTATCTCCAACAATTTCCCTTGATTATACAGTATAAGAAGGGAGTGGACAATAAATTAGCTTATAGGTTATCTCGACCCCCATTACCAACTACTTCTGCTATGTTGGTTTCTATGCAGATACAACCTTTTGTTATGTCAGGATATGATGATCCTTAAGGGTATAGTGTGTTTCACCAAAAGTTGTTGCCAGGCAAGACATGTATTCGTTTTGAGTCATTTCGTATTGGGAAGAAGGGTCAGCTACCTCGTACATCGAAGTGGTACAATAAGGTAATGAGCAGCATCGCATTAACACCTCTCCAATTCTAGCTTGAGCTAGAGCTCAAGGTTCCAAAAGAGGGGAGCCATGATCCAGGAGGATCTAGAGTTATTTGAACATTTATCAAAGTCGTTCGAACGAAGTTGAGTGTCGTTCAAATGAGTTATCATGTCCTCTGGAATTTTGGCCCAGAGCCATATTTCGTTCAAACGAAGTTGAGTGTTGTGCGAACAAGTTGTCATGTCCTATGGAATTTTGGCCCAGAGCCATATTTCGTTCGAACAAGTTGGGTTTCGTTTGAACGACCAGACAACTTTTCTAGGGTTTAGACCAATTAGTCGTAAAGTCATTCGAACGACTAGCTATATTTTGATTCTCAGGCATTATTTTGCCTCGAGATCCATTCTATTTTGTAATTTCGAGTTCCCTCTAGATAAAGAGAGCTTTGGTTATCTTTTTTTCTTAGGTTAGATCTGAAAAAGCTCTGAAATAAGCCTAGGGTTTTAGAGTGATTCATTGTAATCTACTTTGTTTTTCTTAAGCCATTGAAGCTTTATTTTTCCTAATTTTTGTGTTCTTCATGTTTCTCTACTAACTAAAAGCTTCTCAATCGTATTGTAGATTAAGTGGTAACAACCTTCGATCTAAGTTGAAAGGTTGTAGAGTAAATAACAACTTGGGAAAAGACCAATGTGTGTTTTGTAAAGAAATGGGTCGTTGGAAAAATGAATGTCCCGCGTTTCTTAAGAAGAAGAAAAGGGGGAAATTGGGTTCTTCGGTAAATGTGGCTCAAGACACGACAAATAGAGGTAATGATTCTGATTTATCTTTGACTATATCACCTATTGTATGTATTATTAATTCAAAAGAATAGATCTTGGATTCGGGTGCTACTTATCATATTTATCCTGAAAGGGGTTATTTTTCTAGTTTAAAAAGGCTAGAAGGTGGAGCGGTGTTGATGGGAAATGATGATTCTTGTCACATCATGGGGATATGTACCATTCATCTAAAGTTGTACAATGGGTTAGTTAGAGAGATTAAAGAGGTTCGGTATATTTCGACAATAAGGGAACTATGGTAAATAAGGTTCTTAACGGAACTATGGTTGTATTGATGGACAAAAGAAGAAGTAGCAACTTATACTATTTGGATGGTACAGTTGTTCTTGATGAGGTTACTACCGTGGGAAAAGAGGAGACCACTTCTAGAGATACTACTCGGCTATGACACATGTGTGTTGGCATATGTGAGGTAAAAATCCTTAAGAGATCTCGCGAACCAGAGGCTATTGAAAGGTGCCAATGTGTACAAATTTGACTTTTGTAAATATTGTATTTTGGGCAAGTAGACAAGGGTAAAGTTTGGCATCGCTATCCACCGTACTCGTGGAACCCTTGATTATGCTCACTCTGATGTTTGAGGACCCTCTGAGAATGCATCGCTAGGGAGGAGCATTACTTTGTGCCTTTAGTAGATGACTTTTATAGGCGTGTATGGGTATTTACCATGAGGAGGAAGGATAAAGTTCTAAAAATTTTCATCAGGTAGAAAAAATTGATTGAGACTCAGACTGATAGAAAGATCAAGTTGCTACATTCGGATAGTAATGGGGAGTATACCAGTGATCCATTATTGCAAGTATATCAGGATGATAGGATTGTTCGACACTTCACCGTTAGAGAGACACCGCAACAAAATAGGGTAGTTGAGCACATGAATTGTACTTTACTGGAAAAGGTGCGGTGTATATTGTCCAATTATGGGTTGGGCAAGACATTTTGGGCTGAGGCTTTGACATATCATGCTACCTCGTTAATAGGTTGCCTTCAGCTGCAATTGAGGGTAAGACACCAATGGAAGCTTCATCGGGAGAACCTACTACAGATTATGATACTCTTCGTATATTTGGGTCTCTAACATACTATCATGTTAAGGATGGCAAGTTAGATCCACGAGCAAGGAAGGCCATTTTTCTGGGTAAGAAGAAGGGTTAAGGCTACAAGTTATGGGATACGAGAGACCAAAAGATCATTCTGAGTATAGATATCATTTTTGATGAGGCTTTAATGATGAAGTCACATGTCTCTGAGCACACAGAGAAGACAAATGAGGTTTTACAGTGGGTGGAGATTGATGCGTCTTTACATAGGCCAAAGAGTTATGTACTAAAGGGGGTGTCATCTACCGGTGTGACAATGGGTGATAAGCTATTAGTTCATATTCCAAATGATGAAGACACAGATAATGGTAAAGTATTTGGTAGTTTGGATGAGGAGACTCCGGTTGTAGAGTTAATTACAACTAGTAAACCAAAGGGGAATGTGGGTAAGCCAGAATAGCTTACAAAAGACATGGTACTTCCAAAGGTGAATGCCATGGTAGTCTATGCACTACCAGTCGTTGAAGAGGATATTCCTCCCACGGCACGGCTAAACATTGGGAGGGAACAATGAAGGAAAATATGTATTCTCTTCGCAAAAATAAAACTTGGTCACAAAAATAATACTTGGCAACTTTCAAATTTTGCCAAAGGAAAAGATGGCGATTGGTAGTAAATGGGTCTACAAAAGGAAGCAAGGATCTCAAAATGATGTTACGTTTTAAGGCAAGTCTAGTAGTAAAACCCTTTTTCAGTTGTATCCTATTCGCTTTGATAGCAAATTTGAATTGTAATTGCAAATACTCGATGTTAAGACGACGTTCTTACATGGGAATTTGAAGGAAAAGATCTATACGACTCAGCCGAGTGGGTTTACTATTGCTAGAAATGAAGATATGTGTCAATTGATGAAGAGATCATTGTACGGTTTGAAGAGCTCTCTAAGACAACGGTATAAACAAACTCTTGGTATGGAGATTCATAGAGATAGAAAAAAGGGAATGGTGCGTCTCTTTCCTACGGATTGATTTGGCCCCTCACGGGGATTGTTGAGAACTATGGGCGACTTGATCCACGGTACGTAGGCAACCATTGATTTGATGCAGTCATTTTTGGTTACTTGGGACGTTCGGTTGGTTTGGGTCCTTTTGGGGCATTTGTTCGATTTGGTCATTTGGGACATTTGGTTGATTTGGTCCTTTGAGATTATTGGTTCGATTGGGTCCCTTAGGACGTTTGGTTTGATCGGGTTCTTTTAGGAGGATTGGTTCGATTGGGTCCTTTCGGACGCTTGGTTTGGATTTGGTCTTTTGGGACGTTTGGTTCGATTTAGTCAATTTTGGTCATTCGGGGAATTAAGGTTGTTTGGGTTTCTTGGGACGTTTGCGTGCTTGAGTCCTTTGAAACATTTGGTGAGAGGGGTTTTTTTTTGGGTTCTTCTGGATGGTGGCTATGTTCGGCTTAGATTTCGGTTCGTTTGGTTCGGGAAATCTTTATCGAGGTGGAGAATTGTGAGGCTGCCCTGTTTCTGTTCGAATAGACTTTGAGTCTGCTCGAATAGAAGAAAGTCTGTTCGAATATACATTGCGTCTGTTCAAACAGACCACCCAGATCTTTGATTCTTCGAATAAACCTTGGGTTTTTGCTCGAATAGAAAGGTTTTGTTCGAACAGACATCGGTAAAGCTAATATTTTCTTTTTATTTTGCAGATCCTTAGAGAAAATCTGCCTAATGAATGTTTTCTAATGTGGAGTATGGTAGTTGTTCTCCTCACAGCAAGTACTATTAAACCTTAACATTTTTTCTCCTGATTGAAATTTCTTATATGGATTGTGTTCAGAAGACTCACAGAAACTGACATACATCTAAACTCAAAACAGATCACACATGCTCTCATTCATATCAGGGACTTATGATAGTTACAAGTTAATGCCATCACTTGCCATGGTGTAACCAATATGGGCTTGATTATGCCTTTTAGTACAGCTGTACAGGACCGTGAGTTAAAATGTGTAGTTAGTACCGTTTAGTCTTCGGATCCAGACCCCTTTTTTCTACTTGGTTTATGATTTTTCTAACTTATTTTTTTGCTTCAACCAGCAATTTGGCTAGCATTCACAACATACTTTGAGTTACCAGTTTCACCTCAATAATCTATTTATGGAACTCTCTTAGGAACCGTTCTTGTTATAGAAGGAACAAGCTCTTTTCTATCATGGAACAAGGTATTCAGAACGTTTCAATTTATAAGCTAGAGTTGGTTTACCTCTAACTGATTTAGTGGCAAGCACTAATCAGTCTCTTTAATTGAGGTCCAAGTCTAATTTTGGCAGATTTGTACTATTGCATGCTGAACTCATTTTTAAGCTACATTGAGACATTCTGTGTATTTGAGGTCTTTACAGGATCAGAGTTACAATTTCAGTGGTGGAGGCCTTTTGTGGATTTCGCTCGAGTGGACTGTTACTCCTTCAATCGCTTGTTTTAGCTCGTTTTGCATTTTTCAAGTTTTGAAAGTCACGATGCTTTGGATGAAGCGCTAAAAGTACGATCAATGTAAGGTCAATGGCATATACTCTTTAAGCCTTTAACTGAAGCGCTAAAAGTACGACAAACATAGGTTGTTTAATCATAACACTGAAGTCGTGTCAACATACTTGCTACATTGTTGGACGAACACATGTCTACGCATTAAATATAGTGCCACGTCGACGTATTCACCGTGGTGAGCCACGGGTAGTACTAGTGTAAATGATCAGATAACTCTTTGTGGCCACTGTGAAAGTTTTATTTGTATGTAGCAATGAAAATAATATTCGATCTTTTCTAAGCAGGCGGTTGAATACGATAGGGATATTCTACTTTGACATGCTAAACAGAGAAATTCGATGAGATTAAAGATCAATTCAGCTTCCCACAACTTCTGACACCTTGTATTTTTGCGTATGATATATTCCTCATCAACTTCAGATCAATTAAAGTTCATGCATGCATGATTGATGATAGATAGGCAACATACAATATGCACTTGTATAACTTACACAACTTTCCCCACTTGTTCAATAGGCTCATTCAATGTACTAGTGAAACTGCAGCTATTGTGACTAAATTTGGAGCTATTCTCGACATATTTCCTCACCAAGCTAAATACTCAAGCAACAAAGAAGATGTTGAAAGTTTGAAATCCCTTAGAATTTATCGAACAAAAGAAGAAAAATAATTGATTAATTCGTATATATGGTTTCTACTAAGATCTAACCTCTTATTAGGGATCTATCCACCTGGTTTGGTGGTACAAAGCATTTGGAGGGTTTGCTACGTCAATGGGATACTTTACGTTTGGCTGAAAACTCACTCAATGCCTAGGTGGTAAGCTTACATATATGAGCAATTCTAGGGGATTGGCCTAGTAGTTGTGTAGTGTGGCAATGATTATCGCAGTGACTAGACTCAACTACCGGTTTCAAGTACCGATGCTTTCATTGGATCTTTAGTAGGTATTGGACTTGCAGATAATCCTCGAGTACGTAACCTTTCTATGCTTCATGATTATAAGTAAACTTGATAACATCGAGTATCTTTTTCTTACTTTTGATCTTGGAATATTTTTGATATTAGCAGAATGTAAACTAAAGGCTTATGGGATCTTTGGAACCGAGAGATCATACTGCAATCATGCGAATGCGCTGATCACACATAGGAGTGGAAAGACTATAGACAACAAAGTTAGGATGCCTGAGGACGATCCATAGAACCTTACACCTAGATGATGGATCTATTAGAATTCCTAGGGGAGTTGTGATGGATGTACTTGTTCAAGTTGACGATTTTCTATCCCATAGACTTTGTGATCCTTGACACAAACCCGGTAGATGACCCAAATAATAATATACTCGTAATCCTGGGTAGACCTTTCCTGGCCACCGCTAATGTGTTGATCAATTGTCGTAGCGGAGCTATCAAGTTGACTAATGGGAATAAGACCACCGATTTCAATATCTTCAATGCAACTCACACTTAGTTTGAAGATGAACCCGATCGAGGAACTATTGTAAATCGTACATTTAATAGTACAAATCTAAGGGACCTGTTAAAGGAAAAAATATTTTGTCACAACCCCACTCTACGGGCATCGATATTGTCCCCACTTAACCATTGTGGATCTCCTGTAGTGTGGAATTTTTCTTCCTAAGAAAAGGCCTTGGTGATATGTAGAGTGAAATCTTAACTTAAGGATCATACACCTGGAAGGATCTTAAGCGATGTGAGACTAAACCATTGGTGCTACCATCACCGCTAATGGGCTAGGCACCTTTCCAATACCCGCTCAGCCAGGGTGTTATAGTCCCCCTACCTTTAAGATCGAGCCGTCCCCGGTTCTGAATACCATTTTTTCACGACCCCACTCTTCGAGCACCGATATTGTCCCCACTTAACCACTGCGGATCTCCAGCAGTGTGGGATTTTTCTTTCTAAGAAAAGGCCTCGGTGACATGTATAGTAAAATCTTAACTTAATGATCATACACCTGGTAGGATCTTAAGTGATGTGGGACTAAACCATTGGTGCTACCATCACCGCTAATGGGCTAGGCGCCTTTCCAATACCTGCTCAGCTGAGGTATTATAGTCTTTTTGTAATAACCCCACTCTACGAGTACCGATATTGTTTCCACTTAACTACTGCATATCTCCTGCAGTATGGGATTTTTATTCGTAAGAAAAGACATCGGTGACATGTAAACTAAAATCTTAACTTAAGGACCATATACATGACAGGATCTTAAGCGATGTGGGACCAAACCATTGGTGATACCATCACCAATGGTATCACTCTATATGTTACTGTCCCCCCATCTTTAAGATCGAGCCATCCCCAGCTCTGAATACCATTTTGTCACCACCCCACTCTGCGAGTACCGATATTGTTCCTACTTAACCATTACAGATCTTCAGCAGTGTGAGATTTTTATTCATAAAAAAGGCCTCGGTAATATATAGAGTGAAACCTTAACTTAAAGACCATACACCTGGCAGGATCTTAAGCAATGTGGGACTAAACTTTTGGTACTACCATCACCATTAATGGGCTAGGCGTCCTTCCAATACTCGCTCAGTCTGGGTATTACAGTCCCCCGACCTTTAAGATCGAGCCGTTCCTAGCTCTGAATACCATTTTGTCACGACCACACTCTATGAGTACCGATATTATCCCCACTTAACCACTGTGGATCTCATGTAGTGTAAGATTTTTATTCCTAAGAAAAGGCCTCGTTGACATATAGAGTGAAATCTTAACTTAAGGACCATACACCTGACATGATCTTAAGCGATGTGGGACTAAACCATTGGTGATATCATCACCGCTAATAGGTTAGACGCCTTTCCAATACCCGCTCAGCCAGGGTGTTGCAAAAGAAACTAGCCATGACTAAAGTTCCACCCAACATAAATAACAATAGATCAAATTGTTTTACTGGGCAAATTTATGTACCAAAAATCCCAAGTCTCTTATAGATAGTTATAAGACCCCATTGAAGCAATTGATAATGGTATGCACAATTGCAAGAAAAGGGTGGCCTAATATGTTGGGGATCTCACAACTAGGATTTGTGACATCTTCGGTGTCAAACACCATAAATTCTACAGGAAAAATGAGATCATAGATCTTGATAAGAATATCCTCAAGAATACCACGTGGGTATCGTATTGACCTGTTGGCCAATTGAAGTATCAATCGGGTAGGTTCGAGTTCTCCAAGTCCTAATTCCTAATAAATTATGTATTGCAGGACATTCACAATAGTCTCTAAGTCGAGTAACACCCTATCCACCTTGTCATCTCCAATCTTACAAGGGATGGTCGAGCTACCAGGATCAAAAAGCTTAGGAGGTCAATGTTTTTGTCAAAATATCTTTCTTGTGCACGTTAATTTTCTTTTTCCTTCTGCATGTATCATTAAAAAAATTGGCATAAGCAGGGAAAAGCATGATGGCATCGAGTATTGGAATATTGATATGAACTTGTTTAAATGTATCCAATATCTTATCAAATTGTATCTCTTTGTCAGTCTGAAGAAGGTGTTGTGGATAAGGGACTTTTGGCTTACAATGGGCTTAGGGTACGAGAACAAAGGAGGTAGACAACTCTTTAGATGCCAAAGAAGGTTCTTGGTAGCTGACTACTACTTGATCATGCGTACGTTAAGGGCTCTAACTGATAATGATTTTTAGACGTTATATCTCGGTAGAAAATTTGAACAATATGCTATTTCTCAATCTTGGTGGGGACATTATGAAAGGAAGTCCTTATATTTTTCCCAAACTTAATGACAATTCTCAAGCTCTAAAATAAAAAATAAAAAATTTGGTTTTATTAGTAAGTGCTCTTGACATAGAGAAAAAGTTGGTAACAAATTTAGACTCCATTTTCTCTTAGGTGTTGACAGTTTTTGGAGCCAATGACTCAAGCCATCGACTTGCCGTGTCTTTTAAAGAGAATTGGAATAGGCGAAGACAAATGAAATCCTCAGTAAAATGTTGGTATCGAGAAAACCCACAAGTTTCTCAAACTCATGGACATGCTTATATGGGCTCTTTGAATCAAGCCCATGAAAAGTAGGTAACATTTGGATCATACTGGGCTTTATCTAGAAATTGTTTACTGTAATGACCGGTAACATGATGTATTTCGCATATTACTTGCCACAGGGGTCCAATAGTCCTGAAGAGTTTTAGCAGCCCTTGTTGGGGGTTAGATTGTTAGCTTAATGACAAGGCTAATTGGGTTAAGGTGAACTATCCTCTTCTAAAATTGAGGCAACTTTGTTTTCTATGGTATTTCCTGGGTGAGGTGCTCACTCTTTCTTCTTTGGCTGGGGTGGTGGGCCGTAAATGCCAAAGGTTCTGGTAAACTTCCAAAATATTTTTCTCCACGTATCCAATTAATCATGCACAAACTAATATACGATAAGTTCGGCACCCGGTGCGATAAACAATCAATCAAATTTAGAATCTAACACTTCAACATTTTTAAAAAATAAATATTAGGTATCCCTTATATTCTTCTATATTGACAAAAGGATAGGATGGTCATAGGGCTTAGTTCCTACACTCCCCTTTGTCACTGTACTAGTACTAGCTTACAGTAGATGTTTGTCATCACACCCGAGCGAGTCGTCTAATCGTATGTCAGCACTCGGAACGGTGACATCGCAAACCTACAACCAATATTTTACGGTGCTAAGGTGGGGCCGTATCTTACGAACCCGTGCTTGTACCCCGGTCTGGTACACTTATCCACTGGGTAATGAAATCCCACAAGAATCTTGCTTTTTTTATTATTATTATCAGTTATTTTAAGGTCTGAGACGTTCAATTTTTGTGTGATACAAATTTCTTGGTATCCCTAATGGGTGGTCCCACTTGTTAGAGAGCTATTTGTGTGATGAAATATCATAAGTCTCTTATAGTTTTTACCTTTACTAATATTGGAATGAAAAGAAAGAGTAAACAGAACAATAGGTCAATCCAAACACAACAATTTTTTTATAAGAGTAGCGTGTATTTATACAGTTCACATGACTTGATGTCCTAATACTAGGGTGGAGCGGTCTTGTATATGTCAAGTTTAAGAGGTACCAACCTACAGGAAGTATTTCCCGGTGAAGTTGTGGCTGCCCCTTTACTTAGGGGGAGAAATAAAGAAGTGCCCCTTCATTTTGGGGGCAAAAGAAGGATGGATTTGATGATGCTTTAAGCTTGCATATTTTTCATCCTTGCACTTTTAGGTACTTTTCCTTGCTTTCAATTTTCAGCGTGTCAAAAGAAGAAACCTAAAATTACAATAAGAATTAGTCAAAATGCTTACCCGAGAGACACAATCATATACCGAAAAATAATTAGATCAATTAATTTTCGGCAAATGAAATGATCTTTCATCTAATATATGACTATGATGAAGTGGTTCGGTGTTTGGATGTCTTAATGAGTTTGCAAGACACAGCCACTAAAATCAGATAAGTGAGAAGTAAAACTAAGTCGAGTCAACGAGATTAGCAAAAAATTCTTAAAGGTAAATGTCCCACTTTAGAACCCATTAAGTACCGAACCTCAAGAGATGAGCACTAACTGTTTAAATGCCGGTGAACACATGTACTTTAGTAGCACCAAATCTAAAGAATGAGAACACAAACAGCTTAAAACTTAAATAATTCCCTAAGGGCTTGTGCTCAACTACAAGAAAATATGGCTTTAATGCCATCTGAATAACGTCACTTATTTAAAAAGTGTCGTTAAAACCTTATTTTTGCTTTTCACATGGATTTCAACGTTGGTTTTACCAAAAGTGATGTTAAAAAATAAATCATCTTACTATCAAAGTCATTTTTGGCCGTGACATAATAGCTATTACAATTAAGTCGTCCCCCTCCCGATGTGAAAACCTTACCATCTCAATCAAGTCGGTTTTTTTCCTTCACGACGTTATTTCTATTTGATTTATTCGCGAAGTTTTTTGCACGAAGTGAGAAGCGTGAAATTAGGTTTCGTAGAGAGTGGAGATGGATAGGTTTCGTTGGAGTTCTTGACGAAATTTGTGTGGAGATTCAGCAAATCTTTCAACTACAAATCGTGGGGCTTTATAAACACAACCCTAGTCTTCATCTACTTAAATTCTCTCCAACATCTGTGTTCGTTTGGATTTCAGATTGAAGAACTCAATTTGATTTTGATTCAAGGTAGTGATAGCTATTTTATAATCTCTATCCCCATTATCATCGTTTGAATTTCATCGTTTAGATCTTGATTGAAGAACTTAATTTTCATCGTTTGGATTTTATCCCCAATCATCCAATCTCTCTGTCTCTCCCTCTCCCTCTCTAATCCTTTATTTGTTTGATGGTAAAAATATGTTCCTTTTGATCTTGAGTTCCTAAGTTTTGTTGTATTGTGTATAGGGAACTTGCACTTCAGACTGTTAAGAAATTTGAGGAATTAGGATAGTTTATCGGCGTAAATTGTATAACGGTGAGTTTATAATATAAGTTGCTTTACTCTCAGTTCATTGTTAAAAAATAAAATTGGCAGTGATTTTGGTTCGATTCAAAAATTAATTTTTTTTATCGTTGAAAAAATGTAACTTTATATCAGTGCTTGTGATCTCTTATGTTATGGGTAATGATTGGTTTGAGTAGGGAGAGGTTAGGTTATTGAGAGTTTATAAATGAGTGTTGATCCACCGTGTTAGTGTGAGTTGCTGGATCCATGTTGCATGTTATTCTGCATACTCTTCCTCTATATGTAAACTCACACATACTTGCTAAAAGAGTTACAAGTACTAATTGAAACTCTCTTTATGAAGACTCTAGTTATCAATTTGGAATCTTGTGCCCTAGGCATCAGTATATTTAAAATTTTGGCATATTGACGATATATGCAGTTTGAACAATCGTCGCATATGTTCCTCCTACCTTGTGAAACTAATCTGACATAGACACACACACAAATGTATACTTGAAGGGAAGTAACTGAACCTCTGGATAGGGCAGTATATCTTGAATCAAAAGATATACAAATGTTTTTTTTTTGAAGTACAAAATCATTGATTCAACTGTATGTAATATACATCAGAATGTTACAAATGGAGCCTTACCTTTAGAGTTACATTTCTATCAAACCTACACTTTGTCCATGCACATACCGCAAACCAACAAAAATATTTTTTAATCGCCAGAAAAGAAAAGCAATACAATCCACTACTCCTAGTGCTTAAAATCCATAAAAGGAATGAAACTTGAAGGCTCATAGATGAGTGAAGTAGATGATGAGCATAGGCCATCAGGGCTGTGATCAGACTCGTGCGCTTGTAAGACACCTCCACCTCCTCATATTAGTGCCATCTTCGAGTAACAGCAATACGCCAACATTGTTCTCTGATACATTGAACATTTTCTTGCCTTGATGAACTCTCTTTCCCTAGAAAACAAAGGATGTTCAACATCTTTTTATCCACTGCCCATTCTCAATATATCTGGAGTTGGTTAAGCTCTTAGTTCATTCTCTGTATCTCAAATTGGTCTCATATACATATCTTCAAAGCTTGCTAGTTCTTTCAGTTCCTATGTGGAGGACATTTGGGTTAATGGTGTACTTGCCAGCATTAATGTTCAACATCTCTCTATCCACTGCCCATTCTCTAAATGCATATGGAGTTGGTTAAACTCTCAGTTCATTCTCTGTATCTCAAATTGGTATCTTATACATATCTTAAAGCTTGCTAGTTCCTTCAGTTCCTATGTGGAGAACATTTGGGTTAATGGTGTACTTGCCTGTATTAATACTATATGGATGTGCAGAAATAAGATAGCTCATGATGAGCGTGCTCCATCTATTAGGTCAGTCATGGCTAATATACACTCCGCAATCCATGAAGGTGCTACAAATTCTAAGGGTTACATGAAAAACATTCAAGAAGAGATGGATATACAGCATAAACTCAAAGTTCCTTTCAAGTACATGAGAGCTCCAAGGATTAGATCTTGTGTTTGGGAACTCCCCTGGTATGAAGAAGTTAAGATCAACTGTTATGGTTGTAGTCCTAGTAATCTAGGCATGGTTGGCTCTGGGGCAGTGTTTAGGGTTTACAATGGGGAGGTTATTGATGTTCTGACTAAGAAAATTGTGGTTCAAATTTCATACTGTGCTGAGTGCAGCAATATTCTATCTTCTCTCTTTTCTATTCATGAGCATGGATGGACTAAGATCTATCTAGTTTCTGATTCACAGACAACAATCAAAGCTTTTCAGCATAATAATGTTCCTTGGAAACTTCAAGCCTCATGGAATTTATTTCATCTCAAATGCAGATAAGATTCAAGCACGCACTTCTGGAGGGAGTGTAACTTAAGTACAGATGACAGTGCCAATAGAGCTGCTAGATTACATCTTCTTACGAAAGAATGGTTTGATGGCAGGCCCTCTTTTCTAAAAATAATGGAAGCCCCTTATGCAGAGTACTGCAGATTTGACTAAATTTATTAAGAGTTGATCATGTACTTTAACTTTGTTACCTAAGTAGGCATATCTACTGCCTTTTTATTTGAGCTTTACAAGGGTTGTCTGCAAGTTCTTTTACTTCTCTTAATATATTTGCTTACCTTTTGCAAGAAAATAAAAATAAAAATTGAAACCGTGCATAAGAAAGGTTTTTTTGTTTTCTTATGAACTAGTCATGCTCTTTAGAAAGTACCAGCCATCTTTGTTTCTAAAATAGTCATGTCCAGTTGGATGTTGCAATGTATCAAACAAAGCTTATTTAACGAAATGGTGGAAAACTGACCTTGTAAAATGAAACCCCAAACTATAAGTTTGATTGTTCTAATTATCATCTTTTTGGTGGTCACAGCCCGGTCTGGAATTCAAGCCTTCTAAGGTTGCTGCAGTGGTGTCAATATCTATAATAAGGGAAACCAACCTTGACAAGTATGAACCTTACTTCATAAAAAATCTACAAAAGGTAAACTACTCAATCAAACTAATGCATTTTCTCATCTTTTTATTATTATCCTTGGAAGTGTTTGTATATTGATTTAATGGGGAATTTATATTGGATATATAGGAGAAAGTTTTCAAGTGTCTTGAACTTATTCATGAGTTTCAAAGAAGTGCGGCAGTTCAATCTGTTCCCCAGAACCCAATAGAAGTGCTAGATGTCTCATGCTTGAGCTATAAAAGCGACGAGTTACCAATGGTGTCAAGTACAAATTCTTCTCAGGTAGATTCAAATTTTAAGAGGGTAAACCTAAATAAGCCATCTGATATGGACTAAGAGGTGAAACTCTCAAATTCTGACCCAAGTAGATTAAGTTAAATTACCACCTTAGATGTACATTCTCTGACAAAGGAATACCAAAAAATAGCCATGAATATGGTCTGAAGTAATCATGAAGAACAACTCTAAGAAATAAAAATTGTATGTTTTATATTCTTAATGTCCTCTCTCTTTTACTTTTGATATATGAATCTTTATTTTCTCTGGATGATCATGTATTTAATTGTTTTTTCTTCCTTTCTATGTAGATCAACTAAAGATCATGTCTCACATGAAGATGAAAGCAAGACTAGTAAGGATAGTGTTGAGAGCAGTAAAAATAATGTCCAAGTCTTGGTAGATTGTTGCATCAATGACCAACATTAGCGAGCCATGTTTGTTTCCTTGGTAGTTTAAAGCGAAGAAATAAATGTAGGTGAATCTTCATTTCATTTTTTTTTTATTTTTTTTTTCTCAGGGTGGTTTATGATTCTATGCTAGTGTCACTCAGTATTTCTAGATTCCTTGGTTTTAATTTTATTAAAAATAGATAGAGATTCGGTTGTAAGCGTGATTATTATTGTACTTGAAATCAATATGTATGACATTACAACATTAATATATGTTTCTATTTTTTGAAAAGTACTGCACATATTGATTTATTTTTAGGTATTTCTATTACTTGAGTATGTTACAAATCTGGTATAAATGTAGGCAGGTGGCTACCTTGCAGCTGAAGTTCTTCATATGCATAACATGAGATACAAGAGCTGCAGGGAAATTTATTATTATTATTATTATTATTATTATTATTTTGAATTTCAAGCCATTAACATCGCCTTTACGGTGATGTAGATTTCTTTGCTTTATGTATCTATATCACTTTTCACATGACGTTAATTCATCAATTACGTTACTTTTAACGTGACAAGGATACCTATATTACGTCATTTCTTAGCTGACGTAAAAATGTACCTATTACATCACTTTTAAATGACATGAATAAACATAAATTATTTAATAAAATAATACTTTTAACGTCACTTTTTTAACATAAAAACGTCATTAAAAAAGTGACGTAAATGCATAGTACTAACCAAGTCGTCTTGGTCAACGTCGCTTGCAAAAGTGACGTTATTTCTATTTCGCGTCACTATATTAGTGACGTAAATACCCGTATTTGTTGTAGTTTCATTCAATCATTAACAGTTAAATCAAACCCATAAGTTTAAAACTTTTAATTATGTTAAAAAATAGGCTATGTTAACACCAAAAATTCAACTTAGTGAAGACGCTCCAGTAGCGCAAAAGCCTCCAAAATTTTATTTTTATTCTGGTAATTACGTTAAACATAACAAAAAGAAAAACAAATAAAAGAATAAAATAAATCGGTATTAGTAACGGTTCTTCACACCGTTGTACTCCCCGGTAACGGCTCCAATTTGGTGAACGATTTTTTAAACGTTCCTTAATACCCTGCTCAAGTACATATTTATCGTTGTAGAAATTGTGAAGTGGGGGTCGTACCACGGAGAGTGTCAAGATGCAAAAAACTAAAGAAATAGTATTAAATGAAAAGAAACTGGCCATGACTAAAGTTCCACCCAACAAAAATAACAATAGATCAAATAGTTTTGCTAGGTGGATTTATGTATTGAAAATCCCCAATATGGCATTTTTAGTGTAAATGGTAACCCTAGATCCCTAGGCATCTATGGTTTAGCCATTAAGTTTTACTAAATCCGATTTAGAGGAGAGATTCAACCAACTATGGTTAAACTTGGTTTAATTTCTTCTCACGCGTTTCTTCCCTTTTTTTGCCCTAAAATCCAACATAGTGGTTATAATACCGGATTTTGACAAAAGAGTCTTAATTTACTTTTTAGCTATGGTTGAGCCTAGAAGTATATTATAGCTTTTAGATGATTTGCTGAAAAATAGCTAATCCAAGAAAACTATATATCACTATTACTACTTAGGTAAGCGCTTCCTTTTAATAGCTTGAAAAGGATTAGCCTCGCATTATCCCTAAGGTTATCGTAATAAAATAAATAAAGCAAATTAGAAAGATAAAGAAAGATGCTTGAATCATAAGTACTCTTTTATTTCTTCAATTCCTTTCAATGTGAGATTCTCAATTACAATTTGGAAGGGCTCCTTTTATAGGGGAGGGAACCCAAATCTTGATAATATACAATAACTTCTAAAGAATATTTTTACAATTTTTTTTCAATATTACAACATATCGCCTAGGATTCTTGAATATAATTCCCTTTAGTGATGTAAAGATCTTTCTTCATGGAAACTCTTGCATATATCTTCAGTATAAAATATTTTTAAGGATCTTGGATACAATATCTTCTTTGATCTTATACTCAAAGAATATTTGTGTATATGTTTCTTCAATCTTAAAACCTAATGTTTGTGTATATATTTTTTCAATCTTAAAACCAAATATATTGTGTCTTTGACTTTTTGTACTATGAACTTCTAGAAACACTTTTGCTTGACTCTAAGAGCTTTATTTCAAATCTTCATCTCCATTGACTGTAATCAAACAAATATGCATAAGTATGCATAATTAAATGGGATGGACAACCAAAATACATATTTTGGTGCATGCAAAATGTAGTAATAATACACTTATCAAAAATTAATCAGAGTATAAAGTTAATAAATAATACTGTAAGCCTGAAGTCTAGGTCTTGAAGCGACTCCAAATCTTGGCATCTATAACCAACTGGTATGGACTGTCAACCAATTAGATACAGGGGAATCATTTTAAAAAGTGATATCAAAGTATAAATGTTCCTAATCCAATTAATAAAAATAGGCAAGTGAATGGAGAAAGTAAAATACTCTCCTGTTAACAACTATATAAGGAGGAAGTTAAGTAGTTGAATAATAATCTTCTGAAAGACGGTACTGGAACTGCGACAACACACACTCAGAAATGAAATCGATTTTAGGGGGTTTTATTGGTAGTCATTGTAGCATAGTTTGTTTTCCCCTCAGTTTTGTCTAATTATTTATGTAAACCCTCTTAAGTTGATAAATAAACTAAGATCTTTTTAGGGAACTATCTATGATATATCAAGGGTTATATAACAAGAGCTGCTGAGACAATGAAATAATTAGTTTAAAATACTGGAAATACTAAGTTGTACATTTTTGTAGGTAAAAATATAGAAAAATCTCACAAGACAAAACTCATCTACATGGGACACCTGGGGGTTTAACGACTTATTGCATACGCTAAATGCAATCGCGAGACCTGCGAAAATGGTTTAAAAATTTTACTTGCGACGAGCAGAATGACAAGTTTGGGGATATTTGATAAGCACATTTTTTTTTTTGGCATAATTTAAGCCCTTTTTACAGGTATTTTTGGCCTTCATAAAAGCCTTTTTATATGATTATTGCCTAGTGACTTCATTTTCAAGTTCTCCACTCTCCTGGAGATAATTTGGCAAGAAAAGTATCAAATTAGAGCTAAAATGATAACAAAACTACACTGAAGTTCCCTAGTAGTTTAGCAGATCAGTTTCAACAAGAATTAGACTAGTTGGGGTTGTTGAAAACAAAATTCATCATTGAGGTAAGAGGCCTACAGGCTGGATCTATATTCATGATCTATTAGAAAAGCAAAGCAAAATCCAAGAAGAGGAGGGATTCTAGCCACCACTAGCCAACGTTAGTTACCTGCCAAAGGGCAACCACCAGCGATCGCAGCCACATGGCGCCGGAAGTCATAATTTTCTGGCACAGATCCATGTGAGGTTTAATAAGAGATAATCTTTTATGAATGCATAAATTTCACTACTGGAGAAGACTGGGGGTGAGGGGGGGGGGGGGTAGTTAGGACATTTTATAATTAGGGTTTCTCTATTTAATGACCAACTTGTCCTCTCAAAACCTAATATTCATTTTTATAGGGTTTTGGAGAACTTAAGAATTGAGTTTGTATCTAAAAATTTTAAGTTTAAGTTTAATGATAGTTTACTTATTTTCTTTCATTAATTTTAATTATTAAGATGTTGCAGGGTTGATCCCCTCTGACTAGATCTGAGGAGGAAGATGTATGTTAAGATTTTCTTGCAGGTAATAGGTCTAACCTAGAGGTCTTTGATCACTCTTTAAGATTGTTTTTCAACTCTCTTGAACTCGACAAGTTATGGGAAGAAGAGAGTGATTCTAACCTAGAGAAAAATTGATGTCCTAAATAAGGAATTGATTTCTCAGTCTACTTAGTGACCTCTAGATCTAGGGATTTTTTTTATTTCGCAAAAAGATGGACAAGCCCTTGTTCAGCAACCTAGAGTTTGAAATTTGACTTTGATGGGTTGAGCTCTCTGATTCGTACTTCACGGAGAGATCATAAAAGATCTCTAAACCCCTTAGATTCGGTTAAATTTGATTGAAATTTGACTTTGATGGGTTGAGCTCTCTGAAGTTGGTATATTCCTATTTAAAGAAGATGTTTGTGCTATTGGTTAGAATTTATTTTTATGATGTACATGATTATCGCATTAAGAGATAAAACATTAGTCTTAGGGATATCTTTGTGTTTATATTTCTTTCTATCCTTAAAAAGATGGGTTCATGAATACTCATGCTTTGAGAAGTCATTTTAAGAAGGCAAGAACAACAATAGGCACAAAGATTTTTCAGTGAATCGAAGAGCTTCATCATTAAAGGTGGCACAATTAAAAGAGGAGCACTTCAGAGGTTAGAAATATCAGTAATAGGCGGAACCTCTTTAACATGGTTGTTACTGATATTTTGGGTATCATGCTTTGAGTCTTAACAAAGAGCAAACATAATGTGATATTTAGGGATCCATAACCACAGAGTAACCAATCCCCTAAGGGCATCCAAAGTCCGAAGGCAACCACAAGCCTCCGAAGAGGTTCAAAGCCCGAAGGCCACAAGCCCCAAAGGGTACAACGCCGATATTAGGGATCCGTAACCACAGAGTAACCAAGCCTCCGAAGAGGTATCTTTTAACTTTGGATATATAGATTTGTAGTGTTGGCTCTCAAGCTGAAACGGGATGGCTGTGAAATTGATCTACATTACCTACAATGGCTGAAAACTAGATCTAGACATGTGTTAGATTCTACAATCAACAAAGTCAAATGATCAACCAAACAACATTATAAAGATTATTTCTTAAATTAGCTGAGAAAACAAGTGCTTATTAGAGAAGTCTGGCTGTTTCTGTGTGAGTTATCATATTGTTTCAATTTTTCAATATTTTACTATTTAAATCATTGAAGAAATTATGAATTTAGGTACTCTTAATGTTCATGTATCATACATGTTGTAAATACTACACTTTAGAAGCATAATAAACTATAATTCGTTTTAACGTTCCAAAACACTAATGTTGGTGAGAAATTCATATGGTATATGAGATTGGAAAGCTTTAGGGTAGTAGCATATTTGAGAAAAAGAAATACGAACTAAGCTAGAGACATTTAAGGAATTGAGTAGGTTAATAGTATGCACTTTCAAATAATCTTTAAGGTGTTGAATCTCTTTGTACCTTAGAATGAAAAAGATGGAAGTAAAGAAAATTATTGGAAGTTGAAGTGTGTAAAACCAAAATGTCACTACACCAATTTAATAGAATTACCACGGACTTTGTTCATGGCAGGGGCCATGGCGAAAAATGCATGGTATTTCTTTCCCTACAGTTTTAGTCCATGGCAAATTAATTGGATTCCTACAATTTTAGTCCATGGCAAAATATTTGGCATAGGCCAAGATCATGGTTATTTTTTAAGGATGCTGATATTTACACTTAACAAACTTATAGGGACACAAATTTCTGCGTCAGATCTGATGCAAAAACCCTTTTTGTAAACATTCACGACTTTGACCTAACTATGTTATTAATTATTATCAGTCTGGAGAAGATGAAGAACATGCAGAGCAAGTGAGTTGTGAAGATGAGGATGAGGATTCTTCTGATTACAATACTGCAGGTAAAACCGAGGCTCAGGTGAGTCAGAAAAATCTAAGAAAAGCGAAGAAAGCAAGGCAAAAATATAGGAAAAAAGCCTACAGTAGAGATGAATACCTAGCAGAGAGTACAACAGACAAGGGGATTAAGGATGATGCTAAATCTTCTAATGTATAATACAACTTGCTGGAACATTAGAGGTCGAAATGACCCTTTAAAATAGAAGGCCGTGAGAGATCTGATTACAAGTTTCTAACTGTGTTTGGTGGGAATTCTTGAAACTAAAGTGAGAAAAGGCAGAGAAAGAAGTATGGTTAACTTTATGTGCCCTGGCTGGGATATGATAACTTGCTCAACTCCACTCAAGTGAAGAATCTTGATATGTTGAGACCCTCAAATGGTTTAGGTCATTGTGGTGAGGGCTACTAACCATGTTATTCACTGTGAGATATGCATGGGCACTGACTCCTTTCTTGGCTCTTTTGTCTATGCCTCTAATGAAGCTCCTCAAGGAATGGTGTTGTGGCAAGACCTTATTACTTTTTCTAGCAGCTATAATAACATTAAAGCATGGGTTGTCTATGGAGACTTTAACTCTCCATTTACTCCTTTGGAAAAAGTAGGGGGTAAACCTGTTGTACAAGAAGTGGTTAACAAGTACAAAAGCTGGCTGGATAGTACAAATCTAACAGGTCTTAGATATAAAGGTTGCAAGTACACTTGGGTGAATAAGAGAAAAGGGCCTGATAGAGTGGTGTCTAAACTGGATAGAATTTTGGTTAATGAAGTCTGGAGTGACCTCTATGGAAGTGCAGAAGCTGAATTCCTTAATCACGGTATATCTGACCACAATCCTGCTATCCTAAGAATAGTGAAAGCTTTCAGGGCTCAAAAAAGAGCATTCAAATTTTTTATCTATTGACAAACTGAAGTGGGGTTCAAAGAGATGGTTGAAGAAGTATGGGCTGAAAGAGTTTTTGGGAATCCAATGATAAGAATGCACAAGAAGATGAGTGTTGCTAAATGTAAAATTAGAGATTGGAGCAAGGAAAGAAACTCTGGGGTCTCTCAGTAAGTTCAACAAACAAAAGAAAAATTAGATAAGATCCAGAGTGATCTCCAACTTAACCCCTTAGATGATAACTTGATACTTGTGGAAGAGATGGCTATTGGAGAATATATTGAAATGGCTAGAAAGGAAGACCAGATGCTGAAGCAGATTGCAAAGATTAAGTGGATGCAGAATGAGGATCTTAACAGTGCCTACTATCACAAGGCTATCAAAGCAAGGAAGTCTAGAAATGCTTTAATGCCTATCTAGGATGGCACTAACTGTACTATTTTTTATCCAATGATTGTATCTACAGCTACAGTGGATTACTTTAAATGTATTATTGGAACTGGTTCTAGGACTGTGAATAATGTTGTTATCAAAAACTTGAAGTTCAAGCACCAGGTTAAGGATGAAGACCATCAGATTTTGGTAAGTGATGTCAATGATGAAGAAATTAGAGTTGCTCTCTTTGATATTGAAGATTTTAAATCTCCTAGACCAGATAGATATAGTTCTTTCTTCTTTAAAGCTAATTGGGATTGTGTTGGGAAAGATATTGTCTTGGCTGTTTAAATTTTTTTCAGGAGTATTAAAATGCTTACTCAAACCAACTCAACTACTCTTACTCTGGTACCTAAAGTGGTGAACCTCAGTAACCTCAATGACTATTAATCCACAATATGATTGAGAAGTGTGTATTAGTAGAGATATACGAAAAATACCAATCGGTTTGGAAAAATAGAGAATTCGATTACTCAAAACGAAGTAATTACAAGAAGAAAATCTCTCAAACCCTAGGTTTCTCCCAGAACTCTTTTAGATCTAACATAGAAAAGAAATAACCTAAGTCCCTTTTATATACTAGGGAACTTAAAATACTAAAAAAATGCATCTCGAGGCAAAACACCCCTCAAAAATATAATCACCGCCAAAAGAATAAAGGCTGAATCGCGCCTTTATTCGAACAGAATTGTTTCTGTTCGAATAAACTAAAGTGTATTCGAATAGACAAAAATCTTATTCGAATAAAATACATGAGGCAGAACTCTATTCGAACAGAAATAATTCCTTTCGAATAAAACCCATTGTAGTAGCCTACTCGTAGCCTTCGACAGACAGCCGAAGCTGTCACGCCTCAAAATCCGGTAATTGTTAACTTGACCAATTACTAAATCCGAAGCTGTGCAGGTCGGGGAATCCACAGATTCGCCCCACAAACAACCGAGCCGAAGAGAAATTTTGGCCCAGTCATTCACAATAGTATCACAACAGAGCAAAAAGGAAAACAGAAACATCGGAAGACTAAGATAACAAAATCTAAATGTAAGATTCTACAAACCTCTACGCAGCAAGCCCAACTGCAATAACTGGAGAATGAGCTTCCAGCTCTGCTCCCCAAAGGTCACCACAGCAGCAACTAAAACCTGAAACAACCTGCCACTGAAAGGGGGATGCGAGAGTGAGCAAACAACGAGCTCACTACTCCCAATAATAACAAAGCGATTATACTAACCAATGAGATGGGTATAAATATAATGATAATATGATATAATAATATCTAACGATAAACAATATTCATATATATAAATATATATGGGATGACTAATAGGTATAAGCATATATACTAACTCTAATAAGTCTATCTATAAATATACCTTATGCAAAAGAGTGTTAACCTACACTCTAGTCGCAAAGACCACTAACTACACTCTAATCACAACCGTGGCTCTCAGCCCCACAAACAACTAGTCACCTCCGAAACATAATAACACTCGAGGGTAAACCATCCTCGGCCAACCACAAACCAATCGGGTTATCCAAACCCCAACCGGCACAATCCTGAAGTTATTACAAGCTGAACGAGATCACCCACAACCAAATACCAGCCTAGAGCTCAATGCAACCAACCAGACTAATCAACCTAATAACTTAAATAGACGCAGAAGATAGAGGAATAGATGCAGAGAGGAGAGGAAATGCAAAAAGGAGATGAATATAATTATACTAAAATCCATTAGGAGAAGAGGAATTGAGATAAGAGTAGAAGAATATGATGAACTAGGATAATTCCATAGTTATCCCAATGCAATGATATGTTATGATAATGATAATGATATGATGGAGTGAGATAATCCCATAATTATCCCAAGTGCAGAAGATTCTATATTAAAACATAATGCAGAAAGGGTTAAGGATTTCTATCAGAAGAACCTACTAATTAAGGAAGTGTACAGAGATGCAATGATTGCTTGATGATGATGATATGATGATGCTGAATAATTTAGCGATGTCAACCCAAGGGCTAGCCCCTATGACTAAAGTGGGCTGACAAACGCTGAAAAAGGATTTACCTTACCGGATATAGTTGGATACAAGGGTACGATGTACTGCACTAGCTCGACCAGACTAAGGATATTACACAGATATTTCACACCGGAGCCAGCGTCCGAAACAGTGATATAATTCCGAGGCATTTCAACCACCAGGATAAGCCCTGTACCGGATAGTAAATACTGTCTCATACCTTCCCACACTCCCGAATGGGTGACTAGGTATAATAGTATCCATCCTGGACCCACCTTCAATTTTAACCCGATTAAGGAATCCTTGATCCTCTCGAAGGTCAGCCGATGCGGAGTTATTTGTGTATCCGATTGCAGTAATATAAGGAGAAATATACTATTTATGGATGTGAGCATTATCCTAGAGACTGAAGCACAACTGCCGTCAACCCGGCAGTACACACAGGATAACCACCTACTTGAGAGCGTGGTAACCAAAACTAACACAGATGTCCTCCTGTGACTCAGTCGCACCATCTAAGCCTAGATGAAACAGCAACTTAACGGTCATGACACCTAAACAACATCAGTCTATAAGATTCCTCAAAGCAATATGATTACCATCACGCACAACAGTACTCTAGCTGTCAACACAAACTAGTACTCATGGGGTGACCTACAAGTATCCAACGAGTAGTCAACAATCCCCAATAACAGAACTGCCTCACAATCCTCCTAACATGGATGTACAAGAACCAGATTCAACAGGAGGTTTCAGCCGCATTCCACCATCTCGGGTGACGTACAACTTCATAAACCACCTGGCTCAGCCGCGGATCACACTGAGCCATGCTGTCTCACGTGCCTCCTTGATGACGGAAGGGAACACAGCCCTAACAGCCTCATCCCGGGGAAAGATGGCTTACGGGTAAGCTCTATCAACTCTAAGAATCATGTGGACAATAAGTGTCACAACACGATAAACAAACAATCCTAAGGCAAACTATCGGAAGTTCAACATCCACAACAACCCACCACGGACAAGCCGTATGCTCACCACCAACCAATAACAGTCCAGGAGATCACACTCTCACATGGAATCCAACATTCCAAACAACCACTAACCACAACGACAGTGCTCAAGGACCAGGCCTCAAGAACACAGAGCACACCCAGACTAATCCTAAGACTAGTCAAAATAAAAGCAGGCAAGAGGACGAGCTCAGAATCGAATGCCATGTCTTACTGAAGCTATGCCGCCCCAAGACTACCCTGGAACCAAGCCCAGCAACCCAAACTAAACAAGGTACTAAAGTAAAAGCTGAGAACTATAGTCTTAGAACTACACTATCTCAGAGAAATGGTGACTAACCACATGCCGTCCATAAGTCTCTACTAATCGCCAAATCTAGTTACTAGTGCCCTAAAACAAGTTGGGCACCCTAATAACTAACCAACAGTACCATATTTAATATATTATATACATATATAAATATATAGTGACGCTGAGGCGTCGCAACATACTGAGAAATGCCTTTGTTTTCAAACTCGATGAAGAAAAGACTCGTGAGAACCACCCTCAATGAAATCGGTCTAAGAGGAACCTCGGGAGTCATCGTCACATCGACGACAACAGAGAATAACCTCAACTGGCTAATCACAGCCCACGACCTCTATCTAGTAACTAAACTCACATTATAGCGGGTTTTACTAACTTATCAAACCCTTAAATACTCTCGTCTAAGGTATGCTAACATATAATCAGTAAAGTGCCCTTGGCAAATAACGATATCCTAACCTAATCACATATATAGTATATTACACTAGGCATTTCTATAACTCATGAATCAGCATAATAATCAAGTTATTTTGGAAGATAAAACTCGCCTGACGATAATCCAAGTCCGGCGGAAAATCCAACTCTGAATCCAACTCGGAAACCTAACCCGAAATCCACGGAAACGCCACGGAATGCCTGAAAACCTAACACCAATCAAGGAGAACAACAAACAACCCATCAATTTAAGAAAACAACACTAAACCCAAACCCTAGAAATCAGACCTACGCCGAATTCGAGCGAGACGAACGAAAAAGGAATCGGGAAAACTTACCGAGGATAGGAGAGGAGATCGCGGTGAAGCTCGGCAAGGATCCTCGCGAGAAGGGGAGGGTTGGATGAAGAGTTTGGAGGAGGGAGGAATGAGTGGGGGAGAGGAGAGAGAGAGAGAGAGGAAAGGAAAGTGAAGAAAAGAGAGGAAAAAGACCCAAATATAGCTGCGACGTGCCTCTGTTTGAACAGGGAAGATCCTGTTCGAACAAAACAAAGCAGCTCGAAAAAATGAATTGTGCAGAAAACACTGTTCATCCTATTCGAACAGAAATGACCCTGTTCGAACAGAACTGTTCCTGCACTAAAAAAAGAGACCCCGGGGATGCCCCAGACCACCCCGGACACCCCGAAAACACCACAGACCACCACCACAACCACACAAACACTTCTACAAGCCTAACCAAAGTTTCTAAAGGTGCAAACACCACCTCCACCGCCTCACGGCCACCGCAACGCCTAAGCCCCCAAAAAAGAATCTTTTCCTCGGGCGAACCCAGAAATCCACCGGCTCATCAGAACCACCCCAAATCGCACACACAACACACAAACATCATTGTCAAACTTTCTAGGGGTTCCCACAACTCATAACACCGCCCTATCGCCTAAACCACCAGAATGCCAAAAAAAGGAATATTTGCCCGGAAGAACTCCGAAAACCTATCGGCCAATCCAACGGCTCACCGGAACCACACCAAACTATAGACACACGAATAAAAAACCACTACCAAACTATCTATGGGTTCCCAAGGCCACAATGCCACCCCTACCTCCGAATCACCTCCGAACCGCCAAAACCACAAAAAGGGAATCTAAGGACAAAACCACCTAAAGGAAATAAATGGATGCAATCTGGATGAAAGAGTATAAGCGGAATATATATGGATTATAAGTGCGGAACTTATGGTGGGGTAATAATAGTAATAATACTAAACAAAAAAAATGACCCAAAAATCTGGGGCATTACAGAAGCCCACTTCATAGCCTACTCGAATGTATCGAAGCCCACTAAATCCCTAAAACAGGCTCCCCAGAGATGAACCTTTGACACCAGACAAAGCTTCGGGGACAGATCAGTACATTGTAGCAGACATCCTTCGACCATATCCGCATATGGTTGAAGTATGGTAAGACAGACGGCCAGCTCACCAGACAAAGCTTCAAGAACGGATTAACATCCTGCAGCAGAAATCCTTCGACCTCACTAACATATGATCGGAGCAAGATAAGACAGACAACTACCTCATCAGATAAGACAGTGCATTGATTGGCCCGCGCATCTACAGTGACAGGTCCAACCACTGCGCCGTTCAGAGACATCACCAATAAATGTTACAGTAATTGTACCGACAAGACCGACGCTCACAACTTGCTAGGATTTCCTGATAGTGTAATCATGTAACCCTGACCCACACTTGGTGACTCCGCTTCCTGTGTTTCTATAAATGGAGGAGAGGGGAAACCAAGAGGGGGTTAGAAAAATCATCTTCAGCCTCTTACATTTTACCTTCGACCACCCTGATATTCTGTACTCGAACCCTGTTATTAACTCTTCAGTAATATAATCTGTCTTAAAAATCCTCATCAAAGGTCGTAGAGAGTCACATTCAGGCCTCTACACAAGTATTTGTCTTTAGTTAGATCTTATTTTAGGCCAATTGCTTGTATCCTCTGACTGAAGATCGATTCTACGTTGTGAGAACCAACTCCCCCTCTGAACGGTGTTAGCTCCCTACAATTGGCACCGTCTGTACTTCCCATCCTACCAATCTCCCTTCCTATTTCACCTCCTTTTGTTTTCCACTTCAGCAGTTTACCCTCAATGGCACCCACACGCCGTTCCAATTTTACCCAGGCAGGAAATTCCATCGACAGAGTCACTGCCCAAATAGCCTTATTATCTCAACAAGTCGCTCAGGCAGAAGAGTGCCACCAGAACCAACAGAATTAGGAGCAAGAAAGCCACTATTTGGCATTGGAAACCAAGCGGAATCACCGTCTCGATGACAAAAAATAGACAGAACCGTACGATAGACAACCTGCGCAACACCGTTCGAGAGCTACAAAGATTATAGCCCTTGGAATCCGCTCGTTTGTCCTAGGCTCCCGACCCATTGCGCGTATCTGCCCGCACCCGCCTAGGCCTTCCACAAAACCTTGAGTTACCCCCAGCTAATACTAGGGCCAAAGGTATTCCCCGTACTATTCCCTAACCGGCTCTATCTACCTCGGGATTCATTCCACAGAAGACTTTTCTGACTCAACCCTTCGCTTCTCCAGAAACTCCAGACGCCGTCCTGCTCGAGAACGACTCGGGGAACACAACACTAATTTTATACCACATACTCGACCCAACAACCTTCGACTTCATCAATCTCCCCCTCATCCTGCATATGTTACTCAGCAGGACTTCAACCACAAAATACAACCAGCAATTCGCGTTACCGCGAGTCCAGCTACCGACTCCTGGAGCCGCCTCAATAACCCGATCTGCCCTAAACTTTTAACTACCGAAATACCCTTCAACTTTCGTGCTCCCAAACTCGGCAAATATCGTAACACAGACCCTAAATCCTACATCCTCAAATTCCAAAATGCCCTGAGCCTCTACTCTACGGCTGACTACCTACTATGTCGCCTTTTTCCAATGAGCCTTACCGATAATCCCCTTTGTTGGTACCACAATCTCCCAAATGGCTCGATTCGTAGCTTCGAACAACTTTTAGAACTTTTCATCGCCCAGTTTTCCTTCAACAAGGATAAAGAGGTCAAAGTCGACGCTCTTTCCAATTTCAGAAAATCTGGCAGTGAGACCCACGAAGCCTTCAACAGAAGATTCCTCGGCGAATCCCGGAAAATAGAAAATCTCGACTGCTCGAATGCTATTTTGGTATATTCGAATGCCCTTCCCGACCACAGCCGAGTAAAAGAGCACCTAGTCCTCCATAAACCAAAAATACTCGAAGAGATGCTCTCGAAGGTCAGCGGCTATATCGATTACGAGTGCCTTCAGGAGTCCCGCAAACAGAGTCAGCCTTCACAAACAAAAAATTCCAATAAACCTCGACAACACACCCACTCTGCTCCTACACCCCTGATTGCTCCTGTCTCACAGGAGACTGAGAGCCGCAAATGCCCCATTATTGATAACACTACTGAAGCTCGTAAGAAGCGACCATGGCCTGTTTTACCTACACTCACTGGCCCCCTCAGTACCCTTCTACCACACATACAGGCAGACCCCATTTAGCGCATCCCTTTCCCCATCGAAGTCAGACCAAGCGAACCTTACTACGCCAACTATAAGTGCAACTATCACCATACAAATAAATGCTTCGCCCTTCTGCGTTCTCTCGAACTTATCTTCAAAGCAGGACGTTTGCACCTGTATATTGCTGATCTACCAAGCTACCTCGATGGGTTCTACCTCAAATCCCTATCCACCCCTACTACTGATCCAGCCGAGGTGCACATCTGCAGAGTCAAGCTCATCGAAGTCAACAACATAGACAATAGACTTTCCAAGAGCAAACGAAAGCGCATCGAAGAATGTTACAAGCTCACCTATAAGGAGAAATTTCCTACCCTTTTGCCATAATCAAGCTCTCACCCTCGACTCAAAGGTATTTCTTTCATCGACTATGACACCTCACACATTCGTTTCCCCCATTCTGATCCATTAGTCATCATGATTAAGATCGAGAACCTCGTCCTCCATACAATGCTCAAATATACTGGGAGCGCAGCTAATGTCCCCTATCTCCAAACAATCTAAACCATTAAGAAAACAGACCTCATAACCGCTGCCAACATGGAGCTAAAAGGTTTCAATGGATCAACAAAAGTCGTTGTTGGCCGTATCAGTCTACCCGTCACTACAGGTCCCATTACCCTTCAAACCAACTTTATCGTCATTGACAAGAAGTTCAAATACCTCGGTATACTCAAACAAGATTGGCTTCACGCCATACGAGCTATACCTTCGACCTATCATCAGACCCTTCGATTCAGTAATCACGAGGGTACTTGGAATTTGAAAGGATCTCAACGCCTTGCCCGCTTATACGAGCCCCCAGAGATCTACCAAACCCAAAAACTTGTCTGCCGCCCATAGCAATCAAAGCATCTTTCTATCCCTTTGACTTTAACAGATACCACCCAACCGATCGAACACACTATTTATAATGAACTCGACGGTCCTGGTCGGGGTACATTTATTGAAACCCTCCTTAACGAGTTAGAATGCCTTGAACTTTCCGAGTTCTATCAAACAAACAAAGACATCTTCGTTTGGACATTTCAAGAAATGCCTGGTGTCAACCCCAACCTGGCCTGCCTCCACCTCAATCTCATCACCTATTCCATGGCAGTAAAACAAAAGAAGCGTACACTGGCACCACGACTTCGAGAAGCTATGAACCTTGAAGTTAACAAGATCATAGCCGCTGGTTTTATCAGAGAAGTAAAGTATGCGGACTGGATATCAAACATCGTGGCAGTACCTAAGAAGAATAACAAGATCAAAATCTACGTCGACTTCACAGACCTCAACAAGCACACTCCGAAGAACAGTTTCCCCCTCCCGACTATCTCAGCATTCCTCGACGCTTGCTGGACATGAGCGCCTATCTATGATGGACGCGGCTTCGGGTTACAATCAGGTACCCCTCCTCCCCGAAAATCAACTTAAAACTTCATTTATAACTGAACAAGGCCATTACTGTTTCAATGTTATGCCCTTTGGCCTTAAAAATACCGGTGCCACCTTCCAATGCCTTGTCACATCCATGTTCAAACCCTTGCTTGAAAAATCTGTCAAAGTCTACATCGACGATATGTTATGCAAAAGGCTTCAGAAAAATACCCATATCTAAGACCTCTCAGAAATCTTCTCAATGCTTCGCACATATAATATGAAACTCAACCTAGATAAGTGCCAATTTGGCGTGTCATCCAGAAAATTCTTGAGTCACCTTATCAGTAAACGCGGGATATAGATTGACCCTACCCGCATTCGAGCACTCATTGACATGCCTCCGCCCCGAATCAAGAAAGACGTCCAAAAAGTGGCAGACAGGATAACAGCCATCAATCGTTTCATTTCAAAATCTTCAGATCGATGTGCCTGGCTCTTTTCCTTTCTGCACGATCAAGACGTCCACAAAACCAAAAAACAAACAATCCCGAGATCGATTGGACCCCTGAGTGCGAACAAGCCTTCCTTGAACTTAAAACTTATCTTGGTCATCCACCAATCATCAACACACCTATCGAAGGTGAAGCACTCTCTTTATACCTTGCTGTCACAGAAACTTCTCTCAGTTAAGTGCTCATTAGACTTGATTCCAACATACAAAAACCTGCATATTTCATCAGCAAAGCCCTAACCCCCGCAGAAACTCGATATTCAAAACTCGAGTGTTTACTCCTCACACTTGTCTATTCAGCCTGTAATCTCAAACCATATTTTCAGGCTCATCCCATCTGTGTTATTGCCATTTATCCCCTTTGTGAAGTACTCAGGAAAAAAGAAAAATCTAGATGAGTGTAACAGTGGTCCGTATACCTTGGCAAACACGACATTACCTTCGAGAAGAAAATATCCCAAAAAGGCCAAACAGTAGCAGACTTTCTAGCTGACATCCCGACCGAAGATGTCGATTGGGAAGAACATGAAGACGATTTATCAAAAGACCAACCCAAAATAGTAGATCCCTGGGACCCTCTTAATGGTTGGCGTTTATTCACAGACGGATCAGCAGGACCTAATGGCTCAGGAATTGGTATTGTCTTGGTAACACCCACTAATGATCGCATAGAGAAAGCGATCAAACTTGCCTTCGAATGTTCTAATAACGAAGCAGAGTATGAAGCCTTGATCCACGGCCTCGACCTCGTGCTCGACCTCGGCATTCCAAAACTTACAGTCTTTACAGAATCATAATTTGTTCAGAGATACTACACAGGAGAAAACTAAGCTAACGGTCGAATGGTTGATTACGCTCTGTTTGTGCGATAGAGTATGGACCGGTTCCCTGAAAAATCCACAATCACACATTACCCTCGCCTACATAACAGCTATGCTCGGACAATCAAAATCTCGGACACTCCATGCCGAAGTACTCGAACGCCCAAGTATCGACCAAATGGAAATCAATACCATCAATAATGGGGGCGAGAGTCCCGATCCAGAAGATTGGCGAACACCGTTTCTTCACTACTTTAGCAAGGCTGCTCTCCCAGAAGATCCTAAAGCCAAACGTTCAGTCCTAAAAAATTATCGCAGATATACTATCCACAAAAAGCAATTACATCGCAAATCCCCAAATGGCGTCCTCCTTCGATGTATATCCTAAGTCGAATCCTCTCAAATCTTTGCCAAACTTCACAAAGGATCCTACGGTGCTCATACTGCTGGTCATTCTATGGCCCTTCGAGTTGTTACCCAAGGATTATGTTGGCCCGATATGAAAAAACAAGCTTCAGACTATGCATAACAATGTGACAAATGCCAGCGTTACGCTCACGACATCAATTACCCCTCTCGAGGCCTCCATATCAGTCAAGTTTCTTGGCCATTCAAAAGATGGGCCATCGATCTCATTGGACCTTTCCCAAAAGCCTCGGGTAGCAGAGAAAACATCCTCGTCGCAACCGATTACTTTACTAAATGGATCGAAGCTGTTCTTCTTTGCCGAACCAGAGAAGAAGAAGTTATCAAATTTTTATGGGAAAACATTATCACTCGCTTCGGCTGCCCCCATATGATTCGATGCGACAATGGTCCCCAATTCATCGGTAGTAAAGTCAAAAACTTACTGAAAAAACACAACATTATTCTCTCACCCTCAACACCTTACTATCCCCAGGGTAACGGTCAAGTCGAAGCAATCAACAAAATAATTGTCGACGGTCTTAAGAAGAGAGTCGATGCAAAGAAAGGACGATAAGTTCAAGAGTTAGATCACGTCCTCTGAGCCTATTGTATAATAACGAGATAATCCACAGAATGCGCCCCTTTCCTCCTGACATATGGGACCGAAGCTGTACTACCAACTTAATTCGAAGTACTCACCCGAGACCCTAACCTCCCAAGTGAAGATAACGTATTTGAACTTACGTGCAACATGTTATAGATTGATGAGACCAGAGACCGAGCTATTGCCAACCTTGGCCGTTACCACACTTCACTTCAAAAATCCTACAATAAGAGAGTTCGACCAAGAAGTTTCAACATTGAAGATCTAGTACTTCGACATATCAATCAATCTTCAAAACCTCAGAATGCCAACAAGTTAGCCGAATCTTGGGAAGGACCCTACGTCGTCTGCGATAAAACAGAGAATGGTTCTTATTACTTAATGACGGAAGAAAAATAGCCTCTACCAAACCCCTGAAACACAATGCAGCTGGTCTCCTATAACAAGCCTTATCTCCAATCTTATACAACTAATGTAATCCAACATATTCAATAAACAAGATTGTTCCACCCAGACTTCGTTTCCATTTTCATTTTGTATTTCTTGGTTTAACTTAGGTATCATATCCAACTTCGTCTCGACTGATACTTGGGGGCGACTTTGAATTACTCAAGTCTTCAATTTCGAGCAAACTCGAGGGGCAAGGATGGTCAAAAGACCGGACCCTCGGAGATGGATTGGGGGCGATCAGATATTGCTTCGCTGTAGCTTAGGCCTTCGAAGTCCAGTCCTTTTCTAGGTTGAACCTAGGTATCATGTCCACACTCGCCCCGACTGATACTTGGGGGCGGCCTTGAATTGCTCAAGTCTCCAATTTCAGGCAAAACTAGAGGGGCAAGGAAGGTCGAAAGATCGGACCCTCGAGGATGCATTTGGGGCGATTAGATATACCTCGTCCAGGCTCTGAAACTGTCAAAGTCCAGTCCTTTTCTTGGTTTACCTCGGGTATAATGTCCACCCTCACCCCGAGTGGTACTTGGGGGCGTCCCTGAATTGCTTAAGTTTCCAACATTCGAGCAAACACGAGGGGCAAGGATGGTCGAAAGATCGGACCCTCGGGAATGCGCTGGAGGCGATCTGATATTGCTTCACTGTGGCCCAGGCCTTCGATGTCTAGTAAATTTTTCACGTTTCCTCTAAGTATCATATCCCCTCGCCCCAACTGATACTCGGAGGCAACTTGGAAATTTTTTAAAATTTCAGCATCGCTGTGGCATCGGCCTTCGATGTCCAGCAAAACATTCAGAGTTCGATTTACATATGTTTGATAATTTTCAGGTTTCGATCATACTACAGTCAGTCGAACAGATCAAGTTTCTACTTTAGCCAAGGCAAATTCCTTCTTCGAACAGAATCAAATTTCTACTCCTAAAGACCAAACTTCTATAATCCTAAACAGCAACCGTTTACAAAAATACTATCTGCAAATCCATCCAGCACAAAACACATTCAACATATTATCCATCAGGGGAACAGTTGCAACATAATTCAATGATCAATCATCAAGAGTCTAAAACAAGCATAATCAACAGAACGTGCATTCAAATTCTAACAATTCAAAGTCAGAGAGATAACACAATCCATCTGCAAGTCAGATATCAAATCAGAAGTTCAGAATCAGTATGTTCAGAAAATACGCATCATTATGCTTAACATCAACTTTAGAAATTCAACAGATAACAAAAGCAAAAAAAAAACTCTGCCAAGTTCAGAAACCAACAAAAAAAACGACATCGTTCAAACATAGTACAACTCAACATTACAACCAGCAGAAGAAGACATGAGAACCCAACCTTAAATACCGCATATGGGCGCGGTTGCACCTTCTTGCTCCACAGACGCCCCTACACCACTAACCTCAACAGCCTCATTCGAACCTTCAACCGCCAGACCATCAGCAGTTCCACCAATGGGCACTCCAAGAAGAGAAGTTTCAGCACCACCCCCAGTACTTCCAATTGCATCCTCAACAACGTTCACCTCCCCTCCCTTCATCTACAACTTATCCTCCTCAACAAATTCTGGAGACATAGGATAAGGTTGCAATGTATAGGTATCATACCCCATACCATCTATAAAGTTCTTCAATCTCACATTATCCATGCATTCGTTATCATACTGCTGCTGGAAACCCACCTTCTGTTCCGCTTCGCCTTCTCACACGCCATAAGCTTGGACGACCACTCTCGATCCAATCTTGACCGCTGCTACTCGAGCCTCTCATTATAAGAGTCAGTAAGAACATCTATATCTTGCTTCAACTTCCTGATTTCAGACACCCATGATGCCTCTTTCCCATGAGAAAGATCCAAATTTTCCTTCGCTTGTCGCAACTTTGCCTTTTTTGACTTCATTGCCTTGTTGCAAGTCTCTACCCAAACTTCTGTCTGCTAAAAATACTCAAGATATTAGTCAACCTCGAAACTCGAACAATTTGCAAGTAACCTCAAAATATCACTACAACAAGCTATATATAGTTACCTGAGACATGTGCTTCTTTATGTCCTTCGAAGCTTCGTCAGGGTCATCATCCCAGAGCTCGACCATCAAAGACTGCTTCACCACAGCCTGCTCCTGTTGTTCAGCCTCTGTTATTTCTTCATCTTCCTCCATTGTGTCATCCTCCCCGAGCACCTTACGCCTCTTACGTTGAATAGCCTTCGATTGCTGCACCTTAGAGGCTTCGGGAGCTACCCGGTCCTTCACTTTTTCGGCTTGAGAAGACACATGTTTTGGTTTCATCCTCGAAGTCTCTCCACCCCCTTCGGATACTGGCGCTGCTTGCTTCGCACCCTTCTGCGACCTCGGCACAAACTGGTAGTTCCTCGGCAACTCTTCCCCTCCTATTTCTTTTTGCCCCTTCGAAATGCCTACCCCTCCTTTTCTTTTTGTTCGCTTTGGCGTAGCAGGCACGTCACGAAGCTGGGAATCCACCTTTTTCTCCTTTGCCTTTTGATCTTGAGACTGTCAAACACCGAATTTACCTAGTCTTCACTAGCCTCGAGCAGAGTATCAATATAATTCACCGGATTATCCAAAGACAAACTCTTCAGACCTACAGAGTAAAGCAAAAACACAATTATCACTTATTTCAGAAACACATCGACAACAAACCCTTCGACAGTAAACTTACTTTCGTTATATACCCTATGATGCAATTTAAAAGGGTCACCCTCATCTACATTCTCGTAGTTACCCCTTACTATCAGTAAATCTTAATTCCACCCCCGGCCTGTCGAGCACAGACTAAAGAACCAAGGTTTCTCTTGGTGACATTGGTTGTGATAAGTCCCCGGGTTTTGACTAGCCTTCCTCGAGTAAAAGGTGATAATATCGAACCACTTAATTAAACTTCGACTCTCACCAGCTAATTTCACATTCATCCCCTCTATCACCCTCATCATCTAATAAAAATTACCGTTCATCTGCACCGGAGCCACCCCCTCAGAAATTCAGTACTTCTTTCACCAGTCGCCGAAGAGGAAGCTTCAGTCCCAATCGAATTTGGCCCCTATAAGCCATAATCCCTTCCCCTGGGTCTGATTTGAAGGTCAACCCTACCCCCGCAGCACTAAGAAATACCCCCACCTTCGAGAATTCTAATTTCGTGACAAACCGATCTAACCTAATTCTATATTTAGCCGAAATGGCACCTTCGACCTTATCCGACTCAGTCGAATCCTCACTATCGCCCCTCTGTACTTTACCTCCCTCCCCACCACCCAAAGGTCCTACATCATATCCCTTCCCCCATACTATTTCCTCTTCATTACTATCTTTGGTCACTATCATCTTTTGACGTCTCGTGACCAGAACATCTTCAGCCGGCAGAATCATCGACAATGGGGCTTCATTTACCGCATCTAACACCTTTAAATCGCTACCCCTATCCATTGGGTCTCGACCAGAAGTTCTAACTTTGACCTCGTCGACCTCTTTATCCACCAGTTTCAGCCTCGAATCCCGACGGTTACGCATTTTTGCCTATAGAAGAAGAGACACACAATTAGGGTAGAAAATTCGACAATCCCGTGTTTATCACCCTTATCCCATCTATTCCTTCCAGATACTTATCCCAATCTCAAATATCAGACACAATACCTCCTCAAAAAAAAAACTTACCAAATCCTAGACTGGGTCAAAACCCAGTTCTAACAAGCCTCCTTACTCCCGAAAATAACCCCAAAACCTTAAACGCAAAATCTCATACCAGCCCTCTCAAACAGAGAACAAAACAAAACAAACATGACAGAGATCAAGTGACTTACCAGTGGTTAGCAGCACTACCCTCGGATCAGCAAGATCAAACCAACAAATGCAGCAGCAACCCCAAAGTTCGAAATAACGTATGTTTTCTTCTCCCAACCTTTTGATTCTCACAATAAAACAGTACAATAATCAATCTTCTCCCACTTATATATCTTTAAAAAAAAACTAAACAGCCTCGATTTCCTAAACACTATCATTACCACAACCCCACTACCCCGGCTTTTCGGCTCCAATGTGGTTTGACTAATTTATCCCTCGTACCTCCCACGTGCGAACAACACCCTTACTACCATCTGCTTGCTAAATTAAAAGCTTCTTGAACCTTCTTTTCTCCAACTCGAAGCTAAACAATCAAGTCCAAACAGTCACATCATAACCTTTTTTCCATTATACGAGAAAAACAATATCATTACTTTTTGTACACTGCCCCAGGCGCCCGTACCAGTCTTACAGACCAGCTGTCTGGGCTGTCAGAACGACTAGTCAAATTCAACATAACCTTCACCACAATCACTGAGCCTGAGTACTCGACTATCTTACGTCTCGAACAATCCTCAGCATCTAGCCTCAAACAAATTCATCTAAATATATCAACCTTTGACATCCAACACATCCCTTAACTCAATGGTTTTGAGCCTTCGGCCGAATACAGTCGTAAGCTTTGACCAATCAAAAACCTCAAGCTTACAGATAATTTTTTTAGCTTTGCCACAGTTTACTTTTTCCTTCGACAAATTCATTTTTATCTTTGAACAACATAAACTATACATTTCTACAACTGTATTACCCATTCAATATCAGATTGTATTACTATTACCCACAGTTCGACAAAACAAGTTATTTCACGAAACCATTTTCATTCAGAAAGGCAGCTAACATTACAAACCTTATACAAAAAAAACAAGAGACAAAAGAAACAAATCCAAAGAAAGCAACAATACCACCATATTGCAGAGGACCCTAGCTATTAACGGGATGCTCCTCTTCGACAACGGCGCAACTACATCCTCTTGGTAAATAATATCCTCTGCAAAGCCCTTGAGAAGAGACAGTCGGTGTCCGGGGGACGGCCCTATCATCTGTACTATGCCCCACCAGTACGCGAAGGGCATGTCATAGAATGGTGCCCCAGGTTCTGCTTCAAAGAGGTCTGGCATTTCAGCATCAATATCCTCCTCTATTCTGAACCTCCGTTGAAGACCCAACAAAGCCTCTTGGATCCTCCTAGCCCTCACTGCCGCTTGATCTCCCTGAACCGGTGCATTTTTAGCCATGATTGATCAACAAACAAAGCAGGAGATAAAGAGAAAGATGCAGGACAAATGAAGAAGTTCCCTCCAGCCTATCCCCTTTTATACCTATAAATCCACCGTGACTTTCCCTCTCCCGTAACTGAATTAATGACAACCTTTCATTTCCAACCTCGAAAAGTCAACATGCAACCTCTCCAACTTCCTAGACGTAACTGATTCATCGGTACATGCATTCAAACCTCATTTCCGAGGACCTCTAGTCGAGCACGCCACCCACATCGAGCATTCGGCTATTATAACCATCGATTATTACAAGCAGCATTTCATCATACCTTCGACTATATCTCGTTTTGATCATCATAACCCAGATAATAATAACCTTCGATCATCTCTATACCTCGCGCCTATAAGAGTATTCGCTTACATTCGTCTACATTATCAATCAGATACAACAATGTAAGTACGCTGAAAATACTTTGTCCATTCCAAATAGAAAATTCAATTCAACAAACAAATTACATTTTCACTACCACTCCAAACGCAAAAACAACCCCCTCCCACACAGTAAAACAAAAGCCTACAAAATACATATATTTCCACCATCAATCCGAAGCCCTACTTCCGGAAGGACCAGCTCCGCTTGCCGCATTTTGCTCCTCGATGACGTCCTCTGCACAAACGAGACTTTCGGCCAGAGCCATCAGAAAGGGATAGAGCCTCTCAGTTGTTGTAAAATGAAACCTCAGCTATTCCCATAGATAAGAATATGGATCACCATTGAAGAACTCCTTAGGCCCTGCCTCCACAAGGTTCGGCATGTCCCAGTTCAGGTCATGTTGCCCAAAAAACTTCATATCCAGTTGCGCCATCTTCCGCCCCACTCGACGATCGCTAGCGAACCCCATCCTCTTCTGGTAACGTGTGATCAGCATGGTATCCATCCAAATGTTAAAAATATTGAGAAAGAACAGAAGACTATTGTAGATGGAAGAAGATATAGTATACCTCCACACTAATCCATACTTATAAGCTTCGATGCATTTAATACCCTTTAACCACTTGCATCTCTTAAAAACCCCTTAATATTACTTACCCAAAAAGTAAGACAGTCAAACCACTCAGATTCCAAGACCGAACAGTTTTTTTAGCAAACACCTCACCACCTGGCTTCGAGACCATCGCTAAGAGGGGGCGAATGTAGTAGCCTACTCGTAGCCTTCAATAGACAACCGAAGCCCACTTCATAGCCTACTCGAATGTATCGAAGCCCCCTCAATCCCTAAAATAGGCTCCTCAGAGATCCCCCAGAGACGAACCATCGACACCAGACAAAGCTTCTGGGACAGATCAGTACATTGCAGCAGACATCCTTCAACCATATCTACATATGGTCAAAATATGATAAGACAGACAGCCAGCTCACCAGACAAAGCTTCAAGAACGGATTAACATCCTGCAGCAGAAATCCTTCGACCTTACTAACACACGGTCGAAGCAAGATAAGACAGACAACTACCTCATCAGATAACACAGCGCATTGATTAGCCCGTGCATCTACAGTGACAGGTCCAACCACCGCGCCGTTCAGAGACATCATCAATAAATATTGTAGCAATAGTACCGACAAGACCGGTGCCCATAACTCGCTGGGATTTCCTGACAGTGTAATCATGTAACCCTGACCCACACATGGTGACTCAGCTTCCTGTATTTCAATAAATAGAGGAGAGGGGAAACCAAGTGGGGGATATAAAAATCATCTCCAGCCTCTTGTTTTTTACCTTCAACCACCCTAATATTCTATACTCGAACCCTATTATTAACTCTTCAGTAATACAATCTGTCTTAAAAATCCTCATCTGAGGTCATAGAGAGTCACATTCGGGCCTCTACGCAAGTATTTATCTTTAGTTAGATCTTATTTCAGGCCAATTACTTGTATCCTCCGACTGAAGATCGATTCTACGTTGTGAGAACCAACTCCCCCTCTTAACGGAGTTAGCTCCCTACACCCATCAGGCAAAAATATATTCAAACAGAACTAATTTTGTTCGAATAAAACCCATCAGGCAAAAATATTTTTGAACAGAAATAATTCTATTTGAATAAAATTGTTTAGTGACTTCTTCAGATCCTCCTGGATCATGGCTCCCCCTTTTAGGAACCTTGAGCTTCTGCTCAAGCTAGAACTGGAGATGTGGGAATGCAGCAATGCCCAATTCCCTACTGTACCACTTTGACTTACTCGGTAGTGTACCCTTCTTCCTAACTCAGAACGATTCAATAGCACCCCGTCTAGTATTATAAACCTTCCTCTCTAGAATACTATCCTCCGATAATGGATCTTCTATTTCCATACATAAGTCATCAACTGACGGTAGGTGAGTATCGATTTTAGAGTTTTCATCCAGAAGAGACGGCTCAAACAGCTTCAAATGCTCGGCATTAATCATAGAGTACATCTTCATGAAAGGTAGAAAATCCAACTGGAATGTATTGTCACTAATCTTCTTGAGTATAAAAAATGAACCATAACGCATAGGTTTGAGCTTCTTACCTTTCCCCTTAAGCCGTTCCTTACCCAAATGCAACCAAATGAGGTTGCCCTCATGAAAAGTACACTCAACCCAATATTTGTCATGGCGAGCCTTATACTTTCCTTGAGTCTTCTTCAACTGAGCTTCAACCACCCCATAAACCTTGTTGATCCTCTCAATGAAACGTTGAGCTTTAACTTGCTCCTCTTCCTTCTTCCCTGACACCATCGTGTCGTTAAAACTAAACGCCAAATGAAAAGGGCTTTGCGACAAGTACCCCAAACAAACTTCAAAAGGAGACTTCAACGTAGAACCATGAATCGCTCAGTTGAACGCAAACTGATGATATGGTAAACTCTCATCCCATGTCTTTGGATGCTTAGAATAAAATCCCCGTAATAAATGCACCAAAGTACAATTAACTACCTCTGTTTGTCCATCTGTCTACGGATGATAATCGTTACTTCTCTTCAACTTACTGTCCATCATCCCCTATAACGATCTCTAGAAATACCCCAATAAGCGACAGTCCCTATCATAAATAATAGAAGAAGGGAGCCCAAAATACCTCCAGACGACTCTGAAAAATAATCGCGCTGCTCCTTCCCCTGTGACCATCTTTTGGCATGGAATAGGAACAATCATCTTGTTGAATCGATCCACCACCAGAAAAAAATAGTCATTCTTACACCTGGTCATGGGCAAGCTGCTCATAAAATCCATCGAAATACTCTCCCAAGGTCGACTAGGAACTGACAATGGTAAATACAGTCCTATCTTCCTATTGGAAGGCTTCGATGTGTTGCATAACACGCAACCACGAACCACACGAGCCACATCCACCTGGATCTTCGGCCAATAGACATAACGCCGCAAATTCAAAAGAGTCTTCTCTACCCTGAAATGACCTACCACCCGGGAACAATGTACCTCTCAAATCCACTACAAACGGTCTCCACCCTCAGGAATACATAGTAGACTGCCCATGTAAATCAAACCATCCTTCAGAACATACTCGTACGTCTTTCCCTACAGCAACTTATCGAAAATCACACTGAGCTCCTTATCGTCGTCATACCCTAGAACGAACTCAGAAGGAACAATCGGCTGTATCAGCATAACTACCAACAAAGTGGAAATAGTTGGCAATGGGGGTCGAGATAACATATCAGCCATCTTGTTTCCACTTCTTTCTTATACTTGATCAATAAGGTAAACTGCTGATGGTACGACATCCACTTCATATGGCGAGCTTGTTGAAGCTTGGACTGCGTAGATAAGAACTGTAATGGTTTATGATCGGAATGTACCACAACCTCCTTCCCCAATAAGTAACTCCGCCAATGCTTAACTGATTGATATAACGCGTAGAACTCCTTATCGTAGGTAGGATAGTTGCGTACAGCTCCTGTAATTATCTCAGAATGGTAAATAGCCAGCTTCCCATCCAGTAAAAGGATTATCCCCAAATGCATAGTCTGATGCATCTGTCTTGACCTCAAAAAGCCATTGTAAATTAGGCAATGCTAACACTGGTGCATCCGTAATCTTCCGCTTCAGTAACAGAAAGGTCTTCTCATGGTGCTCTTCCCACATAAACTGTACCCCGGTCTTTGTCAAAGAATGCAACGGTACAGCTATTTGTGAAAAATGCCGAATAAATTTTCATAAGTACTGACAAGAACCCATAAAACTCCTTACTTTTGTTACTGTGCGGGGCCAAGGCCAATTAGTAATGACCGAGACCTTCTCTAGATCAACTTAAGCTCGCCGCTACCAGCAATAAAACCTAAAATGACTAGCTCCTGTTTCCCAAACTTGCACTTCTTCCCGTTCAAAAAAAGCTGTTATGATCGCAATACGCCTAATACTTTGCGTAAATGACCAAGATGCTCATCCCATGTACGACTATATATCAAGATATCATCTAAATATACAATCACAAAATCATCAATAAAGGTACGAAGTACCTCATTCATTAGTCGTATAAATGTCGCCGGAGCATTGCATTACCCAAAAGGCATCCCTAACCACTCAAATAAGCCCTGCTTGGTTTTGAATGTTGTTTTCCAAGTATCCTCCTCCCAAATTTGAACTTGATGGTAATCCGACTTAAGATCCAACTAGGTAAAAAGCTGAGCCATCTGCAACTCATCTTAAATCTCGTCAATCCGTAGAAGTGGATAACGATTCTTCACCGTGATCTTGTTCAACGCTAAATAATCTCTACGAATCCTCCAAGACCCATCCTTCTTTGGCACCAGTAACACCGGCAAACCACAAGGTGAGCAACTTGGATTAATAACTCCTTGTTCCAGGAGTTCATGTACCTGTTTCATGATTTCATCAAACTCAGTAACAGAAGTCCGTTATAACCCAATATTGGGTTGTGGCTCGCCATTTACCAAGATGATATCATGCTCTACATCCCTCTTGCACGACATCCCTTCTATGCCCAGAAACAAGTTTTTATACTCCTCTTGCAACCCCCCCCATATCGGCCTGTTGCTTAGGAGACATTGCCAAAGTAGACAATACTGTAGCTAACAAACCCTTATAAACCGGCCACACCAATAACAAAACAAATTTTCCAATCGCATTAGCCAACCATTTTGCTTGAGTCGCGTTACCAAATTACTGGCAGTGATATGTTCCTTGTACGCATTAATATGAAACTCAATCCTATCCTTCACCAAACGATACTTGCGCGTACGACGATAAAGGATTACATCTCGGTCCCAAAGATAAGGACTACCCAAGACGACTTGACAGACGTCCAACGGAACCACCTCACATATCACTTTGTCAATAAACTTCTCAGTATTCGCAAACTTGAATATACAGTGCTTAGTAATCTTGAACTCCGCGTCTTTCTGAATCCAACCCAAACCATACAGCTTAGGATGAGCCAGAGTAGCCAAACCTATCTTCTTCACCATCACCTCAGAAATTAAATTCTTCTGGCTACCCAGATGAATAATGGCCTCGACTAAGCTCTGGTTCACTTAAATGCTGAGAAAGAAAAGCTCTTCCCGACTCACCTTGTCGATAACTAGAGGTTGCTTGAAGATTAAAGTAAGCTTAAGATTTGGCTTATCTAAATCCGGAAGATCCACAATCGCTACGGCTAGTGCACATTTCTCTTTCTTGTACTTCTCCTTCTTCGACTGAAGCTCTGGGTGAAGTTTCCAACATCTATCGGAATTGTACTCATTAATCTTGCAATGACTACAGACCCTTCTCCTTTGGACTCACCTTTCTGATCAAACTTCCAATTAGCCTTGTACCCTGACTTATTATTATTGTCTTGCCTTCAATGGCAATTGCTTTAATAGTAGCGTCTTCGATATTTACCACATTGAAGAGCTTTAATTCTCTTCGAATGGACTCTGACAAACCACCCGTATACTTCATCAACACATCGTACTCCTCCATGTCAATATCCAAAACCAATGCTTGGTTATGAAACTCTGTAGTGAATTGTTTCACGGATTACCCAAACCTTTGGCGAAAGTTATGCCATTTGTACCATTGCTCCTGTTCATACCCAATTGGATACAATTGCTTCCTCACCAAAACCTTGAATTCCTTCCAACTCAGACTTTTGATATCATGTCATTTCTGATAGAATCTCTGCCACATGAGTGAGTGACTTGTGAATTTCAAAGTTGAGAAGCAGATCTTCTGAGCTTTGGAATATTCATCAATTGAAAAATAAGTCTCCAATCTATCTAACCAATTATCTAATTTTTCAGCGTTTATGGAACCAACGAAAATTGAAATCTTAATCTTAAAACCAAGACGGAGATTACGCAAAGGATTCATTAACTTACCAAAACCTGGGCGCTCATTGAAGGAATTGACATCACTAGAATTATTGAATATCGAAACGTCCTCGTCCCCATCCACCTCCATAACCCTTATCTTCTTCGAACGGTTTCGCCGTTCCACCGAAGTGGAAGCCTTAACGAGGTTTGTGAGACACAAGTGCTCCACTAACTCCCCTACAGTAGAAGTTAGGGCAGAAACTGTTGTTTCCAAAATCCTGAGTCTTTTGTTGGGATCGCCCTCCAAATCGTCATTCTTCTTCGAATTAGGTTTGAGATGGATCTTCAACGGACTCACTAGCATTTCCTTCGTTTGCTTGAGACGGTCACGTGTAGAGACCATAAACCACAATTAACCCCCCGAGAATCAAAACAAAAAAACTGATACCACTTAATCCGTAATACGATTAAGAAGCGTATGCTAGTAGAGATATACAAAGAACATTATTCGGTTTGGAAAATAAAGAATTCAATTACTCAAAATGAAGTAATTACAAGAAAAAAATCTCTCAAACCCTTGGTTTCTCCTAGAACTCTTTCAGATCTAACATAGAAAAGAAATAACCTAAGTCCCCTTTATATACTAGAAACTTAAAATACTAAAAAAATGCATCTCGAGGCAAAACACCCCTAAAAAATATAATCACTGCCAAAAGGAAAAAGGCTGAATCGCACCTCTATTCGAACAGAATACAATTTTGTTCGAATAAACTAAAGTGTATTCGAGTAGACAAAAATCTTATTCGATTAAAACACATCAGGCAGAACTCTATTCGAACAGAAATAATTCTATTCGAATAAAACCCATCAGGCAGAAATATACTCGAACATAACTAATTTTATTCAAATAAAACCCATCAGGCAAAAATCTATTCGAACAGAAATAATTTTGTTCAAATAGAATTGCTCAGTGACTTCTTCAGATCCTCCTGGATCAACTATAGACCAATTGCATGTTGTAATGTGGTGTATAAGATCATCTCCAAAATCATGACAAAAAGGCTTAATACTGTGATTTCACCTCTTATAAGCTACAACCAATCAACTTTCATTCAAGGAAGACAAATATCCGATAACCTCCTGCTTGCTCATGAACTTCTTAAGAACTACCATGAAGATAAAGGCCCTCTTAGAAGTTTAATAAAACTTGATCTCAGAAAAGCCTATTCTTCAGATCCTCCTGGATAAACTATAGACCAATTATATGCTGTAATGTGGTGTAGAAGATCATCTCCAAAATCATGACAAAAGAAGCTTAATACTGTGATTTCACCTCTTATAAGCTACAACCAATCAACTTTCATTCAAGGAAGACAAATCTCTGATAACCTCCTGCTTGCTCATGAACTTCTTAAGCACTACCATGAAGATAAAGGCCTACCTAGAAGTACAATAAAACTTGATCTCAGAAAAGTCTATGATCTGGTTTAATGGGAAGCAGTCCTCGCAATCCTTGATGTTCTTAACTTTCTTGTTCCCACTGTTGAATGGATTAGGCAATGTATTGCAACTCCTTTCTATTCTATCACTGTCAATGGGGCCCTTGAAGGTTATTTTAGGGGTGAGAGAGGTCTCAGGCAAGGAGACCCTCTCTCACCTTTTCTTTTTGTCCTTGTGATGGAGGTGCTTGGGCTACTTATTAAAGACAATGTCAGTGCAAGTGATTATGGGCTTCACCAAAAGTGTTCAAATCCAATATTGACCCATCTGACAATTGTAGATGACATACTCATCTTATTTGATGGCACAATTAGCTCCACCAATTCTCTTAATGACTGTCTTCATACTTTCATAGATCTCACTGGCCTTGAAATTAATTTTGATAAATCCAAGTTGTTCTATTGTGGTTTCAATGAGGGTGAGAAATATGATATGAGAGATACTCTTGGAATTGGTTGGGTACTTTTCCAGTTAAATACTTTGGGTTGCCTATTCTGTCTTCTGGCCTCAAAAGGAATGATAGTCAACAACTGATTGAAAGGCTCATTGGCTGAATTTTGAGTTGGCAAAACAGATTTTTATCTAGGGCTGGAAGAACCCTCGTAATTAAAATTGTTCTCCAGAACATTTCTGTATTTTGGCTTTTAACTTTTATGCTACATGTTAATTTTATTGATAGTATCAACAAGGTGTGCTCCAGATTCCTTTGGCATGGGTTCAATCTTGAGAAGAAAATAGCTCCTATTGCTTGGAAAGACCTTTGCTACCCAAAAGAAGGTGGGCTGGGGTTTAAATGTCTGAGAACATGGAATAAAGTTGCCATCTTAACACATACTTTCAGAATGGCTTCAAAAGAAAATAATATTTGGGTCAACTGGGTGTACTCTAATCTCTTGCATGGTAGGAACTTCTTGTCAGCTACTTTACCTGGGAGAAGCTCTTGGGAATGGAGAAATATCCTCAACTCCAGAACAAAAGTAAAAAATCTTGTATTATACTTGGTTGGAGATGGTACAACTATATCCTTTTGGAGCACTACAACAAACATAGGCATTTACGTCATCTATCATTTTATGAGAAAGTGATATTATTTGTCCACTTTTAACTTTTATTCCTGTGAGTTAGCATACTTCGTATAGGAACTACGTCATTTCTCAAAATAGTGACGTTATTTATTATTATCTCAATATATACAACATCATTTTAGATAATGATGTAAAAAGAATTGCTTTTCACGTCGTTTTATAAATAACATGACTGAGGCTATTTTGGTAATCACGTTGTTATTTATCACTTGACGTGGTTTGAGTCTATTTTACTTCGCGACTAGACTTTAAAAGGTATAAGAAAAAATAATTCCTATAGATCTTAAACATCTACACTTTTAGGGCCAAATTGAGTGATTGAGGTCTACCTCTTCCGTCTACAGGGTTTTGATTCGAGTTCAATATCTGGTTTCATAACCCTTAAAAGTCGGCGTAATTGCATCAACTTTTTAGAGCGCCCCACCGTTGATCGGATTCTGCGAAAAACTTCTCAACATCTCCTTGCTACTTTGGATTTTTCTATTCTCAAATCTAGGTATGATTCTTACTTTTAATCTTTGGGAGGATGCTCACTTTTCTAAATTGCTACGGTCAATCAGTTCTTTATCTTTCTGATGATTTTGATTCATCGATGCAATGATTGCAAATGATAACCTTGTGGTTTAAAGTCCTTTAAGGATAATACTTAGGAATTTTTTTATTACAGATTTGAAAATTATAGTTTCCAAAATTTAGAAAACCCTCAGGAATTTTTGATATGTGCTAAAGGAATGCCTTTAAGAATAATGATATCCATATACGCTTAAACATGCTATTTTACATGTATAATTGAAATATCCTCCATGATACGATACCTTTTTGTTCTTTGAACTACCCAATATATTCTTGTGAGTTTAAACCTTGAAGTTCAGAAACATTGACGGTCTTCGAACTTAAGATGGTTGGTGATGAGGTCCTTGATTTTTGTAGGGAGCGTTTTACAGAAGTTAAATTTGGTGGCTACTATTGTTGTTATGTTGAGATCAAATGTAGAGAGTTTGCCGAATTATTTATTAATTTGATGAGCTGAAGGGGTTCTCGTGACAGGAGAGTAATGCATAATAATTACATGACTCCATTTTCTCCATGATATGCATATCTTAACTAAATAATATTACTTGAACCTGTTAATTATTTAACCAAGTTGTTATAGCTCGTAACTTACTATCATTATATACTTGCTTTATTTTCTTTAGGGGAGGATGCTCCTGGCTTCTTTTTTTGAACACTCAATACTCGTTGTCGCCTTCAAATTCACTCAAAACCATTCTGAAGAGGAGACAACACTTACTGAAGTGGAGAGTAAGAGGATTGATGCTTAAATTTGGAAATCAAATGATTGCTCATTTGATGATGTTTTTCTTGAAGATCCTTGGTACTCAAACTTGGGATGAGAATCGCAGTACAAATCCCAATTACACAGTCTAAGTTTCCAAGAAAAAAAGCTCACTCCAGACGCAAGGTATTGAACTAATGATTTTTGAGTTTCCTTAAGTTTTTTTTTTCTGAGATATGGTTTCGGGTCGTAAAATGTGTAATCCAATTCTGTGTCATTTTTGGATATGAGTTCTTGATGGTAAAAAATAAAAATCTTTTCCCTTAAAATCAATGGGGCAATCTATGAATCTCTTTGGTAAGAACTCTTGTAATTGCCCAGATGTTAATAAGAACCCATGTTTTTGGATAAATGCCGTATCCATTGATAATGCAATGACTCATACATCCTCGTGGGATTAATACTGAGCCACCTGGGGGGTGTATTTTTAGAGATTCCTTAATCACCATTTTAAGATAATGAAGCTGATCAAGATCATTTTCATCAACTTTTTCCTTCTTTCCCATACAACGTCTAACTTCTTCTTACACTTTCTTTATCACTCTTGGATTTTTAACAAGCTCTGACATTATCCATACAAGTATGACACTACTTGTATCTGAACCAGCTAGATACATATCCTGCAACCAACATATTATTTTATCGAACTATTTGAACAAATGATAAGGGATCAAAAGATGAGAACAAGAGGTAGAAGTATTGAAATTACCATGAGAATCGCCTTGATGTGATCTTTAGTAAAACAAATTTCACCAAACTGTTCCTTTTCCAAGCAAAGAAAAACATCAACAATGTCTTCATATTCCCCTGTTTGTCTATCAGGATCTGAATTTTCATCTACTGCTTATTGCAACAATGCGTCCAACTCATTGAAATTTTTGTCTAGTTTTTGCTGCTACCCGGTGAAGAGAGCAATGACCCTGCCTACATATGGGAATAAACTAAGCACAGAAAAAGCACCCATCATGGCTATAGATCCATGTAGAAGTTTTGAAAGGTTACTACCACTCTCAAATTATTTTCCTTCATAACTCGTACCCAAAGCAATTCTTAGGATTACTGTATGCACGAGAAGATTTAGCTTCTCATTGAGATTAGCGACACATGAAGATGCGAGGGAGATAGATTTGATCATATTCTCGACCTCTTGAACCCTTACAGATCGAAATGAGTAGACTTTCTTCGCGCTAAGAAGCTCGAGAACACAAATCTTTCTCATCTGTCTCTAGTACTCCCCATAGGGTGAAAGTGCAACATCTTTGAAATTGTACAAATGTTTTCTAAAGCCTTCTAGTACAGGCCTATTGCAAACACATATGATCATGCATCTTCAATACCTCTCTTGCCACTTCCGTCGAGGAGACTACTATAACGGGTACTGAACCGAGTTGCAAAGGCATGACAAGACCATGCTTTTTAGACAGCTGCATAAGAGAATGACGGAGAAGACTCCCAAACATCCTTGTTATGATGTAAAGCTTAGAAGGACTAGGAGGAGGCCTTGATCTTATCACTCTTCTTTTGTTGTGTATGAATTGAGAGATAAGAGGAAGAAGTAGGAGAGAAGGAAGCCATACACACAAGGTATAGGGGTTCATGGCTTAGTACTATACAACCCCCTGATTCATATTTATAAAGGCCACATTCTATATTCAGGAGACAGTTCTATTATGATGTGGACATAAAACAACTCCTTGATAAGTTTCCATCATCTACAGATACTCAGCATCGGTTCATATATATTTATTATTATGTTAGGCTGCCAACTCTCATGAGGAAATTTTCTAATAAGAGGCATTAAAATTGGTAAATATTTTATTTTACCGTCCATTATATATTTTTCCCCATATCAAACTCTATGAACATCAGCGATGATACTCTCATTTCTTATTGTCGGTAAGAAAATCAAAAATGTTGTCAAGTTCCAATTTACAAGTCACTAATGATTTCTACAGGCATTAAAATAGGTAAACAATAAAACACTTTCTTAATTTCACAAATACCAACTGATGGTTGTTCGGTCATCTCAACAAGCTAATCTTCAAGCATCGTCTTCCTTTTAAGAAAAGTAGACTTCTTGGAAGAGATTTCAGTAGATGAAGTATTTTTTTCTAAATCATTCAACTTTGAGGAGCTTTTCTCTTTAGCGTCTAAAGCCTTTAAAGCTTCTTCCACTTTATGCTCGGCCAAGAGAACATCAATATACTCCAAAAATGTGTATTTCAACTTCATTTAGCAAGAGGTCACAAACTGGAGGGTCTTCTTCTGCTTCAGAGGTCTCACCATCAATTTGGTTCCATTCTTCTAATTCACGGCAAACACCAGTCATCAAATCCTGGACGATAATCCTTTGAGACAAAACATGCTTGTGCAATTCAATCAATTCATGCTCCATCTCGGCAACCTCTTCCGATATCCTCTGGAATGCCAAATACTTCGACTGTGAATTGCTACATAAGTTCTTCATGGTATCTTTTAGGTCCAAAAGCTCACAACAGAGTTTTCGGATGCCCTTTTCAGAGTTGGATTGGTAGATGGAGTTCACTTTGGATTGTGGAGTGATACACTCGTGAGTTGGGAAGTTATCTTCTTCTTCACTGTTATCCACCCTCTCCGCATTTTGTTTATATTTTGTAAGTATTGTTCCTTATTTTTAATTACTTGCTTTATGCTGGTTTGTGCATGTATCCTTGTGGTTTAATCCACTCAAAACCCTATCCTTTGTATTAGATATTGTCAGGAAAAATAGAACACCAGTTCAAAGTTATTTTATTAGCTTTCATGAAGATACAATGTTGCCATTTAGAGTTGCCACTTGGAAGTCCAATTACTTTGATATCAACACGGAAATGTTGCAGCTTTACACAGCTCTGACTGCGGTGTTCAAAGGCAATATCAAAAGGTAACTTTTCTCCTAAAGATTCTTGAGTTAGATTACAACGGTCTCATAATTAGTTATCTTCCTATCTTCATTATTTGAAATATTGATTACATCCAACGCAACAAAGCTCAAATGCTCTTAAAAGGCACTGTCAACATTTTCCAAGTAGTTAGGAAACTTTCTGCCTAAAAGCACTTAAAGATCAAGGGCTATCCCAAGTGTTACAACTTAGTTTCTATCTGTGGATACTATCCCAAATGGTGTCTAACGTGGAAACCAACATTCTTTATCTGTCGTTTTATTCCATCATATGTATAATTTAATAGATGTCATTCTTGTTCTCCTTACCGAGTGTGGATAACATCATTGAAGTAAAAATACTAATTTTATTAATTTTAACAGATTATTGAGGAAGGTCCAATCACGATTGCACCATTGGAGAAAATGAAGGAGCTAGAGTGGGCGGTTAGAAGGCTTGCTAAGTGTGTGAACCACATTAGGGTTTCTACTGTTGAATATCTATGCAGTATGGAAGCTGGAGAATATTTTGGTTGTGCAACAGGATGTCAAATTTCCTCTTCTTTTTTCTCATTCAATTTTTACAGTAATCATGTTGGCATTTGTACCTCTGGTTATTTAGAAATAAGACAATTTTATGGAATGAACCATTATGGAGGATATGATGCGTGGAAGAGAACATCAGCCATTGCTACTCCATTTGACTTTGACCAAGCTCAGTCTGTGAGGCCTAAAGGTCATTGTGTTGTTGTACGAGTAACTAGTAAGGACCCTGATGGTGGATTTAAGCCAGTTGGTGGTAAAGTATAGGTTAAAATTTGTCTCTGTGATTATATTCTTGCTGATTTAAATCATACGTATTTTGCCAACAATGGGTTAAACTTCCCAAAATGTAGGAAAAATATAGAAGTCCCCCTCTCCGATTTGAGCAACAACTGAAACTGGTTGTTTGACTCGTTGCAAGAGCTGAGTTTTAAAAGTAAGTCAAATGCGTGGGCGTAATTTTTTGTTAGGGTATAAATCTTCTTGGCATGGTGTGGGAAATGGTTTATCTTTGCTCATACCCAAGGATAAAAAAGCGATCAGTCACTCAGGCTCTCGAATTTCCTTGATATATCAGATTATTTTCATTGGATGTCTGCTATTTCAAAAAATTGCTAGTATTAGAAAACATTATTGCTTTATTTCATATATATCACTATATATAACGGTCCGATATACCCTCTATTTTATGTCGTTCCTATAAATTTTGACGTACGAGTCAAAATTCTGAATCATGCTTATACTTCAAATAATTTTAATGTTAATCTCTTACATTGTAATCTCAGGACATGTTTTTTTATTTTGGGGAGTCGAGAGCTTTAGTCATTGCAAACATGGTTCTTGGACTAAAGGAGATAATACATATTCGGGTAAAAATTCGTACAAATGTTGATTACACAATCGATCTTTTAAATGTAAGCTTCTCAAGCTTTATAAAATATTAGCTCCACTCTAAATATACTTATACTAGAAAATGTAGATTGATAAATGTAAACTACCTTTTACAGGTCTCAGAGTACAAAGATAACAAAATTCACACGGGGTGGTTGGATAGCAAAATAGCCATGCGAGTTAGAGCGGAGAGGCCTCCCTAGTACCATGTTTACTGCAGTAAGAGCAATTGTCCAAGATTTTTTTGTTATGGGGATCCAAAATGTATAATTTTCACCGAGGTGGAATCCTTCAAACAAATAAATATTTTTCTTCTCTTCTCTTGTTTTGTATTCTTTTCTTTTCTTTTACTATTGCAAGCATCTTATTGTGTACTCAAAGTATAATAATAGACATGTGAGATACTAACACTTAACAATATTTATAGTATAGTATGTAGCAAATGTGAAATCCGGTAGTCCTATTATTAGTAAGCTCATATTTATAGCTTATGTTTTGTATGCCTTAACAGGTTTACAAATTGATCAACATTAGTAGAAACACACAAAAGCACTCAAAATCTGTAAGCATTCTAGCAATGAAACATCTGAGACCCTTTTTTATGGTTGTTTTATTAATTTTTTTGTGCATTGGTTAAGTTTACCAGTGATTTAGGTCTATAATTCAATTAATGAAGGATTGAGTTCGAACACATTATATTTAATGAAGGTAATATAATTTAGCCAAATATTTTGTCTTTTGTATAATATGGTGGTGGTCGGTCCTGTAGAGTCCTAGCGGGGGAGGGGAGGGGATGGGCAATATTTGATTTTAATTTTTTTTTTGTATTTTTTGAGGTATTGACGTCATTTTAAAAGTGTCATTGTTGATGTATGAAAACCCTACTATGTCACTTCAAATATGATGTTAAAAGATTTCAACTGCGTTATTTTTTATAGTGACGTCAATTGAATATACTAGCTGGCCGACCACCAGAATTGGGTATCGACGACGTCATTTTTTGAAACCCCTTATACTTCATTTATTAAATGACGTCAGTACCTACTTTTCCACGTTACTTATTTAATGATGTTCTTGGTCCCTACCTTTCCATGTTATCGCCTTCGACGTCATTTGTTCAAATGACGTTCAATCCCTTTTACGTTATTTTTTTAATGACATATAAACCAATATTTGGTGTAGTGGAGGGTTTTTCTTTGCAAAAGGTTTAGATTTTATGGAATACGAAGCAATATCAACATACTAAGAGACCCCGCCTAAAGTAGACGAAGAAAGCCCAAAAAAACCACAAATTAAAAGACTAGCAAGTTCAAACTTAAATCAACAAAATCTAAAGTATTATGTATGGGGGTCTTCAATTCTTATGAGAAATTTCAGTCTACCCTCAACCCATTCCTCAAATGGGAAGTCTTTGCTGGATCCTCGTTTTGCCATAGTATCTGTCGAAAAGTTTGCTTTTCTCCAGGTTGTACTGAACCGTATTGACTACATAGAAGAGAGTAATTGCATCTATTTGTTTATGAATTTCCATGGAATCTTATGTGTGGTGAAGGCATTGATTGCTACCGAGGAGTCTGAAACAATCTACAAATTATTCCATCCTCTATGTATAGCTTTGTCCACCCCGTCTATGATAACATTAACTTCTGCTAGATAATTAGTGGTTATTCTAACTGATTTGCAGAACGTTCCCTTAACTCTGCCCTCCCAGTCCCTGTATACTGCTCCAATCCCAGAAGGACCCGGGTTTCCCAAAGCCGATCCATCACAACACAGCTTAATCTCGTTTATGTTGGGTAATTTCCACATGCAAATTTTAACCACTGGAGCTTTACTCAATATTCAATCGACAGAGAGAGCTTTAATTACTTGTAACTCGAAGGCAGTGTTATACATACCATGTTTTGACATTTTAGCGTTGTTATCTATTTCTCTTAACACCCTATTTTGGATCTCTCTAATGGATAGTTTCCTTTCATCAAATCTAAATTTGTTCCTTACGTTCCATAGCCAATAACTCACAGAGAAAACCATTGTAATCCATAGATCATTAAGGTATAAACTTAGCGCCTTACTTTTATCCAGAATCTGTTTCCTGCTTTCATGTTCTGAAACACCAGCTAGGTTAAAAGTACTTATTGTCCAATTCCATAATACTTTCGCCTTTGTACATTCAAAAAATAGATGGTCTGCCATCTTAGCTGTACAACCACAATGATTACAGATGGACATTAACTGTATGCCCTTCCTCTGTATCAATTCATCTGTTGGTAGAATTTGATTTATAAGTTGCCATGCAAACCCACTAAGACCTGGATGTAGGCATTTTAACCATGTAAATTTCCACCACCAAGCTGTGTCGAGTCGATTGTGGGTACTTTCGAAAACGTTTTTGACTGAAAATTCACCATGTATATCCGGATTCAAGATCTGAATATCTTCATCATTAGGATTGCATGGAATACTAGTAATATCTACTCCCATAGCCAAGAATGTGAGAGAGATGTTCGATGGAACATTCCAACCATCAGAATTAATAAAATCACTGACCTTGGCTGTACAAAGCTTCCAAATATGGTTAGGGAGGTCTATATGTTCACGTAAAGGAGTGCATGTTGCCCAAGAATCTCTCCAAAAGTTGATCTTTTTGCCATTTCCAATTATCCATCCGATAAAAGGTTTATTTATAGTCTTAGCAAATTTAATACCCTGCCAGACAAAGGAGCTCTTGTGGTATTTAATCCTTTCACCACTATTTGTATGGAATTTAGCATATATCATTTGAGCTCAAAGTTCTTCTCTTTAAGTAAAATTCTAGTTTAACTTGCATAACATAGCATTGTTTACCTCTTTTAGACTTCTTATTCCCAAACCTCCTTCTCGAATCGGTTTACACATCTTTTCCCATCTAAGAGTAATCCCCTTTCTCTTTGTAGGGTCCCCAGTCCAAATAAAATTTCGAATAATGGCATCTCCCTCTTTAATTAAGGATTGAGGCCATTTGAAGATGGCCATATTGTAAATGGGGATTCTATTTAAAATTGATTTGGCCAGAACTACTCTCCCTTGAAATAATAGCATTATCCCATTCCAACTATTCGCTCTCTTCCAAATTTTCTCCACCGAGGAGTGATAGTGCTTTTGGATACCCTTCCCTGTACCAAAGGTATTCCAAGATAAATCTCTGGGAATCCTTCCTCCCGAAACCCAAACATATCGATCACCTCATTTCTTCTATAATTGGGAATGTGACCAATAAAGATCTTGCTTTTCTCAATACTAACCATCTACCCTGAAACAAGTTGGTAATTTAGAAGTACTTTGTGCAGATTCCTTAAGCATTTGGTCATTCCATTAACAAACAGAAAAATGTCGTTAGCAAAAAACAAGTGAGAAGGGCTTGTAATACCTTTAATCTTGACCATTGGAGTAATTTTCTTTTGTCGCACAAGGAACTTAAGATTAGAACTCAGGATATCTTCAGCAATAGAAAATAGCAACAAAGAGAATGGATCACCTTGTTTAAGACCCCTAGAAGCTTTGAAGTAACCAAAAAGACTGCCATTAATAAAGATAGATAGCATCTTAGTGTTAATAATATTAAGAATCCAATTGCAAAAGGTATTGTAAAACCCAAATGATCTGAGAGCTTTGATCAAGAAATCCCAACTCATAGTATCATATGCTTGGGCGATATCCAGCTTTAACCTAACATTACCCCCTTATCTTTTAGTCCCCATCTCATTTACCAACTAAGATGCCATGCAAATATTATTCTGGATGCTTCTATTAGGGATAAAAGCGCTTTGCTCATTAGAGATAATTCTTGACGTAATCAAAGAGAGTCTTGTGGCAAGAATCTTCGTGATGAGTTTGAATGTAAAGTTGCTAAGGAAAATAGGCCTATAGTCTCACACATAAGACGGTTTCTTTACCTTAGGGATCAGCACAATAAGGTTCGATTTAAAATTTAATAAAATAACTCCGTCCCTGAAGAAAGATGATATACCCAACACAATATTCTCCCCAATAATATCCCAGTATGTTCTAAAAAATTCCCCGGAGAGGCCATCCGGCCCTGGGGAACTTTGGCCATCCAGAGAGAAAACAACATCACGAACTTCCTCTTCATTAGGAATGCCGGAGAGACTATTATTTTCTTCCTGCTTAACAAAGACTTCATAATGAGTAAATAGTTTAGGACATTCTATCACCTCATGTCTTGCAAACTTTTCTGCATAGTATGTGAGAATATAATCTTTAATGCAGTTCTGATTAGAGAACACAACCCCATTTTGATCCCAAAGTTCCATAATATTAGTCTTGACCATTTTCATTTAAGTGGAATGGTGAAAAAAGGAAGTATTTCTATCTCCAGCAAACAACCATTTGACCCTCGATCTTTGTCTCCAGTCCTCCTTCTCCTTCTCCTCAATCTTTTCCAATTCTTTTGATTTGTTTAGCATCTGTATATACATATTATCATCTGTCTCATCATCTTCTTGCCAAATTTGGAGTTGTAGTATCTCTCTCTAGTTTCTTCTTGTTACAAGCGATTATATCGAGAACTTGCATTTTCCAATTTTTAATTGCCGTCTTCAGTCTCCTTAGTTTCAGCATGATGGCAAACAAAGGAGCAGTAGAGAGAGTTTGATTCTAACTAATCTCAACGATGTTTCTAAATCTTTGCACCTTACTCCAAGATTGCATATATCTGAAAGGTATGCTGCTCGGCTTTGCTATTTCATTACACTCCCAGAAAAGAAGAGAATGGTCAGACTTAGTTCGATAAAACACTTTTACCGTCCAATATTGGAATTTGGCATTCCAGTGATCATTAATCAGGCTTCTATACAGCACAATCAAGATTCTCATCACTCCTTTTTGACCATTGCACCAAGTAAAAGTGACCCCAGTTGTAATACTTTCTGTATGGCAAGTTGTATCTATCATATCAAAAAAGTCTACAACTGCTCTCCTGCATGGAGGTTTCCTTCCCTTTTTTCCCAACATTCTAAGAACCGTATTAAAATCCCCAATACAAATCCATGGTAATTGGTTAGTACTGGAGATTTGAATAATCTGGCTCCGAAGTTCCACTCTATAAAATTGCAGACAATCTGCATGAACAAAGGTGAAAAGACATTCCATAAAGATGATTGTAATTTGTTTACTAGTATTCATGACAACACTCGGATTCTGGAGGCCCTCCTTCCAGAGAATCCAAATGTTTCCTTTATTCACTCCATCCTCATTAGTTATAATCAAGGTATTGTATCCAGAAATACGAAATCCCTTAAAAAAAAATTTGGTTCTACAAACCCAATAATATTGGGATTCAACTCCAATAGTTTTTTTCTAATATAGATCATGGTATTCTTATTCCCCAGTCCTCTAGCATTCTAGAAAAGTACTCTCATTTCAAACCTGTGTTAGAGCGTGTAATTCTCGGGTCCATAGTATAAACTCGGTCCCCTCTGATTATTTGATTAGGTAATAAACCCTGATCTTCTTCTTCTGTGAGGTCAGCCCAACTCTCCAGATTTAACAGCTTCCTCACCTCCTCAATAGGACTATCTTATTCACTTGAGTTTGCATCTTCACTATTTTGTGGGCTTCCCTTGCTGTTACCGATATTCAAGTCCCCTAGACCCTTTTCCTCTTCCATTCCAAGAGCCCTTTGCATATTAATACTTTGTTCCCCACTTTCCCCTTCACTAGGAGCATGGTATTTGTTTGTTGACTCAGTATATCTAAGCTATAACTTGGAGTTAGTTTTTGGTTATTCACTTCTACCTCTTTTTCCTTTGGTAACAGACCATTTACCCTGTATGGACTTATTCCTCGACCTCACTCGTAATCGAGCTCACTCAGTTCGATTTACCTCCATCTCAGGGTCACACAATTTCAGCACACAGTACTCCAGTCAAACATTCTAACCAACCCCACGAGCTACATAAGAAATTACATCAAGCTAAACCTGGAAAATATTATTTAGTCAAAGACACCTGTCTCCCACGAACTCGTCAGTTATTCAGTTAACCGCCACTAACCACATTATTTGGAAGACGTGCTCCAGCACGACGAAGAGCTATGGGGAAAGCCTATAAAAAGGAGAAGTTCCAGAAGAGACAGGGACCAGAAAAATTACTCAGACTTCTTATTTATGAGATCAAAGGCATTTTTATATTCTAGAGATCACTTGTAATAAATATTTCCTCTCAAAGCTATAAAGATACTTTTACAAAAATCTTCCATACGAGGTAGTGGTTTTTTACCTGTTCAGAGGTTTTCCACACTAAAAATACCTGTTTCAATTTCTTGCTTTCCATTATCATATTGTTACAGGATCATTGGTGTGATAGCTAATTCCTATCGTATCGAGCTACGAAATTTGGCCATTATACAGCCAGTTCCATATCACCCGGACCTTTAGCTGCAATTGAATCAGTAAAGTAGGTATGTTTGTTCGGTGGACTAGTACTTTGTAATTTCTTTTTCGTCTCCGTCTTACTCGGTACTCATTCTTCTGTAATAGGCAGGTCTTGTTTACCCTTGTTATTCATGTTCCCAAGATTTTTTATGTTCGTTGACACTTGATTTTGCTCATCTCTGAAAGCTCTTTGTATCACCTTACACTCCGCAATATAGTGTCCAACATTCTTGCAATGATTGCAGAATTTGGGTACCCTATTTAGAATAATCTCTTGGTTAATCATCTTTCCCTCAATGTCTATAAAAACATGATTGGGAATAGGCTATGAAAGATTGATATCAACCAACACACTAGCATGATACCCATAGTCATGATTAATTGTGGATTGATCAAGCTGAATTGGTGTACCCAGAGTCTTCCCCAAAGACAAAACAATCTTCGGACTCCAAAGCTCGCTTGGTAATCCAAGAAATTTACACCAAATAAGAGCATTCGTGTTGTGATACTTGTTAACAGAGAAGAAAGAACTTCAGGGCATCAATCTATTTGGCATCTTCTCTACAATCCAAGGTCCATGACTCCATATGAAAATTTTATCAGTTTCATTATCAAGTTTCATAATGAAGAAGCCTTTCCCTAATGGGATGAGCTTGTACTGACTTGAGATTTTCCATTTTGTTCTTGCATACTCCTAAAAAGTTGTAAATTTCACCTTATGGAGATCCAGTCTACCTATCAAGCTATACTTGAATTGTGACACCCCAATAGCAACCTCTCCTGCAGGGATTGAGACAAATGGAGTATCACCCCGCATCCCCACTTTGAGTAGTGATGGAGCTTCAGCAGGGATATCCATTCTTCCTCTTACTAGATCCGCAAACGATTGTGCGGGTTTCATTGTATTCGGAGCAGTTTCAGAAATTTTACCATGGAGAGATGAATTCTACATAACCTGATCTTCTTGTTATTGTTGTATTCCATCCTTTGACGTACCCGGTTCTTCCAAATTCTTCTCTTCTCCCATAAATCTCCATGGACAGCATATCATGATTCCCTGTTTGACATCCATGTCATATTGTTTCTACAACCCTTTGTTCATCATAACTCGGATTGTTTAGTAGAGGGACCTTTGGCTTCCTAGTGGTATTCTGCTGCCTAAATTTGAACAGCACCATTGATATGACTCTGTTATTTATTTAAAGGCCGCACTTTCCAACATTATCTCTGACTTCAAATGGAGCACGCCCCAACATCTTAGAAATGTGATTGGAGCTGAGATGACTGAAGAAATGGACAATATCTTGATTGATGAGCATAGTGAAGACAATGTTGTATGGATTCCTTCTAGGGATGGAAAATTCAATGTAGCTGCTACTTATGAAATTGTAAGAGCCAAAAAAGTGAAAGTGCAATGGGCAGATCTTTGTTGGAATGGCATTGCTACCCCAAGAAGTCAGTTCATAACTTTTAAAGCTTTTAAGGGAGCTCTTGCTGTAGGGAATAGAATGGTGCAAAGAAAAGTGATCCAATCAGCTTTCTGTAACATTTGTGGCCAGCCAGGAGAAAGTGAACAACATCTTTTCATGGACTGTGTTCTTGCTAGAGAATGTTGGGCTAAAATTAAAGCTAGATCCAGGATCTCAAATGTGATAGGCTCCTTGCAAGATGAAATTGAAGAGGTTATGCGGATGAGTAATAATGATATCAAAAAGAAGGTATTTATGATAGCTTTTACAACTATGGTCTACCATGTGTGGACATACAGGAATGACAAACTGTTTAATGGAGGTCTTAAAAGCCCTGCTAGCATCTTTAATTCTATTATCAATGAAACTATAGCCAGGCTAAAACTCTCTATTGTGAAGATTGAAGATAAAACTGAAGTTAGGACTATGTGTGAGGCCTGAAATCTTAGCCCTTCTTTTATCCCCAAGCAAACTATCTGGTGTGCGTAGAGACCGCCTGACCTGGATTTTGTTATGCTTAATACTGATGGTTCACTTTCAGAAATTGGGGGCTATGGTAGCACTATTATTGATGATATAAAGAACTGTATAGTGGCCTTTGCAGGAAGAGAAGCTGGAAAATCTGTCATTTATCATGAACTGCATGCTGTTGAGGAAGGCCTGAAACTGTGTATCTCTCATGGGAAGCCTAATATGATGATCAACTCAGATTCTACTCAAGCCATTTCTATCATCCAAGATAAATCCCCAACCCCCTGGCATTGTAGAAGAATGAAGAACTCTATTTGTAATAGTATAAGAAAGTTGAACTGTTGTAAGTCTGAACATTTATTTAGAGGGGCTAATGGGGGAGCCCACTTTCTAGCTACCTTCCAACTTGATAAAGGTGATTGTGTGATAACCCCTAATACACTACCCCCATAACTTGTACTAATTTTAGATGGGAATGCTAAGGGAAAGAAGCACAAGAGAATGTATCCCCTATTTTTTGTTACAAAATAGCTGGTCATGGGGTCCTGCATAACCCAAGCTTACTTTTCAAAAAAAAAAAAAAAAAGACTTCCAACCTTTTCTCCCCATTCTATTCACAAACACCTTATCGCCATGTCTCTATCTTCCTCCAAGGTCTTATTGTTCTCTCTCATGTCCTCCGAATCCATACCCAGTTTCTCCTTCTTGGCTTAAATTAAGACAATCTTGGCACCACTCGTCTCGTCAATCATTACCACTTCAAGTCTTCAAATGTTTAACCTCTTTCATGACAACCTAATATTTGTAAATGTATCCTTCTAGTACTATTAAAATATAATTTTTTTTTCATCCGCGCTTTCCCGATTTTCAAAATGTTAAATCCTGGTGATGACTCTTTCCTGGCTAATGACTTCACGTTATCTTTCATTATGATGTTTTTCATAAAGTAATACGCGGAACGTTACGACAGGCTCATTACTCAAACCTGTGCAGTAGAATCCGGTTTTGGGCAAGGTTCTAATGTTTTGCAATGTTTTTGCCTAGACTTGTTAAATATTGGTTAGGCACAAATGGGTTTGTCCGGTGAAGCACAAGGTTACCCAAACAAGAAGGGAAATGTTGCTAAAGGAAAGCACTCCTACCCGTTATAAAGTTCGAGCACGAAAGCAAATCACTCAATACGAATTTAAGCAATATTTTTTTCCCAATTGAAATAATGACTGCAACCTCTCTCCACACCCATCTAGGGTTTCTCTTCTATCTTAAAACTCAACATTAACTATCGAACCCTAATTAGAGATCAATCACGAAATAGTTAATTAACTAGAATAATCTTAATTTAGAGGACTATCAAGAATCAAATAAAATAAATAATAAAAGAAACTAATTAGAGATCGGTCACGAAAGACGTGTGCCAAGGTCGTGGTCGTGACGACCGACAACCTATTAGTTATGGTCTGAAACAATCCGGATATGGAGTTCAGACAAAACATATGTTCTAGAAAAAGGAAAAAACCACGTAAATTACCATTGAAATTGTCAAAATATAGAAAAGAAGAAGACATATTAGAGATGACTCATTCATTGTTATTGTGGGGTTGAAAGCACCGTTGCGCCATGACGTTAAAGATGATTGCCTTTTAGCAATAGGTGAGCTCCGAGAATGTAGTGTACTAATTTAAGTTTTTACGTGGAGTCAAAGAAAAATAGATTTGATTTAAGGAGGGGTTATCCAATGGAGATGGAGGTGGTTATCTGGGACAGGGTGCAATTAGAACTTTGGGAGAGAGAGAGAGAGAGAGAGACGAATTATGGGTGGAGGAGAAAGGGATATTGTTATGAGAGAACTAGTAATAATTTGTCATTATTGTTGGGATTCTTACCTAGTGCCATTGTAGAGTCTGAGGGAAAGGATTGGTTAAAAAGAGAAAGAAGGGTTTTACTCAGTAAATCGTGTGGTTTGAAGGAAAAAAATTTGCGAGAGGGGAACATTTAAATAGGGGAATTTTGGTCAGATTGAACCAATAATTCTTGTCTACATAAAAATCTTACGTGGAAATATCAGCTTCCTTTTTTAATTTCTTATAAATATTAAAATTTGTTTAGAGCAGTTTGTTATTATGATTATTGACTGTTGAGCTACAGCCCGAAAGACAAGCCCACTAAAACCTTAAATGTTGGAAACGTGGACAGTTCTATATATAAAGCATCAAAAACATGGTTTTAAATAATCTTTTATAATGGTAACGCCTTTGCCAGTTCCGTTATACCCCAGGTTCCGTTCTAAAAAATAATACCCGTTATTTGTTGTTACAGACCGCTATTTTATGCTATAACGGCTGTTGTTACTATTATAACAATACATTATTTTCAATGTTTTTCTTCACTTTTAACGAACGTTATACACCGTTATATACGGTTACAACGCCGTTATATACCATTATATGTCGTTATATGATTCTTGAGGAAAATCATTTCTTGTGATATGATATAAAATAACCACTAAGGTGAGGAAAATTATTTCTTGTGATATGATATGAAAGAAGAATGGAAGATAGACGTTGATGTTATCGTGTAGACCCATAAGTGTGTCTGCTATTTTATTGAAAGATCCATTATGCGAATGGATTGTTGGAGATGACGATAAGCCTTTGTTGCCAACACATGAAGAATGACCAGAAGAGCTTGAAAAAGAATTATCAGTTGAAGACCCGGAGGTCAATGAGCAAATGAGGTACTCCACTTCTATTATTAACACAAATTTCCCAAAAAATTGGTCACAAGTACCTATGTATCAAACACCAATGGAGTCTTTGCCTGAGGCATATTTTGATTTCAATTTTAACCAAATCAATTTGGAGCATGGTCAACCATCGAACTACTTTGAATTATCAGTGAATATAATGTCGCATTCCAGAATAATCATTTTTCATTTGACGTTTATGTGATTTTTAATGCTATGGTGTGATTTTTAATGGTTTGGTGTGATGTTTAATTTGTCGGTGTGGTGTTGTGTATTGTTTCAATGTTGTAATAAGTAATAACTTCAATAATAATTACTTTGGTTTTTCCTTTATTATCCTTTTAAATATAAAAAATAACGTCTATAATGGTGTTATTTGTTAAATAACATCTATAACGGTTATTACAATTGAAAATTAATATTTATATATAGAGAAAACCAAAACACAACGTTATTTTAAAATAACGCCGCTACAGGGAAAATAACAGGCCGTTATAACATTTTTTTCTTGTCATCTAGCCAAAAATAACGTAACACCGTTATAAAGGTAATGGCCTTTGCCCGTTACACCATTATAACGTACCCTTTTAGACCTTGATCAAAAGTAGTTGACATTCTCACATGCATACAGTCTATTATTATGGTTGTTGACTATTGAGGGGTTGCAGTCCGAAAGATAAGCCCACTAAAATAGGCCCGAAAAACATGCCCAACTTTCTAAAGGTTGAAAACGTGGACTGCTTTATATACAGCAACAAAAATAGTTAATAGTTAACATTCTCACATGTGAGCAATGTGGGACTAAAATAAAATAATATGTAAAAGCTATATTGCAATGGAAGATTTTGTCACGGATAAAGTCTTTGCCAATAGTTGCTACAGACTAAATCCATGACGATTTTCCAATGGGTCCATGGTAAAAATGAATTTTCTTACTGTAGTGTGCTACAGTCTTGTAGCAGCGTATTTTCTGGAAGGAGAATCTTTGCCAATACTATTCGTAAGGAAAATGTAATAATAGGCTAGACAAACAAGATTTTACGTAGAAAACTCAGTAAAAATTGAGAAAAACCATGACCTCGGGGAGGGTTTTGGTGTAAAATCCAGTATGTTGCTAGTTATTACAAGTTTTGGGGTGATAGTAGGGTTAGAAGGTAAGGATATAAAAGTTGCGGATCCGAATAACCTATTTTATGCCTGTATTTATAGTAGATACAAACCGTTTATAAAAAGAAAGAAATAGTCTCCTATTTCGGGGGGAGTGAGCGAACTTCATGGATCTCTAACAACTATTTCTTGACCAGACACAACGGCTACTTTTGGTAGGTCGAGGACTCATCGTACCTTATCGACTGATGTCTTTCTTTGACTATACAATGTTGGCATATTCTTGTCGAATTTGGGAAATATACTACTGCAATCACCCCATTCTCGACAGAAGTACCTGCAGTTTTGTCGAGAAGAAGTCAGAATTTAAAAAAGTAGCCGATGTATTGGAAAGTCTTCCTGTTATCATTTTCGAGGTCAAAGTGATATGAATCTGGTCATGTCGTTCCCGAGGAGTAATTAATGCAGACATTGAACTTGGCAGATTTAAGGGAGGTATAAATAAGTGGTTTGGAGAAGGGTTATGCGGTGGTGGATTTGAAATGATGTTGCCCCAAGTATGGCGTAGGGAGTTGTTTGTGGTTGAAGACGGTGAGTAATCTACGGTAAAGATTCGTTCCAAACCGGGTATGTGGTGTCGTGCAATTGATGTTTTTATGGTTTGGAGGGTGGGGGAGTTAGTGGCAGAGAATGTTTGCATGCTTGGGATCCGTGTGGTTTAATATGCATTGCTGAGGGTAATGAAATGTATCAGATTGGGGGAGAAGGGCTTATTGTTCATAGTAAAGACAAGGATGTGTTGGCTGGATGGGCGTCCAGGGATCTTGTCAAACGAAGGAGGCTTCTTACAATTTTCTGCTGCCTTTGGTCTGTTAAGGTAGCTCACCGTAGAAGATTTTTTACTTGAGATTTGTGTTTCTTAGGATATCGTTGCCCCTTCTGCTTGAGATAATGCCAGATTTTGGTGAAAAGATGCAATAATGTCAGATCCTGGTGAAAATAAGCACAGAACAATTAGTCCTTCATGTATTTGTGATGTTTCATGCTGTTTCGCGATTGAATGTTTACATAAATCTGTAGAGATTGGTATTGTTAAAGTAGTTGTAGAATGAATTTGAAAGAGTGTAGATGGATTCGGTGGTAGGGAAGATTGAACTGTGTTCGGTTTTGATTAGTAACTCATGATTGTGATCGCTGTAGGTTGATTTGTTGGTTATAATGAAGTTGTAATGGTAAATAAAGGGATTAGGGTGTGAGAGATTTACGTAATTGGTGGTGTGCGGTGGAGAGAGTATGGTTGGTGAAGCGGTGAGGATGGTACAACTGTTGGGTTTTGGCGGGATTATTAGAATTTTATTGTTGAAGGAGTTTTGATATGGTCAGAATTTGTGCCGGAGAAAACGATATCCGTATTTTGAATGAGAGTGGTTTTGGCGGGAAATAGGTGAAGTATTTTCGAGAACTAGCAAGATTCCTGAAATTCAACTAAAATTTAAATTAATAAAGCTATCAATGTTATGACCAAAAGAAATAACTTGGATTGCATCGGGAGGACGCCCCAAGTATTGTTTAAGATCCTGGAAGGCTTATTCACAGTCAGAAGTATAAATGATCTCATTGTGTTATTTCTTTGAAAGTGTAGTAGGATTGCCACGAAGAAGGAGGTAAAAAAGCTTGCATCGGCCAGATGACTTACAGATGAATCTGTGAAGAGCGGCGATCTTACCTGTAAATTTTTGGACATCTTTTTTTCTTTGTGGAGATGGCATTGCAATGAGTGCTTTGATTTGTGTCGGATCTATTTTAATTCCTTTTTTGCTTACCAGGTGTCCTAGAAACTTGCCAGACGCAACTCCAAATTAGCATTTTTCTGGATTAAGTTTCGTCTGGTATTTGCGAAGGATAATAAAGATGGTTTGGAGGTTGTTGGAATGATCTTCACGCTTTAAGCTTTTGCAAATCATATCGTCGATGTAGACTTCCATGATTGTGCCTAGGTGATCTTTGAGCATTTTTGTGACAAGCCTTTGGTAAGTAGCTCCTACATTCTTTAACCAAAAGGCATTAATGTGTAGCAGTAGAGACCTCTTTCAGTAATGAAGGTTGTCTTTTCTTGATCGTCTTCGACGTGTGGAACTTGATTGTAGCCGGAGCAACATCCATCATGGAATGAAGTTCGTGCCCATGCGACGGAGTCGTGGAGTTACAGAATAAGTGGTAGCGGGAAACTATCCTTAGGCATAAACTTGTTGGGTTTTATGAAGTCAACGCAAACCCTTATTTTTCTATTTTTCTTTTGGACCGCTGCGATGTTAGAAACCCACTTTGGATACTTGGCTTCTCGAATAAATCTTACCTGAAGGAGTTTATCAATTTCTTCATTTACTACATCACGAAGGCGGGGAGCTAGGTTCCTCCACTTCTGTATGAGAGCTTTACTGTCTGGAAGGAGGTTCAGTCGGTGACACACGATTGATAGAATAATGTCAGGCATTTTATGGAAAGTCTAGGCAAAGATGTCGATGTTTTTCTTAAGTGGCTGGATCATGGCTTCTTTTTTGTCGGTTGATAGCTTGGAGCGATGAAGGTGTGATGCCCGGGACAACCAAGTTTAATGGTTTCGATTATTTCGGTGTCATGATGCTCGAATATGGTGGGTGCTTCTTGCTGTAGTTGCTATGCTTTGAGAAGTTTTGTTGTATTAGTATTGGTGGCTGTATTCTCGCACATTCGTGCAACTGTTTGGTAGACTTTGATTTCGTAAATTCTATGATCTGTTGGAAATCTTAATGCCAAATGATACGTGAAAGGAACTGCTTTGGTTGAATGTAACCAACTACGTCCCAAATTACCCAAATATTTGGACTCAGCATCGATGACAAGGATTTTTTCAAATGTTGTTTCTGATCCTGCCTGAAATGGCAGAGTAATTTCTCCTGTGGAAGATTCCTTCAAACCGTTAAAGTCGATGATTGTTGTTGTCGAAGCTTTCACAGAGTGTGTGAGGCCTAGGACCTTAATCTCTCTTCGAAACAATACATCTGTTGTGCTTCCTGTATCAACGAGAAGCGTATATAGATAGTCTTGTCCGAATTTGAGCCTAATGACAAGAGGGTCATCATGAGGGTATTTTACGTGGCTAGTGTCACAGTCTTCGAAGGTAATATGGTACAAACATTTTGATTTGCTCGAGCTAAGGAGAAGTTTTGCAGATTTATCTGAGGATGCCATTTTACAATAAGATGTAATCCGATCATCATGTTTTCTTTTTTTTTACTTTCTCAATCTCGATCATATACAGGTGAGGAGCCTACCCTGGGACCTAATTTTGCTCTACACCTTTGTGTTTTGCTTCATCTTCGATAAACATTTGGATGTCGATGACATAATTATGAAGCCTTCCTGCTAAGAGGTTGCGATGAAAGATTTGGATGAGAGAGTAACAGTTATCAGTTTCATGGCTATGCACATTGTGATACTGACATAAAGATTTGGTGGGGACATCCAGAATTGTTTGCGGTGCGCGATAACACTCATCTCCCTTTATCGTTGGTAAGATAGCGGAGAGAGTCGTTATCTTTAGGGGTAGAACTGGGACCGGTCAGCCGGGTTGGCCGTCCCTTCTTCTATTGTTGTCAGTTGTTCTGCCTCGTTGCTTTGGTGCTTTGGTTGTGATCGATTTTTGAGGTGGAGTTGAAGCCGTTTCCCGAGAATGGATGGTAGAGGAGCTCTTCATCTTATCTTTCTTGGATCATTCTAGTTTGATGTAGTTATTAACTACATCAATTAATTCTGTGACCATTCTTGGCTTGTGCAAAGTAAACTCCTCTCGAACCTTAGAATCAATGTGTAGGGTTAAGGTGAATGCTGGAATGACGATTTTGGGATTTGAGTTCCCAATTTTCTAAGTTTCTTGTAAGAAACGCTTGTAAAAGCTCGCTAATGTTTCTTCTGCGCCCTGTTTGAAGAAGAACAAAGAATCTACAGTGATCTCTTATTATTTAGCATGAGCATAATTGGATTCAAAAAGGTGCTGCAACTGGCTGAACGTGGTGATGGAGGCCTCTTGGATTGTATGGAACCATCGAAGAGGTTAATCTTTTAGGCCCATGTTAAATAGCCTACACAACATGTGGTCATGTTTGGAGTATAATCCCACTGCGGCTTTGAAATGTCGTGCATGGGTAAGTGGATCAGTGAGTCCTGCATATTGAATAAATTTTGGCATACAGAATTTTTTTGGGATGGGCATAACTTTGAGATGTGGGGAGATGGGGTTTGTTTCGATCCGGTAAAGTACAGATCTCTTGCCTGGGATATCAGAGTTTATTGCCTATATTCTATTGTTTAGGTCATCCAAGTTGACGAATTATGGAGGTGGAAATGGTAGGGCTGTACCTTGCGGATCAAAGTCTCCCTGTCATTCTGTTGCCAATCGGTCCCTGATTGGTCTTCTTTCTTGGGGTGGAGTCTGATGAAGCGTGCGTCGACTTTCTTGAGTTGTCGATGCTGAAGATGTAAGTCCAAAGTGTCAAGAAATCCTGTCTGGATTTCCAGATCGGGATCGAGAAGTCCGTAGTCTGACTTCTCTTGGCTGGTCATCTCTTTAGGTCGCTCTTGACCGATGACCACTTCGGGCCCGCGGAGGTGACATTTGGCGGCCAGTGAGTTGATCATAAGTTCTCATTAGTCTCTCTATCTCTTTCTGATGTGTCTGACTCTGTTGGTCCAAGGCTTTCATTCGTTCGTCTCTTTCTGTTTGAAAAGCTTGAGCATGGATACACTAATCTTCTAATCTTTGGACATTTTTTGTAACCATTTGTTTTTAAAGCTCGATTACTACACCGTGTAGGTCGACCGTTCTTGGTATCAGATTAATTTCTTGTTCTCTCACCGTACTAGATTGGCTTCAGAGGTTCATGTTTATCATTGGAAGGATTTTAGATTAGTGGTGGTAAAGAAAAGTGTGGCAGTTCCCACAGATGGCGCCAATTATAGTGGCGTATTTCCTGGAAGGAGAATCTTTGCCAATACTTACTAGGTCAATCGTTATTTTGTTAAAGTGACTTCAATTTTAGTCAGAAAAAACGTCGTTTTTTTACAGTAGTTTTATGTTTTCGACTTGAAATGCATCGTAATATTATGACTGTAAACCACGTTATAATATCTGTCATTTTTAGTTAAAATTGTGACATATTTATGAGTTGTTTTATGCGTCGCAAAAAAAATACACAAGTATCAGTCGTTATTTCGTCGTATTTGTTTCATTTTATGATTTATTTATCTGTTGTTTTATGCGTCGCAATTTTACGAAGCCAAAATTGCCTAATTTGTCGTAATTCTAAAATTTTTTGACATACAAACTGGTCGTGTTATTTGTCACGTATAAACGTCGACGTATTAGACACAATTATTGACGATGATTTTAGTCGCTTCTCGCAATTATAAATTTCAAAATTTTATTAAATAATATTAGTTTACTTAAAGAGTCTTTCCTATACTCTTACAATTAGAACTAGATGGATTTGAACCATCAGCTTTTGCCATTTAGAGCTTATAGTTCTATCAATAAAGATGCATAAAAATATAATGTGTATATAATAGTAGCAATTGTGGGGTTATATTTTTAAGGGAACACACCTTATATTTGTAAACCTCCAGGTAGCGGTAACATTATCTTACAGTCGTCTTCTGTGTGAAGAAGACTAGGCTAAAACATGCAGCTTTCAACTTACTGCTGTATCTTCTTCTGTAAAATAGACAAGTCCAGAGTCGATCCATATATCTTTACCAAAGCTTCTGCAGATCCATACATCTTTACCAAAGCTTTTGTACACCATCCATGTCCATCATCCACCCACTGTTGGCATCCTCTCTTCAAGAAATGGCATCACATGCTGATGGGCCTGTGGCAAAACTGCTCCAGCAAATACCCTCAGGATGTTAGCCGCATCTAAATCCATGCAGACACTAATCTCTGGAATCCCTTTTGGTGCTGACGGTATTCCCATGATCTTAAAGTAACCCAGAATATGGTTTTCCTCCACTTTCTTCCCTTCGCCTTCATAAATAACAATTAGCGCCTCCGTTTGGTTATCACATACAGTTGTAAACCACATCCCTTTCCTTGCTGGCATTGTCACATTCCTTGGTATGATAGGCACAAAAGTATGTCCATCAGCTTCAATGCCAAGACTCTGTGGTGTTGCTTGTATTGTTAAGAGGTCTAGGCTTCCCAGTGGATCACTCACTCCAGAAGCCACTGCTCCTTCCAGTGCAGCACTGTAAACCATAGCTTCTAAAGGGTCCCCATATACGCCTCATTTTTTTTACATAACTCCAAAACAAGGTTTTTTACCTCGGGGATGTTGGAGCACCCACCTACAAGTATGAAATCGTTTATATCCTCCATGTCAACTCTCGCAGTAAACACGTATTGCTCTACAAGGCTCTCACATTTCTCGAACACTTTTTGGTTAACCTCCTTGAATTCAGGCCGCCCCAGGACCTTACATATTCTCAAACCATTTTCCAGATCTATGTCTATCATGACAATGCCCATATAGAAGAGCCACAGCTGTTGGTTCAGTCATCAACCTTAGTACAAAGAGCTCTGCCATGGCACATGCTCGCACTATCCGAGTCAACTGAAACTGACTAAATGATTCAGGAACGGTGAGTACGACGTTTCGTACGGCTCTTTTAAGTTGTAGCTCAGCCAGGACCCTTAGATCCATTAGAAAAATGGAAAGGACTTCTTCTGGAGTAGTCGATTTCCACACATTGTTCACTAGGATATATCAAGAATCATAATGGAATAAACAAGCGAATATAGACATACCGACGTATGGGATAGTGTACTAGTTTAAGGTATTGTGTCGATGGATCCGCAGGTGGTCGGGGATTCATTTTTTAGAGTTTCTCTCTTCTCCCATCTCTGAACTAGAGAGCGTGTCGTTCCTAGTTGTGCTGCTGAATAAAGAGAAGATTAGTCAATATTTATTTTAGAATTCCTCATTAAGAGATTGAATATCTCAATACGCATACCTCTTTTAACAACTGTCGAAGAGCTTTTCCCCTGCTATCACTATGTGGCTCAGGACCTGAAAAGAGATCAAATATTTAAAGTTCCAATACGTGGAAGAAATATGATTAGAATTTGAATGTACAAACAAGAAGCATACAAGAAAAATGATTCTGTGAAAGTATGTCAAGAACTTAACAAATTTTGCGGCTAGAACTTGAAGGAACATCTGGTGACATAGTCCTTTCAAACTTTTCAGCAACACTATTGATGCTTACATGGGTGTCACCAAAGCTTCCTATTTTGTAAATAAACTGAAGTGGAAGTTTGGAACTGCTGAGTTTTCAACATAATTTGTTTTGCTTCTGAGGGGTTCAGATTCAGCTCCAATGGTCAACTTTAATGTTTGATATTTGCTGCCAATTGGATTCCGTATATCAGTTAGCTTTCTTATCATACTAAGATTGGTTTTCTCATTACTGATTTATTCTCTTCTAGAATTAACTCCATTATCAGCAGTTGGATTGTTTCAAGGGACGAAGACAGGGACAGTCACTTGTTTACTGGTTACTTGGCTATTATGTACTGTATACAAGCAGAAGTGTTCAACCTGGGGAGGAACTACTACCTGATACTGTAGAGAGAAGTAAGAAAGTAGAATCAACAATGCCATCAACAATGCCATCTGCTAATAATAATATTGCTTATAAATTGGTGGCAATGGGTTTTAACTATCTCCATTGTCAGAAGGCTACTATTAACAACTCCAATGCCGGGTTAATGGAAGCTACAAATTAGCTACTCCATCATGCGAAAGATTCAGATATAAATGATCCTATTTCCCAAACAGACCATCAAACTGCTAAAGACTTGTTATCATTTGTTGACCAATCCAATATTGATACTCTTATTTCCTTTGAATTTTTAGAAGAGATTTCTTAAGAAGCATTGTGAGCATCTGGTGGTGATATTGGGAAAGCAACAAATTGGATATTTAGCCAGCCTGATGCTTCTGGTTCAACGGATATGGATGCCAGCACATTAAGCGGTGCAAATGTTTCTGTCGATGCAGTTTTACCTGATGGAGAAGGAAGTAACGAGCTTATGGAACTGGTCAGCCACATTGGTACCTCTATCCACTGTGGACACTATGTAGCTCATATATATAAAGATGGACGATGGGCGATCTAGCAAAGCTCAGATGTGGATGTGGCAACCATCAGGCACTCTACTGCTGCGACACGAGGCACCCATACCCCCCACTTGGTTTGCCCACTCCCATATCATAATTTGTGTCCCTTTTGGCAGCTGACAACGTGAGGGCCCAAGCACACTTTTTAGGAAAAGCCGACCCAACTCCCTATCATTTTGTTCCACGCATACGCTCGGCTAGGGTTTCTGTGTTTCGATTCGAGAATCCTTGCGGTTCTTGCTGATTCGTAAACTAGAGTCATCACTATCTATAGCATTTTGTTTTGTAGATTTTGAGTTAACCAAAAGCAGAAAAATGAAATGAAAATGAAATGAAATGATTGACCAATGCTCATTTTCAGCTTATTTTTGCTCCTAAAAAACGCTGACCAACACTCTTTTTCGATCGAAAACTAAAACGAAAACTCAATCTCAAACTCAAACTCATGTGGATAGCGATCTATTGGGATCGCGAACTCGATTAAGGGAGGCACCATTGGGATTTGACCTAATCAGTTCTGCTTATTCGGTTATAGAAATTGACAAGACAAAATGTTGTATATAGTACTGACCATTAGCTCATATGGATAGCAATCTATTGGGATCACAAACTCGAAAAGACTGACCATGAAAGACTGACCACTCATGCATCTTCAACTCATTGCGTTAGTGTTTGCTAGCTAACAACTAAGTAGCGAAGTAGCTAGGCTCTTTTTTTTTGCCTTAGGTCAACCAAAGTATATAAGTCTCGAAGTAGCGTAGCGCTAGCTAACAACTAATTAATAAGTAGCTAACTCCTCGATAAAGTGAGTATAGCTTAGCTCTTTTTTTCACCTTAGCTCAACCAAAGTATACAAGTCCTGAGTATTAGATTATGATACTAGCAAACCTATGGTTAGGATCCTAGCTCAAAGGCTTTCTGTCAGTAGCGAAATCCTGACCTTAGGTTTGCTAGGATCCTACTTTAGCGAAATAGCTTAGCTCTTTTTTTTTACCTTAGCTCAACCAAAGTATACGAGTTCCGTTTTAGGTAGTCATGCGTCATCTTAAGGGTGTATCTAACTCCTCGCTAAAGTTGGTTGCTAACAAATAGCGAATTAGGGGAGGCACCGTAGGCGTTAGCTAACATCTCTTAGCTCAAAGGCTCGCTCAGAGGATCTTAACTTTTTTACCTTAGCTCAACCAAAGTATACAAGTCCCGAGTATTAGAGTGAGAGGCTTAGCTCTTTTTTTAACCTTAGCTCAACCAAAGTATACAAGTCCCAAGTATTAGAGTGAAAAGCTTAGCTCTTTTTCCCTTAAGAGCCAAAGTATACAAGTCCCGAGTATTAGAGTGAGAGGCTTAGACTAGATACAAGATTCGGAGAGCTTAAATTAGAGCTATAAAATCTTTGACTATACACCCCAATAAAGGCTCCGACTAGGCATAAAATGAAGTTGAAAAAGGTTCAAAAAGGCCCCAAATTAATAAACTATACAGCTGCGCTTAGGCCGACCCAAGGCTTGAGCAACCTCCCTAATCATTCACATGACCTTTAAATAGAGGGGACTCAAGCACGGCCGGCCCAAAAGTAGTCATTACATGCTACTAACCGCACACCTAGATGTGGCTGTGGTGATAAACTCAAGAAGAAAAAGGAATCTCCTCCTACACAAACAAGTAACAAATCAGGCACTGTCAAATTTGGTTAAGACGCATGACAAGTGATCTGGAACAATTCCCGTCCTGGGCTAAAAGGATAGCGATCTATTGGGATGGCTAAATGGATAGCGATCTATTGGGATCGCTAAATACCAACTCGAAAAGAAAGTAGCGTCCCAAAGTTTCGAGTGAGACCAGACCCTTTATCTGGTGCCATATATCTTGTGCGATATGGAGGCCACCCCTCACAGTTTACGGCTAACCACCTACCAGTATGCCATGTAGATGCCTTATACAAACAACATGAAGGAAGAATTTGATATCACATTATCCTTTTTTCTTACTCTATTTTAGAAGCATCGGGAATCATATGAGTGGTCTTTTTTCAATGATGACAAGGTCGGGGTCTCGTGCAATTCCCAAAAGACATGGGATACTTATACTTCTTCAAGAGAATGGGAAATTGAATACAAAAGTGAATGTGATTATGACTATAGTGCATTATAAGAGGGATCTATCCCCTTTCTCTTGTTGGTGCTGAGTCTCTAAATGCAACAATTGAAATAAGATGGAATCCCACATTCCTTTTCTTATCTATAAATTTTAGAGATCTGTTGATCAATTGTCTTTTGGAAATTTCAACAAGAAACCATGAAAAAAATAGCAACAAGAAAGAACTCCAACAATCAATAATTCGATTCAAACATCAATTCGATATTTCGATTCCAACAAGAAAGAACTTCAACAAACAGCAATTCGATTCCAACAAGAAAGAACTTTAACAAAAGATTGTAATTCGATTCAAAGAGAGAGAAAGAGAGGGAGAGAGCATACTCGTTGTATAACTTGCAATTCGATTCCTAAATTTTGTTGGTAATAGGTCCCTAAATTTTGTTGATTCCCCATTTTAGATGAAATCAAAGAGAAGAATTGCATCTCGAGAAGAATTGCATCTGAAGTTTGAAGAATTGGTGAGAAGAATTGTTACTCCATCATTTCGATTTTCGAAGGGTTTGGAGTTATTAGGGATTTAGATATTTAGAGTTGAGAGTTGAAACGAGAAACTACAGTCTCTAAAGTCGAAATTGAATGGTTTTCTCGACTACACGAGGAGTCAATTTTTTTTAGTAAAAAATAAGAGGGAAAAAGTAAAAAACGATGGTGGTTCTAAAATAACGACTGTTAATGGAAGTCATATTATTAAAACAGAGTAACCAAGTCGTAAATCTACCTCCAAAAGTGTCATTATTTATAGTTTTTAGCCTAGTGACTATTCTCAAGGAAAATACAATAATAGGCAAGACAAACAAGATTTTACGTAGAAAACTCAGTAAAAGCTGAGAAAAACTACGACCTCGGGGAGGGTTTTGGTGTAAAATCCAGTATGTTGCTAGTTATTGGAAGTTTTAGAATGATAGTAGGGTTAGGAAGTAAGGATATAAAAGTTGCATATCTGAATAATCCATTCCCTGCCAATATTTATAGTAGATATAGACAGTTTACAAAAAAAAAGAAACAGTCTCCTATTTCGATGGGAGTGGGCAAACTTAGCGAATCTCTAACAGCTCCTTCTTGACCAGGCACAATGGCTACTTTTGGTAGGTCGATGACTCATGGTACCTTCTAGAAATGATGTTTGTCTTTGACTATGCAATGATGGCGTATTCTTGACGAATCTGGGAAATATGCTACTATAGGTCTCCAATAACAAAAGAAACTTGTACCATGTAGCTCTCTCTAAATGATTGTATTAGGCCTATATCGTGCATGGGCTTCCCTTATTGAACTTTTATACTAGTTTTTTTCTCTCATCGATCACGTAAAATTATTTCATATTTAGTCACATCTTTGGAAATAGTGCAGTAAGATATATTCAATCAGCAACATGACATAATCTGTTTATTAACCGTCCCTATTGACTTTGTAATGCAAAAATATAAGACATTAAGTGAAACTGAAGGCACTACATATCAGCATATATCCCTTTATAATAATTAACAGGGCGATACTTTTGTCTCTTTGGACAAGTCTGCCTTATGTCCAGAGACAAAAAGGGGCCATGATAGACTCTTAGTGCCTCAAGATTCAAACATGTAAGGATAGTTTTGGTAGTTATAGTTTTAAGGTTAAAACCTAAAAGCAACAAACCCGAAAAAATCAATCGAGATATATCTCTTTATAATAACGGGGCGGTGTTTTTGTAACTTTGGACAAGTCTGTCTTATGTCCAGAGACAAAGAGGTGCCACAATAGGCTTTTAGTGCCTCGAGATTCAAACATGTAAGGACAGTTTTGGTAGTTCAAGTTTTAAGGTTAAAACCTAAAAGCAACAAACCCGACAAAAAAACTTTTACTTCTCCCCCGACTACAAACTTCACCCTTTCAAAAATAAAACAAAACCCTGTGTTCTCCTCCTTGAGAAAATACCCTGTGATTTTTTTACCCTCTCACTCAATTTTGACTCTTGCGATTTCTCTTGCTGTAAGCTTCGAATGATAGAAAGGTTTTGAAGGTTTCGAGGGTTCAGTTGAAGGTAAGGGTTTTGATTTCGGGTTCAAGTTCTCTCTATTTAGAGTCCGCAAGTTTTGATTCAAAGGATTAAATCTCAGATTCAAGTGTGCTCATATTCAATTGTTTATTTTTAGATTCCTTTCCAACCCAAACCCTCAAAAAACCTCTCTATCTCTCTCTCTCTCTCTTACTCTCTTACTCTAAGTTGGGGCTCAACAAGTTTAGCAATTATTATCTTCCTCTCCCTCACGACTCTCTTCTTTTGCGTTAGTCTCCTGTCTCAAAGAGAATTCCCTAAGTGCCAATTAGATTTTAATTTGAAGCCGATTTACTGGTATGTCTCTTTGCTCTTACACAATTGCAATTTTGAAGTCAAACAAGGGATATAATTGAATTGGGCTTTTTTTCTTGGCTCGTTTCAACAATCAAAATCTAATATTATGTATGTTTGGGATCTTTTCTACAATAGGGGTTTTGTTTTAAAATCTAATAATGATGGAGGTCTATTCAGATGTTGGGTTTCCTTAATCTTTGCTTATTGTTGTTTATTAGACACTATATATTTTCTATTACTTCACTGTGATGATATAATTATTTATGAATAACAAGAATTTATTCTCCTTTAATAGCCAAATAGCGAGGTTGATGATATATGTCACGATGATGCTATTTCGTGTCGATATGTAGATGATGATGGAAATTAAGTTTTTGGGGATGATGAAGATGAATTTGGTATGTATTTACCCTCTTCTCTATGTCTGTCAGATAGCAGTGATGATGACAGCATAAGTGGCGGCGATCATTTTACTTTTGCTCAGCCCAAATTTCGTTCTGGAGCTAACGCCCAATTGTGGAAGTTATCGTCTACTATTAATGCTATGAACACAACGATAATATTTGAGAATTGGGCTGCTTTCCAAGAAGCATTTTACAATCTAGGTAAGAATCTGGAGGTAATAATAAAGTATGAAAATAGACACATGGCTTACCTTAAGGCTGGAGTGAACTTTGAGATGTCTTTGACATCATTTCTGTCTTATAAGAACCTCGAGGATAGAATGGGTTCTTCTATTGCTGAAGCATATGATTCTTTTGAATTGGGAATTTTTAGTTTTATAAATTTAATATCAAATGTTTTTTGCTTGACTGATCTCAGGTTACACATCTTCCTTCTTTCAACGAGTGATTTGAATTCAGGTTTTTGTCATCCATATTCCATTTCTTCTCAAGTAACTTTGCAAAATCCTTCAATATGCACATTTTTTCTCTAAATCCCCAATTCCCACTAAGATGTTGAAACTTTGCATCCAAAACTGGAGTTGTCAAAAAAGCTTCGATTTGTTGGTTTCTTAGGCGATGCTTCATGGTTAATCGTTAAGTATAAGATGTAATTTTTGTATACCAAAAAGGTTGCAGCTTCTCTTTCTCTTTTTCTGGATGTTAATGTTTTTATCTCTATGTTAGAGGGATAGATGTGCATCGCAACGCAACTTCGATCAACTGCAAGCTTTGGGCATATGTTTTTGTTTCTTATTTTTGAAAATTCCTTTACAATTTTTTAATTATTTTTGGTTGTTTTATAATGATGCTCCTATTACAGAAGATGCTAGCTGAAATTTAGTAGGAAACAAATATTTATAAGTGGATGCAATATTAAAATTATGCACGCGTTGCACCGTCTCCCATTTCAGTGACGCAATCAATGACAAAGATGCTTAGAAGGTGAGACTGTCACTATTCTTTTCATCTTATCATTATTTTTGGAGTTTGTGAAAGGTTAATTGTGTGATTAGTGAGGTATCTAAAGCTTTATGTTTGATCACTTTATAAACACATCTGTTTTAGTATTTATATTTCTTTCGAGCAAGCACTAATATATTTTATTGCATTGTAATAATAGTCCTAGAATTTCACATTCCTGAAACACATTTTTTTGCTAGGAAGGTGGCATATTCTATTTAAAAATAAGCAATGCGTATCTAATATTATTTCTTTTGCTAGTCTTACCTAAAAACTAATTTATGTTGAGCTAACTCAAATTTTAAATATATAGGCTACTCTCCAGTGAGAACTATATGAACCTATAAACAACAATAGTGGTCAAATCTCAAGAAATGCATTTTTTTAGTTTGTATTACATTTTCTTTCCCATGGGGAACACAATATACTACTATACCAATAATAATACAAGAAAAGTATTGCACAAAAAATCATATAATGAATGATGACGTCTTTATACATTTTTAAAGCATTGTTTTAAGAAATATATTGATAAAATTGCTGATAAGGAACTCAACATGGATCAAAACATGCTTAAAAAATTGGTATTATGTATTGCTTATAAGCTTGATACAGATGACTTATCAATCCCTTTCTTTATTTTCTTAGAAAAAATAATATCAAAAAACGGAACACCTATATGAAGAAATTGGTTTAGGCATAACTTATCTCATTCAACTACTTCAATCTGTGATCAATCAAAAACATCCAAGGTTTGAAATAATTCACAAAAGCATTAATTCAAGGATTATACATTCTTTCCAATGCATACTTAACTAATCCAACCTTCATAAGTTACTCAACATTACTTCATATAATTAAAGTGCAGATGTCATCTCTATACTTACCTTTTCTAACCAGCTAGTTGTATTTAGCACCTTATTAATCGCTGAATCAATTTTCCAATGGAACCCAAATGCATACTTAACTAATCCAACCTTCATAAGTTACTCAACATTACTTCATATAATTAAAATTCAGATGTCATCTCTATACTTACCTTCTCTAACCAGCTAGATGTATTTTGCACCTTATTAATCGCTGAATCAATTTTCCAATAGAACCCCTAAAGCATAAAGTGACCTTGAAAAGTTAAGAAAAGGGAACATGTACTAATTATATGCAAAGTAGCTAGCGCCCTTGAGTTTTAGTTCTACTTGATCTTAGACAATGTTTAAGATATATCTTCATTTAAATTTTTTGGTTGAATTACAAGACATAATACATCTTCTCAATATCCTACAACACAAATTTAAGAAACAGATCACAAATTTTTTTTCTTTATATAATAACTAATTTTACTCTATAGTTATTATTTTGCACTCTAATTGTTTTTGAAATAATTAACTATTTTATGGAATTTTATACACACTCACACATCGTTGGTCTTTAATTATTACAATTGGTACTGTACAAAAGCTATGATGATTTCTTGCATGAATTTTTTTTAGTTTGTATCATACATAATGAATCTTTTGCTTAAATGCTAGAGCATCAATGAGATGGATTTTCTCCAAAAGAATCGAGAGATGGTGGTTCAAATCCACCAAGATCCTTCATCATATAAAAAATATTTTTTTATTTTTTCGTTTAAAATCATACTCTATAATGTAATGGCCAAATTTCGTAAGCTCGAAATGGCTTGGAATTCGCTATCACACCAATGAACCGGTGATAATATTTTAATGGAAAACAAGAAATAACACAAGTGATTTTAGCAAGGAAAACCTCTGAATAGGTAAAATACCACGACCTCGAGTAGAAGATTTTTGTAAAAGTATCTTTATTGCTTGAGGTGAATATCTTATTACAAGTGATCTCCAGATTTAGAAATGCTTGAACCTTGTAACTAAAAAGTTTGAATATTTTTGAGAATCTAGAACAATTAGTTTTCTTGGTGATTTTTTGTGTACTTTTTTGGTCATTGTCTATTCTGGAACTTCTTTATATAGGCCTTCTCCGTAGTTCTTCATCGTGCTAGAGCACGTTCTCCAAACAATTTTGTTAATGGCGGTTGACTGAGTAACTAACAAGTCCGTGAGAGACATGTATCTTTGACTGGTTAAGGTTTTCTGGTTTGAAGTTTGACCCACGTTCTTCACCAGTTCGTGGAGTAGATTGAAATGTTGAATGGAGAGAAATCATGTTGAAAATGTGTGAGTCTGAGATGGAGGTAATTCGAACTGGCGACAACTCAATTTTTAGGTGAGATCTAGGGATAGGCCCCTACACATATCATAATAAGGTTTAGGATTTTATTCTCTGATGATTTATAATTGATATTTTATTTTAAAGCTTACCTGGCATCAGTACGTTCTTCTCCACACTTCTACCAAATATGTGGAAGTACTTTCATATATGAGGTACTCGACATTAAAATAAGCTTGGATGCATAGTTTTTTATTTTCTTAGTGTTTTGTATTCAAGGAATCTTAGAAAATCCAGTGCTTCATAATGTTATATGAGTATCATCTTTCCTCAAGCATTTCAAATAAATACGTCATTATTTCATTTATGATTTAATGCTAACCACATTTGTCATTTGATTTTGATTGGGTATGCTCCATTCTAATCATATTTAAATCCATCAAAGTCTGAGGTGTACTTACTAAGATAAGCTTTTTGAAACATCCATATTTGGAGTTTGTTTCCTTCCGTGTCTAGTTTAAATGTCAGCACTATCTCGTGGTTACTCGACGCTAGAGATTGCACATGGAGTGACTACAGCTGGGCTGACACTGAATAAGTACGTAGGTTGGTACCTCTTTGCTCTAAACGTCAAGCTCATATTATTTTAGAGAATGTGAAAAGAAAGTAATTGTCTTATTTGAGAAAAATTGGTATTTATTTGAATAAGCTTTTGCTCTATTCGAATAAGACTTTTGTTCGAATAAAACTTAGTTCTATTCAAATATTTTCCCTCAGGACAATATGTATTCGAATAGACTATTTCTTTATTCGAATAACTTTATTGGGAATTTAGTTGTTCGAATAGATTTTTCTCTATTCGAATAAAACTTGTTTTGCTCGAATAGATTTTTTCTCTATTCGAAAAAATTGACTCAAGACTTTATTCGCTCGAATACAATTTTGATGTATTCGAATAATTTTTTTTCTATTCATATAGATTTTGTTTCTATTGGAACAGAGGTCGGGTTTTTAGTTTTCTTATAAAATGCACCCTTTCTTTTTTCATAACTCATCTCTTCCAAATTTTTTTTGAGGGCTTGAGTTTTTAGAGAGAAGTGAGATTTTTTTGAGCGATTCAAATAATAACTAACAATTCAATCTTGAATCAATCATTGAATCCTAAACCGAAATCATGATTTGATGAACTTGTAAGATTCAAAATTGAAAGCTTTAACGAGAGATTGAAGCGAGGCATTGCAAGAACGTGGAATTGATTGCGAGGAGTTCAATTAGAAGAGAGGTAATCACGGGATGCGCTTATTAAGTCTGTAAGTAATTGAATATTTGAAATTTAATTTTAATAGTGGATTGTTTAGCTGTCGGGTGATTCGACAACAACCTGTGGGTTTTTCTCCTGTGAAAAGTTTCCCACAGGGTTAAAATTCTTTAGTCTTGTGTTTAATTTCCAATTGCTTATTGACACTAGATAATTGGGCCAATTTAAATTTGGTTAATGTTAGAACATTAATTTAAAGGAATTTGGACCTATTGATTTAGACCTAAATTAATCAAAATTGGTTAATCTCAAGTGATTAAAAATATTAATTGGTATCAGAGCAGTCACGCTTTGTGGATTAAAAACCTGAGCGTGGATCCTGTCTTGATTGCTTAAAAATAATGGATTCTAAAAGATTTGGAGGTCCCATAAATCGTTCGCCCCTCTTCGATGGTAAAGACTAGCCTTATTGGATGGTTCGAATGGTTGCATTTTTACAATCACTCAGAGAAGATGTCTGGATTGTAATCGAGGATGGATGGATGCACCTTACCATGATGGGTGATGAATCTGAAGAGGTCCTTAAGCCTAGGAATAAATGGTTTAAGGATAAAAATGAAGCTACTGGTTATAATAATAATGGTTGCAATACTATTTTTATGGCTGTGAGCTTAAGTGAGTTTCGACACATATCTGCTTGTACCACTTTGAAAGAAGCTTGGGACATATTTGTTTGAACTCATGAAGGTGATGATACAGTTAAGGAAAGCAAATTGCAAATGCTCACCTCATAATTTGGGAATATTCAAATGGATGAGAATTAACCTTTGATGAGTTCTATGCGAGACTAAGTGACTTTGTCATTACTAGTGATGCATTAGGTGAAGCTTACTCAGATGTTCAAATTGTTCACAAAGTTCTAAGATCTCTTCCTAAGAGCTTTAGATTTAGACGTGATGCTATCAAGGAAGCTCAAAATCTTAAGAAAATGAAACCAGATACATTAACTAGAAAATTGTGAACTTTGAAACTCGAGATGAAAATAGAAAACACTGAAAAAATAAGAATATGTCTTTAAAATCTTTATCTTACTCATCTTCTTCTTCCAAGGGTACCAAAGAAGCTGACAACTCATATGATTCAGGTAATGAGGATGGGTCCGATACAGATTTATAGATTGCCTCTATAAGCAACAAGCTTAAAAATCTTGTGAAAAAATGTTAATTACAAAAACAATGGCAATTACTGAATTACAAGTCGCGAACTCATGATCAACCTAAATCGAATAACCGGCAGATCAACCTTGATACTGACCTAAATCATGTTGGATGTTATAAGTGTCACAAGTTTGGTCATTATGCTCATAGTTATCCCAATAAGAAATTTGAAACTAATCACAAAGCTATGAACATTTGTGTTACTTGGGATGATAGTGATGATGAAAATAATAATAATAAAGATCATCCTCAAGTAGTTGAGAATGGGCAATATTGCATATCTTATTTTTCTAAATTGTAGTAATGATAACTTTGATGCTTTCGAACTTGAGAATTTTATTGAAAGTCAAGGTGATCATGAAATAAATAAGTTTGAGGACTTGAATCTTGAAGTCTTGTATGCTCAGACTTTTCTGAAGTGTATTAAATTTAGTAAACTTAACAAAGTCTTGAAAGACCAAGTTAATACACTCACTCATGAACTTCAAGAAAAAACTAAGAATACAAGTCAAGAGATAAAAATGCTTGAAGATGAGAAATAATGCCTCCATGACAAGGTTATGATTTTAGAGAAAGAAGTTTATGATGCGAAGGAGAAAATAAAATCAAAGTTTGACGAACTTCATTCGGCTAAGCTTGATGTAGTTTTATCTCAGTAGAAACTTGAAAAATTATGTCATGGGGATAAGAACATTGATAAGATGTTATGTATGGGAAAGACAGATGCAGACAAAAGGGGTCTAGGATATGAGGAATATCTTTCTAATGCCAAGACTCCTCAAGTGACAAAATTTGTGAAAGTAACTGCGACTGCATCATTGCCCAAACATAATATGATATCCTTTACTCGTAATCGAGGAAAAAGGTTCTTGTACACTCATGTTTATTATTGTGGAATATGTAGTCGAAAGGGTCATATTGCGTCTTATTATAGATTTGTTGGATCCTATCAATCATATGTTCGACCATTCTATGCGCAAAAATATAACTCAAATGTGATTACTACTAATGTGAAAAATGAGAATGTAAGTAGGTGGTTTGCTCAAGAAATATCACCTCAGAAGGTTAGTTAGGCAGTTTGGGTGCGAAAGGATGACTTGTCGCCACAGATAAGGTAATAAATATCAACTGAGATGGGTTATCAGTATGCTCCATTGATTAGGTACGTTTCTAACCCTGTCTCAATTTGTTTTTGTTATTTATTTTTATTCTTAGGACAGTAGGGCACTGCTTTGATTTTATTTATACTTTGCACGTTAGGAGCTTTTGTATGTGGAATATTCTTGCTAGACTTGGACCTTGCTTTGTATTATATTCATTCATGAGAAAATTATTTGGTAAAATTACAGTTCACAATATTCATTGATCATCTTGTTTAAACTAAAAGCTCATCATGATTAGAACCACGTGAGGATAACTATAGAGACTTCATACCTAATGCTATACGAGGATCTAACCTTTTTACAATCTTTAAGTATTATGTCACAAATTTCTTTCCAAATTCAGCATCCTTTCTGATCTCACTTTTTATAATTAATTGTTAATGGCAACTTCAAGTTATAGTTAGTCAAATAGAACATTCTTTAGACTTGATTCGAGACGAAAAATATACTATGTGAGACCGAAGATATGATAATAGGCATTTTATTGTTATACCTTTTTGGCCTTCGTCTATGCTTACCCAAAATGTTATCCTCTTGCAGCCCCTGATTCCTTAAAATATGTCGTTCGTTTTTCTACCCAAATCCTTTATTAGTTTACCCGTTTGTTCTGAGACTTTTTAGTGAAAAAAAGAGGGGAAGAATAAGAATTTTTTAGGGGAAATATGAATATAAGAATAAAGTGGTTTTAAGTGGTAGAGATGGATACAAGAAGAGGATTTTCCAATGATTTTATGGTACATCATATTCTATCTATACTTGTTGCATGAAAATAATAAAGGGAGGTAAACTCAAAATGAAGGAGGAGAAGTATGAGTAATTGTTACTCACTAAAGAAAATAGTAAAAGAAGGTAAACTCAAAATGAAGGAGGGGAAGAAGTGTTCTATTCTATGTGTACTTAATAAGAAAAGAGAATGATAGAAGGTAGACTTAATTTATGAAAAGATGGGGAGTTAAGTGTAAACTGTAGTCTCAGAATGCGAGCAAAACACTTACTCCATCATATCCCTACCCTTGCCTACATTATAACGTTTTCAAAACCTGTTTGATCTAGAGTTAAGTATAGTCAGTTTAGTGGAGATGAGAGATAGGGATACTATGTTATTTAACTTGACAACATCTATGATAATTGATTTCCTGTCTGTGAGATCTTTCAATTTACAGTACGCAGTTTATTTATTGAAATTTGAATTTTTCTATTTGCATACTATACTCATATTCATATTTCATACAGAGTGTTTGCTAGTCAATTCTCAGCAGTTTTAGAGTGACCACTCTAGTAAGGCCTAAGTTGAAACAACTTTCTAATATAGTATTCTAACTGCAGCAGAGTAATACGTTGAAAATTGGGTATCTATCTGACTATGCACACACACACACCAAGTAATTCATTTAGTGATTATTTTATAACACATGGGCGTTGTCATGGTCTTTATAGAATATTTTAGATTCATTGTCTTTCTATCATGCCTTGTGTTAGAGGGAGTTTTGTCTTCTTATGCTTGCTTATTTTAAAGACACTCCCCATATATGTTTTCCTTTTATTTCATTATAAGGAGGTTACCAATATTTTGAGGGGGAGATGCATATTGTTTTGGGGTATTGGTTTTGATTTTTTTAGTATCCTAATAGTCTTTCTTTTCAGAATACTTGCTCTGAAAATTACTGGTATATATTTCTCATTTATTTTGTGTTTAACTCACTCAGTGACTGTTATACATTTTTTTCTATTAGTTTGTTTATCCTTTTATTGCCTATTTACCCATTGTTCATCTGCGCCAAAAAGGGGGAGAGTTGATCCTGACAGGTAAGTTAGGTAAGTTATGTTTTTTTTTCTAGATCCCTTATTTTAAATGAATGGTTACGTGATGTATCTTGTTTAGTGCGCAGGGATTCCAGAGTATATGCTATATAAGATGAAAGTGATGCTTTGAGTATGGATGTTTGGTGATTAATTCAGTCCATCAAGTTGTATTTTTATTTTTTATAGTTCTAGTTTTGACACGAAATGAATTAAAAGGGGGAAATTGAAACATCCATATTTGGAGTTTGTTTCATTCTGTGTCAAGTTTAAATGTCAGCACTATCTCGTGGTTACTCGACGTTAGAGATTGCTCATGGAGCGACTACAGCTAGACTGGCACTGAGCAGGTACGTAGGTTGGTACCTCTTTGCACTAAATGTCAAGTCCGTTGTATTTTAGAGAATATGAAAAGAACGTATTTGTCTTATTTGAGAAAAGCTGGTTTATATTCGAACAGGCTTTTGTTCTGTTCGAATTAAACTTTTGTTCGAATAAAAATTAGTTCCATTAGAATATTCACACTCATGACAATATGTATTCGAATAGACTATTTCTTTATTCGAATAACTTTTATTGGAATTTAGTTGTTCGAATAAAACTTATTTTGTTCGAATAAACTCTTTCTCTATTCGAATAAATTGACTCAGGACTTTATTTGTCCGAATACGTCAAATTAATTATTCTATTTGAATTATTTTTTTTTCAATTCAAGCAGAGGTTAGGTTTTCTATTTTCTTATAGAAGGTATCTTTTCTTTTTAATAACTAACCTCTTCCAAAACCTATCTTTTGAGGGCATGAGTTTTTAGAGAGAAGATAGATTTCTTTGAGCGATTCAAATAAGAACAAACAATTCAAACTTGAATCATTAATTGAATCCTAAACAAAAATCATGATTTGAAGAGCTTGTGAGATTCAAGATTGAAAGCTTTGACGAGAGATTTAAGCGTGACATTACTAGAACAAAAGGGCGTTGCTAGAACGTGAAATTGATTGTAAGGAGGTCAATAAGATGAGAGGTACTCACGGGATGTGTTTATCGAGTCTATAAGTAATTGAATACTTTTAATTTGATTTTAATAGTGGATTGTTTAGCTATCGGGTGATTCGACAGCAACCTGCGGGGTTTTCTCCTAAAAAAGGTTTTTGCATAGGGTTAAAATTCTTTGGTCTTGTATTTAATTTCCAATTGCTTGTAGACACTAGATAATTAGACCAATTTGAATTAGGTTAAAGTTAAAACATTAATTCAAAGGAGTTCAGATCTATTGATTTAGACCTAAATTAATCGAAATCGGTTAATCTCAAGTGATTAGAAATATCAGCATTAAAATCAATTTTTCTCTACTATAGGAATTTCTTTATCACATTTTCCTGATCATTTTTTACTATTTAGAATTGAGGTGCCTAGATTGAGCTTTAACTTTGTACTTTTTGTTCTTCCAATTTGAGTTTTTCACTTCTTTTATTAGATTATTGCAAAAGAATAAATAAATTCCTTAATGATGTAAAGTCATAATCTAAACACAATGAGCTTCACACTATTTATTTCTTGCATTGTTTATGATGACGATATACAACATAGTCTGCTAATTTTTGATTTTACTAGTATGATTAGTTAATTTTCTTCTTATATTGCTGACCATGTCAAATTCACATAACCTATTTTTGATTTTATTCTGAGGTGATAATTTGCATTTGGATAATGGTATTAAACAGGTGTAGCAAAGCAATAGACGGCTACAAATTTTAAGTTCATAACCATGTTTGGGAGTTTTTCTTACCTTTTGTAGTTGAATGGACATAAATCCTCATCACATTTGCTACTTATGGTTATCAAATTATGTATCTTTCTTTCTTTGTTTATTCCATTTTCTTTTTTATTTGCATTACTGCTCCAGGTTTGAGAGTTTCAGGTTTTGTTTACTTTCCATAAATGAAAACTCTTGCACAATGAAACATCTGTAACCTCCAAGTTTCCTGCAAATGGGAAGGAAATTTTTAGACATGTATCAAATCTAATGTCAATGACCAATTGGACTATTAACTTATCTTTTCCCCGCGATTTACATTATCAGTTGCACTTCTTTGATATTCTTTGGTGAGCAAAAGCTTTGCTACTATTAGTCCCTTGCCATGCGGAAGAGTCTATAAATAATACTATTCCTACGTCATTTAGATGTGTAAAAAAAGAGCAATGGTGTATTTTCGTGATCCAAAATGCTCCTAAGTGCTATGTTATTACAAGGTTGCGTTAGTAAGTCTATTTTGTAAGTCTCTTTAGCTCTTATTTATATTAAAATATTATTTGTATGAATTAGATTTTTTGATTTCTAATTTTCTTAGCTTTTATTAACAAGATGGGATTTTGTATTTACATAGGCTAGATTCCTATGGATTTGTGGATGTTTCCATATCATTTTCGAGGGTACACTTTATAAGTTACATATCACTGACATATCTAGGTCAAACGTGATTATCTCAATATGTGTGTTTCATTCTCCATTTGGGATAAACTGATGATCTGTAGTTTTATAATTAGCTTATTCTTAGTTTATATTGTGAATGGATTAGAAAAATGTATTATCTGATATCTAACCCTAAATTTTCATGTCATATTTTTGTTCCTATAAATGTCCTTGATTCCTTAAGTAAAATAGAAAAGATGTTTTGAATGATGCAATTAAGACGTGTTCCTATACCCATTTTTGAAAGCATTAAACTATTATCGAGTTTTCTAGATCGTTATGTTCTCTATCAATTTTTTTTTTGGATTTTAATATGAACATTTATGCTATTTATTTTGTTCCAGAAAGATTTTGAGTTTCTTTAGCGAACTACATGGAATGTTTGTAAACAACTTTTGGTATACTTACTTTTTTGTAGCTTGAATAATCCAATGCATTCGATAATATCCGTGCCATTTATATTGCATTCAGTAACCTCCACTCATCAAAATGTTTTTTTTTCTTTTCAATTTTCTTATAGGAAATGGCAAATGCACTTAGAATCGTGAAAGATATCAATGGCCAAGGATATTTAATTATCAAATGCCTTAAAAACCATTCTCAATCTCGAGTATAAAATATTGCATCTCCGAGGAAGAAGTCTACATTTAGACGGATGTCAATGGCCAAAGGAAAAATAGAAGATTTAACTTCAAAACAAAACCCCTTAATACTATAAGATTTATAAGGTTCTTCTATAGATTTCACTGCCATTTTGTAATAGATCGATTTGGAAAAGTTAGTAAGAGATAGGGTAATGGTTACTAAAGTTTTAATCAAATGTTAAGTTCATAGAAGGAGATATATTTTGTATCATATTTTTGTATTTTTTACCCTTATGAATCAATAGCATAACAATTGTTTTCGTCGAGCGAGTTGGTTAATTTCCCCCATGTCAAATATTTTCTTTTGCATTAGCATACAATCTACATTACTGTTAGGCTCAAAGTTTTGTAAACCACTACAAGAAATGCAAACTTCTAAGACCAAGGTATGATAATTTTCTTTCAAAACTAAAAGTGAAAGTCCACTTCATAATTTATAGTGTCTATGTGCAAAAAATAAGCTTTACTAACCACCATATAGATAGGCACATTGTTATGGTTATTACTACTCATGAATGTGTTGGATTACTCGAGTTTTTGTATCCAAACCAGCTATGCAGTTTTGCTTATCAAGTGTTTGAAATGCATTTGCGCGGGGAGTTTGATGAACAAATTGAGGAAGAGGCATAGGGAAAGTTAATGGTTGTCTAGAAGGGGATTTATTAGCATGGGCAGTTTTAAAGCATTTACTTTTAATCATGAATCAAGGGGGATTTAGTCCTAGGGGTAATTAATTAATCTTTTGCTTACCCTTATATATTATGCTTTTGTTTGTATGACTATAAGATATTCAGATTTTATAGCATCATATTATTGAAATTGTTTTTTTCGAGATTTATATTAGAGTAAAATTTTGCATTCCCAGAAATGATTTTTTTCCAGATGTACATGTTCGGGTCTTTATTACTTTCTTTGATGTTTTTATAAGTGTCAAAATGGGCTAGAACGTATTTTACAATAATGTATTTTGTCTATAAATTACTCATGAGCTAGCTATGACTCCAACTTGCTTTTATAGGATATATGGACTGTTATATGGGGTAAATTCACCATAAAATCATCTTAGGCAATGACTGGAATAATAAACTGGTGGGAAATATATTTTTCCTCTATGATGTGTGTTCGTCAGAAAAATATTGGCAAGAAAGCTTGAGGTTATGGGTTTAGGCAGGGAAAGATTCAATGCCCATTTTCTAAAATGTGCATAACATCTAATTTTATTTATTGTTGTATATTGACTCTCCTTAATCGTATGGACTGTAATGATTGTACTCTTTAAAGTTGAGTTGTAAGAGATGGGGATATTTAGCTCAGATGGTAGTAGAGTGCTTGAGAATGAAAATTTATATATTTTCAATATCTCAAGAGATGGTGGTTCGAATCCACCAAAATCTAGCATTTCTTCGTATAGGTGCTCTTAATTAATCTATAGAACAATATTAACATTGTTACTTCCATGATTCGGCTCATTAACTATTGAAATCGGAAGGTGCGAAGTTATAATTACACTTCTTAGAAGATTATAATTATTTTTTATGATTTCCAACCATCCTTTGTTATAATTATAAAGTTCAGTAGCCATAGAAAAACTTTAATTTTGTATCCCCTTCTGTGATTGAGATTTCAGTTGATTGCAACTGAATTCCTCTGAGGACTATAACTGAATTTATTGATGTATGATTACAATTTTGAGCAAGTAAAGATTTTAACAATGTTGCATATCGATAAAATTTATTTTATTATTATTATATAATGGTTTTTCTTTATTGCTATTTCTTTTTTAGTAGCTAAGTAAAAACACAGATAAGCCACCATGGCAAATATGATTGATCTATGAGGTAAACGTCATATCAAGTTAGCAAGAAAGAAAAACACCAAATATAAAGTAGGGGAGGCCAAAATAAGATACACCAAATCAAAAGTAAGGGAGGCTTGCCGAATAACCATTTGTTGTATATGTAAAAAGTACCATGAGAAAAGCTTATGTCATGTTTACCATTGAACAAACTTCCAATCAATACTATTCCTTGTATTCATCAACCAAACCTGCAAAAAATTTAAAATCATCTCAATATAAAACTTAATTGATTGATTAATCCACCAAGCCGCAGCCCAATCCATCGGAATTTAACCCAATCCGCCATGTAAAATTGAGATATGTAAATGATATGAACAATTTAAAAATGCATGAATACTCCAAGTAATTTATCAATGTTTACATTGAATGAAGTTCCATGACTTTCAACTTGGGAAAAACTATTATGTTACCATTTTATTGATAATTCCCTTACAAATTTAGTTGAAGGACACTCAAAAACTTAGTCATATTATCTAGCATTATGAACAATACTTTTCAAATAGACAAATTTGTCATTGTCTCAAAGATAAAGAGGGATTGAGATTTAATGTTATTTCTTTGAGATTTGTTGGAAAGTGAAATATAGACGACCAAGATCTGCTTAAATCTTGGTAATACAAGGGTTGTTTAGACATTACATAGCCTAAGGGTACTTTAGTCTTAGTATTCACTATCTAAACCACCCTCTTATCTCGACTCTATCATCTCATCATGTCTATCTCTCTCCCTAGCCATATCTTGCATATCTCACTCTAGTTTTTTTTCTAAAACTCTCTCTCTGCCCAAAGCTTTTCTGCCTAACATCTTAAACCCAAATTCTCAATGAACTTTGGGTATTTGATAATTTGATTTGGGGTGTAAAAAGAATCGGAAAAAAAATCTGGTTTTGCTATTTGCAACATTGTGTTTGTTTGTTTGATATTGCAGAAAAGTTGGAGATAAGTTATTGGTTTAATGGATTCGGTGCACTTACAACCATAAAGGAGAATGAGGTTAGTATCACTTTCGCCGTCTGAGACTCCGAGGTCGAGTGAAAAGGCAACGAGCGAATTACGAAATGGGGATGGGAATATGAATGGTAAACATGATAAGGATAAAGGGGTTAATGTGTAGGTTCTTCTACGTCGTAGGTGAGTAAGTACATTTAGTTTCCCGGGGTTTTCATCTGTAGAACGAGGTAGCGGCAACTAAAAAACCAAGTACTAATTTGCAAAAGTAAGGCTTTCATTGGTTATTTGGGTGATTTGTTGAAAGGGGCTACATACTTTTAGGTTTTTTGATTTTTTATTCATTAAGGGTTGGTTGATGTTGTGGTTTTGTTAATGGGGCTTGGCATGAGGCATTGATAGAGAAGAATATCGATGTATGTCTGAGTTCATTCAAAAGTTTGTGGATAACGTAGAACTGGTACCGAAGATATTGGGAACATACACCAAAGGTTGAATATAGGTATAAGTTTGACTCAGATTTTAGAATTTGTGGCTTTAAATTCAAGTATTGGTTAGCTTTAGATTTGACAGATATAAATCTGCAAAGTTCTGATCAATGATCTTATAGGCTATTGCTTCAAGCATTTTACTGAAAGAAGGAAATACATAAAAGTTGAAATCCTACAAAAGCTATGTTTCGCTGGAAAAGGATGCACAAGTAAACCTTTCTCTTGAAAGGAAAGCAAGAAGTAAAGTTGCATTGCCACTTTCAGAGGTGAATATGTTTTTACAACTTTACCATGCTTGTAAATGCTTTATTTTTTATTTTTCTTTTTTACAACTTTGAGGTAGGTCCATTACTTTCGAATTGATTCTGATAATGGGATTTGTAATGGCGATAGCCGATGGGAGTCGAACATGACTATTGTGGGCAATATTATTGTAATTATGGTCATCGGATATTTATTGTGCCAATTAAATGTTTATTTTGTCATAAAACATAACTTGTGGAGCCAATAGCAGGTTCTAATGTCTGGGGGCTTCTTCTGCTTGCAGCCAACCCCAATAGCAAGAATAGGGTTTAGTTCCTGTGAGTTGTTTTTCATTTATGATTAGAATGTACCACAACCTCCTTCTCCAATAAGTAACCCTGCCAATGTTTCACTAATTGATATAATGTGTAAAACTCTTTATTGTAGGTAGGATAGTTGTGTACTGCTCCTGTAAACATCTCAAAATGGTAGACAACTGACTTCCCATCCTGTAAAAGAATTGCCCCCAATGCATAGTCTGAAAAATCTGTCACAGCCTTAAATGGCCGCTATAAATTTAGCAACGCTAATACTGATGTATTTGTAATCTAATGCTTCAGTAGCTGGAAAGTCTTCTCATGGTTATCTTCCCACAAAAACGTTGCACCGGCCTTTGTCAAAGAATCTAACAGTGCGGCTATTTATGAAAAATGCCGAATCAACTTTTGCAAATAATGATAAGAACCTATACAACTCCTCACCTCCGTCACTGTACGGGGTCTAGGCTAGTTAGAAATGACTGAGACCTTCTCTGGGTTGGCCTTAAGCTCACCGCTACCAACAATACACCCCATGTATACTAACTCCTTCTTCCCAAACTCGAACTTCTTCTTATTTAGAAAAATTTGTTGTGATTACAAAATGCCCAACACTTTGTGTAAATACACAAGGTGCTCCACTTATGTTTGATTATATATTAAGATGTCATCCAAATACACAATCACAAAATTATTAATAAAATCACGAAGTACCTCATTAATTAACTGCATAAATGTCGTCAGAGCATTGCATAACCCAAAAAGCATCACCAACAACTCAAAGACTCCTTGTTTGGTCTTGAACGCTGTCTTCCAAGTATCTTCATCCCGGATTCTAACTTGATGGTAACCCGGCTTAAGATCTAGCTTGGTGAAAAACTGAGCCTTCTGCAACTCATCTAAAAGCTTGTCAATCCGTGGAAGAAGATAATAATTCTTCACAGTAATCTTGTTCAGCGCCCAAAAATCCATACACATTCTCCAAGACCCATCATTCTTCGGTACTAATAACACTGGTAAATCACAAGGTGAGCAACATTGAGTAATAACCCCTTGTTCTAGGAGTTCTTGTAAATGTTTCTTGATCTCATCAGACTCTATGAAAAAAGTCTTATACAACCCAATATTGGGTAGTGGCTCACCATTCACCAAGGTAATATCATGCTCCACATCCCTCTAGTGCGAAATCTCTTTTATGCCCATAAACAAATCTTTATACTTCTCTTACAACTTCCCCATATCAGTTTGCTTTTTAGGAAACATTACCAAAGTAGACGACACCTTAGCCGACGGACCCTCTTAAGCAGGTCGCACCAACAACTAGGGCTGTACAGAGAAACTGGCGAAACCGCGAAACCGAACCGAACCCGATCGAACCAACGGTTTTGGGCGGTTTTTAACAAGGCTGGTTCGGTTTACGGTCTGAAAATACAGGAACCGGACTACCCCGGTTCGGTTATTGGTTACCCGCCCCGGTTAACCGGCCAAACCAGTAAAATAGCCCTACACTATATATACTTAATTACCTATTAGGTTATCTTCATTCTTCAGTTCTCACTTCTCAGCAGCTCGCCTCTCTCTCTCTCTCAGTCTCAGCAGCTCTTCTCTCTCTGCACTCTATAACTCTCTACAGTAGCTCGCCTGAGCTGAGTTGCCTCTCTCTACAGCAACTCTTCTCACTTCTCAGCAGCTCGCCTCTCTCTCTCAGTCTCAGCACCCGAATTGTCGTACCTTGAATCAGAGGAGGAGGAGCAGTTTGGACTTGAATCAGAAAAGGAGCAGTTTGGACCTGAATCAGCTCTGTTTTGCTCTTCTTTCACACAAAGGTACCTGAATCAGCTCTGTTTATGTAGGGTTTGATATATAGAAGTGGGGGTGGGTGCAATTGTGCAACATAAGTTGGCCCGGGGAATTTAAGTTGTTTTTCTTTTTGTGATTTTTGAACAAAATTTGGTGATAATGATGTTATCTTGTTCTATTTCAGTTCGGCTCTTTGTCCTTGTAAAGTCTTATGTAACTTCTTTCCATGGAAATAAATTTGCCTTTTGAGAAAGAATTTTATTCCATCCTCATATGATCTTCTTACAACTTCAGACTTATATGATTTGCAATGTCTATATGGATATTTGAAAAAGACTAAGGAACAAGCATTATCTAAATACGGGACCTCGGGTCTACAGGCAACATGGTCTGTAGATTTCTTCATTCAGGATAGTCCAAAGTCTAAAGCATCCACTGACTGTTTCATACCTAGATGGTGAGGTTCTAGTACACCATAATTACTTTTCTTGAAAAGATAATAGTTGTAAGACAGATACTTGCCTTGAAATGATTATGGACTTTAATCATTTACAAACTCACTGAAGAGTATAAACTACTTTGATCCACCAAATAAATACAACTGTGGGGGCAGTACATTTTCGACTACAATTGGATATAAACTACTTGGACTAATCGCTAAAATGTACTTATAATGGAGGTCAAATCACTGCTTGTAAACATGCCAAATTTCTCCTTTATAAAATAAAATGTGAGTTACACATTAAATACTTGACAACAAATGTGCAAGTGCTTCCGCCCTCAAAACAGATTATCTTCCTAGATAGGTTGCACCAGCCATTACAAAACTCCTACAGTGTCTTGAATTGTTGTAAACTGTGAACTAAAATTTGATTTATCATTTGGTTATCTGATTATCTGTAAACTGTAATTTGATTATCTGTAAACTATAATCTGATTATCTGTAAATTGTGAACTATAAACTGATTATCTGATAATTCTGATTTACTGTCTGTAATTCTAATTTGCTGTCTGTAAATTTTGTCCTTTTCTCAGTAATGGCGAGTTCTTCTGTTGATGAAGTACAACAAATGAATGTGAATGATGTTCTTGAGAGTGAGAGACAGAGCCAACCAGCTGAATCTTTACAATCGACAAAGCGAAGTCGAAAGGGAAAAGTTACATCAGAGGTATGGGGACATTTTACTAAAGTAAAGGATAGTAAACCTCATAAGTCAAAATGTAATTATTGCAATTTATTGTTTGCAAGTGATTCCTCGTTTAATGGTACTTCTACCTTAAGAGGTCATTTATATCTTCGATGTAAGAGTACTAGTAATCCTTGTAGAGTACCACCCGTTGATGATAAGCAACAAACCCTTAGCTTTAAAAGAAAGAATGGAGGACAAGAAAAAGATCTTGTGCCTATCTTATTTAGCCAAGATTCTTGTAAGAAAGCACTTACCAAAATGATAATTATGGACGAGCCCCCATTTAGATTTGTGGAAGGTAAGGGCTTTTTGGATTTTTGTGATCTTCTTTGTCCAAGATTTAAGGTTCCTTCACGTGTAACAATAGCTAGGGAGGCTATTGCTATATACGTGGAAGAAAAGATGAAGTTGAGTAGTATTATAAGAGCCTACAAAATTTGTATCACTACCGATACTTGGACCTCCATTCAAAATATAAACTACATGTGTCTCACCGCACATTATATCGATAGTAAGTGGAGATTGAATAAAAGGATACTCAACTTCTGCGTGGTTCCGAACCATAAGGGTGAGACAATCGGAAAGATAGTGGAGAAATGCCTTCTAGAATGGAAAATAGATAGTATATTAACTGTCACATGTGATAACGCAAGCTCTAATAATTTGGCAATAGAATGGTTGAAGAAGAAGATGAAACATTGGAAAGATGTAGTTTTAGAACATGAGTTCATACAGGTTAGGTGCTCCGCACATATTTTAAATCTTATTGTGAAGGATGGGCTAAAGCAATATGACACGGCAATAGTTCGAGTGCGTGATGCGGTTAGATATGTGAGGTCGTCTCCATCTAGATGGTTGAAGTGGAAAAATTGTGTGAAAGAAACTAAAATTGAATGTAAGAAGTATGTATGTTTAGATGTACAAACGCGGTGGAACTCCATGTACATTATGTTGGCGTCGGTAGTAATGTTTGAAGATGCATTTGCGAGATTGCAAGATGAGGATATTGGGTATATACAATACTTTGTTCAGAAAGATGGTGTTGTTGGCGTGCCTCCGGGGAGAAATGATTGGGATAGAACTAGATTGTTTGTTGAGTTTTTGGGTGTTTACTTCCATACAACCACCAAAATTTCTGGGTCCAAGTATGTTACATCTGACATTTTATTTGATGAGATAGTAAATATCAAGAGTAGCTTGAAAGAACTATCAAACCATATTGATCTTAGTTTAATGTCCATGGGTATGAGTATGATTGAAAAATATGATAAGTACTGGGACATTGAAAAGATTAACCCATTGCTATTAGTTGCTGTTATTCTTGATCCTCGTTTCAAGTTGGAATATATTGAATATGGGTTAAGTGGGTTGTATGAGAATGCCAAAATTGTTTTGATAATTGAGAAAGTAGAAAAAACACTTCAGAGTTTGTATGTAGCTTATGCTAGAAATAACCAAAACCTAAATGCAACATCAAGCTCAAGTGTTAGTGAATCAATTGTGATAAATAATGTGAGGGAGAACAAGGCTTCTAAGTGGCAAAAACATAAGCAAGGGAATTCGGGGAACACGACAGAAGTTGAGAAGTACTTGAAGGCTACTCTTGAAGAAGAAATAGAAGGACAATCATTTGATATTTTGTGTTGGTGGAAAAATAATTCCACCAAGTATCCGATCATCTCTCTCATAGCACGTGATGTATTAGCTATTCCTATGACTTCAGTTGCATCTGAGTCTGCTTTTAACACAGGGGGACGCGTACTTGATCCTTTTCGTAGTTCTTTGCGTCCTAACACAGTAGAAGCTCTCATATGCACACAAAATTGGCTCCGATCTAAAGTAAAACCGATTGACCTTCAAGCTTCAATGGAAGAGGTTGAACAATACGATGATATTGACGCAGGTAATAATTTATTTATTTTTATTTACATTTTAATAGTTATGTATGATAAATTATAAATTTTTTTTTAATAATGTTTTAGAGTTGTTCGAGGGAGGAGTATCATCGATATCATTATGGGAAAATACTAGTTGAGAGCCTTGTCTTGTGGTATGTTACTTGCTTTATTATTTGTTTATTCATTTGAATTATACAACTTAGCGGTTTTTTTTTATTGTGATAAATTTCTAATCTTATCATTTATTTCTTTTTATTACAGGAAAAGTAGTAATTCCATCTAGGCATCTAGCGTTGTGGACTCGTGGTATGGTATTAGACAGTCTGTTAAACTCGTGGTATGGACTATATTATGTTCTTTGGAGTTCTATTATACTTTTTGACTTTTTGTGGCGAGTGGCTTTATGTTATACTTTGGACATATGAGCTATGACTATGTTATTTTTTGTTATGTTTGTTATGTTGGACTTTGGACGGACTTTGGATATTCATTTGTGGCTGTTTTATATTTGTGAATTGTGATATCCAATTATCCATTGTGGCTGTTTTATAGTTGATATCCATTGTGGTTGTTTTACTTGTGAAATCCATTGTGGTTGTTTTATTTGTGATATCCATTATCCAATATCCCTTGTGGCTGCCTGTTATACTTGTGAAATCCATTGTGGTTGTTATTATTGATATATCCATTGTGGTTGTTGTTATACTTGATATCCATTGTGGTTGTTATACTTGTGATATCCATTGTGGCTGCCTGTTATACTTGATATCCATTGTGGCTGCCTGTTATACTTGTGGTTGTTTTACTTGTGAATCTATGATATAATTGATATTATGGGCTTGTGGCCTAATAGGCCCAGCCATAAGGCCCGGCCTATGATCCAAAAGGACCAAAACCAGATCCAAATGATTTAAAAGAACCAAAACCAGATCCCAAAACCGAATATAAAAAACCGAACCGAACCGGACCGACCGGTTCGGTTTTGGTTCGGTTCTTTATGAGGCCGGTTCGGTTTCGGTTCTGTATTCCCAGAAACCGGTGATGTCTGGTTCGGCTCGCGGTTTAGGGTCAAAACCAGACCGAACCGGACCGTGTACAGCCCTACCAACAACAATACAAACTTGCCACTTGCACTAACCAACCTCTTCGCCTGAGTTGCCATTACTAAATTATTGGTAGTGATATGTTCCTTGCAAGCATTGATATGAAACTCCTTCCCCTTCTTTACAAGATGATATTTAAGAGCTCTACGGTAAAGGATTATATCTCGATCCCAAAGATAAGGGCTACCCAAGATTACTTGACACATGTCTAACAGAACCACCTCAAACGTCACTTCGTCAATAAACTTCTCAGTAATCGTAAACTTGAACGCATGCTGCTTAGTGATCTTCAACTCCGCGTCTTTCTGAATCTGAACCAAAGCATACGGCTTAGGATGAGCCACAGTAGCCAAACCCATCTTCTTCACCACTACCTCAAAGATAAAATTCTTCTGACTACCTGAATCAATGTTGGCTTTGACTGAGCTCTGCTTCACTTGAATGCTGACATGAAAAAGTTATTCACGACTCGCTTCTTCGGTAGCTGGAGGTTGTTTAAGCATTAGAGTAAGCTTAGGATTTGGCTTATCTAAATCTGGAAGATCAGCCATCATTGTGGCTAGTGCATATTTCTCTTTCTTGCTCTTCTCCTCCTTTGGCCTAAGCTCTGGGCAAATTTTCCAACATTTATCTGAAATGTGCCTATTTGCCTTATAATGACTACAGTAATTCCCTTTGGATGAAGACCCCTTTCCTTTGGACTCCCCTCTATGCTTATTCTTCTAACTAGACTTGTACCCCGACTTGCTCTTGTTATTTTTCTTGTCACTCTTCAAGTACTTGCCCTCAATAGTAATTGCTTTAATTGTAGCATCTTTGATACTTTCTACACACTACACCAAAATCATTAATTTTCCACGGTCTGATTTTCGATTTGCCACAAATATTAGCTATGGTAAATTTGACACGAATATTTATTGTGGAAAATAGATGTTTATCTGTGGTAATTTTAAATTTCTTTTTCTTCGTCTCTTATTTGTTGGAGTTACAAGGGTTGGAGGGATAGCTGCTAATAGACTTCATCTTGGAAACCAGAGGCCTAAATTTTGATTTTATGGTTCCCTCAGATATATTTATTCCTTCTCAAATTTTATTCAATTTGCTGCTCTAAAAAATTACCAGTTTGCGATTCTCAAAGCTAAGAGTTTCTCAATCGATTTGGATTTCTCAATTGTTGAATCCTCTATCACTAAATTTCTCAAAGCTATGGTATTGGGAAATCAAAATTTCTCTTGAGCTTAGTCTCGATTCTAAGTCTATAATTGGTGTAGAGACATAAGGAGTTTGAAGGTCATCGTGAAGGGTCTGATTTGGGATGCCGCTAACTATTTGGTGAGTTTCTCTATTCATTGAATTGGCCTTTTGTGATCTGTGTTTTAGATTTCATGATGAATTTTGAAGGATTAAAGTAACTTTGAACTTAGTGATTTCTTGTTAGACATATCTAAGAATATGTTCATCTGACTACTGCTATAACAAACCGAAATCAGGAGATCTAAATTCTTACTTGTTACATCTCTAAGAATATGTGTTTTAGATTTCTTGTTACATCTCTAAGAATATGTTACATCTCTATTCTGATACAAAATATAGTCCAAGACTTGTAATTATTAGAAGTTTCTAAAGAAATGTATATCAGGGGTAATTGTCACCATTTCTAACCAAGCTTTTCTCCAATGGTGAACTTTGGAAAATTGAAAATTGAGACATTCCTCCTTCCTTAGAAGTGTACTGGTTAAGTGGCGAAGACTAATATATGTGAAATGGTAACACCATTGAATTTCAAGACTAAGCTGGACACAAGAGTTATTGCAGTTCCTTAAGATCTCGGTAGAAATGGTGAGCAAATAACAAAAGGAATGGCAGTAGATAACACTGTGCCTGTATTTCCAGTAGGGAATGGGGCGTGGTTAAGAAATGAACATGTCATATTACCATAAATAGGGAATGCATCTCTATAGTGTGTCTATCGAAGAGCAATGGTACACATCTATGGCATCTTGGTATACTTTCCTTCGTATCTTAGTCAAAAGCGCTAGAGGTGCACTCAACATAAGCTACCCCCTAGCAACATTCCCAGTTGGGGTGGTACCTCCTATAATATATATCTCATTGAGCCTGTGGTTAAAGGCAAAGAGTGACCCAATGCAGTCCGGCTGCCACTTAACTCGTACAGATGGAGAATAGATAGTCTCATGAGAAGAATGGGAAGGGGAAAATGAACCCACAACCGACCCAAATCTATTGGAGAAGAGGTGACATGTAAAGTATATACGAAAGAGAAAAATAAATCCATAATACGCCTAAAAGTGAATTCACCTTAGCTTCTTTAACCAATTCCTCATCTTCGTTTTACGTTGACATTTGCTTAACAATTTGATTATGTTTTTATTTTGCTCCTTTTTAGGATCCGGTTTTGACGTGGGAAGTGAGTATACAAGTAAAAAAATGTGTTAAAACTAAAAAGAAGTATTTAGGGGATACGGGTTGTTCTTCATCCTCATCTTTGAGCTCTGATAGTGAAATAAGTTCAGAAAGAAGATCTAGACATCGAAGATGCCAAGAAGACAAACATAAGAGGAGCTCTAAGGAGTCTAGAAGGGAGAAGGAGAAGAGTGAGGGAGGCCGCAGTCATGGAAACAGGAAAGAAAGAAGGTATAAGAAGGTAACGAGAAGGAAAGAGGAAAGCTGCAAATCACAGAAAAGGAAGAATCTTTTTGAAAATGATGATTCTAGCTCATCGAATGTAGACTCCTCAAAACAGCCTACATCTCGGAAGAATCCAGAAACTATTGTTGGAGACATCCTATAAGAATTTCTCGGTGTTGGGAATGATCTGAAGTAGGTATTGCTTCGCTTTTCAATATTAATTACTTATGAATCCTTTATCTCTGATTAGCACAAAAATTGCGTAAACAGTTCTCAGATTTTAGCATGCTAGTACGATTATAGAATCACTATCTTATTTTGACATTTGTAGGTTATGTCTCTGAGTAGGGATCAATGAGATATTATTACCCATTGAGGACAATGAACTAGCCTCTTGCCACTTCTTTTTCCCCTTCAATATCTTTTGTAGTTTCCTAGCAAAAAAGAAAAAAACAAGAATATATTTATAGTAGACTATCTATCTAGAATGTTTTTTTTATAGGATTCACTCTCTTAAGTACAAATGCTCACTTATCTAAAAACTTCCCGAAGGAGGCACACAATTCGTGCTAAAGAAACATCATCTCGGATCCTAGAGTATCCCACGCCTTGATCTATATATTTTTGTAACACCTCATAAAACGAGTAAATGCAAGTGTTCTTTTGATGGAAATTGGTCAAGGAAAGAATTTGGTAGAACTAGATGACGAGTCTTGCTTCAACCCTACAGGTTTGATATATTATGTCCCACGGTGCTAGAAGAATTATTGAGTTTTTTCTTTACTTTTTATTACATAAAGTATTTGTGTCTCAACGCGGATATAATATTTTTGTTTGAGCTTGATACGATCAACAGTATTGTGGTTACCCCTTTAATTGGTGTCCCTATTGATAACTTGTAGTAAAAATGTATACTTCTAGAGGTACTCGATGATGGACAAGCTGTCGATACGAGGGGGATATCTGATAGATGGTTAGTAAAACATCTAAAGAAGTTATTCTCTTCGTTAAATCTTAAAGAAACTGACGTAGGGGTTTTCTTACTACCCACAACAACTCGTCCTGCTATGGAAGCTGTTGGGACTATGATTTTGTCACATTTAAGACCAAACGAAAAGAAAATTTCTTATTCTGAGTCACCAAAAGGTGTTCAGTCAGCACCACCAGTGGTGGAATAAAGGCAAAACATAAATCAGGCTGATAAGACCAAGTTCGCAGAATCACTTGCGAAGGATGTTTCTTCCGCACCAAGAAGAAGGTGATATGACATCTTCACTATATTTTTGCTTTATTTTTTATATAAAATTTGTAGTTTATATATTTTTGTATGTTGCCTATGAATGGGATAGTTCTCCTATGATTTTGAAGCTTGTTCTCCTGATGTATGCTGATAACTGATATATGGTGATTGACCCTGAAATGCCTTCTTCTCTGAGCTATTGGCATCAGCAGCAAAGTTAGCACAGGCAGAGGCTTTGCTAAGGTACTTAATTATAAGATTATATCTTTAATAGGTGCTCTAATTGTTTATAGCCATGAAGAAGCAAATGCATGTTTTCTTAGAGTGGGGGACTTACAAAACTCATGTTGTTAGACATAGTTTTGTCTTTCATAAGAATGTATTATGTGCTAGTTAAATTTTGTGTTACAATTGGTTTTTTTTAAAATTTATCACATTTTTAGGGAAGCCGAGGATGAGGCTGATGATGGTCTATTTATTGTTCCTCCACCAGCTGCTTTGGTTATTGAGGCTGCATCAGCTAATGAGGCAGAGCACTTTGAAGAGGTATATTTTTTTATTGCAATCTTTATCAAATAGTTAAGAGGTATTTGTTACGAATTCAGCAAAAAAAGATTGTTTGGAAAATTTAAATAAGTGTATACTTGTCGGTTCCTCATCTCAATCTTTTTTATTCCTACTTTTGTGAGCTCATTGATGGTTGCATATACTAAGTATCACTACAAGAAAACTGTTAATTTTCCACGGCTGTTTTAAAGGATTACCACAAACTTAAGCTATAGTAAAATAAACATAGACTATATCCATAGCAAATTATAAAAGGTCTGTGTTATTTCTCTTTTAACTCAAATTGTACATCTCAACTTAAACAATAAATCAAGAATTTCACCCGACTCTCTCAATACCCTCATTCTCAAATGTTCTCACACTCTGAGATCAGTGCCTCTCGCACAAACAATCTTTCTTTTATCTTTGGATTTAGGGTTTTATTAATTTGATTGTTAATGGCAAATTACCAAAAAAAGTTGGGGTTTCTTCGTTTATCAGATCAGATTGTCCTTTATCTTTCCCAGCTCTTATTACACTAACAACATAGAAAATTGAAAACAATGGAGAGCTCTATTACTAGCAGATTTTCACAGTTTTAGAGCTGTGGGAAGAGTAGTGAGGAGGAGCTCACGGTATTGCCACATCACACTAAGGTTGTTGTGAAGATGGCTATTTTTCTCGGAGAGTTGCATTGGCTAGTAATTTGCTTAATTTCATTTTTAATTTTTGTTTTTTCTAGGTTTAATTTAATGTGTTTTGCATACTGTGGTAAATTGGTTGGGTTTAGGAATTGATTTGCAAGATTGGGTTTCAAGCATTTAGGTTTTGGGTGGGAGTTGATTTTAAGTTTGGGTATTTTCGATGTTGGTGTAGCTTTGTGGCTAATTAGTTGATGGTGAGTTTATCTTATGGGGTTAGATTGATGATGCAAATTGGTTTGGTTTTGGAGTACAGTGCCAATGGCAAGAATTTATGGAAGTTGTAAAGTTTGATTGCCTATAAACTTAGATGTTGTGGCACAAGCCTGGAAACCATTTAATTTATTAAATTTTAATTGGGTTTTATTAATCTTTACTATATATAAGGTTCATCAATTTTTTCTTCAGCTTACACTAAGCTGAATAAATTACAATTTGGATGAATGATATATTACTATTTACAATAGTGTTGTAGAGTTGGAAAAAAATCCCCATTTGAACCAATTTTTGTTTGGCATATAAACAACCACCATTTAAAACAAACACCATTTACATTTGCATCATGGCCAATTTTTTTTTTCATATGAGAGCAAAACAACACTGATCGCTCAGTTATTTATCCTATTTTGAACAATTTTTACCCCCTTTATAGCTTATGACTGGAGAAAAATTCTTAACTGAGATTAATTTATGTTATCTTTTACTTCGTATTTCTATGCAAAATGTGCTACTTCTAAGTTATAATATTGCCATCATTTACTCCTTTGCCAGCCCTTAAATTGGGATGAAGACCTCGATACTCGGCTCAAAGCAACTGGTTTGGCCAAATCTCATGATGTAGGAGATGTTATTTCCCCATAAGTTATTGCGAACCATATTGTTTTATATAGTTTAGAGACTAGGGAGTGTTAAGTCTGGAACACATTCTCTTGTATCTTCCTGACTTGCAGGGTAGGTTGATTAGAGACATGCCGGTTACTCATATTCAGGTCATGGCCACAACTTACTCTTTTGCTAGCATAGACCTAACAAGCATGTTAGTTTGTTCTCACTTTTTTCATCTTTTTCTATCATATATATATATATATATATATATATATATATATATATATATATATATATTTGCAAATGCCGTAATAATATTTACATTGAGACAAGTTAAAAATACTACAGGAATAACTTGAGTTTCACCAAACACCGTATATTAGAAGTTGTATTACATGTTGGTACATTCTAAGTTTCAATCCACAAAAATAAAATAGTTATGTGACTAACCCTCATTAAAAACTGAGGGCTCGTACAAATAGTAATATCAATGGTTATACTAGGTAAAGTTAGTATAAATTCTATGTTTTCTCTTTTGAGTTGTAAGAACTTGTAGTTAACTTCGTAATTTACATGTAATGCCTAACAACATTCTTTGATATTGTTATTTGTACAGGGGATACTAAATCAAGGGAAATAACTAGCCTTTGTCTTGGTGTTTCCTCTGTAGAATATAACTTTGTCGTCGGGGGGTTTTTCTTTTTGACACCATCAATTAGGGTTTCTTCTTTTATCTTTGAGATACTATTAGCATCGCCAAACCATCAAGAAGTATGACTATTGATTGGAGTGATTTACCAAGTGAACTCTTAAGTTTGATCTGCATCAAGCTAATTCGTAACTTTGACCATTTCCTTTCCAGTTCAGTATGTGTGTTGTGGCGATCTGTTGCACTCCATAGCCGCCATCTTCTGCCATGACAACCGCCACTATTGTTGCTCCCCACTAAATACTAAGTCCTTAAACACAAAATATTTACAATGCTGAAATTTTAGAGTTTCAGAATAAGTTATTATATGGGACTTTTCAAGACGGGATAGTCACATTTGTCGACAAGTTGCATATCTTAAAACCATTTTTGAGAACCCAAATAATACTTCCCTCAAACTCATATCTGAGAGATCAACTTCACCGAATAATTTACTTTGACTACAATACCATATTTAAGCTCGTAATGTCCCCCAATCCAAGTTTAAGCATTGACTACTACAATCTTATGTGCCTCGATTATCGGGAGAAGATGTGGTTCTTTAAACATGGTTTGTGGGAATTGGATGTAATACATGTTCTACAAAACCGCAGTTATAATGATATACTCTGCCAAAATGGGAACTTCTATGTTGTGTGTTGCAATGGAAATGTCCAAGTATTTAACTTTGCTAACTCTTCTTTAGTTTTTAATTTATTTTTTCATTTGCAGAGACTTCCTTTTACAATGGGTTTCATTGGGAGCATGGTTGGTACTCTCTATGTGTAAATGGTGCTACATAGTTACATTCTATCCGTGCTTTTCTTTGTAGTACAGGTATTCAACTCTTAACTCTCAATCTTTCCCTTTTTCTTTGGTAAATAAAGATGATTTTAAAATAATTAGGAAGTGAGTGGTTATTAACAATGATATGACCCTGAGAACTGCATATGCGAACAAGGCTACTGCTGAAAGTAGGCAAAGTACCAAGACTAAAACCCTGCCAGCCTGAAACTGGATATTTCTATCCATTATGAACAATGAAATAGCTGGGAGACAATTTAAATATGTACATACTATATCTGCAGGATTTGGTCTGTGCTTATGCATTTCTCTTACTGCTATAGGATGGTCATCTTAGAATTTGTGGGAATTATTTCTAAGATGAAAAGATCGAATGTTGTCGATTTTCCAAAGATGGTACCAAGCTGACATTCTCACGAAACTTCACCACCCAAATGTGGTTGCATTTTATGGAGTCGTGCAAGATGACCCTCGGGCAACAATGACAACTGTTACAGAGTTCATGGTGAATGGTTCTCTTATGCATGTTTTACTACGGAGGGATAGGTAAATTTTCTTGTGTTTCTTTCACCTTAAAGATTTCATTCAATAGTTGTTTTTTTTTTTAAATTCCCTCTTTCATTTTTGGATGAATTTAATTCCCTCTTCCATTTGTTGTTAATTTTACCCTTCTTAATTTTTAACATAGTTGTAATGGGGTGAACTCAAAGTGTTCACTATGTTATGCTACATGGATGTCATTAAATTGCTTGAGTTAGGGGTGTGTATGTATAGAGCTAAGGGCCCAAATCTAGGTGTTCAAATATAGATCTAGTAGCCTAATGTTCTTTGTAACTTTGCCTTTCAGGAATGCAGGTTTATTCATAGACATTTTAGTCTTGTGTGACACTGGACATATATACATTTCAGTTGATATCGCGCCTACTTGACTAGTAAGTTCGTACTTATAACTTCTTTTACTTACATGTGCATGCATTAAGTTCATTTCTTACTTTATATTCCAATGTTCCAATGATATATGCATATTCTCTAGATGTTGACACATGTTAACTAGAAGGGTTTAAAATTTATGATTAATTTGGTATTTTGCTTTCTTTGTAGGGCGCTTCCTACCCTTGGATCCGGATCTTGTAAATTTGATCTATGGACTTATGAACCCTCCGTTCTTTCTTATTTTTACTTGTACATATGTTCTTTTAGCATATGGAACAATTGTATTTAGATCTTTTAATGTTTATGGAATGAGGGATTTATTTTGGATATCTATTTTTTGTCTATGTATCATTAGTATGTATGAAATATATTGTTGGAGGATTGGGAGTATTTTGCAGGTTTAGGAGTACAGTATTACAGTATTTTTAGTTTTTTTTTAAATAAAATAAAAATTACCATAGACTTTATCCGTGGAAAAATGGGTATCATCTACGGTATTTACAATAATTTACTACAAAAAAACTCTGTGGCTAAAAATTTGCCACAGATATACTCTGCACATATATAAATTAGATAACCACAGTAAAAATCCGTTACAAAAAAATTGCCACGGATTTACTCCGTATCAATATAAATTAGATAACCACAGTAAAACTCTGTGGCAAAAATATTGCCACACACCTTTTGCTACAGACCTCCACTACAGACTTTATCCTTGGTAAAGCAACTATTACCACAGATAAGGACCGTGGTAATTTAGTAAAATTGGTGTAGTGACAGTAAAGAGCTTTAACTCACTTCTAATTGATTCCGAAAACCCCCTCGTATATTTCATGAACACCTCATACTCATCCACATCAATGTCCAAAGCCAACGCTTGGTTATGAAACTCCATAGTAAATTGTTGTACGGATTGCCAAACTTTTGGCGCAAATTGTGTCATTTGTACCATTGCTCTTATTAATACCCAATTGGATAAAATTGTTTTCTTACTAATACCTTGAACTCTTTCCAACTCAAACCTCCTATTTTGTAACGTTTCAGATATGACTTCTGCCACGTGAATGGATGACTTACGAATTTCAATGTAGAAAAGAAAATTTTCTTAGCATTAGAATATTCATAAACAGAAAAATAGGTCTCTAACCTATCTAACCAATAATTAAACTTCTTGGCATCGATTGAACCATCGAATACCAGAATTTTAATTTTAAAGTCGATACGAAGATTACATATAAGATTCATTGACTTACCAATACCCGAGCGCTCCTTGACGGATTCGTCATCACTAGAATTGTTATCTATCTCCTCAGTACCCCCGTCTCTATCCTCCTCCGCAACCCCTATCTTCTTCGAGCATTCTCGCCGTTTCACTGAAGTAAAAGTTTACGCGAGGTTCGTGAGATGTAATTGTTCTACCAACTCCCATAGAGTAGTAGTTAGGTCGAAAACTTACATTTTTAAAGTCTTAAGTCGATCTTCAGAATCGCCCATCTCCAAATTTGCCTACTTCTTCGAGTTAGGTTTTTGGTAAATCTTCAATGGACTCACTAGCATCTCTTTCGTTTGCTTGAGTCAGTCACGTGAAGAGACCATAATCCAGAATCACCCCCGAGAATCGTTACTGAAAAACTGATACCACTTAATCCACAATACGAATTGAGAAACCCTAAATAGAATTATAGCACGAAGAACACACAAATTAGTGGGAGAATTCCCTATTAGAGCTTTAATTACATAATCAAAATCAATTACAATCAAATTCCTCTCAAACCCTAAGTCTCTCTCTTAGAACTTGGACTGATCTAACCTGATCTAATTTTGCCTAGCCTTGCCCCTTTATAAGGGTTACAAGTTCCTAGTTACAAAACTTAGATAAATAAACCCTTAAATGCCTAAAATAATAGGCTAAATTGCACCTCTGTTTGAATAGAACAAGTCTCTGTTAGAATAGAAAAAGTGTATTCGAACAAACATCAAGTCTATTCGAATAAAACTACTCAGACATGTGTTTCTTCGAATAATCTTAAAAGTCCATTCGAACAGAAAAAAATTATATTTGAACAAACTTTAAGTCTATTCGAATAAAACTACTCAGACGAATAGAAAGAAAAGTCTATTCGAATACAAAAGGGTGTATTCAAACATACTAAAAGTTTATTTGAATAGACTTTAAGAAAAGTAAAAAACACTCAAATCCTCCTGAATCAATCAAAAAGTTAAAAACAAAGTCAGAATAGTGTTACAAAATATTCATCCACAACTTTGATATGCATTGACAACTTCAACATAAATCTAATCTCCAATATTCATAAATTTGATTCGGCAATGGGACCACCACAAATTCCGCTAATTGGGCAAAATGTTGGGCTAAACAATGGAACACACAATGATCTTGGGGTGTAAATCCTTTATTTCAAGCACAACAAGCACGTGTGCGAAAGGAACTTTTGATCCATCATTTTACTGACAAAAAGTTTGTATGTGAAACTTCCCTGCAAATTTCTATAGAGTGATGTATAACTGAATCATTTGTGTTAGATGTTACAATGATAAGTTTGAAACGTACTGTAATACAAATCGGATGGCCTAAAAACACTCAATATGTTTTCGTGCTTAATCAAGCTTCACTGTTTTCCAAGAGCAATAATTTTGAGATCAAAGAGCTCTTCATAAGATGGAAAAATATAGGAAGATCCAAAGCCTTACTTGTAATCAACTTATCTTCTTCTACTAATTCTATATCGATCAACTTCTTTTCCTGCACATAGAAATTACTTGTTAAAAAACATTAACTTCAAAGCATTTTACAAAAGTCTTACATTAAACACCATTGTCTTCGACATATTAGACTTCAAGCTTCATGCAAAGAAAAAAATGGTTGATTTGGAAATTTAAGGAAGTCTTCTGAAGTTATGAAGAAACATACTTGAGAAGATGGCTTCAGAATATTTATAAGAGGGATATCGAGAAGTATCGTCTTTTGCCAGTACATAGTTTTATTTCGTGGCAAAGTAGAAATTCTTGAGTCAAAATGCAGAAATAGGAGGAAATTTTCATAAAGTAACTTGAGCAATTTTATCCCATATGTGATCTACTAGTTTGTTACGGTATCTCTTGAGAAATTCCTTGCATTTTATGGAAAGTGACTAAGTTCCTTTTTTTCTTGGTATATGGAAAATGCCATCAGAAGGAGACTCCTATTACGAAACATACCTATTAATGTGCTACTATGTCCTTTTCTTTTCTTACTATAGAACAAAAAGATCTTATAAAGTTTCCAATACCTTGTCCCTTAATCCTCTAATAAAGCCAACAAGCAAAACTTGAAAGTGATCTGACACGAACTTGTTCGATTTACCAATTAGAAGGGGTTGCTGCATGCAAAGATTATAGACTCAATAAGAACTTGAATTAATTACAAGGAATCAAAATGGCCTAACTAAAGATGTGTCGAATGAGAGTAAATGCTTTTAATAGGTTTGAAGAAGAAAACATCCTTAAAGTTACTCACAATTAGTCTTCTTGTAGTACATGAATCCCACTTCCATCCAATGCCCACAACAACCTTGAGAATTTCATCCGTATTCAATTTTGCCCATCCAAAGCAAACTTTAGAAACTTGGTCAGCTAGGGAAGATGGAACATCATCTATATTTTCCATGATTTTTAATAACTGCAGTATTAGTTCTGCACATAGCGTCTGGATTTAGAAACTAAGAAAGATAATGAAACAAACCTGCAACTTCAAGTAGAAACCCTTTTTGAAGTAGACCTTTGACATGCATTGGTTCAATGGGCAATGCATTCATCACCCCTGTTGCACATTTAGAAACCAACCAAATCGTGCCTTAGCAGAAAGATGACCTAAATGACAAAAACAAAGATGATTTGTTATATAGTGGTGTACAGTCTTCAAAAGCTGGAAGACCCCAAGGCTCAGGTTGAAACTCTAAAAGTAAAAGAAGCACAAAATCCGTTACGGAATAACGGTCAGCCTGAGTCTGAACGGATGGAACAACCACTACCTTCATTCCAGCAGCCTTTGCAGCCATTACACCAACCCTAGTTGAATAAGTTGATATTAACTTATATGGGAATTTTTTCCAGTCACAGAAGGTTAAGAGAATAATAGTGATAACTAATACTAACATATTTTTACAACTACCAAATTAAAACTCTAACGTAGAGCAAAATAGTATCTAACAATCTGGGACGTAAATAAAAAAGTTTGGGATGTCTTACAAGGAGTCTTCAATTACAAGACAGTAACCTGGATCCACACCAATTCTCTTTGCCGCCTCTAAAAAGCTAACACCAAATTGAAGACACCAAAATGTAATTACAATTAATTTAAGTTAAATATCAGAGAATATCTACATGTAAACAATTTAAAGGGAAGCACATAATGGACTCTTGCATTACTCAATATATGACGAGTCTTACATATCCGGAGAAGGTTTCCCGGCGTTGACTTGATCACTTCCAAGAACTATTGCAAACAACTCCTTCCAACCTACATTAACGTTTCAAACAACTCCCTTAGTGCAAATAAAATCACATCTTGATATTTTAGGAACTTTAACTTCAATGTAATAAAATAAAAACATGAAACATAGAGAAAATTAATATCATAATTAACAGTACAAATATTGTAAATAGAATTCCTAAATCGACATGTTTTGTCTGAGGACTTCCAAATTAATATATTCATTGCATACCAAACCCTTTGCCCAACTAATGGGCTCTAGGGATAGTACTCGTTGAGCATATCAGAAATGTTCTTTGTAGATTAGAATTTCGGTTCATAGCTTACGGACTCATTATAGTGAAACAGCATTAGGAACAATAAAGACGCAGCAAGAAATGTGAAGAATGTTATAGATCACCGCAATGTGATACCAATATTTCCAAACTAGTGATCATTATGCCTAAAAAATCTCGTTTCTGCAGATATTTGCAGTTGTATCAAGCCAGGTTTATATTTCAGAAAAATAAAAAATACACAAGAAAATACCTTGCTGGTGAGATATTTTTTCTTCAATATTATTCGTTCTAGAGTTTGAAGCAAGTGCCAACGGAACTCCATGTTTATGGAGATGTCGGATAAGACGATTAGCTCCAGGAAGGGCACTCGCTAGTGGCCACCTAGAAAAATTAACAAAGAAAGCACAACAACAATTAGATTCTTTTGCAAATACTCAAAGTTGAATATTTAATAACATCCTATATATCCGAGATGCCTAGAGGTAGGATGATGAATTTGTTATTCAAACTATCAAGTAATTGCAATTCAGAGTAGATAATATTTATTCATGAGCAAATACAAGAGTGTTAATTAGTAAAATACCAACTAATATTAAGTGTACCCCCAGGTAACCATGCTGCTAAGTTAGGTTCTGTGTCCAACGAGATAACCGTGTTGCTATACTCGCTGAGTAGTTCTATACGGTATGTGACTTTTGATATAACATGGCAGGGAGTAGGGATGTCCAGCGACATAAAAAGGATGCTTTTAAAGGGATATTGTGACGCCCAGGCTTTGTAAATAGTATCCTTAGGTTGTAAGAAAGCTTTGTTCAAATTTTCATTTATTTTTGTAAATGTTAGCTTAGGAAAAAGGGGGAGTACGCTTCGTCTCAACTTTTGATGTTTCCTTTTAGAACTTAGCTGTTTTCTATTTTGCTATATATGTAGAGGACTAGTATCCAATACACCCAAGAAGGAATTTAAGCTTGTAATAGTACTTTGTAATAGTTGTTGATATATGAATGAAATAATGCCTTCAAAGACCCTTTGTACAGTGTTTGTGATGCGTTGAGATTATGTGATGCTCTGTGATGTTGTATTGCTAAACAATTGATAGAGAAGAGTAATTAGGCTTACTTGGGTTAGGTGTCTCGAGTGTCGCACGTGCCAAGCTTGAGTTTAAGTTGGTCCGTGTCAGTTGGTATCAGAGTGATCTAGTTGAAAGCGATCTAGTTGCGATGGCGGAGGGTCCGAATGCTACTGACCCCACCCAGGTCCTTGCCCCGCATGTGGGAGGACCATCCGTTAATCCCCAGCCCTTGAATACCCGAACGTGGTTGGACCAATTAGAGGAAAAATGCAAGCTCTAGGGGGGATTATCGATTAAGTGACGACTCTGGAGGAAAGATTGGACGGTTTCTCAGACGATCAGGCCCATATGGGCGAACGTCTCGTTATGTTAGAGGGAGTGGTTGAAGGGAATATGGCTACTCTTCTGGATCAGGTGGTTGATCTCTCCTCGAAGGTAAATCTCCTAGTGAAGGTTGTTGGAAATGGAGAACCAGCACCTTTGGGCGGCGGTATAGACCGGCCCAGGATCAAGGTCCCCGAGCCCAAGGCGTACGAGGGAGCGAGAGACGCAAAGGAGGTAGAGAACTTCCTTTTTGATATGGAGACGTACTTCAATGTGGTTAGGCCTGATAGCAAAGGTGCAAAGGTATTGATGGCAACCATGTACCTCGCCGGTGATGCTAAACTATGGTGGCGCACCAAGTATGTTGAGATCCAGAGCGGTCACTGTACTATTGGAACGTGGGATGACTTGAAGAAAGAGCTGAAGAATCAGTTCTTACCCGAGAATGCTGAGTTCATTGCTCGGAGGTGTTTAAGGCAACTGAAGCAGACAGGCAACATCCATGAGTATGTAAAGCGGTTCTCAGCCTTGATGTTAGATATTCGCGACATGTCTGAAAATGATAAGTTATTTTGTTTCTTGGAAGGTCTGAAACCATCGATCCAGAATGAATTGCAAAGGCAACGGGTTCAAGATTTGGCTTCCGTAATGGCCTCCGCTGAGCTTATCAATGACTATACCCCTATGCAAGGTAAGCGACGACCGGCTCAGTCTCAGTCTAGTTCCCAGTCGCAACAAAGAACGGGATCCTCCAATAATTACAACAAGGGCAAGAATGGAGGGTACCAAGCTAGAAGTGGGGGAGACCAAGGTCATGGCCAAAACAGGAGTGGGGGAGCAAGTAGAGGTGGTGCCTCGAGTTCCAATTCTGGGAGGGAGTACCACAGGCCGCATAACAATGGTGACGCATCCTCCTCGTCCAGGTTTCATAGACGTCCTGGGAACTTGAAGTGTTTTTTTTATGGAGGGAATCACAAAGCTTATCAGTGGCCTCAGAAGGCGGCCCTGAATGCTCTAATGGCGTCGCACGGGGACCAAACCGATGACACCACTCAGGGAAATGATAGCGGTGAAACTCATATGGGTTCTCTTTATTTGCTCAATGCCGTGACCACTCAGTTGCCAGAGGTTAAGCCGAAGAAGGGACTCATGTATGTGGACCTTAGTATTAATGGGCAGAACACTTTGGCGATGGTTGATACAGGTGCTACCCACAGTTTTATTGCCATCCAAGAGGCGAATCGTCTGGGACTGCGTTTGGTGCAAGATTCTAGCTAGATGAAAGCTGTCAACTCCGTCGCAATGCTGATACATGGTGTTGCAAAGTTGGTTCCAGTTAAGATGGGACAGTGGAGTGGAAAGGTTAACCTTCTCGCTGTGACATTGGATGATTTTAAGATTATCTTGGGAATGGACTTTCTCCGCTACCACAAGGCAGTGCCGATGCCGTTCGTCAACTCCTTAGGGATTTTTGGTGACAATCCCTCAATCATACAGATGTCCACGCAGAAAGATGAGGGTAGAATATTATCAGCCCTTCAGTTGGAGAAGGGACTGAGGCGAGGGAAGTTGACTTACCTTGCAACCTTACGGTTAAAGCCGGATGATCAGAATCATGATGCCCTGCCAACGGAAGTCTCCCGGGTACTTACAGAATTCAAGGATGTGATGCAGAAAGAATTACCAAAGGTGTTACCTCCACGGAGGCCTATCGATCATCAGATTGAGTTAGTCCCTGGAACCAAGCCTCTTGCGAAAGGACCATATAGAATGAGTCTGCCTGAACTAGCAGAGCTTCGGAAACAGCTTGATGGACTATTGGAATCAGGCTTTATTCGCCCCTCAAAGGCGCCATATGGTGCCCCGGTCTTATTTCAGAAGAAACAAGATGGAAGCTTGCTATTATGTGTCAACTATCGAGCCCTGAACAAGGTAACGGTGAAGAACAAGTATCCAATACCGCTCATTGCCGACTTATTTGAGCAGCTTACGTCTGCGAAGTACTTCTCTAAACTGGATTTGAGGTTGGGTTACTATCAGGTCAGGATTGTTGCCGGAGATGAACCGAAGATGACTTGTTCCACTCGGTATGGGGCATATGAATTTCTTGTTATGCCATTCGGCCCGACCAATGCTCCTGCAACTTTCTGTACTCTTACGAATGAGCTCTTCTAGAAATATATCGACAAGTTTGTGGTGGTGTATCTGGATGATATTGTCATATACAGCCGCACTATGGAAGAATATCTTGAACATCTTCGCCTTGTATTATATGTTAAGTTGGAGAAATGCTCATTCGCACAGGAGCAAGTTATGTTTCTTGGACATGTTATTGGCGGAGGACAGATCCGTATGGACATGGAAAAGGTTCGCGCTATTGAGGAGTGGAGAGCTCCTACGGAGGTTACAGAAGTGCGTTCCTTTCTGGGCCTCCTGAACTACTACCGTAAGTTCATCGAAGGGTACTCGAAACGCGCTGCCCCCCTTACAGATCTTCTCAAGAAGGAGTTCTCTTGGGTCTTGGTCCGAGAAGTGTCAAGCAGCATTTGATGATCTGAAGCATGCGGTGATTAGCAATCCGGTCTTAGCCTTGCCAGATATTACCAAGCCGTTTGAGGTACATACCGATGCGTCTGATTTTGCTATCGGTGAAGTATTGTTACAAGAGGGACATCCGGTGGCATGCAAAAGTAGGAAGCTGAATGATACAGAGAGGAGGTATTCAGCCCAGCAGAAGGAACTCCTTGCTATTGTGCATTGCCTAAGAGTATGGTGACACTATCTATTGGGAATGAAGGTTCTGGTGAAGACCGATAACAGTGCGGCAAGCCATTTCCTTACACAGAAGAAGTTGACCTCAATGCAGGCTCGTTGGCAAGAGTTTCTAGCTGAGTTTGATTTAGATCTCGACCACAAGACAGGGAGGATGAATAATGTGCCGGATGCATTAAGTTGTAAGGCTGAACTTGCGGCCATTTCTACAGCTGCCGAACAGTCTCACTCTTATGTTACCAGCGCCCTCAAAGATAGGATCCACGAAGGGTTAGCGGTGGATCATCAGACCCTGGCCATCATTAAATTGGTGAAATAGGGTAAGACAAAATGGTTCTGGGTGGAAGATGGTCTTTTATACACGAAAGGAAAACGAATTTATGTTCCTCGATTCGCAGGACTAAGACGGGAGCTGATCAAGGAGTGCCATGATACTCTTTGGGCAGGCCATTCGGGCTGGCGGAGAACACTATCCTTGCTGCACAAGGGTTACTATTGGCCAAATGATCAGAATGAAGTGATAGATTATACGCGGACTTGTCACATTTTCCAGCAAGACAAAGTTGATCGGGATTTGCCACTTGGATTTCTGGAACCACTTCCTGTACCGACACGACCTTGGGAAAGCGTCTCTGTGGACTTTATCTCTGGGTTACCCAAGACGAAAGGATATGGTTCCATACTCGTGATCATCGACCAATTCCTTAAGTATATAACATTCATTCCGACTCCACTTGTTTGTACGGTAGAGAAAACAGCGCGTCTCTTTGTGAAGCATGTTGTAAAGTATTGGGGCGTGCCAAAGGACATTGTCAGCGATAGAGATCCGAGATGTACTAGGAAATTTTAGAGGGAAGTATTTAGATTACTGGGGTCCACTCTCAACTTCTCAACCAGTAACCATCCGCAATCAGATGGTCAGACAGAACGCTTCAATGCAATGTTGGAAGAGTACCTCCGGCACTTTGTCAGGGTGAACAAGAAGGACTGGGCCAAACTTTTGGATGCGGCACAGTTTTGCTTTAATCTGCAGAAGAGTTCCTCCACCAACAAGAGTCCTTCTGAGATGCTGTTAGGATAGCAGCCCCTCATGCCACACACAATGGCCTCCGATTACAAAGGAAGTGTTCCGAGAGCCTACCAGTTTGCAAAGGAATGGCAGAGAAATACCAATATTTCCCGGGCCTATCTGGATAAAACGTCAGCCAGAATGAAGAAATGGGCCGACCAGAAGAGACGACCAGATCATTTTCAAGTTGGGGACCTTGTTCTGATCAAGAGATCCCATCTCAAGCAGCGAGGTGACAGAATACACCAAGGGCTAGTATCTAAGTATATTGGTCCGATGCCGATCATTGGTAAAGTTGGGAAGGTTTCCTACAAGCTTCAATTACCTTCCCACCTTTGCTTCATCCATCCAGTGTTCCATGCCAGTGCTCTAAAGCTGTACCACCAAGACAAGGAAGATCCAAGCAGAAGTACCGTTAGGCCTCATGTTCCGCTCAAGCTAGTCAGCTCTAGCGAAGTTCCAGAGAGTGTTCTTGCCCACAGAGTGACCCATGTTGACCCGGACACCAAAGATGAAGTTTATGAGTACCTTGTGAAGTGGAAGGATCTGCCAGATACTGAAGCCAGCTTGGAGCACCAAGATTCTCATCCCCTTCTGGTCCTACTAAGGAAGACTGAGGCCAAGCAAGAGAGGAAAGAGAACCGGTAGATGTGGAAGCAGAAGAAAAAGTCGATGAGGGCGTCTCCAAGCTGAGTGAGAGAGAGAGTGTGACGCCCAGGCTTTGTAAATAGTATCCTTAGGTTGTAAGAAAGCTTTGTACAAATTTTCATTTATTTTTGTAAAGGTTAGCTTAGGAAAAAGGGGAAGAACGCTTCGTCTCCACTTTTGATGTTTCCTTTAAGAACTTAGCTGTTTTCCATTTTTCTATATGTAGAGGACTAGTATCCAATACACCCAAGAAGGAATTTAAGCTTGTAATAGTGCTTTGTAATAGTTGTTGATATATGAATGAAATGATGCCTTCAAAGACCCTTTGTACAGTGTTTGTGATGCGTTGAGATTATGTGATGCTTTGCGATGTTGTGTTGCTAAACAATTGATAGAGAAGAGTAATTAGGCTTACTTGGGACAGGTGTCTCGAGTGCCGTACGTGCCAAGCTTGAGTTTAAGTTGGTCCGTGCTAGATATGGAAACTAACAATATAATGCCATACCCAAATAATGTAAAAGGCCTAGTTTACAACAAATAATAGGAAGCTGGGACAAAATATATACCTCTGATGATAAAAAGGTAAGATCTCATTGGAGAACTGATCAGGAGTCAAGGGGAGATCATAGTCCTTAACAATTGTCTCTGTAAACTCCTTATGCATCATACCAAACCTGTTATCTTCCATCTCTCTATCTACGACCTTCCCATATTTTCTCAGAAGATCCTTCAAAATATCCTTTGTAGCTCTCTCTGCAGATCATGACAACATTAAATTTTCAAAAACTTATCAAAGACTCAATTAAACACGAGCTAAGCTGAACATGTAGAAGAAAATTACAAGGATGAAGTACCTGTGTCTAAAAGGGTTCCATCCAAATCGAGTATAACAGCCAAAATTCGAGTCCCAGCACTATGAGTCTCAAGCCCACAACAAGTCATGACAGATTTCTATGTGATCACACTGCGGTCAGTGAGAGATGTTTGAACGGGTGCTGATAGAGGGACTTCAAGTTTAGCAAACATAAGAGAAAAGAAGGTATCTATACTATTAGTTAGTTAGAGAATAAAGGGGAGATGGAGGTATTGATTCCGAAGCATAAAGGACTCTAAACAGTTGGATTAGAGTGGGTATCAATATAGTGATATTCTGATTTATGTCTTCTATTATTGGTTGTAGTAGTATATTCTGATTTATGCCTAAGCACTAGTGACTTTTAGAATCCCTTTCTTAAAGGAGATGGTGTAGTCCATATTATATTTTCAAGTGCTTAAATTGGTCAAAAGACCTTATGCAATTTTGGTGGCTTAAATTGGTCAAAAGACCTTATGCAATTTTGGTCTACTATCCATGTCAATTGTTGATGTTGCAAGTGCTTATGAGCATTATGCATATGTAGTTGAACTATGACTCAGATCTCAGATATTGTTTTAATGTTAGCTTAAAGTAATAGGTCATTCATTTGGCCAGTGCTCAGCGAGAGAACATAACTGCTCCCTTTTTAGCATTTGGGATTTCTTTTTTCGGCTATCTGTGGATTTAGAAAATGGGGTATTCTTTAAATATTGGGTATGCCGGGTCGATGAGTTTTGAATTCATGCAAGTCATCCCAGATCGCAATTCTAGATGAACCCACTGGATTGGAGTTTTAATTTCATTCTCACAAGTTCAATTGAAGGGCAGCATTAGACTATTAGAAGGTGCTGATCGTTAAAGGATGTTTTTGGCAGTTTTCATTCTTGGAGCGTGCGGTTTTTGAGGTATTTAGCAATGTCGATAAAGGAAGATTTTGAAAATTTTCCAATAGATATAGCTGATAGCTGATAGCTGAACCTAGGTCCACATTGATTGTGAGCAAAAATTCACAAAGTGAAGGTTTAAGAATAATGTCCACAAAGAGGCAGTGTTTTGAGAACTTTATTATGTAAATTTGAGCAAATTGGTAACTGTAAGAGCCTAATTTCGGATCTCGAACTTAGTATCTCACACCAAATATGATTAGAACACTAGCAATAACAAACAATCATTAGCACGCAAGAACATCTATTACAACGAGCATTCTAAATAGTTTTGCATAGAATTTGTAGATAGAATCATCTGTCTCTAATCTGTTCTTCATTGGTCCTCTTTATAGGTCTCATATTATAATCGTTTTATGGCCATTATCTCTTTCAATGACGAATGTTACAACATTGTTTTGATGAGTCTTCATAATGTCTGTCTAACGGTCTTGCTCTTCTTTCTGTAACAGCTTCTTTAATGATGTCGTATGTTTGTGGATTCGAGCTGTTTATACGGAGGTCGATATCACCACTTCTATGAGGTCAGGGGCGGGAATAAGTCCTTACAATTGCCCCCTTTCAACTAAGACCACTTCTATGAGGTCGGGGGCGGGAATAGGTCTGATGCATTAAATGAGTGTTGAAATCAATTCCAAAGTTCATTCTCGAATACTTTTTTTGACTTGACTAGCCTTTTCTGAGTTCTAAGGTGTATTGATAACATTCCTTAGACTGTTGGGATTTGCATCATAATTTTTTGATGTTATAAATAATACGATATCTAAGAACTTCTGCTTACGAATTCATTATCTCTGCATCATGGTGAAGACAAGAACTTAAACTCATTGTGAAGAGTTTGTTGCGTGTGTACAAGCCAAATTTGAAGAGCTTCAAACTCGCTATTTTGGGCAGCAATCATTGGCAGCCCCACTCCCATACTTGTAGAACCGATGTACCAAGGGATGTGCGAGGAACAGGTAGAATTTGTTGAAGACAACTTTTCTAGCTCTATAAATTCTACAATGTTCTGTTCTCGGAAGGTGATCGCATGGGATTGCCAAAGAGACAGTAGAGTTTGAAGACAAAGCTGCTGCTAAGGATGTAGAAGAAACTCGTTATTGTGGTTGTATCGGTTGTAAATAGGTTTTCTTTAAAAAAACTTATTTGTAATTGCTACACTCTGGAATAAATAAGTCCTTTAACTTCTTATTTCTCATGCAAGTTGTATTTATGTATTCTTTACTTGAACTATGTCGACCTTGGATACATGAATGCAAGTGAAGTGTTACAGACGAACTGTATAAGATTACCACGAACTGTGTGAGTAAGAGTTACCTGTGTTTGGATATATATAAATTGGGCTCAAACTGTGTGAGGATTAGCGGGCAAAGACTTAATCAAATATGTGCCCTCTTGTTAAGATAAATATATACTGACCCGGTCAAATATACTTCCTCTGTTTATGGTAAATATACGTTGGTTTCAGTGCATATTTGTATCCACGTACTAAGCATGGTAGGGAGGGTATTCTATTTTAAAAAAAATAGATTCTCAGAATGTACGTTCCCAAATATTTGTTCCCCAGAAGATGGTGATGGTTTTAAGAAGATCTTCTTCTTGGCTATACAAAGGACTTTATCTCTGGATTTATTTTATCTTGCTCTTTATCACAAAATTTTCTTCTTGGCTGTTTATGAGTTGTCATGGTAAGGACTCGCTCTCAACGTGTGCAACATGCAGTGGAAGGTAGGTTAGCTATCAAGGTGGCCGAACTACGCGAATGATACTTTTGTCTGTTATCTTATGATGTTATTCTGCCAGAGTGGCCATTATAGTTGGAGGGGTTGAATGATGAAGAGACATTTATAGAACTGGATCGCCACTTATGGTGTGATGTTTTTTGTACTCTTATCCTTGATGCCACAGTTCGGGAAACTTCTACTCTGGAGATCGCACTGGACAAACTTACTGAGGAGGACGATAGAGCAGCAGGTGGTAAAATAATTTAGTGTGGCGAGCCAAATCACCCTGGCTATTTTAAATGTAACTATCTTTAAATATATGCACGAATGCTTCCAGCTCGATTTTAATAAATAAAAGGCTTTTTGCAAAAAATCTATAATTTGTAATTGTCAACTATATCCTTAGTTTTGATAAGTATTTGTTATAGTTTCGAATTGTCTGGTATGGACTTTACTTTATCCGTGCCGCTTATAATAGCATGAAATATGGGTGACAACTATTTTGTCCATTAACAGTTGGTAAATATTTTGAATTTGAAATTGTTGTTGAAAAGAGGCTGAAGTAGTACGAATTGATTGAGGAAAAGGATAGTGAGTAATCGTACAGGGTGTTCTGAACTCAAGCTTTCTTGGGAAGGAGTAGAATTTATTAATGGCTGACATGAGAAACAATTGTGATAACAGAACTCGTTGCCCAAAAAGTAATGATGAAGCTGTGCGGCTAAAGGTCATTTTTGTACAGAAGGCAGGGGTGACCAACTTGTGTCTGAGGAAGCAGTCATTTCAAAAACTGAGGGAGATTATAAAAACTCGTCTCTTGCTTCCTCATGAGATTTCTACATTTCTAGAGAGAGAAAAAATAGTGGTCAACGGTGCGTCTAGAGAGAGAAAGTATCTGAATTATGACGGTTATCGACCATTATTAACAAAAAAATATTTTGGTGCCACAACTGTGCTGGAAAGTCAGTATAATTAGAGGATATTGTTAAAGATTACTAGAAAAGCAGAAGATTATGGGTCTTCTAACGTAGGTTAGTGAGATTTTTTGACTCTGCATTTGTATTTTGGAAATAAAATTTGGTATTTAGGGTTTTCTGGATTTTGTCGTGTGTTGGAAATTTAGGGAAAATTTGGGAACTTTTGTTCCCCAATTGATATATTGACTAAAATGATTAGGTATTGTTGAGTAGATTATTATTAATTTTAGGGCATGAAATCTCAATGTCATTGTGCAATCTTGCTTGTGTTCTATAACTGCTCGTGAGAGAAGAGGGAATTCTTAACATTACCTTTAAAGTTTGAAATAAAGAAAAGTTTAGTATAAGTGTAATTTTGTAATTTAAGAAAATAAAATCTGTTAAATTGTATTATCTGTATTGTAGATTGTTTGTCTAACCTGTGAGAATGGGTCTCAGAGATAGATCTACTACAAAAGTTAGGTGCAAAAGTTTCGTAGGTTGAAGAAATCAAATTAGGTGCTTTCTCGATCTACTGCAGAAGTTCCCCAAGTAACTAAAGTTGTTACCTAGCTAGCTCAGGTCATCTCAAAGGTTGGGGTACTGAGAAAATGGGCGGCTGGAGATACGGCTACCCAAGGGAAAGACGAGTCTGTGATGACAAAGCAAAAATACCATAAGGTCGAAGGAAGTGGCCAAACTCAGTCCGATGTGGTGACAAAACTCAGGGATGTGGAGAATCGTTGCTATCAGCCTGCAAAGAATGACCCAGAGTAGCTCGAGGAGATTTTCCAAGAGCAAGTTACCCAAGTGTATTTTTACTGCGACCTTATTTTGTATTTTGATTTTATGGAGTAGGGCAGATTCTGAATCGAATGGTGGTTTGCAGCTATCTATGGTAGTTAAGGGTTCTTTGCAATTTATTCTCAAGAGGAACAGGAACATCTAAAGCTCTCCCGTAAGGTCGAGGCTTAGATGGAACAAAATATGTAGTTGAAAACTCAGTTGAGCGATTTGATTGTTGAGTTCGAGAGATAAAAGGAGAGGGTGGTGGAAGTTGTTTAAGCTACCGTTAGGCTGGAGCTCCAGATGCAGTTGACAGAGCATAAAAATGTATGGAGAAGGCGGTGGAGATTATCAAGGTTGGTCAGAACAACTTCATTCAGTTTTATGATATCTTTGGTTTATCTGAGAATGATATTGCTCTCAGGCTAGCTGGAAAATATGAAGAGAAAATCTTTCCATCTGATGTTAAGGATGAGCAGGTCTAGAAGGATCGGTGAGAAGGTAGCTCTAACCCTGTTGATGTGGCCACTGCACTCCTTCCCCAAAATATGGGCACATCTTGAGAAGCTACTGCTAGAGCAAAGCCACCCCACGAGGTAGAGCTTATCAAAGGCTGTTAGGCCTATCTTTCTATGTCTTTGATATTAATCTGCACTATAGAGGTTCCCTGTTTTAACTTTTGATATGTCATGGAAATGTAATTGAATATTTGCGGAAACAGTAGGTTCTTGATAGACAAAATTGATTTTGACATATGAGTTTAAATTATGTTAATAATATGAAATTTGCACTCTATTGTAGGAGATAGAGCGGTTGAGTCGACTAAGCAAAATGATTAACTTGCTGTTCGAGTGACAGAGGGGATATCACAAAAAAATAAAGTGGAAGAGAAATTGAAGGCTTCGGAGGTTGTTAAAAAAGAAACTCGTGAGTGTCTTTATGATTCAAACAAGAGGATGAGGCAATATTTATATATGACTCGAGCACAGGTTTTTGCTAAGACTGATCATGAGCGTGATATAGAGTCGGTGATTGGTTTTTATGGTAGTGAGTTGGACAGAGTGGATAACGAATTTAGAAAGTATATTACTAAGTGTGGAAAGGATTTCAAAGTGGAAAATATGAAGGATGATAATCTTTGGTTTGTAAGAGATGAACACGGGAATGGTTTTGATTGTCCTAAAAATGTGGGTCCTGTACCTGTACAAATTGGTCAGAGGACGAGGATGAGGAGGTTAAAGATATAGTACCACGGTCTCAACAAATACCTCACAATCAAGATATCACGTAGGTAGTTTATGCAGAGGAGGGGCAAAATAGAAGTCTTCACATTGTTCAGCGAAGGAGATAAAGAAATAAATGACCTGTATGCCTAGTATGTTTGATATGTAACGTACTATTTATAGTAGACTGAGTTATCTGTAAAACGTATAGTAGATGTATGTTGTTTAAATAGTAGATGTTTTTATGTATAATAGATAGGTACCTTGAGGAAACATAAATATTTCCTTAATGCTAGAACAATGTACAACATAATTTGAAAAAAATAAAATTCCATGGCAGCCTTTGAAAATCAAGACTGTGAAGCATTCTCTTTTGAAATAAAATATGTTTTCAATCTCCTTGTATTCCAAGGATTTGGAACACAAACTCCTTCTTCTGTAAGAAGATCGTAGGAACCAAGATTACTTTTACCAACTACAGTAAAAGTTCCTTCCCAATTTTTTGCCAGCTTCCCTCTGTTTAGTTCCTTTCTGTGTTTTAAAATTTCTCGTAGGACAAGGTCCTGAATGTCAAATTCTCTAGTATAAACTCGTTTGTTGAAAGATTTGGCTAATTCCTAATTGTAACGTCCAAGATTCATAATTGCTCGATCACTTATTTCTTCAATCCAGTTCATATTATATACTAATTGGAATTTATTTTCTTAGTTTGTCATCTCATGGTTGCATACAGGGTGATGATTTACAGTTGGGATAACAGCTTCAGCTCCGTATGCTAAGAGAAAAGGGGTGCAACCCATAAATATTCGTGGAGTTGTTTGATATTCCCATAGTACATGTGGTAGCTCTTACATCCAATTTCCTTTCAATTTTTTCAAACACTTTTTTATCCCATCAATTATAGTTCGATTGGTTATTTTTTCTTTACCATTTCCCTATGGGTAACAAGGATTTGAAGGTGAGTGAATAATGTTAGGTTTATTGATAAATGACACCACCTTTGCACCAGCGAACTGTGGTCCGTTATAAATCTTAATGAGATGTGGGCAACCGAGCCTCATGATGATGTTCTCCCATATAAATTGAAAGACATCTTCTTATCTTTTTTGTCACAACGGGATTACCTCTACCCATTTGGTAAAATAATCGGTTGCTACTCAAAGGTGTCATCTTTTACCGGGGGTGATTTGTAATTCCCCTGCTAGATCGAAGGCCCAACTTTTAAAAGGCCAATATACTTTGCTAGAATGAAGCTCCAGGGTTGGAGCTCAAATTTTTGGCCCATGTCACTAATATACATCATATTTGTTTGCGTACTCGATGTCATGTACTCTCATTCTATGCAATAAGATGCCCTGGGTTATAACATGATTTGCCAAGGATTGTCCTGCCACATGTGATCCACAAGTACCTTCATGTAATTCTCGTAAAAATTCAATGGCCTTCTTTATCAGAGAAATATTTAAGATAAGGCCCTGTAATAGATCTTTTGTAAAGGATGTTGTCAATAATAGTGTATCATTTAGCATTGTCTATCAGCCTTCTCCTTTCATTGACATATGTAGGTAATTCACCAGTAAAATCATTCTTTGGGCCAATATATTTAGGGAAAGGTCGCCTCCAATCATCTTCCTTCTCTTCATCGCCCCCAGTGTTAATGACATTCGATCCGATGATATTAATGCTTGGGGTATATATGAATTTGATCTTCAAATATCGAGCTTATGAGTCAAATATTCTGGCAAGATAAGCTAGGGACTCTGTGTATCTATTTTCTCCTCGAGGTAAATATTCGATCGTGGCTTTCTGGAATTTGTTCATTCGATCAGCTACTAACGCAGTGTACTTCACCATTTTTCCATTTTTCTGATATTGTTTGGCGTAGTGGTTCATAATTAACAAGGAATCTAAGTATATAGATAGTTCGGGCACTCCAAGTTCTAGTGCCATATCCATTCTATGGATTAATACCTCTCATTTCGCTTCATTGTTAGTGGCCTCAAAATTGAGTTGGATTGATTTCTTTATCCTATCGTTCGAGGGTGTGATGAGAACGATGTTAATTTTGGAGCTTGTCGGTCTGACGGATCTGTCGGTCAGAAGGTGCCAACCCTTATTTGATATCCAGTCCGCTTTTTCTTTGAATTGTTCTTCTACAAGATCGGTATCATCCACCTCGCAATTAGGGATTTTGACTGGAAAATCTACCAAGAAATCTACTACAGCCTGACCCCTTTTTGAATGACTTTATTCAAAATGAATATCATGCTCCCTCAAGGTGACCGACTACTACTGTACTGGTCTAGATTATTCCCTTTGGACAAGACCTCTCGAAGAGGGTAATTTTCTATTATACAAATTGAATGTGCTTGAAAATAACATTTTAATTTATGTGTTGTGTATACGAGGGCCAGGAAGAGCTTCTCAATTTTAGTGTATTGCATTTCTGTTAGAGTAAGAGTTTTAATGGTAAAATAAACGAGTTTTTCTTTTTTATCATCAAGTCGAATGAGCACCGAACTTAGTGAATTCTCTGTAATGGCGAGGTATACTGTAAGTTCTTCTCCTTCCATGGAGGTACTCATTATTAAAAGTTTTCCCAAATAATTCTTTAAGTCCTAAAATGCTACTTCACATTAATTATTTCATTCAATCTCTGGATCATTATGAGTTTTTCCTTTCTGTGTCCCTTCCCGTAATAGGTTAAATAACAATCTACATTGATTTGATGACTTTGATACAAGCCGTTTTATTGCTGTTATTTTACCAGCCAAATTTTGTACATCTTTCTTCATTTTTGGTGAAGGCATGAATAATAAAGCACGAATGTGATCGGGGTCAGCTTCGATTCCTTTCTTGCTAATCAAATGTCCTAAAAACTTTCCCGACTGGACATAGAATTGACATTTATCGAGGTTTAGCTTTATTCTGTATAGTTGAAGAATCTCAAAAGCCTTTCATTTTTAAGACTTTTACACAACATGTCGTCAATGTAGACTTCCACTATTTTCCCGAGGTGGTCTTTAAACATTAAGGTCGTCAGTCTTTGATAAGTTGTTCCTACATTTTTAAGTCTAAAAGGCATGACTTTGTAATATTATCGTCCATATTCTGTGATAAAGACTATTTCTTCCTGGTCGTCTGATATGAATAGTATTTGGTTGTATCCTGATACAATATCGATCATGGATAGAAGTTTGTTCCCCGTAGTAGAATCTAGCAAATGATTGATTCAAGGAAGAGGGAAACTATCCTTCAGAGAATATTTATTGAGGTCTATTTAATTTGCGCAGACTATGATCTTACCATTTTTCTTTGGAACTGCTATGATGTTTGAGATCCAATCAGGATAGTTTGCCTTTAAAAGAAAATTGACTTTAATAAGCTTATCGATCTTCATGTTCACTTCTTCCCGGAGTTGAGGCGTTAGGGTCCTCGATTATTTCTTAATCACCACAGCCTTGTCTTTGAGACAGAGTTTATAGTAAGCTAAAGTGGGATCCTGATAACGGTCAAAATCTGGTGTTTAGTATGGGTAAAAATAGAGTATCGTTTACTTCCGAATGGGGCTAGAAATTAGTTTTGGACTTGTGTTTTAGTAATCTAAAGTTGCAAAATTAATGATATGAATTTAATAAAAAATAAAGGTCTAGGGGCTTCGGATTTCAACACCATTTACATACAATATCAAAGCAGTTTCGTACATTAATTTTTCCACTTAATCGAAATAAAAAACTTTGACCTTTTGTTGATGTAATCCCATGATTAATTATAACTCAAGTAGAATATATCATATGAACTAAGTATGTGCTAAAAATACATTCTATGAAAGCAATGCTAACTATGAAATGTTCGTTAGGATTTTTTTTTACAAAAAGTTTAGTTATATATATCCAAGAAAATGGAGTACAAATGGAGGGAGAGCCAACCATGCCACACCCTAGTACATTTCACTAGTGCATATGCATATGGGGCTCTCTACGAAAAAAAAAAACAATACAAAATACAAAATAATATAAAAATACAAAAGGAAATAAACTAGGAACCCCTAATACAAGGGCTTGCATTCTCGCTATCTCATTCGAATGAGTCGTTAGAATGAAGTATTGAAAAAGCTGTTTGCTAAAATTTGTGTGTGACTCATTTGATCAACTTCCAAGTTCTGCCGAACAATATGTCGAAAGCCGTCAATTTATCGTCAGAGTTGACATGTAGAAGAAATTGTCAGTTCGCTCGAATGACATGTTGAAAAAAACCTTCGATTTGTCGTCTGAGTCGACATGTTGAAAAAATTGCCTGTTCGTTCGAGCGACCTCTATTGTCATTCAAATGACTTTATGGTATTGTGCCTCAGCATGACTGTCAAACTTTATAGTATTCAATATTGTGATCTTCGACTTGCTGCAAAAAATTTGGTTTTCCTTTAGTCCATTCTTCCAAGGGTTGGTCTGGGTCGGAGCCTCTCCTTGCGATTTGGTCTGCAGAATAATTACATTCCCTCCACACATGACTGAATCTGATATGCTAAATTTGTAGAATAACAAGATTCCAAGTTGTTGTAAGTGACTAGGGGATTTAATCAGTAATGAAGGCTTTAATGGTAACAGCTGAGTCTGAGACCACCCAAACCTTTCTTCAACCTTTAGCCATAACATTTTGTACTTCTGAGATGATTACATTGATCTCTGCTATGTAGTTTGTAGAGTGCCCAATGGCCTTGCTGAATGTCACCATGGCTGCACCAGAGCTATTTCTAAAAATAATTACAATGCCTGTTAGTCCTGGATTACATAAAGTGGAACCATCGCAATAGATCTCAATCTCATTGTTTGATGGAAGAATCCACCTGCAGCACTTTGTGTCCACTCCTTTTTGTGGTCTGCAATGGACATTAAGAGCTTTAAAGATTTTGTGGTCATGAACTGTATTTTTCATTTTGTATTTTGATAAGTAGGTTGTGTCTGCAATGTCAGTCAGAATGCCTTGAGTAGTTGTCTGGATAGTGAGCTTCAAGCTGTGAAACCTCCATTTGTTTCTTGCTCTCCAGTTATTGCTGTAGATGGAGAACACCATGGCCACCCAGAGATCATTAATGTATGTACTAGAATGTATTCCTCTTTCCAAAATGGTTCTATAGTTATCTGTATGTGTTATAATAGCAAAAGAAAAATTATTAGTAGCCCTTTGCCAAATAGAGGAAGCAGAGGGGCAATGCAATAGAGTATTACTTGGTTTCTGTGGCACTGGTGACATATAGAGACCATAAAAATTCACTTTTTCATTATGTTATCATCCATAGGAAGAATATGATTCATCAATCACCATGCAAAGCCTCCTAGTCTAGGGAAAATGCTATTACTCCAAACAAATCTCCACCACCATGCAGTTTCTTATCATCGTCTCAGAGCATCAAGCGCACTCTTGGCTGTGAAATCACCTTGCAAATCGGGTTTCCAGATCATTGTGTCCTAAGTATTAGGGTTGCACTGGATTTGTTGTAAATTAATCCCTAATGCAAGAAGTAGAAGAATGATATCACTTGGGAATTTCCAACCTTGTGAGTTGATAAAATTACTAAGCTTTGCCTTACAGGTTTTCAACATATGCCTAGGCAGATCAATATATTTCATGAGTGGAATGTCTGTAGCCCAGGTGTCCCTCCAAAAATTAATTTTTTTCCCATCTCCAATGAACCATCCAATGTAAGGTCTGGAGAGGGCAGCTACAGTTTAAATACCAGTCCATGGAGTAGAGATTTTATGGTACCTAATCGGATCACCACTCTTGGTGCTAAATTTTGATCTAAGATATTTTTCCCATTCTTCTGTCCCTTGTTAAGAAGCCCAGTGTAGTTTGCACAATATTGCATTGTTCACTTCCCCCAAACTTCTAACACCTAGTCCACCCTCCTTAATAGGTTTGCAGACCTTTTCCAACTTCAAGGTTACTCCTTTTCATTTTTTTGGGTCTCCAGTCCAAATATGGTTTTTGAGGATACTATCTCCCTTTTTGTTAAATGACCTAGGCAACTTGTAGACTGCCATATTATGTAACGGTATACTGCTAAGAACAGACTGCCATATTAGGATCATACCTTAGAAATATATAATATTAATGCAAGTTTACTATGGCAGTTGAGAATCACAAAACTCTTCCAATATCTCTACTTAAAGAGATCATAAGATGATAATGTATGTCTCTAACGATATAGTTTTGGAATTTGTGATAATATGCTCATATTGGGTTAGAAAAAAAATATACTCTACTACATGATATCATACGCTTATGGTGGATCCATCCTCACCCCAAGTGAGGACTTAGCCGGCCATTATAACAACTATAAAATCTAAATAATATGATAATAAAATAAACATAAACTAAAAATAAAAAGAGGAATTTTATTGACTTACCAAATGAAATGCTCCAAATGCTTACAAGACTTGTACCAAGTTAATCCAACAATGCTCTCTTTCACTCTTCAAGAATAATTCTCTGAAAATTAAATGATCTTATGAGCTCACCACCTCTCCTTTTATAGATGAAGGAGAGTTTCTTACATTTAATATAAAATAGTAACCTATGTCATGACTGTACATAAAAATATAACCTCCAAGAGTTATCTTCTAAGATGTAACCTCCAAGAGTTATCTTCTAAAATGTAACCTCCCAATGTGGAAGTCTTGTGCTTGACAACTCTACATCCTTCTCCAGCATTTCATCTTTTGAGCTATACATCCCGGTATTTGCACATATTTGGTAAATGAGCTTCATGTGACCTGAAATGTAAAAATTATTTTACAAGTCATGTTTAATAATAAATTTAAGGATAATAAACATTAAGTCATAGGGGAAAAGTGGCTATTTTATATGCCCATCAAATACCCCCAAACTTAAATTTTGCTAATCCTCGAGCAAAGAAAAAAGAATAAAAACATAACTCTTTTGTGGTTAAGACAATTGCATTTAGCGTATGCAGCAAGCTGTTAAGCCTACATGTTACCCCTATAGGGTGAGTTTTGCCTTGTGAGGGTTTGTAGTGACTACACCCAGTAAAGTCAATTAGGGAATTTTAGTAGTTTAGAAACTTTTAAGGTCACTTCATCAACTTGTCAACATTTAACAATGGCATAAATATTTAAGAATGAAAACCCCTTAAAATTTATTTATTTCACAAATATTGAGCTAGAAGATCCTGAAAAACTATTTGTAGCTTGAGATATTATCCAATAATTAGATTAAAATTCAAATATTTTTCTAATACCCTCGAGTGTTGTAAAAATAGTTATTGCACAAATAACATTGTTTAGAGGTTCTTGAGTTAATATCCAGTCGCCTCGTATTTCATGAAACAAATCCAACGATCAGTTTGACAAATGATTTAGTAAATTTGAATCCTGTTATTGATTTTGGGGAATAACTATAAGCATTTTTATTTTGATATATACTTAGTTCCCCGGCAACGGCGCCGTTTTGATAACAGTCAAAATTCGGTGTTTGGTAGGGGTTGAAATCGAGTGCCGTTCAATTCTGAACGGGACTAGAAATAGTTTTGGTGTATGTTTTAGTAATCTAAGGTTGTAAAGCCACAAAAATCAATGATTTGCTTTTAATCAAAAATATAAGTCTAGGGGTTTCGGATTTTACCGCCATTAACGAATAAAAATAAATGTAGTTTTGTATATTTTCCCCAAATATTGAAATAACGAATGTCGACCATTTTTTGATGTAATCCTATGATCAATGAAAACCAAGTAGAACATATTGTATAAACTAAGTATGAACCAAAAATGCATTTCATGAAAGGCATGCTTGTAATGACCCGGAAATTTGCTTTTGTTAATATATGATGATTATGGTGATTTGGAGTTAGGTGTTCTACCTGTTCTATGGTTTCAGTGGTTTAGGGCGGATTAGATTATATTGTGACCTTGGGAACCCCTGTGTGGGTTGGTGATGGCGCTTTATGGTGGTGTAGTGACGTGGATGTGATTCTAGGGAATCGTTGCTTAGCCTTGGATTTCTGTGATTTTATACTGATAGATTTCTTTTTTTACCAACTGCTTTGTTTCAGGACTGTATAGAAATGTTTGAACAAAGGGCGTGTTCAGACGACCAAGTTGGGTCTTTTTGGGAGATTTTTGGGCGTTGGTCTTTTCTCGAGATAAGTGTTGCCCTTCACCTATAAATACAAGTTCTTATTTTTTCTCCTCACAATTCTTTCCTCTCCTCACAACCGACTCCAAAGAACCCTTCTCTTCCCTTCAATCCTTCTCCCATCCAATTCCTCTAACTCCTTGGTTTTGAATTGGACACCGTTGGGTTATCATCTTCAATCATCTCCTTCAGCTACCAAATTTTAACTCATGATTCTAGAGAGACGTTTTGGTGTTCTAAAGAAAGAAAGGGTTGTGTTCCTCTCGTCCATCGCTGTTTTGGACGTCGTTCCCTCGCCGGTTACAACCGTTCCCTCTGTGGAGGAGTAATTCCCTATTTCCTCTTTCTAATTGCATATTTGATTTCAGGTTGGTTTAGGTTATTGAGGGGCTGATTTCAGAGTTTATAATTGTGGAGTATTGGGCTTTATAGAAGTGCATGACTTATTTGCAGGTATGGGTTGTTTGTGTTGGATTGATGCTTAATTTGTGATTGATTGGGGGATTTGGGTGTTCGGTGGTGGATTGTTGGGCTTCTATGTTGTTCGAAGAGGGCTGCCTGAACCGACGATTGTGGTCATTTTAATTCAGATGTTTCTTCGCCTAATTTTTGATTTTATTCGTGAATATTTAGCGAGCTTAGCTAACGAAATTGCTGCCTTAGTTGCTGTTATTCTAGAGGAAGGGTTAGGGCTATTTTTACGCTCTTTGAACACCGGGTTCGTGATTATTAGGTGGCTGATTCGAAGGGTTTAGAGTGGTATATCTTATGTAATTGTGGGTGATCAAGATAGCGTAACATAGCATGATGGATTGTGGATTTTACTGCAGTCGTGTGGCTGAATTCAGTTATGGTACTTCCGTAAGACATGGTCTTCGATTCGGACCTCGTCCTCTTGCCTGCTATTATTTTGATGAGTCTTAGGACTAGTCAATGTGTGCTCTGTGTTCTCGAGGCCTGGTCCTTGAGCACTGTCGTTATGATTGGTGGTTGTTAGGAATGTTGGATTCCATGTGGGAGTGTGGTATCTCCTAGACTATTAGTTGTTGGTGGTGAGCAGACGGCTTGTCCGTGATGGTTGGTCATGGATCTTAAACTTCTGATAGTTTGCCTTAGGATTGTTTTCTTATCGTGTTGTGACACTTATTCCCCTCATGATTCTTAGAGCTAATAGAGCTTACCCGTAAGCCTTCTTTCCCCGGGATGAGGCTGTTAGGGCTGTATTCCCTTTCGTCATCTAGGAAGCAGCGAGACAGCATGGCTCAGTGAGGTCCGTGGCTGAGCCAGGTGGTTTATGAAGCTATACGTCATCCGAGATGTTGGAATGCGACAGAAACCTTCTGTTAAATCCGGTTCCTGTACATCCGTGTTGGAGACTTATGTACATGATTAGGAGGATTGTGAGGTAGTTCTGTTATTGGGGATTGTTGAATACTTGTTGGACACTTGTAGGTTACCCCATAAGTACTAGTCTATGTTGACAGCTAGAGTACTATTGTACTTTATTGGTAATCATATTTCTTTGTTGAATCTTAGAAACTGATGTTGTTTAGATATCGTGACAGTTAAGTTACTATTTCATCTAGGTTTAGATGGTGCAACTGAGTCACAGGTGGGCATCTGTGTTAGTTTTGGTTGCCATGCTCTCAGGTAGGTGGTTATTCTATTATGTTCTGGCTGTGTTAACAGCAGTTGTGTTTTAGTCTTTAGGATTTTTGCTCATATCCATAAATAATATATTCTCTCCTTATCTTACTGCGATTGTATACATAAATAACTTCGCATCGGCTGACCCTCGAGAGGTTCAGGGATTCCTTAAATTGTGTTAAAATAGAAGGTAGGTCCAGGATGGATACTATTATACCTAGTTACCCATTCGGGAGTGTTGGATGGTATGAGACAGTATTTATAATCCGGTACAGGGCTTATCCTGGAGGTTGAAATGCCTCAGAATGTATATATAGTTTAGACGTTGGTTCCATGAGAGTTGATAGATTGATGTAATATCCTCATAGTCTGGTCGAGCTAGTGCAGTACATCGTACCCTTGCATCCAACAATATCTGTTAAGGTAAATCCTTTTTTCAGCAGTCGTCAACCCACTTTAGTCTTGGGGGCTAGCCCTTTGGGTTGACATCACTAAATCATTCCGCACCATCATCATCATTATCATTATTAAACATATCATTGCATCTCTGCATACTTTCAATTCGTAGGTTCTTCTGATAGAAATCTTTAACCCTTTCTGCATTATGGTTAAAATAAATTCTTCTGCACTTGGGATAATCATAAGATTATCTCTTTCCATCATATCATCATCATAACATATCATTGCATTGGGATAATTATGGGATTATCCTAGTTCATCATATTTTTCTCTTCTTATTTAAATTCCTTTTCGCCTAATTGATTTACATTGTAATTAGATTTATCTTCTTTCTGCATACTCCTCTCCTCTCTACATTTATTTCCTCCCTCTTCTGTATATGAGTAATTTATTTGGTTAATTAGTCTGATTGGTTGCTATGAGCTTTAGGGTGGTTTTTGGCTGTGGGCGATCTCGTTTAGCTCGTGATAGCTTTGGGATTGCGTCTGGTTGGGGTTCGGATAACCCGGCTGGATGGTGGTTGGCCGAGGGGTTTTTATCCTCGTGTGTTAGTGTATTCCTGAGGTGGGTTAGTTGCTTGTGACGTTGAGGGCCACGGTAGTGATTAGAGTATTGTTAGTAATCCTTGGGACTGGAGTGTAGTTATAGTCTTAACACTCTTTTGCCCGAGATATGTATGTATAATTATAGTACAGTTACATTTAATCATTAGACTAGTTATATACCTATTAGATATCCTTGGTATTTATATATATATATATTATTTATCGTTAGATATTATTATGTCTTATTATTATTATTTATATCCATCTCATTGGTTAGTGTAATCGTTTAGCTATTCTTGAGAGTTAGTGAGCTCGTTGTTTGCACACTCTCGTATCCCCCTTTCAGTGGTAGGTTGATTTTAGCTGCTCCTGTGGTGATCTTTGGGGAGCTGAGCTGGAGGCTCATTCTCTAGTTATTACTGTCGGGCTTGCTGCGTAGTGGTTTGTAGAATCTTCTGCTTAGATTTTGCTTCTTAGTCCTCCGTTGTTTCTATTTTTCCTAATTACTCTGTTGTGATACTATTGTGAATGACTAGGCCTGAATTTGTCTACGACTCGATTGTTCATGGGGCGAATCTTTGGATTCCCCGACCTGCACATCCTCAAATCTCAATAATTAGTCTAGCTACCGATTACTGGATTTTGGGGCATGATAATGCTAACTATGAAATGTTAATAAGTAACAATAATTTAGAAAAATGCAATATTAATACATTTTGTGTGAAAATACTTACTATGTCATTTGAGGGTCTCAAAACTCAACCTATATCTCTACTTAAAGAGATCATAGAAAGATAATGAATTTTCTCTACGACATAGTGATGGGATTATTTTATACTATGCTCATATTGGGGTGGAGAAGAATATACTCTAGTACATGGAATTATATGCTAATGACGGCTCAATCCTCACCCCTAGTGAGGATTTAGCCGGCAATTACAATAATGATAAACTCGAGATAATATAATAAGGAAAATAGATAAATAAACTAAGAATAAAATATGGGAATTATATTGATGAGAAATAACACTTACAAAATTCTTTAATGCTACAACATTGCTCCAAGTTCTCCAACAATGCTTTCTTCTCTTCTCTTACTCTATTCAATAATTCTCAAGTTTTGATGATCTTATGAAGTTGTAACCTATGCCATGAATGTACAAAAAATGTAACCTCCAAGAGTTATCTTATAAAATATAACCTCCCCGTGTGGGACCCTAGTGCTTGACAACTCTACCTCCTTCTCCAGTAGTTGATCTTTTAAGCTATACATCCTAATATTTGTACATATTTGGTAAATGAGCTCCATGTAACCTGAAATGAAAACCTTGTTTTATAAGTCATGTTTAATAATAAAATTAAGGATAATAAATATTAAGTCAGAGGGGAAAAGTGATCATTTTACATGCCCATCAAATACCCCCAAACTTAAAGTTTGCTAGTCTCGAGCAAATAAAAGAATAAAACCATAACTCTATCATGCTTAAGACGATTGCATTTAGTGTATGCAACAAGCCGTTAAATCTATATGTTACCCCTAGAGAATAGGTTTTGTCTCGTGAGGGTTTGCAGTGACTATACCCCCAAAATTCAATAAGGGCATTATAGTAGTTTAGAAACATTTTAGGTCACTTCATCAACTTGTCAACATTTGAAAATGGTGCAAATATTTAAGAATGAAAACCACTTAAAATTTGTTAACTTCATAAATATTTAACTAGAAGATCCCAAAAAACTATTTGAAGCTTGAGATATTATCCAATAATTAGATGAGATTTCAAATATTTTTTTAATATCCTCGAGTGTAATGAAAATATTTATTGTACGAAAAAGTTTATTTAGAGGTTCTTAAGTCAATATTCGGTTGCCTCGTAATTCGTGAAACAAATCCAACGGTCAGTTTGACAAGTACTTTTGTAAATTTGAATCTTGTTGTTAATTTTGGGGAATAACAATAAGCCTTTTTATTTTAATATTTACTTTCCTTGGTGAAGCCCCCGTATATAAGTTTTCGGTCGACAATCCCGGCTTGTTGGCTTAGGTTGCTGGGGTTTGGTGCCCCTTCATGACCTAGACTTTGGATTCTCACAAGTAGACATTTTTCTTGCTCCTTTCACATAGTTCATGGCCATACTCGAGATTGGCAATAATTCTTCATCTTTCAGTTCTAAATCCCGCGAATACCCTTGCATCGTGAAAAAAAAATTTAGAGCTATTTTGGCTTATAGAAATCCTTACTTTATTATTTCAGGACCGAACTTATTCTTAAGCAGTTATTTCTCTTGCAGTAGATCATTCCTACCTCAAATACTTGATTCCCTTGGATTGGTTAAAATTCTAACGAAAGAAATAAATGTAACATTACTGTGAAGTGTATCTTTTTTGAGAAATATTAGTCAACTTTAAACTTCTTATAATTAAAGGATAATATATCTAGCTGAATATAGTGCTCTAACATTTTCTAAACATATATTTTGTAAAAAAATTAAATTTTATGGTTTTTATGATCAAATATATTAGACCACGATAAAATATTTCTAAGTTTTTAGAAATTTGTCAAAGAGTTTTGTAAATTACCAGAATAACCTCTCCTTTCTTTAAAAAGTGTGAAAAATGTGAACGATTTTACCCCAACCCCAAACTAGTAAGAAGCATTGTCTTCAATGTCCAAAAACATACCTTAAAAGATGGGAAAGAAAATCGGAACATAGTACCTGATATGACTTAGGTTCCCTCCCAATTAGCGGTAAGTTTACTGTCTTCAGCCATACGAAATGAGGTACCCCCAAACTGAGTGAGGGCCGGGTCAGAAGGATGTCAGTCCTCATAAACGGGGTCTAAAAGTTTTAAGTCTTTATTGGTGTAGCTAAAATGTTCATAATAAAGCTTAAGCCTTTGCCAATTCACTTTTTGTATTTTGCCATTACTCGGTTCTTCAACCTTAACCACCTCATGTGGATATACCGCTTTAACAATGAGAAGCCCAGTCCATCGTGATCGTAGCTTACTGGTAAATAAATACAACCTAGAAGAATACAACAAGACTTTTTCGTTTGGTTCAAATGATTTTTGAGAAATGTTTATGTCGTGAAACACTTTCAGGCGCTCCTTGTAAGTGTTTGCTGAATGGTATATATCATTTTGTAGTTTTTCTAACTCATTGAGTTGAAGCTTGCGATGAAAACCAGCCTTCCTAATATTAAATTTCAAGGCCTTTATTGCCCAATAGGTGTGGTATTCTAACTTAACTGGAAGGTGACATGCCTTTCCATTGACTAGTCGGTAAATGAACATTCTAATAGGTGTCTCAAAGCAGTACGATATGCCCAAAGAGCATCGTTTAGTCGAGTTGACCAATCTTTGCAGTTTGGTTTTACAATTTTAAAAAAAATATTCTTATATTCACGATTTGAAACCTCCACTTGCCTACTAATCTGCTGATGGTAGGGTGTAGCAACCTTGTGTGTTACTCCAAATTTCATCATTAAGTTCGCAAACATTCAACTATTGAAATGCGATCCCCCATCACTAATTATTGCCCTTGGTGTGCCAAAATGAGAGAAAAATATCTCTTTATTAAATTCAATAACAACCGAACTATCATGGGTTATGGTAGGAATAGCTTCAACCCACTTATACACATAGTCAATGGCTAAAAGGATGTGCGTGAACCAAAAAAATAGGGTGAAGGTACACATAAAGTCTATGCCCCAAACATCGAATGGTTCAATGATCAAAATTGGGTTTAGGGGCATCATATTCCTACGGGACAAGGATCTTATTCTCTGACATCTATCATAAGCCTTGCAAAATTTGTGAATATCACGAAATAAGGTAGGCCAATAAAATCCACGTGCAAAAATTTTGCAGAGGTCTTTTTGGAGCTAAAATGACCACCGCAATCTAGGAAGTGACATAATTCTATGACTTTGGGACACATCTCCTAATGATTTGATCATAAAAATATTTGAACATGTACGGGTTATCCAAGAAGAAGGGTCGGGTCTCACTAAGAAATTTATTCTCATCTGGCTTGGTCCAAAAACTAGGAAAGTACCCTGTGGCAAGATAATTCGTTATGTCCGTAAACTATGGTACAAAAGATATAGAGCGAATGGACATGAGTTACTCATCAGGAAAGGACTCACGAATAGGTAATGGTCTATCTAAAGAATCATTGTCAATTCAAGAAAGGTGGTCTGCTACCCCATTCTCGGCACCTTTTTTTATCCTGAATCTTGATATCAAACTCTTGAAGTAATAATATCAACTGGATTAAGCATTGTTTGGTATCCTTCATGGAGAAAAGGTGTTTGATATCTCTATGATCCGTATAGGCTATTACTTTAGAACCTATGAGATAAGAGCACATTTTTTCTAAAGCAAAGCCTATTGCTAGTAGTTCTTTCTATGTGGTTGTATAATTGAGTTGCGCATCATTAAGAGTTTTACTAGCATAATAGATGGCACGCAGAAGGTTATCAATGTGTTTTGCCAAAACTGCACCAATGGCATTGTCAGATGCATCGCACATCAACTCGAATGGTTCATTCTAATATGGAGGTTGGATGATGGGTGATAATGTTAGACATGTCCAGAGATTCTCAAAAGCTTTAAGTTATGAATCATCGAATAAAAAGGTGGCGTCCTTGGTGAAGAGATTGTTGAGGGGTTGGGCGATATTGCTAAACTCAGGAGCAAAACGTCGATAAAATCTTGCATGCCCCAAGAATGAATGAACGTCCTTGACTGTTTGTGGGGGTGAAGGACTTGATATGATACCGATCTTGGCTTTATCTACTTCGATTCCCTTTGCTGATATGACATGTCCTAATAGTATGCCTTTTTTTACCATAAATTGACATTTTTCCCAATTTAGAACAAGATTTTTCTGTTGACACCTAGCGAGAACGCGAGATAAGTGGTGGAGACATTGGTCAAACGAATCTTCAATGAGGGAGAAGTTATCTATGAAAACCTCAAGGAAACGCTTAACCATATCAGAGAAGATTCTCAACATACATCGTTAAAATGTTGTCGGAGCATTGCATAACCCAAATGGCATATGGCGATAGGCAAAAGTACCTAAATGACAAGTAAACGTAGTTTTATCTTGGTCCTCTGGTGCGATGGGTATTTGATTGTACCCAAGATACCAATCAAGAAAATAATAGTATTCATGACCGGCGAGATGCTCAAGCATTTGATCCATGAATGTTAGGCGAAAATAATCTTTTTGAGTGACTGAATTAAGTTTTCTATAGTTTATACACACTCGCCACCCTGTGGTCATGCGAGTGGGGACATGATCATTGTAATCATTCTTCATAACAGTGATTCCAGACCTTTTAGGAACAACATGAATTGGGCTTACCCTTGGGCTGTTAGAAATAGGATAAATGATCCCATCATCAAGCAGTTTCAAGTTTTCTTTTCTCACAACCTCACCCAAAGTCAGGTTAAGCATTCTTTGTCCTTCTCTAGACTTTTTGGCACTATCCTCGAGTTTTATCTTGTGTATGTACATAAAAGGACTAATACCCTTAATATATGAAATATTTTATCCAAGAGCTTTTGTATTTCCCCTTAATACACGCATTAATGTCTCTTCATTCTCAGGTTCTTGGTCGGATGCTATGATAGTAGGAAGAGTCTCATTAGGACCTTGGTAGACATATTTGAGATTTTTAGAAAGAGGTTTAAGTTCTAACCTAGTAGGGTACTCCCTCTACTTCTGTAACAGGATCTTTAACTTTTAGTACTTTAACATTATCATTGCTATTCAAAATAGGAACATAATCCAACAGGGCATTGGCCTCATTGATAAGGTCATTAATGTCTAAATCCTCTCCAAAAATTTGCAAGGTAAGCTTCTAACGGGTCCCTAGGATTGGAAATATGAAATGTACTATTTACAATAGTATCAAACATGTTATACTCATCAGGTTCATCTTTAAATAGAGTATGAGTTTCATTAAAGATATTCAAATTGATGGTCTTATTCCCATAAGTCAACTTCATAGCTCCTCTACGGCAATTGATTAACGCACTAGTGGTGGCCAAGAAAGGTCGGCCTAGGATCACATGTATCTTACTATTTGGGTTTTCTATCAGGTTTGTATCAAGGACAACAAAGTCCACAGGATAAAAAAAATCGTCAACCTGGATAAGTACATCTATCATAACTCCCCTAGGAATTCTAATGGATTGATTAGCTAGTTGTAAGGTTCTATGTGCCGGCTTTAGTCCTTCTAGACCTAGATGCTCATATACTGAATAAGGGATCAAGTTAACACTGACGCCTAAATCAAGTAAGGCTTTCCCGATGTGATTTGTCCCTATATGACAAGAAATTTTTAGCATTCCTGGATCTATGTATTTCATGGGTACTTTGTTCAAGATTATAAAGTTAACCTGAGCATCTAATTGAATAACATTTTTGTTGTCATGGACATTGAAAGCTTTCTTGGAAACATTCATATGCTTTTTGAACATATAGAGGTCCTTGAGATGTTTTGCATAGAAGGAATTTGTCGTAACACATCGAGGAAAGGAATAGGGATCTTAAGATTCTTTAGCAACTCCTTTACCTCGTCATCGGGAATGTTCTTCCTATTGACTAAAACTATTGGGGGAAAGGTACCCTAGGGATTTTAGGCAGAACATTTTTGATAATCTTCTCACTTAGTGAGACTTGCCTGGTCTTTCCCTCAATAAAAGGGGCTTCTTCACACATAGGTTCTCCCCCATCTACAAGTTTCCCAGTACTAGAATTAGGACTTTCATATAATTCGTCCTCAGGCATCCTAACTTTGTTGTCTGCAGCCTTTCCAATTATAAGTGTGATCACCACATTCGCATGATCACGGTGTATACTCTCAGTTTGATCCTTCGCATTGGGTTAGGTTTGACTTGGAAACATACCTTTGTCTCTAGTACTTAACCCAGATGCCAGTTGAACAATTGATGTCTCTATTCGAGTCATGGATTGCTGATTCATTTGTATGAATTGTTACATTAACTAGTTGTTGGATTGTAATAAGGCTTGGATGCCATCATCCAAAGATGGTTTTATATTCTGAGGAACGTAAGAAGTATTTATCTGGTAAGGTTGGTGAATGGGATTAAATGGTGCACCACCTTGATTTTAATTTGAATTGCTCCCTTGGTAATATGGTCTACTAGAATAGTTATTCGAATTTCTTCCTGAAGAATTCCCTTGATGGTATGACTGGTTATAAGGAAAAAAGAAAGGTTTTGGAAGAAACCTATTGACCTGATCCTTCCTTGTTTCCCAAATTTTGTTAATCAAATGGCAATCCTGAGTATAGTGTCCAACATCGCCATACGTAGCACAAGCTTGCATCTCAGCATGACAAATAGGTGCTTTAGTGGACATTTTTCCTTTCCCTATTTCTAAGGACTCTATCTTACGCAGGATGGTCGTCAGCGTAGCTTTCGAAATGAAGTTAGATCCAACTCCAAAGGCATTGCCCCCTTTTCTTGCATATCAGTTTTTCTCATGGTTCCCCAAGTTTGTAATTTTTCAGCCATCTCTTCTAAGAAATCCAAACCCTCTAGATCATCCTTGTCAGCAAATTTCCCTAAGCAAATGGATTATACAATTCTCTTGGTTTTGGTATCTAATCCATGATAAAGATTCCTAGTTAGGACCCATGAGTCGATACCGTGATGAGGGCATTGAAAGATTAGCCCTTTATATCTCTCTAGATAATCCTTTAAGCTTTCTCCATGAAGTTGGGCAATCTTATCAATGGCCCAACGGAGGGTCTCAGTTTTCTCAAGAGTGAAAAAGTTATTGAAAAAGGCTTCAGTAAGCATCTCAAAACTCATGATTGATTTTGGCTGCAGAGCTTGAAGCCAACTCCTAGCTTTCCCTAGTAAAGAAAAGGGAAACAACGCGAGTTTCATGGCCTCCATTTTGTTCTCATTCCTATACTTTTAAAGGAACATTAAGTCATGAAAATACCTAACATGAGCGTATGAGTCTCATATTTTCTTCCTAAGAATTTTGGCAATGAATTGATGAGCTCATTCCCAAATTTAAATTGTCCAGTGGTAGGAGGTAAAATAATGTACGAGGCACAATTTATCATTTTTGGGAACATGTGATCCTTAAGAGGAATTTGTATCGATCCCTGACAATTCTCATTATCTCCCATCTCAAATGATTTGGGTGGAACACTAAATAGAGTTAATGAGAAAATTGGACTTAGATTGAGTCTCAATGGAGAGCCGGGGAAATCAAAGGTTTCTAACTCACCCACAAGGGAAGAGTTCCCTATGGGTAAGGTTTGTACGATCTCTCGTATCAATAGAGATTGGTATCTCCAGTTGGGCTGACTCGCCTACCTCGAAGTGGATTAGAATATTTATCAAATGAGATTCTCTAAGCCTTTCAAGACGACACCTTGGCCCTCGAAACCATTCTTTCATACACTAATAGATGTGCACACTGTGATGATCACACAAGAATGATGTGCACAAAAATAAACACAACAACCTTTTCAGATGGGCCTTAATTAAGGTTAAGTTATGAATCTGGTCTCAGGGTTCAGTTGCTCCTAGTCCTGACAGTGGATCATTCTCATGTTAAGTTATGTATACTTACTTTATCAATAACTCGAGTGCAGTTTTAGTAACCTAGAAGTACCTATGCTGGAAGGTGGGGAAAACCGCTTAAAATTACCTTTCTACACTAGTTATGCTAGGGTACTTCATCAAACAAACATAGCCACTATCAGGGGTCTAAATGAGCATGTTCCTAATGCTCCCGGTTTGAGCTCCATTAGACTTTTGTCTATCTATGTATTTTATGGCTTAATCTTGGTTTCTTTTAAAGTCAATGTCTTGTTTCAAAAATGTTAAATCGGGTCATGACCTCCCGGGGTCCTAGTATGAGGTGCCACATACGGGTGATGAAATTTTGCTTTTTGCTTGCACTTTATCTAATGTTAGAATTTCAAAGTGCATAAACATCAGGCACATGAACAAAAATTGACCACTTCACAGGAGAGTGCAGTGGAAGAAAGTACCTGCAGCGTGGCCTTCATAGGTGCTTGATGTTTACCCTGGTGAAACTGTTGAGATGGCATTCCCGGGCTCTCAGTCTCAAGTAGGCATTGTAGAGAGTTCCACCCCGGATGTGGTTTCCAATAAAGCCCCTGTACAAAAAATTGTACTTGTATCCTCACTTTAATTACACACTTAACACTTAAAAATCAATAGTATAAGTTTTCCTCTCTACAAGACATTCTAAGGACAAAGGAAAAGATAAAAAAATAAAAATTAATATTCCTCTACATTATTTTTATTTTTTTCCTTTTGACGATCAAATTACAAGAGAACTTGAAACTGAAACTGTGTCCAACAACACAACACGATGGAACCAGCAATACTTATTCCTTCACTTTTAGTGGTTAGTACTTTACCTTTCTGAACTTGATGATGTCTACTCCTTAACACAAGCAAGCAGCTTTGGCACACCACAATCCAGTACAAGAACTTTTATTAATGCCCGACTTTAATTACTGATTTGTAACTACCCCACTTTAATACTGATTTGTAACTACCTTGTTATGTAATGCATCAACCCCACCTTATGTTTATGCTTATGTAATGCACCAACCCCAATCAAGCCTTACTCCTAAGCCTTGACTTTAAGCATTGTCTTGAAGAATATGTATAGGCCTTGGTAATAGATGTAACACTTCAACACAAACCAAAATACATTGTGGTATTCACTTCTTCCTTCTCGGTAAACGCAAGAAAACTACCTCAAATGGGAAAAGAAAGAAAAGAATATCTAAAATCAATAGTTACAATGGTGAACTAATTTTTTCAAAGAAATGATAAATAAAAAAATAAAATGCAATAGATCCAAGAAAACATAATCAAAAACCATTTTTAATTACTGAATAAAATTTACAACGGTGCCATTTTGATAACGGTCAAAATCCGGTGTTTATAATGGGTAAAAATCGACTGTCCTTCACTTCTGAACATGACTTGAAATTAGTTTTGGTCTTGTGTTGTAGTAATCTAAGGTTGTAAAATTGCAAAAATCAATTATATAGATTTAATCAAAAATAAAGGTCTAGGGGTCTCAGATTTCACCACCATTTACATACAATATCAGCAGAGTTTTGTACATTAATTTATCTACTTAATTGAAATAGCAAACTTTGATCTTTTGTCGATGTAATCCCATGATTAATTATAACTCATGTAGAATATATTAAATGAACTAAGTATGTGCTAAAGACACATTCCGTGAAGGCAATGCTAACTATGAAATATTAATTAGGATCATACCCTAGAAAAATACAATATTAATACAAGTTTACTATTTCATTTGAGAATCACAAAACTCTGACGATGATAATGGATGTCTCTGACGATATAGATTTGGGATTTGTGATAATATGTTCATATTAGGTTGGAGAAAAATATACTCTACTACATAATATCATACGTTTATGGCGGATCCATCCTCACCCCTAGTGAGGACTTAGCCAGCCATTATAACAACTATAAAATCTAAATAATATGATGATGAAATGAACTTAAACTATGAACGAAAAGAAGAATTTTATTGACTTACAAAATGAAATGCTCCAAATACTTACAAGACTTGCACCAAGTTACTCCAACAAGGCTCTCTTATACTCTACAAGAATGATTCTCTCAAAATTGGATGATCTTATGAACTCACCACCTCTCCTTTTATAGATGAAGGAGAGGTCTTTTATATTTAATATTAAATTCTAACCTATGCCATGAATGTACAGAAAAATGCAATCTCCAAGAGTTATCTTCTAAGATGTAACCACCAAGAGTTATCTTCTAAAATATAATCTCCCCATGTGGGACCCTTGTACTTGACAACTCTACATCCTTCTCCAGCAGTTCATCTTTTGAGGTATATATCCCGGTATTTGCACATATTTGGTAAATGAGCTCCATGTGACCTAAAATACAAAAATGGTTTTATAAGTCATGTTTAATAATAAAACTAAGGATAATAACCATTAAGTCATAAGGAAAAAGTGGTTATTTTACATGCCCATCAGATCTACTCCTGGCATTTTATAAAACGTCCATATAAACACATCGTTATTCTTCTTTAAAAATTGAATAAGAGCATCTCGTTCTGGAAAAGATAAAAGGGACTTAATATATGTGCCTTACTTTTTTCTGCTAATCTTGATGAACTCTATGGCTTTTGTGCTTGGTGGTAAGTTCCATGCTGGTTTTGTATTTTACAATTACTATGCTTCTTACTCTTCAGATGGGTTTATACCGATAGTTACAGTATTTTCTCAACCTCGAGCTTGCTTCTGATTGTCTTTGATCTTATCTATCCTGCCATTCTAATCAAATTGTAGTGATGAGACGATGGAATTGCCCTCATGTTATGCAGCCAATATCGTCCCATTAATCCCAAATAACTTGATTTTGTATTTACAACATAAAATATTACATCAATTGTTGCTGGCTCTGCTATAATGGGAACTATAAACTTTCCTACTCGTCCTCTTTAGATCCATTGAAACTGTTGGTGTCAATATCGCTAAACTCGACTTGATCTGTTAAGCCCATCTAATCGATTATGCTTTGAAAAAATACCTCAATACCGCTCCCGGTATCAACCATCATTGTATGCATGACAATATTCCTCATCTTTAATATAATAACGAGCACGTCATAATGTGGGAATTTGACATGGCTGACATCACAATCTTTGAAGAAGATCCCCGTTCTTCTATTACTGAATTTTAGGAGCAACCGAGTTTCTTTTTCCACCATGGATAGGTAGTGACATTGGATGAGATGACATCTTTTGAATCTGATCGATCTGTTAATTTTGCGCATCTTAATGAAGTGGTCGAGACAAATATGGTATCAATTTTTCTCCTCCATTCCTCCTTCGATCTAGACAACCTCATTTTCGAGCTTGTAACTCCCATATTTATAACTCTCCAGATCGACGATGTATTTGTGCAATATTTCATCTTTAAGAATGTACTCCATGTGTCTTTGTAGAGCATAGCAGCGTTTTGTATCATGGTGTCAGACTTTGTGATGTTTACAATAGGGCTTACCCTTGATGGGTTGGAGTGGCTATATATTCCTGAAGAACTTGTCTTTCTGAAGAGAAGGGTAGATATCAGTCAGTTTTTTGGTTAATCTTCAAAGGCACGGCTTTTGGAGGTCGTTACCTTTTTGAGGGCGATCTCCATCGGATTTAATTTTTTTTCTATCTCCTTCAGTATTTGAAGAATGTTTAAAATCTTATCCTGTAGTTTGTCCATTTGTTGATAAGATCGACTTCTATGGGTTTTTTTTTCTATCAGACATCATCCATTCGAGATCGATGTAACTGCTTACCTTTTCGATCATGTCTTCCAGGGTTGTAGGTTTGCTTAAGATGTGGTATTCTTTTATGCGACTTTCTAGAGATGAGCATTGGTGAAGGTTGAAACTGTAATTTTTTGGTTGAGGCTATCGACCCTTCCTGCCAAATCTTGGAAGTTTTTAGTAAATGTCTTGAGCTTTTCCCCTGGCATTTATTTGAGGCTTATCAGGGAGTAAAGGTTCTCCCCTTTGTCTCTGTTGTGTAAATAGTTATTAACCAAAAGCTCGTGCAGCTATTCAAAAGTATGAACTGGCCCCTCTTCTAATAATGGAACCATCGTAGAGGTTTGCCCTGAAGACTATTGAGGAAAAGTTGGCAACAAATGTGATTCAGCGTAGAATGTAAACCCAAAGAGTCTTGGAACTCTTGAACATGTTCAACGGGATTAGCCCCTTTGTTATTTTAAATTTTTGGCATGTAAAAGCTGGTTGGCACTTCACTGTCTAGCAGACTTGCGTGATTGGGCTCTTCTATAGTCTACTGACAATATTCTTGCCTATGTGGGTTTGGGCTTCAATTAGCTCTTTGATGCATTTTTCCATAGGTTTATGAGTAATAAACTGTCGAGTTGTAACTGTGTGACGTTGGAGACGTCCCTCTTGAGGATTATGATATCCACTTCCTTCCCTGAGCCTTTTGAATATGGGAACCCGAGTTCTTCCCTTTTGTAATTCTTTTGCTTATCTGAGATTAGTGGGGGGTTTATCAGCTTCTTAAGCAATAGTCTGTACCAGTAGGATTCTCAGTCTGCGCTAATTATGATCAAGTCAAATATCAGCTCTCTAGCTAACACCTCTTAGAGGTCCTAGTCTATTGCATGCCAAAATTCATGACGTAGCTAGGTATGCCTCTCTATTCTTCTGTGTTGTTATATGCTATTCATGCAGAACTTTCAATGCTTCACGTACTTCCATCAATTATCATTCCAGAATAGTTTGTCTTTCTATCTCAAAATTCAGAGTGGTGCATAATTCTGCCATTTAATTTACTCCTATGCCAGCTCCTTCCATCTCTCCAACTAAAGGATTTTAACTTGGGCTCGGCATTATGTGATAAAAAAAGTATTTGTTACCTTTAAGAATTATGGCAAATTGTTCGATTTCCATAGATGGCGCCAAATGTAAGAGCCTAATTTTGGATCTTGAACTTAGTGTCTCACATCAAATATTATTAGAATGTTAACAATAACAAATAATCATTAACACACTAGAATTAGCGTGAAAACCCCTGAATAAGTATAAACTACGACCTCTCTTGGAGATTTAGAAAGAGTGATCTTATTGACTGAGTGAATATCTATTATATTTAGCATTTTAGATAGTTTGTATAGATTTTGAAGGCAAAATCATTTGTCTCTAATATGTTCTTCATTGGTTCTCTTTATAGGTATCATATTATGACCATTTTATGACCATTATCTCTTTTAATGATGAACCTTACAACATTGTTTTGATGTTTCTTCATAATGTCCTTATAATGGTCAGGCTCTTAATTCTATAACGGCTTCTTTAATGATGTCGTATGTTTGTGGATTCGAGATGTTTATATGGAGGTTGATATCGCCATTTCTATAAGGTCGGGGGTAGGAATAAGTTCTTACAGTTATTACGTCGATTCCTTAAAGACTCTCATTACTGTATTTCCAAAGGCTTGTTAATTTACTAGTCTGTATGCAAGATAATATGTTTCTATCTAGTTAAAATTCTAAGAAATAATTCTACCAAATTTTAACTTTCGTCTTCTGAAAATAAAATTACAAACGATGAATGTATTGTAGTTCGTTATAAAGTTTGTGCTTAAAACTGAAAGTACACAGGACTCAATCCTATCTATCGAATTGGATTACTAAATCTATGTAAAATCCATTTTGTATTACTCCTTTATAATTGCATGAACCATGTCTAACAGTACATTCTGATAAGTCGTATGGGTCGTCACGACCACGACCTATGAACATTTCCTATGTGATCACTCAAGTAGTTCACTTTTTGCATTATTTTAAGTTATTTTATTTTATTTAGAAAATTCTCTAATTAGAGGATTAGTCTTAGGCAGTTTCCTACTTATAGGATGTTCTTGGAGAGAAGAAGGTTGGTGTAGAGTTTTGAGAGATAAGGGAATTCCTAGTCGGGTATGGAGAGCTTATAATCGTAGAGTTTATTTGAATAATTTTTTTTTTATTATTAATTGTGTTGAGTAATTGCTTCCACATAGGTAGAAACAAATAGCTTGGTACTAGAGCCATAAAGTTTCTATGAGAATTTTTTCTTTTGTGACAAATGATGGGGAAGAAAACTATTGAATATTGTAAAATTTTATAAGTAGGTCTTCATGGTTGAAGATCCGGGTAGCTCGAATAATATTTTATTGAGATCGGGAGCTGAGATACGGTAAATTCGATTTCAAGTGAAAGATTATTAAGTAATGATTTCAAATTTGGTGATTCGTGGAAGTTTATTATGTTCATAGGACGAATGAGGGTCAAGGATGAAGATTAAAGATCATTTCGAGTGATTTTGGTGTTCTGTTTGAACATGCTTCAGTCTGTTCACATAAAAGAGGCAGAAACCTTTCAATTTGACTAGACTTCTATCTCTGTTCGAATAGATATTTTAGTCATAGGTCTGTTCGAAAAGACTTTAGTCTCTATTCAAATAGACATCGTATTCTCAATTTTTTGAAGTAAAGCTATGGTCGTCTGCTGGCCTCGAGTAACCTTCGATCTTTAAATAATGGGTTTTACGTGCGGGGAATGGCTTTTAATCCGAAAGAGTTTTCCACTTCCTTCATCCGGGTAAATCTTTATGTTTCATTTTGTTTAATTTCTCAATTACATTTTCGTGTATCGTTCTTGGGCGATGGATTGGGATTTGCTACCCTAATTCCTAATAAAAGTGTCAAAGAAACAAATGCAATACGAGCAATTGATAATGGTAGAAGAGTCTGCAAAGTTGCTTATCGAGTCTAACAAGGAGCTTGCAGAATCGAACAAGATGATATTTAAACAACTTGAGGTGATGCTTCCCAAATTACGTACCCTCATGAGTTCTGATTATGACAGAAGATTTACCGATACCATTGAGGATGAACTAGAAGTAGAAGTAGGAGAGAAAAAGATTTACGATGAAGGTTGCAATCCTCTCTAGAAGACAGCCTTAAGCCAGGCTACCTTTGTCCAAAATCTCCTCTAGTAGTCAGCCTTAAGCCATACCAAATCTGCCCAGAACCAGTTCTAGCTGTCAGCTTTGAGCCAGACAAAATTTACCAAGAATCAGCTTTAGCAGTCACCTTTGACGCAGACCATTGTTCAGAACCAGCTCTGGCAGTTAGCATTACTAGGGGTGAGCACGAATCAAAAAAATTGACCCGACCTGACCTAAACTGAACTGATTGGTTTCATTTTTTGTTTTAGCTTGTGGGTTTCAAGTTGGATCAGATCAACTTTTAGGTCCCAATCTGTTCAGTTCGGGTCTAGATTTTAAAAACCAATTTAGGTCGGGTTCAGTTCTGGCCCAAAACCAACCTGAACAAGTGGCAACGGGTCTTATCCGAAGCGACTTATTGGTGTGAACAAGTATCGTGCTATTAATTTTATCCAATAAGAGTTTTTGTGTAGATTATAAAATGAAGAAAAAGACTAAATAAATTGTAAGATAAATTGGAGTAGAAACTAAGTCATCAATTCCACTCCACCCCATTCTAGTCTATGAGAATGTATCTTTAATTAAAATACTTATTAATTCCCATACCATGTATTCTTGGTCAGGTATACATGATACTCACAATGGAAAAGAAATTAGCATTTAAGAATTCTCGATAAACCATTTCACATAACAATGGTCAAGTTAAGTAAGGTGGATTACTTTTGCTTCTCCATGTTCTTAACCAATCTTGTTATGGTCAAATAAGATTGTTGATTTGATTCTTTATTCCTCCAAATCTTAGCTATGTTCAAGCATAGGATGAAGGAATAAATAGTCAAAATTTAGCACAGAGAGTGAGAAATTATACTCAAATTAAAGCTACTTCAATCACTACGCTACATTGGGATATAGCTTCTTCTAGCCTTGGCTAAAACATTTAGCTTCTCATATCTTCGATCATCGCCATATTACTATTACCATAATAAAGGTAAATGACAAGAAGAACAAGAACTTTATTTCTTATTGAACCTTAATTTTACACCCTCCGAGGTATCTTAAATGGGTGGAATTCCCCTTCTATAAGAGGGGTTATAGAATATCAACATTAATGTGCAATCCCCTGAACAATGCCTTCCATTATGTACAAAATATAAGAGCTTTAAAACCCCCTATTCCATGCCTTGGCCCATGCACAAAATTATATGGCTTGATAATCTCCATCAATGCCTCTTCAATGTTCTTCATTAGACTTTTGGTTGACAACTACAAAGGATGATTAACTGCTGGAGTATATTACTTCATTTTTTTTGTTGAGAACCATAAAAATGTACGACTTGTTTATCATGAGACCAATTTCAGTAAATGCAAACAAAAACACTATTAGTATTACATTTAATTAATAAGTGGCAAGTTAGATATAAATTTTGGAGTTGCACACGTAAATATAATGTCTTTATCAAATATCCCCAAACTTATATTTTGGTAGTCCTCGAGAAAAATTATATAAAAACCATTTTTGTAGGTCATGCGATTGCATTTAGTATGCAATAAGCTGTTAAACCCCTAGGTTCCCCTTGTAAGCGAGTATTGTCTCGTGTGGGTTTTATAGTGACTATACAACATAAATGTCGATAATGATACTTTGGAAACTCTAGATTACAAAAAACTTATTTCTTATCAACATAACCTTACTTTGTTATGACAAGAAAAGCATTATGATAGAAAATTCCTAAATACTCGATATTTCCCAAGTGTACCTTAGAATATCATTTACAGTATCCAAAACTAAAAATTCTACCTCATGCTTGGAAAGAGATTGAAATAGTTTCCTTTGTTATATCTCAGTGTTGTAAAGATAATATGACACCACAATACGTTATATAGAATATTTGAGTCAATGTTTGGTAGTATTGTACTTATGGGAATAAATTCATCAGTTTGTTCGATATGTGTATTTGTAAATTCGTTTTCCTGGTATTACTTTTTTATAAGCATTATTTAAATACATGGTTTCTTAGTGAAGCCTCCATAGCAAGGAATTTCGGTCGACTATCCCTACCAGTTGGCTAAAGTTGTCGGGGTTTGGCAACCCTTCATGACATAGACCCAGGATTCTCACAAGTAATATTTTTTATGCTCTTTTCACATAGTTCACGGTCATACTCGAGTTTGGTAATAATTTTTCCTTTTATAGTTCTAAATTATGCGAGTATTCCTTATAACACGAAAGTTTTTAGGGCAAGTTTGGCTTTTCCTTTATACTTTCAAGAATAAACTCATTCTTAGGCAGTTATCTCTCCTGGAGCGAATTATTCCTAACATGAATACTAAATTTTGTATATTCTCGTCAAAAACTCTATTAAATGTATTGTTAGTAAAACTACAGTGAAGTCCAAGTTTTGAAAATATACCAAGATCAATTAAGGTTTTTCACTAATCACAAGGTAGTACATTGAGTTTAAGATCACGATAAATAAATACTCAAGTGCAAACTTGGCAAAATATCAAAGTTTTTTAGGTTTTTCAATCAATATATCTCTTCGCCTAAACAAAATTAGTCGAAGTATAGGAAATTTGCCAAAAATATATCATAAATTGCCGAAGCATCATTATTTTACTTTTCTTTTAAAAAGTATATAAAAATAAAAATTTTACCCCGAAACTCAAATGAAACATTGTCCTCAATATTTGAGAATAAAATTAAATGCAAGGAATGGGAAAAAAACTGAAACTTCTCGTCTGATTGTGCCTTGGGTTTCCTCCCAAGAAGGGCTAAGCTTTGCCATCTTCAACCATATGAATGTACCTGCAAATTGAATGTTACAAAATAGGTCTAAAGGGGTACAAAGTGCAAGAATTGATAAACTATCCAGGTTTTATGTTCTCCTTGAATAACCAGGGAAAGCCAAAATTGTTCTTATCCTTTATATATACAGATAATGGAAAAATAATGGTTCTCTTTATTTGCACCTAATTGTGTTGATGCAATTACGATACATAAAAATAACTCAGAATCTAATTTCCCAGGAAAATAATTTTTTATATATAATTTTTAAGGAATTTGACTTTGAGATAATTTACAAGGTATAACCTCATACACCAAAAATGGAAAAATAATGGAAAAATAATGAAAATAATTTTTTATATTTAATTTTTGAGAAATCTGACTTTGAGATAATTTACAAAGTATAACCTCATACACCAAAAATTTATCTTGAATTCATCATTTGTCGAAACGTGACTTTTACCAGTAAAATGATGCATATGTGGTGGTTGCGGATCGGTTTCAAGTTTGTATGACTCAGTTTCAGATTAAAATGCTTACATTATTTCAAGGATTACATGGTCATCCCAGTATTTAAAATAATTCAAACATTGATCAATAGGGTGAGTACAACTAGACTTATCGCACAAAAAATCCTCAAATTCATTAACAATTATGGTATCCCCAAGTGGCTTGTGAAATGAAGATGTGGGATATATCATAGGTATAGGGAGGGTTGGTGAAGGAGTAACCAATGCATAATCAACCCCCAATAATAGTGATATATCTTGTAAAGAAGGGTCATTCACCCATTGGTTTGTAACATCACGATTTGTATCAAGTGAAAGCGGCTCTTGGCTTGGCTGAGGTGACTCATACTGAAGCTGGGAAGAAAATAGAAAGTTGATAATATCTGTAATAGGTTCGACATTTTCCAATTTGTAAACATTCATTCAAATATCATCATCTATAAATTCCTCTTGTATTTTTATATGATGAGTCGGTAATTCCATATATTCATATACTATCTAATCATCATCATCATTAGAGAAATCATTAGAAGAATAGGAAAAGTATTCAATCTCAGGCCTAGTTTCCTCCAAAGAATTTGTTGGGTTGGTATATGAAAGGATGGATGGCAACATCGGTGGTTGAATGGTGACGGTTGAATTTGGGGCCGATTGAGAAAGAATTTTGTTGAACATGTTTGCTGCTTCTTCATTGCTTAAAAACATTTCAAGCCCAATTTCGCTCCACGTCATTGACAATTGAGTTGTCAGAGCCTCTAATCTAAAGATAGATTGTGTCGCAGAAGTTTGATGTAGCAATTCATTTTGCTAAAATTGAAGCATTTGCTTTTAAAATTGCAAAGCTTTGTTGACTTTCCATTACTTGTTACATGAAGAGAGATATGGTATCATCTGAGGACGGTTTAGGTGGAATGGGTGGGAACTGATTGGATGACTGGACGGTCATATGGGCCTGCATAAAGGAATAACGTTGGAAAGGTTTAACATATTATGAATTTTGGTGGTCCCATGATTAAAAATGAGTTTGAGGTTGTTGCGAGATGTCGAATTTTGAGCTGTATGAATTCCTGTTGTCTTGCATATATGATATTTTATGATAAAAGCGACACCCAATGCAATAAACTACCAATTAAACCTAGACTTCAACACTTAAGCATTTTTTTTAGAAGTAATAAATAGGTCGCCCTTATATTCTTCTTTATGTGTTAAAAATTGGAAGGATAGCAAATGGCTTTGGCTCCTATACTCTCCTGTATCACTATATTAGTACCCACTTAAAGTAGATGTTCGGTCTTCAAGCTAGAGTGAGTTGCCTTATCGTATGTCAGCACTCAAAATGGTGACGCAAATCTACAACAATTATTTTGTGGTACTATGCTGGAGCCGTACCTATAAACTCGTGTTTATACCTTGGTTCAGTACACCTATCCATTGGGTGATGAAATTCCATGAGATTCTTACTACTCTTTTTTATTAACAGTTATTTTGAGGCTCGGGACAATCAATTTTTGTGTGATACGAATTTCTTCATATCCTTAATGGGTAGTCCCACTTGTTAAAGAGTTTTTTGGGTGATGAAATTATGCAAATCTCAAACAGTTTTTACCTTTACTAATGTTTAAATGAAAATAATCTAAACACAATAATAGGTCAATCCAATCACAGCAAATTTTTTATTAGAGCAGCGTGTATTTGCACAGTCCACACGACTTTATATGTCATAGTGCCAGGACAGAACGGATGAACCCCTTCTATATGTTAAGTTTAGAAAAATACCAACCTATGGAAAGTGTTTCTTGGTAAAGTTGTGTCTGCCCCATCACTTAGCGGCGAAAAAAGAAAGTGCCCTTCACTTATGGGGTACAAGAAGGATTTTGCAAGAAATTTCCCAGGCTTTGGATCATACTTCGACCATAAGTTTAGAAGCAGTTTCATACAGTAGATGTCAAAAAATATAAACTAGTTAGAAATTAGATTCTTGTATCATGATTGAATGTATTGGTTGAATCTTCTTCAATTGAACTTGATGCATTATATTTGTGATGTAGGTCAAACTGGAGTCAGCTCGCTTGAGTGAACATGAGAAGTGCCAATATAACAAAGAATTTATGGCGGAGTTTGATAGGATAAGAAAAGCAAATGAAGATAGGGAGAATCAACACGTAAAGGTACATTTCAAGTTTGTCGAGGCTACATAAACTGTTGATGACCTTACTAGGAAGATTGGGGGAAAAGATGTTGAAATTAATAAGAGGCAAAAGGAGCTTGTAGAGGCAAAGGAGGAGACAGCAAACCTCAAAAGCAAGAATGATGCATTGATGGTAAAGAGTAAGGAGGCGGACATGGCTCGATATCGTGTTCAGGCATTTGAAACGACAGAGAAAGAGATTCGAAGATTTGTGGCCAGTCTGAAGGCCCAAATAATTAGCAAGATGAATGAACAAGAGCAGACTTGAGCTGATTTAGTGGGTTCCAAAAGAGAACTGGAGCGATTAAAGAGTAAATTAATTGAGATGGATAACGAGTTGAAGAGAGCTCGAGATGACCTATCCAAATCTGAAATTATGGTAGAGTAGCTGAGTGAGGCTTTACCTGCCAAAGATATAGATTTCCAGCTGGTGCAAAGACGATATAATAATTTGAATGAAAGGATAGCCCAATTGAAGGCCGATTTGGCTCTGGCCAATTCGCGCGTCAAAAAGGCTGAGGATGGAGAACGCTCAAAGAAGTATAAAGGTAATGTCGGGGGCTCCATTGTTCAAGGGTATGTGGTTAGCCTATTAGTTCAAATTAGAGGGCTGGAGGGAGACGTAGCTTGTACTAAAGCTCATGTACAAAAAGGAAATGAGTTGGTAAGGGAGTGTCAAGGTAAGTTGAATGTTGCTCATATCAGGGAATAAGAGTTAGAGCGGGTGATTAGGGGTAAGGATCTTTTGATAAGGAAAAAAGATGAAATGCTAAAGAAATCTCCTGCTGGGGGAGGTGAAGGTAAAGACATGGTGTTTAAGGAATTTCATGCTCAGGTGGCAGAATTGAGGACGATGTACCAGGCTGAGTCAGATAAAATAACGGAGAAGGCTAAGGAGTATATCAATCTTATGTCCCGTACAAATAGTCGTATGGAATGGCATGACGCATGGTACAAGATGTTGCAAGGGCATCATCAGAAAGTGAGAGAGAATTTTTCTAAGGTATTAATGCCTGAGGTATCGTGCTCACAGATGTTAGCGGCTGTTATTACCTATTTGGTGGAGGAAGTAAGAAGGCTTAAGTCAGAGAGGGATACCTTGCATAATATTTTGCCGGGTAGAGGATGTATTTGTATAGATGATGTAGATCGAGGAAATTGTATGAACGACATGGAAATGGAGTTAGGTTTTAGACCTGCTGAATCGGTAGAGCAAGGCAGGATTACTATAACTTCTCGAGCTTGAGAATTTATGGTTGATCGACCTCCTGTTGTAGGGGAAAGCGTAACTAACCTCTTATCATCAGAGAAGAATCCTTCGAGGTGGCTCGCAAGTGTAAGCTATAAAAGTATCTGTCGCAAACATATTGAGAAATGTCGCAAACATCTGGAAGAGTTCTTTGATTGAAAACTTGTATTACCTTCTTTTAATCGCAGAGTATGTATAGATGGGTAATTGAAAGCTAGTTTTACCTTTGCTTTAATCTGTAAATAGAGTTCGATTGAAGGTTAGTATTATCTATGCCTTAATCTATGTCGTAAACATATTGAGAGATGAAAACTAGTTTTACCTTTGCTTTATCTTATGTCTGGTAGAGTTCTTATATTGAAAACTAGTATTACCTTCATTTTAATTGCAGTATATGTATAGATGGGTGATTGAAAGCTAGCTTTACCTTTTTTTCAATATGTATAGAGTTCGATTGAAGGCTAGTATTATCTATGCCTTAATCTGTGTCACAGACATATTGAGAGATGAAAGTAAGTTTTACATTTGTTTTATCTTATGTCTGGTAAAGTTCTTTAATAGAAAACTAGAATTACCTTAGTCTTAATCATATAGTATGTATAAAGCTCTATTAAAGGCTAGTATTACCTATGCCTTAATCTGTATAGAGGTTGATTGAAAGCTAGTATTACCTTTGCTTTAATCTATGTAATGTAGAGAGTAATGTGGAGAAAAAACTTGGAAGTTTTCATTGAATATAATATATTGTACATGATATGGAGATGAAATCTTACTTTTGGAATGAAAAAAACAAGATGCTGAAGTGGAGAAGCGAAGGATTTAACGATAGTACCGTTTCAGTCGCCTAGTGTTTCATAGATTTGGTATTCGAACTCCTTGCTCCGTCATAAAATAATATGTTCCCAGACCTGTTTGACCAATAATGAGGAATGAACCCTCCCAATTTTTAACCAATTATTTGGTATGGGCCTCTTTTCTGTGTTGAGGGATTTCTCTGAGGACAAGATCATCACTTTGGAATGTTCAGCTTCAGACTCTTCTGTTGTACGAGCTGGCCAACATATAGTGATATCGACCTAGGTTGGCAATAACGCGTTCCCTAGTTTCATTAATCCAATTCCTATTGCAGGCCAGTTCAAACTCATTTTCTTCGTCGGTAAGCTCGTGATCATTGACTGGATGGTGGTATTCTATTGGAATGACGGCTTATGTGCCATAGGCGAGAAGAAATGGGGTACAACCGGATGATTAACGTGGAGTAGTACGGTATGCTCATAAGACATAAGGAAGCTCTCATATCCAGTTTCCTTTTTTTGTGATTGCACAACCATTTCTTGAGTCCATCCATGAAGGTTTTATTGGTGATTTCGGCTTGGCCATTGCCTTGAGGGTAGTAGGGATTGATGGTGAGTGAATGATGTTTTGTTTGCTTAGGAAGGCTACTACTTTTTCACCAACAAACTGGGGCCCATTATCGATTCGAATCAGGTGGGGGAATCCAAACTGTGTGATGATGTGCTCCCAGATAAAATAGACGATCTCTTCTTCTCTAGTTTGGCAGAGTAGAACTGCTTCCACCCATTTTGTAACATAATTTGTTGATATAGGTTGGTATCGCCGGTTACCTGGAGTAATTGGATATTCTTCGATGAGATTGAGCGCCCACTACTTGAATGGCTAGAACACCTTGCTTGCATGTAGTTTGAGCGCAGGGGTACAAATCATGTGTCAATGTTATTGGCATGTATTGAATTTATGCGAGTACTCTTCTGCTTGCTTGCGCATGCCTGGTCAGAATAATCCTTGTGTAATTTCTCTGTTAGCAAGTGATCGACCTGCGGCATGGGAGCCACAAGTCCCATCTTATAAATCTCAGAGCATTCCATCTGCTTTCTTCCTGGAGAGGCACTTGAGATAAGGTCTCATGACTAAACGGCGATATAAAAAACCGTTTTGAATAGTGTAACGCTTTAAATTCTTGATCAACTGTCGGCGCTCCTTTGGATCTGTCGATAGGGGCCTTTTGTATTTGTTGTCGGGGCCAAGGTAAACAATAAAGGGTTTTTACCAATCGTCGTCCTCCTCTTCATCACCCCTAGTGTTGATCGTGCATACAAAATGTCCATCAATGCTGGGGGTTGATATCACTTCGATCTGCAGATATTTGGCTTCGGTACCCAAGACCCCGTCTAGATAAGCCAAGGAATTGGTGTGTCTATTTTTACCTTGAGGTAGATAGTCGAGAGTTGCTTTCGCAAATCTACTCATCCTGTCGGCAACGAGGGCAGCATACTCGATCATCTTACCATTCTCTTGTATTGTTCAAAGTAATGGTGGAAGATGAGTAGAGAATTTGTGCAGACTAAGAGCTCTAGGATGCCAAGCTTGAGAGCGAGGTCGAGTCCATGAATTAGAGCTTCGTATTCGGTGATGTTGTTGGAGGATTTAAAATTCAAGCGGATTGATTTTTTAATTTTGTCGTTGGAAGGGGTAATCAATACAATTCCAATTCTTGACCCTATGGGTCCTGCTGAACCATCTGTAAGATGTCTCCATCCTTCCCTCGTAATCCATTCAGCTTGCTCGTCAAATGCTTTGGATGGTAGATCTTTTGTAATTTTATCTGCAAGGTCAGGATCGTACTTCTCCCACTCGGGCTCTTCTACTGGAAAATCTTTGAGAAAATCGATAATGGCCTTAGCATTTTCTGAATGTCATTGTTCGAACTTGATATCATGTTCTCCCAAACTGAGTGACCATTGTTGTAATTGTCTGGATTTTTTCTTTTTTGGCAAAACTTCCCGGAGTGGGTAGTTTGTCACGACTTTGACTGAATGTGCTTGGAAGTAATGCTTAAGTATCTTCAAATAGGTTTGGTGTTCCTGAAAAGTTGCCTCGCATTCTGATATCCATTGAATCTCTACATTGGGCTAAACTTTTCCTCGTTTGGTACAACCGCGGAGTAGTAAGGACAGCCAACGACAACGATCTGAAGATTTAAAAATGAATCGGTTGATAACGATAATTTTTGCCAGGGAGTTTTTGTACGTCCTTCGCTGTTTTTAGAGATGGCATGTTGAGGAGAGCTTGAATTTGATCTGGGTCGGCCTTAATCCCCTTCTTACTAATGAGATGGTCGAGGAATCGACCTGAATATACTCCAAATTGACACTTTTCAGGATTGAGTCACATCCTACAAGATCGCAGAATGTTAAATACTGTGGTTAGATCTGTGATGTGGTTGTTTGGCTGTATGCTCTTACACAAGAGATCATCGATGTAGACTTTAACAATTTTCCCGGGATGTGCTTTAAATATGCATTCTTGAGTCCGAAGGGCATGACTATGTAACAGTAAAGTCCACGTTCAGTGATAAAAGTGGTATTTTCTTGATCTTCTTACAAGAGAAGAATTTGATTGTATCTAGAAGCAGTGTCCATCATAGATAGGAGTTCGTGACCTGTCGTGGAATCAAAAATTTGATGGATGATGGGAAGAGAGAAATTATCCTTTGGAGTGTGTTTGTTTAGATCGGTGAAATCTACACAAACTCGGACCTTTCTATTATTCTTTGGAACAGCGACGATGTTAGATATCCAATCTGGATACTTGGCTTCTCGAATGAACCCAACTATGATCAATTTCTTGGTCTCAATGTTGACATTATCTTGAAGATGCGGTGAGAGTCGCCATTATTTTTGTTTGACCACCGTGGCGCTAATACTGATGGCCAATTTGTAATATGCCTTGGTCTGATCAACCCCAGGCATTTCTTCAAAAATTCACGCAAAGAATTCTCGATTCATTCTTAAGAATTGAATGAGGGCATCCTTATCGTGTTGAACCTGCTTGGTACCGATGAAAGTACCTCTACTGTGTCCATTAATGTCGATGTATTCTGTAAACTCTTCTGTGGAAGACTGATAATTGATGTGACCAGCTTTCTGTAATTGCTATGCAGCGTATCTATCTGAGGTATCTAGAATGACAGAGACGGTATTCTCGTAAGCTCGGGAAAGCTTTATACTACCTTTGATTTCATAGATACCATTATTGTGTTTGAAGCGGAGTGTTTGATGATAAGTGGAAGCGATTGCTTACATGTTATGAATCCAGCAGCGGCCCATAATCCCGAGATAACGATATTTGGCGTTGATGACGTAGAAGACGATGTCAATTGTGGTTTGTCCAGGGGTGATAGGTAAGATGATCTTGCCTACTCGCTCTTCTTTAGAACCATTAAATCTACTGATTAATATTGATGTCGCTCCAAATGAATTGATCGGCAAATCCCATCTGGTCGATTGTACTTTAAAAGAGAATCTCAATACCACTTCCAGTATCGATCATCATTGTATGCATAACAAACTTCTTCATCTTGAGCATTATGACTAATGCATAATGATATGGAAATTTTACATGACTAATGTCGTAATCTTCGAATGAGATCCCAAGCCGACGATTGCTCGACTCAGGTAGAAGTTTGGCCTCTTTATCTTGAGGTGTGAGGTTGTAACATTACGATAGTCTCATGCGCTTGAATCTGCAAGAGTTGTTGATTTGATGAATTTCGATCATGTTGTTGTAGTACATATGGTAGAGATATTTCTTCTCAGCTTAACCTTCGACCTGGGCTACTTCGAGCTGCTTCTTATAGCTGCCATCCTTGTAGGATTCGAGGAGGATAATGTATTCCTACATCCGCCTATCTTTAAATATGAATTCCAGCAACCTCTGTAAAGTATAATATTTGTCAGTAGCATGATGATTTACCTTGTGATGCATGCAGTATGGGTGGCTTTCGATTGGTTGCAATGGCTGAGGTGGACGGTATAGCTTATCCTTGGATAGAATTAGAAAAATTACGGAGATTTGGACATTAATCTTCAGGAAAACCAATTTAGGTAATGTACAACCTTTTCGAAGGTTGCTAGTGTTGCCCTAAGAACGATTGTGATCACCTTGATCCTCTTTTGGTTTAATGTTTTATTCTGTAGGTAGACCTTTGGTGGTTAGGATGAATTTAGTAGATTTATGCCTTTCAGACATCATCCTTTCTAGGTTGACATACCCATTGACCTTGGTGATCACATCCCTCAAGGTTGCGGGTTTGCTGAGGAAGATGTGTTATTTGGCCTTGTAGTCGAGCTGGAGCGCGTTGGTGAAAATAGTAACAGCTCTTTTCTGATCAAGATTATTTACTTTTTGCGCAAGCTCTAAAAACTTTTTGGCAAATGCCTCGAGCTTCTCTCCTTATGATTGTTTAAGACTTATAAGAAAATATAAATTCTCCTCCTTGTCTTTATTGTGAGCATAAATCTTGATGAATTACTTTTGTAGCTGATCGAATGTGAGGATAGAATCTTCAGGTAGAGAATGGAACCACCGAAGAGTTTCTCCCTATAGTCTTGTTGCGAATAGACGACAGAGAATGTGGCTGAGATTGAAGTACAATCCCAATGAATCATGGTATTGTTAAATGTGCTCCTTTGGATCGATAACCTTGTATTTACGTATCTTCGGAGTGTGGAAACCTTTTGGCACTTCTATATCGAATAAATCTTTGGCAATCGGACTATATTGCAACTTGGTAAGGTCGTCTTTATGGCATAGAGTCTGAGCTTCAATCAACTTCTTGATACGCTGATCCATATGCTCCTGTATAGCATATTGACATGTGGCTTGAGTGGCTTGGCGAGGTGGTTGAGGATTATGAGTGCCAGTTACCTCACTCAAACGATCACATGCTGAAATTTGAGGTTGAGGTTGTCATTTTTCCTCTTGGCGTTTAGAAGGTCGAAGACCTCTACTGATATTAGATTGAACTTCACCGCCCAAATGAATGGAAGGTTGAGGTTCATACTGAATATTTCTAGAAATAGCTTTGCTAGTGGCTCCTCGAGGTCCCAATCTTTCCTGCAAATAAACCTGTGAGGTCTCTGGCATCTGATCACGATCTCTTGTTTGGGGAGCCTATTGAGTATCCTGCAAAGCCTGTAACACAGTCTGCATGGTTATCATCTAGTCTTTTATATCGTTTGAATGATGTCAAATAAGCTTGTCGCTCTGCTTCAAGCTTCATCTCTTGGAGCTCTCGGTCAAGAGTTAATTGACGTTCGAGCTCATTACGTTTTTTTGTTTTGGCGTAAAGATTTGCCCGTAGTTTTGTAAACTGTTCCGGCTTAACTGAAAGATCGAGCTGAATTCCGGTTGCTGGTCGTCTAGAAGTAACCATGATTGGAGATTGATAGTAGAATGAATGTATGCATTAGGATATCGTAAAAATGTCTTCTTTTCCACAAACGGCGCTAAATGTAACAGCATAATCCTGTTAGCTACACCAATGTACCTGTAACAAAAACTAATATAAAACAAAAAAATAAACACATGATTTAACATAAAAAAGTTTTAAATAGGTAAAAAAACCACGACCTCGAGTTGAAGGATTTAGTAACAATAACTTTTATTGCTTGAGGCTGATATCTTATTACAAGTGATCTCTCAAACTATAAATACTTGATCTTGTGAATAAGAAGTATTTAGGATCTAGAAAATCTAGTTTTCTTGGTAATTTTTCCTGCCCCTGTCTCTTCAGAAACTTTTACTTTATATAGGCCTTACACACAGTTTGTTATCGTGTTGAAGCACGTTCTCCAAATAATGAGGTAAGTAGTAGTTGACTAAATAACTATTTAGTTTGTGGGAGAAATGTATCTTTGATTTGTTCAGGTTCTTCTGTTGTGCTCGATCCATGCTCTTCATCAGCTCGTGGGATAGGTGTTAATACTGATTGTTTATATCACGTGTGAAATGTGCGCAAGCCTGATATTGAGGTAGCACGAGGGATAGGTCCCTACAGAACTAGTTGACATATTTTAAAGGGGTTCGATCTTCAAATCCTCATAGATCAGTTATTGCAACCTTTCAAAAATTAGAATCTTCAGTTGAGGAGTGACACTTAACTAATGTTGCAAGAGCTTGTTTAGATCGAAACCTTCACCCATCGACACTGTGTCGTAATCCAAGCTTCACCAATCCAAAGCACTCTGATGTCGTAATACAAACTTATTGGTCACATTTTCATGGCATTTTTTTCTCCATTTATTTGTGCTCGTACCATTAAGTGGATCCTGAGTGGACTCGAACAACCACCCACTCAAATTATGAGAAGCTCTTACCCATTTGAGCTCATGGATATGTAGAAAAGAAAATATAACCCATAACATTAACCAACCATACAACTCAATTACCAAAATATTTAAGGGCACTCATTGTCAAACCCGTAATACAAGAAAAGAACAAACGCCAATAATTTAGAGTTATAAACATAACAAATTCCAGATCAAATAATATTTGGTGAAAGTGACACAAATCACCTATACCACAATCACTAAAAAATATATATGCTAAATCTTAAACAAAGAAAATTGTTGACAACAATGAGTAATTGGAAAAGGAGCAAGGAAGAATGATATTATGACCATACAAGTTAATGAAGAAAACTTGAGTAGCTCCATCATATACAAAGAAACTAGTTATTACATATTCTAACATGTTTATATCAAGGTGATGGAGGAAAAAAGTTTGGTCTTGCAAATGTGTTTGCCCTATCTAATGACTCAAAAGACATGGTCATATCAAGGATGTCATTTCAACACCAAAGGACTTGAATACAACAGCACTAGATGAATAATTTGTATAGTTCCTGACACATTAACAACCCAAGTACCATTCCAAACATAAGTTTTTATGCATTTTTAGAAAGATCCCGAATTGAATACCCCGTGATACTCAAACGACTTGCATAAACTAAAGATAATGAATCATAGCAATAGCATGAATCTACAAGATTATTCACAACAATCGGTATAAATTAACTAAAATCAGGAAAAATAAATGTAACACAAATCAAGATGATGGAAGTTCCCTAAATCATCAGGTCTAAAATGAACATATCACGCCCAATAATTTTCAAGCCGTACAACTCCAAACCCCATCTCACCTCAACAATTCACCATATCTGACAAAAATCAACACTATGAGAATGTAGATAACATGAACATAAGACATAAAAATTTATCAAACAAAATAATAATTAATAGCTCCAGAGACACAAAAATGCTGTCATTGGCATTACGTGTACCAACAAACTCAAATATCCTCATTAGAAAAGAAACTTAGTACTGATGTGCCATGTGAGGAAATTGTTTCTTTTATATGTAGACCAACTACCTTAATCATATGGTTCAAAAGTAACAAACATGCAAATTTGCAAGGTAAATCTTTGTCTCCCTCTAAATAATAACATTTATTGTACAAATGTACAAGCATAATTACCTGAGTAGTTCTTGAATCAACAAAGGGTTCATCCCGGCTCTATCTGATAAAAAAACTTTGGATTATGTCCATTTTCCCCTCTCTCGAACCAATTAACCAGTTTAATTCTAAGCATATCAATTGAAATCAAACCTACAAGTTGAAAATTAAATCAATAGAATTTTTTGAAATCTAGATAGATAATTTATCTAATGGGTTGGTAATTTTTGATCACTGAAAAAAAGAGTTAAGGGGAGTGATTTCTTTGCTGGATTTGAAATTTTACTGCGAATTCATCTAGTAATTTCTATAGGAAATGGATCTGGGAAGAAGATTGTAAACTCCATAAATCGATCGTGATGGAATTTCCTCCATTGTTTCTGAGATCCAGGTAGAGAGAGGGAAAGACACTATTAAAGGATATAACCGCCAAATACAAGGAGCATCAGGGAGGAATCAAGGTGGAGTGGGTTAGGGTTTGGGAGAGTGGAACACTCCAATCATCATCTCAAATCGCAATCATCAAAACCCTTAATAGAGCCTTTAGATTGAATACCATGATAGGAGTTTCAACGTAACAAATTGTACTTGGTTTCAATGATTACAACGAACATACATTATCGAATATAAAAAAAAAAGACTCGGAGAGACGAGAGGCAAAAAGAGAGAGTAGACTGGAGAGAAAGGTAAATGCTGGGTTGTTCTATTTTTTTATTTTTTTTTGTTTGACACGAGAAGTAATAGAGTGTAATTGTAGGGCAAAATTAATTCTTTGTATTAGTTTATTCAATGGATAGATCTACTTTAGTTATGCCTGATATAATCTAGACAATCCAAAATTTATTTGAGTTCCACGTCGTATGATGGACGGTTATAGCTCAGCCTTAGTTGTGAGCATTTTTTCTTCTTAATATATATATAAGATCATTTATTTATGTCAGACATTTAGTTGGATTAATTAAAAATTGTTAAAAGAACAATTTGACCCGATTGTCACATGTGAAATGTGCTTTCAGTGAAAAAAAAAACGCTTCTAACATCTAACCTTCATCCTTTAAACTAGACAAAAAGTACATACGTACAGTGATGTGAACATCATATGTGCTCGTTTACTACATATCCTTAGGCTATTCGTATTTTACTTTATGCTTTGCTGGAGCTAGTTTTATGAGTGCTTATTATTCAGGTTTGTTTCTATTTTGGAGGGATATTGACAGATATTCTAGGAGAAATAACCTAGGGTTCTAGGATATATACACTATACCAAAATAGGAAAATTGTCACAGTCTTTTTTTCTTTTGCCATGGATAATTGTTGTAGTTTATATGAGACAAAGTTTATCCGTGGCAAATAGAATTGGGGTCCGTGGTATTATTATTATTATTTTTAGCTTTCCTTCATTTTTCTTGTTCTTCTGCGCGGTTTTCCAGGTTTTAATTTTGGTTTCCTCTTATTTTTCTTTGTTGGAGTTGTTAGAGTTGGTAATAGAGGATCAAACTCTCAAACTTATCAAAAATCAAAATTACATGATCAGAGACCCTTAAACCAAAAATTAAACTCGAGTATTCTTCAAATTTGTTAATTTTAATAATGGGTTAGTCAATTTTGTCTATCTCAGTTGATGCCCTTAGGTTTGCTAATTTACTGATTTATTGCTCTCAATTCTGCTCAATGATGGGTAACTATTCCAAGTTCAAACTCTAATTTCTTTGTAGATTTACTAATTCTTATGTGATTGAACCATTTTTATGATATAATTAAATTTGCTAATTCTAAGTTCAATCAGTAGTAACTATGTAAAACTAGCAAGTTTTACATTCTTTTATCTCCTCCCAATATTTTCTCTTATGTCCCTTTTCACGGGAAGAGAGGGATAGATGACGATGGTGATGTTGTGTATTGCTGGTTTCCTAATTCTAAGCTATGGCGTTTCTTCTTCTCTTCTTCTTCGCTATTGTCAACTGATAAATATAATTTCTATTTACTCTTGAAAGAGTACACTCATTATTGCCAATTGCCTTTATTTGTATAATCTACTGTGGTACAAGGGGCATTGGATGCAATAAACCACATTCAGTAATAATCTGTCTTTATCTACATTGCACTTTTGGTTTCCTTTTTTATATGCCAATCACCTCGTTAATTGATATGATTAATTTATTTAATTACCTTTTGTTTAGGTCACTTAAAACTATTCTTCAATTTCTCATTGTAATATAAAAAGATATATTGACCAATCATTAGGATGTGATGTTGCAATTGAAGCTCAATTGGTTATTGTTGTTGGGCAATATTATTAAGTGCAAAGAAGACGTAAAAAATAGTACAAGTGAGCTTACATCCTTTTAATGTTCATTTGTTAATATTATCGAAGCATAAAAAGTTTTTCATTATATGTATGCCGAAGTTTACCATCGACGTTCTTTTCGTAGTATCTTTATTCCGAGTTGTGTTATACATTATTTGCATATTAACTGGGATGCACTTAGGAGATGCATATATTTTGAAGAGAAGAAAAGTAGAAGAAACTTTTATAATTTTACTAGGTAAAAATCTTGGGATGATCTTTAAATGAACATGAATCGTTCATTAAGATATAATTCGCCATTTTACTTGTTCTATCTTTATTTTCTCACTTTAGGACAATTTTATTTTAGCCAGAGATATTGAAGTTCCGTGAACATGTTTTCTGCAAATTTGAACAAGAATTGGATGAAAGCAACCAGATTATGATTTCCTCAATGGTGTTAGGTCGTTCATTGATTATGTAAAACAAACTTTAAGAGATATGACATATAGTCCTTGCAACAAATGCCGTAATGTCAATGGGGTAAAAACAGTTGATGAAATAAGAACCCATTTAATAACTTATGGTATATATCAGTCATATACGACTTGGTATTTTCACGGAGAGTCCATAGATGCTACTATTGATGCACATATTCAAAATTCTAATGAATCTTTAATTACTCAACATGGCGATGTTGAGTGACCAAGAATGTTTTGATTTAGTTGACGATGCCTTTGGTTATATACAACCTGAAGACCTTAACTAAGGCACACAAGATGGTTCTTATATAGGTGATGAATTCTCGGAGAAGGAAATCAACTATCAAAAGTTAAAGGATGAGTCCATTATACCCTTCATGCTCACTAGATGATACAATGTTGTCGGCGATAATTGAGTTAATGAGTTTGAAATCAACTTGTCAATTGTCTGATTCTGACTTCACAATGTTGTTGGTTTTATTGAAACGACTTCTTCCTAAAGATAATACTTTGCCAGATAGTATGTATAATGCTACGAAGATGATAAAGTGTTTGGGTATGAATTATGAAAATATTGATGCGTGCCCAAACAACTACATATTGTATTGGAGGGAGCATAAGACTAATGGAAAATGTCCTATATGTGGTATAAGTAGATGGAAATCTGAGTACCTTACGAGGAAAAAATCAAGAAAGATATCGGTAAAGGTGTTAAAGTATTTCCCTTAACATCCAGGTTGAAGAGGCCCCTTAACATCCAGGTTGAAGAGGCTTTACAGGTTAGTGTTAATCCTTATAACTTGTATAGTTATTTTATGAATAGGACCGACTAAAGATGTGTTATGTCTTTTCAATTTTTTTCACAACATTCCATGGATTGTTGAGAGTTTGAAATAACATCATAAAGGTGCATCCAATGATGGTCTCATGCATCATCCCGCTGACTCTTCATGTTGGAAAGGAGTAGATATTAGGTACCCTAAATTTTCAAAAGAAATACAAATTTTTTATCTTGGACTCGCTACTGACGGGTTCAACCCATTTGGCAATAAGAGTAGTTCATATAGTTGTTGGCTAGTGATGATTATCTCGTACAATCTTCCATTGTCTTTGTGCATACAAAAATATTTTACTTTACTTACTCTACTTATTCCAAGTAAGAGTGGTCCAGGAAAAGACATCGATGTTTACCTCCAACCTTTTGTCCCAGAGTTGAAAGATATGTGGGATAATGGTATTTTAACTTATGAGAAGACCATGTTTACAATGAAAACAATCTTATTATAGATTACTAATGATTTTCTTGCATATGGACATATCTCTAGTTGCAGAACTGGAGGAAAATATGGGTGTCAAGTTTACAGCGAAGGCATGTCCTCAAAGAGGTTAAAATATGAATATAAGCATGTTTATATGGTCACTAGAAGATTTATACCCACAGATCATCCTTTTAGAAAACAAAAATCGTAGTTCAATGGGATTGAGGAACATAGAAGGGCACCAATACGTTTGATTGGTTCAGAGGTATTAAGCAGAGTAGATAAACTGGTAACAGAATGGGAAAATGTAGGAGATACATTTTCCCACTTGTAATACATGTGGAAAGTAACTTTGCTTCAATCGCCATAACGACGATAATGGGAACTAAAGGAAAATCCAGGGATGACATTAAAGCTCGTAAGGACCTGGAGGATTTGAAAATAAGGAAACGATTATGGCTTCAACGTAAAGGCAATAAGACTTTAATACCGAAGGTCCCCTTTGAATTAGATCAAGCAGAAAAGGAATCTTTTTGTCGTGCCTTATATTCGTTAAAGGTCCCTATTGGGTATAGTTCAAATTGAAAACATAATGAGACATGAAACAGAGTAAACTAAAAGGTCTTAAGTCACACAATTATCATGTCCTGTTACAACAACTCTTACCAGTAGTCTTAATGCATGCTTTCAAGAAGCAGAAGCCATTACTTGCAATTTTTCGAACGATATCCTCATTCTTCAATGTGTTATTCTCTAAGGTTATTCATCGAGAATAACTACAAGTCATGGTCAAACGGGTAGTTGAATCTCTATGTGTTTTTAAGAAGTACTTCCCTTCATCCTTTTTTATTTTCATGGTTTGCCTTGTTGTGCACTTAGGGGAAGAAGCATTGAAATGTGGACCCGTCAGATTTAGATGGATGTATGGATTCAAGAGGTTTGTTAGTAGTTTAAAGCTTATTTCATCTTTAACGTATAATTTTCTTAAATTAATATATGATTTACTACATGCATAAAAAAATGAGAACATACAAAGATTATGTCAAGAATCCAAAGCGTGTAGAAGGGTATATCACAAACTGTTATGTTTTAGATAAAGCAATAATGTATTGCATGGAGTATATACGTAATGGTAGAAAAGGGACCAATAAATGTGGATGACCAACATTCATGGATGATGATGCAGATAATGAACAACCACTTGGTAAAGGCAACGCCATTCATCTTGAAATACTTAAGTACGAACAAGTGCGTCGTTGGGTTTTGAGCCCTTATGATGGAATTGAAGAATGGGAAAAGTAAGTATAAATATAGATATCTTTCTATTTGACGTATCTATGTAGGTCATGCCTAATACTTGATTAATATGTAGGAAGTATAATATATACCTTAGAGATTACATGAGAGTTTCAAGGCGTAGGGGAAGCACAAACTTAGGAAAACCATTGGATTATATATTATGGTTAAGATAACAAGTAAAAAAACATACATTCTTAATGCATTTTATGATAATTATTAATCTCAAACAAACTAATCTTGGATTTATCTATTCTTTCATAGCTTGAGAACTCAGATATGTCTACACTGAAAAGATTAGTCGTCGGGCCAAGCTTTAAAGCCGAGTCAAAACGGTACCTTCCAAATCGATGATCTCGTCCTCAGAGAGATTCCTCAATAATGCAAAGAGCCTCACGCTGGAAAATTAGCCAACAATTGGGAGGGTTCATTCATTATCACAGGTCTCTCAGGCCTTAGAGCATATTATCTCATGATAGAAGAGGGAATCCCCATTTCAAATCCATCGAATACTAGGCGACTGAAACGGTACTATCGTTGAGCGTCTTACTACTCCATTTTCATTTCTCGTTATTATTATTTTTTTTCAATTCCAAAAGTAAAATTTTAATCTCCATCCAATATAAATTTTGTACTGATCAATGAAACTTCAAAGATTTTCACAACATCTCTCAACTTACATAGATTTAACTAGTTAAATCAAAGATAATACTAGCTTTCAATCGATCTTATACCAGTTAAATCAAGGATAACACTTGGTTTGGCTGACTCTACTAAATCTCTGTGATTAAAATAATTGTAGAAGCTTGTTTTATATCAAAGACTCTTTCCAAACATGAGATAGGGCAAAGGTAATACTAGCCTTCATCTACTTTAACTTGTTTGGGACATTATGCCAGTTAAATCAAGGATAACACTTAGTTTGGCTGACTCTACTAAATCTCTGTGATTGAAGCAAATGTAGAAACTTGTTTTATAACAACTCTAACAGGCATAAGATAAGGCAAATATAATACTAGCCTTCATATCTTTCAATATGTCTGCAACATTACTACAGCTAAATCAAGATTCAGTTGGATTGACTAACTCGACCCATCTCTGTGATTAGAACAATGTAAAAACTTGTTTTATATCAAAGACCCCACAAGACATAAGATAAGGCAAAGGTCATACTACCTTTCATCTATTTCAATATGTCTGCGACAAATACTATTTATTTTCAGGTTATATTACAATAAATTAATTTCTGCTGATCGGGATGTCAGCCATACTTTGCCCTACAGCAGGAGGTCAATCAGAATTCAGTTCACGAGTTATAGCAACTCTACCCCTCTCTATCAGATCAGCAGGTCGAGGGCCTAAATTCATTTTCATGAAGGCCATACAGTTCCCTCGATCTATATTAACTCTATAAATGTATCCCTTATCAGACAAACTCTTGAACAAGGTATCTCATTCTAACTCAAGTATTTTTACTTCCTCTACAAAATACGCAACGATCGACTTTAACAAGTCTACACGTGATGCATGAGATACAATGATCCTTGAGAAGTGACTTCAAAATAGCATACAGTTTCTTCTGATGTGCCATTTATATTTCTGTCTGAGCATTGAAAGCTATATTCTCATCCAATTTTTTGACAAATTTAGCTGATTTCGCCTAATTAATGGCCTCTAGGTCTACCACCTGGGCTCGAACTCTCTCAATTTTTGCATCCAACTCTTCCCTGCCGAAGTATCCCTTAACAAGTCATCTTTTTCTTTATCAGAATTTCCTTTACCCTGATTTCCCCTTCCATGACCTTCTCCCTGACAAGATCAGCATCCAACTTGTGTTGGCAATCCCTTAAGTTTTCATTCCCTATCTGCACATGCCCTTGAATTTGAGCTATGTTACCTTCTAGCTCTCTAATTTGGCCTGACAGGCTAACAACATCCCCTTGGACTAGGGGAACTTTAATATAATTTTGACTCACCCTCGGGCGCTCTCCAGCCTCGACTTTCTTGACGGGCGCGTTGGCTTGCACCAATTTGGTCTTCAATCGTGCTACCCTCTTATTTAAATCGTCACACTTTCGTTGTATCCCCCGAGACTCCATATCCTTGGCGGGTAGGGCTATATGCAAATGTTCGGCTACAACATTCGAAGATGATAGATTTTCTTGAGCCACCTTCAGTTCGTTATCTTTTTCAATCATTTTTAGCTTCAGTCGCTCTAGCTCGCTTCTACAATTCAGAAGATCAGCTTAAAATTGTCACTCTGATCTTTCTAGCGTCAGTATACAGTATTAGTCTATTTTGGCCTGCCTACTCATTAGCATTAACGTGTCAATCTAACTTTGAAGCTTTGCATAATGTTCTTTTATCACCGCAAGCTCTTTTAGCTCCTTTTCAATTTTAGCATCTTTCTCCTCTATCTTACGAGTGAGGTCGACAACAGTCTGGGTTGCCTCAGCAAATTTGAAAAGCACCTTTACATGCTAGTCTTTTCTACCCTCCTTCGCCTCCCTCACCCTATCCAATTCCTATGGAAATTCTCAATTACATTGGAGAGCCTCACCTTCGCCTGAGCAAACTGAGTCCAATTCGACCTACGCAATAATAAATACATTATATACAGTTTGATTCGGAACACCCATCAACATGCATATATATATATATATCATTTCTAAAAAGATATCTGATTTCTAACATCTACTGTATGTAACTACTTTTAGACTTAAAGGTCGAAGTACAATCTTAGATAGGTGCTCAATGACTTATATTTTGAAGTCTAAGGTACATATTTTCTATATGCTACTTTATCTAAAAACTTTTAATTTTACTATGCACTATATTAGTGTTATATTCCTTAAACTGATAACAAGTTTTTGGTTTGCCTCTTCGCTCTATGTTATCTTATTTACTTGGTAGCTTTATGACAATATAGTATAAAAGTCAGAAGGCCTGTTCTGATCTAACCTGTAGCTTTGCTTGGGAAGATAGTAAGGCTGTGGAGATCTCTCTTTCCCTGGTAAGCTCAATCTCTAGATCTTTTATTCTGAGGCTCATTTCTCTATGAGCCTACAAGAGGGTTACAAAAAAAGCAAGGGCTTTGCCTGCAGAAATTTATTCAATACGCACAAATCCAACCATTTACAAGACACTTCCAAAATACTCATACAAATTTATTTCTCTACACTTCCTTCTCATTCTTGCCCTCTGGGAGTTCAGTGTCATCCCATTGGTTGTCTAGCACCGTCTGGCGGAAGACACCGTCTAGCCCATCAATTACTCCCACCGCAACCTCTTCCACTTCATCATTATCACCCTCCTCAACATAAGTGTCTGCCTTAATGGCATCTACCTCATCCTCAGAATATCCATTCAACGTCAGGTGACGCTCAAGCCTTTTGCGCTCCATCGCCACCTCTTCAAGATTTTCTCTCGTCTCCGCTTGTAGATGGCCAATTGCCACTGCGTGGGAAGCCTTCAGTGCCTCCAGCTTTTTTACTTTCTTGAGAGCATCAGCCTTCGCTTGAGCTACTTTCTTTTCAAGGTCAATCTTCACCTTCCTCAGCTCGGATTTTTCCCCTTCCACTCTGAGCCAAATCCCCTTCACCAAACGAACAGCCTGCAAAGCATAAATCGACTTCAGCGTAAGTTCGAAACACAATAAATAAATATTTTACATGATCGAACATAAATACATACCATCATGCTCATGTCCTCCTCTCCGTGAAGAGCCGCCAGCCTGGCCCTTTCCTCTACTTCTTTGAGATCGTCCTCAGCAGTAGGTCACTCTTCAACGACCTTTTCCCCCGACTTCCCCGAAGGTTTGATCCTTCTCCTTTTCTCTTTTCCGTTGTCCTCACCACTTCCAGTATTACCAGAGACCGACGGACGCTTCAACATTTGTTTTTTCAGAAAAGTTTGAACTAATTTGCTCGACGTAATAGACTCCGGCTGAACCGAACTGTCTATTCTAGGGGTCTTGGCCGCATTGATTCGACCTGCCCCATCAGTTCCTCTCTTCATCCCATTATCAACGCCTACCATAAGCCTGGTCGATTACGATTTTTAAACCTTTTTCGACTTACTCCCAACCCTTTTCTTTTATCTAAGGCCAGGTCCTTCCAACAAAAATTTGAGCTTAACCTCTTCCTCTGCAACATCGTCCAATAACGAATCTTTCCTTTCCACCAGGGACTTTGGGCCTGCCATGTGCAATATTTTTATTATTAGCAAAATATCATCAGTTCAAATTTATCAATATTATACTCTATGCATTTTTATACTTACTTTATTTTACAGTTCTAAACTGAAGATCCAAAGGTTCTTCATCATTTCTCTGAAGTCAATTACCCTTTACCCATATTACGTTATCATTCCAGGCTCGACCTGCTAAATTCAGATTGAAGAAGCAACGCCGAGTTGCACTCGCACATAAATATGCCCCACTACTGGCATGATAATTCTTTACCCCATAAAACTGCAATACGTCCTCAGGAGGTATCCTCTTCACTTTACCCTCATTCTCCCATTTTTCATTCAGACGATCGCAAATACTTATTACCTCCTACATGTTCCCGTTCAATTGAACAGGACATACCCCAACGTATTCATAATCCCCTTCGCCAAATTGGTAAGGGGAAGACTCAACCCGTACTATAATTGAGACAGGTAACACAAGAAACCCTCTGAGAGGTCACTCCAAATACTTCCATCAAAATATTCCAATGAGATTGATTCATCTATACCCCTATCTCATTTTTCCTCCTCTAAGTCAGCCAACAAATAAAAATATTCCACCCCCATCGCTACAGTATACCCCCTAAACAGCCTACCAGCGTATTCTGCGCAGTTACCCCATTTCCCTCCTAAAACAGCCTTGGCTTTACAAAATTCTTTAAATGCATCCGAACCGGAGGGAAAAGCCACCAATTTTCTAAGGAAACCTGGAAATTGTTCCAATTCAATTTCAACCTCACTATCAGACTCTACCGTCCAACCAGAGATCGAAACTTCATTAATAGACGAACTATCTATCTCAACTGTAATTCTACTGGTAAAGTTTTGATCCTACTCAAATACCTCTCACGTTCGACCTACATACAGGTTCAAGTATCTATCATTATTTCATACACATCGATCATTCACATACAAAAATCTTTCATATATTCTTTCTATATGTCAAATTTCATAGGTTGCTATAAATAGTAATTTTTTTAGAGATTTACTTAAAACAGATTACGATTTGTAAAAAACACAATGCAAGTCTCTTCTAACCTTCAGTGTTAGAATGAGAATTCGCATTAACACCAAATCTTTCCCTCACAACGCTACTATATATCTTTATCTATGTGATTCAGTGCCTGCAACTCTCTTCGACTGTTGATTACCCTTAGATAAATCCTTACCAAATTCTTAGTATTTTTATCACATTTTTCTCTCTGTGCTCTCTAAATTTTTAGAAGTTTAAAAATGTTTGAATGATAATGAAGAAGCACTATTTATTCTATCTCTCTTTAATGACAGGCAGTTATTGTACCTCACACGACCTATCTTCAGATTTGGAATCGAGACGTCCTTTCCACTATCCATGTCAGACATTTTATACCTTCTCAATAAAATTGTCTTTCTATTACTACCCCTGCCCTCATATTTTAATATATTTTTCTCTCCAATTTTCATATCTTTCTCTGACCTTCCCACACTCATGATGACTCAGACTCACACGATATCAAATTTTAGTAGCTTTACATAAAAAACAAAATTAGAAACTCCTACATTTTTTTTGTTCTTGTTTCTTATACTTATAATACTAGTGACGTCATTTTCAAAGCTAACAAGTTTTTTATAGTTATTCAAAATTTATTTGTCAAAATAGTCTCAAACGGAATTTGTAACTATAAAGGATCAAATTAACTTTTATCTTTTCTGCTAATTTTGAGAAAACTTATATTTATTTATGATAATACTTTAAATATAATTACATCTAAAACAGCCTTGATGACCTGGGCGACTAAATCCAATCAGATCCTCTCCATCGATCATCCCATCTTCAAATTTGATCTCCACCTTAGCAATCAATCCAACCATCTCTTCTCGATCTACAAGATCTCTCACCAATTCACAAAAACATACCTCATAAAAATAACGGGCATACTCAAGTTCCCTACCCTTTACATCTAGTCCTTCGAGCTGACACTCCCTCACTGGTAACTCAGTATCATAACTAGACAATCCAAAAATTCTCTCCCGCACTTCAGTGATCTTTCACTATACGAATAACTTAATTTTATGATGGGTCAAAACCGCCGTTAACACTAATTTGTGATGGTGTTAAACCGTCGCGATTCCTATCGTTAACGAGCTGTCATTTACATATTTGGATAGAAAAGTCCCATCGCAAAGCATATATTTTGTGACGGCCACTCCCCGTCGATAATATGCGTCAGTTCAGAACTATCACAAACTTGCTTAAATGTAGTATCCGAAAATAGCTATTACGACGGCTTTGGTTGGTTGGAAATTTTATTATTTATTTGTGACTAATTCTCTTGGAAAGTCTATTTATGAAACAACTAAAATTAATTCGTCGTATTCACTATCCTTAATTTGCGACAATTGCATTGTTTAAAACTGAATAACATAAAAAGAAAACACCATATGAAAGAAAATAAATTTTATTTAATTATAAAATGATAAAGTACATACAACAAATTCATTCAAAATTTTATATATAGTACCTCCAAATAGAACTTAAAACAATCTTTAGTAACAACTACTATTCAAACTACCTTCTACCTTTTGCTTGCTTCACGATCTCTACTATATACTGTCATTGAAGTTAAGTGGTCAACTCGCACAAATATGGTCTAAGTTTGAATAAATACGGTCTAAACTTTCATAAATTACATTAATTTACCACCCGTTTATTTCTACGAACATGACTCAACGTCTACAAAAATTGCATTAATGTACCTTATTAATTTAAAATTTATAAGAAGAAAAAGTTGCTAAAAGAGATATTTCATGAAAATGCTTAGCTCGGAGGTGTGTGATTTGGACTTGCATTTTGTGTTCTCTGACTTTCTCAACTTGGTCATTGTATCTTTCGTACAACACTGGCAGAGTATGTGCACCCACAATTCCTTCACCAAACAACAACAAAGGTATTTTAGTATAAAAACATCATAATAAAAATGCATGTATCAACAGTAAATTAGGTTACCCTCTCAGATCCCCAAGTGATTTTAACAATTTTCTCCATTTATCTCCCCAAACAAAAGTAAAATTTTTCAATATAAAACTATCAGGGCACAAAAATGCAAATAAGGCAACAATAACTTTAGGTCATCGCTTGGTCCGTGATGATTCTATGACTGCTTGCTCAACAACGAATAAATGCTATTCTCAAAATAATTACCATGGTTTTAATTTCATATGTATTGAGCCCAATGAGACTTTTTGAATAGATGTTTGACATGTTTTCCTTTTTTGTGTTGGTGATATTCTCGAATGTGGCCTTTTTGCTAATATTTGGGTCACGAAAAAACTTGTATGGTGTCCAGTTTTATTCCCCATTTTGAAATTTTTGAAGTCGTACCAAGTAACTGCATGCAATAAAATTTCATGAATATACACATTTCATTTTTATTCACGGATGCCAAGCATGGTAACAATAAAATGACATACCCCCGTCATGCTTATTTCTCATGTAATGCAGAAGCAATTGTTGTTGTTCTAGACCGTACTGACATTTTGGACAGAGTAGCAATACTCCTAGCCATGTAGCTGAGACTGAGAAACAAACTGAGACCAAGAATGGTGATGTCAGTGCAAATAAGGGCTCATGGAGCTCATTGTTTGGGGCCAAGATGAAGAGCAAAGAAACTCCATTAGCTTATCATGAACCTAGTAAGCTTCAAGGGAAGATTGTGATCGAGTACCCACCTCATGAGAAGTAGGCAAGCTATACATTAGGATGTGTGCTTTGAAAATGATTTATTTTTAGGCTCTTTCTTGTGCTTTTAATAATTTTCCTCTAACAAAGGAGCTATGAAAAGAGTTCACCCTTGTTTCTACTTTGTACAATAAGCCTAAATTGTCTTGGGGGACTTTAATGCCCCCTTTACTAACCTTAAAAATATTGGTGGGAGACCTATAACTAGCTTCATTGTGGAGAAATACAGGAAATGGTTGGATAACTAATCTCTATAACCTTAACCACAAAAATTCTACGCTTACAGGGTGTTCATTAATAAAAGTTTGTATGTGTTTATGTGAGTTCGGGGGGGGGGGGGGGGGGGGTCTTTGGGGCAGCTGAGCCAGAGTTTTGTAATGACTTTCGTATCTCACAGTCCTGTTATTATAAGATATATATGACTTTAGAGTTTCATCATAAATCCAAGTATTGTAGTCAACCCTCTTAAGGTACTTATACCCAAGAGGTGTTTAACCTGCTAAGAGTCTTGAGACCTCTCTCAATTTTGAAGACAGCCTAGAAAATTGTCTTAGAAGAACACCAATAAGGCTAATGAACCTAAAATTAGTAATTTTCTCATCTCTTACTACTTTAGGCCAGGTCTACCTCCAATCTATAACTAAAAGATTTTAATACCTTGTGATTTACTAACTGTGTACTAGACTATCTTATTACGTAATCTGATACAATTTTACTAAATTTTTCTATGCTAAAGAAGAAATTCATAGTAAACAGAATAAATCTTAGATACTTTTAGGCAAGTTATTTACCCATATTTATAAGGGTTATAGTATAAAACTGAAATCAGGCTAACCCGGTGGCCTAAATTATTCAGTAAAGAAAAAATGCGTATATTTGTCTCAGTATATATGAATGCAAACTACTATTGCATAACAAATTCATGTAGCAGGTGATAAGAGTGTGAACTGCATTAGAGGAGTAGATCATACAAATCCATACAAGTACATAGTCCCCTAAAGGAACAACGGAAGACAACTGAAGAATAAAAAAGGAAGAGATATATCATTCCTTGTTCATGACAAGAAATAACATATAATACTTACTGACATATCTACGCAAAATCCCTTCAAATTTTTTATGAGAAAATCTTCCTTTAACAACTAATCGCTTCAAAGTTTTTAGGCATACATTCGACATTCAGCAAAAATAGTGTATGTAGTTGTTCAAAAAGATGAAAGAGGGTAATCAAATCATAAATACTATTAATGGGAAATACCGCAAGAAACTGTTTTAGATTCCCTCCAGATGCGACAATGCAACATTCTGAAGAAAAGCCAAGAAACGATTAACCTTAGCACCAATTGTGATAACTATGTTAACAAATAGTTCATCAGGTAGCACAATACGAGGCACTTGATAAGGAGATCTGCTGATCAAAACAATCACGCCTGTTTAAGCACTGGATAAATGATTCCCGACAAAAGTAAACAACAAAATAGACCAAGGGAATTTCTAACCACCTGTTCATTAAGTCTGACGCATTCGACCACAGAAACTTGGCAACCATTCCAATAATTAGGGAAAAGAAAATGAGACTCAAGAAGTAATAATTAAGCCATTCAAACAGAATCTAAATGGTTGTTGAACCATTAAGGGCACTTGCAGATATCTTCTTGTTCCTCCACAGCAGCACCTCAACAGCTATAAGGCCGAATAAGGATAAATACGGAATAAATTTAAGGATCTAAACGGAACTAAGTATAAATCAAATCAACTTACATTTTCCACCCGCAAGAGATTATAGACGGGCTTCTGGTGGCCGAAGAGCCTATCCATCTGATAGGAGACTGAGTGTGATTTTGCTGCAATTTCAGATTATAGAATATGAAATTGGTTCAGTCTTACTCAAATTTCTCACTGGGTTGGTGGCTCCTCAAGTTCAAAAACCTAACGACTGAGAAGGGTGACGAATTATGGAGAGGTTTGTTCCTTTTGGAAGTTGATAGGCAGAAAATCAGGGAAAATCATGATCTTCAAAAATTAAAGGGAAATTAGAAGATTTTATAGGGAAATTATGTGATATCAGACAGGGAAATGGGCGGGATAAGAAGAAACCCTAAATGTTAGTTTTATAGAGAGGGAAAATGGTTGGTACAAACAAAGAAACTAAGCTCTCTTGGTCTATTTATAAAAAATTACCATATTCTGACACTTTTTGGCCGTCCCAAATATGTGACTTAAAAAGTCTGTTGTAATTTCCACCAAAAATCTCTTAAATTCACATATTATTTATGGACAATCGTCCTTCAGCGGCATGAGAAATTTTATGAGATCGAGTCCGCACCATCCTAATCTCTTCTCCATGTTCAAAAAATCATTCTACCCTTATTTATACACTTTCCCCTCAAATCGTAATATTGCCTTACATCTCGTAACTGAAAACCCAGAATCTTGAGAAAAATTATTTGGACTTATCCTTCCCTCGAATTTATACGTTTCATTATTTTCTAGGTCGAGCTCATTTTTTCCAGATTTCTTCTATCGACCTCTATTAGATCGAATTTTTGCATTACAGATTTCCTACAATTATTTTTTCCCACATTTTCAGCACGCAAAAGAACTCTTACTTCGATATCATAAATTTTGGCACATATTTATCTCAGTTCGAATGTTACAATAACAATACTTTCGGCATTCATAAATTTCAATTCAGTTCATACATTCTTCAAAACATTTTCAGCTCGATTTCTATGAACTATTTCATATCTATATCAACAAAAGTAATTGAATGACAAATTTTATTCTTGTCAAAAAAAGATTACACATTTTTTTTATAGATAACAAGTCTTTCAGTAATCGATCTTTGGCACTTTACAGATATCTAAGATGGCGAACACCCAACTTCACGTACTTTACAGATAACAAGATTTTTAGTGCTTTTACAAGTAACAGGTCATTCAGGCACTCTGACGTATCAAATCCTTCAGTCTGTCCAGCTTCAGTGATCTTTCACCCTGATGCAAAATAGAAATTGGAAACAACAAAAAACTTCCCTTACTTGAGTTTGGTCAAAATCTAGTCGGATATCAAATGGAAGCTATACAAGCAGTAGACTCAGTGCTGGCACCAACTCTTCAAACTGAAGGTCTCCTAAGCGCAAAGACGTGATGGAAATGCAGAAGTAGACTTCCACTTCTTGTCTTACTCCTCCACAGCCATCACTGCCTCTCTTATAATCACCACCCCCGAAGAGTTGGTAGAGGTGAAGGGGGTTTGACCTTATAATCCATGGTGATACAAGAAATCAGCATAACTGCCACGTAATTATGCCTATCCCTGTATATGAAGCCCCAATCTTGTCTTTCGCAAGAGTACAGAGACAAGCCCAGCGTTCCTCGCCTATCAGGACGACGACATGAAACCTCCACTTACTGTAGAATTCCTTATTAGCTTCAACCGCTTCGTCATCCGACATACCTTGATAAGTCGTAGGAACAGGAGCGGGTATCGACATATCTAAGGATCGGTCGCCAAAGTATTTCAACTTCAACCTCTGTATTTTAGACGCAATCCTCTCTTCAAGGACCATCCTTCGACTCTTCACTATTTTCAATATTTCAAGGAATTTGATTATTCACAAGGGTACTCTACTGCAAAGATTCGATACAGGTACTATTTATATAACCCTACATTTATTGTATAGGTACGTTTATCCAAACATCATCATTCATTACAGATGCAACTTTTCAAATCATAACCGTCACATACACCAGCATCCACATCCTCATTTAATATGCGTAATTTCCCCACAACCCGTGTAACTTCTATACAGTTGAAGTCATCTTTACTCCATTTCAATTATCAAGAACTTCAACCTAAATACCAATCACATACAGATCATTTCTCAACCAAAGCCACTCGTGACTTCAGCTGTGAGGGGGCAATTGTAGGGACCTATCCCTCGATCTCATATAAAATTCAGCTATCGCCATTTCAAAATACCTCCATCTCAGACTCACGTATTTTTAACATAACTTCTCCAGTCAACATTCTAACCTACTCCATGAACTGGTGAAGAACGTGGGTCGAACTTCAAACTATAAAATCTTATCCAGTCAAAAATACCTGTCTCTCATAAACTTCTCAGCTACTCAGTCAACCGTCACTAACCACATTGTTCGGAAAACGTGCTCTAGCATGATGAAGAGTTACGGAGAAGGTTTATATAAAGAAAAAGTTCAATAAGAGACAAGGACCAGAAAAATTATACAAGAGATCATCAAGAAACTATTTGTTCTAGATTCTCAGAAGCATTCAAATTTCTTAGTTATGAGGTTCAAGCATTTCTATATCTAGAGATCATTTATGATATGATATCCGCCTGAGGTAATAAAGAAATTTTTGCAAAATTTCTCCACTCAAGGTCATCATTTTTTACCTATTCAGAGGTTTGCCATGCTAAAATCACCTGTATCATTTATTTATTTCCATTAGAATATTATTACAGGTTCATTGGTGTGATAGCGAATTCTAAGCCATTTCGAGCTTACAAATTTTTTCCATAACAGGTTCGACCAGTTCAAGAGGGTACATCGGCTAGCGTGTTATCTCCAATGTCAATGTCTTATAAGCATCAAACTGACATGGGGAAGTTGCAAGAGAAGGTTGTGGTATAATATGATCACAAACCATTCCAGTTTTTAGCTACACAGTCCATGCTACTGTAAGCTCGCCAGATGAAGGGGATGTCGTATTTACAACAATTCCTCATAATTATACAATATAAGAAAGGAGTGGACAACAAAATAGCTGATATGTTATCTCAACCCTCATTATCAGCTATTTCCACTTTATTATTAACTATGCAGATACAGTCCATTGTTCCTTCTGACTACGTTATAGGGTATGGCGAAGATAAGGAGCTTAGTATGATTCACGAGAAGTTACGGTAAGGCAAGTCATGCGAGTATATTATGAAGGATGGTTTGATTTATAAGGGCAGTCTACTATGTATTCCTGCGGGTGGAGACCGTTTACTTTGGATTCGGGAGGCACATTGTTCCCGTGTGGCTGGTTATTTTAGGGTTGAGAAGACTCTTTTGAATTTGTAGAGTTATGTCTATTGGCCGGAAATGCAGGTGGATGTGGCCCGTGTGGTTCGTGGTTACATGCTATGAAACTCATTAAAGCCTTCTAATAAGAAGATATGACTGTACTTACCAATGCCAATTCCTAGCTGACCTTGGGAAAGTATTTCAATAGATTTTATGGGTGGTTTGCCCATGACCAAGTGTAAGAATGACTATTTGTTTGTCGTGGTAGATCGATTCAGAAAGATGATTATTCTTATTATATGCCAGAAGATGGCCACCGGGAAAGGAACAACGCGATTGTTTTTCAGAGATGCCTGGAGGTATTTTGGGTTCCCTTCTTTCATTATTTATGATAGGGATAGCTTTTTTTTAGGATATTTCTGGAGATCTCTACGAGGGATGATGGACACTAAATTAAAGGGATGTACTGCTTTTCATCCGCAGACAGACGGACAAACAAAGGTAGTTAATCACACTTTGGTATATTTACTACGAGGATTCCATTCTAAGCATCCTACGACTTGGGATAAGAGCTTTCCATATCTTCAGTTTGTTCTTAATCAAGCGATTTATGGTTCTACTTTGAAGTCTCTATTTGAAGTTTGTTTGGGGTACTTGCCTCAAAGCCCTTTATATTTGGCTTTTTATCTTGGTGATAAGACAGTATCAGGGAAGGAGGATGATGAACAAGTTAAATCTCAGCGTTTCATTGAGAGGATAAGCAAGGTTCATGAGGTGGTTAAAGTACAATTAAAGAAGACTCAAGTGAAGTATAAGGCTCGCCATGACAAGTATCGGGTTGAGTGTACTTCTTAAGAGGGTGACCTAATTTGGTTGCATTTGGGTAAGGAATGGCTTAAGGGGGAGGGTAAGAAGCTCAAACATATCCGTTATGGTTCATTTATGATACTCAAGAAGATGGGTGACAATACATTCCAATTGGATTTTCCCCCTTTCATGAAGATGTATTCAGTGATTAATGCCAAGCATTTGAAGCTGTTCGAGCCTTATCTTATAGATGAAGACTTTACGATCGACACTCGCCTACCGTCAGTTGATGACTTATGGGTGAAAAGAGAAGATCCGTTGCAGGATGATGAGATTCTTGAGAGGAAAGTTCATGCTACAAGATGGGGTAGTATTGAGTCGTTCTGAGTTGGGAAGAAAGGTCAGCTACCTAGAAAGTCAAAGTGGTACAGCAGGGCAATGGGTATCGCCACATTCTCATATCTCTAGTTCTAACTTGAGTAGGAGCTCCAGGCTCCTAAAGGGGGGAGCTATGATCCAGGAGGATCTGAAGAAGAAAGGAGTTTTTTTTTAAAATTTAGCCAAAGTCTATCGAACAAGATTTGGAGTCGATCAAACGACTTCTGGTCTATTCGAACAGAATTGATTTCAATTCGAATAGATTAAGTCCTAAGGTGTTTTATTCAAATACTACTAAAGTCTATTCGAATACATTTTCTATTATGCTTTATATTCAAATAAAGACTTCTTCTGTTCGAATAGAGGCGCGATTTAGCCTATTTTTTTAGGCGCTTAAGGGCATATTTGTTCTATTTTGTAACTAGGACTGTAACCCTTATAAAAGGGGCAAGGCTAGGCAAGATTAGGTTGTTAGATCAATCAAAGTTTTGAGAGAGGGACTTAGGGCTTGAGAGTAATTTAATTATAATTATCTTCGATTCAACAATTGAAGCTCTTAAAGGGATTTCCCCAACCAATTAGTGTGCTCTTCGTATAATTATTCATTTTAGGGTTAGTCCATTCGTATTGTGGATTTTCGAGAATTCATTTATGTTTTGCCTATTAGGTGATTATCCTTCCTAACCCCTTTTACATTTTTTGAAATTCTTTTTGTTATCCATTTATCAACTATAAGTACAATGGGTTTGACCTTTATATTTATTTGTTATTTTAATTTTCTTGTAGGTGCTTCCCATCGTTGGATTCCTAACTTTTTTGGATGCTTATTAGGGATTGAAGATGCTTCCTATTCTTGGATCTGTTATTCCTTACTTTTGTAGATGCTTATAATGGATTGAAGATGCCCCCAATTCTTGGATCTGTTATTCCTTACTTTTGTGAATGCTTATAATGGATTGAATACACTTCTTCTTCTTGGATCCGGTACTACTTCTGTGTTTATGTTATGAACACCATTCTATTAAGCCTTTTGCTTTAGGATCCACTATCACCTTCATTTTTTTTGTTCTTTATGGTATGTCCATGGTTTCCTTTTGATTCATTATAGAGAAGATGTGTATAGTTTTTTTTTAAATTGGTATATATATGGGCAATGTACATGGATTTTTGTTTACTAATACTTATAAATGAAACCAGTTATTATGATTTATCTTTTTTGTTTATCTACATTTGTTCATAAGAGAAAATGACAGGTGCATCGAGAATATTATAGATTTTGTAGGTTTTTGCTGATTTAAAAAAACAAAAACAAATAAAACGAAAATTGCCATAAACTTAGGCCGTGACAAATTAAAGAAGTGTGGCAGATTTCAAAATATTGAACTCAGGCTAAATTCATAGCAATATTATTAACCATAGACAAAATTAGTGGCACATACCGTATAATACTACCGAATATATCTGTGGCAAAATAATTGCCACAGATAAACTATGTAGTACAATATATGACGAAACAATAGATTTGTTTCGTGGCAAAAAAATTGCCACACCCATTTTAGTACAGACCTACACCACAGACAATATATGTGGTAAAACTACTATTACCATTAATAGACACCGTGGTAATTTACTTAAATTGGTGTAGTCATAGGAGAGGGTAGTATAATCTTTTACTCAGTTGTTGCTGAGAGAATTAATTAAGTTTAGTTTATTATTTTGTGTTTTATGTTTAAGTTTTTGAGTTTAAAAACCATAATTTTAATTTGGTTAACGTTTATCAATCCGAGTTCTTCCTTCTACTACTTTGATTTATGTTAAATTGGCATCAAAGCCGTTTAATTTCCTTAAAGGAGTTATGTTTTGTTTATTTTATCCATGATTCTGGGTTGTTTGTCTCAACAAATTAAATACGTCAACGCACGGATTGACGAGAGGTTTGAGCGACTCGATTATCAATTCGATCGATTAATCGATATGTTCACCGCTGGTAATCTTTACGTACCACCTTCCCAACCAGCCCTACTGGGGCCAACAATGATTTTGCCACCTATTTACGATGACTAGCCCAAAGTTGGAAGTGCCACAACCGTGACAGAAAATACAACCATCAAAAATCTACGTGCCGAATCTGGGAAAAAACTTGGAGAAGACAATCAAATTTTTTCACTCCCCGTTGAAAGTTTTGTAAATAGAGTGTTTGATGGAGTTTAATGGGACCAAAGAATATGAGTTTTGAGTGATACGGTGGCCGAAAACAAAACCTTAACCGCCACTGTTGCGAAACCAGTTTGTATAAGAGGAAAAGAAACAATCCCAAATTACCTATTCAACCCTACACGTGGTCATCATGTGAGGCTTCTGAATCAGATCCAATTTCTAAAGCTTGAGCCCAAGCCACCTGACCAGCCCAAGATTAAGACCACTAAAAGGTCATATTTTGGGTTTTGTATCCCGAAGCGAGCTCTGCGAATCCAAAAAAGGTCACATTTGTAATATCATCGGTCAAGCCTGTTTATGTTAGTACTATGTATATCCCCCGTTGCGTCAGCAGTTAATGGTGTGACGTCATCCGAGTATGTGGCAATATAAACCCGTGCGTCGCACGTGAATGTACCCAACCCGCCCCATCCCATACTCCAACTATTCCAAACCAAAAACTATTTGACAACAGGGATAAGTATGTGGGAGGAGATGCAAGAGAGGGAGATATTCTAACGTGAACATACCCAACCCGCTCCATCCTGCACTCTATCATATGCACTCGTTTACTACATGTCCTTGGGCTATTTGTATTTTACTTTATGCTCAATAGGAGCTAGTTTTATAACTACTTATTATTTAGGTTTGTTTCTATTTGGAGAGATATTGGGAGATATTCTAGGAGAGATATCGTAGGGTTCTAGAATATACAGGAGAGGGTGGGGTAATCTTCTACTCAGTTGTTGCTGAGAGATTTAAGAAAGTTTAGTTTATTATTTTGTGTTTTAGGTTTGACTTTTAGAGTTTAGAAAACCGTAATATTAAATAGGTTAACATTTATAAATTCGAGTTCTTGTTTTCGCGACTCAGATTTTCGTTATAAAGCGTATAAATAAGAAAAACCTATAATTTTTCTTTTTTTTTCAAATTTTGATCGCAAATCTGAGAGGAAGAATAAACTCCATAAATAAGAATTGAACATTTATTGAACTATGAGGTAAATACTTTAAATAAGACAGTACACTATCAAGTTAACATGGTGTGCACTATATAAGCCGACCATGAGGGTGTACGACATGTGTGACGGCACGGGGCCGAGAGGAAATGGTGCAAAAAATTTAAAAGAAATTGCCATATCCCAATAAAAAATATAAATAAAAATTTATATTAAACCAAACCCACTTCAGATTCGACCACAAAACCAAACCCATTATGCAAGACCTAGAAACCAAATACCCAACTTCTCAAAACAATGCCTAGTACTACAAAAATAAATTCTCTACACTAAAAATATATATATATTCAAGTAAAAAATGCCCAATTTTTTTCTTCACAGAGGGCCTTATAAAAGCCAGGGCCGGCCCTGACACTACGCCATAATAGTCATTTTCTCTTGAGCTTGACATTAGATAATATAGAGGAACCGATAAAAATTAAACATGATGATCGGGTGCCATACCATACATATTAATCGAAACGTACACACGCATCACTTAGTAATAGTAAACATTTTATTTCCATTTATGTTACAGGTACGTTATTTTATTCATCTCTTATATACATCACCTTTATATGTGAAGGTAAAGACCACGCCTATAGCTGTATCAAATTCAAATTAAGTTGGGTTTTTGTTTTGTGTTGGGCAAGATGGGGATAGGTTCCCCAAATTATTACCCAGAGATAAAAGATTTACTGAAAGGAGCGAAAAGAACTTCACCATTACGTCAAATTAGGTTGTTACGAAACAATACCTTAATTTGTTATAAGTTGAGATCCTTACAAACCACTTCAACCTTTGTGTGATTTAGTCAAAGCTTAAGCTTCTTTGGGGTGTTACAAATTATGTCAACATACTTCATTATTTTCCAACCCTCTGATCAAATTTTATGTACTATTTACTCATTAATTTACAATTGGTGTCGTGGTACCTATTATCTCTGGGATTTTACCTGACAAAGCCAATTATCTTTAATATGAAAAAGAGAAAATTTGTTCTTGCCCCCCCACTGTTGGTCTAAATTTGGGGATGGACCCCAAAATAGGCTTGACCTGCGTTGACTGCTCTTTGATTGGTCTTATTTAGGTGAAGTTTCAACTTTGCCCTCACGTGTCTTGCACATGGGACAACAACCCAGGTTACCAGTTGCCCACTCTCTGGGCGGGAACTCTAACTTCTTTACCTCTTTCATTGTAACCCCTCTCTCTCTTGTTACAACTCTCTCTTTCATTACAACCCCTCTCTCTCTTTTTTTCTTTTTTTTTTCTCTTTCTCTCTCATTGCAACTCTCTCTTTCATTACAACCTCTCCCTCTTATTACAACTCTCTTTCATTACTGCCCCTCTCTCTCTCATTAATTTTTGTCTATAATTTCTCTATTAATATCTCGATCTTTCTTCCTCTTTCTCTCTGCTCGAGTACAATATCACACTCACCTTGTGCTTCTTTAATGTGAGTACTATATTTCACTCTCTCTATCTTTATTTTGTACATGATTAAAGGTATTGGCTTAATTTGAAACCCTAATTGTATCTTTATATTTTACTATTTGGGCATTGGGGGCTTCAAAAAATTATGTTTATTTAATTAATTAAGGTTTTTTTTTAAAAATTTCATTCTCCAATTTATATGCTTTTTATTTAATTTGTATTGTGGTGTTTGTTTATGAGGTGAGATAATGAAACTCAAATATTCCTTTTGGTTGTATTTGAAATTTGGGGTAGAATGTGAATGTGTTTATATATGTTGTTTTATAACAGGGATGACAATGTGATACTTCATTGGGGGGTAATTGGACAGAATCTAAGGGTGGTTTAGGGTTCACACATGACTTGTATGTTGGAGAAAAGGTAGAGAAATTTGACACGGTGGATGGGGATAGGTTCTCTTACATATGTTTGACAAACTATATTTTTTTTACCATGGCTGATTTAAACTCTTCTATACCCCATTGTACTGTGTTTAATTTGAGTACAATATATCATGGTAAAATTATTGATATGAAAGGTAATTTGGATCTATTGCATTTGCGGAGGTATAGTGATGTAGAGGTGGTGGGGGACATACATTTCTACTTAAATGGCAATGGACCTGTGCAACCTTTAACTTAATCCTGCGCTAACTTAGGATCAAATGAGTCTAGTAAAAATACCCTGAGGTGTAATAACAATTGAAGATGGATCTGCTCCACCAACTCAGCTTGAGTCTACCACACCTATTTTTTATTATACTCCTGCACCTATTTTTGATACCCAATTTGGTGAGAATGTTAACAATGTTCAGCCTACTGGTAGACCCAAAGTTGCTACACCTGAGAGGAGGGCAAAGAAGCCTACACCTGCACCAAAGAAGCCTACTCCTATATCAAAGATAAAAGGATAAGTGTAACCTAAGGAAAAAACTCAAACAAAACCTAAGAGAAAATGAAGTTTAAGTAGTGCATTAAAAATAAAAAGAGTTACAGAAAGTGAATTACTAGAGGAATCTCTAGAGGATACACCTATGTTGCATGATAGTGAGGATGATGTCATAATACTAGATGAAATGTGGGTGAGAATGCAGATGTGAATGATGGAGTTGGTGTTGATGTTGGTGGTAGAGGTGGGAACAATCAAACAGGTATGAATAACTGGACTGAAATTGGCCATGACAACTTAAATGCTAAAGAGGGCTATTACTCTACTCACACCTCATTGGATGGTGCTGAAGGACCTACACAAAAAGATATAAACAAGGTTGATGTGGAGTTTGCAAATTTTGTACAAGAAACTGAAAATATTTTTGCAAATAAAGAGAATGATGTGAATATTGGGAATCCACATCAATTGGTTGAAGATTTGGTACCTGAGATGGAATGGCCTACAGTGTCATGCTGCAAGGGCCTATATTTGGAGGTGGTCTATATTGAATAAGGTTGAGTAACATCAAATGAATAATGAGGGTTATAGGCTTAGATTCATTTGTGCTGAGCCAAAAACATGTAATTGGCTATTTTATGCCAGAATTACCCCCAATGGTCACACATTCAAGATGAGAAAAAGTAGTATTTTAAAGCATATTTGTAAAAGAAGGGGTAAGACATCAAGCAAGTTGGCTCATGCTGGTTGGGTGGCAAATGAAGCTGAACACACAATGAGAACAATTATGTCTAACAGGCCTGCTGATGTGATAAAATTGATACTTGTAAAATTTGGGTTAGACATCTTATACTATACAGCATGAAATGCATAGACTATTTGCATGGAAAGAATAGTAGGTTCATTTGATGATGTGGGTAAGTGGTACAGCCTGAGTTATGTAGAGAGATATTGAGTACAAACCCTAGAAGTTTAGCTAGGAGTAGCAAGAATATTGAAACCAATATGTGGATGGGAACTTGTATTGCTTACAAGGCTTGTTTTGATGGGTTTGTGAATGGTTGCAGACCAATCCTTGGTCTGGATGGTTGCTTTTAGAAGGGGAAGCATGGTGGAGTGCGCCTATCTATAATTGGACAAGATGCTAATAATAGATTATTCCCAATAGCAGTGTACCTATTTAGATATGAATGGTATAAGACATGTCTACTTTTTTGAAAAAGATAAACCTTATCTAAATCAGCATAAAAGCAAGTTAACATTTATCAGTGACAGGTAGAAGGGTCTTACAGGCAGAAGTATTCCCTAATGCAAACCACAGATTTTGTTTTAGACATATGTACAAGAATATGAAAAAAATACTACAGAGAAACACATTTAGTGAGCCTAGTATGAGGGGCAGCAAAGGCTTGGAAGCAAGCTGAAAAATAAGAGAAGCTAGACAAACTTAACATTGACAATCCTGATGCACATGATTGGTTGGTGAAGGAACCATTTGAACACTGGGCAAGGTCACATTTTGGCTTCCCTACCAAATATGAGCACATAACAAGTAACTTCTCATAATCATTCAATAACTGGATATTGAGGATCAGAGATAGGCCACTACATAGAGCCTTAGAGAAATTAAATTTGATGATGATGAAGCTGATGTATGACAGAAGATTTAAGGATACTGAGTGGAACCAAGATGGTATGATCTTGTCAACTTGTCATATGTGTTTTTTAATGCTTTTAGTATATATATTTTGAAATGTGTATGGATGTTGTACATATTATTAGGTTTAGTGCCTAGTGCTGAGGAACACATTGCCAAAATAGAGACATTCTATGGACAATATCACACAGAAGGTGCTGGTGATGGTTGTCATGTTGCAATTGGGGCCAATGGTAAATGGTGGATAGTTAACATAAAAAAACATGAACGTAATTATCATCAGTGGTAAGTGGCTGGTCTGCCATGTGTGCATGCAGTGAGTATTTTGATGAAATTCAAAGTATCTTGGATTTAGTTAGTACTTGATGCATTTACCAATTAGTTTTTTTTAACTTCTAAATCTTGGCTTGAGTATATTGATGGTCTACTATGATTTCTTTTACAGGAATTGTAGTCCTTATCATAAAGTTTCATCATATGTTGAAACATACAAAAAGGCCATTTATCTAATAGTTGATCCATCTGAATGGGGCAGTAAAGGTTCATTGTTCTCTTGTTATATTTGATGATAATGTACTTTACTCTAAAAAAGCCATTTATCCAATATTTTCTAGCCTATTGATGACTTCTTGCCCCCACCATTGGTGTGAGGATCTGGCAGACCAAGGAAAGTAAGAATACCAGATCCAGATGAAGCACTTGGCCCACAAAAGAAATGTGGCAAGTGTAAGGGGTTTGGACAAAACAAAAAAACTTGCAATGGTGATCCAGCTCAACCAAAGCCAAAGATCACAAGACAGAGACAAAGGGTTAATACACACTCAAGTAGAGCTGAGCACAGGAGGAACACCAATGAACCACCTGCAATACCAAATGAGGAAGGTAGAGGTGGGACCAGAGGGAAGGGTAGATCAAGCAGCACAAGGGGTGGGAGAAGTAGAGATATATTTACTCCTATGAACAGCTTTAGAGGGGAAATAGGGATTGGGATTGACCTATTTCGAGAAGGTTCAACTAGAGGTGGTACAAGGGGTGGTAGAGTTGGAGCAACAAGGGGAGTTGCAAGGAGTGGAGCCAGAGGTGGTGCAAATAGATGTCCCAATGTTGATAGAAATGCAGGACCCAGTGCAAATAGAGGTGGTACAACTGGAGGTGGTGCAACTAGAACCTTTAACCCTCTGGCTCTACCATAACAGTCTCAGGCTTCAACTTTAAACCCTTACAAAAATAGTTTTCAACCGCCAAACAGGATTTGGAAACCATAAGCAAGAATTTAATGTAATTTTAGATTATCCACTTCTATTTTTGTAACACATTATGTATACAGTACTAGTGTATTGACACATTATGTATGCAGTACTATTTTTGTAACACATTTTGGAGATTCTTAAATTTTGGTTTATTGCAGATTCTATAATTTTTATACAATATTACAGGTACCATAACCCTCAACCATTACAGGTACTATAATTTTTGAACAGTATTATAGATTATCAAATTCTATTTTATGTAGGGTGGGGAGTAATGTAGTGCATATGGTGTTGATACATGGAATCATTACAGGTACTATAACCCCTAACTACATCACTCCAGAACATTTTTTTTTGTTTTGGGGAATACTCAGGTTTAAATGCCCCTTATCTTCCAGTTTAGTACAAATTAGGTCAAATTAGTCTATAAATGATCTATTAACATCCCCATCTTCTTCTATCAATCTCTCATATCAAAGAAAAATAAACTAGGCATGGATTCTGATAATGAGTCGATGTATGGTGAGGAGTGCAATTCTCTAAGGGAAGCTAGGTACATAACTAGTGATGAAGAAGAGGAGAATGAGTAGCAGTGCAGGTGGGGTGATGATTCATCAGATAATAATAAAAGTGATAATAATGGGGATGATGATGAAAGTGAAGAGGAGAAGGAAGATGATGAAAGTAAAGAAGATAAGGAAGATAATGAAAGCGATGAAGATGAGAAGGAAGATGATGACAGTGATGAAGATGAGAAGGAAGATGATGACAGTAATGAAGGCAAGTCTGATGATGACAGTAATGATGGAGGGGTTGTAGGTGGGGATGGTGGTGGTAGTGGGGTTACAGGTGGGGATGGGTGTGGAGTTGTTGGTGGGAATGTAGGTGGGGAATCTAGTTAGGTTTTGGCTTTTAGTAGTTTAGTTAGGTATTATGCTTGTAGAGATGGGGATCTAATAGCAAAGACCTAAACAATAGACATTTAAGTCCCCTACAATAGACATTTTACAATCTGAAAAGGGACAATTTAATCAAGTGTAGTCTTCCCTTTAAATCCCCTACAAAAATCATTTAAGTCCATGCGCACAGTCATCTTAACATTGAGTTGCCCAATCATGCTTTTTCCTCATCTGAATTCTTCCCTTAAGCTTGTATTGCCTTTTTCCACTAAACAAATTTCAAACAGTGGGTGCTAATAAATTTAAGAAACTTTTCACCTTTTATTGCTTATGTTTTAGAAGTGCACAAGTTTCTTGAGGCCCCACAACCACAATTTGTTGTTCTCCATGGACATTCCTTCCACAAGTGATTAAAGGAGGCATAACCAAAGCATCCCTCATTGAATGATGGCCCATGCTCACATTTTGACTCCTTGAAGGCATCACACTTAGAGTATTGATGGCTTAGAAACAACCTATTGGGATTTTCTTCAGAGTTCAATACGTTCAGAATCATAATCCCATTGCATCCCTGTTTCTTACATATGTTATATATCAATTGACACTCCAAAAAAGTTTGATGGCCTTCACCATAAATTACGCAATTCTCAACCTGTGAATATGCATGCTGTTAGACTTAACCCCCCATTAAAGTTCCTACAATTTTTCTTTGGACACCAAACCTTCAAAACAACTTTAATGGCAGAAAACTATAGTTCCAAAGAAAAAAATCATTTCAACTTAAATAACCAAACAAGAAAAAAAGTAAATCTACTTACATTAGTTCCTATTCTACCTCCAATCACAATTCACAGAAATATAGAAATATTGAGAGATAGAGAAAAATATTAGTTGAGAAAGAAAGAAAGAGATAGACTGTTTAAAAGAAAGAGTGAGAGAGAGGGAGAGAAAGAAAAACTATTTGAGGAAGATGAAGTTTGGAGAGAGAGAGAGAGACTGTTTGGAGAAGATGACCAACGGTCATATTTTTGGGTAATCAACGCCATTGGATGGATATGATATGCTCTTCGAGCTTTGTTTTAAATCGGTAACCTGGGTTGCTGTCTCACATGCAAGGCACGCGAGGGCAAAGTTGAAACTTCACCTAAATAAGACTAGCTAAAGAGCAGTTAACGCAGGTCAATCCTGTTTTGGGGTCCATCCTCAAATTTAGACCAACAGTGTAGGGAAAATGCGATTTCATGTGGAATAATGGGGAGCAAGATCAAATTTTCCCTATGAAAAATTTAAAAGCTTTTGAAGTTCGTCTACTCATGACAAATGTGTTTGGATTGGCTTGAGTTAGGTTGTTGTTTTTGTTATAATGCTAAAAAGATTTGATTTGACTGGGATCTAGATAGACTTGATTTATATCAAGTCTAAAATTTTGGGCCATCCTAAATGATCGATCTTTGCAAATATTCCACAACCTTGACTCCACAAACAGAAAATAGTTACCAATTATCATGGAAAAATATTCAAACCAACGTTCCAGACTCTTATTGCAATGAAAAATCATATTATTGTAGTATGCCTGCATGCGGATAAAGTTTAAATAGGAAAGGATATACAATATTTATAAGGGCCTATTCCGAATCTCAAGCTTAAGTCTCAGCTTCGACCATCATACAATTACTCGACCTCATCAACATACGATGGCATGGCACATTATGGAGCAGTAACAAATAAAGGATTATTTTTCATTCTCGACCTAAGCCTTGATAACGACCTCCACACCAAGAGCTCGATTCAACGAACACTCAGTGTCATTAAAGAAGCCGTTAAAATGCAGAAAGATCAAGCCGTTACACAACCATTATAAAGACTCGTCAAAACTGTGATTGTAACGTTCATCATTAAAGTGAATAATGGTCATAAAACGGTCATATTATAAGACTTAAAAATGGGACCTGAGAACTACAGATTAGGGACAAGAAATTATATACAGAACTTCCCAGAGCGTTCTTTGTAATAGCTAGCCATCATCAATAATATCTCTTCTTCAAAAATCCTCAAGAGATGTCATAGTTTTTAACCCATTCAAAGGTTTTCCACGCTAAATCTTGCGTTAGTGATTACTTGCTAGTACTCTAATTATCTTTGGTGTGAGATACTAAGTTCAGAATACGAAATTAGGCACTTACATTTGGCACCTTCAATGGGAACGAAGCAGTTAACCATAGTTCTCAGATACAGCTGATACTTACTCTCTTCACATAATGCCGCTTCCAGACCAGAATATGCTAGTTGGCCCAATAGATGGAAGTGTCGCACTGACAAAATTGCGTGTCACTCTAAACTTCATGACAGAAAGACAGACTGTTCTGGAACAACAATTGGCAGATGTAAGTGATGCATTAAAAGTTTTCTAGGGACAACAGATGGCAACCCAAAAGAACAAAGACGTACTGTACTGCCAGCTACCTCGAGAATTTCAGTTTAAGACAAGCTAGAACCTCAATGCAAAAACTAGGGACCAGATATTCAATCCAATCATATTCAGCTTAGGCCCGAGCCCATACAGATACCAGAAATCCAACAAGAAGTCAATAATGCTCCCGCTGCACCCAGGCACATAGAGGACCCACACTGAGGAAGAGCTCGTATTCCTGCGCGTGAATAACTAAGTGAAGGAAGTGGTGAACACTATCCCAAGGAAAGACGTATCCAGCGTCAAACCATCACAACTCGTTAGTTTGTGTCAAGAGCACATTGATAAGTGTATCAAAGAATTATTTGAAGCCTAGATTCAAGCTGACAAAGGCATCCACAATAGGCTACAGAAGAGCCCTATTGCTCAGGATCTATTAGGCAGCGAGGTTCCCACCAGTTTTAACACGCTGAAAATCTGAAAGTACAAGGGGACAGATCCCGTGTAGTATGTTCATGAATTCCAGGATTCTTTAGGCTTGCATTCTACATCAAACCACATCTTATGTCGTCTCTTTCCTACCAGTATCCAGGGTGAGCCTTTGCGGTGGTTCCACTTGCTGTAAACATGGTCAACTCACACCTTCGAGGAGTTGCAAGAACTTTTCGTTAAGAACTACTTGCACAACAGAGATAAAGAGGACAATCACTATTATTTGTTTAGCCTTAATCAAATACAGGGAGATAAGCTTGAATCATTCACTAAGAAATTCTTAAATTTGGCCAGAAAGGTAGATAAACTTGATCTGAAGATCACTATTTTAGCCTTTACAAATGTTTTGCTCATGGATGGTCGAGCAAAGGAGCACTTAATTCTAAATGAACTTGCAACTCTGGAAGATATGATCGAAAAGGAAAACGGCTATAACGATCTTGAAAGGATGATAGCCGAAAGAAAGAATCCCCAAAAATCAATCCTAAGAACAAAAGATCAATCCACATAATGAGATTTCAATTGTTCTACAGATTACGGAAGTGACAAAAAACAAATCAAATTTTACGAGGATCAACCACGGGGAGGTAGTATCTTACCAAAGCCATGTCTTCCCAAATTGACTGCTACAATAGCCAGCTTATATCCCACACTTCAGAAGGATAAGTTCTTACGAAATGCCCAATACCTCCAGCCTATTGAAAGCAGACCATATTGCATACACCACAAAGTCTGACATCATGACACAGAACATTGCTTTGCCTTACAGAGACTTCTGGAGTACATCTTTGCAGATGGAAGAATGTACGAATACATCCTAGACACGTAGAGTTACAAAAGCGGGAGTTACAAGATTAATACTAAGATCGTACAGATCGAAGGAGGGATAGAGGAAAAGCATTTGTACCATATACCGCTCAACCATTTTATAGAGACTCGTACAATCAACAGATCGATCATATTTAAAAGATGACGTCTCAGCCAGTACCACGACTTAGCCATGGCCGACAAAGATGCTCGTTTACTCCCAGAATCTAGTACTCGGCGAGCAGGGATCTCCTGACATCGATGTTAGTGGTTTTAATGGTTCCAAAGAAGAACGCGTAGAAAAGATCAAACTTCCTATTACTGCAAAACCGGTAAGGATTGATGTATTTTATGTTATAAACTCAAAATCTCGTTATTTAGGAATCATGAGACAATGCTGGCTGCATAACATGAGAGCCATCCCATTAACCTACTATCTAGAATTACGGTTCAATTGGAATGGCGGGCTATATGAAATCAAAGGAAGTCAGAAGCTAGCTCAAACTTGCAAGAATACTGTAACCATCATGACAAAACCTTATGAAAAATTTGCCACATAAAAATTGCAGAATACTACACCTACAAAGAACCAACTACCAAGTATATAAATCAAAGAATACATCAGGATTAGTAGAGATAAATGGGGTACCTACATTGGGATACTTTTACTCCCAATAGAGTAAAATATTTTTATTTAGTTTTTAAAAGATAAATTAATATTTTTGCATGGACATTCATTGAAATGCCAGGCATCGATCCAACTTTGGGTTGCCACAAGCTTAGCTTAAAAGACAAAGTCGGGGCAGTCAAACAGAAACAAAGGACATTAGCACCAAAACTATGAAAAGAAGTCAACAAAGAAATCAATAAACTCATTGAAATTGGTTTTATCCAAAAAGCTAATTACCTCGACTGGATCTTGAACATTGTCCTAAAGAAAAATGGATAAATCAGAGTATGCATGGATTTTACAGACTTAAATAAACATACCCCGAAAGATAGTTTTTTCCTTCCTATTATCAATTAGATACCCATTTTGTTCGAAGATCAAGAAAAAATAGCTTTCATCACAAAACACGGATTATATTATTACAAAGTCATGCATTTCTGACTCAAGAATGCCAGAGCAACTTATTAAAGATTGATGACCCAGATGTTCAAAGGTAATCTCAAAAAAGTAATGGAAGTTTACATTAATAATATGTTGTGTAAAAGTTTCAAGAAGGAAAGCCATCTCACAGATTTACACACGACCTTCAAAATTCTTCGATGATACAAAATGTGGTTAAATCCAGATAAATGCCAATTTGGAGTCCAATCGAGAAAATTCTTGGGACATTTGATTAGGAAGCAAGGTATCAAAGCTAACCCAGATCGTATCTATACCCTATTATCCATGCAATCACCATGGATAAAGAAAGATGTCCAGAAATTGGCAGGCAAAATTGCAGTAATAAATTATTTTGTTTTAATATTTTTAGACCAGTTTAGATGGTTATTCGACCATCAGGGAGAAAGAACAAAGAGAGGTAAGAGTCAAAATGATTCAGAGATTGAATGGACCACAAAATGTAAAACAGCATTTCTAGAACTGAAACGCTACTTGGGAAAACCACCAGTAATGATACGCCTACAGAAGGTGAAGAGCTTACAGTATACATTGTAGTTACTGATAACTCACTCAGCTACATTCTCATTCGACTTACGGAGAAGATAGAGAAACCCGTCTACTTCATCAGTAAGACTCTTGCCCCAGTAGTGATACGGTACACTAAGATTAAAAAACTGCTCCTAACCTCCTCTGTACATCACAAAAGTTAAAAAAATATTTCCAAGATCATTTAGTTCGGGTCATGACAAATTACCCCCATTATGAAGTTCTATCTAAATGGGAGAAATCTAGCTGGGTCAGGCATCGATATAGTCCTTCCAATGATAGAATTAAGAAATCAATCCGACTCAACTTTGAAGCTACCAACAATGAAACATAATACAAGGCATTAATCCACAGACTAGATATGGCATTGGAGATCGGCATGCCCGAATTATCTATTTTTACAGATTCTTTATTGATCGTGCGCTATGTAAAATAGAGAAAAAAATGACTTTGCAAGTCAGTCATTCTTTGCCTAAAGTGACTTGTTTTTTTGTCAAAATATGAGTCGCATTTTTTGCAGTAGTTTTTTGCTCTCAATTTTTACTTGAGTCGTAATATTACGATTAAGTTGTAAAAACAGTCATTTTTTACAATTTTTGTGACACATTAGAACGTCGTTTTATACGTCAGAATTGAATAACATAAATAAGAATCGTAATATCCATCGCATTTACCTCAATTTAAAACTGATATAGTTCTTGTTTAATTTGTTAAATTAAAACAACTCAGCAAGTCAGTCATTCTTTGCCTAAAGCGATTTACTTTTTTGTCTAAATAAGAGTCGTATTTTTTGCAATATGTTTTTGTTCTCAACTTTTACTTGAGTCATAATATTACGATTAAAAGTTAAGTTATAAAAATAGTCATTTTTTACAATTTTTGTGACACATTAGAACGTCGTTTTATGCGTCATAATTGAATAACATAAATAAGAGTCCTAATATCCGTCTCATTTGCCGCAATTTGCAATTGATATAGTTGTTGTTTTATTGGTCGAATTATAATGAATCTGCTATAAATCGCCAAATACATAATATTTTTTCATTTTTGCGACTAACATGAGGGTCGCATTAGAATCATACAAAACACAACATAATTAAGGTTTGTTGCAATCATCGTTTTTGATAAATCTTTGTAACACATAAGTACGTCGTATTATGTATCACATGAAAAAAAAATGACTTAAATATACGTTGTAGGTACTGGCTTATCTTTTGCATTTTGCAACTAATTTTTTCGCAGTTTTTTGCATCTCAAGCAAGCCCTCACGAATTTTAAATAATCAGACAACACAATCAGCTAACATATAAAGTAATAATGACAAATAATTTTCAATAAAAAGAAGATAGTGAAATACCAATTAAGAGATCATGTCAAACAACTTACCAATATCTAAAATGAAAATAGAAATGTCAAGCAACTTATCAGGGTTGGCTTTAAATTCTAAAAAAAACAAAATACAAAAAAATTCTTCGCTAGATAATGATAAAAAAATTTAGCCAAGTTGCGGCTTCACCTGCAGAGACATCACCAAGGGTACGACTCTCAACATACAAACACGCCACTTCGAAAATAACTTCATCGATTATAACACTGTAAAACCCTTCAGGTACAGTTGTATTAAATTGCACAGTTCTGTAAACAACATTAGTGCCAAACATATCTTTCAATATGCATGAATTGCCGGTCGATGACTCGGGAGGTGGTGGTGAACATCGTCTTCCTACAAGTAAATTGAAATAGTATGAAGTTAACATTAAATAATATAAATTATAAGTAAAATGCAAAGAAAAAGTAGATGAAGGAGGACCCTTATACACTACCTTTGGCTCGATAAAAATGACAAAGCATTCATAAACACTCCTAAACCTGCCTTCCTTATACAACAATGTAATCACTAAGCTGAAACTTCTTTTTAAAATCAAGATTACTTATGTTAATAGCATTCATAATAGCAGAAAAACCATTCATTTATGGAACATCAAACCTAAATTTAAGAGTAGAAAAGCGAATTTATGCAGCAGGAAGTATAACATTAATAAATAAATTTTACTGAATATAGGTGGCTGCTCCTAAGAGACTGGAGAGGTAGCTGCTATAAGGGAGCTTTAATGGGACTAAACCTGGCATTGATGAGGCTTATCATACTCTTCAAGGGATAATTATAGGGCAGGGGATCTGCCTCTCTAAATGATTCAAAAGAGTGATTGTTACTTTAGCTTCTAAACAATGTATGGAAGGGCAACCAACCATATATGAGTAGACATATTATCTAAAATATTTAGAGAAACACATGGAGGAACTGGAGTATTTTGATATGACTCATGTTATGAAAGAAACCAATGGTACCAGAGGAAGGTAGCTTGTAGCGTAGCAACTAGTGGAAAGGAGGTGGGTAAAAAAAGAGGATCCTAAGCTACACTATAAAAAAAGAGTCTAGGAGCAAGAGGCCTTCAAGTATTAAAGAAAAGAAACAGTAATAGGGCTTAGCGCACTTGATTGCATGCTATGCAAGGATCCTTCTTCCCTTTTTAGCAGCCGCTACATGAATGTGGCGAGGTTCTTTTAAAAGAGGTAGAGCTATACACATGATTCCTTTTCTCGGCGGAAAAAATAATACTGGATTCTCGACTTCTTTTAGGCTATGGGCAAGATAGCAGTGACGAGTAGCGGGCTGGCTCAGACTATGGGCAAGATAGCATTGACGAGTTACGGGTTGGTTCAGTTGATTCTAGGCCAACAGGTGCTGGATAGGAGCCTAAGTGACAATGGAGGATGTAGCCTGCTTGGTCTCTTTTAAAACCAGTGGTCCAGTAAGTTGTGTTATTCCTTCTTTGGAGCCTACGGTGATAGAAAGGATGACTAAAGATAAGGAAGAGGGAAGAGCACCTGCTAATAGGAAGACCGGATCCATGGTAGATCTTGAGCTTTTCCTAAACTTTTTTCGCATTACCCTTTCACCCAGGTCTGCCTGAACATTTTAAGGTATGAGGCTTGAATTTCTTACAATGAATCCTAAGGAATTTGCATTTTTTTTAAAGGTGCTCGTTGTTCCTCTTCGTCTTGCTGTTCTTCTTTGTCTCGCTATCGCTCTTTGCCTTGTCAGTCTCTATGTGCGCCTTCTTCAAAGCTTTTCTCACTAAGCTTGACTTTTTATTTCTCTGAATGAATTCTATCCTATTCTACCCTATTGCTTATGATCTTTTGATCAAGTGTAACTTTTTTAAAAGCATATGGCTTCGTCTTTACTTTCACTGGCCTTGGCAATCGCTCTACGCGTCATCTTTACTTTCGCTGGCTTTGGGAATTGAATCATTCTACTACCTTTGCCAAAATTGGAGATACCCTTACCATACATCTCACTAGCCATACCTCAAAGGATCATCGTCTCATGAGTTGTAGAAAGATTTGGGGTTATATTCTCCGTATGCAAGTTAATGAAGAAGTGACTTCAAAATGCTCAGGTATGGTCTGATTTGAAAAAAAGATCGGTACTAATAGACATTTTTTTAAAAGGAAAAGAGGTTTAGTTACTTTAGTCTATGGTCTGAGTAAATTTTTTCAAGAGAGTGCACTTTTTGAAATCTTGCGTGCGATGTGGAGGTCTAGTTATGCAAAGCAGCGGGGAGTGAACCTGAACCACAACTTACTAGTCCTGTCTTGCCTTCTGTGCAACAACGTTGCCTTAGAGCAACCAGCTTTCTGTTAGGAAAAGCCAGGATTTTAGTTCTGGTACCTTTCAAAATGGACCATGTTCATATTATGAGAGATAATGCCAGAATAAGTCGGATGCCAGGATTTCTTATACTGATTTTGAACCAGATCAATCTCTGGCGAGAATTCAAATGCCCAGATTAAAGTAGAAGGTTCTAGAGCTTTGAAATAGTGTGGAAGAAAATTCCAAAAAATGTTCAAGAATCAGTGGTTATAACGGTAGAGTTACAAGGTCAAGAACTTCTTTGGAACAGCCTGGCCATATCAAAGAGTTACCAAAAATGATAATCCTACTGAAAAATTACAACCATTGTAGCCATCAAATTGTTTTCATGTCGATGGTGACTTCCAAAATGTACCTCATTCTTAAGCAAGCCAAAGTTCAAGGTCTGGACAAAAGGATATAGAGCTATGTGATTCCCTCGAGGTAGAGAGAGAAAAACAAGAAAGAAAGAGAGCTTTTGATATTGAGTTTTGTGGCAGAATTACAAGGTCTTCTACGAATCACGCACAAATAAATTGTTCAGATGAGTTATTGAAACATAACGCCTCTAAAGCTCCTAGTGGTAAAGTTACACGGCCTAAATCTGCCTCCGTAAATAGATCTTCTCTACCTGCTACCAGCAGACGAACAACTATATGGACCTATTTCATTTCACTAAGCAAAAAATAGCTAATAATAAATATAGGCTTTGTAGATAGAAGGCACCAGAGAGTAGATTAGAAGTGGAAGGATCTTTAGGTCGACTAAGAAGACAAAAGCGTCAACTACTTGATACATAATGGCGTGGCGCTTGTCTTCTTATTAGAGCATAGTGTAGCTATAGTTGGCCAGTTGGCCAGTTGACCACCAAGAATCATGTTTTAAAGAAGCAATGGGAACAACCAAACCAATTTAGAAGAGGCAATAGGAACAATCATATCGTGTTTAGAAGAAGCAATGGGTACAACCAAACCAAAACAAAGAGCTCATCATGTCAGACTATCATGGGCAATCATTGGCTCTTACTCTTCATCACTTGGGTCACAAAGAAGATGGGGAGAGGTGTACCATCCCATGCTTCTATGTTCGGTCCTTTACTAAGCAAAAAAAAGCTATATGGACCTATTTCATAAGAGAAATAGGGATACTCGTAATAGATAAAATAGGTCAAAAAAGTGGTAAAAATAGCTCGAAATTGGTTAATTTGAAAATTGAAAAGTGCTAAAACAATGCCAAAAATGCTAGCCAAGAAATCAGCGATTTCAAAGACAGGTAAAAAACCCCAACCTTATAGGCTAAAATGACTGGGAAGGCATGGAAAGCCACCCCCTCCATATAAACCCCCACTACTACTGTCACGCCCCAAAGTCCCAATGATTTCAAAACAAAATCATCAGCAGGGACCTAGGGCGTGAAGGTAGATAACCAAAAGAGTTGTCCCACGAACAACCGAGCCGTAGACAAATTTTGGCTCGGTCCTTCACATATAGCAATTCATCAGAGTACAAAGAAAAATAATAGCGGAAGCCAAAAGATAGATATATACATATCAAAACTAAAATATGAACAACGTCTCAAAACTATACAACATCCAAGCCAAAGTATAACTAATCTACAATATACAACAAAAGACCTACGGTAGCAGAAGAACTAAACTCTGATAGCTACTGAAAGTCACGACAATCACTCAGCAGCTACTCCACCTCTGAAATGTAAACAACGAGAGTGAGCAAACCACAGCTCACTATAACCCAACGAGGCTAAAAGTTATACTAATACAACTAATGCTAACAAGAATGAATAAATATAAAGTCGTGAAGCATGGTGACAAAATATAACAGTTCTAATTAGCAAAGAAACAAACTAATGGCAGTCTTACAAGCACAGATTTATAGTAAGTGATATGCTAATGCAGAATTTTGATGCTAGAGAGATGTATGAAGATAAATCGATGGACTTAATCTTATAATAGTTGATTAGTCAACCGTTAATGCAAGGACTCGTACATATGAGGGATCATCTTTGGATGTAAGGGGCCGGATATGCAAAACAGGTTCGACCGAGGATAACATAGGTGTCTCAACCTCGCAGGAGAATTCTGGGCACCAGAAGAGATATCTCATACCATCCTAATTAAGTATGATAGTATCCAAACATAACCTCACTCGCAGGAGAAGACTGGGCACCAGGAAATAGTATCCAACCATATCTTTCCTAGCAGGATAAGACTGGGCACCAGGAGAACTATTCCAACCATACCTTCACCTCACAGGATAAGACTGGGCACCAGAAATTAGTATTCAACCATATTTTTCTTCGCAGAATAAGACTGGGCACCAAGAGAACTATTCCAACCATATCTTTACCTCTAAAACTTAGACCCGATCTATGGATCCTACTGATTCAAAACAGATCCATCTGAGATCAAACCATTACAGTCGATAACCAGGCATACGCACTTAGGATAACTACCAACAGAAGAAAAAGGTAATTACTCCTAAAACTGATTAATAGTGACTTAATCACACTTTTAACCCTATGGCCAGCATCTTACTGGTGACATGTCAATAACCAGATGAACAGTGACTAACCCGTCACTATATCAAACCACCAATGAACAGTGACTAGTTCCTAGTCATAACATTAAAATATCAGATAAATAATGACTAATATCCAGTCGTGACATCAATCTCTGACGTTCAGTGACTAAGTTGTCACAACGCCGATACCCGGATGTATAGTGACTTACCAGTCAGAGCGTCAACAATAATACTAATCTTAAAGGAATAACCAATATTCCAGGACCAAGCCACAGGAATACACAACATGCAATACTACAACATTAATATATAGAGCCACAGCTTTGCGAGTGTTTAAATACTAAATTCAGCTGATAATCGACTCCTAGGACGAGTCAAGAGTAGTTACGCTATCAAGGTTCAAGGACAAAGCTGCGAGAACTAGCGTAACAATTTCAAACCCGTCCTTGAAGTCCGATGCATATAACTAAACAACTAAGTTAACATATCTAATCATCGGTAACAACTAGCTTAACAAGGAGAATAAATATATACTACCTCCTAATAGTCATTCTACATCAACATAGGTAATACTAGTAAAAATTCAGATCTAATCACCGGTAACAACTAGTTTAACAAGGAGAATATATATATACTACATCCTAATAGTCATTCTACATCAACATAGGCAATACTAGTAAAAATTCAGACTTGAAGGGACACTCGCCTTAGGTAAACAAACCCGACGAACTAAGCAATTCGCTTCCCAAATATGAACAAGTTTTGCGGGCAGATTTCAGAACATCCCGTCCTTGACAACACCGTCTAATCGACCCGTCCCACCACAAAACTCACCAACCTGCAAACAATTGCCCTCCTTAATCAAAACTCCCAAATCATTCTTTAATCATAAACCCTAACTTATGGGCTTCACCCAAATACCGAAATTCTACAACAGCAAAAGAGTGGAATTTGAGGGTTATCTTACAGCGAAGGAGTGGCCGAGTTCGGAAAAATACGATGACGAATTAGCGAGCGGGAGAACAACTCTTTCCACGCTGTGGCTCCGCAAAGTTTGCTAACAATCACGGATGATAATTGACAACTAGGTGCAGTAATTACGGCCTCAATCGTCCAAGAGAGAACGAATTTAGAAGGAGGGTTTTAGTCAGTTTTTGTTTGAGGGAAAAGAATGATGATTTGATAATGAGGCGTTTGCTTATTTATAAGGGAAGTAAAATACGTATCTCGAGGTATCACCAATGTCTAAGAATCACTTAAAAACCCAACTTGATCGTCTAAACACGTCCCATATTCGAACATAAGGCATTCATGTTCGAACATAAATATAGTTGGAATTTTAACATAACAGAAGAAATGTTCCAAATTCTGAACAATTGGTAAAAGGAAGCTATCCAATAGAAATTCCCAGAAATTTGCAAGCTAGCCAAAAATCCACTGAATCACATACACATCACCACACTACAACAAAACATTATCACCAACCCACACAGGGTTTCCCAAGGTGCCAGCACATCCTAATCCGCCCTAACCTATAGAAGTTACTGAAAGGAAATCTAATGTCAAAACTGTCCAAATCCATATACAAAGGATACAAAAGGAAACAGTTGGATGCATAATGGATTTGGAATAATTATGTGGAATGCTTAAAGTATAAGAACATGAGTGTGGCAATATATAGACAGGGATATGCAGAGTGACGATGCGATGAGTATTTAAATGATACTATATAAAATAAAAAAAATAAAAAAAATCTGGGTCATTACAACTATAGCTGCAAGTAACGTTCAGCGTTTGATAATCAGTAATTCAGGTTGCTGATTTTGGTATCAATTTTGGTACTTTTTCATATTGCGAAAAGGCGGATTTGAACCCATAACATCATGCATACCAGTCCTCCAATTCTATGTTTGTAGCCTACTGGATACCCTAGTTGCCTCATTTACCTTAGCAAAATCATATATGGGTGGTATTTACTTATCCTAGTCCATCTTTTCCAAAAGCTGTTCTCGATCATTTCAGACTAAAGACTTTTCAAACACATCTTTTTACATCGCAGTATAAGGTCATTGGTTCATTTTTTCCTAGCAGATATAAACCTAAAAGTTAGGTACCTAAACTATCCATCTTGGGGGCCCCAAACCTTAAACTTAGGATCCTAGGAACTTAGGTTCCTAACTTTCTATCCTATATCTGAAATCCTAGGATTCAAGGATTCTAGTATTATAATTATTCTCATATCATATTTTAACTAAGATTTGTTCGCTATTGTAGTAAGAGTTTATAATTCTGCTTGAGGTGGATCAACCCCAACTTCATCTATCAGAAACAAAACAAAAACTAGATGTAAGAAATACCTGAGATGTGGAAACATTGTTTTTAAAAGGATGATGCATATACGTTCCACGCGGACTCTCTCGAGATTCAAATGTCGTAATCCTTTTCTTAAGTTGCCTACGTTCATTAGCTTCAACCTCCAAACTTTCTTCCACCTCATTAAGCATAGCTTGTTTTACCCTTTCTCGCTCAATAACCCTCCTTAAGGGTGTTGAAACTCTGATGTTAGTCTTTTTGAGGTAACCATTGTATCCCCTGACATGGCCATTTCCATCTGCCCCATATTCCTTTTACATATAAAAACATTTTTAATGAGAACTAAGTAGAGTTCAATGCATATAAAATAAAACTTGCATTTGAAACTACTAGAATTCATTATCATACAAAAATAATAGAGTACTCAATGTACGACTATTGAAGTTCTCACTCAATTAACTATGAAAATTTAGGAGTACAGATGTTACTTACAACCGCTGCTGCATCGTTATCTAAATCCTTACCCATGAGAATAGGGTCTTTTTGAATAGCCCTGAACATGCATTCTTGTGTTACAGAAATTGTAAGTTTCTCTTATCACTTAACTATACCTTTAAATATTATAATAGTAAAATTTTGAGTTCTTATACCATTTGTTCTTTCATCTCCTTAGGATATGTGCCATCCTTCTTAGTATAATAAGCCATAAAAATCTCATACCTCTTCACAGAACCATTAGATCTACATTTTTCAAGCAAAAAAATCATTAATTAAGTTTATTGTTAGGTTGATTTAACAAATCGTATGAAGCATACTATAAATAAGAAATATAATTTATTAGTAGAAAATATAGAAATACTCATGGAGTTTAATATATAAACACTTTGTTTAGAAGAAAAAGATGACTAGTTCTAAAAATTAGTACTTTCTATCTTACCTTCCATTACAGTAAGTTCCAAAACTACTATTCTGAAAAGAGAGAAATGACTCATCAACAACACAGAGTAAAATAAAGCTATCGTTTTGAAAATTAAGCTACTAAAATTGTACTTACTATAGCAAAACATGGGGTTTTTAAGTTAAGATTAGTAATACATGGTTTTCCTAACCTTAGATTTTAACATGAGTCTACACAAAGTAATGAAAAATAAGCATTAAGCCATGCCCTTTTGGAAAAAAAAATAGCATGGATGCAAGAGATATACCAGTATTTCTTTCTTTCCGGGCACGCCCAATCGACTTGTCGTGTTCGGGCTATGCATTTTACTCCTAGCCACCTTTCCCTTTTCACGCTTTGCTTGTTCTTAGGGGGTTGATAAATGATCCATGAATTTGATCCAGTCTTCTTTTTTGACTCCTTATGGTCTCTTACTTTTCCTCTCCTCGTCCGTTTTATATGCATCATAGTTATTTGTTCTAAGTCTTGATTTCTAGTTTTTCAATGTCATGTTAGCCTTGTAATCTAACATAACTTGGTGTTCATCAAGGTCAAGATCAAATGTTTCCTGCTTCGACCAAATTTAGACAAACCTACCAGGAAGAACAAATAGGCAATAATTGAACATATGGACTTAACTTACCACAACAACCTTCCGTATATATTATTTATCTTCTTCTAGATCATGCCAATCACCGACCAAAGGAGAAAGATTTTCCCTTATAGTCTCTCTGATGAAAGTACACATAAATTTATGATTTAGACCGATTGGTTATCCAACATCATCAAATTATATAATTATTAGTCCACCTCAGCAGAAATATAAATAAACCAAAATAAGTATTACATAAATTTATGCATTATTAAAAGGATAATAAAGAAATAAGAACATTACATCTTATTAATGATATAAAAACTTTATATTCCTTGTAGAGCTTGAAGACCACGTGGATGGTACTCTTTCCGCTGAGTAGTAGGTGGCTCTGTACTCGCACCCATAGATGGCCCATCCGTGGCCGACATAATTACTAAAAATGAAGCAATAGATTACACTGTTACAAGGACAAGGGTAGATAAAGCTAATTATTTAACAAAAAAATTAAATTGCTCAAAACAAAGCAATAGATGACATGATTATTTGAACAAAGTAATGAAAAGCTAAATAAATATAAAATAATATAAAGATAACCACTATAATCTTTAATAAGGCAGATAATTACAACTGGGTGAATAAAATATCTATAAATAAGAGAACCATTATTTTTGAATTTTGAATTGCAAAACCAATTCCAAGAATCAAATAAAAAAGATTAAACATTCAATGTTGCGCAACTTCAATGATATATTTTCTGCAACATCATCTACCAATGATAAAATTAAATTGTCAATATTTATTCTCGCAACAAAAATAAGGGGTCCTTATAAGCATCTACATCTTTACTTAACCTCATTGGAGAATCCAAGACAACATGTCAGTGCTCATTAGGTCGACTACGATCCTTGCAATATAAGACTTGAGTAGCTTGAGATGCAAGAATAAATGGCTCATCGTCATCCTTTAAGATTTTTTGCAACTTAGCAAGATTGATATATCTCAAGTTCGTCACTGCATCTACTGAACATCCACTTTCTTCTAGGCAAACCCAATCACAAAAGAAAACTAACTTTTTGAATTCAATGTAATCAAACTCTAGTATTGATTTGATTATCCCGTAATATGTGACTTCCTCGTTAATGGGGTTTCTATCACCGACTCTTGAAATAAATAAAGTTACAACCCGCATGGACATACCACAGTTTTAGGTTGTCTTATGTTTCTCTGACTTCGATGTACAAAAGACATATCCATTAACTTGGTATGACTTATATGAAATAGCTTTAAAACTTGGTCCATCCACAAGCTTCTTGAAACTAGAATCTTCATCATTTTTTAATTGTTATCTAAGCCAAGAAACATAATCTATTGGTTTCTCTGTTCGACGATTTCCTCTTCAACTTTGACTACGAGAATTAAGGTTTTCTTTGTAAGTGTTATACTTCCTGCAAATGTAATATTAACATAGATTAAGAGAAGTACTGACCAAAGAATGTAATTTTTTTATTTAATTTACTTACTCCTCCCACTCAAAATTTTCAGCTGCTTGCCGAAGAACCCATTTGCGTGCTTGCTCATACTCCACCGTGTTAAGAATGTATTCATTCCCTTACTTATCGAGCGGTTTGGCATATTCATCGTCATAATCACCAAATGTCCTTAGACCTCACGTATAGTTTCCTTTTGCTCTGTCATTCAGATACTCCTTTCAATACATCATTGTTTCTTCATCGAGGTATTTTTGTGCATTACACCCTTCTGGATGTCTTATTTGTTACATTTTGTGTACCATTTCATCATCCTGCTACATAGTCAATAATTTAGATATTGGCAGTATACCTAGTACATGTAAATAAAAAATATATATAGATATTATTTACCGCTCAAATGAGTACATCCATCGATAACGAACGGGTCTGCCAATTAACGCCTCGTCCACCAAATGCACAACAATGTGTATCATAAAAGCAAAAGATGAAGGCAGGAAATACTTCTCAAATACACACAGTATTTCCACAATTTATTCCTTCATCTTTGTAAGCTCGCCACGATTTATAACCTTCGAACATAATACATTAAAGAATATCGACAACTCCCGGATAGCAATACACAACAGCTTATGCTTTGTAAATGCATGCATTAACAATATTGGCAATAATTAATGCATGAGGATATGATAATCATGGGATTTTAAATAAAGGCAGGAAATACTTCTCAAATACACACAATGTTTCCACAATCTGTTCCTTCATCTTTGTAAGCTCGCCGCGGTTTATAACCTTCGAACATAATACATTAAAGAATATCGACAACTTCTGGATAGTAACACGCAATGGCTTATGCTTTGTAAATGCATGTATTAATAATATTGGCAATAATTATTGCAAGAGGATATGATAATCATTGGATTTTAAATTTTTTAGGTGAAAATTGTCCATGTTCACATTATGTTGCCAATTTCTGCTGTAGCCGATAAGAACTTTAAAGTTGAATAAGGTTTTACTAATTAACTATCTTTGGAATCGGGACAAATAAAATGGAGCTTCAGGCAAAGCTAATTTTCCATTCTTTTCTTGTAGTCACAACTTTCTCCTTATCTTCATTTTTTTAAGGCCTTTGCGAGCTTTAACTCCATCCTTCATCTTAGGCTTTGTGTTCATAATTGTTGCAAATAAGATCTCTGCACAATTCTTTTCTGTGTGCATTACATCAAGATTATGGTAAAGCGGTAAATCTTATGTGAATAACATGCATTTGTTATCATACATATAATTACGGTATATATATATATTTAAGAAAATAGATTAACTCACCTTCCATTATGGCAAATCAAATAGTATTGATCTCTTTGACCAGGCGGTAAATTTATTACCCTTATTTTTTTCTTGAGGAAATTCATTAACCTATTTTGTACCTCTCTTCCTTTTTAAATTTTTTTTCTTCTTATTTTCTTCAACCTTACCGTATTTGGTATCAATAGCTTCTATCTTACATAATACTTCTGCACTAGTTATATGATGTTAAGGCCTGCCATGCTCTTCATTCCAATTAAATTGTGATTTTTGGCTTTTGAATGGGTTGTTTTCATCTTATAGGAATATTTGGTGTTTCATATAAGCAAATTTCCCTTTGTGCTTAAGCCATACTGACTTTGCCCCTTCAACACATACAGGACTGTCGTACCTTCCGGCGGTCTTGTAACCCGATAGATGCTCATACGGTGGGAAATCATGTATAGCCCAAAGCAATATTGCTTTCATATTAAACCTACTCTCAGTGTAAGGGTCATACGTTTATTTCCCATCTGACCACAACTACTTTAGTTCTTCAATCAATTGTTACAAATATACGTCAATATCTTTTCTGGGACTCTCTTTCCCAGGGATTTATAGTGTCAACATCGTAAACTCTTTTCGTATGCACAAAGATGGGGGGAGATTATAAGGAATAAACATTATGGGCCAACAACTGTAAGAGTTATTCATGTTCCCAAATAGATTAAACCCATCAATTGCAAACCCTAAATGAACATTACGCGCCTTAGATCCAAACTCGAGAAATTTACGACGAACCTGTTTCCAACAAGAAACATCTATGGGGTGCCTCATGGTATTTTTGTTTGTAGTTAAGTTTGTCTTTGCATGCCATGTCATTTCGTTTGCAATCCATGGAATACTGCACATTTATCTTAATATTGGTGTTAAAGGAAAATATCTTAACTTTTCCTATGGTTTATTAAGTTTGGGCTTTAATGGATTTGTCGATCTTCACCTGCTTATACCGCATGTTGGCCAACTATCTTTGTCCACCTTCTCCCACCAATACAATATACAATCGTTACGACATGCATGTATTAACTGGTACTCCATACGCGATGACTTAACTAATTTCTTTGAAGTGTATGTTCCATTTGGTAAAGTATTGTCATCTAGTAGAATCTATTTTACATACTGTGAAAGTTTTGTAAAGCATTTGTTAGATATATGGTATATGGACTTCATGCTCAAGAACTTAACAACAACTGCTAATCTGGCATGTTCCACTTGACAAGAGGGATATAAAGGTAGTAATGCATCTTCCATTAACTCTTTATACCTTACATTCTCTCCAAGATTAGTTTATGCTTGATTAACACCTTCATTGTTGCATGTAAATATAGTAGCCTCGACATGAGCTTCAACATTAACCTCATCTCCAACATTAACCTCATTAGGAAGATGTTCAAGTGTATCATTAACCATGGAGACCAACGGTGGACAAGGATCTTCCACATTATTGGTTGGAAGTGTGCTACTTTGGGAGTTCACATAGGATCTAGAGAATTATTCTCCATGCTGAATCCATGTTGTGTATGTCGTATCAAAACCATTAATTAGTAAAAGCTCATTTATATGTTCCAAGTCATTCTACCCTTTCCTATTATGGCATTTGACACACGGACAACTGTACCGATTTGTACCTCCTAAATTTGGTATATTCTCGATTAAAAAATAAAAGAAAAACTCAAGTCCACTCATATATTCCCGTGACCCTCGCGGTGCATTCATCCATTTCTTGTCTGGGATTGCTGGCATAGATGATGTCATTGTGTAGAGACGAATAAAAAAACCCAGTAAATCTAGCTGTTACACAATAAAATTTCATTTCACTGAAAAGTTTTATAAGTTAATGCTATAAAAGGATACAAATTTCAATATTTGCACAAGTTGAATTGTTAATTATCTATATCGGCCAATTAGTTGAAAATTCAGAATAATAATCTAATTAGTACCAATCTAATTTCAATAAAAAGTGTTGTTCTTTTAAACATCCCATCGGTTTCAGCACTAAATGCTAGAAAAACCAGAACCTGTGTTACTTCAAACCAACAACATTATTACAGAAGATCAACTCAACTTTAACCTAATATTCCTAGATACTCCCTTTAAACATATATTTTTATTTTCTTATTTCAAACTTAAATTTCCTCTTACTACATACGTCACTAAAAGTCCACTATTAAAAGTTAATATTGTATATAAAAATGTTGGAAGACATTATTATACCCAAAATATGCCCCTCGGATATGTATATTAGAAACTGGTACAGTTCTTCTTAACTATTTATCTCAAGCAATAAGTAATATTGTATTTAATTTAAGAAAAGCTGGTACAAAATTAGCATAACATACCCATTTCTTGTCATTTATTTGTAATGTAACTAACATATGTTGCTAACACCCTAAGCCATGAAATGGTAAACCTCGAAACTTTAGCCCCAAATCTATCTATAAGGAATTACTTTCATTGAAAGATATTTACTGATGAAAAGACCATTTCTTTAATTTTTTTCATTAGTTCCATATGAAATCAAAGATTTCTTAGTAGATAACATCTGAAGGAGATCATTTTTTTATTGGTTTCTTATATTGTCTCTGGGATATTAGATAAAGTTTAGGTCTATTTTTCCTATCAAAGATAGAATGGATATTATAACAAAAAATGTAAAGAAGGGAATATTCCATCATTCAAACTTCCTTGCTGGTGGAGCTAATTTAGCGTCTGGAAGGCTTATTGTAGTCGATGGAGTTCTTAAGGTACATAGCATAAATACATGTCCCATTTCTTCATAGGAAAATATACACAACCTTTGTGTTCTGAGTTTCTGATGATATCTAAAAGTTCTATACAAGTTCTCAGACTATTTAATTTTCTGGGTGGTACAATGGGACGCACCTTGGGAAAAGGACTTACAACCATAGTGTTAAGATATCACATGAATTTTACTACCCACAGTGAGATTGCTCAGCAATATTAACACTTTTGGTGGCCAATCTTTCGCATGAGGTGTGGGAATGTTTTGAGGTGCCACCAAAAGTTCTACCTTTCCACTTAACATTTAAACAAGTAAAAGTGGAAAGTTTTGGTAAGGAGTAGTTTGTGAAAATAATGATATTAAAACCTCAAACTACCAGGTAATCCACCACTATTAAATTTTTCCAGACATGGTTACGCATTGAATAAGTGTACTGTAAACCAACCTGTCATATATGAGCAAAAACGGATGGTTGGTCATAGTTGCTTTTGAGTATGTAAAAGCTGAACATCTAAATTTGTCCCCACACATATAACTTTCACATGAAAAAAAAATTCAAATCCAACTTTCTGGATTCTTTGGTGTGGCCACTTTATGCATGTGAGCCCCCTAAAACAGACATATATACTTAGTGATCTAGTGCTCATAGATTAGTGACAATAGTTGAAGTCCCCCTTTTATACAACCCTATAGTCTAAGTTCTTTTATGTATTAAATACCATGTTATGATTGGGGTTAGGTTCCCTTAAACAAAAGTGATGAGATGAGTGTTTCTGCTTGTAAAAGCAAGAATTTTATCCTTGCCTTATTACAAAACACAATTGAAGTTTGTTTTGATGCTTATATTATAGCACCTGATGATTATTAAATTCTTGGTTTACAGACTATCTTAGCATACAGTGGTCATTACCGACCAACTGATGAAAACCTTTACACCTTAACAAAATTCTTCAAGCAAAATGGAGTCAACCTCGATGATGTTCAGGCATGATCTTAACCCAAATACCCACTATATTAATATAATTCCAATAAGAACTCGAATACACATTATGCTAAGCATCTATAGTAGCTTCTCTGAACGTTCAGTGTAGTGGAGAAACATTGGATACGTCACCTTTGACGCTCTGGCAGTGCCAACTCGGTCATTATGTACTACTAAATATATTTGATTTAAAACAATTTGTTCAGTCACACTTGATGGTGATTTTCTACATTTTAATCTTGACTCATGTTTTGTTACCTCAGATACACTCACCAACTGACGACAATGAGAACTATGACGAAGGAAGTGTAAATAGTGTGTTAATAACAAATCCTGAACCTCCCATACTGGAGGAAATGGCAAAAGGTATTGCTTCAGAACTGTTTGAAAGTTGAGCTACTTATTAAAGGACCTTATCAAGTGGCCTTTTCTAGAGTCTGAGAACAGGGATACAAAAGAAAGCAATATTACAGATGATCAACTCAAAGAAAGCTTCAAGCTCTTATCAATTGGAGCATCAACTATTATTGAAATGGTCGACAAGAGCTAGTTCAAAAATCGGGTGCATTGCTGACTATCCGTTAGAAATGAGGTTTTGTGAATCTCTCACCAAGGGCATCGTCTACCACATTAAACTTCCAAAAGCCTATCACTTCTGGTTTACTTACATCTAATCTCTATAATGAGGGCTAGACCGTACTTGTCTAGAGATTTCTCTATTCTTTTTAGCTAGGCAATTATGACAGCTTTCCATTTCTTGAAGTAGTTCGACTATTGAACTTTAGAGGTATATTGAATTAATAGGTGAACAATCTCTGTATTTGATCCTAATAAAATAAAAAATGTGCCAAGTCTTGTTGAGGGTATTTTTTCTTGAGGCTTATGCCTACGTGTTTAAAAAATATCGAAACACAAAACTAAGGCTTGCCTAACATCTTTTTTGATTTTTAAAAACTGCGGTTATAGCCTCATATCAATTTCGGAGGCTGAGTGAGACTACAGCTTCATATGACTGAAAGCAGCTAACAATTAAGCATACATTGAGGCAATAGAGGCAGATAGAGGCAAAAAAATAATTGCCCGATTGGGATACTATAAATAGAGAATCAACATATTATATATATCTCCCTGAATTATGTATACTATCAAGTAATACACATGAAACAAATTATGTATGTTATAGAAGTAAAAAAAATACATTAATAAATTAGAGATAACTTACCTCAGTCTGAATCCCCAATTCAATTTCAATGACCCAAATCTTCTAACAATTATGAGAGAGCAAGCATATACCTTTGTAAAACAAAAACAACAACAAAACAAATAGAAGTAGTAAGAAATCCTAAAAGCAATTAATTAAATTAATAATTGAGTCTACCAAACAATTGATCTTTACCCAAATTAATAATTAAGTAAAATAAAATGAGAAAATGGATATGTAGGGAAAATATTACGAGTAAATCGGGGTTCATTTTTGTTTGACCCAAATTGAGTCTCTTATTTGAAAAATATCAATTTGGTTCTGGTTTTACTACGATCTTATGCTTTAACCTTTTTTATATATATAAAAATATTATTAAAATTATACATCTGCATTGAAAAGAAAGACTAGGTAACCATGAGAATACTCGAAAGCTATTTTCTAAAGAAAATAACTGGAAAAAATCACTTTTATCACATAAGGTGCCCTAGAGTAACATCCGCAATATTTCTTATCAACTAGAAACTTTTCTAGCTAAAACTTATAATTAAATTTAATATGATTCAAATTTCATGCCTAATAGATATCAATTCGCAGTCATGATATAGTTTACCGAACAGATAGATATATCATACAATTCCAATATTGTTCCTCAAAATATAACAAAGTATATACAAAATCTATTATCCTTTCCAACAAGAAAGACAACAAGAAATTCATAGCAAAGATGCCAAAGCATGATCAAACTAGGAACAAACTCCTAATTCTAAACAAGATGATAAGAATAAGGTTTCACGTAAAAATGTAGAGAAGTATATATACAGAAACTGTGAAGCAAAGCAAAAAAAATATAATGAAGTAAAGTTAAAACCAAAAACTTACTTAGATTTACAAAAGACATGAGAGATGTCGTACCTTCAACTATCTGCAAAAGGGATTCGAATCCTCAAATTTATGAAGAAGTAATTAGAATCCCAATTCAAAACCTATTTGAATAATTGATTAAAATCCTGAAATAATGGGAGAGAATCATGGGGAGTGGGGAAGAGAATCGTGGGGAGGAAGGAAGTTAATTTTGTAATTGAATTTTTCTCAGGAGAATCATGATAGCTTCAAATCACAAGGGAATCGTGAGAGGGGAGAGTTGTAGGAAGGAGGGAAAGGGAAATGCGAAGGAGGGAAAGTTGAATTAGTCTCGAGACCTATTTAAGTAACAATGACATTTTCCACATTAAACATCTAAGAATGTAGTCGTATACTAACGACGGTAATTTATGTCGTTTATCATAGTCATTTTTTCCTATTTTGCTGTAGCGAAAGATCTCACTTTGTTCAGGAGCAGTTTCCAAACAAGGTTAACCAGCTAATTATCACCTTTTTCAATAAGCACACCTGATGAAGCACCATTTTACCAAATTATGTTTGTTGCAAGAGAAACATTTATAGCAGTTTTTATTACGTTAAAGCCTGGTATATGAATTATGTCAGACATCTAAGACCCTTGATTGTTTTGTTATGTTCATTTCTTCTTCTTTATTAAATGAGCTTTTTGTTTATAAGATCACTTTATGCTCTCAAACAAAAGTCTTCTATTTAGTCCATAGAAGGATGTAAGATCTTATGGATACTTTCCTCAATTGACAAATAATCAATTTTATGAGTACCTCAAGAAGGAAGGAACAAACTATCACTAAATATAGGGAACATAATCTAGAAGAATTAACTAGAAACATTAATCACTCGAGATTCAAAGAAGTTTTTACCTTTCAAAATATCCGGGGAAACCTAATCAGATCACAAGATCAAATGCCAAAAGATTAAAAAGCATCTTCTGTAGGCCCAGTGCTTGATGTCAGCTTAATTAATTGTATAGTTTTCCCGTGGTATCCCCTTCTACGAGACAACGCCCCTTAAGTGTTACTTTTAGATGGCTCCTATATTTCATATGTTTCTTTGTTGGATTTTCATGTTCCATTAAGATGGATTGTTAGGGATGGGCTTGTTTCTTAGTTGTTACTTTAATTAAATCTTAAGAAAATGCCCAATTCAAATTGTGGCAGAATTGTTGGAGATTGATCGATTTGCCCGGGGTTAGGGTTTTTTGGGTGTTTGATTTGAGAGGGAATTATAAAATTTCCTATGAGAGACAAATTTGTAGAGAGATACATAGATTGGGAAGCTAGATTTTAACTTTACCTCTGAGATTTAAGGAAACCCAACTTGTTTGGATCCTAATTTTGTATTTGCACTGGCATATTGGTTCTCTCTTTGTTTAATTTGAGCGAGGAGTTAATAGAGTTTGTTTTTGGGGAAAAGGATTAAAGTTGTATATTACTAATCAAATAAAATGACTTGATCAAGTGTCTAAATTAGAATAGTTTTACAACTCTTTAAACTATCGTATTTTTCATTCAAAGAATGACACATGCGTTAAGTCGTAAATTACTATCCAAAAGTATTTGTATTTATACGCTTTTACATAGTGTATGAACCATTATATAGAAAAATATCAAAAAATAGAAAGATGGTAGATTATGCAGAAGCGGTAACCGACAAAATGGGCAGATTTAAAAAGGCCACAATTGAATACTTACCTCGAGGCGAAAATATGCATTCAGACTCCCTCGCTTATCTTGTTGGAGTCTTTAAAATAGAAGGCTAATATTTAGAGATTGAACTAGTATCCACCCCCAGTATTAACATCATTAGCTCAAATACAATTAATACTGGGGGCGACAAATAGGTCGAAGATGATTGGAGACAACATTTCTTTATAAATATCAGACCAGATAACATATTTGATGGCGAACTCCCCAAAGATGTTAATAAAAGAAGACGACTGATAGACAATGCTAAACGATACACCGTTGTCGACAATTTCCTTTATAAAAAGTCAGTTACGGGGCCTTATCTTCAATGCTTATCTAATAAGGAATGTTGTCTAGCCATTCAAAAGGTGGGCCCTCGATCTCATTGTAGAATTCCCAAATTTACCCAAAAAAGAAAATACCTCTTAGTTGTAACAGACTACTAAAATGTTCATCTTCTAAACCTGTCTCGTAATATGGTATGCATTCACCCCACGAGGAAAACATTCCTTGATTAGGCTTGAATTCATCATTTTCTTAATCACAAGGGATTTAACTTTGGATTGGTCTCCTTCATTGCTTAGAAGTTTTTTGTGCTCTATTTTACTCCACGTGGTTGATAACTGAGTTATCTTAGTCTCTAATCTAGAGATAGATTGGGTCATAAAAGTTTGATTCACCAATGTCTATGTTTGAAATTGCATCATTTGTTGCCAAAATTGTAACGGTTGTTTTTTGACTTTCCATTTATTGTTTTTTACTTTCTATTGACTGTTGCATGAAGAGAGAAAGGGTGTCTTCCAAAAATGGTTTGGGTGGAGCGGGTGGGAACTGATTGGATGACTGAATGAACTAATGGGCCTACATATAAGAATGAAGTTGAAAAGATTCTACGTATTGAGAATTTTGGTAATCCCATGATTAAAAATGATTTTGAGTTTTTTGGGGGATGTCGAATTGTGAGTCGTATAGATTCTAACATTCTTGCATATATGACATTTTGCGATAAAAGCAACACCCAATTCAATAAACAACAAATCGGACCTAAACTCTAGCACATCAACATTTTTTAGAATTAATAAAATAGGTCTCCCCTATATTCTTCTATGTTCATAATGCGCAGGATGGTAAAAGGCTTTGGTTCCTATACTCCCCTGTATTATTATGGTAGTACCAGCTTAAAGTAGATGTTAGGTCCTCACGCCCGAGTGACTCACCTTATCGTACATTAGCACTCAGAATGGTGGCGTTGCAAACCTACAACTAGTATTTCGCGGCGCTAGGCTGGGGCCGTATCCTGTGAACCCGTGTTTATACCCCGGTTCGGTACACCTATCCGTTAGTGGATGAAATCCCATAAAAATCATTCTACTCTATTTTATTATCAGTTATTTTAAGGTCTGGGACGTTTAATTTTTGTGTAATACAAATTTCTTCGTATCCCTAATAGGTAGTCCTACTTGTTTGAGTGCTTTTGGGTTGATGAAATCCCATAAGTCTCTAATAGTTTTTAAGTTTACCAATGATAGAAAGAAATAGAATATTAAACACAGCATTAGGTCAATCTAACTACGACAAATGTTTTACTAGTGATCCAGGAGGATCTGAAGAAGAAAGGAGGTTTTTTTCAAATTTAACCAAATTCATTCGAACGAGATTTGGAGTCGTTCGAAAGACTTCTGGTCTATTTGAAAAGAATTGTTTTCAATTCAAATAGATTATGTCCTGAGGTATTTTATTCGAATACATTTTTTGTTATGTTTTCTGTTCAAATAGACACTTATTCTGTTCGAATAGAGCCGTGATTCAGCCTATTTCTTTAGGCATTTAAGGGCATATTTATTCTATTTTGTAACTAGGACTTGCAACTCTTATTAAAGGGGCAAGGCTAGGCAAGATTTGGTGATGTTAGATCAATCAATGTTCTGAGAGAAAGACTTAGGAATTGAGAGTAATTTAGTTGTAATTAACTTCGATTAAGCAATTGAAGCTCTTAAAGGGATTTTCCCAACCAATTGGTGTGTTCTTCATGCAAATATTCATTTTAGGGTTTCTCTATTCGTATTATAGATTAAGTGGTATTAGTTTTTCAGTTACGATTCTTGGGGGTGATTATGGTTTATGGTCTATACACGTGACCGTCTGAAGCAATCGATAGAGAAGTTAGTGAGTCCGTTAGAGGTCCTCGAAAACCTAATTCAAAGAAGAAGAACAATTTAGAGATGGGTAATTCTGACGATCGACTCACGACGTTTAAAATGATAGTTTCCGACCTAACTTCTACTATAAAGGAGTTGGTAGAACAATTGCGTCTCATGAACCTCGCGAAGGGTTCCACTTCGGTGATACGGCGAGGCCGCTCGAGGATAAAAGGGGTTATGGAGGTGGATAAAGATGAGGATATTGCGGAGATAAATAACGATTCTAGTGATACCAAATCCATCAAGAAGTACTCGGGCATTGGTAAGTCAATGAATCCTATGCGTAATCTTCATATTAACATTAAGATTAAAATTATAGTACTCGATGGTTCAGTCAATGCTGAGAAGTTGGATAATTGGTTTGATTGGCTAGAAACCTATTTTTCTGCTTATGAATATTCTAATGCTCAGAAAATTTATTTCTCTACTTTGAAATTCGCAAGTCATTCACTAATGTGGTAGAAATCCTATCAAAAATGCCATGAAGTATGAAGTTTGAGTTGGAAAGAATTAAAGGTTTTGGCGAGAAAGCAATTTTATCCAATTGGGTATGAACAGGAGCGATGGTACAAATGGCACAATTTGTGCCAAAAGTTGGGGCAATCCGTACAACAATTTACTACAGAGTTTCATAACCAAGCGTTGGTTTTGGATAATGATGTGGATGAGTATGAGGTGTTCATGAAATATACGAGAGGTTTATCAGAGTCTATTAGAAGTGAATTAAAGCTCTTTAATATAGAAAATATCGAAGATGCTACCGTTAAAGCAATTACTATTGAAGGCAAATACTTGAAGAATGACAATAAAGATGACAAGAGCAAGTCTGGGTACAAGTCTAATTGGAAGTATGATCACATAGGGGAGTCCAAAGGAGACGGATCTCATCCAAGGAGAATTCCTGTAGTCATATAAAGGCTAATGGGCACATTTTAGATAAATGTTGGAAACTTAACCCGGAGCTTAAGCCGAAGAAGGAGAGGGGCAAGAAAGAGAACGATCACTAGTCGCAACAATTATGAATCTTTTAGATTTAGATAAGCCCAATCCTAAGCTTAGTCTAATGTTCAAGCAACCTATAGCTATCGACGAGGCAAGTCAGGAAGAACTTTTTTATGTTAGCATTCAAGGGAAGAAGAGCTTAGTCGAGGCAATCATTGATTCGGGCAGTCAGAAGAATTTAATTTCTGAGACGGTGGTGAAGAAGATGGGTTTGGCTACTGTGGCTCATCACTAAGTACAGTACGTTCAAGTTTATGATTACTAAAAAGTTTATTGACGAAGTGACATGTGAAGTGGTTCCGTTTGACGTGTGTCAAGTCACCTTGGGTAGCTAGTATCTTTGGGACCGAGATTCAATCATTTACCGTAAAGCCCGCAAGCATCGTCTTGTGAAGGAAGGGACATATTTTTATATCAATGCGTGCAAGAAACATAGTACTACCACTAATTTAGTAATGGTAACTCAGGCGAAGAGGTTGGTTAATTCGAGCGAGAAATTTGTATTGTTGCTGGTGCGACCGATTCAAGAGGGTCCGTCGGCTAAGGTGTTGTCTACTTTGGCAATGTCTCCTAAGCAACAAACCGATATGGGGAAGTTGCAAGAAGATTGTGAAGACTTGTTTCTGGGCATAGAAGCGATGCCGCGAAAGAAGGATGTGGAGCATGATATCACTTTGGTGAATATTAAGCCACTACCCAATATTGGGTTACATCGGACTTCTATCACAGAGTCTGATGAGATCAAGAAACGTGTTCAAGAATTCCTTGAGGAAGGAGTTGTTAATTGATCCAGGAGGATCTAGTGTTTTGAAGATTTGTCAAAGTCGTTCGAATAACTTTGAGTGTCGTTCGAACGTGTTGACATGTTCGCCGACAGTTTGGCTCAAAGCCATATTTCGTTCGAACGACTTTCAGTGTCGTTGGAATGAGTTGTCTTGTCCTCTAGAATTTTGGCCCAGAGCCATATATTTTTTTCAAACGAGTTGGGTTTCGTTCGACCGACCAGGCAACTTTTCTAGGGTTTTAGACCAATTAGGCGTAAAGTCGTTCGAACGACTCCCTAGTTCGTTCGAACTACTTTGGCACTGTTTTAGAATCTCAGGCGTTGTTTTTCCTCGAGATCCGTTCTTTTATGATTTTTGAGTTCCCCAGTATATAAAGGGAACTTAAGTTTTTTTCATGGTTATGTAAGATCTGAAAAGAGTTCTGAGAGTAGGTTAGGGTTTGAGAGATTCTCTTTGTAATTACTGCACTATAGTAATCGAATTTTCTATTTTTCTTAATCAATTGGTGTTCTTCGTGTTTCTCTACAAACTAAAAGCTTCTCAATCGTATTGTGGATTAAGTGGTATCAGTTTTCCAGCTACGATCTTTAGGGATTGATTATGATTTATGGTCCTTATACGTGACTGTCTCAAGCAAACGAAAAAGCTAGTAAGTCCGTTGACGATTCATCGCAAACCTAATTTGAAAAAGAAGGACGATTTAGAGATGGACAAGGCCAACGATCGACTCATGCTTTAGGAAATGACAGTTTCTAACCTAACTTCTACTGTAGGGGAGTTAGATGAACAATTATGTCCCACAAACCTCGCGAAGGCTTTCACTTCGGCGAAACGGCGAGGCCGCTCGAGGAGAAAAGGGGTTTTGGAGGGGGATGGAGATATAGATAAAGTGGGGGTAGCCAGCGATTCTAGTGATACCGATTCCGTCAAGGAGTGCAAAGGTTTTGGTAAGTCAATGAATCCTGTGCGTAATCTTCGTATTGGTTTTAAGATTAAGATTCTGGTATTCGATGGTTCCGTCAATGCTGACAAATTGGATAATTGGTTAGATAGGTTGGAGACCTATTTTTCCGTTAATGAATATTCAGACGCTCAGAAGATTTGCTGATCTTCTTTGAAATTTACAAGTTACTCACTGACGTGGTGAAAATCCTATCAGAAACGACAAAATGTCGGAAGCTTGAGTTGGAAGGAATTTAAGGTTTTTGTGAGGAAGCAATTCTATCCGATTAGGTATGAACAGGAGCGATGGTACAAATAGCACAATTTACGCTAAAGGTTTGAGCAATCCGGACAACAATTCACTACGGAATTTCATAACCAAGCGCTGGTTTTGGATATTGACGTGGATGAGTGCGGCGTGTTCATGAAGTATACGGGGGATTTGTCGGAATCCATTAGAAGAAAATTAAAGCTCTTCAAGGTGGAAAATATCACCTTAGTGAATGGTGAGCCACTACCAAATATTGGGTTATATCGGACTTCAATTACAGAGTCTGATGAGATCAAGAAATTGGTACATGAACTCCTAGAGCAAGGAGTTATTAATCCAAGTTGCTTACCTTGTGGTTTGCCAGTGCTACTGTTGCTAAAGAAGGATGGGTCTTGGAGGATGTGTGTAGATTATCGGGCGTTGAACAAGATCATGGTGAAGAATCATTATCCGCTTTCACGGATTAACAAGCTTTTAGATGAGTTGCAGACGGCACAGTTTTTCACCAAGATGGATCTTAAGTTGGGTTACCATCAAGTTTGAATCCGGTAGGAGGATACATGGAAGATAGCGTTCAAGACCAAATAAGGCTTATTAGAGTAGTTGGTGATACCTTTTGGGTTATGCAATGCTCTGGCGACGTTTATGCGGCTAATGAATGAGGTACTTTGTATGTTTCTTGGTGATTTTGTAATTGTATATTTGGATGATATCTTGATATATAGTCGTACATGGGAGGAACATCTTGGGCATTTACGCAAAGTGTTGGGCGTGTTGCGATCACAACAGCTTTTTCTGAACGGGAAGAAATGCGAGTTTGGGAAACGGGAGCTAGTTTATTTGGGTCTTATTGTTGGTAGCGGCGAGCTTAAGGTCGATCCAGAGAAGGCCTCGGTCATTACTAATTGGCCTAGACCCTGTACAGTGACGGAAGTGAGGAGTTTTATGGGTTCTTGTCAGTACTTACGCAAATTTATTCAGTATTTTTTGCAAATAGCCGTACCGTTTCATTCTTTGACCAAGCCCAGGGTACAGTTTATGTAGGAAGAGCACCATTATAAGACCTTTCTATTACTGAAGAAGAATATTACAGATATACCAGCGTTAGCATTGCCTAATTTGTCGTGGATTTTTGAGGTTGAGACAGATACGTCAGACTATGCATCGGGGGCAATCTTTTTACAGGATAGGAAGCAGGTTGCTTACCATTCTTAGATGTTTACAGGAGCAGTACGTAACAATCCTACCTACGATAAGGAGTTCTACGCGTTATGTCAATCAGTTAAGCATTGGTGGAGTTACTTATTGGGGAAGGAGGTTGTGAAACATTCCGATCACAAACCGTTACAGTTCTTATCTACGCAGTCCAAGCTTCAACAAGCTCGCCATATGAAGTGGATGTCATACCTTTAGTAGTTTACCTTATTGATCAAGTATAAGAAATGAGTGGACAACAAGATGGCCGATATGTTATCTCGACAGCCATTACCAACTATTTCCGCTTTGTTGGTAGCTATCCAGATCCAGCCGATTGTTCCTTCTGAGTACGTTTCAGGATATGATGATGGCGGGGAGCTCAGTATGATTCATGAGAAGTTGTTGCAAGGCAGAATGTGCGAGTATGTTCTGAAGGATGGTTTAATTTATAGGGGCAGTCTACTATGTATTCCTGAGGGTGGAGACCGTTTACAATGGATTTAAAATGCACATTGTTCCCGGGTGGCAGGTCATTTTAGGGTTGAGGAGACTCTTTTAAATTTGTGGCATTATGTCTATTGGCCGAAGATGCATGTGGATGTTGCTCGTGTGGTTCGTGGTTGTTTGCTATGCAACACATCGAAACCTTCTAATAGGAAGATAGGACTGTACTTACCATTGCCAGTTCCTAGTCAACCTTGGGAGAGTATTTTGATTAATTTTATGGGTGGTTTGCCCATAACCAGGTGTTAGAATGACTATTTGTTTGTGGTGGTGGATCGATTCAGCAAGATGATTGTTCTTATTCCATGCCAGAAGACGGTCATAGGGGAAGGAGCAGCGCGATTGTTTTTCAAAAACGTCTGGAGGTATTTTGGGCTCTCTTCTTCTATTATTTCTTATAGGGATAGCCACTTTTTGGGGTATTTCTAGAGATCATTATGGGGGATGATGGGCACAAAGTTGAAGAGAAGTGCCACTTTTTATCCGTAGACAGACGGGCAAACAGACGTCATTAACCGCACTTTGGTACATTTATTATTGAGATTCCATTCTAAACATCCTAAGACTTGGGATTAAAGTTTACCGTATCTTCAGTTTTCGTTCAACCGGGAGATTTATGGTTCCATGCTGAAGTTTCCTTTTGAAGTTTGTTTGGGGTACTTGCAGCAAAGCCCTTTTAATTTAGCGTTTAGTCTTGGCGACAAGACAGTGTCAAGGAAAGAGGAAGGGGAACAGGTTAAAGCTCAGTATTTTATTGAGAAGATCAACAAGGTTCATGAGGTGGTTGAAGCTCAGTTGAAGAAGACTCAAGTGAAGTATAAGGCTCGCCACGACAAGCATCGGGTTGAGAGCACATTTTTAGAGGGCGACCTCGTTTGGTAGCATTTTTTGGGCAAGGAATGGCTTAAGGGCAAAGGTAAGAAGCTCAAACCTATCCGTTATGGTCCATTTTTGATACTCAAGAAGATTGGTGACAATGCATTCCCGTTGGATTTGCCACCTTTTATGAGGATGTATTCGGTGATTAATGTCGAGCATTTGAAGCTGTTTGAGCCATCTCTTTTGGATGAAGACACTACAATCGATACTCTCCTACCGTCAGTTGATGACTTATGGATGGAAGGAGAAGATCCGTTACCGGAGGATGGTATTCTAGAGAGGAAGGTTTATACTACAAGACGGGGTGCTATTGATTCATTCTGAGTTGGGAAGATGGGTCAGCTATCGAGTTAGTCGAAGTGGTACAGTAGGGAATTGGGCATCACCACGTTCCCATATCTCTAGTTCTAGCTTGAGCTAATGCTCAAGGCTCCTAAAGGGGGGAGCCATGATCCAGGAGGATCTAGTATTTTGAAGATTTGTCAAAGTCGTTCGAACGACTTAAGTGTCGATCAAACGAGTTGACATGTTCGCTGGAAGTTTAGCCCAGAGCCATATTTCGTTTGAACGACTTTCAATGTTGTTCGAACCAGTTGTCTTGTCCTCTGGAATTTTGGCCCAGAGCCATATTTTTGTTCGAACGACCAGACAACTTTTCTAGGGTTTTAGACCAATTAGGCGTAAAGTCGTTCAAACGACTCCTTAGTTCCTTCGAGCGACTTTGGCGCTGTTTTGAAATCTCAGGCGTTATTTTTCCTTGAGATCCATTCTTTTATTATTTTCGAGTTCCCTTGTATATAAAGGGAACTTAGGTTATTTTCTAGGTTATGTTCGATCTAAAATGAGTTCTGAGAGTAGCCTAAGGTTTTAGAGATTCTCTTTGTAAATTACTGCATTTTAGTTATCAAATTCTCTATTTTTGCAAACCAATTGGTGTTCTTCGTGTTTCTCTACTAACTAAAAGCTTCTCAATCCTATTGTGGATTATTAATTCAAGTTTCTCACCTTGTGGTTTACCGGTGTTATTGGTGTCAAATAAGGATAGGTCTTGGAGAATGTGTGTGGATTATCGGGCGCTGAAGAAGATTGTTGTGAAGAATTGTAATCTGCTTCCAATGATTGATAAGCTTTTAGATGAGTTACAGACGGCTCGGTTTTTTACCAAGTTGGACCTTAAGTTGGGTTACCATCAAGTTAGAATCCGGGAAGAAGATACTTGGAAGATAGCGTTCAAGACCAAACAAGGACTATTTAAGTGGTTGGTGATGCCCTTTGGTATGCAATACTCCGGCGACGTTTATGCAGTTAATGAATAAGGTACTTCGTGCCTTTATTGATTATTTTGAGATTGTGTATTTGGATGATATCTTAATATATAGTCGTACATGGGAGGAGCACCTTGGGCATTTACGCAAAGTGTTGGGCATTTTGCGATCACAACAACATTTTCTAAATGGGAAGAAGTACGAGTTTAGGAAGAAGGATCAAGACTACTAAGGATTTATTGTTGGTAGCGGTAAGCTTAAGGTCAATCCAGAGAAGGTCTGGGTCATTACTAATTAGTTTAGACTCCGTACAATGACAGAAGTGAGGACTTTTATGGGTTCGTATCAGTACTTACAGAAGCTTACTAATTGGCTTAGACCCCACACCGTTACATTCTTTGACAAAGACTGAAGTACAATTCGTGTGGGAAGAGTACCATGAGAAAACTTTTTTGTTACTGAAGCGCAAGATTACCGATGAACCAGTATTAACGTTACCCAATTTGCAGCTGCCTTTTATAGTCGAGACAGATGCGTCAGACTATGCATTAGATTTTTTTACAGGATGGGAAACTGGTTGCTTACCATTCTGTGATAATTACAGGAGTAGTACGCAACTATCCTTCCTACGATAAGAATTTTTACGCATTATATCAATCAGTGAAATATTGGCGGAGTTACTTATTGGGGAAATAGGTTGCGGTACATTCCAATCATAAACCATTATAGTTCAAATCTACGCAGTCTAAGCTACAGCAAGCGCGTCATATGAAGTGTATGTCGTACCTCTAACAGTTTACCTTGCTAATCAAGTATAAGAAAGGAGTTGACAATAAAATGGCTGATATGTTATCTCGGCCCCCATTACCAACTATTTTTGCTTTGCTGGTAGCTATGAAGATACAGCCCATTATTCCTTCTGACTATGTTATAGGGTATGGCAAAGACAAGGAGCTCAGTGTGATTTACAAAAAGTAACTGCAATACAAGATATGCGAGTATAGTTTGAAGGATGGCTTAATTTACAGGGGCAGTCTATTATGTACTCTTGAGGATGGAGACCGTTTATATTAGATTTAAGAGGCATATTATTCCCAGGTGGCAGGTTATTTTGGGCTTAAGAAGATTCTTTTGAATTTGCAGCATTATGTCTATTGGCTGAAGATCCAGGTAGATGTTGCTCGTGTGATTCGTGGTTGCATGTTATGCAACACATCAAAGCCTCCCAATCGGAAGATAAGACTGTACTTACCATTGCCAATTCCTAGTCGACCTTGAGAGAACATTTTGAAGGATTTTTTGGGTGGTTTGCCCATGACCAAGTTTAAAAATAACTATTTGTTTGTGGTGGTGGATCGATTCAACAAGATTATTCTTCTTATTCCATGCCAGAAGACGGTCATCGGGGAAGGAACAACGCGATTATTTTTTAAAGACGTCTATAGGTATTTTGGGCTCCCTTCTTCTATTATTTTTTATAGGGATATCCACTTTTTGGGGCATTTTTTAGAGATCTCTATGCGGGATGATGGACACTAAATTGAAGAGAAGTACCTACTTTTATCCATATATTAACAGACAAATAGAGGTAGTTAATCGTACTTTGGTACATTTCCTACAGGGATTCCATTTTAAGCATCCTAAGACTTAGGATGAGATTTTACCGTATCTTCAGTTTGCATTTAACCAGGCGATTCATGGTTCCACTTTGAAGTATCCATTTGAAGTTTATTTAGGGCCTCGAAGCCCTTTTGATTTGGCTTTTATTCTTGGCGACAAGACAGTGTCAGGAAAGGAGGAAGATGAACAAGTTAAAGCTCAGCGTTTCATTGTGAGTATAAACAAGGATCACGAGGTGGTTGAAGCACAATTGAAGAAGACTCAAGCAAAGTATAAGACTCGTCACGACAAGCATCGGGTTGAGTGTACTTTTCAAAAGGGTGGCCTAGTTTGGTTGCATTTGGGTAAGGAACGGCTTAAGGGGGAAGGTAAGAAGCTCAAACCTATCCATTATGGTACATTTATGATACTCAAGAAGATTAGTGACAATGCACTCCAATTGGATTTTCCACCTTTCATGACGATGTATTCGGTGATTAATGTCGAGCATTTGAAGTTGTTCGAGCTGTCTCTTTTAGATGAAGACTCTACAATTGGCGCTCGCCTACCGCTAGTTGATGGCTTATGGATGGAAAGAAAAGATCCATTGTAGGAGGATGGGACTCTAGAGAGGAAAGTTCATGCTACAAGACGGGGTAGTGTTGAGTCGCTCCGAGTTGGAAAGAAATGTCAGCTAGTCATGATCCAGGAGGATCTGAAGAAGAAAGGAGGTTTCTTTCAAATTAAACCAAAGTCGTTCGAACTAGATTTGGAGTCGTTCGAACGACTTCTGGTCTATTCGAACATAATTTTTTTCTATCCGAATAGATTAAGTCTTTAGGTGTTTTATTCAAATACAACTAAAGTCTATTCGAATATATTTTCTGTTATATTTTCTGTTCGAACAGAGACTTGTTCTGTTTGAACATAGGCGTGATTCAGCCTATTTCTTTAGGCGTTTAAGGGCATATTTTTCCTATTTTGTAACTAGGACTTGCAATCCTTATAAAAAAGGGCAAGACTATGCAAAATTAGGTGATGTTCGATCAATCAAAGATTTGAGAGAGAGACTTAAAGCTTAAGAGTAATTTAGTTGTAATTAACTTCGATTAAGCAATTGAAGCTCTTAAAGTAATTTTCTCAACCAATTGGTGTGTTCTTCATGCAATTATTCAGTTTAGGGTTTCTCTATTCGTATTATGGATTAATTAGAGCAACGTGTATTTTGACGGTTCACACGATTTTTTATATCCTAGTACCAGGGCGAAGCGGATAGGATCCCCTCCTCTATGTCAAGTTTAGATATGTTCCAACCTACGGGAAGTGTTTCCCGGTGTAGCTATGGCCGCCCCATCACTTAGGGGGTGAAAGAAGGAAGTGCCCCTTCACTTAGGGGGCACAAGAAGGAAATTGCACGAGATTGGTCGATCTTTGAGCTTTTCGTATTTTTGTTTTCCGCACCAGCCACATTTTTTGTTAATTTATCTCTGTTTGCTAATGCCAAAAATAACCACAGTTCCACTGGCTTGTGTGTATGTATTGGAGAGTGTTATTAGAGATTGAAAAAAATATGTAATGGTGGTTTATCATAAATCTAATACACACACACAAAGTTAGTTTGGGTTCAATTAGTAAAAGAAAACCGTACACAACCTCAGTATTCAAAATAAACAAACAAAGCAAGCACGTCAAACTAATGTGAGCACATGCAAAACAAGTATGCACATGCAAAACAAATAAGGTACTGATCCAATTTTAAATGCTAAGCACTAGTACAAATTTTCCTTCCAAACCAGAATTTTTCTTCGAATGCGGTAGTTAATAGCAACTTAAAACCATTTAATATTTGTTCCTTTCTTTCTTTTTTAAATTTGTAAAAAAGTAAGAGTTGAAACAAATTACAGTTCTGCCTTATAAGCAGTGCCGTGTCGTTATAGTGTGTTCATAACAATACCTCAAAGCAACCTTGCCAACATTGTCACCCACTCTACATAGTAACAGTTCAGAAATCAAAGAGTCAAAATTATACACTAATGTTTGAGGTCCTATAACTTTAACTTGTGGTGTAAAGTATTGTATTACGTAAAACTACTTGTCCCAAACAAAAAATGCAACTATTTGTACCAAGCGATTGCGAGAAATGTTAGGATTACGGCTCAAAATAGGGAAAAGTCGTTCCAATGAGTGGAGAAGCCGTTCGAATGGCAGAGTTCCCGTTGAAGTCGTTCGAACGAATCATGAGATCGTTAGAACAGAAATGGCTCTCTTTATTGGTTTTTAAGTTCGTTCTGAAGGGGATTTATTCCAAAGCAATGGTTTATCTCATGATGCATATTTCGGAGATGACCTAATAGAGAGTCTATAAATATAGTTTGTGAGATCAAAGCCTCCTCACACAATGTGTGAGCTAAAAAGCCTCTGTGTGAGAAATTTAAAATCAAGTAGAGATGTAGCCTCTGTGGTAGAGGTTGTAAAGAGTTGGTCTTTACAAGGAAGAAGGTAGAGGGTATTATTCTCTTGGGATTTGATGGTGAGAGTGGAAGTACCTCTTTATTGCTAAGAAGAGTAATCAAGGTAGAGAGAAGATTGAAGGGTTTCAAGAAGAAGGTATGCAGCATAGTCTTTATTGAGGTAATCTTCGATGCTCTTGATGGATCTCTTATGTTTCATTTATCTCTTGTAACTATATGTGAGGATTATTGCGAGATTAGGGATTTCCATGTTTGTTGAAATCCCTTGAGTGTTTATAATTGAACTTGGATACATAGTAGATTTCTAGCTTGGTGGGGGGAGTAGCCTTATGTTGAACCTCTGGTAAATATTGTGCTTTGTGTACATGTTAATTTTGCTTTTAGTTTCTAGGAAGATTATTTGTATTCCATGAGGATAACGGATAAAACCATATTTTGTGAGGGTGATGTATTCCACACGTTCACCCCCAACAAGAAAAGGGGAAAAATATATGGAAAAGAGCAAAAAAGATTCGGCTTAAAAATAATAGCTCAAAAATAAAATGCACATTTGCAAGTCGTCGGAAATGGCACCATAAACTTGATCAATTATAAAACCGACATTTTAAAAACTCGCAAGCGCACGGCGTACCGTTGAGTAAAAGGGTAAGCGGGGTCGTATCCCAAGAAACTTGTGGAGAAAATTATACTTCGAGCTACTAATTTTATCAAATAAAAATGAGTTTTGGGTTTTTATAAGTGAAAAAATTAAAATAAAATAAAATACAAACTAGAAAAGGTGTTGATACGATTAGAGATGAAACCAAAGAATGATTACACTCCATCCGTTGTAACCTTGAGATAGTGTACCAAGTTAGAGTATTCACGAACTCCCGTATCGCAAATCCTTGGTCTGGTATATACAATACATCATGAGATAAGATAATTAGTGATTGGGAACTACCCATAAACTTACTTACTCAACCAATGTTTTGTTGATAAGCATGGATTATGTGACCTTCTCCATGTTCCTAACCTATTTTGTTATGGTCAAACAAGATGGTTACATAGACTTTTTATTCCTCATAATCCTAGCTATGGTCAAGCATAGGACGAAGGAATATGAATATACATTATGCTAGGATAAAGAGAACGTACTCTAACTAAACTACACAATCTACAATAAGGCTACATTGGATGAAACTTCCTCTAGCCTTAGCTAAGAGATTTAGCTACTCAAGCCTTTGATCATTGCCATAATACTATTACTACAATAAAAATAAAAGGCAAGAAGGAGAGAAGAACATGAACTTTATGGCTTTGTGCCTTTTGATTTACACTTTCCAAGATATCTCTCATGGGTGAGATTCCCCTCCTATTTATAGAGTATAGGAGGGGTTACAAAATATCAACATAAATGAAAAATTCCCTAAACAATGCCTTCCATTATTCACAAAATATAAGAGCTTTAAAACCCTTTACTCCATGCCTTAGCCCATGCACAAAATGTTATGGCTTGATAATCTCCATCAATGCCTCTTTAATGCTCTTTATTGGACTTTTGGTTAACAATTTCTATAGGAATGAACTATTGGAGTGTACAAGACATTCTTCTTTGATGAGAACTCCAAAATGTACGACTTCTTTATCATGTGACCGATTCCTATAAATACAAGCAAAAACATTATTAGTATCACATTTAATTAATAAATGACAAGTTATTTATAAATTTAGGAGTTGCACACGTAAATATTACGTGTCTATCATAACATGAACTGGATCAACGAAATAATAAATAGAGTGATTATGAACTTAGAAAGATACCATCAGGCTTTAGCAAAGTCTTACAACAAGCACGTTCGTCATAGAAAATTCAATCATTCAAGATCTCATCCACAACATAGAAAAGAGCCAAATACTAGAAAACTCGCCAAAAATTTGGAAGGACATTTTATTGTTATTAGCAAAAGTGATCTCAGCTCTTACGACTCATTATACCAAACAGAGATCGAGTCCCCAATCCTTGGAACACAAGGAGATTGAAATTATATCGCAGATAGAGGCATATCACATTTTACAATCTATTATTTCTCATATTTTTTACGTCGTTCTTACATTAATAAAATACTTGTATTTGACCTACCTAAATTTATAATCATACAGTACTCTTCTATTATTTAATATTTACAATATATACAGAACACATCTACTCTATTACAGATAAACAATTGGTTTGTCCCAATCTTATCAATACATTACAGGTCAGTTATTGGTTCGTCCAATTCGACCAACATATCTAAGACAAATTATAATTCAACCAACATATTACATACTTCAGGACCACAATTGGTTCACCAAAATTCGACACAAATATCTATTATACATTCACACGGAGTACTAACCCTACTCTCAGATAACACAAACTTCTCTACAACATCACCCCTTATACTCTATCTATTACATATCAGATGATAAAGCAAAAGTGGCTAGTTTTTAATCAAAACCAATGCCACCAAAATTCTGGTCAGTTAGGGCATCATCATACAAACTTCCCCCAAATTCTAAAGGTCGTAAAACCATCAATTTTGGTACCCTAACAACAACAATCTCTCTACCTTCATCGCATCTGTTCTTAGTGAGCACATCAATTTTTGACATAAAACGATCCCAGTATTTATCCCGCACTAAATGAATTTCACACTGTAAACCATTTTTGATCATGCTGTCATGAATCGTGTCTCTTTCTTTTGCAAGTCTCTTAATATTAAACGCAAAGAAGGTAAGCACTGCTGCCATTTTTTTATCATGCGCCTCATTTGCCTCAACCATACCTATGTCAGGTACGGGGAGCTCTGCAATCCTTCCCCTCACCTCATTTAGCAAACTTTCCAAGTTTTTTCAACGATCTACCACCAGAGCATTCTCCTTAATAGAATTTTTATTACGTGCTTCCATCACCATAAAAAATTTATCCATTTATCCCAACATAGCCAACGATTGCTCCATGATAAACTGGTCATAACGCCTCCGATCAACCTCTATGTTGAGATCCCGTTGGTCTATCACAAGGTCTGCCTCCAATTTTTCATTCGAACTAGTCAGCTCCCCCACTGTCGTTTGAAACCCAATAATATCTAATTCCAATACTTGAAGTAGGTTCTCTAAATTACCTATCCTATCCCAATAATTTTTTACTAAGTCATTCTGTTTCCTGTTAACTTCGTCCAAATCCTTTTCTTTATTTTTAGCAATATTTAGCACTCCCTTAGACTCTCTGGCTCACTCATTTACCTTTCTAACAGAGGCTCGCAAACAGACCAACTTTGCCTCCAACATCTTGATATGAACCTGAGAACACACAGTACCATCCTCTTCTTTCTTCAACATCCCCAACGACTCGGTTAGTTTAGCTTGCGCAGTTATTAATTCCACCTCTTGCTTGGTTACTCATTCCCAGAGTTTACTTATGTGACAATGAGCTTTCTCAATGTTCGACGTCTTTTTCTTCACAACCTCATTTAACTACTCTATTTTCTCTTGACTAATCGGTAGATCAAAAACCCTTTCCACCATTTGCTCGGTTAAATGGTTCACCATACCTTGCAGCTCAATCATACTAAACTCCATTTTCACATTTGATTCTGTAGCATTTTTCAATGCTTTACGATTCTGGTTCAAATCAGCGTTCAATCTTTTGTTCAAAATGAAAAGAGTCTTACCCAGACTTTGCACGTCTTCTTATTCGACCTGCATCAACAGTTCAATTTCATATACAAAACAATTTGTGTATCAAGCTTCTAAATCATAGTTCATAATTTATTCCCACAACTATTGTGTGCGATCCATCTTACAACGAAAAAATACTCATGTACGATCAATCTACATTTCTATTTAGATGTATTCTACTATCATATCTCCATCTAACAACTAAACACATCCATTAACGCTCGACCAACATATGCACAAAATATTTAATTTCGTTTCCTCGTTGAACTACGAGGAGATTGCCCCCTATTCCCCGATCGTCTTGACATGACCACTTGAACGTCCAAAGGTACAACAAAGGTCACCACCACCTGCGGGCTCTGTCTTTGCCACGAACGAGGCAATAAACTCTTGACCTCCTCCTATTCCTCCTCTAACAAATTTTGTACCGGTCTAGGAACTGGTCTTCCAATGCCTTTTTCTTCCTCATCCCTCATAAACCACATATTTTCCGCCTTTTCATTCTCTATATCAATATCTTTCCCATAATCCATAACAGAGTTACTAAATTCATTCTCCACCCTTTCCAACTCACTTCCATAAAACTCAAATCACATTCTCTATATGACGTTCATGGTCCGTTTGAGCTACGACCTTTGGTCGCGAAGGATACAAAATCCCTTTCAATCGCATATGTGCTCCATGCAGACTCTTATGCATTTTCTCCTATAATACTTTCGAATCTTGCAACTTCTCTTCCACCTTCTTTTTGACAGTCATTTCTTTCACCATTTGATTTTCCAGACGTGTATATTGTTCAGTACATAACTCTAGCATGTTTTGCAACTTGTTTAACTCAGCCTATAAATTAGCTTGTACCACTCCTTGCTCTTTATTTATCTTGAAAAACAAAATCCTCATTGATCTTCGACACAACACAAAGCCAAGAGCATCAGGTAAGGGACCAACGTCACCCCATATAATAGACACACCAACTCGAGCTAAACATTTTTTTGCATCTACACTATGACAATTACGTGCTTCTTGAGCTAAAAGCCTTACTCGAGCTGAATCAGGTACTACACCCTTTTCTCTTAAGAGCTCTACATAAGCATCTTTTAACTCCCGCTCAATATCTACTTCAGCCGCAAAATACATTGTCAGAGTTAACAACACCCTCTGACATTTGGCTTTATCACTCTTATTCGTAAAACATATCGAGTCTATAGATTTTTGTAAAAGAGTAAATCTTTCCCCTTTTCACAAAGTCTCATCCATCACTATTTTTATTTTTGCATATCTACACTGAAGGTCATATAATTCTTTAAAAAAAAATCTGAATTAGATTTAAGCTACCTTCTCTCATATTCAGTTTTATTTAATACTTGTTGAGTACGAGCCACGGAGTCCCTCACTCTATTCAACGCTCTCTACATTGTGGTAACAGATTTCCTCAACCGCTCTATCACTTACACAAATTATAAATTTTATCTTATCAAACAACATTCAAACAAGGTGCAATAAACTTATGTCTATCAAATTTTATAGTTTCAAAACAAACAGAAGCAGTCTTACCTTAGTCAATTAGAAAATAGAACAAAATAGTTCAAATATGGTACCACATAACGATATTAAGTATTTTTACCAATATCTATCTTACACGGTGTCCTCAATACAACACTAGCATCCCGAGCTTGCTCTCCTTGGGAGCAACATTATCATCCACTGGTTCATCTTCAACATCTGAAGAAAAACCTATATCCTGGTACTTTCCCTCTAGACCAAGAGTGATATCGGCCTCGGTTAACCCAAAGTAACGATAAGACTGGATCTGATTGTCTCTACCAACCTTTACCTTTTCCACAGCCTTCTCTAAGGTCTTTTTACCCTCAGACATCTACGCACATAGCTCATCAGCACCCTTTACCACTTTCGTTATTCTCTCCTTCTCCTTCTCCTTTACGAGCTGCTTACCGACCTCCTTCAACTGGGCTGCTTGACCTTCGAACTTCTGCAAAAGTTCTAAATACTCCTGGTTTCTCTTCTTAATAAACTCCGTAGACCCTTTCACCAACATTGAGAGTTGACAACACAATAAACAAAGTCATCAATGGATATATCGACCACACTACAGCAAACAAAGCATATTAATACATACCTGAGCAATCGGCTCTTAAAATGCGACTTTGAGTTGCCTCGGATTTATCCCAGCCATATAAAAATAGCTTTCTTATACTAACATCAACTTGGCCACAGCTTTAGACCGAGTTTGGTCACTACCTCCGATCTCATGTTGTTTCCATTTTGAGAAACAATCTTTCCTATCTCTTGCAGAACTACCTCACTCACTTTCTGCTACTCCATAGTATCTGTAACAACCAACTTGCTACCCTTTCCCCCTCGGGCCACCTCTATGGAAGAATAAGAAGATTCTTACAGTGTTCTTTTTGCTCTGCGGAAGTTTTGCAGACCGCCTGAACTCGTTGGCATAGACAGGGGGATACCAATCAAATCTACTAAAGGACGGAGATCCATGATCACAACATTCCCAACGCCCTCTTGACCAACCATAGCCCATTTTTCGCGAGCATGCTGAACCCTTGTAACATTGGATCCACTCTTTTATCCCTACGAATATTTAACTCCCCAAGCACTTGCTTTAACTCGACCTGTTTATGGGCTACGCAGTGAAATAAGCTCGAGTTGTCTAGAATGCCTTTTGGTTCAGGACTTGAGACAAAATCAAAGAGATGATTTGAAGCTTGCAGAAAAGTAGATGTTCGGTCAAGATAATAGAAGTTACTTACTCAGATTAAAATATTTAAATTCTAGGTCGAGCGTTGGTTCATCTGGAACCTGCATATAGTTTTACCTCTTATCCATACAAGGTGGTCGTTCCACGGTCTATAAGTAGATTCAAAATAAAATAAAAATTCTGCCTAGACATATCACTAAATAGGTTACCACTCCTACAAGCTTTCATATACTTCATTTTGTAATATTTTAGTACATCAACTACAACGAACTACTTTACAGTACCATTCTTTCTCCACCTCTCATTCAGTACTTCACACATCCTCGTCATCTCATAGGCATTCCCATTTAATTATTCGGGGTAGCACTGTAATACATTCATCACCCCTTTTTGAAAAGAAGTTAGAGGATCTTAAGACCATAGACCACTTGGTTCAGATAACACAAAAACCCGTCATTCAGGTCAATCATACTAGACCTATTATAGAACAAAATGTCTATATCCCCCCTTATTCTTTTTTGTACCTTCCACAGATCGAGATTAGGTACTTGATAGTGTACCCTTTCCCCTTACTCTAAAACAATGGTCTTAAACCACAGGCCTTGCTTCGTTATGTAATCTCCTCACTTCCCTGTTAACATCTTTTTAAATTTCAGAAATTTTCCCCTATGTCTACTCCTTCCGATTATATGTAAAATGTCTCATCCTCTGCCCCTGTTTCCATATCCCCAACTTCTATGGAATCCTCAGCTACTATACCTACAGTGATCTCCCTACCATCTATGGTCTCCTTCATGCCTCCACAATCGTTTTCTCTACCTGAAGACGACGCTTCCTCCAAACTGGACGAAACTACAGATTTACTACTAGGTTTTAAGTTTTTATAACGCATACTCGACCTATAGGTAAACACAATCTTTTATTATTTAATCTGTCTCTATGATTATTTCCTTACACAATTACATGATATTCCACTAAAGCAAAAAATAAAAACCCACAAATTTACTTTCTCCTTACTACCCAGTAAAAAAATAAATTTTCTTTTTCAAACTTTCCAAAAACAACAAAGACTAAAATCCAACTTTCCCCCTTCTCCCATAAAATAGTTATAATGCACAGAACTTCTACAATACTAACAAATACAGACGCATAATCTTTTTTATTCCCCTACATTCTAATATTACCCATCTCCAATTAATAACATACAAAGGTAATTCATAAACAACAAATATACTGAATACTATTCCACTCAAAACACAACATAAACTCAATTTTTTTTTACTCACCTATACTGGATGATCCGTAATCTTCTAATCTACCCGCAACTTTTAAAGAGGTTGCGTGATTACGCTGCTTTTCAAACAAAATGTTTTCACCAGACGAAGCTTTCATTAATGAGGGACTGTGCTTAGAACTCAAACGCTTTCTCTCTCAAGAAATATTGGTTACAACACTTTTTTCTATCTCTATAACTGTAGTTAATTTATGAGGAAAAGAAAGATAATTTTTTATACTCTCCCTCAGTTTTTGGAACGGTGGCTCCCTCAGACACGTGTCAGCCACCCCTACTGCCTCTGCAGGCATGTCCTTTTGCCTATAATATCATCATTACTTCTGGGAAAATGTATTATGCTATCACGTCTATCCCTCATATCAGCCATTAAACAATTTACTTCCTCCTTCCCAATTAAATCTACACGATCACTCACCTTGCTTACACTCAAACAAACTCGTACTACACAATCCTTCATTTCTACAAATAGCATCAATTCGAAGTTCAAAATCATCCAAACAACTGCTATAACCAGACAGTTGTCATCCGTCATAACTGTCCCATAAGCAGCATAACAAACGTAGTAGTTGTACTTTTCAAGTCGCAGTTTCAATATAACTTTATCATAAAATTCTACATATAACAAATACAAAACACTACAAACAGATTACTTATTCATATCGTGCTATATAAATTTAAGCTTACATTCTAATATAGTTATATTTAAAGAAGCCCGGGTGATTCAATTCACCATACAAAATTATCTCTCCTTAGCTCCCCTCTTGTTCTTTTCAGCTAGCTTATCCAATACGATCTCTCGAACAACATCCTCTCGCAGGGTAGCACCCTAAAGTAAATCATAGAACGCGGCACACTAGAAATAACGGTCCAACTCCACATATCTACCTTCATATGCTTCACACAAACAATGTGCCCAAAAGATAGAGATCACACAGAGTAAAATAGTTCAAGCCCATCCCAAGATAGCTCCAACCAACATATTGCCAAGCGCGGTTATCCTTTACACGACTACATCAAGGCATTTTTGCTACAGTTCGAGAAACTTCTCTAAGAGATGACGTAAATAATAGAATATGGAAGAGCAAGAAAATTTCCTATCGACAACAAATGATACTTGTAGCCTACCCGGTCTATGATATACATCCCAACAGTCAAAATAATGTTAACAATACACTTGGTAAATGACTGGTCGAAATATAATATGCATATCGGAAATGATGGTACAACATTAAATGCGTCCAGTCAAAGCTTACTATTTGTACCAAGCCAACAGATCAAAACATAACAGTTCAAACAACAAACAATTTACAATTTCAGCCCAACAAAATCTACTTTCTCAATAAGATAGTACATTAAACATAAAAAAAGAAACAAAACAAAAACCCTACAAAATCCAATCCTTAGCAGGATAACGGCGAGACTTTCTTGAATGTACACTAACAGCCTCATCCGTCTCTGAAACTGACTCTTCTGTTAGAAGACACAGACCGTCCCTGTGGCCTTGCTCCAATGTAACCATGTAATAAAAATGCACCATTAGATAATAATCGTCATCCACCTCCTCTACCTTTTCATATGTCATACCATGGTAAGTAGGACGCACAGGAATGGGAGTAGGAAGGTCAAGGGACTAGGTCCCATAATATCAAAACCGCAGCTCTTGTACTTTGACAAGAACTCTAGCCTCATAAGACTGACGTCTGGTGGTCACCATCTTCTCTAAACGAAAAAGCTACAAAGAAGATACTTACAAAAGATCTAGAATGAATGAAGTACTTGATGAATAATAGCCGACACTGCAAACCACAGTAGTACTTATACCAAAACATGATTCAATACTGAATTCCACATTTCCAATGCCAGCATGAATTCCAATGCAGTAATCTTGAAACAACAATATGTTCTGGGGAACCCACCAACAAAAATAGTTATTTCAGAAGGAACATCGGAAATGATCCCCACATATTTAATACATCACTAATGAGGCTTCTCAACCAACACTACTCGCTCATGATGCTTATCATACTTTTGGCTAAGTGGTGGCAGTTGTAAAGGCCTATTCCGAATCTCGAGCTCAAATCTCAGCAATTACTCAACATCATCAACATACGATCACTTGGCACATTATGGAGCAGTTACAAAGGATGGCTTATTTCTCATTCTCGACCTAAACCTAGATATCAACCTCCACACAAATAGCTCGATTCAACAAACATTCAAAGTCATTAAAGAAGCCATTACAAAATAGAAGGATCAAGCTGTTACACAACCATCATGAGGACTCATCAAAACTATGATTGTAACGTTCGTCATTAAAGTAAATAATAGTCATAAAATGGTCATATTATAAGACCTATAAATAGGACCAGAGAACCTAATATTAGGGACTATAAATTATATACAGAACTACCCAGAGCGTTATTTGCAATAGCTAGCCATCATCAATAATATCTCTCTTTTCTAAAATCCTCAAGAGAGGTCGTGGTTTTTAACTTATTCAAAGGTTTTCCACGCTAAATCTTGTGTTAGTAATTACTTGCTAGCACTCTGATTATCTTTGGTATGAGATACTAAGTTCGGAATAAAAAAAATAAGGCTATTAATATAGTATTCATGAATTTCTGCAAGCCAAAACAATAAAAAAATAATTAAAAATGAGTTAAATATCTTAATGAGCACACTGCTTGGAGGACACCAGGGTCGTAAAGCATAGTGACCATGAATGAGAGAGTGCCACCAAGTTTTTATGTAACTTGTTAACTTTGTTAGCAGGTTACTACATTTTTCACTTTAATTACTTTATCCATCATATGATACGGGGTATTTGTGACCACTTGGTAAATTATGTTTGAAGATATAGTTATCATTCATAAGACATGATCTTGAATTGAGTCCCGTCTTTTCACGACAATTTTTTTTTTCCCGCGAATGATATACGTCGGTCCATAAAAATATTTGAATACATCATCACTTAATTACATGTATTTATTTGACATACAATACATTAAGTGAAATAAATAAAGATTGGTAATATAATCTAATATATTGCAAGCATATGGAGATGCACATAATCAACAAGAGATATAAATAAAACCTTCTTCGAAGAAGAGGGTCGGAATATGGAATATGATTATTGCGGGGTTTTTTAAGCTTCCAAAGAATGCTTGAGCTAATATTTTATGGAGTTTTAATCTCTTATTTTGTTGAAAGAGAAAAGATAGAGTTAAGTTTGAGTTAGAGCTTCTCATTTTTCCTCTTTCTTTAATGCTTTATTTATTTATTAAATAATATTTATTTTTTTTATTTGATTTTTTTTTCTAATTTACTGGTTGAAAAGGTAGCCCATTGTCCAAATACACATGACAACTTTTGAATGGTTTTGTCACCTAGCCTTATGACCCTGGGGTTCTAGAGTATTTCTCTATCTTAATTAAGGATACAACTTTTGTCCGAACTTCCACATTTTTTTCGATTTTTATCCGATTTTTCCAATTTCGAAATTCTATTTTACAGTTTCAATTTCCAAAAATTTAAATTTTGAATTTTTTCAAAAAATTTCGAATTGGAATCGGATAGCTTTCTGCCATTCTAAAATTCTGAAATTTTCGATCCGATTTTTTCGAACAAGATCCAATCGGATTATTCCGAATACCCTCAGATCCGATTTAATCTGAATAATATTTCAATTTAATTTGAATATCCCTCGGATCCGATTTAATCCGAACAATCTGAATTGAAACTTGTAATAAAACATTAGATCTTAACCTAGGGCTCCATTCTCCACCGCCTCTTCTTCTCTAAAATCTACTCCCTTCAAAATTTCAGACATATTAGAGAGTTCTTGAAGCCATGGTGGGGATGAGAGATATGGTCAAGTGATGTTCAGTTGGCGGTTGTGTACTTTATAAATTTGTGAAATGATGTTTAATTTTGTAAACTTATTTAGACAATATTTATTTTCATGTTGTTATTATTTTCAAATAGTGTTCAGTTGTTATTATTTTCAAGCTACTAAATACAAATTTTTTGATTTGATGAGATTTTTTTTTTCGGAAATCCAAATTTTTCCGAAATGGTCGAAATTCCAAATTTTTCGATTTTTACAGTTCCGAAAAAAAATGAAAAAATTTCGACCGCCCCCATTTTCGATCCGATCTGATCTGAAAACAGGCCTAATCTTAATGGATCCTAAATAACTGCTTGCATGCCAGTTCCCAATTTTTGTTGTCTCAGAGTATCACAAGGAAAATGGTAATGGACCAAAATTTATTCGCGGTATCATCATATGCCCTGCACTATGTTACTGGTGTTACACAAAATTGTTTATCTTTGACATACGCATAATATACTCTTTTTTCTTATCTCATGATCGTTATCTTTGTCAATCTTCCAACGCCTGTGAAACTTTCTTAAACGTGGAAGTCAATCTTACACTGTCTGTTACAGTAATAACAATATGACTGAAAACAGTGAAAAGTCAAAGGGTAAAAGGAGAAACCCTAAAAAAATTCATTTTATTTCTCAGATATTGCAGACAGGAGGAAAGAGAGAGAGAGGAAACCAAGGCTGTCTCACGAAGAAAATAAGAATCTGAGAAATGGTTTCCCAATTTAGGAGTAAAGAGAGAGAAGATTGAAAAGACGACAAAAGAACTCCAAAGAGAATGGGGATAGAAATCAAGAAGAATGAGAAATATTGGTCAAATCGTCAACCCTAGTTGAGGAAGAGAGAGAGAGAGAGAGAGCAACTTCTATCAATTCATCCTAAATGTTGAAGCTACTACGACTATAACATTCAAAACCCTTTTTAGAATTAGGGCTTATTCCTACAATAATAAATGTATGACTAACATAAATCCTACAGGAACCGAGTTTGTTAAGAAACTCCCACAACTGATGCATAGCTAAAGATGTTGCAGTATGCACAAGCTATGGCGAAATCGGTTCTTTCTTATTTTTTTGCAAAATATATATCATGGTCTTGTATACCCTACTTGAAATGGCTCCTAAGTTTCGATTGTTAATCGTATTAGCTCAATGCAAGTGACAAACAAGCCAATGCTTTATGAATCTAGGAATCATAAATTTTGTTTGTAACTTAATTAATCATCATTATTTATTGGGAACGGATTAATTGACGCTCATAATTGAAACACTGATAGACCCTAATTCTTAACCACTCATCGTAATAGGTGAGGTGGCAAATATTAAAAATTTGTAATTATGTGGAAATTAGGTGTCAAATAACCATATGTGGTCAAACTTTTCTCTCTATAACTAATTATTTGTTACGGAGTTGGCTCTCTCTCTCTCAAACACAGTTTCGATTTCCTTACTTTCTTTCTCAATCACGAAGGTGAAAAATTAATTAAAAAATTGAGTTCGATTGGCTTGCGATTTCAAATTAGGGGGCTCGTGCTTTTGTAAGATATTCAACCTGAGGTCAGCTCTATGAAGTTTGGGTTTGAACAAAGATATTGAAGATTATAAACTGGTAAGTGGTAAAATTATAGGGTTTAAATTAGGGATTTTTGGTTTTTGATTTACTATGTGAATGATATGAACTTGTCGATCGATGTGGTGGTCGAGAATTTATTGTGATTTGGATATTTGAAAAAATCTTATTTTTCGAATATCTTGTTGGCCGCTTATACTGTTAACTATTTTGTCGCCAATAATATAATCATCGACCATTAATTGTCGAAACGCTTGTGTACTCAATAATTTATATAATTGCTTATCCATATCTTTAAGTGGTTCTCTGAATTGGGCATTTTTTTTAGCCCCATATCGTATCAAAGAGGATTAGGGTTTTGGATTGGGTGAGTAATCTGTTATGTCTATGTTTTCATGTCGATAATGATGTTTGTTATGATAATCAGGTCATATCATTGGCATATCCTCCTATTGATGATGAACAATAAAGGCAAGAACAAATTGCATTTGAACTATAATTTGGACATTTTAAAGGCGAGTATTGGGCAAACAGGTTAATAGAATCTGTGCAAGATAGTGATGATTCTCCAGATGAAGATGAATGATGTGGGCAGAAGGGATAATCTGCTTCGGAAGGAGGGAAGACCTTTATATTTGTAATTAATTGCTAGTAGTGACTAAAGATGTTAGTTGGTAGGGACTAAGTGCAGTGACTAGGTGTTGGGGAATTTTTAGGGAACCCATAACTTTTATGTAATGCCATATGTTGGTATCATGCAATTTTCATGTTCTACAGATTTTAAATATTATTTTCTAAAAATTTCCCATAACGTATTTTACTTTGTTAGAACATTTTATTTAATTTACTATGGTAGTGTGTCATTACTACTTTCTATCCTCCATAACTGCTCAATCTATATTTTACTAGATAGTTAATTTCAATTCAAGTTCCTACGTGTATTTCAGAATCAACAATTATAGAATCAGCAATTTGCATCAATCTAAAATTGTCGAACAAGTATAAAATCAGCAATTATTTATTAGTGTGACATTGTTGAACAGGTATAAAATCAATAATTTATATCAGTGTGCAATTGTCAATCAGGTATAGAATCAACAATTTCTATCAGTTTACAATTATTGAACAGGTTTAGCATCAATAACTTGCAGCATTATGAAATTGTTGAACATGCATAGAATCAACAAAGTGCATAAGTATGAAATTATTGAACAAGCATAGAATCAATAATTTCCATTAGAGTACAATTGTCGAACATGTGAATCAGCAATTTGCATTAATGTGTAATTGTCAAACAAGTATAGAATCAATAATATCCATCAGTGTGAAATTGTCGAACAGGTATTGAATCAATAATTTCCATCAGTTTATAATTGTTGAACAGGTTTAGCATCAACAATTTGTAGCATTATGAAATTGTTAAACATGTATATAATAAAAAATGTGCATAAGTGTAAAATTGTCAAGCACACAAAGAATCAATAATTTCCATAAGTATACAATTGTCGAAATGGTGAATCAACAATTTGCATCAGTGTGCAATTGTCGAACAAGTATAGAATCAACAATATCCATTAGTGTGAAATGGTTAAACATGTATAGAATCAATAATTTCTATCAGTGTACAGTTGTTAAACAGGTTTAGCATCAACAATTTGTAGCATTATAAAATAGTTGATCAGGTTTAGCATCAAAAATTTCTAGCATTGTGAAATTGTTGAACATATATAGAATCAACAATTTTCATCAAAATGAAATTGTCGAACATGCATGAAATCAATAATTTCCATTAGTGTACAATTGTTGAATAGTTACAGAATCAACAATTTACATCAGTGTGAAATTATCGAGTTTCTCTTCAATCAACAATTACTTCTAGATAAAATTAATGTTTTTTGTGTTATGTGATATATGCATAGGGAAATAGAACCTAAGAGATCATTAGGATGTTCAAACAACATGCCTTATCGTAACAAGAGCAAAAATGAGTTTATGCCTATGGTTGTAAATTAAAAGTTTTGTTTAGGTTCTGTAAATATTTTTAAGCTTCTACAGAAAGTGTTTCATACCATAGTGAATAAAGGGAAAATACCTACCTAAAGTTTAACATACACAAAATGAAATACTTATCACACTTTTAATAACTCAAAAATAATATCAAATAAAATTTTGAATAACATCACAAGCCAATTCAAAAAATTACATGTGTATAGTAACAAAAAAAAAATCTTGATGACTCAATATGAGCTAATTCAGTAACTAATCTTAACCTTATTAGACTTTGAAACCAAAACATTCCCTTAAAACCACATTCTTGGATCAGCCCAGAAATTGAAGTCATCTCATCTTTCTATGATTTATGTACACCATCTTGCCCAACGCTTATAAGCACATCAAATTTCCAAAAAAATCCTTAAGTTCATAAATACCGTGTTTTCCTTCATCTAATTGCATTTTTACTCTTCATGGCGGGCTTATCAATGTCCACCCTCCATACTTCCTGGTACGAGGGAATACCGTTACACAAACAAATAATCGTATAGTTCATTCAGCAAAATTCTAGAAGTTTATGGTTTAATCAAAGAAACTCTAGAAGTTATTAGGTAACCAAAATTGTCAACTATACAATAATTTGACATTTCTAAATTGTTGATTACCCAATAATTCAAAGATTTGGAGCTTCTAAATTTTCGAGTAGCTACTAATTCGATAATTTTGATGTTTATAAATTTTTGACTACCAAGTAGTTCGACAATTTTGAGTAAACCCAAAAAAAAAAAATTCCCAAATTCAAATGTAGGGAAAAAATCATAATCATGGAATCAAAAGTTTACCAATATGTCGAATTCTATACTTCAATCATCATGGTATTCATCAAAACTGAAGCATTCAAACTCGACTTCATAAACAGCATCAATCCCAACAACAAAACTAGGATTTACCCAAATAAAATATTGAAAGGGAACTTATTGATAAAGGGAGAAAGGCTTCAATTTTTTAGTTTTATTTTGTTCTTGAATGATATAGAGGGAAAGAGAGAGGGAGAGAGATAGAGAGGCTATAAGTTAAGATATTGATCAAATTGAATGGAAGAGATAGATAAGAGAGTAAGAGATTCAGAGTGCAATCGACCTCAATATATGATTTATACTATTTCATTACGGTAGTATGAGAGTGTGAGAGTCAGAGATCTGGACCAAAATGGGCTTGAGAAGAGAGAGAAAGGGAGATGAGAGATAGGTTTTGTTTGAAATTTGAACTAAGAGGAGCGAGAGAGAAAGAGAGATAGAGAGAGATAGAGAGACAAATCATGTGAAATAGAGAGTAAAAAAGGCAAATCACGTGACAAATAACTTTTGACACCTTATTTCTGCCTTATTTCCTATATAGGGAATCCCGTATTATAAGAGACACTCATCTCTATTCGATGAGTGGTTAATAATTAGGGTTTATACAGTATATTATTTTTCAGTGTCCACTCATCTCCATTCAGTACAGCCGACAAGTTACGGAGATCTACCAATGTAGTTAAGCCTAGCCAACTCCCTCCACAAGCTTGAATAGTAAAGGTTCCCTACCTTTTACTCCCTATGCTTTCTGTTGGATTTTTCATTTTTACCGGTACTACTCAGTATTTTATTTTTGGATTCGCGAGCATACATGTTAATAGGTCATATAGGTGTTATTGGTTGTGCCTAATTTTTACACCAAGTTAAGGTTGGTGGGACCTAGTATTATGTTTTATGAGGGCTTGAGGGTATAATGGGAAGTCCATTTTGGAGGCTACAACACAGAAAACTATCTAATAAAGGTCTGCAGCCAATCCAAGGCAAAGATTCCACTCAGGCTCAGGAGAATTTACAAAAGCAGGATAAGAGGTTAGTAAAATCCTTTTCATAATCCTTTCATTGATCATTGCAATTGTATGAAATTCCAACAATTGGTATTAGTCGCTATGATACATATTTTTATGATTAATTATTGACGTAAAGAGAGAAAGAAACAAAATTATTGTCAGAAGTTTCTTTTATCTACTTTAATGGCTTTGCGCTCAAACCAAAAAAAAATTGGTTTCTCTATTTTGTTTCCTTTTCTGTGGTTTTATAAGAGCTTCTCCAACATAGTGGTATGCTATTCCGGTTTACCATATCGGCATTCCATAATCGCATACTGTTTTGGTCTAACAACAAATTACGTTTTTTTTTCTTGGGCACTTAACGGTTCAGCGCCTAAAACCAAAAATCCAAATGATATATATTTTTTCTTGGGCGCTGAACGGTTCAACTCCAGACAGCTGTATTAAAAAAGTTGTTTGGCGTTGAACGGTTCAGCGCCTAGGCGGTATGCATATACTCCTCGCCAAGTTCAGGTTTCACATACTTTGGAGAGGTATGGGGGTGAGTATGCTGAACACCATACCCCTGTTGGATGGGTTTTTTCCAAGATAATGGGGAAAACCTTAACAGCATATCACTCTGTTGGAGATGCTCTAACCCATCTAACAGAGAGGTCCACCAAAACCCCAAATCTCAAAACTGAGTATAATTGTTTCACAAATCCCAAAACCGAGTGCAATTGTTTACCAAATTCAACAAATCTCAAAGCCAAGTATGATTTCTCCAAAAAATCTCAAAACTGAGTGCTGTTTCTCTACCAAATCTCACTACCGAGTGCGATTTCTAGATCAATTTGACATAATTTTGGTCTCAGATTTAAGGTTTTCGAATATGATTTGTGAAGAGTTTGTCTATTAAGTACAAACCAAAAACTATTTCGTCAATTCCTCAATTCATCATTCATATGGGAGGGTTTGATCGGCTTAGGTTTTCTCCTAGATCTACTACTGGGGTCAGTTTTGTATTCAACACTTTACACTTCGCTGCAAACTCCTCTCTCACACACACAAACATAGAAACGGATTGTTATAGTGGCATGAAGGAGGACAGTTGCTGAAGGGTAATCCCCAGAATATTATTATGGGTTTTTGTGCCATTAGAGGAATACTTAGTGCTGAAACTATACATCTGGATATTTCTCTTTTAGATATTTTAAAAGTTAACATACTGGTCAGTTTTAGTTTGGGTTAAGGTTAGGTTTTGATGATAACAAACTATTTTTCTTACCGAAATTGTTAGATTTGAATCACAAATAGCAAAGCAATTTGGGGTTTTGGGTATCTGTGATACTCAATGCCAAAAGTTAAATCTAGTAACGGAGGAGCAATTCGGCATTTTGGGTTTATGGTATGTGAAAACATGGGCACATTGGTCTTAGGCGAATGTCAAGAATTGTGTCTGTACCTAAATCTGTGCCATGAACATATGTCTAATCACTTAAGTGTATCGAGATTCATAATCTATCAAAATTCATACTCTACACGAGTAGAAGTTTTATTCATTCAATCTCTGGATTTATTGTTAATATGTTCGGCAGTTGGAAATTACCCTGAGTTAGAATAATACCAACTTTTATACTTCAACACTAAACAACTCTCTTAATGGATTACTAAAAATTAGCAGTGAGTAATTTAAGTATTAAATCATTAATATTTATTATTAATTGGATAATAATATCTGGTATAAGCTATTATAAATCTTTAATGATATAGGGATTTTAATGCCCAAGGATCTCTAATAGGGTTTAAGTAAGATCAAGTAGTCGTTAAGAAGGCGGGATATAAAATGGGTAAATACACCAAAAGGAGTTTTGCCCATGGAGTTGAACGTTTCTCCTAATTTTGAAACTCTATTGTAAAGTCTCATTAAGACTACTTTCCACTAATTAATCTTGAAATAATTTGAGCACCCAAAGGAGGCTAAAAAACTTATAATTAATTAGTGGGTCAAGATAGGCTACACGGTATGGGGAGATGAAGGTAACCCACGACCGAAAGATGATGAAGTGTCTCAAGTTAAACTGTAAGTGGCCAGTCTAGTCTTGAGTGTGAGTGATCACCAACTTAGGGGTAATATGTGTCAAATTACCACCCAAAGGAGGAATTTGATGATACATCGCCGTACCCATAGAGTAATAATAAGTCAATACCTTCAACACAATATACACTCTAACTCGACCATCCTAACCTAGGTTGGATCAAGATTAAAGACATCAAGTTATAGATCTTTTACAGATTAAGTTAAACGTGCATAATTTTTTTATAATTTTATACACATTCTAATATAAGTCTTTTGTCCATGCAGCTATAGATCCTATGATCCAGAACCAGCTGAGTAATATTGAGACATTGACAAACTCTAATTACTCAAACTGGAAGTTCAAAATCTAGATTGTTCTAGGCTACCTTAATTTCAATTTTGTTCTCACTGAAACCAAACCCGCGAATCTCACGGATACCTCTTGTAATGCTAAGAAAATGGCCTATGCTAAATGGGTTAAAACCAATAATATGGTAAATATCATTATTCATTCTTCTATTGATCCTATTAGGCGGGGCGGTATCGATGTGAAAGGTACCGCAAAAGAACTATTATATGTCATTAATGAACAGTTTGAGGTCCCCGTCAAGGGAAGGCAGTATAGTAATTTATCTCAGATTTTATTATTGAAGTATGATGGCAGTGGAAGTATATGCTCGCACATTCTTTAGATCTCTAAGTTAGTTCTTACCTTGAAAGAATTCAGCCTCACGATTGATGATACATTGATGGTTCACTACCAAAATCATGAAAAGACTTGTAATATGAATGAGTTGATCGTAGCATTGGTCTTTGAAAAAGAACGGCAGAAGAAAGGTAAAATTAATCCATAATCCGATTGAGAAGCTTTTGTTAGTAGAATGAACGAAGAATCCTAATTAGATTTGGAAAAATAGAGCATCGATTACTTAAACTTGAAGTAATTACAATAAAAACAAACCCTGGCTTCTCTCAGAACTCTCTTCAGATCTAACATAACCTAGAAAATAACCTAAGTTCCCTTTATATACTAGGGAACTCAAAATTACAAAAAGAACGTATCTCGAGGCAAAAGCGCGCCTCATAAATAAAACCACCTCCAGAGTCGATCGAACGACTTTACTACTAATTGGTATAAACCCTAGAAAATTTGCATGGTCGTTCGAACGAAAAAAAGGTTTTAGGCCAAAATTCCAGAGGACGTGGCAACTCGCTCGAATGACAATCAAAGTCGTTCGAACGATATATGGCTCTGGGCCAAAATTTTAGAGGACATGTCAACTTGTTTGAACGACTCTCAATGTCGTTCAAACGACTTTAACAAATCTTCAAAAATACTAGATCCTCCTGGATCATGGCTCCCCCCTTTAGGAGCCTTGAGCTTCTGCTCAAACTAGAACTGGAGATGTGGGAACGCGGTGATGCCCAATTCCCTGCTGTACTACTTTGAGTTACGTGGTAGCTGACCCTTCTTCCCAACTCGGAATGAATCAATAGCACCCCGTCTTGTAGTATGAATCTTTTTCTCTAGAACACCATCCTCTGGTAACAAATCTTCTTTTTCCATCCATAAGTCATCAACTGACGGTAGGTGAGTATCGATTGTAGAGTCTTCATCCAAAAGAGATGGCTCAAATAACTTCAAATGCTTGGCATTAATCACCGATTACATCTTCATGAAAGGTGGCAAATCCAACTGGAATGAATTGTTACCAATTTTCTTGAGTATAAAAAATGAACCATAACGGATAGGTTTGAGCTTCTTACCTTACCCCTTAAGCCGTTCTTTACCCCAATGCAACCAAATGAGGTCGCCCTCAAGAAAAGTACACTCAACCATATGCTTGTCGTGGCGAGTCTTATAATCGCTGAAGCGCTGAGCTTCAACCACCTCATGAACCTTGTTGATCTTCTCAATGAAATGCTGAGCTTTAACCTGCTCATCTTCCTCCTTCCCTGACACCGTCTTATCGCTAAGACTAAATGCCAAATCAAAAGGGCTTTGCGGCAAGTACCCTAAACAAACTTCAAAAGGAGACTTCAACGTAGAACCATGAATCGCCCGGGTGAACGCACAAAGAAGATACGGTAAACTCTTATCCCAAGTCTTAGGATGCTTAGAATGGAATCCTCATAATAAATGTGCCAAAGTGCAGTTAACGACCTCTGTTTGCCCGTCTATCTGTAGATGAAAAGCGGTACTTCTTTTTTAACTTAGTGTCCATCATCCCCCATAACGATCTCCAGAAATGCCCCAAAAAGTGGCTATCCCTATCAAAAATAATAGAAGAAGGGAGCTTGAAATACCTCCAGACGTCTCTGAAAAACAATCGCGCTACTCTTTCCCCTATTACCGTCTTCTACCATGGAATTAGAATAATCATCTTGCTGAATCGATCCACCACCAGAAACAAATAGTCATTCTTACATCTGACCATGGGCAAACCACCCATAAAATCTATCAAAATACTCTCCCAAGGTCGACTAGGAACTGGCAATGGTAAGTACAGTCCTATCTTCCTATTGGAAGGTTTCGATGTGTTGCATAATAGGCAACCACGAACCACACAAACAACATCCACCTGCATCTTTGAAGGATAGAAAACCCGACAGGCCTGTCCGAGTTTTACCCCCAATGACAGCGACTCTCTCTACTATCTTACCAATGATAAAGGGAGATGAGTATTATTGAGCACCACAATCAATACCCGATCTCCCCAACAAACCTCTATATCAGTATCACAATGTGCATAGCCACGAAACTGATAACTAGTACTTTCTCATTCAAATCTTTCATCACATCCTCATAGTAGGAAAGCTTCATAATTATGTCATTGACATCCAAAAGTTCCTCGAGGATGGGACAAAGAACAAAGATGTTGAACATAATCAAGGCCATAGGAAATTTTGCCATCTGTATATGATTGAAATTGAAAAAGGAAAGAAAAGGAAGCAAAACAACCAGATTACATCCTATTACAAAATGATCTCCTCAGATAAATCAGCAAAACTTATCCCAAGCAAAAGCAAATTAAAGCCTCCATACCATATCACCTTCGAGGATTGTGATACGAGCCATGCAAAATAACCTCATGATGACACTCTCGTCATTTTGTTTAAAGTTGGACAGGACTGCCTACATACGCTTCTCGTAGATACAGGAAGTGCAACAGATGTATTGTTCCAAAGAGAGATTGTGGTCATAGGCCTCACAAACTCTGTGAAAGCATCGAAAACAATAATCACCGTCTTCAAAGGTTTGAAAGAATCAACCACAAGAGAAATTACTCTACCAGTTCAGGCAGGATCAGAAACAACATTCGTAAAATTCCTTGTCATCGATGCTGAGTCAAAATATTTAGGTATTTTGGGATGTAGTTGGTTACATTCGATCAAAGCAGTACCTTCTATGTATCATTTGGCATTAAGATTTTCAACAGATCACAGAATCTATGAAATCAATGGTAGCCAAGCAGTTGCACGTATGTGCGAGAATACCACCATCAACACTCGTACAACAAAACTTCTCAAAGCATTGCAACTCGAGCATGAAACACCTGCCACATTCGAGCAGCATGATGCCAAAATAATCTAATCCATTGAACTCGATGGTCCAGGGCGTCACACCTTCATCGGCTCCAAGCTATTAACCAACAAAAAGAAGCCATGATCCATCTACTTAAGAAAAACATCGACATTTTTTGCATGGACTTTCCAAGAGAAGCCTGGCATTGATCCATCAATCGTGTACCACCAACTAAACTTCCTTCCCGACCCGACAGCAAAGCTGTCATACAAAAATGATGAAACCTAGCTCCCCGCCTCTGCGATACAGTGAACGAAGAAATTGATAAACTCCTTCGGGTAAAATTTACTCGAGAAGCCAAATATCCAAAGTGGGTTTCTAGCATCGTAGCAGTCCCAAAGAAAAATGGTAAGATCAGAGTTTGTGTTAACTTCACAGAACCCAACAAGTTTATACCCAAGGATAGTTTTCCACTAGCACTGATTCTGCAACTCTTCAACTCCGTCGCAGGGCACAAAATTATTTCCATGATGGATGCAGCCTCCAACTACAATCAAGTTCCACTCGCCGAAGACAATAAAGAAAAGACAACCTTCATTACTGAAAGAGGTCTCTAATGTTGCACAATAATGCATTTTGGGCTAAAGAATGTAGGAGCTACTTACCAAAGGCTTGTCACAAAAATATTCAAAGATCACCTAGGCACAATCATGGAAGTCTGCATTGACGATATGATCTGTAAAAGCTTGAAGCACAACGATCATTCCAACAACCTCTAAACCATCTTCGATATCCTTCGCAAATACCAGATGAAACTTAATCTAGAGAAATGCCAATTCAGAGTCGCATCTGGCAAGTTTCTGGGATACCAAATAAGTAAAAGAGGAATCAAAATCGATCCTGTACAAATCAAGGCACTCATTGCAATTCCATCTCCATGAACAAAGAAAGATGTCCAAAAATTTACAGGCAAGATCGCCACTCTTCACAAATTCATCTCCAAGTTATCTTATCGATGCAAGCTTTTTTACCTCCTTCTTCATGGAAATTCCACTACATTTTCAAAGAAACAATACAAGAAGATCATTTGGAATCCTGACTGTGAGTTAGCCTTTAAAGATCTTAACCGATGCTTAGGGTGTCCTCCTATCATGAGTACTCTAGTTGATGGTAAAACACTGACAATATAATTATCCACAACTGAAGATGCCATTAGTTCCATACTTATTCGAGAAGGCGAAGGAATAGAAAAACCAATCTACTTCATCAGCAAGACAATCATGTCTACTAAAAAAAGATACATGACAACAAGAAAATAGCTATTCGCCTTGGTCTACAAGACTCAAAAATTTCGCCTATACTTTCATGCTCATCATATCAAAATCATCTCCAAGTTTCCCCTCAAACTAGAACTCTCCAAGAAGGAAAAATCTTGAAGAATTCATCAATGGTATGTTTTCCTTAGCGAATACGACATCTCCTTTGAACCCCATATATTTGTCAAGGGACAAGCACTAGCTGACTTTTTGGTAGACTTTCCAGTTGAAGACCCCAATTGGGAAGAACTGGAAGAAATCTTTACAAATGACTAAATTACAGAGCCAGACACATGGTCCAAAAGCTCTGGTTAAAAATTTATTATAGACGGATCAACCGGACTACGAGGATCAGGGATTGGCATCGTCCTCGTTATACCTTCAAATCATTTTATCGAGAACGCTATCAAGCTGAACTTCTATGCCACCAATAATAAAACATAATATAAGGAATCCTCCACGGTCATGATCTCGCACTCACACTCGGAGTAGAAGTAGTAACTGTATACGTCGATTCGTTACTCGTGGCCAATCATTAAAATAAGACATTCCGCACAACAAAAAAAAGGTTGATTATGCTGCCCTGGTCGAAGAAAAAATGAACAAATTCAAACACGCATCGATCTTTTTGTTACCTCGACAGGAAAATTAGCATGCCGGCGCATTAGCTTACATCACTGCCATGCTGGGAGACAGTGAAAAAAGATCTTTAGAAATTTAAATCATCGAGCATTCCAGTCTTGATATACTGTCAACACTACAGATTACCATTGTTGAAGATAAAGACCCTGAAGACTGGAGATGACCATTTTATGTATACCTCAACTCCAAAGTCCTCCCTAGTAACAAAGAAGAAGCCCGTTCACTTTTGACCAAGTTCCCCAGATTTACAGTTCAGGATAAAATCTTATATCTTATTACTGGAGGAGGACCCCTTATTGAATGCATCTCCCTAAAACAAGACCAAATCAAAATAAAAGAACGCCACGAAGGTATATGTAGAGCCCATGTTTTAGGAAGATCATTAGCCGAACGGGCATTCACGCAAGGAATCTACTGGTCAAAGATGAGACAAGATTGCGAAGAATTTGTGTGTAAATGCTACAAATGTTAAATCCATGCTCAAGTCATCAAAAGTTCAGCCCTTGACTTGCTTATTGGCAATGTCCTCTGGCCATTCAAATGATGGGAAATCAACATCATTAAACCTTTCCATCCAGTATCGGGAAACCGATGATTCGCCCTAGTCGCCACTGATTATTTCACAAAATGGGTCGAAGGAGCTCCTCTATGCCATACTGATGAAAATAAAGTCATCAAGTTCTTTTGGGACTACAAAATTACCAAGTTTGGCTGCCCACACATGATACGTTCCGACAACGGCAAGCAATTTATCAGGGTAAAAGTCCTCGCTATCCTCCACAAATGCAAAATACAGGTATCAACCTCCACGCCAAACTACCCTCAAGGCAGCAGACAAGCCGAAGCCATTAACAAGAGCATCAAATAAGGTCTCCGCAAGCATCTCGATGACAAGAAAGGCAGATGGGTTGACAAACTACTCAGTATTCTCTGGGCCTACCGATACACTCCTTGAGTTTCAACAGGCTGCACTCCGTTCATGATGGCCATCGGTACTGAAGCAGTCATACCTTCAGACCTCGATCTACTAAGTACTCAAAGGAAAGTCATATATGAAGACAATGAACTCGGTCTCCTTTACAACCTCAACTGGATCGAAGAGACTCGAGACAAAGCCTTTTCCAACGTGGGACGATACCATGACTCATTGAAAAAATCTTACAACAAAAAAGTTTAAAAATGGAAATTTGGTATTGGAGACCTTGTCCTTCGACGGATCCAGGATAATACTCGGACTAAGAATTCTGAAAAGTTATCAGAAAATTTGGAGGGGTCATACATTGTCAGCGATAAATTAGATAGTGGAACTTATTGGCTGATGACTGAAGACAAAATCCAGTTCGAATATCCGTAGAATACTGCCCAACTGAATCAGTTTTAAAGATATATAACCATTTACATCGATTTAAATTAATAATCTCTACTATCTCTTTACTCGTTACTATTTTGATTTGATCTCGACCCATACTTAATCAGTATGCATCAGACAATCAATCATCTTTTCTATCTTGATTTGATCTCGACCCATACTTAATCAGTATACATCAGAAAATCAACCATCTTTACTACCTTGATTTGATCTTGACCCATACTTAATCAGTATACATCAGACAATCAATCATCTTCACTATCTAATTTGATCTCGACCCATACTTTACAAGTATGCATCAGACAATCAATCGTTACTTTCTTGACATGCTCTAGATCAAGATTCATACTTGATAAGTATGTATCAGGCAGTCAACCATCTGTAAAATCTTTAATTGATCTCGATCTATACTTTATAATTTTGCATCCAGACTATTATTCAATTTTACGCGAACACTATCCAATTACAAGATATTCTACTTCGTATTCCTTACTTATCGAATAAACTATAACAGTTCTTGTTTTTTTTTAATCTAACTCTAGATACCAACCTGAGGATACACATCTGGTACTCATGCTCATTACTTTCCATTTCATGGCTATCGTTTACTTATCACGCCAACAAGCGTTCCTTACTTACTTATCTGCTACGATTTACAATCACATTCGACACATATCATTATGTCGAATCTACCACTTAGCATAATTTATAAAATATGTGTATCAAGGCTTTCAAAAAAAAATTCTCCAAAAAAAAGTAGTCATCATTCAAAATATCGCATGATTAAAATTGTATCGGTCCCATCGACCATTTTTACATCAATTCTAAGAAAGAAGTACTGATTCACAAATTCTTCTATACTATAGGATGAGAGATTACTTCATCCACCTTCACAACACCTTCTGGAGCGAACACCTCTGCTAACTCCCCAGGATGCAATCCATTAGTTTCCATCATTCCAAAATCCTTGATGACTTTCGTCCCACTACAAACTTCGAAAATCATCGGAGCATCGTCCTCTGCATCTGAATCTTTAAATACAATACTACCAGACTTGACCAAACTCTTGTAATAATGTTTCCTCACCTCCAACTCCTCGTACTGCTCAACATAATGGGCCCTCACCTTCTGACGCGTATCTAACTTCTCTGTTGTTACTTTCGCCCTCACCTCGTTAGGCAACTTCCCTTGTTCCAGCTCCATCGCCCTTCGCACATCGACGATCTGCTCCCTTACATCCTTCTTAAAGTTTGCTAGAAGAAATACCAAAGCTTCATCTTTTTTCTTTTCCCAATTTTTTTTTGTTTCATGAATGGCAGTCTCATTCACCTTTTACGCTTCGAGCTTGTAAGTATTCAACGTTGCGTTCAGCCCTTTCTAATCTTCGATTAATGCTTCTTTTTCCCTTGTCAAATCTTTCTCAATATTATTGTACGCCAACACTTGATTCGTAAGGTTACTACTACCGATAATACAGTCTTTCGCCTCCGTCAACAACTTCTTGATCTGCATTGCATTCATAAATTGAGTATTTAATTGACATACCTATTTCTTTAATCAAAGTACAGCAAAAAAAATTCTCACCTTCGTCATGTTTCGGTAACCTTCGTTGAGAAAGGTCATCAAACTCTCCGTCCCAACTAGACAATCATCTCCTTCAATGCATCCATCCCCAACATATAGAAGTCCATCGTCCTCTGGTCTTCAACTTTAGATTTCTCGAAAACTTGTTCTTTGACGACTCTCCACTCCCCTTCTTCTTCGGGAGTACACTTGTCGAACCACGTGGAGGACGTATATCCAAAACAGTAGCTGGCTTATCATTTGTCACCACCTCCACTGTTTTCGACCGCCGAGTATTTCTCTTATGAGGAAGTAACAGAGCAACAGCTTTGCTCGCTGTCCGTTTCTTCTTACTTTTTCCAAATTTTTTAGCAAACATCAAATCTATCTCGGTCGTATGCGAGTCAGTCGTGTACCCAGCCAAGGAAGGATTTTCCAGTGGCAGACTAGCCTCTGCAACCTTCTTGTTCTTCGCCGATATCTTACCGTCGATGATAGAGACTTTAACACCTTTTTCCCTTGACCTCTTTTTTGCCCGGCCACTTGAAAAAGGGTGCTCACATGATCGTGGTCGATGACCAGATTATCAATCCTACCAAAGTGCCCCTTCCTTATGTTTTACAATTCTTCTTTAACTTCAGACTTCCTATCGATCTCTTTCATCGCAGCACATAAATACAATACAGTTACAAACAATTCACATAACATTCATGACTTAGAACATCAACAATTAAGTTACCTAACCACAAACCTAAGTAAAAGGTCTTTCTCCTTAAGGGCTCCCCAGGGTCCTTCTTGTCGAACCAGTAGTTCCCAGAAATGAACAAGCATTTATCGTTGTATCGCCCTGTTGTTGACACCATGTCATAGAATAGCGGTCTTTTTAAAAACCTCACCAAGCAACGATGACATTTTTTCTGCGGATTCAACTTCAGTGTGTAATACACACATAAATCATCCACTGTGATCAGCTCATCTCCCCTTACCTTAAGTCAACCGCTTATCACCCCACATACTGTAAGTAGGTCGTATACATTTGGAGTAAACTGACCAGGTGTCATATCTAAAAAGTTTATCAACTTTTTTTGGTCAGCTCAAAGGGGAAGCTTTAAGCCTTTCTTAGTTTGTTCTCGATAAACCAGAATCCCACCCAAGGGTATTTCCTGGTCAATCATATCGAACTGGTACTCCTCTAACCTAATATCTCCAGGAATACCATATATCTTCTTGAAACTCAAAATTTCTTTATTCTCCAAACCCTCTCCGTAATAGGCCTCCTCACCCTCCTTCACATCTTCCTCCCCACCCCTACTACCTTCTCGATCACTCACATGTGGCTCGTGATCCATGTCTATTTTGGTCGCCTCCTCTTTAGATACTTCGATAATCCTAGGTGCCACTTTAAACTGGCCCACACTAGCTATGTATGTACTACTCGACCCCACCCTTTACCAACCACCCGACTGTTGCACACAGGTGGTAACATCGATCAGCAAAGGTTCTACATCTTGAAGATTCTCATATATTTTGTTATCATCAATTTGATTTGGTTCAACCATTTTTAAGAGCCTGTAAATTAGATTTCATTTTTTACCATAGTTCATATGATAATATTCATATAGTTGTCGATATTACTCCCTAATACATCATTCTCATATTACTAGCATTACAATCAACTATCGTTACTTACAGCTACATCTTACTACATTCAATTCTCGATGCAATTTTATTTATTTCTTTTATAAGTAACACACATCAATTACTATATTAATTTAAATTTTGGCAAAATTTTAGGAATCTCGATAGTTCTTGAAGATGCTTCACCTGTTTCCCGCCAAAACCACTCTCATTCAAAATATGGATATCGCTTTCTCCAACACAAATTTTGGCCATATAAAACCTACTTCGAAGATAAAATCCCCAGCGATCTCGTTAAAAATACAACAGATCCTCTAGAGCTGTACTGTCCTCACCGTGCTCCAACCATACTCTCTCCACCCCTCGCTGCTAATTACGTGAAGCTCTCGCACCCCAACACCTTTATTTACAAATTACGACTCCATTTGCCCTCACAAATTCAGCCTCCAATAATCACTATCGCAATTTACTCATCAAACCTTAACATAGCTAAATCTTCTTTACATCCTGACCCATCTACACTAATTCCAATTCATTCTAAAACTACTTTAAACATAGCTATCTCTAAAGATTTATGAAAGAGATCAATCTCGAAACAGTAAAAAACATCACAAATAGTAACCTTATTTTCGCGCTGCTTCTATATCCCTCATTTTCGCCCGTTTATCCCTCCCAATAAGAATACTAATCTCCTCTGTCCCAATTATAGGCAACAAATCCAAGAACGAGTACAAGTAATTCGCACTTGAGAAAAATAATTCAGAGGTTAAAAAATGTGAACAATCGCCCACCTCCAAACTTTTTATAGACCCGACGCGACTGTTCATCAAACTGCTTCGCGACTGTTCGAGTACACGAACATAATGCCTTACATGTCTTTTCTCGAAGTCTTTGACTAACTGCCTTCTCAAAACCAACATGCCCCTAGATTTTTGCTCCAATCCTTCTATATCTCAAAGAATTTCTTCTGACACGCTCATACTTAACAAAGCATAACCTATCTTATCACAAAGATGTTGTACATCATAATCCTTGTACTTCTAAATTTTACCTACAGGACCACATCTCGGCATATTTCATCCTTTCACTACCTCCGCACATTTAAAGCTTATTCACAAATCCCTATATCTACGACAAATCAAAATAAATCCGATCAATTTTTGAAATTCATTCGACATTCAAATACAACGAACAACATATTACTATATTCCACAATTTCACAAGTCAAATTTAATCAATAACAATTTCACAAAACAAAATATCGACAACTGCATTCTGACATCAAATTCTATTCTTATTTTATTTCAACTACAATTCGACCACTACATAATTTCTTCTACAAATTCAAATTACAAACTCCTAACTGCAGCATCATTTTCTTTCCTAATCAGCATCTTCGCACGAGTCCAAATATAACTTACACATCCAGGAGGACTCCAATATTATAATTGGCACCAAAACTGAAAATCCTCGTCAGCATCCTTTGCATCTACCTCATTCATACCTTCATAGTTCGGTTCCACAGGATCTTCCTAGTGAATATTAGCATTCCAAAAGCTGATGTACCAATTATATAATTCTCAATACTTCGCTTCAACATGACTGTACACCTCGTTATACACCTGAGATCTCGCCTTCACAATTTCTTAAACACACAACTCTTACCTTTACTAAAAAAAAAGGGGGATATTTATAGCCCACCACGGTCCAAGTCAACAAAAAAGGCATTTATTTCACCTTAGAACTTTTCATTTTCAACAGTCAAATCAATCAACCTCGAAATCTATTCCTCGACCCACTCAGTCAACTTTACTTCGAGTTGTTTAGACCATCCATCAATTACTTTACTCATATTTCACTTCGATAAACAAAAATAATACATAGTCGACAAAAAATACACAATCAGAAGTCAAAAAATAATTTTATTTCTTCAAAAAACTGTTACATATTACATTCGATAACTATCTCCCTCGATTACATTACATAAAACTACACTACTATCTTTACATTCGACCTTAAGGACTAATTGCTCTATGTTTATTTTCACCAGGATCAGACATTATTGCTTCTTTTTACCAGAATATGGCATTATCTCTGACAGCAGGGGCAACAATATCCTAAGAAACTTAATGAATCTCAGGTCTGGGAACTTCTAAATAGAGTTGCCTCTATAGATGAAAGGTAACAAAAAATTGCAAGAAGTCTCCTTCGTTTGACAAAATCCCTTGGCGCCCAACCAGCCTTCACATCCTCGTCTTCACAATGAATAATAACCCCTTCTTCCCCAATTTGATACACTTCATTACCTTCAGCACTGTATATTGTACCCGATGGATCTCAAGCGCACAAACATTCTTTGACTCTACCTCCCCCCACCCTCCACACCATAAAAATACCAATTGAAGGATACCAAAACATATATTCGAGACAGAGCTTTACCTTAGATTGATCACCGTCTTCATCCTCTGACTACTCGCTATGCCACACTTGGGGTGAAATCCTCTCAATCCACCACTAGAAAAGCCTTTATCAGTCTAATATTTATATCGCCTTGAAACTTCCAGATTCAATGTCCCGCATTAATTACTCCTCAAGAATGAAATGACCAGATTTAATTCCCTTTGACCTCAGAAATGACAATAGGAGAACTTTTACAAACATCGCTAACCTTTTTGAATTTTGACTTCTTCTCAAAAAAACCACAAGTACTTCTGTCAAGAATGGGGCAATTGTAGTAGCATATTTCCCAGATTCGGCTAGGATAAGCCAGCATAATATAGTCGATGACAGTCAGCATTGCATAGTCAAAAATAAACAGCAGTCGTGAAGCTACCATGAGTCATCAACCTATTAAAAGTAACCGTTGTGCCTGGTTAAGAAAGAGTTGTTAGAGATCCGCGAAGTATGCCCACTCCCCCCTAAATAGGAGACTATTTCTTTTTTTCCGTAAACTGCCTATATCTACAATAAATATAGGCAGAGAATAGATTATTCACACCCTGGGTATCCACAATTTTACTATCTTCAGATTTTTCCCTCTTTTTGTAAACTGCCTGTATCTACTATTGGAGACCCATCTGTTATTCCAGGTCTAGTTCCGGACCCCGTCGTACTACCAATTTTCCCTCAGATTTTTCCTCCACCCGCCCCCGTACAACTTCTTGTCGTTTCATCTTCAACCCTGCCTCTTGCTCCTATTTGAAGATCCCCTGGAGAGAGGCGTTCAACTATTTTTTTGATTATCATCTTTATTTAGCTGAAGGGGATTTATTTGACTTCGAGGATCTAGTATATTTTAGTACGGCTATGGCTAGTAGTTTTGAAGATCAATGGCGTAATACCATGACGGAGGAGATGGATTCTATATCTCACAACATTGTGTGGGAGTTGGCGCCTTTACATAAAGGATCGATGGTATTTGAATACAAATTGATTTTTAAGACCAAACATGATTCTGAAGGGAAGGTTGAGTTGTGAAGGGCTTTAAACAGCGTCCAGGAATTGACTTTGATGAGGCTTTCTCACCAGTTTTGAAGAAAGATTCATTACGAATTATTTTGGCTCTTACCACATATTTTGACTCGTAGCTTCATCAGATGGACGTCAAGACAACTTTTCTTAATGGGTATCTTAACGAGGACATTTATATGTACCAACCCCAAGGTTTTGAGACCGTAGAGAAGGTTTGACTATTTTACAAAGATAATCACTCTATCTACGGTTTTAAGTAAACTTCTTGGCAGTGGTACCTATAGCTTCATTAGGTGGTTTCGAACCACAGTTTCGTCAAGTATAAAATAGATCATTGTATATTCGTTAAACAGAGTGGGCAACGTTTTATATTTATGGTTTTATATGCCGACAATATTTTACTTGCTAACAGTGACGTTCGGTTTCTTTAGGAGATGAAATTTTTCTTACCTTAGTATTTTAATATGAAGGATATGGGAGATGCCAGTTATGTTATTAGCATCATGATTGAGCGAGATAAAACTAGAGGGATACTTGGCATATCTCAGAGTACGTATATCAATAAAGTTTTAAAGATGTATGGTATGCAGGATTATAAAATAGGTAAAGTCCTTGTTATCAAGGGAGATATCTTCAGGAAGACGATGCCGCATGAGATAGGTTCTTCAGACATCGCTAAGGAGTTTGTTTCAGTAGTTCGTAGCCTCATGTATGGCATGATATGCATGAAACCTAATATTATTTTTTGTTATTGGGATGTTAGGAAGGTACCAATAGAACCCTTTTATTATTCATTGGTAGGCAGCTAAGAATGTTCTTCACTATTTGAAAAGGACTATAGATTATAGATTAGTTTATATCATATCAGATCGGATGAGCTCATGGTTTTAGGCAATGTTGGCCCAAATTTTGCAGGGTACAAAGATGACAAGAAGTCTACTTTTGATTATATTTTTATGCTTGCTCATGGCATTATCTCATGGAGAAGTGTTAAACAGTCTCTTGTAGCTTCCTCGACTATAAAAACAGATTATGTGGCTTGTTTTGAGGCTTCTCGACAAGCTGCATGGCTCAAGCTGTTCATTTATGAGCTAAAGATTGTTGATTCGATTTTGAGACCATTACGAGGATTTTACGATAATAAGGCAGTTACCAAATATGTTAAGAATGATAAAGTGACTATGGATAATAAATATATTGACATTAAGTATTACGTTATCATTAATAATGTTCAGAAATAGATTATCGAGATTCCTCATTTGTCGACACTAAAGATTATTGTTGATCTGTTTAGTAAGGGACTTTTGATACCAGCCTTAAGGGGACATGTTACATGTATGGGATTGTTAGAGTCTTTTTGAGGATTTGGGAGTAGTTATTAATTTATTTCATTTGTTGTTGCTGCATTAGGATTATTTATCTATGAGAGAGTTATTCCTAGTAATTTTTGTAGTCGACATTTAATTTTGATTTTGATTATTTAGCAGATATTATATTTGGATCCGTTATTATATGTGTATGTATTTAGTTTCAATTATGCAATTACAATAAATTTTTAGATACGAGTGATTTCATCAGATGAAGGTTGACAAAGCATTAAGTGCCTATAGAGAATACTGAAAGGTTTATCGAGTTTGCTTGGGCTGGATACGTGTAGGTTCCACATTCTTTGGCCTTCATTTTCAGTATGAGCGATGGTCTTCGCATGACGGTTTGTCTAAGTATTGAAATAATATGTGTCTGGTAAACACATGCTGTAGGACACTAATGAAAATATACCGGCCTATCATTAAGGTGTACATTTACCATTCACACGCAAAACTCTACCAGTAAAGAAATTACACTTGAAAGTTATTGAGGCTGCTAGCCCATTGTCCATGCTATGAATTAGGCATATGCTCAAAGGCGTGACCAAAATTTATCTGTGAATCGCGTTAGCCATTTTTTTTATTGGTAAAGTGACAGCTAAGATCGATGCAACATTGCCTTCAGCAAATTATTGTGCATGGCTTTAAAAAACAAATGATGGCCATCCCCTTTTCATGAAAATTGTGAATCAGGCAAATAATAATTTTCTTAAAATTTCGAGTTAGCGCTGGGTGGGAAATTATTTAATTTTTCATCTATGCCAGCACTACTTTGTGTGTTATTTTTGGGTTCATGAGCATATATGTTAATAGGCCATATAGGTGTTATTGGTTGTGCCCAATTATTACACCAAGTTAAGGTTGGTGGGACCTAGTATTACTCTTTATTAGGGCTTGAGGGTATAATGAGAAGGCCACTCAGACCCTATCAGTCTCAATAGAGATAGAGGGAAAGTCCCTCTTGGAAGCTACAATACAAAAAACTATCCCATTAAGGTCTACAGCCAATCAATGGGAAAACTCCACTCAAGCTCATGAAAAATTGCAAAAGTGGAAAAAAGGTTAGTAAAATCTTTTTCATAATACTTTAATTGATCATAGTAATTGCATAAAATTCCTACACTTTTTTTCTTCTTCTTATTTGTATTCTCACTAACATCTCATTTAAGTTTATTGCTTTGGTTATATTGGCGGTTTCAGTTTCTTAGGCTATGGTTTTATATTCATGGCTTCTGATTTATATTTTTTTGATATCAAATATACTTTTAGGAAATCAAGTGATACAAAAATTTAAGCAAGTATAATTTTAATAGTAGCTTCTGTATAGGTTTTTAGGTATAAAGTACCTCAATTCTGCCCTTGACCATTGGAGCATAGTCATCCTATCAACTAGAGTTTTTTCGGCCTAACTAGTCAACGCCATACCTTCAGTCAGGCATGCGATAGATCAGAGATGAGACGGGGACCAACTATCACTATTCCAATTAATGCCAACTTCGAAAGAAAAAAGCTAGAGCAGAAGTCACTAAGATCAAAAGAATCAAATAGCCGGCGCTTCTCATATGAAGCAGTTATTTTTCGTAGTCTCTCGTGAACAAAACAAGAAAGCATTCTAGTTGCTTCTACATATCTGTTCCCTGACTGAACGATTAGAAAGGCAAAACTGATGATTTTCTCCATCTAAATTCCTGTTGCACGCCTAGACCGATCATTACTATTCAATGTCCATTTCAAGCTGGTTCTGATCGACAGTTTCTAATCGACCTGAAGTTCGAGCTGGTTAAGTTACCTAAAGATTTGAATTTCTTCTATTCGACCAAGTTTGAGCTGTTCAAGTTGAACTCAAAACAGGTCGAAGTCGTTCGAACAAAAATGGATCTCGTTTGAACGAGTTGTCTATTTTTTTTTTGCGTTTGGAAACTTTAGATCGAAGAAGACGTTTTAATAAGTTTGGATGTCACTCGAATGGCATGTTTGCTTTTTAGAGCTGGCACCTTTAGTCGTCAAAGTTGCTCGAACGAATTTGTGTTTCCTTCGAATGAGAAGTGCGTAGGTTGTCTTCGACAGTTCTTCTGTGACGTTGAGTTCGCCTCGAGATCCATTCTGCTTGAAATTATTCCTCTAATATATAAAGAGGAGTTAGGTTATTTGTTAATCCATCTTTTCTCTGTGAGTTTAAGTCTAGAGTTTAAGTCTAGAGTACTTTTTAATCCATCTTTTCACTATTCAATTCCATTATTTTCAAATTTGTAGCTTGTTTTTTCTATTTGTGCATGTTTTAGGTTATCCTTTGAAAAACTATTTATCTTCAAAAAAACAAAATTAGTTTAGAAGTTGTACTTGTAGTGTTGAGTTATTCAAGTTGGACATCCCGCTAACGCTGAGTTAGCAGCGATCTCGGGGTGACCATCTTTAAAGAACTTCATTGGCATAACCAAGAGGCCCTAAAAAGCACGCGCTGAAGGTATAATTTGAAACCCCGCATCGGCCCGCGGTTTTGGGGATTATTTTGATTGTTGATTATTTAATTTTGTGTAATCTCATTAGTTAAGGGTGAACAACAATGGGATTTCATGACTTGTGCGTGCTCATGCTTAGGGCCCCGGGATTTAAAAGGCTTTAATACTCAAACCGAGAGCTTAGGATACGCTCTCTAAGGAAAATTGAAAGTAAAAAGTAACCTGGACATAGGGTGCCCCTTCATAGAAAAATCTAAATTTTACACAATGCTTTGCTGGTGGCACTACAAAAAGTGACTCCGAACTATTGTGCTGAATGAACCCTGGACACAGGATGGTCAATTATTTCCCATCATCAATTGGGCACACCCTATTGCAATTGATTAGGAGTAATTAACCTTTAGAACAGGTTCACTTGAGATTAACCACAATTATAATTGTACGGGATTAATTTCATAATAGCTCAAACAACTCTTATACCAAATGTACCTGTAACCATAAATAGAATGCAAATTGATACTGGTTTTACCGTGGAAACCTCTGAATAGGTAAAAACCACGACCTCGTCTTGAGGATTTTATTAACTGTAACTTTATTTATTAAGACTGATATTTTGATTATAATTGATGATTTTCTAAGCTAGAAAAACTTGGTCCCTTTCTCCTTTGGAATTCATCCTTTTTATAGTCCTTAATCTCAGTTTGTTTACATGTATCAACACGTTCTCCTGAATTGGGGAAAGAGTGGAGGTTATTTCTATAACTACTAGTTCGTGGGAGATAGGTTTTCTTGACTTGTTCTGTTTTATTTAGAGTGCTCAAGCCATGTTCATCTTCAGTTTGTGGCCCAGGTGTCATTGTTGATGGTGTATGTCACATGTATCTTGCGTGAGTCTAGTATTGGATAAGTTCGATATTATCCCAATTCGAGGGACAGGTCCCTACAATCTCCCCTTTGCAACTAAAGGCATGTGTTGCTTGAATTGAGAAGCATCCATTGAGTTTGTTTATTTGGAAGTTGAAAAGGTTGGCTGACAAATTGAATGATGGTTTACTAATATGGAATTTTATCTTGGAATTGTAATAAACTGTTGGAAACTAAAATGTTGTATTATCTATGACTATTTTAATTATTTTTTTGGTTTCCAAAAGCTACTCTTTGAAAAATGACTTCTTTGGAAACCATTCCCTGCATTAAATGTATCTATATATATATATATATACTGTAGCTGCTATACTTCCAGTTATTCTTCTTCCAGTACTTCTGCTTTTTCAAATCTTCTGTAAGTACCCGTCTCCTACTTAGATCTATGTTAATGAAAACCGGTGACTGCCAAACACCAATCATCTGAAGCTAGGGTTCATGCCCAAGTGCAGGAACTTCAATTTTGTTATTTTTGAACTCAGTCCCTAGATCTTCCTATGCCCATTCTTGTTCATCCTACCTATCACAGGATAACGTATGAGGAGGTAGTGGTGGCGAATAATGACTACTATCAGATGGCATGGTTTTATTTTATTATCTGGTGGTATCTGGGGAACAGCCCAGGGTCGGTTTGCATTTTTTTGAGAAGGAGGTGATTTCAGAGGAGGACGAGGCTGCTGGCGTTTATCCCAGGAAGTCCCACCACAATTTGGTGAGTAATTGGGTTTTGCTATAACCATTGTCATTTTCTTGCGGAGGTGATGGTTTCAGAGGTGGAAAAGGCTATCGGATTTCCTGCATGGAACGCTACCTTCAAGTGACTTAGTTTTGTAGGAAGTATCTGTAGGGAGTATATGTACGCTGTCTATTTTATGAAATGTACTATGTTTTGTTTTTGTAATGTATTTTGTTGTATATATTTTTGAGATAAACCAACATGTCTACTTCATATGTGAAATTATTCGAATTAATGTATGTGCTAAATGTGTGAAATGTTTCAAACTGTTTAATGTTTTCTTATAATATGTGAAAGATGCGTATGTGAAATGTGAAAAATAGTTAGTTGTGGAAATGTTATTGAATCAATATAGTTCTGTCGAGCTGAAGTTTGACCATAGTTAATGTCTTGCGCCGTTGTTGCTATGGATAATCTTGAAAGTTAGTTATCTCGAATTGAGTATGTGTAAATGATGGATATGTGTGATAGATGTGAGAATTTTATTGGATAGGTTTAAATGTGGTAAAGGGGATTTGGGTTTATCTCCTTGTGACTTATAAATAATGGAGTCAACTAAGATGTATAAATCGGAATTATGCTGAGGACTCGTTCTTTGAGGGTTCCACATGCTGCTGAGGGGCGTTTGGAGATAAAGGTAGTTAAAGTTCGTGAAAGAATTTTAGGGCAGCTCGATTATGATGTTGATTTGTTTGCCTTTATTTTGTAAGTGAATGATTTAAATGCAAGGGCGAGGGAAAATGAGGTAGATTGTTATTTTTGGAGTGATGTATTCCGTGACATGATTGTCGAGCCTAAAGCTTAAAAAATTGTCGTGAGGGATATTGTGTCGGATGAGATAGCTGATGAAGACGAGATGATTGTTGGTGTCGAATTGATCAAATGTGGTGTTGTAGGTTATCTAGGATGTGTAAAACGGCGTTGCCTAAAAGTAAAGTAAAACTGAGAAAAATGAAAAATGGGTGAATCATCAACCCTAACCCAAGTTAAGAGAGAGAGAGAAATAGAGATTCCTCAGGCAACTTACAAAATAAATTCATCCTGAAGATTTATTGCAATTAGGGTTATTTTCAGAGATAATTATAATCCTAAATTTCCTTTAAACTATGAATTATACATGTCTTCTCGATGATAATTATCATAATGTATTTTCCATACATGTCATTTCAAAATTCATTATCATCAATGTATTTTTTAGATGCATTGCGCAAAACCAGGATTTGTATAAATGTTGAGCAGCGTTGCGGAAGCTAAACTCAGATCGATCCGATTAGTTGCAAACAAGCTAAAAGAATATACAACCAAAACCAATAACAAGGATTTATAGCGGTTCGGCAATTGCTTACATCCACACACGAAAGAGTGAGAGAGAGTTTATTCAAGATCTAAGGTTACAATCTTGAAAATCAATTAAAGGTGTTTCTCTCAAGAAACACATGTCAGTAGAATATTGGGCGTCTCACAACCACTGAAACCAATCGATAATCAACCATATTGCCGACATCATAAGGTAAACCATCATTCTACTGACAATTTCTATGATTTACAGACGTTACTCGAGTACATTTTCAAAGAGGGAAGAATGTTCAAATATATCGTCGACCTGGAATCATACAAAGATGGAAGCTATAAGAAGCAGCTTGAAGTTATTCAAGTCAATGATTAAGCTGAGGAGAAGCATCTTTACCATATGCACCACAACGACATGATTGAAATCAATCAGATTACCAATATTAACAGATCAAAGTTCAGAAGACTATCAGAATGCTGCGATCTCACACCTCAAGACAAAGATGTCAAGCTTCTTCCTGAGTCGAGCAATAGCCGGCTTGGGATTTCCTTTAAAGATTGCAATACTAGTCATGTCAAATTTCCACATCATGATGCGCTAGTAATAATGCTTAAAATGAAGATGTTTGTAATGCACACGATGATGATCGATACTGGAAGCGGTATTGAGATTCTTTTTTAGAGTATTATTGACCAAATGGGTTTGGCCGACCAAGTTATTCAAAGCGACACAGAATATATCAACATGGATGGACCTGGCAGAGGTACTTTCATTGGTACTAAGCTAGTTCTGCATGAAAAGGATGCTCTCATTCAGTTCCTGCAACTAAATCAAGATGTTTTGCATGGTCATTCGAAAAAATGCCTGGGGTCGATCCAACCAAGGCATGTAACAAATTACCTATCAACATCAATGCCACGGGGGTCAAACATTTTTGCTGTCCCAAAGAAGAATGGAAAAGTCTGAGTTTACGTAGATTTCACTGATTTGAGCAAATAAACTCCAAAGAACATTTTTCCTCTTCCTAATAATTATCAGATCCTCGATTCTATACCAGGCCATGGCCTCCTATCTATGATGAACGCTGCTTCGGGATATAATCAAATTCCACTTTTGGAAGAAGATCAAGAAAATGTAACTTTCATCACTGAAAGTGGCCTTTATTGCGACAAAGTCATGCCCTTTGGACTAAAAAATGTGGGTGCCACATATCAATGGTTGATGACTACTATATTCAAAGCACATCTAGGGAAATTCATTGAAGTCTACATCAAATATCTCTTATGTAACAGCGTACAGTCAGCCAATCACATCTCTGATCTCAACACTATATTCAACATTCTATAATCTTACAGGATGCGTCTCAACCGTGATAAATGTCAATTCGGGGTACATTCTGGCAGATTTCTAGGCCACCTCATCAGCAAGAAGGGGATTAAGGCCGATCCAGATCAGATTCGGGCACTCTTTAACATGCCCTCTCCAAAAATAACAAAAGATGTTCAAAAACTTGCCGGCAAGATTGCCGCTATCAACTGCTTCATTTCTGAATCTTTAGATTACTGTCGTTGGCTATTCCTATTACTCTGTGGTTGTACCAAACGAGGAAAAGTTTAGTCAAATGTAGAGGTCACATGGACACCAGAATGTGAAGTAGCTTTTCAGGATCCCAAAACCTATTTGGGGAGGTCTCCTATAATGAGCACCCAAGTAGATGATGAGGAACTGATTATCTACCTAGCAGTCATAGATACTTCCCTCAGCTCAGTTCTTATTCGCCTTGAAGGGAAAATTGAGAAACCAGTCTACTTCATCAGCAAAACCCTCATTCCAGCAGAAACGAGGTACTCTAAAATTGAAAAACTTCTTCTCACTCTTGTTTACACTTCACAGAAAATCAAACACTACTTCCAAGCTCATTCAGTCAAAGTCATGATTAACTACCCGCTTTAAGAAGTTCTATCCAAGAAAGAAAAATCAAGGAGAGTGCAAGAGTGGTCAGTCAGTTTGGGAGAACATGATATCAAGTTCGAACAACGTCATTCCGAAATGGGTCAGGCCATTGCTAATTTTCTCACAGATTTTCCAATGGAAGATCCCAAGTGGGAGGAGTACGATCCTGACCTTGCAGAAGAAACTCCCGAAGATCTACCCCCCAAACCATTTGACGAGCGAGTTGAATAGATTCCAGCAAGGGGGTGGAGTCTTCTCACGGATGGATCAGCAGGACCCGTAGGGTCAGGGATCGGAATTATTTTGATTGCCCCTACCAATGACAGAATTGAGAAATAAATTCACTTGGTTTTGAGGCCTCTAATAATGTCACCAAGTACGAAGCTCTCATTCATGGACTCGACCTCGCTCTTGAGCACGATGTCCTCAAACTCTCGGTTTAGATAGATTTACTACTCATCGTCCACCATTACTCTGAGAAATACAAGAAGAATGGAAAGATTATCGAATACGCAGCCCTCATTCCAGGTAGGATGAGTAAGTTCGCGAAAGTAACTCTCGATTATCTTCCTCGAGGAGAAAATTGATATGCAAATTCCTTGGCATATCTAGCTGGGATCTTAGGTACAGAAGCTCGATATCTCCAGATCAAAATTATTTCAACCCCCAACATTGATTGCATTTTTGTATGCATGATCAACACTGGCGATTGGCAAAAGCTTTTCTTAGCGAAAGCCTTTCTTAGCCTACCTCGGTGTCAACAATTGGCGAAGGCCTTGTATTCCATTTTTGTATTAAAATTTTTAAAGTCCCATCTATGTATTAAATTTTTTCTATTAAAAATGCCTTAACCTTGCATTCCATTTTTATGTTGAAAACCACCTAAGTAAAATAGGCAATCTCCACTTGCACATCCTTATGGAGTATATATGCTCATGGGAGTACACTTTTTGACAGCTCGCATATTTTTCATATAATCATTGACTTGGCATGGCCCACCCTAGCGATATCCATCACACTGTGGACCAGAAAAACTGGACAATTCGTTCCTGCCTAATTAAATGTTACCCTTCGATTCAACTTTTTACTTCAAATCATTTTTGGACCAACAATTTTGGAATTGGTCGCCTTTGGACTTATGTTTTATAAAATGTCATCATTCGACCAAGACTTCTATCAACCAATCTTGTGCATTGGTCGCATTTATTACCGAACCCTTGCGCATTTGGTCATTTAGGCTATTATTGTACTTTGGGTCATTTTTGAGTGATATTAGTGAACAAGTTCATCTTTGCCCCCATCTTTGCCCCCATGTACAGCTTTAATAAGACCATGAGGTCATTTTTTGAACCTTATATGTGAACAGGTTAATCTTCAAACCCTTATAAGGGCATGGGGACATTTTGAGACCCTGGCTTTTGTACAGGGTCATCTTTGGCCCTAATAAGACCATGAAGTTGTATTTGACCCTAATTTGTGACTAGGTCATCTTCGGGGCCCTAAAAAGAGCACGAGATAATTTTTAGACACCTAGTATGTGGACAGATTAATCTTTGACCTCATCTTCGGGGCCCTAACTGTATCTTATAGGGCAAAAATTTACAGTTGCTTTCTTCCTCATCTCTTCCATGATCGACTGATTTGCTTCTCAAATGGATTTATGGGAGATGGAAATGACCTCTAAGGTCAAAGCGCTGAATCATGGGGCTAAGAAATCCACATTCGCTGATTTACTTCAACCTAAATCGATGGATCTTAGTCTTCTTCCAATTCCAGCTATGAGAGGAGATTTTCCATCTATACGAATTCCAGAAGTGGGGTTTCTTATAGGGATGGAACGCTACAAATTTAACTTGATTGGCAGACTTGATTTGATGAAAGTGAAGTTGACAATTGCAAGAACTGAAGCAATCAACAAATGGAATCTCACAGGTAATTGTCAATTCATACCATTAGGAAAAGGTTATTTCACGATTTTGCTCGACAATGAAGCTGATAAACTAAGAATCTGGGGTGGAGGACCTTGGCACATCGAAGGGCAACTTCTTCCAGCCACCATGTGGACACCGAACTTCGACATCAACAAACAGAAAAATACCCATGCCATGGTTTGGGTTAAATTTCCTGGATTGGGAACTAAATATTGGGAAGAAGATGTGATAATGTCAATGGCCAGAACAGTGGGAAATCCAGCTTAAGTTGATAGCAGCACCTTATGTCGAAACACGGGATTCTATGCCTCGGTGCTTGTGGATGTTGATTTCTCCAAACCAGTACCAACTAAAATCATGGTAGAACGGGAGGGATTTGAGTTTTGTCAAGAGATTCAGCTGGGACGAACACCAAAGATTTGCTCACATTGTAAGGCTGTGGGTCATCTTGTGTCCGAATACAGAGATGTGGTAAAAGAAATCGAGCATAAAAAAGTCGCTCAAAACGAGGCTGACAAGGAACCAAAAAAGAAGCGAAGAAATAGGGAGAAACCAGAAAAGAACGAGCAAGATAAACAGGGGTTAGAGGAAGCGGCCGACGGGCTGAAGAAGGTTGATAAACAAAAGGAGCTGTTAATTGACAAAATGCCTTCCACTACTCAACCAATTCAGCCTCACAAGACCTTTAAAGGTATGGTGGAATTGTGGGATAGAACTATTAGAATTGGGATGGATCGATTCACTCTCAAGAAGTGGATAAAGAAGCAAGCATAGTCAATAAATCCTGGGCTGATATGGTCGAAGAAGATGACAATGCTATTCAGGTTAACACGAAAGAAGTTGAGAATGAGGAAAGCTCTGGGAGTGAGAGTCATGGCTCAGAATTCAGCTCCAACTTTGGTAATGGGTTCTCGAAAGATGTGGTTTATCAAACTCAGGAAGCCGAGGAATGGCACAATGCATTAAGCCGAAAAAATATCAGGAAGAATAAATCCAAAGCTAGTAACCATCAAGTTACTAAGCAGCAAACAAGGAGGCAAGCCACGGGATGGTTATGATGAAGATTCTTTTTTGGAATTGTAGAGGTATCGTTAACTTGGACACCTCTAATCTTCTTAAAGATGTGATGTAAAACAACTTTCCCAACTTTCTTTGTATTATGGAACCCAAAGTGAAGCCGGATGTGAATAAACTTCGTCGGGAAAAATTTTCTCGATGGAAAGGGAGGTTTTAATCTTTGATAGTGGTCTGAGCTATCCAAATATTTGGGTATTGTGGAGGAAAGAGTTGACAAAACCGGTTGTGCTGGCTTGTTCTAGACAACATATTTCTGTTTGGTTTGAAAATGTGATGATTTCATGTATCCATGCTGATTGCTCTTATATCCATCGAAGGGAGCTTTGGAGAGACCTAGCGGTGATTGGCTCTTCAAATCTTCCATGGATTGTGGTTGGGGACTTCAATATTGTACTCAGGGCTGGAGAAAAGAAAGGTGGCAGAGGGCTGAGGTGGAGGGCAGTTGAGGAGTTCTAAGACTTTGTGTAGAACTCTTGTCTTCTTGAGGCTAACTCTTCCGGATTGGAGTATACTTGGTGTAATGGGAAAATGGGTAATAATAGGATCCTTTGAAAACTTGATAGAATGCTTTCTAATCAAGATTGGTCGAACCTCTTCCCGGGCTGGAAATATAAGGTGATGGCTAGAATGAACTCTGATCACTCGCTGCTATTTGGTTGGAATGTGGGTATTACTAAGCCTGCTAATGCTCCTTTTTCATTTTTGCAATATGTGGACTCGCCATGATTCTTTTCTGCAGGTGGTGAAAGAGAATTGGGATCAGCCTCTTGTAGGAGATCCTTTATTTCAGATTGGTAGTAAACTGCAGTATCTCAAAAGTAGGCTAAAGGAGTAGAATATTTCGGTATTTGGCCACAATAAATAGAACATTCATGAGCTATCTACTCGAGTAGAGGCTCTCCAATTGAAACTGGAATCTGAGATTAAGAATGATGATGCTGCTCGGGACCTTACTAAAGCTAACCAACTGCTGACTTCAGCTGTTAACAATGATGAAGATCTTTGGAAGCAAAAAATACGGGTTAACTGGCTTCAATCGGGGGACAGGAACATTGCTTACTTCCACGGCCTTGCTCGTATTAAACAGAATGAAAGCCTGATCCATTCTATCCAGACTGAAGATGGCAGAACTCTTGAGGACCAAGATGAGATTAAGACGCACATAGTCAACTTCTTCTCTGAAAAATTCGCTTTTAAAGCCCATCCTAAACTTGATTTGGTGCTTAATCAGGTTATGAAGGTCATCACAACGGCGGATAACATAATCTTGATTGGATTGCCTGAGGAAGACGAGATCAAACGGGCAGTTTATGCGTTGAATCCAGACAGTTCTCCAGGTCCAGACGGGTTTTCTGGCAGATTTTTTCAAGCTTGTTGGGGGATTGTGGGGATTGACGTGGTGAGAGCTATTCATTCCTTTTATTTTGATTCTACTCTTCCTATAGGTTTCAATGCAAACTTCATCATTCTTGCTCCTAAAGTAAAGAATGCTTCTAAGTTGCGGCAGTTTCGTCCAATATGCATGAGCAATTTTTTGGTTAAAGTTATCTCTAAAATATTGGCATCTAGATTGTTTGTCCTTCTGCCTAATATTATTTCTCATGAGCAATGTGGGTTTATTCAAGGAAGGAACATTCATAGTAATATTGGCCTCGCTTCCGAAATGATCAACGAGCTTCGAAAGAAGCGATTTGGTGGAAATGTGGGGATTAAGCTTGACATTGCGCAAGCTTTTGACACATTAAGCTGTGATTTCTTACTTCAAGTCCTTACCAATATGGGTTTCCATCACAAATGTTGTAAGTGGATAAGATTACTCCTAAGAAGTGGATATATATCTATCCTCGTGAATGGTGGCCCTTGCGGATTCTTTCAAACGGGAAGGGGGCTTCGTCAAGGTGACCCCTTATCACCAATTCTATTTGCTCTTGCCGAGGAGGTGCTCAGTAAAGATCTTTATGAGTTGAGGAGTAGTAAGAAAGTGCTCCCTATGATGATTAGCAAGGGGGTTATGGCTCCATCTCACCTACTATTTGCAGAAGATATCTTTGTCTTTACGAACGAAAGAACTAAAGGGTTGAAACACCTTAGTAATTGGTTAGAGATGTACCAGGAGGCCTCTGGGCAGATTTTTAGCACTGAAAAAAGTAAACTATTCTTGGGAGCAATGACCAACAAAAAAAAACATAGAGTTAAAGCGATACTGGGTTTTGAAGAAGGTTGTCTACCGACAACTTATCTTGGCATTCCTCTGGTTCAAGGGAAAGTTACACAGACGCTTCTGCGACCTCTTGTGGATAAGATTAAATGAAGAGCCACAGGCTGGGCAGGTAGCATGTTATCTATACAAGGGAGGGCAGTGTTAATTCAATCTATGTTGAGTAGCATTTTTATTTATAGCATGGGTATCTACAAATGGCCTGCTTCTGTGATAAAAGAGGGAGAAAGAATACTTCGTAATTTCCTTTGGTCTGGGGAACCTGATTTAAAAAAAGCTTGTGTTGTAGCTTGGGATAAGGTGTGTAAACCTATTAAGGAAGGGGGTATTAATCTTCGAAGACTTAAGGAGATTAACCAATCTCTGATGATGAAACTCTCTTGGAACTTCCTGAATCCTAAGGATACGTGGGCTGAATTTATGCAAGCAAAATTCATCTCTAAATTGGGTAACTTATCTAGGACTACTAAAGGTTCTTCGACTTGAGCCGGTGTTCGAGGGGATATTGATGACGTCTGTGCACATTCGGGTTGGGTGATTGGTGATGGAGCCTGCATCGACCTATGGCAAGACATCTGGTGCTCCCAAGTCTCACTCAAAGATTGGATAAATGATGATTCCATCCCTTGGAATGACATACATGCCAAGGTGAGTAGTATTATAGTTGAGGGTAGATGGGTTATTCGTCCCAATCTTCAGCTACCCTTTCACCGATTAGGAGTGGATATTCATACTATAAAGATCAATAAAAACAAAGCTGATAGGAGGGTGTGGAAGCCTGAACTTATGGGAAAGTTTTCTATTAAAGGAGCCTTCGAGGCTATTCGTAACAAAGTTCAGCCGGTGTTGTGGATTACTTTTCTCTCTAACAAGGCTATTCATCCTCGTATTGCGATATGGGGCTAGAGATTTTGCCATGGTAAGATTCCTACGGATGATAATATCCAAACCAAAGGTGTTGCTCTGGCCTCAAGATACTATCTTTGTAAGAACAGTTCAGAATCATTACAGTACCTGTTCTGGGAATGTCCTTTTAGTATCCAGTTATGAAATTGGATGGCTGAAGTATTTTTGCTCAGCAATCTAAACAAAAATCTTCCCTCCTTCCTCCGGGCTGGCAATAAGATGAGTCCGTACCTGAAAGACTTATGGAAGGGCAGTGTTTGGGGTGGCTCCTTCCTGATCTGGAAAGCTCGTAATAACTGTCTATACGAAGGTCTGAATGTATCGTTTGCAAATGAAAAAAGGAAATGGATTAATCAGATTCATGAAACTGCTATGTTGTCTGCAAGCCTCATGCACAATAGTCAGTCCGACTTGGGCATTCTCCGTTGCCTTGGTGTTGCTGTCCACTCTTGTAAACATCCCATGGTAAAATTTTGTTATTGGGAGCTCCCTCGGATAGGCGGGATTAAAATTAATACCAATGGGGCTGCTAAAGGGAATCCTGGAAAAGGAGGCATTGGTTGTATTTTTCGGGATTGTTATGGTTGTGTGCTGGGTACCCTCTCTAAAGGCCTTGGGTTGGTTACAAACATCATGGCTGAATGCGAGGTAATCATTCATGGGGTGGAACATGCAGCTTCCTTTGGTTGGCTTATTGCTTAGATTGAATCGGACTCCACGACGGCGGTAGAAGCCTTCAAAACAAACAACATTCCTTGGATCTTGGAAGCTGCTTGGGAAAATGCTAGAAGAAATATGAGGCATATTAGATTATTAGCAAACTGGCGTGATGCTAATTTCAGTGCGGATGCTCTCTCTAATAAGGGAGCTCTTCTTCAAGAAGGCGTGTGTGAGACTGAAATGGGAAGACCGGCTTTTCTCAAGAAAATTGAAGTTCCTATGCAGGAATATTTTAGATTTTGTTGACATTGCTTAGTCATTTTGTTGGTTTGAGGGCTGTTAGCCTTTTGTAAGGTTTTTGTTTTCTGCAATAAATTTTTCTAAGTTAGCAAAAAAAAAAAAGTTTAATCTTTGACCCCTAATAAGGGCACATTTCAAAGTTTTCACATAAAATTATTAGCAATCGTTGGACTAACTTACTACTTAGAAACTTTTCAGCGCTTCACAAAGCTTTTACTAGTCCTTATTGGACTAATTTTCTTGGTCGTTATAATGACCATATGACAAAATACTAGGGAACTTTTCAAAGCTCCACAAAGCTTTTAGTAGTCCTCGATGGACTAACTTAGTTGGTCGCTGTAAGGACCATATGAGAAAATACTATAGAACATTTTGGAGCTCCACAAGTTTTGTAAAAGTCCTCGCTGGGCTACTTTACTTGGTCATTCTTACGACCATATGAGAAAATACTAGGAAGCTTTCCGGAACACCACATAAATTTTAGTAGTCCTCCTTGGACTGATGTACTTGGTCATTGCAATGACCATATGTGAAAATATTAGTGAACTTTTCGACGCTCCACAAAACTTTTAGTCCTCGTTGGACAAATTTACTTGGTCATTGTAATGACCATATCAGAAAATACTAGGGAACTTTACAGAGCTCCACAAAATTTTAAGGAGTCCTCATTGAACTACTTTACTTGGTCGCTCTTACAACCATCTGAAAAAACACTAGGGAGCTTTTCGGAGCTCCACAAAACTCTTAGTTGTCCTCGTTGGACTAACTTACTTGGTCATTATAAGGACTATGTGAGAAAATACTAGAGAACATTTCGGAGCTCCATTAAATTTTTAGTAGTCCTTGTAAAACTACTTTACTTGGTCGTTCTTGCGACCATATGAAAAAAATAATAACGAACTTTTTTAAGCTGCACAAAAATTATAGTAGACCTCGTTGGACTAACTTACTTGGTTGTTCTAACGACCATATGAAAAATACTGGAGAAATCTTCAAAGCTTTAATAAATGGTAAGTAGTCCTCATTGGACTACCTTACTTGGTCGTTTTAATGGCCATTTAAGGAAATTCTTGGGAACCCTATTGAAGTTTCCTAAAATTAAAAATAAAAATAAATAATTGAATTCCTCGTTTGATAATCTTTTAGCTCATCTTGCGAGTTATTGCGTATTTGCAGGGCTTTGTTGATTGAAAGCTCCCAATTGAATGTAAAAGAGTGCTTTTACTTAAAAAAAAAACCTCTTCTATTCACAGGAGGCCGATTTTGCCTCAATAAGCTCCCAATAATTGTAGAAAGGCGTTTCAGCTTCAAAAAGTCCCCCCCCCCCTAGGAATTCATTGGAGGATCTTGTTTACTTTAAAAAACACCGTCAATATTTAATGGATGTCATTTTTACATCTAAACGCCCCCAGTATTAGTATGACATTTTTATTTTAAAAAGCGCCCCCATTATTCGAAACTTTAAAAAACAACCCTAGTATTCGAAGGAGGGCGCTTTTACTTTGAAAAACATCATCAATATTCATAGAAGGGTGTCACCAGTATGTGCATGGGGTTGTCCTTGGACTGGTCGGGGTCGTCTTATGACCCTCGTTGGGCTTTGTTTTCGTCAAAGCTCCCCAACATATTTTTCATTGGTCCTCTTCAAACAGGTGAGGGTCATCTTATGACATTTGTTGAGCTTCTTTTTATCAAAGCTACCAACATATTTTTTTTAGTCCTCTTCAGACTGGTGATGGCCGATTTATGACCTCCATTGCGCTTTGTTTTTGCCAAAGCTCCCAACATTTTATTTTAGGAGTCCTCTTTCGACCAGCGAGGGCCATCTTATGACCTCTGTAAATCTTTATTTCGTTAAAGTTCCCAATATTTTTTTCATTAGTCCTCTACTGAGTGGTAAGGGTGGTCTTATGACCTCGATGGGCTTTATTTTCATCAAAGTTCCCAAAATTTTGTTTTTCACAATACCTCTTTGGACCGGTGAGGGTTAACTTATGACCTTTGTTAGGTTTTGTTTCATCAACGCTCCCAACATTTTTTTAATGGTCCTCTTTGGACTGGTAAGGGTTGTCTTATAACCTCCGCTGAGCTTTCTTTTCGTCAATGCTCCCAATATTTATTTACGAATCCTCTTTGGCCCGATGAGGGTTGTCATATGACCTCAATTAGGCTTTGTTTCGTTAAAACTCACAGGATTTTTGTTCATTGGGCCTCTTCGGACTGGTGAAAGTCATCTTATGACCTCTATTGGGCTTTATTTCGTCAAAGCTCCCAATATATTTTTCATTGGTCCTCTTTGGACTGGTGAGGGCCATCTTATGACCTCCATTGGGATTAGTTTTTGTCAAAGCTCCTAAATTTTGATTTTTACGGATTCTCTTTGGACTTATGTAGGTCGTTTTATGACCATTGTTAGGCTTTGTTTCGTCAAAGCTCCCAAAACATTTCTAATGGTCCTCTTCGGACTAGTGAGAGTCGTTATGACCTCCGCTGAGCATTAATTTCATCAATGGTCCTAACATTTTTTTACGAGTCCTCTTTGTACAGGTGAGGGTCCTCTAATGCCTTCTATTATGCCATGTTTTTATAGAAGCTCCCAACATGTTTTTTACTTGTCTTCTTTGAACTAGTAAGGGTCGTCTTATAACCCCTGTTGGGTTTTTCTTTTTCCAAAGCTCCCAACTGAATGTAGGAGGATGCTTTTATTTCAAGAAACACCCCCAGTATTCGTAGATGAGGGGGGTTTTCTCTAAAAAATTCCTCCGCTATTTTTTAAGATTGCTTCAATATTTTTATGAGGGTATTTATCTTGATAAAAAAATAACACCCTCAGTTCTTTTATGAGGGCATAATGTTTTCTTTCTTGAGAGAATATATTGAGTACAATTTTTCTTTTTCATAACTTTGAGGTCTGTTTCAGTTAGAATGAACTCCCTCCTTCAATAAGCCACGGGTTCTAAAATTTTCCCATGGTTGTAAAACGGTTCATGTTCTCATAATGTATGAGCATAATATTTTCCTTGTAGTAACGTTGAGGTCGCTTTTTGTTAATATGAGTCACCTGACAATAGGGGGATGACGCTCCTGCGATAAGCCATTGGTCCTTAAATTAGCCCATGGTCGTAGAAGGGCTCATGCTCCTATAATATCTGATCATGAAATTTTCCTGGGCATAACTTTGGGGTCATTTTTAATTAATAGGTCTATCATTAGCGATAGTACCAGACTCTCCATGATGTTAAAGCATAAACTTTTGTTGGGTACTGGGTTTTGGAGGGATGAGTTTTTGAGGGTCCAATGACAAAAAAAAACTAAGTGTTGAGAGGGAAAGGATGCGTTCTTTTCTTACCGCGCCGTTCTGAGCTGTGCGACATTAAAAATATGAATTATGGCCACGTGACTGCTTATGATTGGCTCTTATGCCACGCAGTTTTGAATTGCCCGGTAGATATAACTTGTTAAGATTTAACCACAAGGCTACATCTTGGCCATTCATTACTGCCACACAGTTTTGAGTTGCGTTGGGCCCAGACGACGATGGGTTAGTTTGGCACTGCTGTGTAAAAATCAAGGTTGGTAGTGTTGAGACATTTTAGTCAGTTGAAACCAACCTTACTGTTGCATATGCTATTATGCCAAAAGTGAATCAATTTCCAAAGGTGAAGCTTCATGGGAGATGGTGCTTATACAATTGCATTGCATTTTAACTACATACATCTCTATGTTGCGGGGAAACGCGTTTCCCCTCTTCCCAAACATTTCCTCGGAAACCAGTTTGGGAAATGGGTACGGTTCAGTTTCCCTAAATTAGAGAAATGTGGGGGAATTGAATATGATTTGCATTTTGATTCTAGTATGATTCAATCTGGGAATTGCTAATGATTCAATTTAGGAAACGCCCATGATTTGATATTTGATCCGCGTGATTTATTTTTTGAAATGAATTTTGGTTCGATTTGGGAAACTTCTGAAATTTGTATATCAAAACAAATATGAAATAACGTTCGTAGATATGATTTGATGCTCTTATTCCCACAAAAGAAGAACAAAAACACACTCAAACCTATAAATACTACATTATAATGAAATCTCGTTAAGAAAGAAAGCCTTCAGCATATTTAACCTTCCATATTTTCTCCCCTCTTAACTAAGTTACCAAGTATTGTCTTTGTATCTTGATCTCTCAACTATCAAAAAATGTCACTCTTTGCATATTTCAAATTTTCATACTTGTTTCCTAGTTCGGATTAATTTATGCTTCAATACTCATTGCCCTCTTCATTTCACATTTCGTTTCAATTGTTGCATCTCTCCTGAATGTGTTTCCCATTTCCTGAATCATGTATAAAAAATATTTGACGTTTCCTGATTCCATTTCTCGCAATTTTTCCCGATCCCGCTTCACTTTCAAGTAACATAGATTCCCCTTATGCTTTTTGCTATTTTGGGAAATCTAATATCATTTTTTACACTATGAAGACCGTTGATGGTTCTTGTCTCACATAGTAAGTTTAACTTTGTGAGAACTCATGTCACTGAATCTCATGTACAAGAACAATTCTATAATAAAGATCGTCTTCCAGCCTTAAATCTTCATACTCGTATATAATAAAATATGGACATTTTTTTCATCAAATCGTTTTTAATCTTAACCCTGCTCTTCCATACAAAAAAATTATAGTTTTTTTTCTTCCAAAAAGTTTAGTAATATATATCCAAAAGATAGAGTACATGAAGGGGGAGAGTCAACCATGCCACACACAAGTACATGTCACCAGTGTATATGCAGATGGGGCTCTCAACGAAAAGTTAAAAAAAAATTAGAATAAACCGAAACCCCTAAGATAGATAAGGGGCATACCTCCGCATCATTACATTCGAATAAAGCCAGTCTCGTTCGAATGACAAATTGAATTTAGCAGTCGACACGCCTCAGCTGGATTTGGCCAACGGGAGTACGAGTTTGTTCGAACGACCTCCAATGTCGTTCGAACAAAATGTTGAAAAAAACCTTCTAAATGCCTCAACACGAATCAGTCTTCTAGGTCATTCAAATAGCTTTTTAAAAGTAGCCTTCTCAGCATTTGAACGACTTTCAAGTACATTCAAATCGTTCAAACGACTTCCACGTACGATTGAATCGTTCGAACGACTTCCAAGTTCATCTGAACGATGACTTAAATAGCTTTGGAATAGCCTCATTGGTCTTCTGGAGCGCCAGTTCATTCGAAAGACCTTCAATGTCACTCGAATGACTTAATGTTATTTTGCATCCAGTTGCTATTTGGTTAATCAGAAGTATTCTAAATTAAGTTTCTCTATGTAGGTGAGAATGGTTGGCCTCTCTAGGCACCATTCTTCAAAGGTTTCTTCATTTGCAGACCCTCGTTTGGTTGTTTAAAGGTGGGGTGCAACACGAGGACTTCCCAGGAGGTTACCCATCCTATTACTACTCTCTCCCAGGCACGATTAACTGCGGAGTTCTGATGGGATCTGGTATATTATTTATACACTATTTAAATAATTAACAGATTTAAAATTTAAAATTTAAAAAAATTATAGTGAGATAGACGCAGATCAAATTTAAAGAAACTAGTTATAGAGACCTGTCCCTCAAGTTGTGATAAACTCAAACTTATTCAATACTAGACTCGTGCAATATATACGTGACATACACCATCAGCAATGACACCTAGACCACGAACTAATGAAAAATGTGGCCCGAGCACTATATATGAAATAAAACAAGTCCAACTGCCACTTGACCCCATTATTAGATACAAGTTCAACTGCCACTTGACCCCATTATTAGGGGAACGTGCTTATACACGATAACAAACTGAGAGTGAGGTTTATAAAAAGGATGAGTTCCAAAGGAGAAAGGACCAAGTTTTTCAAGTTCAAAAGATAATAAGTTCTAATCAAATCAATCAACCTGAAGCAATAAAGTTATAGTTACTAAATCCTCAAGTCGAGGTCGTGGTTTTTACCTATTTAAAGGTTTCTACGTTAATCACCTGTGCCATTTCTATATTAGGTTATACTAATTCTTGTCACATGTACATTTGGTGTAAGAGCTATTTTTAGCTATTTCAAGCTAATACAAAATTAGACCCTTACATTTGGCGCCATATGTGGGAAAGAAGACATCTCCATGAAATCCTAAGGTATACAATTACTCAGCAATCAAATATCAATCATGGTGACCTCCAAGCAACTAGCCATACGAGTTCAGTATGATATTTTAGTCGAACCTAATCATCTCACAGAATTACGGGCAAACCTCAGCGCTGAAATGGAGGAACAAAATGAACTCTAGCGTCAGTTATTGCTTGACAGCGAGCTTCGCGAACAAGAACTAGAAAGTGAGCGTCAAGCTCGTCAAACAGAATTCAAGCACCATAAAGAATAGATGACAATGATGCAGACTGCCTTGCTAGCCTTGCAAGATAATCAGTAAGTTCCCCTTTCAAGGAAATGTGATCAAATATCAGCAAACTCAAGTGCTTTAGCATGAGACAGGTTGGGACCTCAACGAGCAACTAGCAAAGGAGCTTCCAAACATCATCGTAACGACCCATACACACCAAAACCTTTAATTCATCGAGGATGGGAAGATCATTCCAACATTAGTTGAGGGCGTAGGCCCTTCAAACATCTAAAAGATGAGCCACAACCTCAATCTTAAATACCAGCTCGTGAACGTTTGAGTCAAGGTAGTGGTACTCATAACCCCTGACCTGTATGCCAAGTCGCTCAACCACCACTATAGTTAGTCATACAGGAACACATGGATCAACAAATCATGGAATTAATCAAAGCTCAAGCTCTCGACACTAAGGACGATTTGACAAAATTACAAGGTAGTTCAATTACCAAAGGGTTATTTGATATGGAAGTACCGACAGGTTTCCATACTACGAAGATACGTAAGTAGAAAAGAACCGATCCGAAAGAACAAATTCAACAATTCCACAACCCACTGGGATTGTATTCCAACTTGAACCACATTCTATGTCGTCTATTTCCCACAAGCCTACAGGGAGAATCATTCCGGTGGTTCTATTCTCTACCTGAAGATTTAATCCTTACATTCGACCAACTACAGAAGATCTTCGTTAAAACATATGCTCAAAATTAAGATAAAGAAGAGAATTTGTACACTCTTATTAGTCTCAAACAGTCACAGGGAGAGAAGCTCGAGGCCTTTGCAAAGAAATTTTTGGAACTCGCCCCGAAGGTTAATAATCTCAATCATAAAATAACCATTTATGTGTTTACCAATGCACTACAGATCGATTGCAAAGAAAAGGAGAATTTCTTCTTGAATAAACCCTCGACCTTGGAAGACATAATTACCAAGGTCAATGGGTATGTCGACCTAGAAAAGATTGTAGGGACCTAACTTCATTTGGAGGTGAAGTTGGTTCTTAGAACGTAGAATCAATCTTCAATCAAAGAGATGCAAACAATTGGTCTAGAGTAAGGACTAACTACAGACGAACACTTGCGTGGAGGCCTAAATGTGACTCTCTACGATCTCTGATGAGGATTTTTAAGATAGATTATATTACTGTAAAGTAATTGGTGGGTTCGAATACAGTGTGCACTGGGAGGTCGAAGGTAAAATGTAAGAGGCCGAAAATAATTTTTCTAGCCCCTACTTGGTTTCCCCTCTCCTCTATTTATAGACTCATAGGAAGCTGAGTCACCAAATATGGGTCAGGATTATATGATTACTGTCAGGAAATCCCAGTCAGTTTTGGCGCCGGCTCTGTCTGCACTGTCACTGTGTTGGCTGCCTGATGTGTCTCTGTACTTTGGCACCGTAGCGCAGTGGTCGGCCTGTCACTGTAGCTGTAAAGGCCAATCATTACGATGGCTTGTTTGGTAAGCTGGTTGTCTGTCCCGTCATACTTCGGCCATGTATAGCTATGGCCAAAGAGCATCTGTCGTGACATATTAGTCAATCCACGAAGCTTTGTTTGGTATCCAAGCTTCATCTTCGGAGATCTCTGGGGAGTCTATGTTAGGGATTGAGTAGGCTTCGATACATTCGAGTAGGCTGTGAATGGGGATTCAGCTGTCTGTCAAAGGCTACGAGTAGGCTACTACATTTGCCCCCTCTCAGCAAAGGTCTCGATGCCAGGTGGAGAGATGTTCACTGAGAAAATTGTTTGGTCTTAGAATCTGAGCTGTTTGATAGTTGGTTTTCGGGTAAGTAATAAAAGAGGGTAATTAAGATCTATAGGTGGTTGTAGGGTAATAAATGAGGTGAAGGCTATAAAGATGGGTTATTATGAAGGGATGTTGTATCTTCTCCCTTTTGCAGTAGTCTTCTGCTCTTTCTCCTGATTCTGAACATTTGAATGGATACCACACCAAACACCCGTTACCAGAAGAGGATGGGCTTCGCTCATGATTGTCGAGTGAGGCGGAACTGCATATGAAGTTTTTTGGGCAGCATGATCTGAACTGGGACATGCCAGACCTTGTGGAGGTAGGACCTGAGGAGTTCATCAATGGTGATCCTTTATGTCTATCTATGGGAACAGCTAAGGTTTCACTTTACGACTGCTGAGAGGTGCTATCTCTTTCTGATGGCTCTGGCCTAAAGTCTTATTTGTGCAGAAGAGATCATCGAGGAGCAAAACACAGCAAGTGGAGCTGGACCTTCTTGACATAGTGCTACTGGTTAATATGGTGGACATTTGCATTTTGGCATGCTTTTGTTTTTCTGTATGGGGCTTTTTGCTTGAGGTGGTAGTAGGAATGTAATCTGTTTGTTTTATCGGATATTTGGAATGGACATAATATTTTCTGCATACTGGTATTACTGTGTTTGATTGATAATATAAACGAATGGAGACAAAAACTCTTGCAGGCACGCTTAACACACGCATGCTATCAAACTGTTAGAGGTGTCGAGGTATACTGATATAATTAAAGGTAATGGTAGTTGAAGGTTATGATGAGATGTTGTTTGTGATGATCGATGGTTATGATGGACGAATGCTCGACGTTAGAGGTGCACTCGACTAGAAGTCCTCGGGAATGAGGTTTGAATGCAGGTAACGACGTATCAGGTACATCTAGGAAGTTGGAAAGGTTGTATGTTCACTTTTCGAGGTTGGAAAGTAAAGGTTGCCATTAAGTCAGCTAGGGAAGAGGGAAAGTTGTGGTGGGTTTATGGGTATAAAAGGGGGTAGGGTGGAGGGAATTTCTTCACCAGTCCTACAGTATTCTCTTCATCAGTTTCTTTAACTTGGTTTGATCAGCATGGCTAGAAACGTACCCGTTCAAGAAGATCAAGCGGTGGTGAGGGCCAGGAGGATCCAGAAGGCCCTGTTGGGTCTGCAACGAAGATTTGGTATAGAGGAGGATATTAATGCTAAAATGTCAGACCCTTTTGATTTAGAACCCGGGGCACCACTTTACGACATGCCCTTCGAGTAATGGTGAGGAATAATGCAGATGATGGGGTCGTTACCCGATCATCAACTGTCTCTTCTCAAAGGCTTCGCAGAGGATATAGTGGACCAGGAGGATGTAGATGCAGCGGCCGTGGTTGAAGATGAGCATCCCGCTAATAACTAGGGTCCGCTGTCATTTGTTGGTGTTGTTTATTTCTTTTGTTATGTTTCTTTGCTTCTTCTTTTTTTACTTTCTTTATACGAGGTTTGTAATGCTTTCTTCCTTTCTTAATGAAAATGGCTTCTTGGAATAACTTGCTTTGCCGAACTGTCAGTAGTAGTAATATAATCTAAATTCTGAAAATAGAATCTTGAATCATTGAATTGATAGTACAGCTGTCGGAATATATTGTTTGTGTTGCTCGAAGATAAAAATGAATTTTGTCGAAACGAAAGATACAGTGTGTCGAAGCCAAAAACTTTATCTATACGCATAAATTTCTGAATGGACGAAGTTTATGATTGTAGTCAGTCGAGGGGTCAAATTTTTTGAATTGAAGGGCGTGCTGTACATCGAAGGTCGATATATTTGATTAGTGAATTTGAGGCTATCTGTTGTGGATTGTTCAAGATGTAGAATGCTCGAGTACTCGAGTTCAAGGATTGTGTCGAAGGTTATGCTTGATTGGACTAGCCGTTCTGACAACCCAGATAACTGGTCTGTCAGACTGGTACGTGTGCCTGGGGCAGTGTGCAAAAAGTAATAATGATGCTTCACTCATATTACAGAAAAGTTTATGATGCGACTGTTTTGATTTCATTGTTTAGTTTTGAGTAGGGGGAAAGAAGGTTCGAGAAGCTTTGGCTTTTACAGGCAGTTCGAAGTGAGGGTGTTGTTCGTACGTGTGAGATACGAGGGGTACATTGGTCAAAACTTGTTGTAGCTGAAAAGCCGGGGTTGTGGGGTCGTGGTAATGATAGTGTTTAGAAAATCGAGGCGGTTTTAGTTTTTCAAAATATATATAAGTATGAGGAGAGTAGTAACTGTACAGTTTACTATAAAAATCAAAGAGTGTGAAGAGAGGAGAGCGTACATCATTTTAAACTTGGTGGTGGTTGTGACATTTACTGTTTTGATCTTGCTGATTCGAGGATAGTACTGTTAGTCACCGGTAAGTCATTTGATCTCTGCCCACTTTACTTTGTGTTTCCCTTTTGAGGGTGTAGGACATTCCGTGTTTGGGGTCTGATGTTATTTTTGAGGGTAAGGAGACTTGATGGATCTGGGTTTCGACCCATTCTTGGGTTTGAGGTGGTTTGGAGGAGGTATAGGGTTTGAGATCAAAGTTTTGATAAATTTTTGAAAGGGGTAGACGGGATAGGGGGTGTGAACACAGAATTGTCAAGTTTATCGATCTAATTGCATGTTTCTTCTTCTATAGGCTAAAATGCATAACCGTCAAGCTTCGAGACGGAGACTGATAGATAAGGAGATCGAAGAATTCGAAGCTAGTATTTCTGGTTGAGCCCCAATGGATGAGGGTAGTGATATAGTAGTCTTAGATGTTGTAACCATGGATCCCTTATCAAGGGTTCTGCCGGCTGAGGAGGCTTCGGTTATGAGACGTTGAAGGACGATAGTGACCGAAGATAGTGATGAAGATGAAACAGTATGGGGGGAGGAGGGTAATATAGGGCCTTCAGGTGGTGGAAAGGGAGATAAGGTGTAGAGTGACTATAGTGGGGATTCAACTGAGTCGGATAGGATCGAAGGTGCTATTTCGGCTAAAGATAGGATTAGATTAGATCAGTTTACCGCAAAATTAGAACTCTCAAAGGTGGGTGTGTATCTGGGTATTGTGGGGGCAGGGTTGACCTTCAAGTCGGACCCTGGGGAAGGGATTATGGCTTATAGAGGCCAAATTCGATTGGGACTTGAGCTTCCTCTTCAAGACTAGTGAAAGAAGTGCTGAATTTCTGGGGGGTAGCTCCGGTGCAAATAAACGGTAATTTTTATGAGATGATGAGGGTGATACAGGGAATGAATGTAAAATTGGCTGGTGAGAGTTGAAGTTTGATTAAGTGGTTTGACATTGTCACCTTTTACTCGTGGAAGGCTAGTCAGAACCCCGGGGACCTATCATATCCATTGTCACCCAGAGAAACCTTGGTTCTTTGATATATACTTGACAGGCCGGGGGTGGAATAAAGATTTACTGATAGTAAGGGGTAACTATGAGAATGTAGACGAGGATGACCCTTATAAATTACATGATAGGGTATATAACGAAAGTAAGTTTACGGTCGAAGAGTTGTTGTTGATGTGTATCTAAAATAAGTGATAATTATGTTCTTGTTTTAATCTGCAGAGACGAAGATTCATCTTAGGAGAATTTGGAAAATTTTATTGATACTCTGCTCAAAGCTAGTAAAGGCAGGGTAAATTTTGTGTTTGACAGTCTCAAAGTCAAAAGGCAAAGGAGGAAGAAGGCAGATTCCCTGCTTCGAGAAGTACCTGCTATGCCGAAGTTACCAAAGAGAAAAAGAGGTAAAGGTGCTTCAAAGGGGCAAAAGAATATGGGAGGGGAAGAGTTGCGAAGGAACTACCAGTTTGTGCCAAGATCGCGTAGGGGATCGAAGCACGCAGCGCCAGTGCCCGAAGTGGCAAGAGATACTTCGAAGTTGAGGCCGAGGCTGGTAGCAACCCAAACTGAGAACGGGAAGGGTCGGGTAACTCCCGAAGCCCCGAAGGTACAGGGATCGAAGGCTGGCCAACGCAAGAGGCGTAAGGTATTGTGGGAGGATGATGTACAGGAGGAGGATGAAGAGGTGATGGAGGTTGAACGACAAGAGCAGGCTATGGCGAAACAGGCTTCGATGATCGAGCTCTGGGAAGATAATCTAGATGAGGCTTTGAAGGAAATAAAGAAGCACATGTTTCAGGTAACTATATACAGCTTTCTGTTGTGGTATTTTGAGATTTCTTGGAAATTCTTTTAGTTTCGAGGTGCACTGATTTCTTGAATATTTTTGCAGACGGAAAACCTGAATCTTTCTCGTGGGAAAGAGGCATCATTGGTATCTGAAGTCAGGAAGTTGAAGCAAGATCTGGGGGTACTTACTGACTCTTATGATGAGAGGCTCGAGCTGCAGTGGTCAAGGCTAGAGCGAGAGTGGTCTGAAAAACTTGTGGCATGTGAGAGGGAGAAAGCATAATAAAAGGAGAATTTCTAGCGGCAGTATGATGGCAACTGCAAAATGAATGTTAGGTTGAAAAGCTTTATAGATGATAAGGGGTATGACCCTGAGACATTGCAACCGTAGCCTGTGTCTCCAGAACTTGTTAAAGGTGGATTTCCAGATGAAGGGTGGAGAGGCGAACATTGTTGAAGAAGCAGTTGGAAGTACTAGGGGTGGTGCAGATACTTCCCTTACTAGAGCGCCCATTGGTAGGACTGTTGATGGTTTGGTCGTCGAAGGTTCAAATGAAGCTGCTGGGGGATCTGTAGAGCAAGAAGGTGTAACCGCGCCGATATGAGGTATTTGGGGTTGGGATTTCATGTCTTCTTCTACAGATTATAATGTTGAGTTGTAATATGTTGAACGATGTTGTTGTTTCATGTTGGTCTCTGAACTTGGTAGGTTTTTTTTTGTGCTGTGGCTATCTGTTGAACTTCAGAAGTTGATGCTGAACATATTGATACGTATTTTCTAAAGTGAATTCCTCATATATTGATTCTGGACATAGTGATTCTGAACTTCTTATTTGATATCTGATTTTTGGATTGATTGTGCTATCTTGCCCTGACCTTGAATTGCTAGAATTTGGATGCGTATTCTATTGAGTTTGCTTGTTTTGGATTCTTGATGATTGATCTGTGAATTGTACCGCAATTGTTCCTCTGATGGATAATATGTTGAATGTTCTCTACACTTGATAGAATTATAGATAGTATTTTTATATACTGTTGCTGTTTGAATGACTGCAGTGTGATCGAACTCTGAAGAGTGTCGAAGATATTTTGATCGAACTCTGTATGTTCTGCTGGACATCAAAGGCTGAAGCCACAGTGATGTTTAAAATTTTGAAAATTTTCCAGGTCGCCTCTGAGTATCAGTCGGGCCGAGGAGACGTGATACCTAGAGGAAACCCAAAAATTTACTGGACTTCGAAGGCCTAAGCCACAGCGAAGCAATATCTGATCGCCTCCAATGTATTCCCGATGGTCTAGTCTTTTAACCATTCATGCCTCTCGAGTTTGCTCGAATGATGGAAACTTGAGCAATTCAAGGCCACCCCCAGGTATCAGTCGGGGCGAGGGTGGACATGATACTCGGGTAAACCAAGAAAAGGACTGGACTTCGACAGTTTCAGGGCTTGAACGAAGTATATATGACCGCCCCCAATGCATCCTTGAGGATCCGGTCTTTCAACCATCCTTGCCCCTCGATTTTGCCCGAATTTGGGGACTTAAGCAATTCAAGGTCGCCCCCAAGTATCAGTCGGGGCGAGGGCGGACATGATACTCGGGGTAAACCAAGAAAAGGACTGGACTTCGAAGGCATTGGCCACAGGGAAGCAATATTTAATCGCCCCCAATCCATCCCCGAGGGTCTGGCCTTTCGACCATCCTTGCCCCTGATTTTGCTCAAAATTGGGAGTTTGAAAAATCTCGAGATTATCCTCAAGTATCAGTCGGGTCGAAGGTTGACATGATACTTAAGTTAAATCAAGAAATTTGAAATGAAATAGGAGATGAAGTAAGGGTTGAAAAACTTGCGTATTGAATGTTCTGGATTATATCAGTTGTACATGGTTGGAGATACGGCGTGTTATAGGAGACTAGCTACATCGTATTCCAGGGGATTGGTAGAGGCTTGTCATCTTCTGTCATTAAGTAATAAGAACCCTTATCCATTTTATCGTAGACGACATATGGTCTTTCCCAAGATTTGGCTAACTTGCTGGCATTTCAAGGTTTTGAAGATTGGTTAACATGTCAAAGTACTAGATCTCCAATGTTGAAACTCTGTGGTCGAATTCTTTTGCTGTAGAATGTCTAAAGTGATATGTGGTACCGGCCAAGGTTGGCGATAGCTCGATCTCTGGTTTCATCGATCCATAACATGATGCATGCATGTTCGAACTCATTATCTTCGTTTGGGAGGTTAGCATCTCGAGTTGGTACTTCGAATTGAGTTGTTAATACAGCTTTGGTTCCATATGTCAGGAGGAAGGGGGTACATCCTGTAGATTTTCTTGGGGTTGTGCGATAAGCCCAGAGGATATGATGTAACTCTTGAACCCATCGTCCTTTCTTTACATCGACTCTCTTCTTAAGACTATCGACAATGGTTTTGTTAATTGCTTCGACTTGACCGTTGCCCTGGGGATAGTAAGGTGTAGAGGGTGAGAAGATGATATTGTGTTTTTTGAGGAAGTTTCTAACTTTGCTACCAACGAACTGGGGACCATTGTCGCATCAAATCATATGGGGACAGCTGAAGCGAGTGATGATGTTTTCTCATAAAAATTTGACAACTTCCTCTTCCCTGGTTCGGCATAGAGGTACAGCTTCGACCCATTTGGTGAAGTAATCGGTTGCAACGAGGATGTTTTTCTATGCTACCCGAGGCTTTTGGGAAGGGTCCAATGTGATCGATGGCCCATCTTTTGAATGGTCAGGAAGCTTGACTGAAATGGAGGTATTGAGAGGGGCAATGGATATCATGGGAGTGACATTGGCATTTTTCACAATGTTTTGCTTATTCTGAAGCTTTTTTTCATATCGGGCCAAAATAATCCTTGGGCGACATCTCAAAGGGCCATAGAACGACCAGCAGTGTGAGCACCGCAGATTCCTTCGTGATGTTTGGTAAAGATTTGAGAGGCTTCGGCTTGGGATATGCATTAAAGATGGACACCATTTGGGGATTTTTAATGTAGTTGGTTTTTATAGATAGTATATCTGCGATAGTTTTCTAGCAGCGACCCTTTGGCTTTGGCATCATCTGGGAGGGTGGCATTGTTGAGGTAATGAAGAAACGGTGTTCTCCAATCGTCTGGATCGCGACTCTCGCCCCCAGTATTGATGGTATCGATTTCCATCTCGTCGATACTTGGGCGTTCGAGTACTTCGATATGGAGGATCCGAGATTATGATTGTTCGAGCATAGCTGCTATGTAGGCGATGGCATCTGCATGTCAATTTTCTCCTCGAGGGTAATGAGTGACTGTGGATTTTTGGGAAACCGGTCCATGCATTGTCGCACAAAAAGAGCGTAGTCAGCCATGCGACCGTTAGCTTTGTTTTCTCCTGTGTAATGTCTCTGAACAAGTTAAGAATCTGTAAAGACTGCAAGTTTGGGAATGCCGAAGCCGAGTGCGAGGTCGAGGCCATGGATCAGGGCTTCATACTCCTCTTCATTATTAGAATATTTGAAGGTAAGTTTGACAGCTTTCTCTATGCGACCATTAGTGGGTGTTACCAAGACAATACCAATTCCTCAGCCATTGGGTCCTGCTAATCCATCTGTGAATAAAAGCCAGCCATTGAGAGGGTCTCAGAGATTTACTATTTTGGGTTGGTCTTCTGATAAGTCGTCTTCATGTTCTTCCCAATCGACATCTTCGACCAGGAAGTCAGCTAGAAAGTCTGCTACTATTTGGCCTTTCTGGGATATTTGCTTCTCGAAGGTAATGTCGTGTTCGCCAAGGTATACAGACTACTGCTGCATCCGTCTGGATTTTTCTTTTTTGTTGTGTACTTCTCGATAGGGATAACTAGTAATAACACGATTTGGTATGAGCCTGAAAATATGGTTTGAGCTTACGGGCAGAATAGACAAGTATGAAGAGTAAACATTCAAGTTTTGAATATCGAGTTTCTGTGGGGGTTAGAGTTTTGCTTATAAAATATACAGGTTTTTCGATGTTGGAATCAAGTCGAATGAGCACTGAACTGAGAAAGGTTTCTGTGGCAGCAAGGTATAAAGAGAGTGTTTCGCCTTCGATAGGGGTGTTAATGATCGGTGGACGACCAAGATAAGTTTTGAGTTCGAGGAAGGCTTACTCGCACTCAGAGGTCCAGTCGATCTCGGGATTGTTTTTCTTTTTTACTTTGCGGACGCCCTAATCGCGTAAGAGGGAAAAAAGCCAAGCACATCGATATGAGGATTTAGACATGAAACGATTGAAGGCATATCAATGAGGGCTCGAATGTGAGTGGGGTCAATCTCTATCCCGCGTTTGCTGATAAGGTGACCCAAAAATTTTCTGAATGACACGGCAAATTGGCACTTGCCTGGGTTTAGTTTTATTTTATACGTCCAAAGTATTGAGAAGATTTTTGAGAGGTCTTGGATATGGGTGTTTTTCTGAAGGCTCTTGCATAACATATCGTCGATATAGACTTCGACAGATTTGCCAAGCAAAGATTTTAACATGGCTGTAACAAGGTGTTGGTAGGTGGCTCTGGCATTTTTAAGGCCGAAGGGCATAACATTAAAGCAGCAAAGGCCTTGTACAGTTATAAATGAAGTTATAAGCTGATCTTCAGGGATGAGGGGTACCTGATTGTAATCCGAAGCCGCATCCATTATGGATTGACACTCATGTCCGACAGTGGCATCGAGGAGTGCTGAGATAGTCAGTAGGGGAAAACTGTCCATCGGTGTGTGCTTGTTGAGTTCTGTGTAGTCGACGCAGATTTGGATATTTCCATTCTTCTTAGGAACTACTACAATGTTTGATATCCAGTCTGCGTACTTTACTTCTCTGATAAAGCCTGTGGCTATGTGCTTGTCTACTTCAAGGTTCACGGCTTCTCAAAGTCGTGGTGCAAGGTTACGCTTCTTTTGTTTTACTGTTAAGGAATGGGGGATGAGATCGAGGCGATGGCAAGCCAGGTTGGGGTCGACACCAGGCATTTCTTGAAATTTCCAGGCAAAGATATCTTTGTTTGCTCGAAGTAACTCTGAAAGTTTAGGGCACTCTGACTCATTGAGGAAGGTTCCGATATATATACCCCAACCAGGACCGTCGAGTTTGATATAGGCAGTGGGTTTGAGGGGTGGGGTGGTAGCTTTCAAATTCGAAGAGATAGAAATATGTTGTGATTGCTATGGACGGCTGACTAGTTTTCGGGTTTGGCCGATCTCTGGGTGCTCGGATGAGTGGCCAAGGCGTTAAGAGCCTTTCAAATTCCATGTACCCTCGTGATTGCTGAATTGAAGGGTCTGATGGTAGGTCGAAGGTATGGCTCGCATGGCGTGAGGCCAATCTCATCCGAGTATACCAAGGTATTCGGACTTCTTGTCAATGACGATGAAGTTGGTTTGAAGGGTAATGGGGCCTGTAGTGACAGGTAGGCGGATACGGCCAGCAGCGACATCGGTTGATCCATTCAAACCTTTGAGTTCGATGTTGGCGGCGGTTATGAGATCTATTTTCTTCATGGTTTGGATTGTTTGGAGAAAGAAGACATCAGCTGCGCTCCCAGTATCTACGAGCATGGTATGGAGGACGAGGTTCTCAATTTTAATCATGATGACTAATAGATCAGAATGGGGGAAACAAATGTGTGAAGTGTCATAGTCTATGAAAGAAATACCTTCGAGTCGAAGGTGACAGCTTGATTCTGGCAGAAGGGTAGGCAATTTCTCCTGATAGGTGTGTTTGTAACATTCTTCGATGAGCTTTGGTTTGCTCTTGGAATGTCCACTATCTATGTTGTTGACTTCGATAAACTTAACTCTATAGATGTGCACCTCGGCTGGGTCAGTAGTAGGGGTGGATAGAGATTTGGGGTAAGACCCATCAAGGTAGCTTGGAAGATCAGCAATATACTGGTACAAATGTCCTGTTCAGAAGATTAGTTCGAGAGAACGCTAAAGAGCGAAGCATTTATTGGTATGGTGACAGTTGTACTTATGGTTGGCACAATAAGATTTGCCTAGCCTGACTTAGATGGTGAAAGGGACGCACCAAATGGGGTCTGCCTATATGTGTTGTAGAAGGGTGTTGAGGGGGGCAGTGAGTATAGGAAAAATAGGCATTGATCACTTCTTGCGAGCTTCCGTGTTGTTTTCAATGATAGGGCATTTGTGACTCTCAGTCTTCTGTGAGACAAGAGCGATCAGGGGTGTGGGAACAGAGTGGGGGTCTTACCGATGTTTGTTGAAGTTTGTTGTTTGCGAAGGCTGGCTCTGTTTGCGGGACTCTTGAAGGTACTCGAGGTCGATATAGCCATTGACCTTTGAAAGCATTTCTTCGAGTATTTTTTGCTTGTGGAGGACTAGGTGCTCTTTTACTCGGCTGTAATCGGGCAGAGCATTCAAATAATCTAAATTAGCATTCGAGCAGTCGAGATTTTCTATTTTCTGGGATTCGTCGAGGAATCTCCTGGTGAAGGCTTCGAGGGTCTCACTGCCGGATTTTCTGAAATTGAATAGAACGTCAACTCTGACCTCTCTGTCCTTGTTGCTGGCAAACTGGGCAATAAAAAGTTGTGATAGCTGCTCGAAGCTTCGTATCGAGCCATTTGGGAGGTTGTGGTACCATCGAAGGGAGTTATCGATAAGGATTGTCGGGAAAAGGCGACATAACAAGTAGTCAGCCGTAGAGTAGAGGCTAAGGGCATTTTGGAATTCGAGGACGTGGGATTTAGGGTCTGTGTTATAGTATTTGCTGAGTTTGGGAGCACGAAAGTTGGAGGGTATTTCGATAGCCAAAATTTTAGGGCAGATCGGGTTATTGAGGGGGGCTCCAGGTGTTTGTGGCTTGGCTCGTGCTAATGCGAATGACTGGTTGTACTTTGTGGTCAAAATCCTGTTATGTGGCATATGCAGGATGAGGGGGAGATTGGTGAATTCGAAGGTTGTAAGGTCGAGCATGTGGCATAAAATTAGCACTGCGTTCCCCGAGCAGTTCTTGAGCAGGACAGCGTCTAGGGTGTCTGAAGGAGCGGAGGGTTGAGTCAGAAGAGTCTTCTGTGGGTTGAATCCGGAGGTGGATGGAGCCGGTTGGGGGAATAATACTGAGGAAATCTTCGGCACCGGTGTGAACGGGGGGTATCTCAAGGTTTGGTGAGGGCCCTAGGTGGGCGCGGGCGGATACGGGCGATGGGTCTGGTGCCTGGGATGGGCGAGGAGGTTCCAAGGGCTGTAACATCTGTAGCTCTCGGACGGTGTTGCGTAGTTCATCGATTTCCCTGTTCAATCTATTTTTATCATCTAAGCAGTGATTCCACTCAGTTTCCAGGGCCAAGCTGCGGCTTTCACGCTCCTGGTTTAATTGGTTCTGGTGGCGCTTTTCTGTCTGAGCAACTTGTTGAGATAATAAGGCTATATAGGCAGCTACTCCTTCAATGGAGTTGCCTGCCTGAGTCGAGTTGGAACGGCGTGTGTGTGCCATTGAAGATAATCAGTTGAGGTTGAAAACAAAAAGAGGGGAGAAAAAAGGAAGGGAGATTGGTAGGGTGGGAAGCACAGACGGTGCCAATTGTAGGGACCTAACTTCGTTTGGAGGTGAAGTTGGTTCTTACAACGTAGAATCAATCTTCAATCAAAGGAATACAAGCAATTGGTCTAGAGTAAGGACTAACTATAGACGAACACTTTCGTAGAGGCCTGAATGTGACTCTTTACGACCTCTGATGAGGATTTTTAAGATAGATTATATTACTGAAGAGTAATTGGTGGGTTCGAATACAATGTGCACTGGGAGGTCGAAGGTAAAATGCAAGAGGCCAGAAATAATTTGTCTAACCCCCACTTGGTTTCCCCTCTTCTCTATTTATAGAGTCATAGGAAGCTGAGTCACTAAATGTGGGCCAGGATTACATGATTGCTGTCAGGAAATCCCGGCGAGTTATGGCGTTGGGTCTATCTGTATTGTCACTGTGACTGCTATCTGATGTGTCTCTGTACTTCGGCAGTGTTGCGCAGTGATCGGCCTGTCACTATAGCTATAAAGGCTAATCATTACGATGGCTTGTCTGGTGAGCTGGCTGTCTGTCCCGTCATACTTCAACTATTTGTAGATATGGTCGAAGAGCATCTGTCGCGACGTGTTTGTCCGTCCTCAAAGCTCTGTCTGATGTCAAAGCTTTATCTTCGGGGATCTCTGGGGAGTCTGTGTTAGTGATTAAGTAGGCTTCGATACATTCGAGTAGGCTGTAAAGTGGGCTTCGACTGTCTGTCAAAGGCTAAGAGTAGGCTACTATAAGGATGATGACCGAAAGGCATAAATCTACTAAAAATATCCTAATCACCAAGGTCAAAACACATATCACAGCAGTGAATAGAAGGATGGCAAGGGTGATCAAAAATGAGTTAAAGCTAATACAGGTAATTCTCGAAAACTTAATTTACTACCCAAACCAGTCCATCCAATGATGAGTGTTCGGATCTCAGCGATCTTTCCCATATTGAAGAAAGACAAGTTCTATCGTGTATCTCAGTCGTTGGAGCCAATTGAAGACAAACCATATTGTATGCATCACAGGGTAATACATCACGCAACTAACAACTATTATGCTTTACAGAGATTACTAGAGTACATTTTTAAAGACGCGAGAATGCACGAGTACATTATCGACCTGAAAGGCTACAAGAATTGAAGTTATTGGATGCAACTCGAAGTAGTTCAAGTCGAAGATCATTCGAGGAAAAATACTTGAACCACTACTACAGCAATATGACCGAGATCCACCAGGTCAACAACTCTACCAGATTCAAGAGGAGGAGGTTAACGAAATGATGTGACCTCACAGTTTAAGATAGAAGAGTTAAACTCATTCCTAAATCAAGCAATCGATAAACTGGGATTTCATTTAAGGATTGCAACATATGTCACGTCAAGTTTCTGCATCATGACGGTCTAATTAATATGCTCAAGATAAAGAAATTTGTCATACATACCATGATGATCGATACCAATACCGGTATTGAAATCCATTTTCAAAGCACAATCGACCAAATGGGATTAGCAGATCAAGTTATACCAAGCAACATCGATATTAGTGGTTTTAATGGATCTAAAGGAGGAGTATGAAAGATTATCCTACCCATTACTGCTAGACCCACCACTATCGATGTTGTTTTCTACATTATCAATGTCAAATCTCATTACCTAGGGATCATGGGTCGCTGCTGGATACACAACATGGAAGCAATCCCATCTACATACCCAGGCACTTCGCTTCAAGTACAACAGTGGCATCTATTCAATCAAAGGCAGTCAGATTTGTTATATAGCAATTACAACAAACTAGTCACACCGATAATCAGCCTTTGATAGATGAACCTGCATATTACATTGACATCGACGGGCCTAACATAGGTACTTATATTGGTACCCAACTGGTCCCACAAGGGAAAGACGCTCATATCTTTTTTACAGATGAACTGAGATGCCTTCACTAGGACTTTCAAAGAAATGCCAGGAGCTGAGCCAACTAAGGCGTATCACAAATTGAGCATCAATGAGAAAGCCAAGACAATCAAATAGAAATAGAGAAGGCTCTCACCTCATCTTAGAGATGAAGTTAACAATGAAATCAATAAGTTGATCAAAGTCGGATTCATTCGAGAAGAAAAGTACCCAGATTGGATCTCCAACATTGTCGCAGTTTAGAAGAAGAATGGGAAAGTCTGAGTTTGCATTGATTTTATAGATATAAACAAACACACGCCAAAGGATAGTCTTTCTCTTCCAATCATTCATCAAATCCTTGATTCTATAGCAGGTCATGAGCTACTATCTGTGATAGATGCTACTTCGGGATACAGCCAGATACCCCACTTAGACGAAGATCAAGAAAAGACCACTTTCAACACTGAAAGGGGGCTCTACTATTATAAAGTCACACCTTATTAACTGAAGAACACCGGTGCAACTTATCAAAGGCTAATAACCACTATGTTTAAGGAATACTTGGGGAAAGCCGTTGAAGTAAATATCGATGATCTACTCGCCAAAAGCATACAAAAGAAGAATCATATCATAGATCTCGATACAGTCTTCAGCATAATACGATCATGCCGGATGAAGCTCAATCCAGATAAATATCAATTTAGAGTGTATTCTAGTAAGTTCCTAGGACATCTCATCAGCAAGAATGGAATTAAAGCTAGTCAGGATAAGATTCAAGGTCTAGTCAACATGCCATCTCCACAAGCAAAGAAAAATGTACATAAACTTGTTGGCCAGATTGCAGCTATCAAAAGATTCATCTCTAAGTCTTCAGATCAATTTTTACTTCGAGGATGTACCAAAAGAGGCAAAGTTTGACCAAAAGAAGAGATCGAATGGACAGAAGAATATAAAACACTCTTTTAAGAACTTAAAATTTATCTTGGGAAATCTTCTGTAATGAGTGAGTACCTCAGTAGACAATGAGGAATTGTTCATCTACCTTGCAGTTACAGATAATTCCCTCAGCTTAGTTCTCATTCGCCTTGGCCAAAAAATTGTGAAGCCGTGTATTTTATCAACAAAACCTTCACATTAGCAGAAACAAGATATTCCAAGATCGAGCAACTCCTCCAAACCCTCGTTTACACATCCCAGAAGCTCAAGCACTACTTCCAAGCTCATTCAGTCAAAGTCATGACGAACTACCCATTCGGGAAGTTCTATCTAAAAAAGAAAAGTCAAGAAGAGTGCAACAGTGGTTAGTAAGTTTAGGGGAACAAGATATCAAGTAGTGGCTGATTTTCTAGCAGACTCCTCAGTAGAAGATCCAGATTGGGAAGACCACGATCCTAATCTCACAAAAGAACTCGCAGAAGATCCACCTGTAAAGCCCTTCGATGAACGAGATTAATGGGTTACACAAAATGGATGGAAACATCATACAGATGGATCAACTGGACCGGTGGGGTTTGGGATCAAAATCGTACTGATTACTCCCTCTAATGAAAAAATTAAGAAATCCATAGGCCTCAATTTTGAAGCCTTCAACAACGTCACAGAGTACAAAGCATTAATTCATGGCCTCGACATGGCACTAAAGATTGGCGTTCCTGAGCTCCTAGTTTATATAGACTCATTATTAATTGCTCATTACTACTCTGAACAATACAAGATGGATGGCAAAATAATCGACTATGTAGCCTTGGTCGCTGATAGAATGAACAGATCCAATACAACCATACTTAATTATTTACCTCGTGAGGATAATCGACACGCAGATTCCTTGTCTTATTTAGCCAGAGTATTAGGTACAAAAGCAAGATACCTCCAAATTGAAGTGATTTTAACCCCCAGTATTGATCTCCCAATAGTACGCGCGATCAACACTAGGGGCAATGAGAAGGAGGAAGACAACTGGAGGAAGCCTTTCATCATATATCTCAGACCAGATAATAAATATGATAGGCCCCTTCCAAAAGATCCAAAATAGCGTAGACAATTAATCGAAAACTCCAAGCGTTATACAGTTGAGAATGGCATCAACCTCTATAAGAGATCAGTCACTGGACCATACCTCAAGTGCCTCTCCAAAAAACAAGCAAATGGAATGCTCAAGGATTTAAATGAAGGGACTTGTGGCTCCCATGCTGCAGATCAATCACTTATAAATAGAGCTATTATACAAGGAGTATTCTAGTTCGGCATGAAGAAACAGACCAAGGAGTATTCACAAAAATGTAATGCGTACCAATGATATGGTCATCAAATACGAACTCCTGCACTCCAACTCCATATTAATAAAGTATTCTGGCCTTTCAAAAGGTGGACACTCAATATAGCTGGAGAATTCCCAAACATACCGGGTAACCGCAAGTTCTTACTCGTCACAACGGATTACTTTACAAAGTAGGTTGAGGCAGTTCCTCATTGTCAAACTCGAGAAGAAGAAGTCATCTCACTTATTTGGGATCATATTATCACATGATTTTGTTGCCCCCACCTGATTCGGATCGATAACGGACTACAGTTCATTGGAGAAAAAGTAGTGGTATTCCCCAACAAATACAACATCATTCATTGACCATCTAATCTCTATTACTCCCAAGGAAATGGACAAGCCGAAATCACAAACAAAACAATAACATATGGAATTAAGATAGGACTCAAATCAGAGAAAAAGGGAAATTAAATAAGGGAACTGCCACATGTTCAGTGGGCTTACCGCACTACACCGAAACAATCCACAGGCCGTTCCCCCTTTCTCCTTGCTTATAAATAGAATTTATCTTCCCAACAGAATATCACAACTCATCAAAGATCACGATCTCACTAATGAAGAAAATGAGTTTGAACAGGCCTGCAATCTAAACTGGATAGATGAAACACGAGCTCGAGCTATTGCAAACTTGGAATGCTATCATTAGATACTAGCCAGTTCATACAACCTATTAGTTCACAGTAGTAATTTCCAAATTGACGACCTAGTCCATCGCAAAATCCTAAAAGGCATAAAATAGTTAAATACTGGGAAACTCGCGGCTAATTGGGAAAGTCCATTTCTACTTGTGGGATGAACTGGCCTCGTATCTTACTACCTCGTGACAAAAGATGAAGTCTGAATACCAAGCCCTTGGAACACTAGAAGATTGAAACGGGGCCAGTAAGTGAGATTACAATCTAAAATGTAAAGAATGATAATAGATATAAAGAATGATAGTAGATGTTCCAAGCACAGGATTCATCTACTATCATTCTTTACATTCCAAAAGTGAGATTACAATCTCCAACAATATGTACATTCTTTTCTACTATGTAAACTTTCATGTTTTTCCCCACATTACTCTCTACAATCACATATGTAGTGTCTACCAAATCTCAAAGATTAATCAAAGGTAGTACTAGCTTTCAATCGATACACATATATTATATACTCAATCTTAAAGATTGAAGTAAAGGTAATACTAGCTTTCAATCGATACATATCTACTATCTCTTTACTCATAAGATAAATCAAAGGTCAAACTAGCTTTCATCTATCTAACATCTACTACACAAAAATAAAAATAGGTTACTTCTTTATACAGGTCCTTGTTGGAATTCATCAGATGAACCATTCCCGAGATACGAAGTTCTAGAAGACACAAATTCTTGCTCTCTAGCAGCAACCAGCTCCCTGCTTAATTCTACCTGTTCCCCTATAATGGGACCAATGCTGGTGTTCATAAGATTATTACAGTTACGACGATCTACTTTAACCTTACAAACACAACCCTTCAAAACCAGGCAATCATACAGTATATCCCTTTCAAACTCAGGCCTCTTCACTTCCCCCACAAAATAGGCGATTACAGTCATTATCTCCCTCTAATGTACCTCTTTAATAGGCAGTCTATGATGATTTGGTACAGCCAGGTTAGTAAAATCAATACGTCCTTTTTGAAAAAAATTATTCTGCCTTTCGTAGCGAGTCTTAGCTCTCTCCAAACTTATCTCCAAATATGTTATGTGTTGTTTCAAAGCCCTCAGCATTTCTAAGGATTTACCCTGTTCGATCTTATTTCTCTCATTAAGCTCGATTAACTTCTAAACTTCACTTCGCAGTATCAACAACTCTACCTCCTATTTCCATAACACCTCATTTTTACTACTACCGCCCAAACGAGAATTCCTCAACATTTTATCCTTATTCCATAAAGATTTCTCAAATTCCCAACACAAATTAACCTCCATATTCCTACAATCAGCCAGCTCGGCCTCCTTATTTCTTATCTTTTCATTCGAATTCGTTACAACAACTCGAACATATTTTTGATCGGCCTCCTGTTCCATTATTTTTTCCCGATAACTTTTCACTTCGAGATCTTTCTCTATCAATTGTTTCTTAATAGCATCCACCTCACTATGCTTCCTCTTCAATCTCTCCATCACATTTCTTTCACTACTATGACCAACTGCAAGGTCAGCCTTTATTTTTTTCAACCGTTCAGAGAGCTTGTCACAATGACTCTGCGTACACTAGATACTATCCTCTTTTCTCTTTTTAGTGTCACTTAACTTCTCCACATCACTTTCAGCACTCGAAAAATTAGTTCGCGCTCTCACCAATTCACTTTCCTTCTTCCTTAATTGTTCTCTTAAATCATTGAGATATCCCTTTAACTTCAACGCTTTTGCCTCTAATGATCTGATACGATATTGAGCGATATCTACATCTTTGTTCATCCCCTTCAAGCACTCTACCGTACTCTTAAACTTCCCAACCTAACTATGAGCGATCACTAGCTCACCTTGAACTATACCCAAATCAACTTCCTTATTATCTATCGGCTGGCTTAGCTCACAAACTATTTTTTCTGACTTGGCCAGCCTAAGCTCCACTTATACATACTGTTATGCTCTCTCTTCAAATATTTGATGAATCCTATCCACTTCGAGTTTAAACTCATAATTGCATTTCAACGCATCTTCCTCACGAGATTATGCCGCTTCTAGATCGGCCTGCACAGAAGTTTGATTTCACGTTCAAAACATTGAAAATAATCAATATTTCTCATATACATAGTTCGATGTGCAACAGTTTACATACAATCAGTTATCTATCATAGACCCACCACAACGAGCTCATACTTAGCCTTCAAGCTATGACGATTTCTTGCTTTGGTGGCCATATGCTCTATAATCTTATGATCAGGTTAATGCCACAATCTTCTAATGTTCGAAGGTACACATCTTTTAACATTCTCTTACTGTTTATCTCAATTTCAAAAAAGAAGGTCTAATTTGTATGTACCTATACCAATATTTTCACTAAAAACTTTATATTTTCACCTGAACCTCCACGCGTGTAGCTATGAGCGTTGCTGCATATGCAGCATTTTTCTCCCTAGTGAGCTCACTCTCTAACGCCTCATTAATGATGTGTAGCTCGTTTAACTCTGACACAATAATTTTCCTATCAGAAAGTATACCAACATCCATATTTCCTACTTAATCAATTAATACAAATGTTTTCCCTCCTCCCATACAATATTTGATAAAGCCATTACATGCATATCACTCTACCTTGTCATTCTCTTACCCTCCTTGATTCTCTCGCTTGGTGTTCACGGAGACAACATTCAACCCTGGTATAATATCCTGGGGAAGAGTACTGTGAGCTTTAGGATCATCCTCTATTTCGAGCACCTCAACATCCCTAAATCGTCATTCTGATATAGCAAGAATATCAATCAAGGAGTAGCTTTCCTCAATAAGATTTTGCCCGAGATTATCACGAGTAGCGGTTACTTTGTCTATATTCTTTTTAGCCTCTTCTCTGAACTCGTCCATAGCTACTTGGAACGCATCCTTCAAGTTCCTAACCTTTGAGCTCGAGCGCACTTTCCCTGCCACTAAATTATCTCGCTCCTTCGCCAACTCTTTTTCTAGCTATGTAACCCTCTTCTCGAGATCCGCCTTCCAATCCTTAAACTCGAGGAAAATACCCATCAAAACACGTGAAACCTTTACCATCAAACATATAAAAATCAAATTCAAACATTTCAAGTGAATACCAATCATTATAGTGTTACATTTACTCTGTACAGCTCCATTTTCACAACAGAATCCAACTCCCTGGTATCTCTACGAAAAGCAAGTCTCAACCTCCTTTCTAGAGCAAGCAACTCATCCATATTGTCCACATTCTCCTTTACCTCCTCCACTGCAGCAGGAGGGGGACTGTTCACTTTTCTTTTCTTTGAGGGAACCTCGACCTCCCTAATATATGAAGTTCCAGACTTTGAGCTATCAATCTTTGTACTTCTTCTCTTTGGTTCATTTTGGCTCATTTTCCCATACATAGAACCTACAGGCTTTGGCTTCAAGGACATGGGTCCCAGCTTTCACTATAGATGGTCATTTTCTAATATTCGCAGGCAATCCACCTCCAGCTTCAATAGATGGACCAGTCCCAATCATTTTTATTTTGCCCTGCGAATTCTAGACTTTAACTGATCTACTGTTAGTCCCCTTGTGCCTACTAATCTCAAGCTCGCCCAGTACATCCTAGAGCTAACTTCCCTCTCGAGCTACCATATCGATCAGATATTCTTTCCTCTTCACTTTTGAATAAGGATCCGCATACAAAAAAATTATCGTCAACACCAAACAAGGTACTATTAACAGATACATTTTAGTATTCATAAGAGTTACTTACTTTTCTTTAAATTTTTATATTTAAGATCCAAGGGTTCCTCGTGAGCTCGCTAAAGACACTCGCCATTCACCTATATCAAATTATCATTATATACTCTTCCAGCCGAATTCAAGTCAAAAAATTAGGGTCGGCTCGAGCTCGAACAGAAATGTGCACCCCTAGTACTCACATAGTATTTAACAGAATAATATTGCAAAATATCTGAAGGTGTTATTTTTCTCTTGTTCCCCTCAAAAGCCCACCTCTTGTTTAAGTTCTTGCAAGCATTTATCACCTCTCACGTATTCCTATTCAACTGGGCAGGGCACGCCTCGATCTCGTTCATGATGCCTTTCACAAGGATCCTTGAAGGCACCACCAACCCATATTCAAACTAGGCTAGATAACATAAAAAATCTTCATCTAAATTAGCTTCCCTGTTTCCATTGTAATACCTAAGGGAAACAGACTCTAGTAGTTTCCTTTGAAACTTTTCATGTTCTAAGTCCAGCAACAGGAAAAATGTACTTTCACCATTTTCATCAGTACACCCCTAAAAGATCCCCCCCCCCCCCATACCCTTTTGCATTCCCCCATTTTCCATCTGAAATACCTTTCTACTTACAAAATTCCCTGAACTCATCTGAGTCTGGAGGATGGTCATAGGGAGTACCAAGAAAGTATATAAACTCAAGCTTTTCCTCACCTTCCCTCTCCTCTGTGGTGCTCTCCCCCTCAACATCTTGAGCAGGCTGATTCGAGCTATTATTTATTAGCTCGCCCCCTGCAGATTTGGGAGCTTCGATTCCTAAAGTTACTTCATCAATCAACCGACCAGGGGTTGACGTCTCCATCTCAAACAATAAGCTCGAGAAAAAATGTTTATTTTATAGATTTTTTACGCGCATCTATCTACATAGAGGTCCAGGTATTTCAGTCAAATTCTATATTTTCTAGTTTGTTATGCTAACACCAAAAATATATATTCTATTATTATTTTCTCTACACTACTTAGCACTAACACAGAGTAGAAAAATTCCAAAAACCATTTTCTCCAAAAGTACAGATGAAACCTTTCCATATATAGTGCCCTTTCCAAAATTTAAAATACACAACACGAGGGAATCATGACAACATTCGCAGACAATCAAATCACAAAGAAAGAATACAACCAAGAATGATCACTAACCTTTAAAAAAAGAAGATTAATCAGGAACCCCAACATCTCTTCCTTCACGACAGAACTCACTAACATGAGTTTCTTCTCAAAACCCACTGTGCCACTTTCCTTTTCCCTCTAATAACGATGCCTACTTTCAGGGTCTCCCTCTCCAATCTCTCTGTAATTATATTTATTTATTTTCTCTCTTTCTAGATTTTTACCTCTCTGTTTTATATAAAAATTTGGAAGACGAAAGAGAAGGACTATTTACAAAAAAAATTCTAACCGCTAGTAATTTTTGGGACTCATACAAGCCACCCTCAATTTTCCAACCGATGCGTTTTTTCCACTGTACCTATCAGACGGTTCATACATTTTGGGTAAAAAAAACTTTTCTTCACTAACCCCTCTCTCACACCTTATATTCATGATAAAAATCAAGCCACACGTAATCGAACTACACCTTCCCCATCATACTCATAGCTAAGCTTTCTATTCTCTTACTCACCATCCTTACTTATAACAATTACAACGCCTTTCCAAATGCTCATAATTCAAAATTCAAACATATTCTCAATAACTTTCTAATAAAATAAGGAGCAACAACATAACATAAATTTATTTTTCTCACTATATTCCTTATATTATTTCGAACTAAACACAAGTTCGCCATCTCAAACATCGCTATATCTGAAATAACCAAGGTGCCCTGTAGTACTGCATCTTATTAGTACATCACCAACAATCATCTCATCTTCAACAACTATCTCATCCAGTACGATCTCCTTCGCATCAGTTTTTTGAGCTTCAAGCTCAACGTTAAATTCGCAGAATACCTCACACCATAAATGATGACTAACCTCATTTTTCCTTCGCCCTTGCATTCAACCCCTCCAACTAAAATACAGATTCTGACAAATTAGCATTACAGTCTAGTTGCCCAAATATACTTTTACCAACTTCAGCAACCTTTATTGTTACCCACCTCTTTGACGCATGTCAAACTCTCTGAGAGCGAGTCCTCACCATGTTTACTCATTTCACATCATCATCTGCATCCTTATTTATAAACACAAAATACGATAACATACAATCCTACCTTTTACGCATACAGGAGATTCAATGATAAGCATCACAGCTGTCAAACTTATCCATAAGTTCTATATGGTCAAATCAAACTAAATATATTCTTAACTGCCTCCTCTTTCCATGACCTTCACATTACCAATGTCAATCTCCCCATTCCCTCGAACTAACGTAACAAGCTTTTATGTCATATTCTCGCATTTTTACGTTGTTTTCCATAGTTCGCATTACAATATTCTATATGCTGCACATTCATATAGTATAACTCAAACAGTACAATTTTTGCATCTTGGTGAACATCTTTTTATAAGTTCAAAATAACTAACTATTTTGTCATTTCAAACATAGATCTTTCGCAAATTTCTTCATACAGTTCGATACATATTTATTTCGATCTAACAGAACTATTTCTTACAGTCTGATATAATCAATTTATAGACTGATACATTTAAGACAATTTTTTGGAATCTTTTGTTTCATTACAAAACATAGAGTGCATTACAGGGTACATTACAAAACACAGTAAGATACAGAAACTTTTTACAGATCGTTCTACAAATTACAATAATTCTCAGATATTAACAAGCTTTCTAATTTGAGAAATAAAAATTTCTTCCACCTCTGAAACCACCACGTCTGCAAGAAAATAAAGATGGTTATTAGAGAAGCATGCTTCCTCCTCTGAAGCCACCATCACCACAAATAGCGAACGTGGCAGTCACATATAGCTTGTACCACCTCCTCCGCCTACAAAGCCCAATCATTGGCAGGATATTGGCGATACTTCCTAACACGGATACAACCTTCCTCACCCTCTTTAGTCACGGCATTATCCGCAAGAAAATGTAAATACTTTATACGGCGCTGCCTAGGGCTGTAGTTAGAACCTAAGAAACTGACCCAGATCGACCCGACCCGACCGGCTCATTCCAATTTTGAGGGCAGGCTGGACCGGACCGGTTTTAGTTTTGTTTATCTAAACCCAAATAAAATCGAGCCGGCTTCGGTTTTGGACTTATTAACCTGGCCAAATCCCGAACCGGGCTGAGGGGTATATTCGTAAAATAGTCTTTAGATTTTCAACCTCAGCCATATAACCTCAAATAATCATTCACACCTCTCATAACTTTTACCTCCCTAAGTGGTGACTCCTCTCTCTTCTCCACTCTTTGGTCATCACCTCACAAGGTCAGGTCCGGGCATGGGGTCAAAACCATGAATTTCAACTTGGAAGAGCTCTTAACAATTTCATTAGTGATGATCAATTTATACATGGTTTGAATGAAATGCAAGTCACATCTGTATCTGCCTCTGGAGTTGCATCCACAGCCATAGGAGAAGATGGTCTCTCTAGTTATGGGGCGAATCCAAGTGTGGCCAACTCAATCTTGGAACTGGAATCATTCAATCTCCACTACCTTCAAGGGTTTAAACACTCGCAGAGGAAAGCGAAGGTTTATGTAAATTTTGTATGGGTGTTTGGATTTTGTTTTTCTTATATGTGGTGTTTGATTTGGGATTTTGGGTAGGGAAATGTAGAATCTACAGATTAATATTAATGATGAGAGTTTGTGATGATGACTTGATGTGCTTGCTTGATGATTGTTACCAAATTGGTAGATTGTGGAGTATTTAGCGTCGGTGATTAACATTTTTCGTTGGGGAAAAAGAGAAACCAGACCCGAGCTCTGAAATTGGCCTGACCCGACCCCACTATTCCGGTTTAATTTTGATTCAGGTTTTAGGAGTGGTTGGCGATAAAACCGTATCAAATCAGATTGTGAGATATAGGGGTTTTAGGTTTGGCCGTTCACTAGGCCAAACAATCGTTAGATAATGTTTTCAAATCAAACTACTAAACTAATAAATAAAAGAGCAAAAGAAATTTTTAAGAGATTTTTTGCTTACAAATAGATTAAAGACTAGGGGAAATAGAAATTCACCATAAATATATACTCAACGTAAATACAAACATAAATTGCTCTTGGAAGAAATAATGATTTTGACCAAATGTTTATTTACCATCTCTTAAGAAGCAAATTTATCAAAATACATTAGATGAGAAATCATATGTGAAAATACAAAATGTTAAAGCAGGCTAAATACATTCCATTAATCTTTGATTCACAATTTAATGTTAATAATTGTAGTAACATATTCCCCAAATTCGACAAAAGTAAGCCATCACAGTATAGTCGAAGACAATCATACATAATCGAAGACAGATAGCATTCGAGAAGATCCCGTAAGTCCTCGACCTACTAAAAGTAGTCATTGTGCCTGATCAAGAAAGAGTTGTTAGAAATCCGCGAAGTTGACCCTCTACTCCCAGAATAGGAGAGTGTTTCTCTCTTTTTGTAAACTAATTGTATCTACTATAAATACAGGCATAGAATAGATTATTCTGAACCCCCCACAATCTATAATTTTCCTATCCTTGCTTCCTAACTTACTATTACTCTAAAAACTTATAATAAATAACAGCATACTAGATTTTACAACAAAACCCTCTTAGAGGTCATAATTTTTCTTAGCTTTTACTGAGTTTTCCACGTAAAATCTTGTTTATTTGACCTATTATTGCATTTTACTTATGAATAGTATTGGCGAAGATTCTCCTTCCATAAAACATACCACTACAATTGGCACCGTCTGTGGGAAACACCACACTTTTCTTTACCACCACTGACCTAAAAACCTTCTAATGACAAATATAAACCTCAGAAGCCAATCCAGCATGGTGAGAGACCAAGAAATTAATCCGATACCAAAAATAGTCAACCTACACAATGAAGTAATCGAGCTTCAGAAACAAATGGAGTCAAAAAAAGCCAAAAGATTGGAAGACCTACGCATTCATTCTCAAGCTCTTCAGGTGGAAAGAAAGGAACGAAGGAAAGCCTTGGATGAACAGAGTCAAACACATTAAAAGAAAATAGAGAGAATAAGAAGAACCCAAGATTGACTCACCAGCCGACAAAGGTCAGCTCCACTTACCCGAAGCGATCATCGATCAAGAGCAACTCATCATGAGGATCAGCCAAGAGAAGACTGGTTACAAATTTCTCGATCAAGATCCCGAAACCCAGACAGGGAATCTCAGCATTTTGGCTTAATGTCCTCATCATCGACAACTCAAAGAAGTTGACGTACACATTATCAGACTCCCCCACCACTAGAGAGAAGACCAATTAAGGATCTATTGGAACCAGAAGGACAGGGAGATTTTTATCTGCAAATTACAACCTTACAAATTCCTCCACAACAATTTGTCACCTTGGATGACCTAAACAATAGAATCCAGGCCATAAACTCCGATATCCCGGGCAGAAGATCTTAACTTGACTGGATTGAGACAAACCCTATCTCCCCTCATCTCGAAGTCATGGCCATCCCGAACAATTTCTACATGCCAAAGTTCATTCAATATGCAGGACTCAGTGACCCACTTACCCATGTATGACATTTCAAAGCCGCAGTGGGATTATACTCCAAACTCGACCACATGCTTTGTAGGCTATTCAATATGAACTTGAAAGAGAAACCTCTCAGATGTTTCCATACAATCTATGAAGGCTCCATCACCACTTTTAATCAGTCGCAGTGTTTATTTGAGTCAAATTATGCTCACGCGAAGGAACAAAAAATTACTATTAAATCCTTGTTTTTCTTCGAGCAAGGCACAAAAGAAACATTGGCAAGCTTTTACAAGCATTTCTTGTAAGAAACTCAGAAAATTGGGAACTCCAATCCCAAAATAGTTGTTCCAGCCTTCACTTCCGCCGTGCACATCGATTTTAAGGTTCGAGAAGAGCTCACTCTTCACATGCCTTGAACAATAATTGAAATGATTGATGTAGCTAATAACTACATTGAACTAGAACGATCCAAGAAGGATAAAATGAAAAAAAATTCTGCCATCCATTCTTGACTCACCACTTCTTTGCATCCCCAAAAGTCTGAGTGTGTGGTGGAAGGAGTGGTGAGGGGAGGTAGGTTAAGGTGGACCTGTGATGGGGGATGGTGAGAGTTATAGGTGAGAGAGAAGAGAAGAAAAATGGGGAGATGTGGTGCTGGAGAGAGGAGAGCTGGAGAGAGGAGAGCTGGAGATTTTACAAGGTATACGAGGGAAGATTATATTATAACTGCTACAAGAATAGGGCTTTCTACAGTTACAGTTGACAGAGTAGAACATTTGACAAAATGAAGTGTCACTGGCGAATATGTAGTAGTGAGGGCATACACAGAGTTTGGACTGAAATACCCAAACAACGCGGCAAAACCATCGAAAATAACATGAGACCCAACGGAAAGGATGATAGACCCGACAGGCCTGTACCAGTTCTGCCCCCAATGTCCTCGATATCTTAAAGTTCCTCGAGGAAGAGAAAAGGAACAAAGATATTGAACATAATCAAGGCCAAGGGCAGGCCCGCCACATATATATGATCGAAATTGAAAAAAGAAAAAAAAGAAAACAATATGGCAGAATTACATCCTGTTACAAAATTACCTCCTCAGATAAATCAGCAAAACTTCTCCCAAGCTCGAGCAAATCAAAGCGTACATACCATATCACCTTCGAGGACTGTGACACCAGCCATGTTAAATACCCTCATGATGACCCTCTCGTTATTATCCTCAAAGTCGGATAAGACTACCTACATACACTTCTCATCGATATAGAAAGCGCGACGGATGCATTGTTCTGAAGAGCAATAGAGGCTCTAGGCCTCACGGACTCTGTGAAAACTTTAGCAACAATAATCATCGGCTTCAACGATTTGAAAGAATCAGCCACAGGAGAAATTACTCTACCAGTTCATGCAGGATCAAGAACGACATTCTTAAAATTCCTTATCATCGATGTTGAGTCTAAATATTTGGGAATTTTAGGACATAGTTGGCTATATTCGATCAAAGCAGTACCTTCTACTTATCATCTTGCATTATGATTTCCAACAGATCATAGAATCTACGAAATAAAAGTTAGCCAAGCAGTCGCACGTATGTGCAAAAATACCATAACTAACTCTCATATAAAAAAACCTCTCAAAGCATAGTAACTACAGTAAGAGACAGCCCCCACATTTGAGTAGCATGACACCGAAATAGTTAAATTCATTGAACTCGATGGTCCAGGGCGTCACACCTTCATCGGCTCTAAATTATCCACCTGCGTAAAAGAATCTATGATCAAGCTAATTAAGAAAGACGGTGACATCTTAGCCTGGACTTTTCAAGAAATGCCTGGCATCGATTCATCAATCGTGTGCCACCGACTGAACCTCCTTCCGGACAACAAAGCAATCATTCAGAAATGACAAAACTTAGCTGCCCACCTCTGTGATGCAGTGAACGAAGAAATTAATAAACTCCATTAGGTTAGATTTATTCGAGAAGCCAAGTATCTGAAGTGGGTTTCTAACATCGCAGTAACCCCAAAGGAAAATGGAAAGATCAGGGTTTGAGTTGACTTCGCATAACCCAGCAAGTATATACCCAAGGACAGTTTTTTTCTATCACTGATTCCACAACTCCTCGACTCAGTAGCAGGGCACGAACTTCTTTCTATGATGGATGCAGCCTCCGGCTACAATTAAGATCTACTCGTCGAAGACGATCAAGAAAAAACAACCTTCATTACCGAAAGAGGTCTCTACTGTTGCACAGTAATGCTTTTTGAGTTAAAAAATACATGAGCTACTTACCAAAAGCTTGTGACCAAAATGTTCAAAGATCGTCTCGGCACAATCATGGAAGTCTACATAGACGATATGATCAACAAAAGCTCGAAGCGCGAAGATCACTCCAGTAACCTCCAAATCATCTTCGACGTCGATCACAAATACCAGATGAAACTTAACCCAGAGAAATGCCAATTAGGAGTCACATCTAGTAAATTCTTGGGGCACCTGGACAGCAAAAGAGGAATTAAAATCGATCCTGTGCAAATCAAAGTACTCATCGCAGTGCCATCTCCGCGAACAACTAAAGATGTCCTAAAATTTGTAGGCATGGTCGCCGCACTTCACAGATTCATCTCAAAGTCATCTGATCGGTACAAACTTCTTTACATCCTTCTTCGTGGCAATGGCACTCCTCTTTCAACGAAACACACAAGGAAATCATTTGGACTCTGAACTATGAGTTAGCCTTCCAAGATTTTTAAACGATACTTGGGGAATCTTCCTATCATGAGTACTCCAGTTGATGGCGAAATACTAACAATGTACTTATCAATAACTGAGGAGTCAATTAGTTTTGTCCTTATTCGAGAAGATGAAGGAATAGAAAAACTAATCTACTTCATCAGCAAGACACTCATGCCTACTGAAAAAAGATACACAATTGAAAAGTAGCTACTCGCCTTGGTCTACAGCTCACAAAAACTTTGTCCTTACTTTTAAGCTCATCACATCAAAATTATCACCAAGTATCCCCTCAAATTGGTACTTTCCAAAAGAGATAAATCTCAAAGAATTCAGCAATTGTTTGATTTCCTTGGCGAATACGATATCTCCTTTAAACCCCAGATATCTATCAAAGGACAAGCATTTATTAACTTTTTAACAGACTTTCCAGTCGAAGACCCCGATTGGGAAGAACTTGAAAAAATCTTCACGGATGACTCAATTATAGGGCCAGACACATGGTCCAAAAGCTATGGTTGGCAACTTTTAACAGACGGATCATCCAGACTATGAGGGTCAAGAATTGGCATCATCCTCATTACACCTACCAATCATCATATTGAGAAAGCTATCAAGTTAAACTTCTATGCCACCAAAAATGAGACCGAATATGAAGGAATCCTCCACGGTCTAGATCTCGTACTCACACTCAGAGTGGAAGAATTGGTAGTCTACGTCGATTCTTTACTCGTGCCAAATCATTATAACAAGACATTTTGCACAACGGGAAAAATGGTTGAATATGTAGCCCTAGTCAAAGAAAAGATGAATAATTTCAAAAACGTACTGATCTCTTACTTACCTCAACAAGAAAATCGGCATGCCGACACATTAGCTTACATCACTGCCATGCTGGGGGACAATAAAAAAAGATCTTTAGAAATCGAAATCATTGAGCATTCCAGTCTCAATATACTGTCAACAGTTCAGATCACCATTACTGAAGACAAAGACCCTGAAAATTGGAGAAGACCATTTTATGCATACCTCAACTCCAGCATCCTCCATATTAATAAAGAAGAAGCTCGATCAATTTTAGCCAAGTACCCCAGATTCACAGTCCAAGATAACATCTTATTTCGCATCACCGGAGGAGGACCCCTTATTGAATGCATCTATCTAAAACAAACTCATATTAAAATCAGAGAGCTTCACGAAGGTATATGTGGAGCCCATATTTAAGGAAGATTTTTAGCCCAACTGGCATTCACTTAAAGCATCTACTAGCCGAAGATGAAACAAGATTGCAAAGAATATGTGAGTAAATGTTACAAATGCCAAATCCATGCATAGGTCATCAAAAGCCCAGCCCCTGATTTACACATTAGCAATATCCCCTGGCCATTCAAACGATAGGCAATCAACATTATTGGTCATTTCCATCCTGTATCAGGAAACCAAAGATTTGTACTTGTCGCCACTGACTACTTCACAAAGTGGGTCAAAGCAGTTCCCCTGTGCCATACTGATGAAAATGAAGTCATCAAATTCCTTTGGGAGCACATAATCACCAGGTTTGGCTGCCTACAAATGATACGCTCCGACAGCGGCAAGCAATTTATCAGCTCAAAAGTACTTGATTTCCTCCATAAATACAAAATCCAGCTATCAACATCCAAACCATACTACTCTCAAGAAAACGGACAAGCCGAAGCCATTAGCAAGAGCATTAAATCAGGTCTACGCAAGCGTTTTGACAAGAAGAAAAACATGTGGGTCGACGAATTACTCAGTATTCTATGGGCCTTCCGAACCACTCCTCGAGTTTTAATAGGCTGCATTCCATTCATGATGGCCTTCGGAACGGAAGCAGTCATACCTTTTGACCTCGATCTATCAAGTACCCGAAAGAAAGCCACCGATGACGACAATGAACTCGGTCTCCTCTACAACCACAATTGGATCGAAGAGACCAGAGATAAGGCCATCGTAAACTTTGGACGATACCATGACACATTAAAAAAAGCATACAACTAAAAAATTTGAAAATAAAAATTTGGTATTGGAGACCTTGTCCTTCGACGGATCCAAGATAATACTTGGCCTAAAAATTTAGGAAAGTTATTAAAAAACTGGGAGGGGCCATACATTATCAGCGATAAAACAGATAGTGGAACTTATTGACTGATGACTGAAGATGAAATCCAGCTCGAATATCCATGGAATACTGCCAAACTAAACCTATTTTACAGATAAGCACTGTAACCATTTTCATCGATTCAAATAAACAAACTTTCTTGTCAGTTTACTCGTTACTATTTCGAATTGATCTTGATCCATACTTGATAAATATTATCAGGCAATAATCTTCTTTACTATTTTGACTTGATCTCAATCCATACTTAACAAGTATGCATCAGACAATCAATCATATTTTCTATTTGGAGTTGATCTCGTTTTATACTTTATAAGTATGCATCAGACAATCAATCGTTACTATTTTAACTTGATCTCGATCTATACTTAACAAGTATACATCAAACAATCAATCATCTTTACTATTTTTTACTTGATTTCGATCCATACTTTATAAGTATGCATTAGACAATCAATTGTTACTATCTTGACTTGATCTCTATCCATACTTAACAAGTATGCATCAGATAATCAATAATCTTTACTATTTTGGCTTAATCTCGATCCATACTTAACAAGTATGTATCAGACAATCAATAATCTTTACTATTGTAACTTGTTCTTGATCCCTACTTAACAAGTATGCATCAGACAATCAATCATCTTTACTATTTTTGACTTGACCTCCATCCATACTTTATAGGTATGCATCAGACAATCAATCGTTACTATCTTGACTTGATATCGATCCATACTTACTAAGTATTCATCAGACAGTCAACTATTTTGATCTTCGATTTATCTTGATCCATACTTTATAAGTATGCCTCCAGACTGTTATTCAATTTTGCACGAAACCTATCCAATTACAGGATATTATACTTCACATTCCTTACTTATCAACGAATCACTTGATTAGTTAATGTCGAATATAAATCCATATATCCCACTGAGAATACAACCTGGTCATTTTTCACCATGGCCATCATTTACTTCACATGCCACGAAGCGTTCCTGACTTAACCGCTACATTCACAATCACATTCGGCAAATATCATTTTGTCACATCTATCACTTAGCATAATTTACTACATCAATGCATCTAGATTTATAAAAAAAATTCTTCAAAAAATAGGTATTCATCAATTTAAAGTCAGAGAAAAAATGTATCGGTCCCATTGACCATTTTTGCATCACTTCTACAAACGAAACATACTGATTCACAAATTCTACTCCACTACAGGATGAGAGATTACTTCATCCACCTGCACCAAGCCTTCCAGAGCAAAAACATCTGCCAACTCCCCAGGATGCACCCCATCAGTCTCCATCATAGCCATCACATCGACAACTTCGGTCCCACTGGGTACTTTGGGAGTCTCTAGAACATCATCTTCTAAATCCAAAACTTCAAAAAAACACCACCAGACTTGGCCAACCCCTTGTAAAACTCCTTACACACCTTCAGCTCCTTATACTGCCTAGCAAAGTGAGCCCTCACTTGTCTAAATTTCTCTAACTTCTCCCCTTCAAACTGGGCCCTAACTTCTCCACTCCATTGCCCTCCGTGCATCGGCAACTTACTCCCTCACATCCTTCTTAAATTTTGTCCTCAGCAGCGCAAGAGCATCCACTTTTTCCTTATCCAACTTCTTTTTTGCTTCATGAAGTGCAGCTTCACTGACTTTTCGTGCTTCCAACTTGTAGGTATTCAGTTTAGCATTCAGCCCCTTCTTCTCCTCAATCAGAGCCTCCTTCTTACTCGTCAAATCATTCTTTATATTTTTATATGCCAGAACTTGATTTGCCAGGTCACTACTGCCCACAATGCGATCTTTGGCTTCTGTCAACAACTTCTTGATCTGCATTACATTCATAAATTGAGTATTCAAATGACCTACCAGTTTCTTAAATTAAAGCAAAGCAGAAAAATTTCTCACCTTCACCATGTTACGGTGACCCTCGTTGAGAAAGGTCATCAGGCTCTCAGCCCCGATCAAACAATCATCAACTTCTTCCTACAACACATTCACCCCCGACATATATAAGAGTCCAGTATCCTCTAAACTTCAGTCTCAGACTCTACGACAAACTTCTTCTTCGCCGACTCTCCACTCACTTTCTTCTTTAGTAGTGCACTTATTGAACCCTGTGGAGGACGCCATCTGGCACAGATACCGGATTCACGATCTTCACCACCCCCTCAGCTATCGATCTTTAGGTATTCCTCTTATGAGGAAGTAGCGAAGGCACAACTTTGATTGCCACTCTTTTCTTCCTATTCTTTCCCAAGTTTTCTCCAAGCATCGTATCTATCTCTGTGTCAGTGTTATACCCGGCCAAGGAAGGATTTTCCAAGGGCAGACTAGCTTCGGTGGCCCATTTATTCTTTGTCGGCATCTTACCATCAATGATAAGAACTTTAGCACCTTTTGCCCTCGATCTCTTTAGCCCAGCCTCTTGAAAAAGGTTACTCACACACACTTGGTAGATAACCAGATTATCGATCCTACCAAAGTGCCCCTTCCTTATCTTGTACAGTTCTTCTTTAATTTCAGACTTCCTGTCAATCTCCTTCAAAGCTGAACATATACAAAATATAGATACAAACCATTCACATAACATTTATGACTTAAAACATCGACAATTAAGTTACCTAGACAAAAACCTAGCTAAAAAGTCTTTCTCTTTACGGGTTCCCCAGGTTCTTTCATGTCGAACTCGTAGTTCCCATAAACAAGTAAACGCTTATCATTATATCGCCCGCATGCTGACACCATGTCATAAAACAACGGTATTTTAAGAAACCTCGTCAAGTAGCGATAACCAACTTTCGTCAGTTTCATCTTGAGTATGTAGTACACACATAAATCATTGACTGTGATCAACTCTTCCCTACTATCTTTTAGTCGACCATTTATCGCCCCACATACCCTGAACAGGTCGTATACATTTGGATTAAACTGACAAGGCGCCACATCAAATAAGTTCATTTACATTTTCTGGTTAGCTCGAAGGGGAAGCTTCAACCCTTTCTTAATTTGTTCTCGATGAACCAAAATCCCACCCAAGGTTATTTCCTGGTCAATCATATCGTACTAGTACTCCTTTAACCTAATATCACCAGAAATACCATACTTCTTCTTGAATCTCAATATTTCTATCGTCTCCGGACCCTCTCCCTAACAGACCTCCTCACCCTACTCCACATCTTCCTTACCACCCTTGCTACCTTCTCGATCACTAGCTTGAGGCTCGTGATCCACATCCGTCTCGGTAGCATCCTCATCAGATAGTTTGACAATCCTAGGTACCACTCAAAACTAGAAAATGCTAGCAAAATTGGCACTACTCGACCCAACCGTATTTCTACCTCCCAACTGTTGGGCATAAATAGATACGTCAATCATTAAAGGTTCTACATCTTGGAGATTCTCATATATATCTTTATCATCAATTTGATTTGGTTCATCCATTTTTTAAGAACATGTACATCAGATTTAATGTTTTACCACAGTTAGTACCTATCATATCTGATACATACATATATGTTCATAGGTTTAAATGCTCATATTCATATAGTTGTCGAGAATACTCTCCAACACGTCATTCTCATATTACTAGCATTACATTCGACTATCGTTACTTACAGCTACGTCTTACTAAATTTAGTTCTCGATGCACTTTTGTTAATTTTTTTTCTAAGTAATAAACATCGATTACTATACTAATTTAAATTTTGGTCGAATTTCAGGAATCTTATAAGTTCTCGAAGATGCTTCACCTGTTTTCCCGCCAAAACCACTCATTCAAATTCAGATATCGCCTTCTCTAGCACAAAATCCAACTGAATTACAACTCATAAACATTCGTTTCTGACAATCTCGCTGCAATCAAAACCAACCCTATACAGTTGTGCCGTCATCACCGTGCTACGAACCATTCTCTCTCCACCTCTCTCCATCAATTATGTAAATTTTTCGCACCCTAATCACTTTATTTATGATCACGACTCCATTTGCCATCACACAATCCCTTTAAATCCCATCACTATCGCGATTTTCTAATAAAACCCTAACACAACTAACTCTTCCCTACAACCCAATCCATCTACACTCATTCCAATTCCTTCAACAAATACTTTAACCATACATATCTCTACAGAATTATATAAACAATCAATCGCGAAACTACACAAAATGGTAAAATATACTAACCTTATGTATGCACTGCTTCTGTATCCCACTCCTTCACCTGCTTTGCTCTCGCAATCAAAATACTGATCTCCTCCTTCCCAATTTCTTCTAACATCTCCAAAGACGAAAGCAAGGAATTCGTACTTGAGTAATTTTTTTCAAAAGTTACAAAATGTGAATAGTCACCCACCTCTGAACTATTTATAGACCTCGTGCGACTGTTCATCGCACTTCTTCACGACTGTTCGACTACTCGACCATAATGCTTTACGCATCTTTTCTTGAAATCTTTGACTATACGCCTTCTCAAAACCAACAGACCCCTGCATTGTTGCTCCAATCCTTCCATATCTCAAAGAATCTCTTCTGACACATTCATACTCCACAAAGCACAAACTATCTTGTGACACAAACGATGTACATCGTCTTCCTTGTACTTTAAAATATCCCCTAAAGGAATACACCTCACCATAAATCACTCTTCTTATTACCTACCCCTATTTTAAGAAACTCAATGAATCTCAAGTCACTAGACTTCTTCCAAGAACTGCCTCGACAGATGCAAGGAAGCAAATAATTGTAAGATGCCTCCTTCATTCGGTAAGATCCCTAGACGCCCAACCAGCCAACACATCTTTCCCTTCACTATGAACAATAACCCCTTTTCCCCCAAACTAATACACTCCATTACCTTCAGCACAGCATGGTGAAGCCACTGGTTCCGACGCATACGAATATTCTCAGATTTTATCTCCCCCCACCCTCCACACCATAACAGGATCAATTGCAGAATTCTAAAAGACCAGTTTGGGATAGAACTTTACCTTATATTAATCACCCTCATCATCCTCAGGCGACGATTTATACCACACTTGAGGCGGTAACCTTAAAATACACCACCATACAACCTCCCTTGAAACAATCTATTTATACCCAACTTAAAATTGCCAGTCCCAATGTACAACATTAATTGCTCCTCGGGAAAGTAATGACAAGATAGAGTTCACCTTTACCTTGGAAATACAATTTGACACTACGTAAAAAAGAGTAAAAAATGACTTTGCAAGTCAGTCGTTCTTTACCTAAAACGACTTCTTTTTTTTGTCAAAATAAGAGTCACGTTTTTTGCAGTAGTTTTTTGTTCTCAACTTTTACTTGAGTCGTAATATTACGATTAAAAGTTATGTTATAAAAATAGTCATTTTTTATCATTTTTGCGACACATTAGAACGTCGTTTCATGCGTCACAATTAAATAACATAAATAAGAGTCGTAATATTCGTCACATTTACCACAATTTGCAACTAATATAGTTGTTGCTTTATTGGTCAAATTATAACGACTCTGCTATAAGTCGCCAAATACGTAGCATTTTCTCATTTTTGTGACTAACATGAAGGTCGTATTAAGCATCATACAAAACATGACATAAATAAGGGTGGTTACAATCATCATTTTTTATAAAACTTTGTAACACATAAGTACGTCGTATTATGTGTCACATGAAAAAATGACTTAGATATATATTATAGGTACTGCCTTATTTTTTGTATTTTACTAATTTTTCCATTGTTTTTGCGTCTCAGGCAAGCTCTCGCGAATTTTAAATAATCAAACAACACAATCAACTAACATATAAAGCAACAATGACAAGTAATTTTTAATAAAAAGAATATAGTAAAATACCAATTAAAAGATCATGTCAAACAGCTTACCAATATCCAAAATGAAAATAGAAATATCAAAAAACTTACCAGGGTTGGCTTTAAATTCTAAAAAAAGAATACAAAAAAATTCTTCACTAGATAATGGTAAAAATATTGAACCAATCTAAGGCTTCACCTGCAGAGACATCACCAAGGGTATGACTCTCAACATACAAACACACTTCTTTGCAAATAACTTCATCGATTATAACACTGTAAAACCCTTCAGGTACTGTAATAGATTGGCTGGTAGCTAACAATCCTACAAGTGAAGAATCCAAAGCCAGTCCAAGTAGGGTAAGACCAAGAATCGGTAAAGTTGGCAGAGTCAAACCAGTACCATTGACAATAGGAGTCGTAAGTGAGTCAGCAATGCTGCAACTACAAAGTACTTGTCAAACTCTAAACGTGATTACAAAATAGAATATAAAGAATGCAGATTGGTAGTAGCATACCTTGATACACCTCCACTCTGGTCCAACATCTCCATGAGAATAGCTCTAGAACGAGCATTCAAGGACTGACAAAATATAAAAAGGAATGAGAAGGAAAAAAAAACTCTTATCAGTTTCTTTTAAAATTTCCTTCTTGCATAATATTAGTTCATTTGCTCTCTCTTAGAAATAGCTCCCTTAAATATATCGGTAAATGCCATGAATATGGTTTGTATCCCTAACAAATACATAAATATTTATTTCTTTAGTGTACACATTTAGCTCTAGATCAAATTTCTTCTTGTTTACCATTGTATTTAATTTCCACCTACCTGGTTCTATCAACAGAAGATGCACAAGCCTGACCAGCAAGTTGACGTTCTCAAGCATACGCGACAACAACCCCATCATGTCAAATAAGCGGAATCAATAATCCCAAAGAGTCACTTCGTGATCGAAGTGAACCATCAAAACTTCAGAACCTTGTACTTGCTTTCCTAACAAATAGAAACAACCAACTTGAAATAAACGTCCTTTTTTTCTTACAATATTACAGTGAAACACAAAAGTACATGGACAAGAGAATCTAAGAGTCACCTGTCATGAAAAAAAAATTAGTAAAATTTGAGTTACTTACAAAGCCTCTTCCATCATCCATAATCAAAATTGCTAGCATTCACCTTAATGTCTTACATCCAAACTTGGTCAGAAATAGCCAATAACTTATATATACACCCATCAATGTCTAACTGTCCATTTAAACTCTAAGCAGCACTAGCATCTTCAAGGAGTGCAAACTAGAAAGATCCACCTTAACTAATTAGCCTATAATGTTCAAAGAAAATAAGAATTACATGACCTTAAGTTACACTAACATGTACAAATTCTGCCTTACAATCATTGCTTATTCATGTGTCACTTAAGTCATAGCCCAATCTAGTATAAAGAAAATACCTGTTCCAGCATCAAACTAAGAAGTAAACGATCAAAATTTTGTCTCATTCATCAACAGCAATCATAATGTAGCAGCCGCCTATACAATTCAAAATTGCATCAACTGCAGAATGCAGGGGATTCGACAGTAAATACACAAAAAATAGAACACTCGCACAAGCAATTTATTTAATTACCTTGGTAAATACTTGCTCCTTCATATTAAATATACTTGCTTCTGCAGCATGAAATAGCACACCCTTCATTGTCTATAAAACATTCAAGAAACAGATGGTTTTAAAGCCATTTCAAGTTTTTAATGCTTTAACAAACAACAGCCTTAAACCATGCTTAAAAGCACAAAACCGAAACCTCCTTCCCTTCTGACTTGGCGCAAGTCTTTGCTTTCTCCCCAATATCATCAGTTTCACTTTCAGTTACTCTTTCTTGCATGGCTTCCCCTAGTACCCCAGATTTCCTCTCTTCTCCTTTACTCAAAACCATCCCTCATTTCATTATATAAGCAGGTAAGAAACATGCTTTCATGTCCATATTGATTTTTGCTGTAGTCGTATTGTTTGATCAGAACGTTGTAAATTATTTCTACCCAACACCTTTGAAGCAGACTAAGGAGCTTCTTACATTATTGACTGTCGGAATTGGCGTGATATGCAGTATGATCTTTGTCATTTTTCCCACCAAACATCATGGGATCGACTTTCCTCTCTCTTCCGATTAATCCATTTTAATTCACTTGGTTCACCAGTGACAGCGGAATATCGGGTCTATGCTTCTTTGTACTCAATCCTTTAAAAATGTATTGTCATCAACCAGAAGGGATGGCATTATGTGTTCTTCCTCATGTGTTATATCCTGGTTTCCAAAAAGTTGCCGATAAGCTCAACGTATACCACCTCAGCTGCTTCTTTCACCTTAGAACGATGAAGGAAGCCACACACAACCGTATTCCATATGCATTTGTCAGGAATAGATCCTTCAAGCAACATCTTATTAACAATCTGAGAAGCTTTCTAGACATCTCCATTCTTTGAAAAGCAGCCCACAAGAGACTTATAAGTCTCACTATCGACCGAAATGTGCTTAATACGTGTGCTGAGGTTACTTTTAATTGCTCGATTCAAGTCTTTCTCAGTACAAAGTCCACTTCTTACCATATTATGATTGTTTACGTAAAGATTCCAACTTACGTGGATAGGAAACATTCCACCAGGGACCATCTCATCGAAAAGGTTTGCAACTTCCTAGAACTTGGAGGAATTACAAAGGCTATTTATGAGCCTACCATACAATACACCATCTGGTTTCAATCCTTGAAGTTTCATTCTGTCAAGAATCTGCGCGGCATCTGGAACTTTCCCCTTTTTACAAAAGCCACTAACTAAATTATTATAAATTATTATGTTAGCAGAAAAGCGCTTGCCAACCATCTTTTCTAGTAGCTTTAAGGCTTATAAAGAATGTCCACCTTTGCAAAATCCATCCATTAGCGAGCTGAAAGTAAGCACATTGGGTTTGATACCTTTGCGACTCGTCTCATCAAGCAATTCCATGGCTTCATCAAAAATGTTAGACAAGCACGGCCCATGTATTAAAGAAGTATAGGTAACAACTGTGGGTATGCAACCTTTTGTATCCATTTCTCTAAATATCTCTTTAGCTTCGCTAATCTTTTCCAATTTATACAACCCATTGTTAAAAGTACCATAAATATAAGAATCAAGAATACATCCATGATTCGTTATCTCCCTGAAAACCCGAAGAGCATCATCCATAGTCTCTTTCTTCATATAAAGTGCTTTGATGGAAACATTCTAGAAAGAAATACTCGGAGGAACCCCAACTTGCTTCATATACTTATGAAACATTTACACCAACTTCAACTGGTTTTCACTAAGTATCGAAAACACAGTGACATAACTTTTATCAGTGGGTTCACATTGGAACTCCTTCATCTTCTGAAAAATCCTAAAGGTACCCAATGGCCTATGAACACGACCATAAGATCAACATAAACATAAAAGTACATCTTTAGTAAAACTACACTTCTCTTCCTTCATTCTATCAAGGAACTCCTCTGCTGGTTTAAACTTGTTTACAGAAACTAATCTCGATATCATAAACCCATACGTAGTATGATCGTGTCGAAAGCCATTACAGTACTCTGATGTCGCCGACTCAAAAACAAGGATTGCTTTCTCGATGTCCCGCTCTACTCGAATCAAGTATTGAACTAAAGATGAAGGGCCAGACCACTCTGTGCATAATGAATGCCCCTCCTAATTTTGGTGTTAAGTAGATGTACTTGTGGTTTATGCTCCAAAATTTAAGCTCTTTCTTCTAAGTCTGAAATAATGATAGGAACACAATAAACTTGCTTCAATCAAAATATTAGCTTTCTAGGTCATCCAAGAAAAAAAGAAGGGAAAACAACCCTGAAAAATAACACTAGGAACAAAACTACTTAGTGAATATAACCCAATTAATAGGAAAAACTTGGGTATTATATAATATATCAAAACAATCCCAAAGAAAAGTATGAGCACATAAAACCAGAATTATGAAATGCTTAGAACCAAGGAAAAATCCAAAGTACAATCTAAGCGATGGGGATACATACCAGAGCGAGAGCGAGAGCAAGATTTAACAGGTACTTTGGTGAACTCCTTAAGCTATGGCTGAAGATCAGAACCCCTAAATTGTAAATCAAATATTGCAACAAATTTGCGAAGAAGTGAAATCATATTAGTAAAACAATAAGTAAGGGGAATTCCTATTATGTAAATGAATATCCAAATCCACAAAATTAATGGCACCCCTTTTCTCACCATTTCTCAAAACCCCAACTGCAACTATGATCTCTATCTCAAGCTCTTAAGCTTTGTTTTTTTTTTCAAAGTTCTTTTTTTTTCTCATGAACACCAAATCGTGAATATAACAAAATAATCTAAACCCCTTTTTATCGATGACCAAATTAACAAACCATTAAGCAAAATAGTAAAATTATCGATTAGGAAATTTACCTGATGCCAATCATTCTGCTCTTAACAGAAAAAGGCTATAGACTGCTAAAATCGAGACTGGTATCAATCGAGGAGATCAAAAATTACATAGTCAATTTATTAAATTTGATAAAATCTTCTGTAATCATTCTGTTCTTCACAAATTCATCAAACTTGTAATAACTAGTAGCATACTGAATTTTATATCAAAACCATCCCATAGCTGTGGTTTTTCTCAGCTTTTACTGAGTTTTCCACGTAAAATATTATTTGTTTGACCTATTATTGTATTTTACTTATGAATAGTATTGGTGAGGATTCTCCTTCCGAAAAATATGCCACTACAATAATAATTGTACAACTAAAATCAACTACATTAACATTCATAAAACTTGATTCATATCAATTTGATCATGAACCAATAATAAAATTGTTAACATAAAGATGGTTTGACATTAAAACAAAATGAGCAATTTACGTTTAGTTGATCACATTAAGTATATATTAAATACGGCTTCATCCCCTCCCCTAGAGGATGGTTTTGCTAGAAATGAATCCTAAATTACAACATACTAGTAAAAAGAAAGACATGATGATAATAAAATACTTTATTAATTTTGAACTAGATGGAAGAAGCTCATAAGCAATGCTTTCAAGCTCCCAAAATTGGATGATTATTCATGGTCAAGACCTCTACTTTTATAGATGAAGGAGAGGGTTACATATTTAGTAAGAGAATATTTTTGCCAAATCAAATATAATCGAATTTTAGAATTTATTCAGAAATATATACTCAGTATAAAAATATTAAAAAAAATTCATAAAATATCTTCACATATTGGCAACTTCTCTAAAAAAATTAAAAAATTTTGGGCGAATAAAAACCTGCCTGCTTATCACATCTCCATAGCCGCTATTTTCTTGAAGATTCTATTTTCATTGAGATATTAATTTTACTCAATAAAATCTTCCTAGTTATAATAAAATATCCTCAATATGTCAAATATTCTCTTGATTTGATCTTGAAGATTTGTTTTCTATTGGAGATGCTCTGAGTTATAGCTTAGATAGGTGGTCTTCTTCAATAGTTGTAGCTCTAGTTATAAAATGAAGTCTAGAACCCTTAAATAAGTAGGGTAAAATGGGCATTTTTATATGCCCATCAGTCGGTCCAGGTTTGAAAAAAGGGAACCAGAATTATCCAGGTCGGATCAAGTCCAGGCTTGAACCAGGGTCGATCTGACCCATATACAGCCCAAACGCTGCCTCGATGTATGCATATAGTAGAAGCGGTACATGTAGCAATCTCATCAGCTTTTGGTGCCTCATGACGAGTCATACCTTCAAAGTTAGGTCTGACAGGAAACGGAGTTGGAAGATCAAGGGCTTAGGTACCAAAATACCCTAGCTTGGCTTGACTTCTGGTGGTCACAATTAGTCAAGTTACAGCAAGCAGGATTACAGATGTGGAAAGAACATAAGTACTTGCAGACGAATGACAGGCATTACAGTAACAATATTTATATAGACAAAGCAATCAAGGCAAGGAAGGATTTCTGAAACAATCATCATTAAGAGATATTATATGGGGAACTCAACAGCCAAGCATGTCCGTCAACTCAAAGCCTTAAACGCATTTTGTAATAAGCTTATTTCGCATCTCAGAGTCATACTTCATCCTCGAACTCATCAACATACATGAAGCACAACTAAAGACATATTAAGTATCTCTAAGTTTGGGTCATCACTATTCGATCTCTACATTAATAGTCGAGTTAACAGATACAACATTATCAATAAAGCCATTACGAGACAAGTAGAATTAGCCCATTATACAATCTGGTCAAAGAATATCAAACATATATTTTGTAACGTCCATCGTCTAGAATCTTAATGGTCATCAAACAGTCATATTATAAGACCTAAAAGTAGGACCAGAGAATTCGAGATGAAGGACGAAGGAATTTCCACTCTAGCACTCCATACTCAAATACTGAGAATAATTATTACAATAAGCTAGCACTCTCAATAAGATCTTTATCTCTCTCTTTCTAAAATTCTCAAGAGAGGTCATGGTTTTTAACTTATTCAAAGGCTTTCTACGGTAATTCATCGTGTTATCCACTACTTACTGTTTGTAAGCATTCTAAACGCATCCGGTGTAAAGGCTAAGTCAAATTCTTGGAATTAGGTTATTATATTTGGCGCCATCTGTGGGAATGATGTTCTCAAACTTATTATTTCAGAAACTATTGATTATCATTTCTTAGGATGATACTTTTAGATCAGATCATGCCGGTTACTCCAGCAGAGGAAAATACCGTAATAGCAAAGTTGAGGGCTAATTTTAGCTCTAAAACAGAAAGGCGTACCGCTCTGGAGAAACAACAAGTGAGTATACAAGATGTGTTGAAAGTTCTGGAGTCAGCAGATAGCTGCCCAGAAGAATAATGGAGTACAGCCAGAAGACCCTCCACCAAAATATAATAACTTAGGAGGCGCACTTCAATCCAGCCATCATCAGCAAGAAATGAAACCTATCCCAATCCAAGAGGTCCACCAAGAAGTAGATAGCGGCCTTTCAGGAGTCCGAAAAAATGAAAATTCACCTCAAAGAGTTCGAGTTCCATGGAAAGAACACCTAAGTGAAAGGAGTGGCGACAATAATCCTAGAGAAGGATACGTCACACGCCCAGCCACAACAGCTCGACAATATGTGACTCAGGAACATGTTGAAAAGTAAATCAAAGAATTGCCCAAAGCTCAGACTCATAACACAAAAGGAATCCACAACAGATTACAGAAGAGCCCGATCGTACAGGAGTTGCTGGATGGCGAGGACCCAACCGGGTTCCATACTCCAAAGATTTGAAAATACAAAGGGACTGATCCAGTGGAGTACATTCAAAAGTTCTAGGACGCCTTAGGCTTATATTTAACATCTTATCACATTTTGTGTCATCCCTTTCCTACCAGTCTATCAGGCAAACCCTTGCAATATTTCCACACGCTACCTGCAAGGTCTATTATAACTTTTGAGCAATTGCGCGAGCTCTTCATCAAGAATTACTCGCACAATAAAGACAAAGAGGAGAATCTGCATTCTCTTTTTGGCCTTAAGAAAATGCCAAGAGAAAAGCTTGAGAAGTTCACTAAGAAGTTCTTGAAGTTAGCTCAAAAAGTATATTGACTCGATCAGAAGATTACTACTTTGGCTTTCACCAATGCTTTACTCGTCGATGGAAGGGCAAAGGAGTACCTCATTCTAAACAAACCTACAACTTTGGAGGACATGATCGAAAAAGTTAATAGATATATCGATCTCGAAAGAATGGTATCCGACAGACAGAAAGCTCAGAAATCAAAATTGACAGCTAAAAATTAATCTGCAGGCCAAGATTTTAACCGTATTACTGATCATGGAAGAGACAGGAAGCGAACAAAATCTAATAATAAACAACCTCGAAAGGGTAGTAACTTGTCAAAGCCCTGTCTTCCCAAGATGAATTTAACCATAGCTAACATTTATCCTATACATCATAAGGATAAGTTTATTCGCAATGCACAGTATCTCTAGCCCATTGAGAACAAACCCTATTGCATTTACCACAAAGTCTGAGGTCATGAGACAAAATACTGTTTTGCCTTACAACGACTGCTAGAATATATTTTTGCGGATGGACGAATGCATGAATACATTGTGGACGTGAAGAATTACAAGAATGGGAGTTACAGACTTCCTACAAAAGCTGTACGAGTCGAAGAACCAGAAGAGGAGAAGCATTTGTACCATTTCCAGCTCAGTCACTTCATTGAGACTCAGACTATCAACCAATCAAACAGAAGCAAAAGATGTCGTGTCGGCCAATGTCATAACCTATCCATTAACAATAAAGAAGCTCGTTTATTTCCCGTATCCAACTCCCAAGACACAGGGATTTCTTTTTATGACTGTGATGTTCGTCATGTCAACTTTCCTCACCCTGATGCTTTGGTAATCATGATAAAAATTAGAAATGTTGTACTATACACAATGATGATAAATACCGGTAGTAGTATTGAACTACTGCTTTAAAGAACGATTGATCAGATGGAACTGGCTGATAAGGCGTACCCCAGTGACATTGACATCTATGGGTTCAATGGTTCAGGAGAAGAACGTGTGGGAAATAAGATACTTCCTATTACGACAAGACCAGCAACAATTGACATTATTTTTTATGTTATCAAAGGAAGCCAGAAGTTAGCTCGAGCATGCAAAAACTCTGTTGCCATCGAGCCAGAGCCCTCACAACCACACCTCGCATAGCAATTACAGAAACAACAGGAAACATTACAGAAAAATTTACAGTGAACTCTACAAAAAGTTGACTGCCAAGTGCAGAAATTAATGGGGACAAGCGAAGATCATACATTGGCACTCTTCTGCCCACAACAGAACGAGATGTTCTTATCCAGTTTCATAAAGACAACAGTGATGTCTTCGCTAAGAATTTTCACAAAATGCCAGGCATTGATCCCAATTTGTCCTACCATAAACTAAATTTAAAGGAAAAAGCTGAAGCAGTTAAACAAAAGCAGAGAACTTTAGCACCAAGACTCTAAGAACAGGTCAACAATGAGATCGATAAACTCATTGAAGTAGGTTTTATCCAAAAAGCTAATTATCTAGAATGGATCTCGAACATTGTAGCAGTACCAATGGAGAACAATAAGATCAGAATGTATGTGGATTTTACAGACCTCAACAAGCATACTCCAAAGGATAGCTTTCCACTTCCTATCATAAACCATCTACTAGATTCTACCGCGGGATACGAACTCTTATCCATGATGGATGTAACATCAGGGTACAATCAGATACCTTTACTACCCGACGATCAAGAAAAAATAGCTTTCATTACAGAGCATGGCTTTTACTGCTATAAGGTTATGATGGAAGCTACTTATCAAAACAGAGCATGGCTTTCATTACAGAGTAAATAGCTTTCAGTTTCAAGAATGCTAGAGCTACTTATCAAAGATTGATGACACAGATGTTTAAAGATCACCTCAGAAAAATGATGGAAGTTTATATTGATGATATGTTGTATTAAAGTCTTAAAAAGAAGAACCATATCACAGATTTACACACAACTTTCGAAATTCTCCATTTCTACAAGATGTGACTCAATCCAGACAAGTGTCAGTTTTGGGTTCATTCAAGTAAATTCTTGGGACATTTTATTAGCAAGCGAGGCATAGAAGCTGATCTAGATTGTATTCGCACACTGTTGTCTATGCCTTCTCTAAAAAAAAAGTAAGTTCCACTCTAATTCGACTTGATAACAAGATGGAGAAACTTGTCTACTTCATCAGTAAGACTCTAACTCTATCAGAATCCCGGTATACCAAGATTGAGAAATTGTTCTTAGCTCTCGTGTAAACGTCACAGAAGTTGAAACAATATTTTCAAGCCTACTCTGTTTGGGTAATGATAAATTATCCTTTGTGAGAAACCTTATCCAAGTAAAAAAAATCTAGATGAGTACAACAATGGTAGGCAATTCATGGCGAACATGACATCTGTTTTGAACCACGTCATTCTGGAAAAGGTCAAATAGTACTAGATTTTCTCGCAGACTTCCCAGTAGAAGATCTTGATTGGGAAGAAGATAGTACAAAATCAACGAAGAACAGTTTGAGAAAAAATTAGACTAGGCAACTCAAAAATGCTGGCATCTTTTAACTGATGGGTCTGCCGAACCTACAGGATCAGGCATCAAAATTGTACTTATCACACCATTCGATGACAGGATAGAGAATAAAATTTGACTCAATTTCGACGCTAGTAATAATGCGACTGAATACAAGGAATTAATCCATGGACTAGACATGGCTCTCAAGATAAGAATTTTTGTGTTATCAGTGTATAAAGACTCTTTACTCATTGTGAACCATTATACAAAGAATTTTTAGAAAAATAGAAAAATGATTGATTACGCCGCAGTAATAGCCGACAGAATGCATAGATTCAAGAGGATTACCATTAAATATTTGCTGCGTGGAGAAAATAGGCATGTTGATTCCCTTGCCTATCTGGCAGGAGTCCTCGGCACAGCAGCTCGATATCTCAAGATCGAAGTACTATCCACCCCCAACTTTAACATCATAAGCTCAAATTATGTTAATACTGGGGGCGTTCAAGAGGACGGAGACGATTGGAGATGACATTTCCTTACATATATCAGACCTCATAACAAATTTGACGGCGAACTCCCTAAAGATCCTACTGAAAGGCGACGCATACTTGATAATCCTAAGCGATACATCGTAGACAATAATCTCTTTTGCAAGATTTTTGTCACAGGACCATATCTCGAGTGTTTATCAAACAAAAAAGCTCAAAACTTCCTACACGAACTCCATGAGGGTACTTATGGTTCTCACACCATAGAACGATCTCTAGCAAATCGTACTTTTACCCAAGGAGTTTTTTAGCCTAAAATAAAAGCTCAAGTAATTGAACTTGCAAGCAAGTGCGATGCCTGCCAACGACATGGCCCCCAAATTTGAGCTCCAGCCTTGAAACTCCATTCCAACAACGTGGTTTGGCCATTCAAAAGATGGGCCCTCGACCTCGTAGGAGAATTCTCCACTGCACCAGGCAAAAGGAAGCATATCCTAGTAGTAACAGATTACTTCACTAAATGGGTGGAAGCAGTCTCTCTATATCGCACATGAGAAGACGAAGTCATCAAATTTATATGGGAAACCATCGTCATTCGGCTTGGTTGCCCCCATCTCATCAAAATCGACAATGGGCCTTAATTTGTTGGCTTTAGAGTCATTGAATTCCTCAACCAGCACAATATCATCCACTCTTCTTCCAATCCATATTACCCCCAAGAAAATGGTCAAGTAAAAATCACTAATCGTATTATTATTGATAGAATCAAAAGCACTTGACAGAGAAGAAGGGTAATTGGGTCCAAAAACTACCATATATTTTATAGGCGTATCGCAGAACTCCTCGAGTATTAACTGGATGCACGCCGTTCCTCCTGGTCTATGGTACCGAAGTAATCATCCCCACTCAATATCATCACCCATTGCGCGACCATACAATGACAGATGAAGAAAATGAATTCTAGTTGGCATGTAACATGAACTGGATCAAGGAGACCAGAGATAGAGCAATCATGAATTTGGGAAGATACTACCAAACTTTAGCCCGATCTTGCAGCAAACGAGTTCATCATAGAGAGTTCAAAATCAAAGATCTCGTCCTCTGAGAAGTTCCCAAACATAAAAAAGAAGTCAATGCTAGAAAATTGGTCAAAAATTGGGAAGATCCTTTTATCATTATTGGAAAAAGTGGCTTTGGTTCTTACGATCTCGCCAGTGAAAATGGAAAACGAGTTCCTAATCCTTAGAATACGAGGAGATTGAAGCTATATCGAAGATAATACTCTATAACAGTGTATTTTTCTAAATAAATCTATCATCTTGTATGTCGATCTTACATCAATGAAATACATATGTTTAATCCCCATACATCAGAGTACTATCTACAATTTCATACAGTACTCTACTTAACATCTTTTGTACGTCAATCTTATACCAATTAAATACTTGTGTTTGATTGCCAACATCATAGTACTTTTCAAATATATCATGCAAGTACTTCTGTACAGATTATACATTCCTGATCGCTTGTTGCTTTAGCCAAACTGATCCTCTAATATATTACAGGTCGCTTATTAGTTTGCCCAATTTGACCAACCCATCTAATACATTATAGGTCGAGTAATGATTCGTTCAATTCGACCAAACAGATTATACATTACCGATCGTTTGTTGCTTTAGCCAATCTGATCATCTACCACATTACAGGTTGATTAGTGGTTCGTCCAATTCGAGCCAATAGATTATACATTACATACCATTTGTTGCTTTAGCCAAACTGATCATCTATACATTACAGATCGTTTGTTGCTTCAATCAAACTGATCATCTATACATTACAGATCGTTTGTTACTTCAGCCAAACTAATCATATATACATTTCAGATTATTTATTGCGTCGGCCAAGCCACCCTCTTATCAGATGACTAAACACCAAGCAAGAAGATAATAATACAATTAGTTCATACAAAGGTCAGTATACATACATACAGATCATTCACGCTACTTTTTAACATTTCTATACCTATTATATTCTTACTATCCTTTAAATCATCAGCCACTATCCCTCGAACTCTTTATCACATCATCACCCTACGAACTTTCCCCATGCTGATGCAAACGCTTGCGCATAAACTCTGGCATCCTCCCAATGAAAATTTTTTTTCCTTCCCTTATCATCCTCTTTTTAAAAGCACCAATTTTTGCCACCATAGGATCTAGGTACTCCGATCGAATCAACCTCATTTCGCACTGCACACCTTTTGTAACTAGACCATCATACACCATTTTACTCTCTGCCTCTAATCCATTAAACTCATATACAAAAAAGGAGAGCATTGCTGTCATCTCTCTCTCATACGAATTACCTACCACACTCTTGACTCAATCACGAAGAACAAATTCACAAATTTTTCTATTTACTTCCTACAATAAAGCCTCAAAACTGTTGCAACGGTGTTCCACAGCTCATTTTTCAGCCAACCTCACATCATGCCTAGTCTCAAACACGGTCATAAATTTGACCATGTGGTAAATCAAATATAGTGACCCCTTCATTTTAGCCTCACGATGATCACTATTTACCTTAATATTATCAAGACTTATTTTTGCCTTCAAAAAATCAACATTTAACTTGATATTTGTATCACGCAATTTCACATATTCTGATTGATATTCCAAGATGTCCAACCTTAGCAGCTGTAAGGTATACTCAACATCAGATACCTTGTTCCAAACTTCATTTATGTTTTCTTCCATCCTTTTTATCGTCATATTTGTAACCGCCCACAAAACTTTGTATTTTCGAGCACGAGCTTTTGTCTCTAAAATAGTGACTCGTATATCAGTTATCCCGCTTCCAATAGATTTACCTGAAATTGCAAATATTTTATATTATTTTCTTCCTTCCTCGAAGCTGTTTGTAACTCTGTATTTTGTGTTCGAGTCCTGTTTAGCTAAGTTTCTTTGTCCTGCAGTTTCCTGGACAAACGAATAACAGTATTCCATTTCTGTGATATATTTGCCTTCGTTTTTCTTTCTAATTCGATAGCACTCTTTAGTGCCCCCTGACACGAATGTAGTTTAGCATTCAATTATTCATTTCAAGCACACAACACGTCACATTGACTCTGGGCAGCTACCAGTTCTCCTTGTCATGATAGTTAACATTTATAATAGTTTGCTCATACAAATAGATTACATATCATAGTTAACAAGATTAATCAAAAACATGATATCTGAGTAATATCGATACATCATTCTATTCATCATCACAAAGAATAGATTTATTTTTTCATCAAGCAAAAATAGTATACAAAGATCTAATACATATGAAGAACAGGTAAAAACTGGCACAGCCGATCTTTAGTTCTATGAGATACGCGAGGACTGTCATTTGTCTTTCAAACTCTTTCTATTCATTACTTGAACATTTATAGGAGCAATAAAGGTCACCACCTCCTACTGACACTATTTGTACCGTGATCGGGGTATCAGATTCTCGACCTCCTCCTCATCCTCTTCTGATAACAATTCCCTCAACCTAGGAATGGGTTTTTCCCCAACAAACTCCCCTTCCTCTTTGGTAAACTACATATTTTTAGCCATGGCATTCTCAACATCAAAATCCTTTCTACATTCCGTTATAAACTTTCTAAATTTGTTCTCTACCCTCACCAATTCCCCTCATAAAAATCAATGGCACTTGCCAGATGACGCTCCTACTATGTTTGAGCTATGACTTTTGCCCGCGACGGATACAGATACTCATTCAATTGTATATGTGCCTTGCGCAACTGCCTACGCATTTCTTTTTGTAATATACCTAAAGCCTTCACATCAACTTCTATATTCATTCGAACAATTACTTCTTTCGACAATCGCATCGCTAAAGAGCTTTTTTGCTCCACATGTTGCGATATTTCATTTTATAACCCTTTTACCTCACCCTCTAATTGCTGTTAAACCTCTATTTGCTCTTTTCTTTTCCTAAAAAATACAATTCTCATGGCCCTCCGGTCCTACATAAAGTCAAACACATCAGATAAAGGCTCTACATCACCCCATATAATAAACACACCAGCTCAAGCTAAACATTTTTTCGCCTCTACACTATGACAATTACGTGCTTCTTGAGTTAAAAACATAACTCGAGCTGGGTTAGGTACTACACCTCTTTCCTTCAAAAGTTCTACATAAGCTTTTTTTAAACCCAGTTCATAATCAAATTCGACCTCGAAATACAATGTCAGAGCTATCATCATACTTTGACACCTAGCTCTATCACTCGGGTCATTAAAACAGGTTAACTCTTTTGGTTTTTGAACTAATACCCCCCTTTCCTCTTCCTTTCTTAACACCTCATCCCTTTTTATTTTTATCTTAGCATATCTACACTGGAGGTCGTATAATTCCTTAAATGTTTTGTCAGAATTAGATTTAAATTGCCTTATCTCATATTCAGTTTTATAAAGTATTTGTTAAATCCAAGCCACGGAATCCCTCACTCTACTCAACGATCTCTTCAGTTTAGAATTCATTTTTCTCAATCATTCTACCTCCTACATAGATTAAACATATCTCATTATCATACAAGCACTCATGAAGAGCATACTAAAAGCTTTTATTAAACTTAACAGCCTACGACCTTACAGAGTACAATCCCATCAAAATTAAAATGAATTGCATAGTTCGAAACATAGTATTATAGATTGTTTAAAGGATTTTGCCCATGTCTACCTCAGCTGAAGGGTCCAAAGTCCTCTCAACATCTACAGCTGGTTCAATGGGTGTAACTGGTTCATTGGCTGGTTCACCAATATCAGCCACCACCTCACTTTTAACCTCAGCAGGAAAGACTATTTCATCATATCTGCCAGTAGGGCAATTTTCATCAATCCAAAATTATAGTAAGATTAGACAAAGTAATCTCTTTCCACTTTTAGTGCCTTGACTGATTCTGATATAACATCATCATCCTTTGCAAGAAGTCTATATTTTTCTGCAACCGCCTTAGCATCTTCAGCTCTCTTGTCTTTCCTTAGCTCGAGCTTAGCTTCGAGCTTCTTCATACGAGCAGATTGGGCGTCAAACTTCATAATAAGATCCTCAAACTCTGGACCCCTCTTATCAAGACATTTCGCCGCCCCTTTCAACAACATTGAGAGTTGCCAGTACAAAGTATACGCAAACACAAGTTCATAACAAAAGCTCTTAGTTCAAATACAAGACAGTTGAAGATTTCAAATACATACCGCGAAAGTGTGCTTCTGACACTCTTTATCGAGCTACTTCAGATTGGTCCCCGTCATCAGATAGTACTTGAACTCCAGCTCTTATATCCTGACCGTAGCATGAGGGATAGTATGAGAGCTACCCTTATCCTCATGGTATTTTTTCTTTAGCAAGTTCGTCACCATTTCAGCAAGACTAATTGCACTCACTTCCAATCATTTTTCCATAATAGGTAGAGTTTTTGTGATTTTTTATTTTGTGGTCATAACCCCAGTAGCAGGCATACCCTGCAGAGCTAACCTTCTCCACCTACGAGTAGCCCGCTTATAACTTTCAGGAGCAAGAGGTAGAAGACTAAGGACATCCTCAACAGTCAAGCAAGATTTCTCCTCAACCATAGCTCCTTTTTTGCGAGCTCGCTAAACTTTGGGTACTATGGAATCTACCATCTTATCCCGACGAATACCTAACTCACCAAGCACCTGCTTTAGCTCGTCATGATCTCGAGCAACGTAGTCGAACAAACTAGTTTTGTCAGGTGTTGATACTGGATTGGGTTCTGACAAAAAAAAAGGGGAGCATAACACTAATTAACAATTCGAAGATTACTTAATATTACATACTCAGGTTATAAATTTATGGTTCAGAATGAGCACAGGTTCATCTGGAACCTGCATACAGTTACCCCTAACTTATACAAAGTGATTGTTCCATGGTCTACCCGCAGATTCAAAATCAAAAAAAATTGGCCTCGACGAATCACTATATAAGTAACCACTAATTCGACCTTTAACATATTTCCATTTAAAAAATTTCAACACATCATAAGCTCAGAACTACTTGGCAGTCCCTTCCTTTTTCCATTTCTCATTCAGTGCTCCGCATACCCTCATCATCTCATAAACATTCACATTTAGTTGAGCAGGACAATACTGCAGTTCGCTCATCACCCCTTTTTGAAAATAAGTCATATGGATTTTAGCCCATATACGACCTGGCTCAGGTAGCATAGAAGCCCATCACTCAGACCTGCTAGCCCAAGACCATTATAATATAAAAGAGTAATATCATCACCAATCCCTCTCTCATTTTTCCACTTCAACAAGCAAGGGACTTGGTAGTATACCGCCTCCTTCTTTTTCCTGGGACATAGGCTCTAAACCAGCGACTTTGGTTCCCCTGGTAGCCCTTCCATTCACCTTACAATTTCATCTTATATTTTAAGAATTTTTTTCCTACATCTACTCTTTCTCGGTATATAACAAATACATTATCTTTCACTTTTCTATTATCTATCCCTTTCTCTATCTTACTGGTTTCCCCAACTTCTACGGTCACATCTAAACTATTTACAGTCCCTTTCATGGCATCACTCTTGTTCTCCCTCCATGACGATGAGGTTTCCTCCAAACTCAAAGATACTACAAATCTACTTGAGGGAATTATAGGTTTAGAACGCATATTAAACCTACAGATACATAAAATATTTTATCATTATCTCTACTTTCCATATTATACCCTATACATAGTAAAAACAGACCCACCCAAATTTTTACCCAGTCAACACGCCTACTCTACAATTTTCCAGAAAAACTAAAGGCAATCATTTTAAGTTTTCCTTCTTATTCTCTAAATTAACATTTTCTCTCTCTCTACAAAGCTTCAAAACTATAAAACTTTCTCATCAGTTATTCACAGATCTTAAAACCCCTACATTATCAACCTGCTATATCCCTCAATTTACCATCATAAACAAAAAAACATCATACATAGTACTAGCAAACATAAATCAAACAAACAGAGACACAGACTACGAACATGTACTTGAAGATCAACAATCTTTTATTTTAACCGGACGTTTTCCTGAGGATTACTGCTCCTGGCGCTTTTTAGACAATTTTTTATCACCCGATGAACCTCTCTCTCTTAAACCACACTCAGAACTCAAATGTTTCCTTTTTGTGGAAATGGGATTTGCACAACTTTTTTCTCTCTTAACAACTGTTAATAATTTATGAGTGAGAGAGATACGAGTTTTTATACTTTCCCTCAGTTTTCGAAATGACGGCTCTCATAGATGCGTGTCAGCCATCCCTATTATATCTACAGGCATGTCTTTTTGGGTAACAGAGTCATCATGACATTTGCTATAATGTCTATTGTCATCACGCCTGTTTCTATTATCTGTTATTACAAATTCTTTAACTCTTCCTCAACACAATACAAATGACCAATCATCTTACTTTTACACCATACCAAGATCGTACGACTTTCCTAAAATAGTTCAACATTCAAAATTTGGAGACATCTATGTAGTTGATAAAATCATATAGCTGTAATCCACAATATCGACACGATAGACAGTAAAATAGAATACTTTATTCTTATTCATCTCAGTTCGATGCAATAACCATTTCTCATTCTCCACAAACAGATTACACAAATAGATTACTGCTAACGGATTATTTATTTATTGCAAACTTTCACAGTTAAATCTTACAGAATTCAATAGTTATATTTACAGCATGCTCGATGGTTTGCCTGCCCACAAAGAATTATCTCTATAGTTATCTCACCTATTACTTCCCTTGCATCCTCTTCAATAATTTTGTCACATGCGAGTTGTCGGACTGTCATTTCTCACACAGTGGCATCCAGTAGCGACCTACAAAACACATCGCACCAAAAAAAGTGGTCATACTCTTGGTAATGGCCAAATTCCGTAAGCTTAAAATGGCCCAAAATTCACTATCACACCAATGAACCAATAATAATATTCTAATGGAAAGTAAGAAATGACATAGGTGATTTTTGATCATGTTTATGTTTATGTTTGATCATGTAAAAATTTATTACGTTTTAAACTTACGCTGAGGTCGATTTGTTTTGTGCAGGTTGCTAGCTCGTTTGGTGAAGGGAATTTATCTTAGAGTGTTCAAAGAAAAATCCAAGATGATGAAGATTAAGGTCGAGCTTGAAAAGAAGGTAGCTCGAGTGAAGGCAGATGCTCTCAAGGAAGCAAAGAAGCTAGAGGCCCCAAAGGCTTCCCATACAGTGGCGATTGATCATCAGCAAACGGATGCAAGGGTGAATCTGGAAGAGGTGGAGGAGGGGCGTGAAAGGCTGGGGCACCACCTTATGTTGAAGGGATATTCTGAGAAGGAGGAGGATACCATTAAGGCAGATACTTATGTCAAAGAGGGTGATGATGAAGAATTGGAAGAAGTGGCGGTGGGAGTTGTTGATGGGTTAGACGGTGTCTCCCGCCAAACGGTGCTTGACACCCAAGGGGATGACCTCGAGCTCCCAGAGGGCGAGAATGAGAAGGTAGAGTAGATAAATGTTTTGTATGACTATTTTACAATGTTTTGTAAATTGTTGGAGTCTGTGTGTATTGAATAGATTTCTGTAGGCTGAGCCCTTTTTTGTTTTTGTAATAGGGAAATGAGTCTCAGAATAAAAGATCTAGAGATTGGGCTTGCCAGGGAAAGAGAGATCTCTACAGCCTTACTTTCTTCGCAAGCAGAGTTGCATACAGGTTAGATAGGAATAGGTTTCCTGACTTGTATGCTATATGTACATAAAGCTACCAAGTAAATTAGATAATGTAAAGCATAGAGGTAGATCAAAACTTGCTATCAATTTTTAGGAAAATAACACTAATATAGTGCATAGAAAAATTCAAAGTATTTAGATAAAGTAGAATATCGTAAACATGTACCTTAGACTTTAAAATGTATGTCATCGAACACCTATATGGGATATTACTTCAACATCGAAGTCTAAAAGTAGTTACGCGCAGTACATGTTAGAAATTATATATCTTTTTAGAAACGAGATATGTATAATGTCGATGGGTGATCTCAATCGAGCTTTATATAATTTATCCATTATTGTGTAGGTCGAATTGGATTCAGTTCGCTCGCGCGAAGATGAGGCACTCCAATCTAACCGAGAATTTGGGGTGGAGTTTGATAGGGTGAGGGAGGCGAATGAGGACAGGAAAGATCAACATGTAAAAGTGCATTTCAAAATTGTTGAGGTAACCCAGACTATTATCATCCTCACTCGCAAGGTCGAGGAGAAAGATGTTAAAATTGAGGAAAGGATAAAAGAGCTTGCGGAGGTAAAATAACATGCCATAAAGTTTCAAAGTAGGTTTGATACGCTGATAGTTAGGGGTAGGCAAGCTGAAATGGCACAATACCGTATTCAGGCGCTAGAAAGATCGAAGGGACAATCTCGAGCTAATCTTCAGAATTGTAGAAGCGAGCTGGAGCGACTGAAACAAAAAATGAGTGGAAAGGATAATGAGTTAAAGGTAGCTCGAGAACATCAGTCATCCTTGGAAGCTACAGCCGAACACTTGCACCTAGCCCTTTCCACCAAGGATTTGGAGTTTCGGGTGGTACAACGAAGGTGTAATAAGCTAAACGAGAGGGTGGCACGATTAAAGACCGAATTAGCGCAAGTCGACGCTCGTGTCAAGAAAGCTGAGACTAGGGAGCACTCGAGGAGAAGTAGAAATGATGTTAAAGTTTCTCTAGTCCAAGGGGATGCAGTTAGTCTGTCAGGTCAAATTAAAGAGCAAGAAGGTGACGTGGCTCGAATTCAGGGATATGTAGAAAGGGAATGCCAGTACAAGTTAGATATTGCTCTTGTCAGGGAGAAGGCCTTGGATGGGGAAATCAGGGCGAAGGAAGTCCTGCTAGAGAAGAAAGATGGCATGTTATAGGATACTTCTGCCATAGAAGAATTAAATATAGAAATTGTGAGACTTTGCTCTCAGGTGGCTAATTTGGAGGTCGCTATTCAGGCTAAATCAGCTAAATATTCCAAAAAATTAGAAGGGAATTAATATAGCTTTTTATGATTTGACGGGCAGGGAAATGGCACATCAGAAGAAACTTTATGAGACTTTGGAGTCACGCCTTGAGAATGTGAGACGTAACTTTTTAAAGATCATTGTAGCTCATGCCTCATGGACAGACCCGTTAAAGGCGACAGTTGTATATTTTGTAGAGGAAGTAAAATGACTTGAGTTAGAATGAGATACCTTGCTTAAGAATTTGTATGACAAGGGATGCATTTGTAGCATGAATATAGATCAAGGGAACTACATGGCCTTCATGGAAATGAATTTAGGCCCCCGACCTCCTGATCTGGTAGAGATGGGTAGAGTCATTAAAACTCGCGAATTGAATGCAGATCGACCTCCTGCTGGAGGGTGAAAAGGTATCCATTGTAATATGACCTAAAAATAAATAGTATCTGTCGCAGACATATTGAAATAGATTAAAGCTAGTATGACCTTTGCCTTATCTTATGTCTGGAGGGGTCTTTGATATAAAATTATTTTTTTACATTTGTTCTAATCGCAGAGATGGGTTGAGTTAGTCAAACCAAGTGAATCATGATTTAACTATAATAATGTTGCAGGCATATTAAAAGAAATGAAGGCTAGTATTACCATTGCCTTATCTTATGCCTGATAGAGTCTTTGATATAAAGCAAGTTTTTATATTTGTTTCAATCGCAGAGATTTAGTAGAGTCAGCCAAACTAAGTATTATCCTTGATTGAACTATAGGAATGTTGTAGACATATTGAAAGAGATGAAGGCTAGTGTTACTTTTGCCTTATCTTATGCCTGTTAGAGTCTTTGATATGAAACAAGTTTCAATATTTGTTTCAATCGCAGAGATTTAGTAGAATCAGCCAAACCAAGTGTTATCCTTGATTTAACTATAGAAATATTGCAAACATATTGAAAGAGATGAAGGCTAGTATTACCTTTACCTTATCTTATGCTTGTTAGAGTCCTTGATATAAAACAAGTTTCAACATTTGTTTCAATCACAGAAATTTAGTAGACCCAGTCAAATTAAGAATTATCCTTGATTTAACTGGTATAAGATCGATTAAAAGCTAGTATTATCTATGCTTTAATCTAGAGAATGTGGTTGAATCTACGTAAGTAGAGAGATGTTGTAACAAACTTGGAAGTTTCATTGATAAGTTCAGAATTTACATTGGATGGAGATGAAAATTCTCACTTTTGGAATTGAGACAACAAAAAATCAAAAAGCGAGAAATAAAAATGGAGTAGTAAGGCGCTTAACGATAGTACCATTTCAGTTGCCTAGTGTTCCAAGGATTTGAAATAGGGATTCCCTCATCTGTCATGAGAAAATATGATCCCAGGCCTGAGAGACCTGTGATAATGAATGGACCCTCCCAATTGTCGGCTAATTTTCCAGCGTGAGGCTCATTCCGATGTTGAGGAATCTCTCTGAGGAGTTAGAGGCTGTGGAGATCTCTTTGAGGACGAGATCATCGATTTGGAAGGTATAATTTTTGACCAAGTTGTTGTATGACCTGGCCAGCATATGATGATATCGACCTAGGTTAGCGATGGCACGTTCTCCGGTTTCATCGATAATATTAAGGTTGCAAGCCAATTCGAACTCATTTTCCTTGTCAGTCGGCTCGTGATCCCGAACTGGATGATAGAATTCAGAAGGAATCACGGCCTTAGTGCCATAGGAAAGGAGGAATGAGGTGCGTCATGTTGACTATTTGGAAGTGGTACGTTATTCCCATAGGACATGAGGCAGCTCTCAAACCCAATTCCCTTTTTTCTGTGAGTGAAGCCATTTATTGAGTTCATCCACGATGGTTTTGTTGGTGATTTCAGCTTGGCCATTGCCTTGAGGATAGTAAGGATTGGATGGTAAGTGGACGATATTTATGTTGGTTGAGAAAAGTTACTATTTTTCTCCTACAAATTGGGGCCTGTTATCGATACGAATTTGGTGGGGGCACCCAAACCGAGTGATGATGTATTCCCAGATAAAAGTGATGGCATTTTCTTCTCTGGCTCAACATAGTGGAACTGCTTCAACCCATTTCATAAAATAATCGGCAGCTACGAGTAGGTGACAGTGGTTACCTGGAGAGTTATGGAATTTTCCGACGAGATCAAGTGTTAATCTTTTGAATGAGCAGAATACCTTGTTTGCATGGAGTTCGAGCACAGGGGCGCATATCATATATCCATGTCTTTAGTAGCTGTCACATCTGCGTGAGTACTCCTCTGCATGCTTGCACATACCGGGCCATAATACTCCTTGTATAATAGCTCTATTTCCTAGTGATCGACCTGCGGCATGGGAGCCACAAGTCCCTTCATGTAATTCGCAGAGCATTTCATCAGCTTTTGGTTTGAAGAGACCTTAAGGTAAGGCCCCGTGAAAGAATGATGGTATAGTATACCATTTTGATTAGTGAAGCGCTTCGAGTTGTAGATCAGCTGTCGACACTCTTTTGGATCTGCTGGGAGTGGTCCGTTACAACTATTGTCGACACCGAGGTAGGCTAAAAAAGTCTTTCACCAATTGTCGTCTCCCCCTTTATCGCCCCCAATGTTGATCATGCATACAGAAATGCGATTAATGCTGGGGGTTGAAATGATTTCGATCTGGAGATATCGAGCTTCTGTACACAAGACCCCGGATAGATATGCCAAGGAATTGGCATGTCTATTTTCACCTCGAGGAAGATAATCGAGAGTTACTTTCGCGAACTTGCTCATCCTATCTGCAATGAGGGTTGTGAATTCAATCATCTTTCCATTCTTCTTGTATTACTCGGAGTAATGGTAGACGATGAGTAGTGAAGCTGCGTAAACTGCGAGTTTAGGGACATCAAACTCAAGAGTGAGGTCGAGTCCATGAATGAAAGCTATGTATTCGGTGACATTATGAGAGGCCTCAAAATCCAAGTGGATTAATTTCTCAATTCTGTCATTAGAAGGGGTAATCAAAACAATTCCGATCCCTGACCCTACGGGTCCTACTGATCCATCCGTGAGAAGTCTCTGCCCCTTTGCTGAAATTCATTCAGCTCGTTCATCAAATAGTTTGGGGGGTGGATCCTTGAGAGTTTCTTCAGAAGGGTCGGGGTCGTGCTCCGCCCACTCGAGATCTTCCACTGGAAAATCTGCGAGAAAATCAACAACGGCCTGACTCTTTTCGGAATGACGTACCTTTATTTTTCTTTCTTGGATAGAATTCCCAAAGTGGGTAGTTCGTTATGACTTTGACTGAATGAGCTTGGAAGTGGTGCTTGAGTTTCTGCAAAGTATAAACAAGAGTGAGAAGAAGTTTCTCAATTTTAGAGCACCTTAATTCCGCTGGAGTGAGGGTTTTTCTAATGAAGTAGACTGGTTTCTCGATTTTCCCTTCAAGGCAAATGAGAACTGAGCTGAGAAAATTATCTGTGACTGCCAGGTAGATAATCAGTTCCTCACCATCTATTGGGGTGATCATTATGGGAGACCTCCCCAAATAGGTTTTGAGATCCTGAAAAGCTACTTCACATTTTGGTATCCATATGACCTCTGTATTTGGCTGAACTTTTTCTCGTTTGGTACAACTACGAAGTAATAGTAATAGCCAATGACTACGGTCTAAAGATTTAGAAATGAAACGGCTGATAGCGGCAATTTTACTGGCAAGTTTCAAAACGTCTTTAGTTGTTTTTGAAGAGGGCATGTTGAGGCGAGCCCGAATCTGATCTGGATCGGCTTCAATTCCTTTCTTGCGGATGAGGTAGCCTAGCAATAGGCCAGAATGTACCCCAAATTGATACTTATCAGGGTTGAGACACATTCTATAAGATTGAAGGATGTTGAATATAGTGTTGAGATCTGAGATGTGATTGGCTGACTGTACGCTTTTGCACAAAAGATCGCCGATGTAAACTTCAGCGACTATCCCTAGATGTACTTTGAACATAGTAGTCATCAACCGTTGATATGTGGCACCCGCGTTTTTGAGTCCGAAGGGCATGACTTTGTAGCAATAAATACCTCTTTCAATGATGAATGTTGTCTTTTCTTGATCTTCTTCTAAAAGTTGAATTTGATTATACCCCAAAGCAACGTCCATCATAGATAGGAGATCATGGCCTGTAGTAGAATCGAGGATCTGATGAATGTTGGGTAGAGGGAAACTGTCCGTTGGAGTATGTTTGTTCAGATAAGTGAAATCTATGCAAACTTGGACTTTTCCATTCTTCTTTGGGACAGCGACAATGTTGGATATCCAGTATGGATATTTGGCTTCTCAAATGAATCCCACTTTGATCAATTTCTCAATCTCGGTGTTAACTTCATCTCGAAGACAAGGTGACAGTCGTCGCTATTTTTATTTGACTGCCGTAGCGTTAATGTTGATAGTTAATTTGTAACATGTCTTTGCCGGATCGACCCCAGGCATTTCATTGAAAGACCATGCAAAAACGTCTCAATTTAGTCGCAAGAATAGAATGAGGGAATCCTTTTCGTGCTGAACCAGCTTAGTACCAATAAAAGTACCTCCGCTTGGTCCATCAATGTTGATATATTCTGTGGGTTCCTCCGTGGATGGTTAATCATTGAGGTGATCAGCTTCCTGTAATTGCTGTAGTAGCCTCCTCGCAGCCTTCTTCAAGAAATCTACTCGAAGCCTACTTGCAACCTTCTACTCGAAGCCTACTCGCAGCCTACTCGAAGCGTATTATACTCGAAGCCTTGAGAATAGACTCCACACATCACAGCAGAAACACTTCGACCATACCTACAAATGGTCAAAGTATGACGGGACAGGCAGCCATCACATCAGACATGTTTGGCACCTATACCCTTGTCAGTATAGACATGTCCGGCGCCCATACTTAATCCACAATATCCTAACAGTACTCATGTAATCTGACCCATACTTGGTGACTCAGCTTCCTATTATTCTATAAATAGGAGAGGTGGGGAACAAAGGAGTGGTTGGAAGATCTCCCCTCTGAGCTCTTGCAGTTTACCTTTGACCACAATGTAAAACCCAATACTTGAATCTTCAATTACTCATCAGTAATACAAACTCTCTTAAAAATCCGCATTAGAGGTTGTAGAGCGCCACAATCGGGCCTCTACGCAAGTATATTGTCTATTGATTTTCTCCATTCTAGATTATATGCTTGAATCCTCCGATTGAGGATAAACTCCATGGTATAGGAGCCGACGTCCCCCCTGCCTGAAGTTAGGCCCCTACATTTGGCGCCGTCTGTGCTTCCCACCCTACCAGTCTCCTTCTCCTCTTCCCTTACTTTTGTTTTCAACTTCAACGGATTATCCTCAATGTCATCCATCCTCCGTTCCAGTTCAATCTATGCCGGCAACTCTGTCGACGGAGTGACCGCCCAAATAGCCTTCTTTCACAACACAAAATAATCAATACATAGTTTTTCCACCCCTACTTCATCTCCTATTTTATATAAATTTCTTGGCTTAACTTAGGTATCATGTCAACCCTTTGACCCGACTGATACTTGGGGGCGACCTTGAGCTTTTCAAACCTCCAATTTTGAGAAAACTCGAGGGGCAAGGAAGGTTAATATTCGGATGACCGAACCCCCGGGGATACATTGGGGGCGAACAGTTATGCTTCGTTGTGGCTTAGGCCTTTGAAGTCCAATCGATTTCTTGGTTTACCCTGGGTATCATGTCCACCCTCGCCCCGACTGATACTTGGGGGCGACCTTGAAATTTTCATACCTCCAATTTTGAGCAAATTCCAGGGACAAGGAAGGTCAATACTCAGATGACCAGACCCTCGGGGATGCATTGGGGGCGAACAGTTATGCTTCATTGTGGCCTAGGCCTTCGAAGTCCAGTTAATTTCTTGGTTTACCCTGGGTATCATGTCCACCCTCGCCCTTAATGATACTTGGGGGCGACCTTGAAATTTTCAAACCTCCAATTTCGAGCAAACTCGAGGGGCAAGGAAGGTCAATATTCGGATGATCGGACCCTCGGAGATGCATTGGGGGCGAACAGTTATGCTTCGCTGTGGCTTAGGCCTTCAAAATCTAGTTGATTTCTTGGTTTACCCTGGGTATCATGTCCACCCTTGCCCTGGCTGATACTTGGGGACGACCTTGAAATTCTAAAACTCCCAATTTTGAGCAAACTTGAGGGGCAAGGAAGGTCAATATTCGGATGACCAGACCCTCGGGGAAGCATTGGGGGCGAACTTGATAATGCTTCGATAAGGCCCGCAAAGCCGTCAAAGTCCAGTGAATTTTGTGGTTTCCTCTAAGTGTCATGTCACCCTCGGCCTGACAGACACTTGGGGGCGACCTCAAAGTTTTTTCAAACCCCCACCTTCTAACTTTAATAGATCAGACTTCTACTTTGAAGCTTACTCGAAGGTGTCGAAGCCTACTCAAACAGATCAAACTTTTACTTCAAACAAATCAGACTACTACTTCGAAGCCTACTCAAAGGTATCAAAGCCTACTCAAATATATCAGACTTCTACTTCAACAGATCAGACTTCTACTTTGAAGCCTATTCGAAGGTATCGAAGCCTACTCAAACAGATCAAACTTCTACTTCAAATAGATCAGACTACTACTTTGAAGCCTACTCAAAGGTGTCGAAGCCTACTCAAACATATCAAACTTCTACTTCAACAGATCAGGCTTCTACTTCAAAGCCTACTCGAATGTGTCGAAGCCTACTCAAACAGATCAAACTTTTACTTCAACAGATCAGACTTCTACTTCAAAGCCTACTCGAAGGTATCGAGGCCTACTCAAACATATCAAACTTCTACATCAAACAAATCAGACTACTACTTTGAAGCCTACTCGAAGGTGTCGAAGCCTACTCAAACAGATTAAACTTCTACTTCAAACAGTTTAGACTTTGAAGCCTACTAAAAGGTATCGAAGCCTATTCAAACCAATCAAACTTTTATTTCAAGAAGTTTAGACTTTTACTTCGACAGATCAAACTTCAACCTTCGACAGCTTCGACAGATCACAATTCTCACTTCATCAAAATTCAGACTTCTACCTTCGACAACTTCGATAGATCATAATTCTTACTTCATCAAAATTTAAACTTCTACTTCGTCAAAATTTAGACTTCTATTTCAACATATCAGACTTCTACCTTTGACAACTTTGACAGATCACAATTTTCACTTCATCAAAATTTAGACTTCCACATTTGACAGCTTCGACAGATCACAATTCTCACTTCATCAAAATTTAGACTTCTATTTCAACATATCAGACTTCTACCTTCGACAGCTTCGACCGCTCACAATTTTCACTACACAAAATTTAGACTTTTATCTTCGACAGCTTCGACCGAATACAATTTTAACTTCACAAAACTCAAACTTCTACCTTCGACGGCTTCGACCGATCATAATTTTCACTTCACAAAGTTCAGACTTTTACTTTAAATCAGCCTTCTACCTTCAACAATTCAGACTTATACTTCGACAGTTAAGACTTCTACCTTAAACAGATTAGCTTTCCACCTCAACAGATCAGCCTTCTACCTCGACAGATCAACCTTCTACCTCGACAGATTAGCCTTCTACCTCGTCAGTCAGACTTCAACTTTAGATCAGCCTTCTACCTTGACAGTCCAAACTTCTACTTCAGATCAACCTTCTACCTTGACAGTCCAGACTTCTACTTCAGATCAGCCTTCTACCCCGACAGTTCAGACTTCTACTTCAGATCAGCCTTCTACCTCGACAGTTTAGACTTCTACTTCAACAGTTCAGACTTCTACATCAGCAGTTCGGACTTCTACTTTAGCAGATCAGACTTTTACTTCAATAGATCAGAATTCTACCTCAACAGCTCAGACCTAAACTTCACCAAGCTCAGACTTCTACTTTGCCAGCTCAGACTTTTACTTCGACAGCTCACATATTACACTTTTCGCTTCACCAAGTTCAGACTTCAGCTTCGAAAGGTCAGATACTTTACCAAGTTCCGACGTACAATTCAAACATAAAATACAAATACCCTTCTATATCTATCTAAACACTCAACAAACTGGCAAGAAGCCTTAATTTATCATCGGGACGCTTCTCCTCGTACCTAGCCTCAACAGCTCCTGTTATACCATCTCTTCCACAAATAATTCCAGAAAAAACAAATGGTGGCCGCGATACGGACCTATCATCTGAATAGCCCCCTACCAACATTTCTTTATTACCCTCTTTAATTACCTCCCCAAAAACTAGCAGTCAAACCGCTCAACATCCAGCGCCAAATAGTTTTCTCAGCAAAGGCCTCTACAACCGTTTTCGAGACCTTCACTGAGAGGGGGCGAATGTAGTAGCCTTCTCGCACCTTTCTACTCGAAACCTACTCGCAGCCTTCTATTCGAAGCCAACTCACAGCCTTCTACTCGAAGCCTACTCGAAGTATATTCTACTCGAAGCCTCAAGAATAGACTCTACACATCACAGCATAAACACTTCGACCATAGCTACACATGGTCAAAGTATGACGGGACAGGCAGCCATCACATAAGACATGTTCGGCGCCTATACCCTTATCAATACAGACATGTCCGGCGGCCATACTTAATCTAGAATATCCTGACAATACTCATGTAATCTGGCCCATACTTGGTGACTCAGCTTCCTATTATTCTATAAATAGGAGAGGTGGGGAACCAAGGATTGGTTGGAAGATCTCCCCTCTGAGCTCTTACAGTTTACCTTTGACCATAATTTAAAACCTAGTACTTAAATCTTCAATTACTCATCAGTAATACAAACTCTCTTAAAAATCCTCATCAGAGGTCGTAGAGCGCAACATTCGGACCTCTACACAAGTATATTGTTTATTGATTTTCTGCATTCTAGATTATATGCTTGAATCCACTGATTAAGGATAAACCCCATGGTGTAGGAGCCAACTTCCCACCACCCCTGCCTGAAGTTAGGCCCCTGCAATTGCTATGCAAAAAATTTATCAGAAGATCTAGGATAGCGGAGACAGTATTTTTACAAGCTCGAGAGAGCTTCTGACTACCTCTGATCTCATAAATACCATTGTCGTGTTTGAACCGGAGTGCTTGATGATGATAGAAGCGGTTGCTTCCATGTTGTGAATCCAGCAGTGGCCCATAATCCTAAGATAACGAGATTTGGCGTTAATGACATAGAAAACGACATCGATGGTGGTCGGTCCTACGGTAATAGGTAAGATGATCTTGCCTACTGAATAACTTGGTCGGCCAAACCCATTTGGTCGATAGTCCTCTGAAAGTGAATCTCAATACCGCTTCCAGTATCGATCATCATCGTGTGCATGACAAACTTCTTCATTTTAAGCATTATTACTAACGCATCATGATGTAAAAATTTAACATGGCTACTATCGCAATCTTTGAAGGAAATCTCAAGTCGGCAATTGCTCGACTCAGGAAGTAGCTTAACTTCTTTGTCTTCCGGTGTGAAATCACAGTATTCTGATAGTCTCATGCATTTTGATCTGTTGAAATTGGTGATCTGATTGATTTTGATCATGTTGTTGTGGTGTATATGGTAAAGATGCTTCTCCTCAGCTTGATCATTAACCTGAATAACTTTAAGCAGCTTCTTACAGCTGCCATCTCTGTATAATTTCAAGTCGACAATATATTCGAGCATCCGTCCCTCTTTAAAAATATATTCGAGCAACGCCTGTAAAGCATAGCAATTGTTAGTAGAATGATGGTTTACCTTATGATGTAGACAATACGGTCGACTATCTATTGGTTCCAGTGGTTGAGAGACACGGTAGTGTATCCTTCAAAAGTAGTAAAAAAATTGTAGAGATTCGGACGTTCATCTTTGGGAAGATGGGTTTGTTTGGCGGACCGCCTTTCTGAGGGTAGCCAGTGTTGCCCTTGGTATGCTTCTTATCTCCCTATTTCTCCTTTTTTTCATTGCTTCTAATCGAGGTTATCCACTTTTTGCGTGAGCTCTAGAAATTTCTTAAGAAATCCTCAAGCTTCTTGCCTTGTGACTGTTTAAGGCAGATAAGTAAATATAAATTCTCCTCTTTGTCCCAGTTGTGAGCATATGCCATGATGAACTATTTTTGTAGTTGATCGAATGTATATATAGAGTCTTCAGGGAGAGAGTAGAACCATCGGAGTAGTTCCTCCTGTACACTTGTGGTTAATAGATGGCAGAGGATGTGGTTGAGATTGGAGTATAACCCCAATAAATTACGGTACTGCTGAATGTGATCCTTCGGATCAGTACCTTTGTATTTACAAATTTTTGGAGTATGGAAACCTTTTGGTATCTTCATATCGAATAGCTCTTGGGCAATCGGACTTTCTTGAAATTTTGCAATGTCACCGGTAGTGCCCAGAACTTGTTCTTCGATCAACTCCTTAATTCGTTAGTCGATATGCTCTTTCGTGGCGTAATGATGTACTGGTTGAATCACTGGGTGAACAGGTTGTGGATGATGAGTGCCTGCACCTTCACTCAGGCGATCTCGTACTGGAACTTGGTATTGAGGTTACTATTTTTCCTCCTGACAGACGGAAATTCGTTGACCTCGGCTGATTTCGGATTGATCTTCACCCCCCAAATGTATGGAGGGTTGTGGTTCATATTGTAGATTTCTAGAAATAGCTTTACTGGCGACTCCTCGAGGTTCTAATCTCTCCCTTGTAGAAACACGGGAGGTCTCTGACAACTGATAGTGACCTCTGGCTGGAGGAGCCTACTGAGTATTTTGCAGAGCCTCGAGGGAAGTCTGCATTGTTGTCATCTAGTCTTCATGTCGTTTGAGAGCTGTCAAACAAGCTTGTCGCTCTGTGTTGAGCTCCTTCTCGCAAAGTTCCCAATCCTTCGTTAACTGAAGTTCAAGCTCGGCGCGTTTCCCTGTTTTAGCATTGAGATTCGCCTGTAACTCTGTAAGTTGCCCCGACTCCATTGAAACATCAAGCTGCATCCCTATAGTTGGTCGTCTAGAAGTAACCATGATGGAAGTTGAAGTGAAAGATTACATTTCCTTAGGATATCGTGGAAATGCAATCTTTCCCACATATGGCGCTAAATGTAATGGCCAAATTCTGTAAGCTCGAAATGGCCTAAAATTTGCTAGCACACCAATGAACCTACAATAATATTCTAATGGAAAGTAAGAAATGACACAGGTGATTTTTGCGTGAAAAACCTCTGAATAGGTAAAAAAACCCACGACCTCGGGTAGAAGATTTTTGTAAAAGTATCATTATTGCTTGAGGCGGATATCTTATTACAAGTGTTTTATAGAAATAGAAAAACGTGAACCTTGTAATTAAGAAGTTTGACTGTTGCTGAGAACCAAAATAAAGTAGTTTCTTGATGATCTCTTGTGTAATTTTTTTTGTCCTTGTCTCTTCCAGAACTTTTCCTTTATATAAGCCTTCTCCATAGTTCTTTATCATGCTGGAGCACGTTTTCCTAACAATGTAGTTAGTGATGGCTGACTGAGTAACTGATGAGTTCGTGAGAGACATGTGTCTTTGACTGGATAAGGTTTTTTTTGTTTGAGCTTGACCCACATTTTTAGACAGTTCGCGGGGTGGTTTAGAATACTGACTGGGGAAGCTATATTAAAAATGCGTGAGTCTGAGATGGAGGTAATTTGAACTGTCGACAGCTCAACTTTAGGTGAGATCGAGGGATAGGTCCCTGCAACCATGACTATTGCTGATGATATCTGAATAACTATCATTCTTAGGATTTTGTGGTAAGTATCTTCTTTCCTGCAGATGGTGCTAGATGTAAGGACCAAAATTCGTAGCTCGAATAATCTTTTACACCAAGTGTACTTATAGCACAAACAATTGTAAGCAAGTAACAGAAAATGACATGGATTTAGTGTGAAAAACCCTTTGTATAGGTAAAAACCACGACCTCATCTCGTGGATTTTGAAGAATAACTTTATTGGTCGGATATTACAAGTTTACGAAAGGTTGGAGCTCTAGAATATTTTTCACTATGCAATCTATATCTCCAAAATCTTGTTCTCTCTTATATCCTATTTATAGATCTCATCTTTATTTATGGGTGACAGCACATTCTCCTGGATTAGTGAGAAGAGAGGTGAAGCTTCTGGAGGTCATTTCGGTAACTGGCAGTTCATGACAAGTGTCCATGACTCATTCTTCTGAATTATTTGAGGATTCGAGCCAAAGTTACTTCCTAGTTTGTCGTCCAGGTGTTAATATCGACAGGATGTATAACCTCCAGGTTCGAGTGAACCTGGCAATTTGGTAGTTTTTTTCTTCAGATAAAGATGTTCGACTACCGAATCTCCCATCTTTGGAGTTGTTAAATTCGGCCTCAAAATATTTTATTCTCTTATAGGCCCGGGTGGATTCCCCTTTGGCGTCATAACTTACTTTCTAGAATGGGTATATTGTGAAGAAAAGATCCCAGAAGGACTATTTTTTTATGTTTTAGTGTAGTATTATTTAATTTTGTGTTTTTAGGTAGGATATACTAAAAATCGACTGTTGAGTCCATCCTACTTCGTGGTGCCAAGTCCCAATTTACCAACCTTCGTGAAAAGCAAGATCATGTCAATCCTTTGACCATGGGGAAATTCTGAATCAACTCATATTAACCGTCACAATAGCTTCAACGGCTTATAGGGAAGGCTAACCAGACCATTAATTAAAAGAGTTGTCAGGTTCAAAGCCCATCTAAGTTGCATCCATTTCTTTCATTTTTGCAAACATTCGTGATTTGGGTTCTTATATTATTGCCCATTGCCCGACCAATCCCTCAGACACTTAATGTAGGGATTATCCCTCGACCTAACTCAAACTCGAACTGCCTCCATATCAGACTCACACAATTCACATGTGACATGAACAGTCAACATTGACACCTATACCACGAACTGATGAAGAATGTGGATCGAGCGCAACAGAAGAATATGAACAAGTCAAAGACACCTATCTTCCATGAACAAAGCAGTTACACAGTCAACCACCACTTACCTCATTATTTAGAGAATGTATTTCAGCATGATAATGAGCCGCGGGTAAGGTTTATATAAAGAAAAAGTTCCAGAAGAGACAGGGACCAAGAAAAGCTAGATTCTCAATACTCTAACAAAGGAATATCTAGATTTTAAATACTACAAAACTTCTTACTAATGAGATAAAGTATTTCTAGTTTGAGAGATCACTTGTAATAAGATATCAGCCTCAAGCAATAAAAGTTACTGTTGCAAAAACCCTCAACTTGAGGTCGTGGTTTTTTACCTATTCAAAGATATTTCACGATAAATCATTTGTGTCATTTCTTACCTAACATTAGTTTTTATTACAGGTATATTGGTGTAAGAGCTAATTCTGAGCCATTTGGAGCCACGGAATTAAGCCATTACATTTGGCACCGTCTGTGGGAAAGAAGAGATTTCCACGATGTCCTAAGTATTACATTATTCTACTATCAATCTCCAATCAAGGTCACTTCCAGACGACCAGCAGCCGGAATCTAGCTTGATTTTTTAGTTGAGCCGGAACAGCTTACAAAACTACGAGTGAATCTCCACGCTGAAATAAAGAAAAGTAATGAGCTCGAACGTCAGTTAACTCTTGATCGAGAGCTCTACGAGAAGGAGATCTAAGCTGAGCGACAAGCTCATTTGACATCGTTCAAATGACATGAAGACCAGATAATAACCATGCAAATTGCATTGCAAGCTTTGCAGGACACTCAACAGGCTCCCCAAACCAAAGATCGTGATCAAGTTTTAGAACACTCTCAAATTTCTATCCGGGAAAGGTTAGGACCTCGAGGGGCCACCAGCAAAGCCATTTCCAAAAAAGTTCAGCATGAACCTCAACATTCATTTGGGCGGCGAAGTTTAGTCTGATATCAGCATAGGTCTTCAACCTTCTAAACATCAAGAGGAAGAACATTGACCTCAACCATGGATTCCGCATGTGATTGCTTGAGTTAGGGCACCGACACTCATAATCCTCAACCACCTCACCAAGCCACTCAAGCCATATGTCAATAGGTCACACAATAGCATATGGATCAGCGAATCAAGGAATTAATTGAAGCTCAAACTCTAACCAATAAGGACGATCTTACCAAGTTGCAAGGAAGTCCAATTGCCAAAGAGTTATTCAAAATGGAACTACCGAAAGGTTTCCATACTTTGAAGATACGTAAATACAAGGGCACCGATCCAAAGGAGCACATTCAACAATATGGCGATTTATTGGGATTGTACACCAATCACAACCGCATTCTCAGCCGTCTATTCATAATAAGTCTACAGGGGGACCGCTCTGGTGGTTTCATTCTTTGCCTAAAGATTCCATTCTCACGTTCGATCGGCTACAGAGCAATTCATTAAGACATATGCTTACAACAAAGCAACAAAGACAAGGAAGAGAATTTGTTTTCTCTTATTAGTCTTAAGCAATCATAAGGGGAGAAGCTTGGGGAATTTGCAAAGAAGTTTTTTAAGCTCGCGCAAAAATTAAGTAGATAATCTTGATCAAAAAACAGCTGTTACTACTTTCACTAACGCGCTCCAGCTTTACTGGAAGGCCAAAGAGTACCTCTTCCAAAAGAAACCCACGACCTAGGAGGATATGATCACCAAGGTTAATGAGTATGTCGACCTGGAAAGGATCATGTCCAAAAGGCATAAATCTACTCAATTCGTCCTAACTACTAAAGAGCCACCTACATAATGAAATAATGAGCCGAATGAGGATCAGGGTGATCAAAAGCATTCCAAGGCTAATACTGGCAAACCTTGGAAAGGCAACAGATTACCCAAACCTGTCCTCCCCAAGATAAATGTCCAAATCTCTATAATTTTTCTGATTTTATCCAAGGATAAGCTATAGCGTCCATCTCAACCATTAGAACCAATCGAAGGAAGCCCATACTGCATGCATCAAAATGCAAATCGTCATGTTACTAACAACTGTTATGCTTAACAGATGTTGCTGAAATATATTTTTAAAGATGGGCGGATGCACGAATACATTGTCGACCTAGAATCCTACAAGGATGGCAGCTATAAGAAGCAGCTCGACATCGTCCAGATCGAAGATTAAGCTGAGGAGAAACACCTCTACCATATGTACTACAGCAACATGATCGAGATTTACCAGATCAATAATTCGTGTAGATTCAAACGCAGGAGATTATCACAATGTTGAGATCTCACACCTCAAGATAAAGAATTCAAGCTTCTACCTGAGTCGAGCAATCACCGGCTTGGGATTTCATTCAAAGATTACGACATTAATCACGTCAAATTTCTACATCATGATACATTAGTCATAATGCTCAAAATGAAGGAGTTTGTCATGCATACAATGATGGTTAATACTGGGAGCGGTATTGAGATTCTCTTTCAAAGCATAATCGACCTAATGGGATTGGCTGATATCAGTAGAATTAATGGTTCCAATAAAGAGCGAGTAGGCATGATCATCTTACCAATCATCGCTAGACCAGCCACAATCGACGTTATATTCAACGTCATCAACAATAATTCTCGTTATCTAAGGATTATGGGTCGCCGTTGTTCCATTTTGTGACATGTCTTGATCGATATCCATTTTGTGTAGACTTTTGAGAAGTCAAGTATCCAGATTCGATATCCAACATCGCCGTTGTTCGAAAGAAGAATGGAAAGGTCAGAGTTTGTATAGATTTCACCGATCTATACAAACATACTCCAAAGGATAGTTTCCCTCTTACTATCATCCATAAAATTTATAATTCCATGGCAGGTCACGAACTCCTATCTATGATGGACGCTGCTTCTGGATACAATTAGATTCCTTTTTTGGAAAAAGATCAAGAAAATACCACTTTCATCAATGAAAGAGGACTTTACTGCTACAAAGTCATGCCCTTTGGACTAAAGAACGCAGGTGTGACTTATTAACGTTTAATGATGACTATGCTTAAAGCACATTATGGGAATATCGCTGAAGTCTGCATCGACGATCTCATGTGCAAGAGCATACAATCAAACACCCGCATCACAGATCTCACCAAAATATTTAACATTCTACAATCTTATAGAATGTGACTCAATCCGGATAAGTATCAATTCAGAGTACATTCAGGTCAATTCTCGGCCATCTCATCAGCAAGAAGGGGATTGAGGCCGATCCATATTAAATTCGAGCACTCCTTAACATGCAATCTCCCAAAACAATGAAGGACATACAAAAATTTATCGGCAAGATCGCCGCTATCAACAAATTCGTTTCTAAATCTTCAGATCACAGTCATTGGTTTTTTCTACTACTATGAGGTTGCTCCAAATGAGTAAAAGTTCAGCCCAATGAAGAGATCAAATAGACATTAAAATGTGAGGCAGCTTTCCATGAACTCAAAACCTATCTGGGGAAGTCTTCCATCATGAGTACCCAGGTAAATAATGAGGAACTAATCATCTACCTAGCAGTTACAAATACTCCAATCAGCTCAGTTCTCATTCGACTTGAAGGGAAGATCAAAAAGCTAGTTTATTTCACTAATAAAACCCTCACTCTAGCAGAAACAAAGTATTCTAAAATCGAGAGACTCCTTCTGACTCTTGTTTACACTTCACAGAAACTTAAGCACTACTTTTAAGCTCATTAAGTCAAAGTCATGACAAACTGCCCACTCTGAAAAGTACCAAAAAAGAACAATCTAAAAGAGTGCAACAATGCTCAGTTAGTTTGAGAGAACATGATATCAAATTCGAACAACGACATTTATAAAAAAGTCAGGCCGTTGTTGATTTTCTCGCGGATTTTCCAGTGGAAGATCCCGATTGGGAAGAGCATCGTCCTGACCTTACAGATGAAGTAACAGAAGATCTACCCACCAAAGCATTTGACAAGCGAGCTGAATGGATTATACGGAAAGGGTGGAGACTTCTTATAGATGGTTCAGCAGGACCCGCAGGGTCAGGAATTAGAATCGTATTGATTACCCCTTCTAACGATAGAATTGAGAAATCAATCTACTTAAATTTTGAAGCCTCCAACAATGTCACAGAATACGAAGCTCTCATTCATGGACTCGACCTCGTACTCGAGCTTAGCATCCCAGAGCTCTCAGTCTGCATAGATTCTTTACTTATTATCCACCATTACTCTGAATAGTACAAGAAGAATGGCAAGATGATAGAATACGTAACCCTCGTTACTAATTGGATGAGCAGATTTGCGAAAGAAACTCTCGACTATCTCCCGCGAAGTGAGAACAAACACACCGATTCCTTACCTTATCTAGCCGGGGTCTTGGGTACAGAAGCTCGATATCTTCATATCAAAGTAATGTTCACCCCCAGCATTGATCCTCATTCTGTATGCACGATCAACACTGGGGGCGATGAAGAAGAGGACGACAATTGGCGAAAGCCCTTCATCGCTTATCTTGGCACCGATAACAAATGCAAAGGGCCCCTTCCAACATATCCAAAAGAATACCGACAGTTGATCAAAAACTTGAAGCGTTACACAGTTCAGAATGGTCATCTATATCGCCGCTCAGTCACGGGGCCTTATCTTAAGTGCTGCTCCAAGAATAAAGTAGATGGAATGCTCCGAGATTTACATGAAGGAACTTGTGGCCCCTATGCCGCAGGTCGATCACTCACTAACAAAGTAATTATACAAGGAGTATTCTGGTCAGGAATGCACAAGCAAGCAGAAGAGTACTCACGCAAATATGACACTTGTCAATGACATGGACACATGATCTGCACCCCTAAGCTCGAACTACATGCAAGCAAGATTTTCAGGCCATTTAAGCGGTAGGCGCTCGATCTCGTTGGGGAATTTCCTAACACTCTAGGTAACCAAAAATTCCTACTCATAGCAACAGATTATTTTACAAAATGGGTGGAAGCAGTTCCACTCTATCAAACTAGAGAAGAAGAGGTCGTCCCTTTTATCTAGGAATACATCATCACGTGGTTTAGATTCCCCCACCTGATTCGGATCGATAACGGGCCATAATTCGTTGGTGAAAAAGTCATAACCTTCCTCAACAAACACAACATCATCCACTCACCATCAAATCCCTACTTCCCTCAAGGCAATGGCCAAGAAAAAATTACCGACAAAACCATAGTGGATGGTCTCAAGAAAAGGCTTCAATCACAAAAAATAAAAAATTGGATACGAGAACTTCCTCACATCTTATGGGCATACCGTACCACTCTATGTCAATCAACCGTTTATACCCCCTTCCTCCTCGCCTATGGCACAGAAGCCTTCATTCTAATAGAATACCATAATCCTATCAAAGATCACGAGCTTACTGCTGAAGAAAATAAGTTAGAATTGGCCTATAATATGAATTGGATTGATGAAACTAGGGAACGTGCTATTACCAACCTAGGTCGATATCACCATATGTTGGCCAGCTCGTACATTCCAAATCGACGATCTCATCCTCAGAGAAATCCCAGAACACATAAATTAGGCACATGTCGGAAAGCTGGCAAAAATTGGAAAGGTCAATTCCTCACTATTGGTCGAGCTGGTCTGGGATCATATTATCTCATGACGGAGCAAGAAGTTTGAATCCCAAATCTATAGAATACTAGGGCGACTGAAATGGTACTATCGTTAAGTCTCTAGTTTCTCCACTTCAAAATTCTCGTTCTTTCCATTCCAAAAGTGAGATTTCAATCTCCATACAATGTACATTCTATTCTATTCAATGAAAACTTCCAAGCTTTTTCCCACATTACTCCCTACTTACGTAGATTCTTCTATATTACATAGATTAAGGCAAAGCTAATACTAGCTTTCAATCGACCTCTACATTACATAGATTAAAGTAAAGGTAATACTAGCTTTCAATCAACCTCTACATTACATAGATTAAAGCAAAGGTAATAGTAGCTTTCAATCGGCCTCTACATTACATAGATTAATGCAAAGGTAATACTAGTTTTCAATCGACCTCTACAATGCAGATTAAAGAAAATGTAATACTAGTTTATAATCACCCATCTATAAATAATTTGTGATTAAAATGAAGGTAATACTAGTTTTCAATCAAAGATCTCTACCAGACATAAGATAAAGCAAAGGTAAAACTAACTTTCATCTCTTAATATGTCCGCAACAGATACTTCTGCAGGTAATATCACAAAGTCACATTTAAGGGTTCTTCTCTGCTGATGGGAGGTCAAATACACCTACTCCTATAATAGGAGGACGTTCAGCCATAAAATCAAGAGCTTGAGCAACTACAATCATCCTGCCTTGCTCCACCAATTCAGCAGGTCGAGAACCTAACTTTATTTCCATGGCGTTCATATAGTTTACCCGATCTACATCGGCTCTACAAATACATCTTCTTCCCGACAGACAGTTGTGCAAGGTATCCCTCTTGAACTCAAGTCTTCTCACTTCCTCCACAAAATAGGAAATAATAGCCATTAGCATATGTGAGCGCATTGCTTCAGGCATAACTACCTTGGAAAAATGTTTTCTCAATCTCTGATAATACTCTTGCAACATTTTATACCTTCCGTCTTGCCACTTCATGTGCCAATCTAAGCAGGACATAATATCATCATACTCATTCACCTTCTCCGCTGCTTTATTTGACTTTGCCTGGTTTGTCGTCCTCAATTCTGCTACCTGAGCATGAAGTTCCTCAAGCTCCCAGTCTTTACCTACACTTCCCCCAGCAAAAGACTTCTTTAATAATTCATCTTTTTTCCTTATCAATTAATCCTTACTCCTGATCACCTACTCTAACTCCCGCTCTCTTCTATGAGCAATATCTAACTTACCTTCGCTCTCCCTTAAACGTTCATTTCCTATTTGTACGTGAGCTTGAATGTGAGCTACATCTCCCTTCAGCTCTCTAATTTGAGTTGATAGGTCAACTTCATCCCTTTTTACAATGGAGACCCCGATATTGCCTTTATTCTTCTTCAACCGCTCTCCAGCCTCGGCCATCTTGCCCCGCGAATTGCCATCGGCCTTCTTGACATCATCTTTGAGCCATCTAGAAATTTGTATCTTTAGCAGGTAAAGCCTAACTCAACTGCTCAACTACAATTTCAGATTTGGATAGGTCAGCTCAAGCTTTCTTCAGCTCACTATCCTTCTCAATCATTTCACCCTTCAATCGCTTCAGTTCACTTTTGGAACTCACTAGATCAGCTCGAGTTTGTTCTTGCTCGTTTGTTATACTAATCATTTGGCCCTTCAGACTAGCCACAAAAACTTGTAACACTTTCTCTGTCATTTCTAATGACTGGATACGGTATCGATCCATATCCGTCTCCTTACTCTTCACCATCGACGTCTCATTTCGGCTTTTGAGCTTCGATATCTCCTCATTAGCCTCTGCGAGCTCCTTTAGCCCTTTTTCAATTTCAGTATCTTTTCCCTCGATCTTCAGAGTCAGATCATCAATAGTTTGTATTGCCTCGACAAACTTAAAATGTACTTGAACATATTGATCCTTCCTATCTTTATTTGCCTCACTCATCTTATTAAACTCTGCCACAAACTCTTGGTTATATTGGAGCGTCTCTTGTTCACTCATGCGAGCAGACTCTAATTCAACCTACATTATAGATGCAATATATCAAGTTCGAATCAACATATCTACACAAGTACATTCAGATCATAATACAGGAGACTTTCAAAATTCTAACAGATTTCTATTTTCTGACATTCTATCGTTGTGAGACTGCTTATAAACTTAAAGTTGAAGTATGATCTCAGTTCATTGGCCATAAGTCTACAACAAAATTTAAGGTACACATTTTTTATGTTTTAACTTTCTCAAAACTTGGGTATTATCTAACACATATGATTACCATTACCCCTAAAACTTCTAACCATTTTAAGGTCTATTTCTATCTTTTAAAATTTTACTTTGTTATTCTACAGTAATGCAGCATACAAGTCAAATATTTCTTGCTCTTCCCTAACCTGTAGCCACGCCTGCAAAGTCAACAGGGATGCTGAGGCAACTTTCTCCTTAGAAAGCTCATTCTCTAACTCCTCAATTCTGAGGCGCATATCCTTAAGTTCATATAAGAAATTTGTACAAACATCTCTTAGCCTATCCAAAGTTTATACTATGAAACAATATTCCATACAATTACAGTTCTCAAACCCCACAAAAACACACAGCCATAAATTTAACAATTTTACTCCACCTTTTCATTATCCTCCCCTCGGTTCTCTAACTCCATCCTGGGAGAGACCCCATCCAACCCTCCCTCCTACCACACCAGGGACATCATCTTCCACCTCATCCTCTTCGACATAGGTGACATCCATATTAGCTTTAACCTCTATTTCATATACCCCACTTTGAGGAGTTGGAACCCGAGTTTGTCACGCTGACCAAGCGAATCATCCAGGCTCTCCTGCGCCTCCTCTGTCAGTTTACTAATCAATACCACCTACGCAGCTTTAATAGAATCCAGTCGCTTCCCCTCCAGAACCAAGTCAGACTTCAATCGAGCCACCATCTTCTCTAGCCCAACTTTCTCATTCTCGAGCTCGGCTTTTCCCTCCTCGATCCTAAGGCAGATCCCTTTCATCAAACGAGCAGCCTACAATAAATAGAACAAATTTTTAGCTCAATTCACTATACAAAAGTTTATAAACAAACAAATCATCAAAACTTACCATTTTACGCAACTCCAACTATGTTAAGGCAATCATTTCCTCAACACCCTTGTGAGATGTCAGCCTCACCCTGTTCTCCACAACTCGCAACTCATCTTCCTCATCTGGTTGACTCTCTACGACCTTCTCTGCCACTTCAACAGGAAGATCTACCCTCCTCTTTTTCAAATCCCCCTCGGCCTCACCACTTCCTGTGGTTCCAGAGACTGAGCCACGCTTTACAACCCTCTTCTTCAGAAACTTCAGAGCAAACTTACTCAACGCAGTAGATTCTGGCACATCCATAAAATCCAACTTAGTAGCCTTCGGCAAAGCCACTCGCTTCTCTCTATTAGTTCATCTCTTCTTACTAACCCCGTCATTAGTCTCTTCGCCTGAGACATTTGGACCTTCTCAGACCTGTTATTAGCTTGTTTATTTCTGTTAATCTCGAGGTCCTTCAGAACTACCTCAAGGTCAACCTCTTCTTGAGCAACAGTATCTAACAGGGACTCTTTCATCGTCACCTTCGACTGAGGGCCTGTAAAAAAAATACAACACCTTATCAAACAACATAACAACCTTCAATTACAACAGTTTAATATTATACACTATTACTTACTTTTCTTCACAGTCATATACAGAAGTTCCATAGGTTCTTTATCTTCTCTCTGAACGCAATCACCTTTCACCCATATCACATTATCATTCTACATTTGACCTGTTGAATTCAAATCGAAAAAAAGCAGTCGAGACGAGTTGGAATAGAAGTATGCACCTCCAGTTGCAGAATAATTTTTTACACCATAAAACTACAAAACATCTTCAGGAGATATTCTCCTCCCACAACCTATTCAAACTCCCACAAACATTGATCACCTCCCATATGTTCCCATTTAGTTGGGCAGGGCAAGCCCCTATGATATTTATTATACCTTTCGCAAGATTGCTAAGGGATAACCTCAATCCATACTTCAACTGAGACAGATAACATAGAAAACCCTCATCGAGGTCGCCTTGGACATTTTCATCAAAATACTCCAAAAAGATCAATTTGTCCACTCCCCTATCTAATTTCTCCTTCTCTAAATCAGACAACAAAAAGAAATGCTCTTCTCCAAATGCTACAGTACAACCCCTGAACTGCTTACCAGCATGTTCTACAACGTTGCCCCATACTCCACCTACAAAAGTTTTGGATTTATAGAACTCTCTAAACACATCAGAGTTCAGAGGGTATGATACAAATTATCCAGAGAAATCTGAAAATTGAACAAATACTACTTCGTTCTCCCTATCAGATTCTACATTATCAAACTCAGCCGAACGACCAAAGAATGACGCCTCCACATCAGGGGAAGTTTCCATCTCAATTAAAATTCTAAGGATGAGGTTTGATTCTACCCAGATATTCCTTACGCTCGACCTATATATAGGTCCAGGTATTCTATCACTATCGTTTACACATCCATGCACACATTTACCATACATCCATCATACATATACGTATATCATATCGTATCTCTTTTTCACAAATATATCAAATAAATTTTTATAGGTTACTATAAATAATAATTTTTCAAAATTTGAAAACCATAAAAAAAATTCAAACACACATTCACAATATCATAAATCATTTACTAGCCTTCAACGTCTGAATACGAATTTTAAGCAGCGCCAAATCCTTCCTTCACAACGCTATTGTACAACCACCATCGTGACTCTGCCTCCCCAACATTTTCTCGCCTTGATTGATGATAACTCTCGTTTAATCTCTCATGTGAATCTATGCTATATTATTCTTTTCTCTTCCACTGTACTTCAATTTTTCAAAAGTTGATAAATATTTGAATGAGGAAGATGAAGCATTATTTATAGTTTCTCTATCTAACTACTGACAGTTATTGGGCCTTGCACGAGTTGCCCTTGGTTTTGAAACTGAGGCGTCTCTTCCATAATTAATGTCAGACGTTTTGTATCCTTTCGGTGAAATGACATTTCTATTATTGCTCTCGGTCCTATATTTTAATATATTCTCATTTCTCCTACCCAAATCTTCTTCTGGCCTCCCCACACTCATGATGACTCAATACTCACACACAATAGAATTTTCCTTAAAATTATGCAAGAGACAAAAATCAAAGTTACCTGCTTTTTCTATTCCTACTTCTACTACTTATAGAACAGCTGACGTCATTTCCAAAGTGATCACATTTCAAATTCAATTTTGTTATTCACAACAATCACAAACAACATTTGCAACAAAAGATGATAGATTCAAAACATTATTCTAACTACATTTCAATTACAGTTAATCGACCTCATACAATTCACTCCCAAACATATAATTACACATAAAGCATACCAAATATTCTGAAAGGCCACACCTAATCAATTCGCCCCAAGTAATCCTTGAATTTTCCTCTTCAATCTATTCCTAAGCAATTTGCCTCATGGCCACTTTTCGAGCTGCTGGCTCCAGAATCACTTCACAAAATATCTCTGAGTAAAAATGACGCCAAATCTCAAGTTCCCTTGCCCTCAAATCAAAGCCTTCGAGCTGCACTTGAGATTCAGGTTAATTAGAATCATTGTCTAACAACTCAAAAATCATTTCTCGCACTTCAGCTATCTCCATCGCCAACCGCCCTTCAGCAGCTTGACGAACTCTTGCACATCGAGTCTTTACTGAAATAAATAATCACTTGAGACTAACTAATTTCGATTAATTTTAGGTCAAAATTAATAGGTCCGAAAAACCTTGAATTAACGGTCTAACCCTTGCCTAATTCAAGTTTGTTTAATGTTCTAGTGACAATAAGCAAAGATAAATTAAGCACAAGAACAAGCAATTTTAACCTTGTGGGAAACCTTTCTCAGGAGAAAAACCCACAGATCGCTGCCGATTCGCCCGACAGCTAAACAATCTAATATGAAACAAAATTACAAGAATTTAATTACTTATATACTTGATAAGTACATCCTGTGGTTACATCTCTTCTAATTGAACTCCTCGCAATCAATTTTACATTCTCGCAACCCCCTTCGTTCTCCCAAGACCTCGCTTCAATCTTCTGTTAAAGCATCCAAACTTAAAACTCACAAGCTTTTCAAATCAATGATTAGGTTCTTAAATCTCTTTGATTGATTCAATTTAAGTTTTACTTCGTATTGGATCGCTCGTTGAAATCTTTCTTCTCTCTAAAAACTCAAGCCCTATAAAAATAGGTTTTGGAAGAGGTGAGTTATGGGAAAAGAAAGGATGTCTTAAATAGGAAAACTAAAAACCCGACCTCTGTTCGAATAGAGACAAAGTCTATTTGAATAAATAATTTCGATTCCAACAGAACTAAGATCCTATTCGAATAAATAAAGTTCTGAGGCAATTCGTTCGAATAGAGAAAGAGTCTATTCGAACAAAATAAGTTTTATTCGAACAGAACAAAGACCTGTTCGAACAACTAAGTTCTCATGTATTGTATTTGAACAGAGAAATAGTTTATTCGAACATAACAAGCTTTATTAGAATAGGACCAAAATCCTATTCGAACAAATATAGTTCTGAGTGAAACTGTTCAAATATATACTAACTCTTATTCGAACAAGATCTTATTCAAATAGAACAAAATCCTGTTCGACCATAGACCTATTTTTCTCAAAAAGACATATCACTTTCTTTTCATAGTCTGTAAAATACTAAGGGCTTGACATTTAGAGCAAGAAGATACAAACCCACTTACCACGTGAAAGTGCTGATACCTATTCTAGACACGGAATGAAACAAACTCTAGATATGGATGTTTCAATATCCCCCTTTGGTTCATTTTGTGTCAAAACTAGAACTATAAGAAATAAAAACACAACTCGATAGACTGACTCAATCACTGAACATCCATACTCAAAGCTCCACTTTCATCTTATAGCATATACTCTGGAATCCTTACACACTAAACAAGATACATCACGTAACCGTTCAAATAAAATAAGGGATCCAAAAAAAACATAACTTACCTGGCTTACCTGTCAAGATCATCTCTCCCCCTTTTTGACACAGATGAACAAAGGGTAAATAGCAAATAAAAGGAGAAGCAAGCTAGTATAGCAAAATGTGTAACAGTCACTGAATGAGTGAAATGCAGAATAGATGATAAATATATACCAGCAAAGGTCAGGGCAAATATTTTGAAAATACAGACTGTCAAGATACTCAAAAGGTCAAACTAAACGAAACGAATATGTAGTTAGGAAAATACTGAACACCAATACCCAAAATAAGATGCAACTCCCCCTCAAAATAATGGTGACCCCCTTAAAATAAAATAAAAGGAAAACACGCGTGGGGAGTGTCTATGAAATGAGTAAGCAAAAGAAGATAGCACTCCCCCTAAACATCGCCCATGTGTTATAAAGCAATCACCAAATGAATTACTTGGTGTGTGTGTGTGTGTGTGTGCATAGTCAAATGGATACCCAGTTTTCAACGTATTACTCAGCTGCAGTTAGAATACTATATTAGAAAGTTATTTCAACTTAGGCCTCACTAGGGTGGTCACTCAAAAATCACTAAAAATTGACTAGCAGATACTTTGTGTGAATTATGAATATAAGTATGTGAATAGAAAAAATTCAAATTTCATTATATATACTGCGCACTATAAATTGAAAGATCTTACGGACAGGAAATCAATTGTCATAGATGCTGTCAAGTTAACTAACATAGAATCCCCATCTCTCATCTCCATTAAACTGACTGTGTTAAACTTAAGATCAAACAGGTCTTGAAAAGGTTATAATGCAGGCAAGGGAAGGGACATGATGGAGTAGATATTTTACTGGCATTCTGAGACTACAGTTACACTAACCCACCATCTTTTTACAAATTGAGTTCACCTCTGTCATTCTCTTTTTTTATTAAGTACACATGGAATAGAATACTTTTTCCCATCTTTTTTTTTAATTCTTGCAAGACACTAATTGATATACTAGCAAATACATTGGGGATACTCACTATATTCATATATTCATCTTTCCCCCAAAAATCATTTTTTTTTCTTTTTCTTTTTACTGTAAAGTCTCAGAACAAACGGGTAAACTAATAACGGATTTGGGTAAAAAAACGAACGGCATATTTTAAGGCTCAAGGGGCTACAATCGGATAAAATTTTGGGTAAGCACAGACAAAGGAAAAAAAGGTGTAATAATAAAAAGTCTATTATCATATCTTCGGTCTCACATAGTATCTTTTTCGTCTCGAATCAAGTATAAAGAATGTTCTATTAGACTAACTTAAACTTGAAGTTACCATCGACAATTGATTTTAAACATGAGATCAAAAAAAAAATGAATCTGGAAAGAATTTATGAAATAATACTCGAAGCTTGTAAAAAGGCTAGATCCATTAGGTACGAAGTCTCTACAGTTATCCTCACGTTGTTCTAATCACGATGAGTTTTTAGTTTAAACTGGAGAATTACTTACTATTGTGAATAGTAATTTTACCAAATAATTATTTCATTAATGAATATAACACAAAGTAATGTCCAAGTCTAGCAAGAATATTTTACATACAATGGCTCCTAAGTGCAAAGTGCAAATTACAAATAAAAACCAAAGTTATACCCTATTGTCATAAAAAGATAAAGGGAATAATATGACAGAATAGAGGGTAAGAAATGTACCTATTTAATAGAGCATGTATCGATAGCCCACCTCAGTATAGATTCATTACTTATCAAAGCAACATTGCACCTTATATGTGGTGACAGATCATCTTTTTGCACCCAAACAGCCTGACTAGCAGCCAGTACGACATTGCATCTTAATTGAGGTGTCAGCTCATCCTTACGCACCCAAATAGCTCTGATAGATTTTTGATATTGAGTTTTTTGAGTAAGCATTGGAGATTTCTTGATTATCCTTTTTTTTCCTTGATAGAGAGCCAATCAACCTGTCTATTATATGAAATAGATTTACAATATGAAGCATAATGTCCCCTTCTACCACAAGCATGACAATAAATCACTTTTGGATAGTGTGGCTTACTAGCCCGAGAGCGAGTATTATACAATATACTAGGTTTGGGCAACACTGTGGCTTTAACAAATTTTATAACCAAAGGGGATCTTTTATTTGAACCAACGTTTTTATATCCAAACCCCCTTTTGTCACTTTTAGATTTGCCCATACTTAGCATTTTATTAATGTTTATTGCTCCATGAGAAAACATTTGAAGTTTTTGTTCAGATGAGAGTAAATCAAGTTTGGCCTTATCCAATTCATCGATGGTTGATTTAATCCTCTCCTTAACAGTATAAACTTCATTTTCTAAATTGTTTACTTTGTTAATAAGCTCCTATTTTTCACATTCAAGTCTTTTAAACTGAAGATTTGTATTCTCAGTATTTTTGTTTAATTTATGAGTGAGTGTGCTAACTTGTTCTTTCAAGCCTTTGTTAATTTTCTCAAGTTTAGCACACCGCTTAATTAACCAAGTACTAATTTCTTCAAGATTAAAATTATCATGTTCAGAATCCATTAATCTCAAATAATCAAGTTAGGATCCACGCTCAGGTTGTTAAGCCTCAGAGTGTGACCGCTCTGATACCAATTAAAATAAATAATCACTTTAGACTAATCGATTTTGATTAAATTTAGGTCAAAATTAATAGGTCCAAAAACCATGAATTAACAATCTAACCCTGGCCTAAGTTAAGTTTATCCAATGTTCTAGTGACAACAAGCAAAGGTAAATTAAGTACAAAAATAAACAATTTTAACCCTGTGGGAAACCTTTCTCAGGAGAAAAAACTCACAGCTCGCTGCCGAATCGCTCGACAGCTAAACAATCTAATATGAAACAAAATGATAAGAATTCAATTACTTACAGACTCGATAAGCGCATCCCGTGGTTACCTCTCTTCTAATTGAACTCCTCGTAATCAATTCCATGTTCTTGCAACGCCCTTCATTCTTACAATACTTCACTTCAATCTCCCGTCAAAGCATCTAAGCTTAAACTCACAAGTTTTGCAAATCAATGATTAGGTTTTTAAATCTCTTCGATTGATTTAATTTGAGTTTTACTTCGCATTGAATGGCTCGTTAAAATTTTTCTTCTCTCTAAAAACTCAAGCCCTAGAAAAATAGGTTTTGGAAGAGGTGAGTTATGAGAAAAGAAAGGATATCTTAAATAGGAAAACTGAAAAACCTGACCTCTGTTCGAATAGAGACAAAGTCTATTCGAATAGAACAATTTTTAATCGAACTAGACCAAGATCCTATTCGAATAAATAAAGTTATGAGGCAATTCGTTCGAATAGAGAAAGAGTCTATTCGAACAAAATAAGTTTTATTCAAATATAACAAAAACCTATTCAAACAACTAAGTTCTCATGTAATGTATTCGAACAGAGAAATAGTCTATTCGAACATAACAAGTTTTATTCGAACATGACCAAAATCTTATTCGAACAAATATAGTTCTAAATAAAGCTGTTTGAATAGATATTAACTTTTATTCGAGCAAAACAAAAGCCTGTTCGAACAGAGACCTATTTTTCTCAAAAAGACATTACTTTCATTTCATACTCAATAAAATACTAAGGGCTTGACATTTAGAGCAAGGAGATACAAACTTACTTACCTGTTCAGTGCCAGTCCAGCTGCAGTTACTCCATGTGTAATCTCTGACGATGAGTAATCACGAGAAAGTGCTGATACCTATTCTAGATACGGAATGAAATAAACTCCAGATATGGATGTTTCACTCACCATATTATCTTTCTTCCTCCTCTTTAAATCACATTTCCCCATATTTATACAATTTTCAAGATCACTTCGAATCCCCCACATTTCGTATACATAAATTTGTTTTTTCCATAACTAAAAACCCTAAAATCTTGATAGAAAGTTATTTGACCTTATCTGTCCACATCGACCTCTTTGGTTTCGTCCTACCTCATTTCAACCTATTCATCACAATTTGTCCCCTAATTCAACATTTCACGCGAAATCTCCCTGAGCTCAAACTTTCAATTCCTATAAATTCTTATCTTCTACGATATTCTCCCCCCATAATTCAATAATTTATTCAACTCAAAACAAATTTTTACACATCTACTATTTCACAGACACATTTTTCACAGTTCGATTGCTAAAATATACTTTCTAATTTGATCTCAAATATTACAATTCGTTCTCTAATCATATGTATTTGTATTTCTTATAGCTCGATTTCAATCACAAGAGTTAATTCAATCTATTAACACAGAGTTTGAATAAAATATTTTTATTAAGCTCGAATATCAATTACATATACTTTACAGATAACAAGTCTTTTAAGTACTTTACAGATAACAAATTTTTTAGGTACTTTACAGATAACATGTCTTTCAGATACTATTACTGTTCATTCTCAAAATCATATCAGTTTTCAGTGATGTTTCATTCCAAGAATCTTCTGAAGCAAAGTTGGAACTGAAAATCACTGAGCATCCATCTTTCTTCATACCATTTAGGCCTTCTTAGCGTCAAGAGACAATGATTGTGCAGGAGCAAGACCTCCAATACTGTCTTCCTCCACCACCACCAGTCTCTTCCTCCGTAAACCCCCCCCCCCCCCCCCCCAACCAACAAAGAGTTGATGGAGGCGAAAAGGAGTCCTACCTTATAATCCAGTCATTTGCAGGATACTGGCGATACTGCCTTATAGACACGCCGACCCCTACATCTGTCTTCTCAACCTTGTCCTCTGCAAGGATGTGGAGACACCTCCAACGTTGTTCTCCTATCAAGATAACCTAATGAAATCTCCACAAACAATAAAAATCCTCCTCAACTTCAGCCGTGTCGTCTTCTGACATGCCGTGATACGTCGGTGGTATAGGAATTGGAGTGAGCATCTCCATAGATTGATCCCCGAAGTATCTCAACTTTAGCCTCTGCAATTCGGTAGAGACTTGCTCTTCATAAACCATTCGCCTGGTCTTTACCATTATCACTCAGAAGTTACAGAGAATGTTACAACACAACATACGTTGCCAGACTCTATATAGGTACTATTTATATTAAAACTCGTATTTAATGCATAGGTACATTTCCAAAACAATCGTCATTCACAGTAGAGCCACTCTCAAAACCCTAAGCGTCAATTACATCAATCATTTCCATCTCATAAATGCCAGATACATCGCTCCATAAAAAAATACCGAGTACCCCAACAAACAAATTACCATTAATACATCATTTCTTTTTAACTTCCAACACCACAAATTTACAGGTTCTTTCTCAACTAAAGCCACTCGTACCTTTAGTTGCGAGGGAGCAATTGTAGGGACCTATCCATCAACCTAACTTAAACTCAAACTACCTCTATATCAGACTCACGCATTTCACATGTGACGTGAGTAGTCAGCATTGACACCTATACCATGAACTGATGAAGAACGTGGATCGGGCACAACAGAAGAATATGAACAAGTTAAAGACACCTATCTCCCACGAACTAAATAGTTATACAGTCAACCACCACTTACCTCATTATTCGAAGAATGTGCTTCAACACGATAATGAACCGCGGGTAAGGTCTATATAAAGAAAAAGTTCCAGAAGAGACAGGGACCAAGAAATACCAGATTTTCTAGACTCTAACACAGGAATTTCTAGATTCTGAATACCACAAAACTTCTTACTTACAAAATCAAGTATTTCTAGTTCGAGAGATCACTTGTAATAAGATATCAGCCTCAAACAATAAAAGTTACTGTTAATAAAACCCTCAACTCGAGGTCGTGGTTTTTTACCTATTCAAAGGTTTTCCACTCTAAATCACATGTGTCATTTCTTGCTTTATATTAGTTTTTGTCACATGTACATTGGTGTAAGAGCTAATTTCGAGCCATTTCGAGCTACGGAATTAGGCCATTACACTTAAAACCCCGTCGGGTCATCTTCAGGATAAGTCAGGATAAATTATGGTGAATGGCTCCTGACCCTGTTGGTGGGAATAGAACTTGGCCTCTGTTTCTTCAAGCATGGTCCTAAACTTCTACACCAGCCTCGTTTTTTTCCATAGTAGCACACCTTCATTAAGAGAAACATAACCTTACCATACTAGGCCCTTCAAGTTCGAGGTGGACATTCAAATCATGAGATAGATCGATGTCTTGAATTCATTCCATGATCTTGGTAGTATGCAATCATTCGTTTTTTTCCAAGGAATAATTGTTCTTTTTTGGGTTAGCTTTTGAAGTTTTAACCCCACACCACACCACACCATACCCACTCCTACTCGCTACGCTACAGCTAATTCGATCCCTCGGTCATCATTTCTCTTTCTCTCTGCTTGTGACTTTGTTTGTGAGAGAGTTTAAGTTCATCTCTCTCTCTCTCTCTCTCTCTCTGAGCTCTAATGGCGAACAGCAATCTCCCTCGAAGGATCATTAAGGTTCATCTCTCTCTCTTCCTCGACCCTTCTTTCAATTGTATCATCTTAATTTCATTTTTAGGTTTTCTGATTTACTTTTTCTAATTTGTAATCCCTAATTGTTACTTTGTTGTTTAATTGAGCAGGAAACGCAGCGTCTCCTAAGCGAACCAGGTAATCGTTAATTAAGGGTTAATTTGAATTCGATTGTTGCTTATTTGATAGAAGTTTGTAATTTAGCTGTAATGATTGGTTATTGTAAGATTAAGGGTTATAATAACTATGATCCATGGTAATTGGGTACAGCTCCAGGTATAAGTGCGTCACCTTCGGAAGAAAACATGCGGTATTTCAATGTTATGATTCTTGGTCCGTCGCAATCTCCTTATGAAGGTAATTTACTAAAATGATATTTGATCATACTCTCAACTAGTTGTTTGTTTTTAATTGTGTAAGGTATATGTGCATGAATCCATATATTAGCTCGGTTTAGTTTTATTTTGGCGGATGCCTTGGTCTGCTTCTAGGTATAGTGTTCATCTTTCTTTACCCAGTGTTGTTATTATTCTTTTATTAGAAATAAATTAAGAGTTTCATGTGCAGGGTGTTTTTTTTGGGGGGATTTTATAAGAGATGATTAAATTGTTGTGATAAACCTCTATTATTTACTTAAAGCATTTCCAGCACGGTGGAGGTTGGAAAAATCCTAGCAAAACCTAATAAATTAAATTCCATACTCTCCTACGTTAGGAGACACTTTATCTCTTAAGCGGCGTTTGGCCAATCTGAACGGTGTGTAAGCTTCTCAAACTGAGTATAGGTTTGGGTCAGCGACTTTCTAAAAGCAGCGGCTTTAAAGGCCTACTAAACCGTAAATCTTTTATACTTGTGAATCTCAACAGTTAAGTATAGTTTAGATCCCTAATTGTAATGCATCAAATTACAGTCTCTCTCCTACTCACTAAACCACTTTCCAGTAAAATATTGTACAGAGAATCGCGGCTTTCAGTTAGGCACAGAATATTTTAATAAATTCTCTCCTTAGACGTAGTCTAAACTGTTGGATGGAGAGGGAAATGTAAGTTGAGTTTGTATGGCGGGCCCACCCATATTTTTTGTCGACTGCTGGTATTGTCCAGCTGTTTTGTTAACCTCTGTTGATCCTAAAAAAACCAACCTATACTCTCTTCCTTCCAGCAATCCCCCGCCAACGTTGAGAAGGCAAGCACACCACTGCGGTTTTCTAAAGCCGCGAAGCTCTACGCGGCTTTCTAAAAACCGTAGTTGTCCCTGCAATCACAACTTAAAACAAACTCAACTTTTGTCTTTTATTTTCAATCATTCTCACAAGAAGCCTCCATTATATCCCTCTTAAAAGACTTCAACTTTCATGTACAATGGTGTAAGAACACCAACAGTACCCCTCCATGAATTTGATGTATTGCTTGGGGAGATACGCTGGCAAAAGGTTGGAGAAAAAAGAAATGACCCAAACTCATCTACCGCCGAAATCATTACACTGGATAAGTTAGACCAACCTGTTGATTTTTATGAGTTGAGGTTCATAACACTCCCCCCCCCCCCCACCCCCCACCCACACACACACAACAATTTGCATATCTTCCGAGCCGCAAGAAGCATTACGGTAATTATTGGCATTTTTTCGTGGGCCCTAAAAAAAACATTCCAAAGGGTAGGTTTTTTCGTGATCCTAATAGGGCCTAAAAAAAAATTGCTGTTGGTTTTGCTATTGCAGACTGTTTATGTTGGTTGAATGCCACCTGGTAGAGAGAGTGACTGTTAGGAAGGTATGTGATGTAACTTTTGTTAGGTTGAGCCCAACCTACACTGTGTTGGAGATAATGCTCTGGCAGCAACACCATTCGTTGATAAGAATTGTGGGCTGTGTCCCACCACAAAAAAAAACTAACTTACAGTCCCCTACACCCACAATGTAAGAAGAGGAAATCGCTCTAGATATTATGTGCCTAACTAAAAGCTTGATTTTCTCTGCAGAGTATATTATTAAAAATATGTTTTGGTAAGTAGGATAGTGTAATTTGACGCATGAAAAATGAGGATTTAAAATCAACCTAACGACTGAGATTTAAAAGGATTAAAGATCTATGGTTTAGTGCATGTTGAAAGTCACGGCTCTTAAAAATTCAAATGACCCAAACCTGTACTCAGTTTGGGAAGCTTGCACACAGTTCGGGTTAGTTAAATTCCACTTAGGAGAGAGCGCCAGCTCTGGAAAGTATAAAATTAAAGTTTTGTTATGTTTCCTCCAACTAACACCTTGCTGGAGATGCTCATAGAAGAAGCTGAAAAGGTGTCAGATAACCTTCACCTAGGGTTTTCTTTGTTTTGTAGGTTTTTCTCATGATGTAGTAACATCATGACAACAAATGTTCGAGTCTAGAAGCCTCAACTTAAATGCATACCCAAACACGTGGAAGAAGGAAACATAATGTCTGCTGATAGGGCCTGAAGAAAATACTGATGCCAAAAGATGTAACATCCATTGTATTGTAACAAATCAAGCTTGGACGCTGATTACTTTATGAACTCTTTCTCTAGCTTCTTTTGAAACTTGAGAAGATTACGATTTCGATTTCTGGCGTATAATCTTAACTACTAAATATGAACAGTTCTCCAGAGCATCATGTCATGGTTTATCTCTCTAGAGTTTCAGGTCCCCATCCAAGGCAGGGATCATGTTGACCACATTTTTTGATTAAACAGAGTGATCTTGGTCATTGTAAACATTTGCTCATAGGGTGTGGGCTTTAGCAGCTCCAGTAGTGAGCTTGGTCAGTGTGTGTTTGGTATTTCTATTCAAAGGTTTTCAGAATCTGAGAAAAAAAAAGCCTAGTTAGTTAGGCAACTTATCCTAGCTCGAGTAGAGAACAGGGTTGATCTAATGGAAAAAATCTAACAGGAGAAAGCAATCACTTCTCACTCTATTTCCCTAATTATTTGTATCCAGTAGTAGATCAAGGAAACAAAATTTTGGGGTATGTGAGAAACACAGTTAGAGCTTTGCTTGACTCTTTCACATTAGGTAGAGGACTGAGGTTGATGGGGAAGGCATTTCGAAGACAAGAACTGTCTAAAGGAGACCCAAAGTATTAGGGGTAATAGTAATTTTGAAGGAACTTGGGGCAGCTCAAATATTGGCCAAAAACTTGCGGTGTACTCAAGATCACCCTTGAGGTTATTTTGAAACAAACTATTTAGAAAGTTTTAGGTCTATCCAATGTGTACTATGTCAGTCAACATTAGCCTCTTCTTAATATTACCATAACCTGATGCATTATGAAAAAAAGTTGATATACACGCTTGTCACTCATCCCCCACTTACTCAATTAAAGAAAATTAAATGTATTTCATGTACCTTTTATTTTGTGAAGCATCAATCTATATAAAAAAGATAGTTGTTTATAAAGAAGTTGATCAAGCTTTTAGGCTGAGTTGCGCGCTTTTCATTCATGACTGAGTGTTGTAAGTTGAACCAGGCCCATGTGCGAAGTTGAACCAAGTCCATATTCTCCAATCAAATACAGTGTATATAAGTGTCAGGCCTTTTTTACTCTTACAATGTGACGCCAGTGATCGGCTGTGCAGGAGCACCCCACCTGCCATACAACCATGCCATTCTTCGTCGTGAGGAGCAACTGATCTACTGTTTATAAGTCATTCTTGTACTCATATAACCTTGCTGCAAATATTGCATTTAACATAATTGAAAATATATGTATATTTTCCAGCTCAACCTATTTAATTCAACCCTTATTCCATATATCAAACTGCCCAATCTCTTCCAGTAGGCCTAGGGGTATGTTTATGGGGCAAAAAACCCTAAAAAAACTGTTTGTAAAAAGTCTTCTTAAGTGACATGTCAGACACCTTATGTATTACTGGCAGATAACACGAGTAATGCATGTCATTCCACATCATATTTATGCAGCTTCTAACACATCAACATCAGTTTAGTTTGCATATAGTAACAATATTTGTTTTCTTTATGTTCCTCTTGCTACGTTATTCTCTTCTCTTTTCGCATTCATACTGAAGTCTAGTGCCTCTATCTCCTCGTAGGTGGAGTGTTTAAATTGGAACTGTTTCTACCAGAAGAATATCCAATGGCTTCCCCCAAGGTATGGTTATTAAAATTTGTACATGCGATGTTCTTAAAAAACTTAACTTTCTATGATGTGTAGTACCCCTGAATACTGACAAGGTTTTAGACATAGTTACGGACATTCTTGCATGTATGATGCTTCTTCACCCTTCACCTTAATGGCTATTTACAAAAAATGCCTCTGCCACTCTGTAAGAAAAGGCTGAAATATTTTATCTGATGAAACCTGGTTAGTTTCAATAACCATGTCAACACTCTGATATATGTATCAAGAGGGAGACTCCATACTTCATGGGTACATCTATATGCATTTTTTTAATTTCTGTGTACTATATTTTAGCTCGAGGCATTGCTGCTTATGAAACCATATTGAATTAGCGTATACTGAAAGCCCGTACTGCTAAACGTTTATAATGGAGACTTTATCATATTTCGTAGAAGGGGAGTCACCGTGTTCATATCCATGTTCTTAGATTTTGTGAAATGAGGAGTCATACCCTCCTTTTTATATTGGTAGCTATGTCCATATCTGTATGCGAGAATGACTTTCTCATCCATAATTTCTGCTATTCAAAAATCATTTTGGTTTCATAGAAAAAATGATGTTCAATTTAGATGTATGAACATATTTTCATTGTCAGTTTCTAAGAGTTAGCTCGAAAACCCATTATCTGTTTAGCAAAGAAGGAAACTATTACTATTATGTATCTGAAATGAAAACTAATATATGTGGAAACTATTGTAAATGTGCAATGAACGCTAATATATGTGGAAACTGTCATGTATATGCAATGAAAGCTAATTAATGTTTGTTCTTTAAAACTTATGATGTATATCTCTTTCTGGCATTTCACATGTTTATTATTAGCATCTGTCAATTGTTCTTGTAACAGGTTCGCTTTCTCACTAAAATCTATCATCCTAACATCGACAAGGCAAGCACATCTTTCTTAACTACCCTGGGCTCCAGAACAAAAATATCCAGTCTCTAACTTAACAACTCTTTTATTGCAGCTTGGAAGGATATGCCTCGATATCCTTAAAGATAAATGGAGTCCAGCTCTTCAGATTCGAACCGTATTGCTAAGGTAAAGTTATAGTTGTCACTTCAAACATATAAACCTGATAAAGGTAATGGGTGAAGTTTGACATTCACGGGGACTACAGCGTTCCAATTTGATATATTTCAAATATCATTGTTACCATGGTAAATCTAACTGATGCTCTTGCATTATTGCCTTCTACTCTGAATCAGTATTCAAGCACTTTTGAGCGCACCCAATCCGGATGATCCGCTATCCGAAAATGTTGCCAAGCATTGGAAGGCAAATGAGGCTGAAGCTGTTGAAACAGGTACTGGATATTAGTGATTATGATTTGCAATCTTGATGTAGAATCAGAACTGCAGAGTAGAGTATGTAAACGAAATTGAAAAACTGATAATAATAAATGAAAACGAAATTGGGTTATATAGAGCATAGGTAACTCTTCACCAAGAGTCACACCTCAAGTTAGTGTCTCTTCACCAAGAGTCACACCTTAAGGTGCGTCTGTTGGAGACACCCCAAACCCAAAAAACGACTAAGTGTTTAAAGGAATCCCCATGAGCCCAAGGCCCCAAGGCCCAATCATAGACTTATAATAATAAGCGGGTTTCCTAGGTCGAGCAAGCCCATGGGTAGCCCATGCACCCAAGCTAGCTTGCACACATGGGCCGCACATGTCGCACATGCGCGTGTGATCCACCAACTCTCACACTCATTATAACAAAGTAAGTGTTTGATTTACTTATATAGGAGAGTTGTGATTCCCTCATATCCAATGTGAGACTAAAATCACTTAGTTCCACCATTCAAACATAAAGGAAAAACAAATCATATTGTATTTTCCAACAAACTATTCTACATTGAATAAAGCAAATGTTCTGCAATATTATCTCTTAGTTATCTGAACTTCTCATTGACCTATTTTGCAGCAAAGGAATGGACCCGTTTATATGCGAGTGGGGTGTGATGATTTTGGGGCGTATATTTTTGCAGGTAGCATTCCTGCAAAATGTAAGAATCTATGTCCATAATTTGTTCTCGAATTATGAGATTTTTGCAGCTAGCATTCCTGCAAAATGTAAGAATCTGTATCCCTAATTTGTTCTCGAATAATGAGAACCTAAGAACTGAATGTCATGACTATCAAAAAATCAATATTCTCAGAGCTCTTTAGTTACAAACTGTTATTTTCTCTACTTTTGGGTTGTCGTGTGTTCTAAATTTCTAATTTGTATATTTACTGATGACTGTGTTGTCATCACTTGGATTTCCCGATATAATCTGTTACACAAGCTGCATTTTTATTATTGTTTCTGGAGATAATATCCTTCACCCTATTACATCTTCCACAAAAGGAATCGGAGTATTATATATCTGAATCTGATACATTTATGCTAATGGGAAATGTTGGTGAATAAAGTACATTGTAAATATTTAGACCCGGAAATTACTTTGGTCGCCTCTTGTAAGATGAGGGACAGCTCAACCAATATCTCTCACTCACTGTACACGTGGCATGAGGCAAAGGCAACCGGTTCTCAAAATTGTTTCTCGCCCCTCAAATCTCTCTCCAAACTCCAGACACATCTTTCATCTAAACTTTTTTCATCTCAATTAAATATCTCTTATTTTTTTAAAACTTTACTTCATCTCTAAAATTTTCATTTTCAACTCTTCTTCTCCATCTATGTTTCATTTAAAATTTCCTTATCGAGTTTATATCCTTCGATTAAGGTTACCGAAGCTAAATCATATACCTTGATAAAGGTTGCCAAAGATGTCGTAGCGAAAACTCGATTGTCGGAGTGCACTCATTCTCTTCTATAAAGGTTGCGGAATAAACTCGTGTTCTTCGATTAGGGTTGCTAGATCGACTAATTAAATTCGGTTTCAAAAATGATAAGCTTTGATTTACCGATTGTGTCAGCAGAGATGCTTCCATGAATTTATGGGTGAAAATTTAGGGTTAGTAGGTAAAAGATTTTTTTTAATATTTTAGAGGAGAGAAAAAAAAAAAAAAGTTTTCAAACATGAACCTGCTAAATAAGTTAACAGGTTAGCATTTTACACATGTATTGGGATTGAGGGAAACCTCACCCTATTATGTGTGACACAAGTGAAACTCTTTAGACCTAAGTTTAAGAAATGTTATACATAATTAACAAACAAACCATGGGTGAGTTTTCTTATATAAGAATGCTTACCACTTGTAATAGCTAGTTTTCCAGTAAGTAAACTTCGCTAATACTTTTAGGTAAATATTTGCAACTAAAGTGTAAATAGAGAAGAACACATGGCACTTTACGTGGAAAACTCAGAGAAGCCTGAGAAAAACGACGACCTCAATGAGGATTTGGATGTAAAATTTAATATGTTGTGAGGATTTGAATGTAAAATTTAATATGTTGTTAATTTATTACACTTGCAGAGAAAATAGTACAGAGGATGTGCAAAAAGAATTTTATGTCCTTACTGTTGTATGCTCTGCCTGTATTTATAGTGCATACAGTTTCAAAGTTAGAATGTTTCTCTTAGGCCTGTTTGGGAATTCATTTTTTGGGCCGGCCAGGTTCAAACTAGGCTAGCAATACATCACAAGGTTGAACCTGAACCAGTTTACTTATGTTATCTGTTTGGCAGAAGAACTTGTATTAGATAATAAATCAACTTTGTTTAATGATATTGGAGCTTCACATACATAGCATCTACAAAATTAGGAATTTAATTATTTATTTAAGTCGGAATTGAGGATTTGAGATCTGATGAGCATGGGTGTCACCAAGAAAAAAGAGATGAAGTGATCATCATCATAAACCTCCATAGTTATAGTTATTAATTAGAGATATATATCAATTAGTTTGACCACCATTAATGAAGATGAGAGAGGTGCAAAAGTAAATAAGTCAAAAAGACTTTAACCCAATGAAAGTAGAAAAGAGGGCCTAGTAAGGAGATAAAACTTCTAGATCTGCATTTGTTAAAGAAGAAAACAAAATTAAGAAAGTGGGTTGTGTTTTTCGTCTCTTCAAAAACAGTTTACTTCTAAAACGACTATGAGTAGGTATAAGAAAGAACTAGTTTTTAGGCCTTTTTGGTCCAGCTACAGATGGAACAGAACCTGAAATTATGGGTTCTAAGCGTTGCCAAACATTAATTTTCAAAATCAAGATAGTTCTAAACCGAACCGAATTGGTTTAGCAAGGTATCCAAACAGCGCGTTATATTTCAAGGAGGTGGGTGATCTTTGTGAGTGCATTTTTGTTGTTTGTTTAATTTGTTGTTTTTGTTATTTGTTCAATAGGAGATTGACACATGGACTATCATTGTTGGCAAATCTTCTCCTATATGCCCGAGATTTTCATGGGCAGCTCCTTGGTCCCATGTGAAATTTTATCTCTTCATGCTTAACTAGTACTACCCGTGCCTTGCCACGGCAGCAACGTCAACGCGCCTTCGGCACTATAAAATAGTCCATTAACGCACATTCGGCGCTAAAACTACCGCTCATGAAAATAATGGATATCCTAAGATGATTAGGGTGATGCATAGTCTTAAAAACACCTATATAGTTCAATTTAAGCTTGTTATCAATAAATAACAGTCTTCCCTTCTTGACATACCATTTAAGCTTGTTCTCAAATACAGATAATTAGGAGTTTGATGTATAGATTTAATATGACATTTAATTCGGCGTTTTTTGCTATTTTTTGCTATGTGCTGAACGTAGAGCACCCATATAGTTTTGCTGAATGATTTGCCATTTGAGCTAAGACATGCCAAATGATTATGCATTTTCATGACAAATAATCTAAACTTCTCTTTCTTTTTTACTCCGTTTGAAAAGAAAAAAAAAATGGCTATAACTTAAATACACCTCAAATGTATTAACATGGCCTCGTCCACGAATCGGATGCCCACATGTTTCCCACGAATCGGATGCCCACAACACGGCCATAACAGAGCCTGCTTGATATAATTTATAAGCAACACAGAGGACTCACGATAAGGAGGGACTAACAATCCAAAATATGCACAAACTGGCCTCTTTGGTGTGCTGCTATGATCGAAACTCTGTAACGCATATAAATTATAACCACCAAAAACAAAGATTGCATGTACAAACAGCTCAATAAAGCTTGTAAAATGAACTGTATCATAGCAAAGTTACACTGTATGTTTACAAAGCTATGCAAAAATACCCTCAAATTTTCTTGAGGGGATTCTGTTTGTAACAGGAAGATATATGAGACTGACAGAGAGGTATACTATGACCAAAACACAAAAGCTCCCTGAAGGCTTGAGTAAAAGCAATTTTGTCTACTATGTACTTGTTATCATTCTAGTAATTGTGTGAATACCTAGACTAAGTCACGATCTTCAGTTTTAATTAACAAAGGGTTCGGGTTTCACGGGTTTCAGTTCTGTAGTGGATTCGAGTTTCACTGGATTCAATTTTACAGTGGATTCAGCAAGTTTTGAAGTGTCTGCTTCCTGCTTCACTTTTTGTTTGATAAAGGTACACCTGAAAATACAAAAAAAAAAGAAAAAAGTGAAAAATAATGGTACCAAGTAACCACTTCAGGGAGGATCCATAATTTACTGAATGCATGGTTCAAAGTAGCTAATGTGATAATATCTTTACGAAACGGTGTATCCATCGGTATTTCTTTTATTAGTAGAATGTACCAAAAAAGCATCCTATATATAGAAGCATCATGCCACATTTGGATTATGGAATTCCTCTAATATCCCAGTATCACACAGCTATATATTTCTGTTTGTGGGACTCGAACCTTTAAGAAGCTATACATAACAATGATAGATATAATATATGACAAAGGAAATCAAGGCAGCATTACTAAAGAATAAATAAACTTATATTTATATCTTGCTAATAATAATAATAATTAAGAGTTCTAGTTTCAGAACATTAACTGACAAAAATATAGTTATCAAAAATAAAGATATGTAGAGCTAAAATGAATAACTTAACTTATTTGACTTCATTCAAACCCTCTTTTTGAACTGAAGAAATGATCACATCCAAGCACTTACCTTACCAGTATGTGGTGCAACCAAAAGCGAATGATGCTGAAAACATATAGTATACCAGCGGTGGTGAGAATCGGAAGAAGTTGAGATTTTTTTTTGAAGAGGTAGGTACATAGTATTAGCAAGATTGAAGAGTAGGGGGAGGGGGAGGCCAAAGAAAATTCAGGTTACTGTTTTGAGCTCTGATTAGAAGCTGTATTATTCAGCTGCTGCTGCGGATGCTGGTTGTTCTGCTGCAGCTGCTGCTGTTGCTGTTGCTGCCTAGGTGATGGCAGACTGGTTCCTATGCTGCTGCTGCTGCATCTGGTAAATGTAGTTTATGCAACTGAACCGCTAATTTCTGCAACTGAACTGCCCCCCAGCTACAGAAAATGCAGGGTCGGCCAATTGCGTCCTGATGCGAGTATGGCCCCTACTATGGATATAGACACCTGTGCTTTTTAAAAGGAGACTGTAACACTTGAGCAGGAAGCGCTATTTCTCTCCAACACACCAGTGACATCGCTTCTATTGTTAGCAGCAGGAGCGCTATCTCTATCCAACCCACCAGTGACATCGCTTCTTAAGCTGAGAGTGATTGGGAAAAGTTTAGAAGCTAGCATCTGATCTGACCCTGCACCTGCCTAGGATCCTTGGGTAACAGCTACGTAATGACCACTAAATTTGGCTTAGTAGTTAAGGAAAAGCAGTGTGTGTAGTCATAATGTCTATCATCGTCTGCAAACTTGGAGCAAGGAATTCCCTTTTGAGGGCACAAGTCCGAACGCTATTATGCATGTGTGTGTAGTCATAATGTCTATCATCTGCGCCAACCACCTTTAACCTTTATGCCACTCTTGCGTCGGCCAGTCCTAGAAACGGTGCCCCTCACACGGGTTAGCTCTCTAACTACGCATGTGCTTTTTTAAGAAGTCGTTTTCTTGTTGAGAGTTTGAGAGTTGAGACCAGACGTGCTGCAACCTAGGGATCACCTGGCAGCTCTTTCACTCTATAGAGATCAGGGGGTATAGCACAATTCTGAGAGGAGTATGGTTGGTTTACTCGGGTGACAGACCCTGCCATAATGGATTCCTATTGATGACCCATTGTATAGGGTTTTTTAGACGTCGAGTTTCGGGCGGATCAAGTAGCTGTAGCCTCGTAATAGCAACCGCGGAGTTCCTTCTTAGCTCACTCTTGCATGTGCGACGACATTTGAAAACTCAGGGTCTAAAAAGCAAGAAGAAAACCCAGCGTAGTTCAGAAAACAATGTTTTCGCTGTACGCAAGTTAAAAAGGAGTAGGGGCTTTAAAAAAAGTGTGTAGTTACTTTATCTATCACGTTGCTTTTTTTAAACCAAAAAAAAGAAAAAAGACGGAGAAACCGTTGGTGGCCTTGAAGCTGCTACGATAGAAGAAGAGGCCTAGCTTTGAAGTTTCCATTGCTTCTTTCTGATCTTCTTTGGAACGAAAAAGCATTGGCTGGCGCTTTTTCTTAGCCCCAAAAAAACCCCGCTGAAAAAAACTGATATAAGCTAGTTATGTTACAGTACCAACAATGAGGCTACAGCATCAACAATGAAGCAAGGCCTTAAGGATTATGAAGGAAGGGAAAGACGATGGAAGGGACCGGAGAGTGGAGCAGAATACAGAACTCCAAACTGTTAACCTCATACGACTTTATTGTACCTTCCACAAGGTTGCTTTCACATTTTCTGCGATAATCTAAGTAGTAAGTACTACTGTGCTTTTATAACTCAAACTCAACTTATATATTGCTAAATCAGATTATTTACTGTAAATAACATTGAAAATATTATTAACATTTAATTAAACTTATTAAAACTTGTCTTTCAATTCATACTCTAAAAACTCTAATAAACTCTAATTCAAAAAGAACGAAGAAAAAAATCCTAGCAGACAATCTCCACAGCTAGCTTCTTTGACTGATAACATGGATATGAGAGAAGAAAATATACGATCATCAAACGGCTTCTTTGAGGATTTTATGACTGAGAGAAGTTGAGTGAGCTTAAGGTGTTTCAAGTCTTGTTTAGACGGTGACTCAAATCTGATGCATCTATGAACGTTAGAGTTAGAAATGGATATGATGGAGAGCAACTCTTCGGTTTCTGAATCGAAAGAAGTTTGGTTCAAAGAGGTGTTGATTAGACCATTACCAAGAAAGAAAGTGCTTGTGGATACCTATAAATTGCCTGTGTCTAGGACATTGCCTATGAGATCTCCCCTTCAAAGTTCAAACATTTCCTTCGACATCTTGACTCCACATACCTCTTAAGCTAAAGTTGTGTTTGGTTCTTTGAAAACGCAGGCGAAGGAAAAAAGGAATTGTTGGAATACCAATTGTAAGAAAATCAAGGTAAGTAGTTACCAAATCATCCTAGAAGTATGATTTGCCATCGACACTTCAACACAGGTATGTTCTTAGGAGGCCCCGACGGTGTTCACAATTAGCTGCTTGAGGACATCCGTTGCCGGATAATGTAACCCCAGAAAGGGATCCAAATCATACCTCCTAATCTCCGAAATCACTTCCCCGTGTTCGTCCTCATGAAACTTGGTTTTAAGCTCGCGAACCTCCTCCGCGATTGTGTCATACAAAGCACCAATATCACACCTAGGAAGCGACTGGAGCCGCACAATCGCTCGAACCGCTAATTTCTGCAACTGAAATGCCCCAGCTACAGAAAATGCAAGGTCGGCCAACCGTGTTGGCTCCAAATCTGAACACAGTCATCTGAGTCACTGCCCCATAGAAGTATGGGTTTTGTTACGGGCGAGCCACGAAGTCCTTGTGGAAGCTATGCGAAAATGCTCAGCCAATATACTTAACTCTAAAAAACAGTAACACGGGCCAATTTTGCAAAGAAAATCCTTAGCAATACACCTTACAGACTCGTACTGTCTGCAGAAATAAGATACGCCTCACAACATAATCATTATCAATCTGTCATTTTTATCTCTGTATATATGATTATTGAGTTCTCTCAGCTATATTTTCTCTACATGATCATCATACACAAAACCTTGTTTCAGATTGGGATTAGTAAATGAGTTCTCCCAAAGAAGCGATGTATACAGTTTCGGCGTCTTCTTACTGAAGTTAATTAGTGGTTGTGACTTGTGAAGCACATAGCAGAAACACAACGAATGAATATCAGAATGTTGTTACAAAGGTGCTTGAATTTGTTTTTTCAAATGGGTCACCTATTTATCACTGATGATCTTTGATGGGTCACGTTCTTTGTGTATTAAATTAATGAACTCTCTTTTTTTGCCTTTTTCTTGTATGCTCCATGTCGAATAATCTTCTAAGTGACGTACTTCCCCCTCGCATAAGATCTAATAAACTGTTGCTTTTGCTTGATACAAAAAATGAAGAGCATGAAGCAACCGAAGAAGAGGAGGAAGATGAAGATAGATACCTAGATCTTTGGTACTTGATATAATATCCCTGATCCTTTCCTTTTGGGCCTCAGTGTCAAAGAATCGCATAAGATCATCTTCCTCGATAATCTCTGACATGTTCTTCATTGCTAGAATCCTAACTTTTTCAGAACTTGGAGGCTATATACAGTTCTTACTAAGGAGAACAAAAGGAGCACCAAAAGAGATGAGATAGGCGATTCTTCAAATAAACAAATGAAGAAGTCGGCAATAAGGAATATTTCATGCTTGGATTTATTAAATCAAATAACTATTGCCTTGATAGAGACAAAGTTAGAAGCCATTGGACCTCCCTAAATCCGATACCCCCAGTTACAGAACTCAGAGATTAAGATTTATATTCAAACAAAAACACAACAGCTACAGAATTAGCAATTGTCTGTGCAATACCCAAACCCCAAACCCCATTTTCACAAACATGATATCCAAATGAAAACTCCCACAAAAACAAAAATCTAACAATACCCAAATGAAACAAAGACATACCTTTGAATCAAATAGACTTGAACTTTGAATCAAATAACCTTGAGCATGAAGGATTCTCCACTGAAAAAACTTTAACCCACAAACCCCATTTTCAGATGTGCTATCCAAATGAAAATTCTCACAAAAATAAAAATCTAACAATACCCAAATAAAACAAAGACATTACTTGTGTACCAGAAACTTGAACTTTGAATCAAATAACCTCGAGCATGAAGGATTCTCCACTGATAAACAATATACCTTGAATCAAATAAGTAAAGTGGATCAGAAATGTCAAGTGTTTAGAATACAAAGGGATTCCTCTTCATACCACTATACAAAGGGAAGGAAAAAAAGCAGTTTGTTGGAGACAGTAGTGGGTAAAAAATAGAGAGAGAGAGAGAATGGCCTCACAACCCAAAGATCTTAGAAACAGTTTCTTAGAAAGAGAGTACCTTGCTTTGCTTAGAGAGATGAAGAGTTGGGAGAGTTGAGAGAGATAAAGAGTTGGGAGAGATAACACAAGAGAAGCAATAAACCAAAAAGTTCAACAAATGTAATCCGTCGATCACGTTCTTTCCCACAAATCTCAGCCTCTCTTTATCTTTGAGACAATGGCAAACTTGTCTATTTGAAAAACACATGTAATATAAATTCCTTTAATCAAGGTAGTTATTCGAGTTCCTTTCTTCATTTGTATATCATGTTTGGTGTCCTTTGACTCACTTTCAATTGGTACGAGACGACAAAGATTGTTTGGCTCCATTTTTTTGGTAAATAGATAGAGTTGATTATGATTTGATTATGAATCTACTAGTGTACCGGGTGCTGGTGGGACCGACCACATTTTTTGTTATTACAATCTCCTTGACAATTTACTTACGCATTGTAGTGACTCTCCATACGTGATATCCCCATTTTAACAAACTCCAGATTTGTTGATGATATCCTTTACAATGTTAATATAAGCGAATCAGGAATTTCTCATACACTAAACCCTCGTACAAGCACAATGATTTGTTAACAAAGCTAGCGAGATTTAGTTTTGTCGTAAATGTGGTTGGGCGATCAAAGACCAAAGAAGAAGAAAAAAAAAACAAAGAAGAAGAAGAAGAAAAAATTAACTAGTATATATGCGATGATCATTGTTAGTATCGAGACGGCTAAATGAGTCCAAGAAAGCATTAAATTCATCATTCGTTTTACCCATGAATGGTTTAAACACATCCAAAACAATATTAAATTGGTCCTCCATGAATAAATCTGATTTCCTTCGAATGAAAGCGAATGTTGTTTCCATGAAAAAAAGGGTATCTTTAGGGTCGAAGATGGTGTTGAAGATCTTATCCATCATGACGACATCTAGATTTTAGGGTTTGATTTACGTATTCAAGGAAACGGTCAAAGCAGCCATGCCTACCTCCATAAGAAAGGATAAGTATTAGTGTTTATGCCATAATACTCTAATTGAGAGTTATCAGACCTAGTTTGAGATATTTGAAAGAAAAATAACTAAAGCATTTGATGAAGAAAGTGAGAGATTGTGAATTTTCAAATAGTGAGAGACTGCAGTTAGAGGGAAAAGGGGAGAGCAGTTAGAGAGGAGAGTGTATTGTTGCGCTGCTGCCAACGATTGTTGAGAGGGGTAATTTTGGAAACAAAAAAAACTTTAGTCAAGACAGACACGCATTTTCGGTGGTTACTGGTGCAAAGGAAACCTCCCTATCGGTCGGTCTAATGATTGGTATTAAAGCAATATGACCAAAAACCTCCTCAAACCCTTTTCGGTAATAATCAATACAATCTTGACTTGGATTACAAACACCCCCAACATCTAGAAGAGCATCAACAAGATGCCATTATGAGTTCCAGCTTGTTTTCTTTTGTTACTTGGGAAGAAGATGCATTAGTAGTTGAGAAAGCCATAACGAGGGTTTATGCACAAAATATCTCAGAGGTTTTCCAATTACTTAAAACACAAAAAGTGTTTGAAACCCATCCAAAAATGAAACCATGAAGATATAAAATTGTGTTTTAAAATTTTGGGTTGATGGGTAATACATAGAAAGAAAAGAAGAGAGGAGAGGATGCAAAAAAGCATGATAACATTAATTGGTTGTGGTGGGACCCATTAAAGTTGCCCCAAAAAGAGTCGGGCAGGAAAATGAGTTTTAACTGCTGGGTTTTATATCTCCAAAACTCTATGTGGCTTGTTTAGTCCCACATTGCTTGGAAGAGTAGTTTATTTTCTTGATATAACCTAGATCATTTATTCTCTATGTTAGGCGGGGGCGGGCCGAAAAAATGAGTTTCAAACTTTGTTCGATTCATGGGCTTGGGCTTCGGACTTGGGCCTCTATGAAAGAATTAATTTTGTCAAAACCAATTCTATTCGACCTGGACCAATTTGAACTGAGTCTATTCTACCTAGACCAATTAGAACTGAGTTCATTTCGACCAGGAGTTCCTAGAAGATCACTTCGAACTAGAGTTCCCAGTAGACCAATTTGAACCGAGTCTATTTGAACTGATTGATTTTTATTATTTTTTGAGTTCTTGAAACGTAACGTGTTACTATTTCGTTATTAAGTTTTAAGCATTTTACTTCTGTTTCGAACATTTTTGATGATTTGTCCCACCATTTACTCTTGTTACCATTTCAAACTTGCTCTATATAAAAAGAAGTTGTGCCTTAGTTTTAAATCATCGAATTCACAGTTCATCTCTTCTCTTCGATATAATCATGAGTCTAGAATCTGAGTAAACTAATTGGAAGTACAAATCATTCGAAAGTTCTTCTTCCTTGCAAGAGAAGTTCCTACTCTGTTGCTTAATCCTGGAGACGACGTAGCAATCCACTATTTGCAAAGGGGCAGTGCGGCGAAACATCTTAAAAATAGAGACATAGTCCTCGACTCAGCATCTCCCGATCATCACTTCGGTACCTACAGATCATCTTGCTGCTATTGCCGGTTTATTTCAATTAATCTCTGCCTTCGATAATTGCTTCATAGGTAACATAGCATAATTTTTCCTAACATTAACAACCCACCGTGTACATGTGTCACCATCCAATTGGGGAAACGACAAAAATAGCAAAAATTAAAAGCAACAAAAATGTACTCGATCTTTGCGGAGTTCGTGCAAGGCTATATTGACCAAGTGTAATGGTTGTTGTGGCTGATCAAGCTCTGTAGTTGTAGGTTGAAGTGTTCTCGACTTATAGATGTGTTCACGATCATATGCCGTCAACATGACTCTAACAACTTGTCTTTATCGAACTTGGGAAATATATATGCTACTACACCATTATCTACTATCAGTTGTGTTCGAGACATGTGACACTCTTTGAAGATAAATAATACTAATTTTTAGTTGGATTGAATTTATGGATGCACTTGGGGGAGGAGGTTGTTTATTGTTGTGTGCATGTTTGTACAGTATTGCTCGATTAATCATTTGCACACTTAAAGAACGATATGTCGGCCATAGTTTGGTGGTTAATCCAATAATGTGCAAAGTTTAATATTCGATTCAAGATTCTCAACTTAGCACTCCAAGCTTTTAATATTGCTTCTATAGTGAAATATTTAAATGCACCCCCATAAACGCCCAGCCTCCGAAATTGTTGGTCCCAGTGACAAACTTTGTAATATTGTAATTTTCTAGTTTATTGTGTAACTAGTAGTACCCGTGGCTTGCTACCCTTAATACGTTGACACGCCTTTGGCGTTATAAAATATGCTCATTATCGTGCCTTCGGCGCTAAAATTCAATAAAAAAATATATTCATTCACATTCGATGACATAATTATGTAGAGAGTCAAATATTTTAAAATTAAGTATAATGTCCAGAAAGAACCTAATATTTCAATATCTCATTTTTGAGTTGCCCCCATACTCAGTGGTTGATAATAACTGGACGCCTGAAACACGACATTGAAAAACCCTTTTTCACAATTCAAATGAATAGCAAGAAATGTATTTTTTTAACTGAAACCCGCATTTTGTGCGTAGCTTCTTGAATGAAAACCTGCAACTCTAATGTGATTTTACTAAAATAAATATGCACTTCATATGATTCCCGCCAAAACGTACAGTTCAAAAAATAGTATTTCAAAAGCACATATCTTACCACACAAACATGCTTTTGAAATGGGTGTATATCAATCGAGTCTACAATCTCAGAGGTATTTCCATGGTCCCTGCAACATCACCTTTACTAGATGTCTATTTATAAATATTAAATAAAAAATGCACATATCCAAACGAATATCAAACATAAATCTGCGTTGAATTGTAAGAAGTTATGGTGTCAAATGGCAGGTCAAGGAGATAACCAAATGAGTTAAACCCACGACCAAAACAAAACCAATTCTATAAATAATTTGTTCATGAAAATAATTTGAGTTCTTCTCGATTTAGTTTGTTTGAACCAATTTTATATAGTTTAATATGCTAGATTCTTCAAAGTAAGAAAAGATAAATACACACGCTAGAAAGAATAAGACCAAAAGTCCGAAAGTCCATGGTCACCCAACGTATTACAAATTAATAGAATTTTTCATGTGTAAGGTGTAGAACACACAATATAACTTTCTATCTAGTGCTATATAAGTTAACATTATTGCACCAAACGTCAAAACTTAGATTGTCCAAGCATCAAACTACAGTACAATGCATCTTATCATAGAAACATGGTATTAGTGGTTCAAATTTTATATCTTTTCAATATCAGTACCATTAAGGGTGGATTTATATGCCCAAAGTATCATAATAAAATCATTACAACAATATATAATAAGCGAGTTTTACTTACCAAGACCCCTTGAACTGAGAAACAACTCCACCGGTGTAATGGCCTAATTTTGTAAGCTCGAGATGGCTCGGAATTAACTCTTACACCAATGTTCCTGTGACAAAAACTAATATGAAATAAGAAATGACACAGGTAATTTAGCGTGGAAAACCTCTGAATAGGTAAAAAAACAATGACCTCGAGTTGAGAGTTTTAGTAACAGTGACTTTTATTGTTTGAGGCGCGAACTAGAAATGCTTGATCTTGTAGATAAGAAGTTTGGGTGTTTGAGATCTAGAAAATGTATTTCTCTTGGTGATTTTTTATATTTTTTTGGTTCTTGTCTCTTTTGGAACTTTTTCTTTATATAGACCCTCTCCGCAGTTCTTTATTGTGCTGAAACACATTCTCTGAAGAATGTGGTAAGTAGTGTTTGACTGAGTAACTATTGAGTTCATGAGAGACTGGTTTCTTTAACTTGTTTATGTTTTTTTGTTGAGCTCGAACCATGTTCTTCATTAGTTCGTGGCGTAGGTGTCAATGCTGACTGTTTATGTCATATGTGGAATGCGTGAGTATGATATGGAGATTGCTTTAGAGTTACAAAGTAAAAATTAGAGTGTAGAGATAAACCAGAAACTTGTTAACAGTTTAGGGGCAATGACACTTAATTGTGTAAAGAAAATATCAAAGTATTTAAAAGGTTAGAATATAGAGAATATGTACCTTGAAATTGGGAGTATATGTTATTATTCATCAAATTGAGATTATTCTTCAACCTTAAGTTTAGAAGTAGTTTCATGCAGTAGATGCAAAAAAATAGAAATTTCGTTAAAAAGAAGTTGTATGCATTAAGTGAGTGTTTTGAATCGAACTTGATATATTATATTTATGATGTGTAGGTCGAATTGGAGTCAGCTCGGTTGAGCGAAGAAGTGGCACGCTAATGTAACCAAGAATTTACGGTGGAGTTTGATAGAATGAGAGAGGCAAATGAAAATAGGGAAGATCAACATGTAAATGTACATTTCAAGGATTTGAGAATGGAAAAAATAAGAATTTGAAATAGAGTAGTGATGGACTTAAACGATAGTACCATTACAGTCGCCTAGTGTTCCATGTTTTTGAGATATGAACTCCCTCTTTGGTCATGCGGTAATATGATCCCAGGCCATTGAGACCAGTAATAAAGAATGAACCCTCCCAATTTTCTGCTAGTTTCCCAGTATGTGGCTCTTTTCTGTGTTGAGGGATTTCTCTGAGGATGAGATCGTCGATTTGGAAAGTATGACTTCTGACTCATCTATTGTACGAACTGGCCAGCATATGGTGATATCGACCTAGGTTGGCAATAGCGTGTTCCCTAGTCTCATCTATCCAATTGCGGTTATAGGCCAATTCAAACTCATTTTCTTCGTTAGTTAGCTCGTGATCTCTAACTGGATGATGGTATTCTATTGGAATGACGGCTTCAATCCCATAGGCAAGAAAGAATGGGGTGCAGCCGGTTGATTGACGTGAAGTGGTACGGTATGCCCATAAGACATGAGGAAGTTCTTGTACCCAGTTTCCTTTTTTCTAAGAGTGAAGCCATTTCTTGAGTCCATCCACGATAGTTTTGTTGGTGATTTTGACTTGGCCATTGCCTTGAGGGTAGTAGGTATTGGATGGTGAGTAAATGATATTGTGTTTGTTGAGGAAAGCTACAACTTTTTCTCTAACAAATTATAGCCCATTATCGATATGAATTTGGTGGGGTTATCCAAACCGAGTAATGATGCGTTCCTAGATAAAAGAGATGACCTCTTCTTCTCTGGTTCGACAGAGTAGAACTGCGTCTACCCATTTTGTAAAATGATCTGTAGCAACAAGTAGGTATCCGCGATTGCTTGGAGAATTAGGAAATACACCGAGAAGATCGAGCGTCCCTCTTTTGAATGGCCTGAACACCTTGCTTGTATGTAGTTTGTGCGCAGGGGTGCGGATCATTTGTCCATGTCGTTGACATTTATCGCATTTGCGTGAGTACTCTTCTACTTGCTTGCACATGCCTGGCCAGAATACTCCTTGTGTAATTACTCTATGTACGAGTGATCAACCTATGGCATAGGAGCCATAAGTTCATTTATGTAAATCTCTGAGCATCTCGTCTGCTTTCTTTCATGAGAGGCACTTGAGGTAAGGCCCCATGACTGAACGTCTATATAATAAAAGGTTTTTGCTTTAAGTTGTCAATCAGCTGTCAACACTTTTTTGGATCTGTTAGAAGGGGTCCTATGCATTCATTGTCAGTACTAAGGTAGGCAAGGAAGGGCTTTCGTCAATCATCGTCTTCCCCTTTATCGCCCCCAGTATTGGCCGTGCATGCAGAAATGTGATCAATGCTAGGGGTTGATATTACATCGATCTGGAGATATTGAGCTTCTGTTCCCAAGACCCCCGGCTAGATAAGCCAAGGAATCGGTGTATCTGTTTCACCTCGAGGAAGATAATCGAGAGTTGCTTACGCAAACTTTCTTATCCTATCTGCAATGAGGGCTGTGTATTCGATCATCTTGTCATTCTTCTTGTTTTACTCAGAGTAATGGTGGATGATGAGTAGTGAATCTGTATAGACTAAGATTTCTGGGACACCGAGCTCAAGTGCGAAGTCAAGTCTATGAATGAAAGCTTTGTATTCGGTAACATTGCAGGAGGCTTCAAAATCCAAGCAGATTAGTTTCTCAATTTTATCGTTGGAAGGGGTAATCAATATAATTCTAATTCCTGACCTTACGGGTCCTATTGATCCATCTATAAGAAGTCTTCACCCTTTCCTTGGAATCCATTCAACTCATTCGTTAAATACATTGGTGGGTGGATCTTTTGTAATTTCTTCTGTAAGGTCAGGGTTGTGTTCCTCCCACTCGGGATCTTCTACTAGAAAATCTGTGAGAAAATCGGCAACGGCCTGACCCTTTTCAGAATGACGTTGTTTAAACTTGATATCATATTCTCCCAAACTGACTGACCATTGTTGTACTCTCCTGGATTTTTCTTTTTTGGACAAAACTTCCTAGAGTGGGTAGTTCATCATGACTTTGACTGAGTGAGCTTAGAAGTAGTGCTTAAGTTTCTGTGAAGCGTAAATAAGAGTTAGAAGAAGTTTTTCGATTTTAGAATACATAGTTTCCGCTGGAGTGAAGGGTTTCACTGATGAAGTTGGCTAACTTCTTAATTTTTCCTTCAAGCTGAATAAGAACCAAGCTGATTAAAGTATCTATAACTACTAGGTAGATGATAAGTTCCTTATTATCTACCAGGGTGCTCATTATGGGAGACTTCCCCAAATAGGTTTTGAGATCCTGAAAAGCTGCCTCACATTCTGATGTCTATTGAATCTCTATATTTGGCTGAAGTTTCCTTGTTTGATATAACTGCGAAGTAGTAGGAACAACCAACGACAGCGATCTAAAGATTTTGAAACGAATCAGTTGATAGCGACAATCTTGCCGACAAGTTCTTGTATGTCTTTCATCATTTTTAGAGATGGCATGTTGAGGATAGCCCGAATTTGATCAGGATTGGCTTCAATCCCTTTCTTGCTGATGAGATGGTCGAGGAGTCGGTATGAATGCACTCCGAATTGACACTTATCAGGATTGAGTCGTATCCTGTAAGATCAGAAAATATTAAATATTGTGTTGAGATTGGTAATGTGATTAACTGACTGTATGCTCTTGCACAAGAGATCGTCAATGTAGACTTCTGCGACTTTCCCAAGATGTGCTTTGAACATAGTAGTTATCAACCGTTAATAAGTTGTACCTGTATTTTTGAGTCCGAAGGGCATGACTTTGTAGCAGTAAAGTCATCTTTTAATGATGAAAGTAAACTTTTCTTGATTGTCTCCCAAGAGTGGAATCTAATTCTATCCAGAAGCATGGTCCATCATAGATAGGAGTTTGAGACATACTATAAAATCAAGAATTTGATGGATGTTGGGAAGAACGAAACTATCCTTTTGGAGTGTGTTTGTTTAGATCTGTAAAATCTACACAAACTTGGACTTTTCCATTCTTTTTTGGTATAGTGACGATGTTGGATATCCAATCTGGATACTTGGCTACTCAAATGAATCCTACTTTGATCAATTTTTTAATCTCTATGTTAATTTCATCTCAAAAATGGGGTGACAGATGTCGCTATTTCGTTTTGACCGCTATAGTGTTGATGTTGATGGCCAACTTGTGGCATGCCTTGGTTGGATCGGCCCCAGACATCTCTTCGAAAGTCCACACGAAGACATCTCGATTCAGTAGTAAGAATTGAATAAGAACATCCTTATCGTGCTAGACCAATTTGGTACCGATAAAAGTACCTCTGCTAGGTCCTTCAATGTTAACGTATTCTCTAGGCTCTTTTGTTGAAGGTTGATCATCAAGGTGATTAGCTTTCTGTAATTGTTATGTGGCGTATCTGTCTGAGGTATCTAGAATGGCAGAGACAGTATTTTTGCAAGCTCGAGAAAGCTTTTGACTACCTATGATTTCATTGATACCATTATTGTGCTTGAAGCGGAGTGCTTGATGATAGGTAGAAACGATTGCTTCCATGTTGTGAATCCAGCAGCGGCCCATAATCTCGAGATAATGGGATTTGGCGTTGATGACGTAGAAGACGACGTCAATGGTGGCTGGTTTTGCGGTAATATGTAAGATGATTTTTCTCACTCACTTTTCTTTAGAACCATTGAATCCACTGATATCGGTGTCGCTTGGATTAACTTAATCAGCCAATCCCATTTGGTTGATAGTGTTCTGAAAGAGAATCTCAATACCACTTCCAGTATCGATCATCATTATGTGCATGACAAACTTTTTCATCTTGAGCATTATGACTAATGCATCATGATGTGGAAATTTTACATGACTAATGTCGCAATCTTCAAATGAGATCCCAAGCCGGCGATTACTCAAGTCAGGAAGAAGTATGACATCCTTATCTTGAGGTGTGAGATCACAACATTCGGACAGTCTCTTACACTTGAATCGGCAAGAGTTGGTAATCTGATGGATTTTAATCATGCTACTGTGGTGCATATGGTAGATATGTTTCTCCTCAGCTTGATCTTCGACCTAGACTACTTCAAGCTGCCTCTTATAGCTTCCATCTTTGTATGATTCCAGGTTGATAATGTATTCGAATATCCATCCCTCTTTGAAGATGAATTCTAGTAACCTCTATAAAGCATAACAGCTGTCAGTAGAATGATGGCTTACCTTGTGATGCATGCAGTATGGGCAGTTCGCAATTGGTTTCAATGGTTGAGAGGGACGGTATAGCTTATCCATGGAGGGGATTGGAAAAATTGTGGAGATTCGAACATTTATCCTTAGGAGGACCGGTTTAGGTAGTGAACCGCCTTTCAGAGAGTTGCAAGTATTTCCCTTTGAGCGCTTTTGATCACTCTGATCCTTCTTTGGTTCGGTAATTCGATCTGCAAATGGACCTTTCATGGTTAGGATGGATTTAGTAGATTTATGCCTTTCGGAGATCATCCTTTCCAGGTCGATGTAACCCTTGACATTGGTGATCAGATCATCCAAGGTCGCACATTTGTTGATGAAGAGATGTTTTTTGGCCTTACAGTCGAGCTGGAGCGCATTGGTGAAAGTAGTAGTAGTTGTTTTCTGATAGAGGTTGTCTACTTTACGCACGAGCTCCAAAAACTTCTTCGCAAAAGCCTTCTCTCCGTGTGACTGTTTAAGGCAGATAAGAGAATATAAATTTACCTCTTTGTCTCTGTTGTGAGCATACGTCTTGATGAATTATTTTTGCAGCTGATCGAATGTGAGTGTGAAATCTTTAGGTAAAGAGTGGAACCACCAGAATGGTTCTTCATGTAGACTTGTTGCGAACAAATGGCATATGATGTGGTTAAGATTGGAATAAAACCTCAATGAATCACGGTATTATTGAATGTGTTCCTTTTGATCGGTGCCCTTGTATTTACAAATTTTCAGAGTATGGAAACCTTTTGGCATTTCCATATCGAATGGTTCTTTGGCAATCAGACTCCCTTGTATCTTGGTAAGGTCATTTGCAATGCCCAGAACATATGCTTCCATCAACTCCTTCATACGCTGATCCATATGCTCTTGTGTAATATATTGACGTGTGGGCTGAGTGGCTTGATGAGGAGGTTGAGGATTATGCGTACCGATACCCTCACTCAAAAGATCACCTGTCAGAATTTGAGGTTGAGGTTGTTATTCTTCATCTTGATATTTGGAAAATTGGAAACCTCGGCTGATTTTAGATTGAACTTCACCACCCAAATGAATGGAAGGCTGAGGTTTGTACTGAATATTTTTGGAAATAGCTTTGTTGGTAGCTCCACGAGGTCCCAACCATTCTCGCGTAGAAACCCGAGAGGTTTCTGGCAATTGATTACGATCCCTTGTTGAAGGAGCTTGTTGAGTATCTTGCAGTGCTTGTAATACAGTCTATATGGTTGTCATCTGGTCTTCATATCGTATGAATGTTGTCAAACATACTTGTTATTCAGCTTCGAGCTTCTTCTCACGGAGCTCGGTTAAGAGTTAATTGACGTTTGAGCTCATTGGGCTTCTCTGTTTTGGCGTGGAGATTTACCCGTAGCTCTATAAGTTATTTTGGCTCAACTGAAAGATCGAGCTGGATTCTGTTTGTTGGTCATCTGGAACTGACCACGATTGAAATTTGAAGCAGAGTGAATATATGCCTTAGGATATCGTAGAAATGTCATATTTCCCACAGATGGTGCCAAATGTAATGACCTAATTCCGTAAGCTTGAGATAGCTCAGAATTAGCTATTATACCAATGTTCTTGTGACAAAAACTAATATGAAATAAGAAATGACACATGTGATTTAGCATAGAAAACCTCTGAATAGGTAAAAAGCTATAACCTCGAGTTGAGGGATTTAGTAACAGTAACTTTTATTGTTTGAGGTTGATATCTTATTACAAGTGATCTCTCGAACTTGAAATGCTTGATCTTGTAGATAAGAATTTTGGGTGTTTGAGAATTTAGAAAATATAGTTTTTTTGGTGATTTATCATATAATTTTTTGGTTCTTGTCTCGTTTGGAACTTTTTCTTTATATAGGCTCTCTCCGCAGTTCTTTATCGTGCTGAAACACATTCTCCTAATAATATGGTAAGTGGTGCTTGACTGAGTAACTGTTGAGTTCATGGGAGGCAGGTGTCTTTGACTTGTTCATATTTTTCTATTGAGCTCGACCCGTGTTCTTCATCAGTTCGTGGCATAGGTTTCAATGCCCACTTTTTATGTCACATGTGGAATGTGTGAGTCTTATATGAAGGTAGTTCAAACTAAAAATAGCTCGAATTGGATTAGATAAAGGGATAGGTCCCTCTAACTGGGTTTTTATAAATCCTACCATTGAAGACTAACCCTTAATCCCCTAGTCGCACACATAGTCGGGGAAGCCCACTGATGGACACATAAAATGACTACTATTCCCCTATGACTTAATGTTTATTATTCTTAATTTTATTATTAAACATGACTTATAAAACCAATTTTTATATTTCAGGTCACATAGAGCTCATTTACCAAATATGTGTAAATACCGGGATGTATAACTCAAAAGATGAACTGTTGGAGAAGGATGTAGAGTTGTCAAACACAAGGGTCCCACATGGGGAGGTTACAATTTTGGAGGATAACTCTTGGAGGTTACAAATTTATGTGCATTCATGGCATAGGTTATAAATCTAATATTAAATGTAAGAACCCTCTTCTTTATCTATAAAAGGAGAGGTGGTGAGCTCATAAGATCATCTAATTTTAAGAGAATCATTCTTGTAGAGTGCAAGAGAGCATTATTGGAGTAAGTTGGTGCAAGTCTTGTAAGCATTTGGAGCATTTCATTTTGTAAGTCAATAAAATTCCTCTTTTTGTTGTTAGTTTATATTCATTTCATTCTCATATCATTTAGGTTTTATAGTTGTTATAATGGCCGGCTAAGTCCTCACTAGGGGTGAGGATGGATCCGCCATAAGCGTATGATATCATGTAGTAGAATGTATTTTTATCCAACACAATATGAGCATATTATCACAAATCCCAAAATTATATTGTTAGAGACATCCATTATCATCCTATGATCTCTTTAAGTAGAGATATATGAAGAGTTTTGTGATTCTCAAATGATATTGTGAAATTGTATTAATATTGTATTTTTCTAAGGTATGATCATAATTAACATTTCATAGTTAGCATAGCTTTCATGGAATGTGTTTTTAGTACATACTTAGTTCATACAATATATTCTACTTGAGTTATAATTAATCATGAAATTACATCGACAAAAGGTCGAAGTTTGTTATTTCAATTAAGTAGAAAATTTAATATACGATACTATGTTGATATTGTATGTAAATGGTGGTGAAATCCGACCCCCTAGACCTTTATTCTTGATTAAAACCATATCATTGATTTTTATGGTTTTACAACCTTAGATTACTAAAACACAAGACCAAAACTAATTTCTAGTTCCGTTCGAAAGTGAACGACACTCTAATTTGAACCCATACTAAACACCGGATTTTGACCGTTATCACCCACTTCACTGCAGTTAACTCACCAATCCTTGACTATCAAAAACCTATCGATAACTCGCTTTTGAATCACCCAAACTAGCCAAATTCACCCTCCCATCTTCACCGACACTAATACACTCAACCCCATTATTCCCAAACAAATTAATCCCAAAAATTGGTCCAATTTGAAAACCCTTTTCCCCAACTGATATCTCTGAATCATGAGAAACCTTGACAGGGTGAGCGAAGAGAAAGTGGAGAGGCCCATTAGAGAGAGGTACCGGTTGGGGAACCTTGGCGCCGAGACTAAAGCAAAAACATTAAATCAAATAAGAAAGTTAAACTGTAGAGAGAGAGAGAGAGAGAGAGAGAGAGAGAGAGAGAGAGAGAGAGAGATAAATTTGGTTTAGGGTGGAGAAGTAGTAATACTTGAGGAGGTAAATAGGAAAAAAGGAGAGAGAATGGTCATCGAGCATCGATGGGCTTGATTTATATTGTTCGATGAAAAGCGGGAGACGTGGTGAGAGAAAATGAGGGAGAGTCTCTGATCTTTAAGGGAGGGAGGGAGAGACGTTTGAGGGTCAACGTTTTTGAAAGAGAAACGGATGATGAGAAGAAAGAATTGCGATAAGGAGAAAATAGCTTTAGTATGGACTTTTTGATGACTAAAATGTCCTCATGATCTAAGAAAATCTTCAAAACTACCCTTAGCATGATTGAATCTCCTCCACTCATCTAGATTGGAGTACAATCCCAAAGCTTTAAACTCCATATTTGCCCCTCTTTTTCTCTTGGATAAACCTTCTGTCTCGTGGGCAAACTTATCCCTGAGCAAAAACACCATTGTGTAATGTAATAATATAGATTTTTAAGAATTTTTTTCTAGTCCCAATAAGTTTACCTATGGAATTGTACTTAGTATTTCGTATAATGAATCATATCTAAATGCTCCCTTTAAAAACGGCACAACCTCCTTATTTAAAAAAAAAAATTGTATGTCATAATACAAATTTGTAATTTCCTTACATATTATGTAATGTTTAATTTATTTCTAGTTCCAACAATATATTTGACTTATAAATTGGACTAGCACATATGTTATAAATTAATTACGAATATCAAATTCCTTACTTAATTAATTTGTATTAGTTACATTACCCAAGAAAATTTTAATTTTAATTTTAAACTATATCCCATAATTCATTAACCGTTGAGAACAAAACCAATCTTCTACTATATCTAACCATTCACACAATCACACACATAATATATAGAGAGTGAAGGGAAGCTTTCATTAAAAAACTTATTAGGTTACATAACATAACCTATATATATATATATATATATATATATATATATAAAGCCTCTAAAACTTTCTAGGGTTAGGAGTTAGGTGGGTCAGCCCAAATCCAGTTCCGGTGGGACCCAACCGAACTGTTCCTAACACTCCCCCTTGGGGCGTCCTACATCTAAACGACTTGCCTCATTAAAAGCTCCACCTTGCAAAACTCTGTGGGATAAAATATATACAAGGAAAGAGTAAAATCCTATGTCTCAGATGGGTGGTGGGCGCGTATAACGCTGCCTCATCAAAACCTCCAACCAGTAAAACTCCCAGGGAAAAAATTGTGCTATTAGGAAAAGGAGTATAACACCCATGTGCCCACGTCAGGTGGAGACTACTCCCATTGACCTCTATCTTCCAGAGATGTGTTTCTCAAAGACGTTAATGAATATAAACTTCGCATGCCTATTTTGTGTACCAATTTCTTAAATGTAGGATATGCAAGAGTCTTCATAAATAGATCTGCTTAGTTCCCTTCTGAACGTACTTGGATAATATTGATTTCATTCGCCTTCTGTAATTCGTGAGTGTGGAAAAACTTCAGTGAAATATGTTTGGTCTTGCCTCCCTTGGTAAAACCTCTTCAAACTTGAGGGATACAAGCAACATTGTCTTCATATGAAGTAGTAGGGTTCTATTGGATAAAATTTAATCCATAAGTTTTTGTTGATGTGATTTTCCATAGAGTATAACCAAAAACATTCTCTGCCAGCTTCGTTAAGTGCAAAAATCTTTGCGTGATTAGAAGATGTAGCAACCATTGTCTGTTTCACTAACCCCTATAAAATCGCTATATTGCCATACAAGAACGCATATCCTGACAGAGATCGGCCTTTATGCGGGTTTAACAAATATCCTACATCGGCGTACCCTATAATTTTATGTGTACCACTTTTTAGGTAGAATAGACCTAAATCTATTGTGCCTTTCAGGTATTGCATAATGTGTTTGATCCTATTCCAATGCCTTTGGGAAGGAGCGAAACTATAGCGACCAAGCAGTTTATTACAAAAGAGATTTTGGGTATAATTTACCCGTCTAAGTATTACTCTAGACTTCCGATGATTATTTAGATCATTGATGTACACTACAATGATAGGAAACCTAGTTTATGTTCCCTTAATGAAAATACATGGACAATTATTTGTAAAACACTCGGCCCTCAAATATTCAGTCAACCTATTCTGCCACATAAGCCTTGATTGCTTCAAGCCGTATAATGACTTATTTAATTTTATTATGTACATACCCCGTATGTTGGGTTTTATTACTTCTGGAAGCTTATACCCCTCAGGAAGCCTCATATAGATATATGTATCTAGTTTCCCATATACGTATGTGGTGACTACATCCATAAGACACATGTCGAGATTGTTCTCCACAACTGACAGGCTAATCAAGTAGCAAAACGTTATAACATCCTTGACCAGAGAGTAAGTTTCATCATAATCAATGCTAGGTCTTGGTGGAATGCCCTGTACAACTAGTATTGCCTTGCATCTTACTACATCTCCGTGTTCATTACGTTTCTGTACGAATACCCATTTATAGCTGACAAGTTTAATGATATCATGCCTATGGAAAATTTGTCTAAAAACTTTGCGCTTTGCTAGCGAGCTGAGCACGGCTTGGATTGCAGATTCCCACTTTGGCCAATCTTTACAGTTACGACACTTGTCAAGCGTAAGGAGTTTTGGCTCATCATCCATGATGGCGAATGCAGCAACAAAAGTAAATACATTGTTGACAACTACTCTTAAACGATCCTAAGTTGTACCATTAGAGACATAATTGATCAAAATCACTCTATTATCGTAGCTATGTGCCACGCTAAGCATGTCTGGTAATGTATCAACAAGTTGTGTAGCTACAGTAGCCTTGTCAATGGGTGGTTCCATCCCCGATGGACCGACAATACTATTAGCGATATCTGATCCCAATTTTTACTACTTCCCTGAAGCCAGTTCTTTGTCCTTAGAAGAACGTCAATAGGGTTTCTTGACCTTTTATTCATTTGCGGGAGGCACGACAGTTCCTTCCGGAATGTTTAACCGTACAGGGGCATTACTCGCAGGTACATGCCCCTTGGTTACTTTAGCAGCATCTTTAAATGCATCGGGCAGTTCATTGATGACCTATTATAAGTAAATTATCTGTTGGACTTCGTTATCACTCTTTTTAGTAACGAGATCATACTGAGACAACGATAGTGCTTCCCAAGTTAACTTAGAAACATCTACGGTATTATCTGTCATATCTCCCCTTAATACTGGGTAAATCATCTTATCAAAGTGACAGTCTATGAATCTCGAAGTAAAGACGTCGCCTGTAGTGGGTTCTAAGTATCGAATGATAGATGGGGAATTATAACCCACATAGATACCAAGGCGGCGTTGGGAACCCATTTTTGTACGTTATGGAGATACGATCGACACCTGCTAGGCAGATCCAAAAAATGTGCAAATGGGCGACACTGGGATCTATCCCAGTGACTAGTTGTTTTTGGGAAAGCTGATGATTTGTGCTCGAATAAATTCTAATCAGTGCTCCGATATGCAAGATTGTATGACCCAAAATGGTGGCTGGAAGCTGTGATCGTACTAACAGTGGCCTAGGGATTATCTGTAATTGCTTGATTAGATTATCTGCAATACCATTCTAGATATGGATAGGAGGTACAGAATATTCCATATCTATCCCATTAGCGAAACAATAATCATTGAATGTGCAGGAAGTAAACTCACCTGTGTTGTCAAGCCGGATCGACTTGATCCGATGTTTCGGGAAATGAGCCCATAGCCAAATAATATGTGCAAAAAGTCTTGCAAACGCCATGTTCCTAGTCGACAATAGGCAAACATGTGAACATCTTAAAGATACACTAATAATGAACATAAAGTACTAGAATGGGCCACTATGTAGATGGATAGGTCCACATATATCTCCATAAATGCATTGGAGAAAGGCTGAAGACTCTAATTCTACCTTGGTCATGTTAGGAGGGGTAATTAGCTTACCCTAAGTGCAGGCGTTGCATGAATAATCTCGCAATACACATATATTTTCTCCTTTCAAAGAATGTCCAGAGCAGCTATCGGTCATCTTCCTCATCATCCAAGAACCTGGATGTCCTAGACGATTATACCATAATTTGAATGTTTTCACTTGTAAAGGAGAAAAAATTATTATAGCATAGGTCTCAACATATCAAATGTCGGTAAAATATAATCCTAAGGGGTATATTGGATAACACTCTAATATGTTTTTCCAACCTTGGGGAGTAGTTAGAGTGATGCACAAAACCTGGTTTTGGTCTTCTCCCCCAGTTTTTACTTGATATCCATTATCCTTAAAGCTGAGTAAATTCCTGGTAGAATTACTTATGCATAAAGCAGACTGGATACCTAGTATCATACTGTTAGGTAGTAATAGCATGATACTACCAGTGCCTTCTATCATTTTGGCCAAACCAGTGATAATTGTGACATCACCGATGCACGGGGTCAAAAACAAATAATATTTCTTATCTCATAGGATCAAGTGTGTGGTAGCACTGTCTACTAGATAGTTATCGATATTCATCCGATTATCGAATACACCCAATGAGCAAATAAATTCATATGGGAAACCTACATATAGTAGATTAACTATCATATAACATAATTAACTATAATGCAAAGAAATAATTCTAGGGAAAATTTGACTATAGTCCCACCTACAGACTGAATATTTGCCTTCAGTCCCCAAGTTGTTTAAATATGTAGTTTTAGTCCCCAAATTGACTATGACCACAGGTCAACCTTCGTTGAACTCAAATTTTGACATGAACTGACTAAACTACCCTCCCGCGAGTTGTACGTTATTTCCTGTAATAGGTGAACAAGTTGTCTTTCGGTCATCTATTCCCCAAAACTGTTTCAAATAAAAAAATTGTCTTAGAGGGAAAATTTAGGAAAATTTAAGAACAATCCTTATCTTCTACAACTATAAAAATTTGGAAAACTAGAATGCAACAATCTAATACCTGATCACAATGTAAGTCTCTATCTCTCCCTCTTTATTTCTTTATTTCTTTATTTCTATTGATTTGGTAAAATTTGTAAATCTCTCTCTAATATTTGTTGATTTGGTTTTCCCATTTTGAAAGTTGGAAGATTTGTTTTAAGAATTAGAGATTGGATTACAAAATTTGGACCTTTTAAAAGTGGTTTGGATTATAAAATTAGGGTTTTGGTTTTTGGTAATTAGGGTATATTGAAAAAATTAGAGCTTTTACAAGTGGTGTTTTTAAATTAGGTATTTTGGGTATGTTACCATGATATTTATCTTAATTATATAGTATTTGGGGGTATGCTACAATGAAAGGAATGACCTAAAAAATGTCATTATTCATTGGGGATGTAGATGGTCTGAACTTGGGGAGACAAGGTATACACATCGTCTATACATTGATGGGGACATGCATATATTTGAAAATGTAGATATGGATTAGTTTTACCATCAAGGTCTATTTAAGTATATTATGTCTGATGTCTGATGTTGTTGGGATAAATGAAGCTATCTCACCTGGTTCTGGGATAGTGGTGAAGACATTGTATGCAGGTGAGATAGTGGATATTTGTGATGATACAAGTTTGTATAAGATGTGGCATTGTAGTGATGTGCATTGTATATGAGATGTACATTTCTATATATATGCAGTGCCTATAGAGGTTGTGCCCTCACCCTTAATTCAACAGCCAGATGTAGTTATGATAGAACCAGATGAAGGACCACCAATATGTTGTACTTCTCAAGTTGAGGCTAAGGTTGAGACTATACAGTTTGATCCACTACAGCATGAGAGTACATAGTTTGATCCACTTCAATATGAGACTATTGTCAGGGGTAAACAAAAGGTAGTTGTGACTCAAACAAAAAAAAAGCTTGTATCAAAGCCAAAGAGAAAAGGCAATAGTTTACAAAGTGGTGAAGAGAAGACTAAAAGAGTTAAGAAACCAAGGGCAAGTAAAGTATCTGAGGAAGAACTTGATGATTTGTCACATATAGACTTCAGTGATGATGAACCTAATATTAAAACTGAGGGTGTAGTTGGATTGGGGGAAGATGCTCCAGTTAATGCAGAAACTGAGGATGGAGTTGGATTGGGAGGAGATGCTCCAATTAATGCTGAAACTGAGGGTGAAGTTGGATTGGGGGGAAAGACTTCAAATGATGAAAAAGAAGTTGATGAAGTTGATGCTTGGAATAGATAGGCAGAAACAAACCCAGATAGCCTAGATGCATAGGGAAGGTATTACTCAAATCACTTATTAGTTGATGGTGATGATGGTCCAACCCAAGCTGATATAGACAGATGTGATGATGAGTTCAGAGATTTAGCCAAAGAATATGATAATATTTTTATAATAGAAGAAGCTGAAGTGCATCATATTTCATTACCTGTGCATAATCCTGGGCTAGAGATGGTTATTGGCATGGAGTGGCCAACAATTGATGCTTGCAGAGCTTTTTTTTAAGGCAATGGGTCATTGTGAAGAAGCACCAATTCCAACAAAAAAATAATAACTATATGAGGGTAAGATACATTTGTACTGAGGCTTAAACATTTAACTGTCAATGGATGTTCTATGCTAGGGTTAACCCAGATGGTACCACTTTCAGTATGAGGAAAAGTAGTAATATTATTCACATATGTCCTGGCAGGAGTGGCCAATCTATCAAAAGTGTAAATGCTCAGTGGGTTACAAAGGAAGTTAAAGAAACAATTGGAACAGTGAGAACTACTAGACCAATAGGTGTGAATGAACTGATTTCAAGAAAGTATGGTGTTGATATTTCATATTATACTTCATGGAATGCTTGGACTATATGCATGGAGAGGATTGTTGGATCATATGATGAGTGTTATATTTTGCAACCTAAATTTATGAGACAAATCTTATTGGCTAACCCTGGCAGTTTGGCCAAATGTAGTAAAGATCTTCAAAGTAACCAGTGGAAAAGTTCATTGGTGATGTTTTAGGCAAGTTTTGATGGATGGCTAAATGGGTGTAGACTTGTACTTGGTTTGGATGGTTGTTTTCTAAAGGGTAAATATGGGGGGGGGGGGGGTTATCTATCTGTGATTGCCTTGGATGGCAACAATGGCCTATTCCTTATTGCAGTTTACTTATGCAGATCAGAATGTAAAAAAACTTTGACCAACTTCTTTGAGGTTCTTCAGCCCTATCTCATTCTACATAATTAAAAGCTAACATTCATATCAGATAGACAAAACGGACTTATTGATGTTGTGACTGCACTTTTTCCTCATGCAAATCATAGATTTTGTTTTAGACATATGCACAAGAATATAAAGAAGTTTCACAGGGGGACCCAAATAGAGTGGTTAGTGTAGAGTACTGCAAAGGCATTTAAGCAATCTGAAAAGAACAAATACATGGACCAACTCAAACTGGAAAACCCAGCTGCTCATGACTGGTAACTTAAGGAGCCATTTGAACACTAGGCTAGGTCCCACTTTAATTTTACTGCTAAGTGTAAACACATCACAAACAACTTCAGTGAGTCTTTTAGCATATGGATTTTGAAGATTAGGGATAGGCCAATCCATAAGTTACTAGAAAAACTGAATATAATGTTAATGAAACTCATGTATGACAGGAGTCTCAAGGCAAAAGAGTGGGAAGAAGCATGTAAGCTAAACAAGACTTTTTCTTATTGTTTGAGATCTCTTATTTTCATGAACAACTATGTGACTATATGTATATCATTTTTACAGGTTTTTTGTTGGTCCTTAGAGTACAAACCCACATTGACAAGATGATCAAATACTATGGTCAATATCAGGTGCAAGGGATCATATCAGGATCATTTCTTACAATTGGGATAAGTGGCCAAAGATGGAGAATAAACACCAACACACATGAATGTGACTGCCATGAATGGAAACTTTCTGGACTACCATGTGTGCATGCTGTTAGTATTATACTCCCTTATGGGTGGCCATGGGTTAAGTAAGTAAAGTATTTTTTGGTTAATAATCTAAATGTTTACAAAGTTGTGTCTCTAATTTTTTAAAAGCTAACTTTTTTTTATGGATGGCTAACAGCTATGTTTTTTGTTTTCACAAAGTTGTTTCATATGTCCAAACAAATAAAAATGTCATATATCCTGTAGTTGATGAATCAGAATGAGAGAAGGTTTGTATTTGAACACAAGTGTATCTGAGTTGATATTTGATATGTATGCTTAGTTTTATATTATATGCAGCCTACAAACCATTTTCTAACTCCCCCATTGGTGAGAGAAGCTAGGAGACCTAAAAAACAAAGAATCTCTGATCCAGATGAAGAAAAGAGGCAGAAGAAATATGAAAAATGTGGTAACTATGGTCAAAACAAAAAAACATGTAAGGGTGAACCAGCAACACCAAGGCCAAGAGTGGCAATAGCACCTAAGAGGGTAGATTCAAATGTTAGCATGGCAAAACATATATGCAGTATTGGTTTACCACCTGCAACACCAAATATGAGAGAGAGGGAAAGTGGTCGTATAGGTGGTGGTGGTGGGAGATCTTTTAGGGGTGCAAGGCAAACTCAAGATACTGAAGCCCCAAGGCCAACTCAAGCAAGTCAAGCCCCAAGGCAAACTGGGGCATCAACACAACAAGTTCAAGCTCCAAAGCAAATACAATCAAGGCAAACTCAAAGCCAAACTCAAGCTACTGAAGGCCTAAGACAAAGTCAATAAAGGCAAACTCAAAGGCAAACTCAAGCTACTGATGCCACAAGGCAAACTAGAACAAGTCAAGCCCAATGGAAATATCAAGCTACTGATGCCCCAAGGCAAACTAGATCAAGTCAAGCCCAATGGCAGCCTCAAGCTATTGTATCCCCAAAGAAAACTAGGGCAAGTCAAGCTCAAAGACAGTCTTAAGCTACTAAAGCCCCAAGGAAAACTAGAGTAATTCAAGCCCAAAGGTAGTCTCAAGCTATTCAAGGCCCAATACAAAGTCAAGCAAGTCAAGCCCAAAGGTAGTCTCAAGCTACTCAAGCCCCAAGGCAGAATCAAGCAAGTCAAGCCCAAAGGCAGCCTCAAGCTACTCAATCCCCAAGACAGAGTCAAGCAAGTCAAGCCCAAAGGCAGTCTCAACCTACTCAAAGGCAAACTAGGGCATCAACACAGCAAACTCAAACCCCAAGCTCTAACCCTTATAAGAAAGGCTATCAACCTCCTGGTAAGAATTGGAAAGTGTGACTGTGTGACTTAATTTAGAAACATATAACTGCATGTTAAAATGTACATTTGTTTGGCTATGTAGACTAAAAATGTTTGTTATTTGTTAGACTGAAAATGTTGTTACACTGAAAATGTTAACAGGTACTCTATTAACTTAATGTTTCTTTCATGAATGTTGACAGGTACTCTATGTACTATATTTGTTTTTGCCTTAGTTTTTTTCATGAATGTTTCTTGTTTGTCTATTTTGTAACTTAACAGGTACTCACTCTTATTACATGCCTGTACTTATTTGTTGTTGTTTGTCTATTACATCTCTGAAAATTTATAGGTACTCACACAGTCATACTGGTCTGAAATGTATAGAATGTACTCACAGTGGTCTTCTGACTGGTCTAAAATGTATAGAAGGTATGGGGAAAGGTTTGACTGGTATGACTGGTACTCACACAGTCGAACTGAAATGTGCAGAATGTCATAGTGGTTTGAAATGTGCAGGTGTATAGGTACTAATGATCTAAAATTAAAATGTGCAGGTGTGCAGGTACTAGTGAGCTAAAATATACAGGTACTAGTGATGTAAATTGTGCAGGTACTAGTGATCTAAAATGTGCAGGTACTCATTTTTGGTAATTATTAACAAAGAAATGGCAAGTTCATCATATTTATGCGTACCTGTTAACAAAAAAATTGCAGTTCCACAATACAAAGAGATATCTAGAAAGGAAATTGTATTTCCATTGATTCACAGCCACCACCACAATACAAAAACTGAAAGAGAAACTAAACAAAAATATGGGATCCCAAGCAAAAAACAAAAACATCTTTACATCCCAAAAAGAGAAGGGATCCCAAAAGAGAACCTAGAAAACAAGGCAATACCCACAATCACAAACAAAATCTTCATCTTTCTCTTCTGTTCTATTTTCTTCTTCTTCTTCTTCTTCTTCTTCTTCTTCTTCGTCCTCGTCTGTCCTTTCTTCGTCTTCCTCATATGTCTCTTCTTCTTCCTCATCTATTTCTTCTTTCTCCTCTTCTTCTATCTACCCATACTCACTCTCCTCCACCTCCGTCCAACTAGCCTCACTATTGGAGGATGAATTATTGCATTTTGTAAATCTAATGTACTCTTCAGAAGAAGAAGAGTCACTCTCAGTTGTAGATAAAAGATGTATTTTTTTAGGTTTTGAAGAGAAGAAATACTTGTGTTTTAAAGAAGGTATGGGGAAAAGTTTGGTTTTATAAAGAAAAAAGTAAAGACATTTAAGGGGTTTTATAAGATTCTGGTTTCCCAATTCTGGTAGTTAGGGATATAATGGTTAGGGGAGAAGGTTTGGGGTTATGTTAAGTATGTGCCATGTGTAGAGTGTGCACACAGGATCACTAACTGGTATTAGAAGAATTTGTATAAGAAGAATTGTACATATCCCTAACTTTTATCACAAGAAACTCCCAATCTCATCCCATTGAGGATTTTCCCTTAAACTCTTTGCAAAATTCATCCAATCCCATAGTCACACTCACCTTGGCATTCAAATTAGTCGTAGCCTCAAATTCTTTATTCTTCTTTCCTTCTTCATGCATATAGTCCTTTTGCCACATAAAGTGCTTGCATTGAACATTTTCACAAACTAAGAATTCCTTACCCTTGCTTCACTGAGCAGTAAATTTAAATAATTTCATGAATCCACAACCACCTTTATGGTAAACTATAATCCTCTAAGGACATTCTCTCCATCAGTGCCCAATTCCTCATAACCAGAGTAACCACATTTGAAAGAGGAGCTACTCATACTTGGTAAATTTTAAGATTGCCTAATGGCCTTACTCAACCATTGGAAAGCACCACAGGTAGGGAATTGGCATTTCAAGTACTTTCTACCAGGGTTCTTTATTAATTTAGAAACATGGAATTGTATTATTTCACTGCAATTTGGCTTCTTACACATACTATATAACCATGAACAATCTCCAATACAATGAAAAGCTTGATCACATATAGGACACAAATCATCCTACAACAAAAATCATAAATCATCAATAAATTAGTATTTAGTCCCAATTTATGATATCCAATACCATGAAAAGCTTTATCACAAATAAGACACAAATCATCCTGTAATTTATCTTTAGTCCTCATTTCTTACTTTTAAGCTTCAATGGTGATTTCTCAAAATTCATATAAAATACCTAATTTATTAGAGAGACAGAGAGATATAGAGTGATTTTACCTTCATATCATCACCCCCACCACCACCTCCACCTCCACTTCCACCTCCCATAGACACAGATACAAAGCAATACTAAAACTCAAAAATGAGATAGAGAGAGAAAGAGAGAGAGAGAGAGATAGAAAGAGAGAAATTTAATGGAGGTATTTGGGAAGGAGATGATTAATACCAAAACTTAGTATAATTAAAGAGAATTGGGAAGGAGATGACCATTGGGGAATTTGGGGAAGTAGAAGACCGTTGGGGATTGTTTTGGGGAATAGATGACCTGAAGACAACTTGTTTACCTGTTAGAAGAAATCACGTGCAACTCGCGTAAGGGTAGTTTAGTCAGCTCATGTCAAAATTTGAGTTCAACAAAGGTTGACCTGTGGTCAGAGGAAATTTGGAGACCAAAACTGCATATTTAAACAACTTGGGGACTAAAGGCAAATATTCAGTTTGTAGGTGGGACTGTAGTCAAATTTGCCCATAATTCTAATATTTACCAACTAATAGAAAATAAAGATCTCATAGATGATGATACTGAGTATATGTCACAACACTTAATAAAACTACACCAACCAAAATGTTTTGAACATAATCTAGAAAAGTACTAATAAAGAAAATATACCACTAACAACCGAGTAAAGAAACTACTATGTGATCTCAAATGTGACATCAATCATCCTACGAGAAGGTGTTACTGATTACTCATGAGCCTCGTCTATTTCTGCGTCAGTATCCTAGAAGAAGTTTATCGATTCCAATCCTATAGTCATAAAATTGATCTCCTTAGTCATGTGATGAGTCATAGAGTCATCATGCTTGGTCTTCTAAGGTGCTTGATAATCCTACACCCAGTGTCTGTCTATACCATAGTTAAAACAAGCAGATCCATGATGTGGTGGTTTCTTTTAGCCTCTTCTTCAATTTCCCGTAGTCAAATTCTTAAATCCTTAATTCTTCTAAGGACCCAGATGCTTCTAGTTCTTGGACTTTCTACGATCCGCAGACCTGATTTCCCTTACCCTAGAAGCTGATATCCTCCTAGGTGGGTATAATTTGTTATTCTTCATAAATAGTTGTCTGTCTTGCTCAACAACGAGCAATACCTGGATCAAATCCTCATGGTTTTTATAGTTCATTTTTGCAAACTCTTTCAAAATAGCAGTGTTGGAAATATGAAACACAGATTGAGTTTTCCAAATCATCTCTATTTGGAAGACTTTGTCATTACTCAATAAGAATAGTGAGGTGTCTCGCTGGACTGTCGCACTGTATTCAACAACAGTCTTAAAGTCATAGAAGAAAAACTTGCTATATTGGGTTAGCAGTTTGGGCAACCTTGTGATCTGCTAGAGTTAAAAGCATTGTCGCAAATTCTCCAATAAGTTTAGGGGAACAGCAATGGGGAGATATTCCATCTTCAACTCCAATTGAAGATGATGGCGAATAGCTAACATGGTCATAGCCTTGAAAGCTACATAAGCGGTGTTGCTGGGAACAATGGTCTGGGAAATCCTTATTGATCGCAATTAGAACTCAACATCGTTATACCAGGCAAGATAGTTGGTACCTTCAAGCAGCAATGGAGGGTAATCAACGCTCTTGAGTTTCGCATCCATCTAAAATGCAACATGTAAATCTTGAGTCAATAACTGTTTAAAGATAAACATTCTCATGCATGTATGAAGATCATAGCAAATTAGAAATTTAGGGTAAATATAATTGATTCAAAATCATGTTAATGTATGAATCTCGTTCATATTCTAATACTCATGATATTATGTTAAATCATTAATTTACTAGCAAAATATTGATCTTAACACAAAGTGTATTTTAATAGGTCTTAGCCAATACAGCTGTAGTGGCATATTTCCCAGATTCGACAAGAATATGCCGGCATTGCATAGTCAAAGATAGACATTGTAGGGACCTATCCCTCGATTTTACCTAAAATCAAGTTCTCGCCAGTTTGAATTACCTCCATCTCAGACCCACTCATTTTTAATGACTTCTCCAGTCAACATTTCAACCTACTCCACGAATTGGTGAAGAACGTGGCTCAAACTCAAACCAAAAATCCTTAACCAGTCAAAGACACCTGTCTCTCATGAACTCGTTAGTTACTCAATCAAGCGCCACTAACCACATTGTTCGGAGAACGTGCTCTAGCACGTGAAGAACTACGGAGAATGGTTATATAAAGAAGAAGTTCCAAAAGAGACAATGACTAAAAAATTACGCGAGAAATCACCAAGAAAACTACTTGTTCTTGATTCTCATAAACATTCAAACTTCTTAGTTACAAGGTTCAAGCATTTCTAAATCTAGAGATTACTTGTAAAAAGATATCTGCCTCAAGCAATAAAGATACTTTTACAAAAATCCTCCACTCGAGGTCGTGGGTTTTTACCCATTCAGAGGTTTTCCACGCTAAAATTACCTGTCATTTTTTTCTTTCCATTAAAATATTTTCACAGATTCATTGATGTGATAGCGAATTCCAAGCCATTTCGTGCTTGCGGAATTTGGCCATTACACTTGGCATCGTCTGTGGGAAAGATTGCATTTCCATGATATCCTAAGGCATTCTTTCGCCACAATTTTGAATCATGGTTACTTCCAAATGACTGACTATAGGCATCCAACTCGATGTTTCAGTGGAGCCGAAGCAACTTACAGAACTATGGGCGAATCTCAACGCTGAAACAGAGAAGCGCGTCGAGCTCAAACTTCAGTTAACTAAGGATCGGGAGCTCCGCGAGAAAGAGATCGACACAGAATGACAAGCTCGTTTGGTAACGCTTAAACGACATGAAGACCAGATGAGAACAATGCAGACTGCCCTCAAGGCTCTGCAAAATACTCAGTAGGATCCTCCAACAAGAGGTTACGATTAGTTGCTAGAGACCTCCCATGTTTCTGCAAGGGAAAGATTGAGGTCTCGAGGAATCACCAGTAAAGCTATTTTCAGGAATATTTAGCACGAACTATAACCCTCCGTTCTTTTAGGTGGTAAAGTTCAATCCGAAGCCAGCCGAGGACACCAAATTTTTGTTCATCAGGAGGAAGAACAACGACCACAAGATCAAGTTCCAGCACGAGATTGTTTGAGTGAAGGTACTGGTACTCATCATTTACAACCTGCTCGCCCAGCGATTCAACCAACATGCTATTACGTCAAATAAGAGCATATGGACCAATGTATTAAGGAGTTGATCGAAGCACAAGTTCTAGGTATTGCCGTCGACATCACAAAATTACAAGGAAGTCCAATTGCCAAAGAACTATTCGATATGGAGATACCGAAAGATTTTTCATACTCCAAAAATTCGTAAATACAAAGGTACCGACTCGAAGGAGCACATTCAACAGTACTGTGATTCATTGGGGTTGTATTCCAGTCTCAACCACATCCTCTACAGTCTGTTCACCACAAGTCTGCAGGAGGAACCACTCCGATGGTTATACTCTCTCCCTGAGGACTCCATATATGCATTCGACCAGCTGCAAAAATAGTTCATCAAGACAGCTCACAACAGGGACAAAGAGGAGAATTTGTATTCTCTTATCAGTCTCAAACAATCACACGAAGAGAAGCTCGAGGCTTTTGCAAAGAAGCTTTTAAAGCTCGCGCGTAAAGTGGATAACCTAGATTAGAAAATAGTTGTTACTACTTTCACCAACGTGCTCTAGCTCGACTGCAAGGCCAAAGAGCACCTCTTCCTCAACAAACCTGCAACCTTGGAGGATATGATCACCAAGGTCAATAGTTACGTCGACTTGGAGAGGGTGATGTTTGAGCGACATAAATCTACTAAATCTGTCCTCACCACCAAAGGTTCATCTACAAATTAAAGCACTGAAACAATGAAGGAACATGGAGATCAGAGGCGCACCAAGGGGAATACTGGTTACCCTCAGAAAGGCGATCTGCCAAACAAACCCATCCTCCCAAAGATGAACGTTTGAATCTCTTCAATTTTTACACTACTCTTGAAGGATAAGCTATACCGCGTCTCTCAACCACTGGAACCAATCGATAATCGACCATACTACCTGCATCATAAGGTAAACCATCATTCTACTAACAATTGTTATGCTTTATAGAGATTGCTCGAGTACATTTTTAAAGAGGGACAGATGTTTGAATATATTGTCGACCTGGAATCATACAAAGATGGCAGATATAAGAAGCAGCTCTAAGTTGCTCAGGTCAATGATCAATCTGAGGAGAAGCATCTTTACCATATGTACCACAGCAACATGATCAAAATCAGCCAGATCAGCAATTCTAGCAGATCTAAGCGCATGAGACTACCAAAATGCGAAACAGCTTTTCAGGATCTCAAAACCTATTTGAGAAGGTCTACCATAATGAGCACCCTAGTAGATAATGAGGAACTAATTATCTACCTAGCAGTCACAGATACTTCACTCAGCTCGGTTCTCATTCGTCTTGAAAGGAAAATCGAGAAACCAGTCTACTTCATCAGCAAACCCTCACTTTAACGGAAATGAGGTACTCTAAAATTGAAAAACTTCTTCACACTCTTGTTTACACTTCACAGAAACTCAAGCACAACTTCTAAGCTCATTCTGTCAAAGTCATGACGAACTACCCACTTCGGGAAGTTCTATACAAGAAAGAGACATCAAGGAGAGTGCAACAGTGGTCAATCAGTTTGGGAGAATATGATATCAAGTTCGAGCAACATTGTTCCGAGAAGGGTCAGACCGTTGCCTATTTTCTCGCAGATTTTCTAGTGGAAGATCTCGAGTTGGAGGAGTACGACCCTGATCTAGGAGCACAATCCTGACCTTACCGAAGCAATTACAGAAGATCCACCCACCAAAGTATTTGACGAGCGAGCTGAATAAATTACAGGAAAAGGATAGAGACTTCTTACAGATGGTTTAGCAGGACCTGCAGGATCAGGAATTAGTATTGTACTGATTACCCCTTCCAATGACAGAATCGAGAAATCAATCCGCATGAATTTCGAAGTCTCCAACAATGTCACATAACACGAAGCTCTGATTCATGGACTCAACCTTGCACTTGAGCTTTGCGTTCCTGAGCTCTCAGTTTACATAAATTCTCTATGCATCGTCCACCATTACTCAAAATAGTACAATAAAAATGGTAAGATGATCGAGTATGCAGCCCTCACTATCGATAGGATGAGCAGATTTATGAAAGCAACTCTCGACTATCTCTTTCGAGGCAAAAATTAACACGCCGATTTCCTAGGTTATCTAGCCGGGGTCTTAGGTATAGAAGCCAGATATCTACAAATCGAAGTGATATCAACCCCCAACATTAATCTCCATTCTGTATACACGATTAATACTGGGGGCGATGAAGAAGAGGACGACAATTGGCGAAAGCCCTTTATGGCCTATCTCAGCCCGAAGAACAATACGACGGACCCTTTCCAACAAATCCAAAAGAGTGCCGATTGTTGATTGAAAATTTGAAGTGTTACACAGTACAGAATAATAATTTATATCACCATTCAATCAAAGGGCCTTATCTTAAGTGTCTCTCGAAGATGAAAGCAGATGAAATGCTCAGATATTTACATGAAGGAACTTGTGGCTCCCATGCCACAGGTCGATCACTCGCTAATATAGCCATTACACATGGAGTATTCTAGCCAAGAATGCATAAGCAAGCAAAAGAGTACTCATGCAAATGCGACACATGTCAACGACATGGCCACATGATCTGCGCCCCCGCACTCGAACTATCTGCAAGCAAGGTGTTCTGGCTATTCAAGCGGTAGGTACTCGATCTCATTAAAGAATTCCCTAATACTTCAAGTTACCAACATTTTTTACTCGTAGAAATCGATTATTTTATGAAATGGGCAGAAGCAGTTCCTCCCTATTGAACTAGAGAAGAAGAAGTCATCTCTTTTATCTGGGAATACATCATCACACAATTTGGATGCCCCCACCTAATTCAGATCGATAACAGGCCACAAGTCCTTGGTGAAAAGGTCGTATCCTTCCTCAACAAACAAAAAATCATTTATCCTCCATCCAATCCATACTACCCTCAAGGCAATGGCCAAGCCGAAATTACCAGCAAAACCATAGTGGATGGACCCAAGAAAAGGATTTAATCACAGAAAAAAAGGAAATTGGATACGGGAACTTTATCACATCATATGGGCGTATCGTACCACTCTACGTCAATCAACCGGTCGTACCCCCATCGTTCTAGCCTATGGCACAGAAGCCGTCATTCCAGCAAAATACCACCATCCCGTCAGACACCACGAGCTTACAGACGAAGAAATTGAGTTCGAATTGGCCGACAATATGAACTGGATTGATGAAACTAGGGAATACGCTATTGCCAACCTAGATCGATATCACCATATGCTAGCCAGTTCGTACAACAGAAGAGTCAGAAGCCGTGAATTCTAAATCAACGATCTCATCCTCAAAGAGATCCCACAACACATAAAGGAAGCACATGTTGAGAAACTAACAAAAAATTGGGAAGGTCCATTCCTCATCATTGGTCGAAGTGGTCTGGGATCATACTATCTCATGACGGAGCAAGAAATTTGAATCCCAAATCCATGGAACACTAGGCGACTAAAGCGGTATTATCGTTATGTTTCTGGCTTCTCCATTTTAATATTCTTGTTCTTTTCATTCCAAAACTGAGATTTTAATCTTCATACAATGTGCATTCTATTCTACTCAATAACAACTTCCAAGTTTTTTTTCCGTATTACTCTCTACTTACGTAGACTCTACTAAATCTCATAGATTAAAGCAAAGGTAAAGCTTTCAATCAACCTTTAAACAGATTAAAGCAAAGCTAATACTAACTTTGAATCGACCTTTATACACAGATTAAAGTTAAGGTAATACTAGCTTTCAATCGATCTCTAAACAGATTAAAGCAAAGGTAATACTAGCTTTCAATTGACCTCTAAATTGATTAAGGCAAAGGTAATACTAGCTTTCAATCGACCTCTAAACAGATTAAGGCAAAAGTAATACAAGCTTTTAATCGATCTCTAAACAGATTAAAGCAAAGGTAATACTAGCTTTCAATCGCCCATCTATACATATATCTGCGATTAAAATGAAGGTAATACTTGTTTTCAATCAAAGATCTCTAACAGGCATAAGATAAAGTAAAGGTAAAACTAGCTTTCATCTCATTCAATTTATCACATCACCTTTGAACCATTTGGAAATCTATATCTTTAGCAGGTAAAGCCTCACTCAACTGCTCAACCGCAATTTCAGACTTGGCTGGGTCAGCTCGAGCTCTTTTTAGCTCACTACCTTTCCTAATCATTTCACTCTTCAATCGTTCCAGTTTGCTTTTGGAACTGAGTAGATCAGCCCAAACCTGTTTTTGCTCGTTTGACTTTCTAATCATTTGGCCCTTCAGACTGGCCACAAAATACCGTAACTCTTTTTATGTCTCTTCTAACGACGGGATACGGTATCGAGCCATGTCCGCCTCTTTACTTTTCACCATCAAGGTATCATTACAACTTTTAAACTTTGCGGTCTCACCCTTCACCTCCGCGAACTCTTTTTGCACTCTTTCCATTTCGACATCTTTCTTCTCGATCTTCTACGTCAGGTCATCAACAGTTTTTGTTGCCTCAATATACTAAAAATGTACTTTGACATATTGATCCTCCCTATCTTCAATCGCTTCTCTAATCCTATCAAACTCCTCTGCAAACTCCTAATTATATTGGAGTGTCTGTTATTCACTCGAGCAAACAGTTTCCAATTCGACCTATATCATAGATACAATATATCAAATTCAATTCAACAACACTCCACAAATGCAATCAAATCAAAATACGGGCGACATTCAAAAATCTAACATATTTCTATTTTATGATATTCTATTATTGTGAGACTACTTCTAAACTTAAGGTCAAAGTATGATCTCAGTTCGTTGACATAACATCTACATCTAATTTCAAGGTACACATTTTCTACATTCTAAATTTTCTAAACACTTTGGTATTATGTGGACATGCTCGATTACCATTGCCCCTGAACTGCTAACATATTTTTGGTTTATCTCTATACACTAATTTTTGCTTGTAACTCTATAGTAATGCAACATACAAGTCAAATATTTTATGCTCTTCTCTAGCCAGTAGCTATGCTTGCGAAGTCAATAGGGACGCTGAGGCATCTTTCTCCTTAGCAAGCTCATTCTCTAACTCCTCAATTATGAGGCGCATATCCTTAAGTTCCTACAAACAATGTTTACAAACATCTCATGCCTATCCGAGATTTATCCTATAGAACAATATTCCATACAATTACAATTTTTGAGACCACATAAAAACACACAACAAAACTCTAACAAACTTTATTCTACCTTCTCGTTATCTTCCCCCCGGTTCTCAAAATCAGTTTTGGTAGAGACCCCATCCAACCTTGTTACCACACCTTCTTCAGCAGGGACATCCTCTTCCACCTCGTCCTCTTTGATGTAGGTACCAGCCATAATGGCTTTAACGTCAGCTTTTGTGTACCCCACCGATAGGAGATGGCACTCGAGTCTATCGCGTTCAAGGGCCCCACATTGTTCACATACTTTTGTGCCTTTTCTATAAGCTCGCTAATCATAACTTCCTGTGCAGCCTTCGCAGCAACCAATCGCTCCCCTTCTAGAGCCAAGGAAGACTTAAGTCGAGCTGCCTTCTTCTCAAGCTCGGCTTTCCCATTCTCGAGATTAGCTTTTCCCTCCTCGATCCCGAGGCAGATACCCTTCAGCAAACAAGCAGCCTACAATAAATCGAACGTATTTTCAGCTCAAATAAAACTGTAAAGTTCAAAAATAAACAAGTTATCAAAACTTACCATTTTGCTCAACTCTAACTGCGCAGAAGTACTCAGTTCCTCAGGACCCTTGCGAACTGCAAGCCTCACCCTGTCCTCCATAGCTCATAGATCATCTTCCTCAGCAGGTCGGCTCTCCATGACCTTCACCCCAATCACTTCAGCAGGAGGATCTACCCTCATCTTTTTTGTAGTATTATCGACCTCCCCACTCGTCGTGGTTCCAAAGGCCGAGCTACCCTTCACAACTTTCTTCTTCAAAAATCTTAGAGCTAACTTACTCGAAGTGGTCACTTCTGGAATATCCTCAAAATCTATATCAGTAGCCCTCAGTAAAATAGGATGCTTTTTCCCATCCGCTGCTCTCTTCTTACTGGCTTCAACACCCGTCATTAGTCTCTTCGCCTAAAACTTTTGTACCTTCTCAGACCTGTTGTTATCTCTTTTATTTTTGTTAATGCTGAGCTCTTTCAGCACTATCTCAAGCTCAGCCCCTTCTCGAGGAATACTATCTAGCAGTGACATCTTCTTTGTCACCTTTGACCGAGGACCTGTAAAACAAACACAATACATTGTCAGACTATAGAACAACCTTCAAATACAGTATTTTGATATTATATACTGTTACTTACTTAGCTTCACAGTTCTATACAAAAGTTCCATTAATTCTTCATCCACTCTCTGAAGGTAATCACCCTTCACCCATATCAAATTGTCATTCCAAACTTGACTTGCTGAATTCAGATCGAAGAAAAATGGTAGAGACGAGCTCGAACAGAAATACACACTTCTAGTTATAACATTGATCACCTCTAGAGCTCGAGACAATTTATATTGATCACCTCCTACATGTTCCTGTTCAGTTGGGCAGGACAAGTGTAACGCCCCAAAATCACTGTTTGGTAAGGTAAGCCAAATATCGTGATTATGGCACGCTAGTAATCTCAGGAATGACCAAGCCATAAAGAATACAGGCTAGGTCATTCAATAACAATAATTATCAGAGTTAAAAGAAACAATAAGCAGAAGCAATAGACATATATATACATCTCAAAACTGAAAACCGATACAATGCCCTGAATCTATACAACGACACTATACAAAGTCTAAAATATCATACATGAGTACTAAGACTAGGACTGATCTGCAACTGCTCGGCAGGCACTAAGCTCAACTGGAGTCCTCAGCAAACCAACTAATCAACCTCTGAAATGTTTACAATAGCGAGAGTGAGCAAAACCACGGCTCACTAAATCCCAACAAGACTAAACAATCTACTAATAGAGCTACTGCCGAAAAGAGTGAGAGATGAATGATATGAATAATCTAAAGTATAATATAACTATAGAGTGATTGTTTCTAATACAGATTCAAAGAATCACATTACCTCCACCTAACATCATCTAAATACCCAAAGTTGTCAAGAGAAGAAGAAATGCAGAGATAGGGAATAAAGGAAGAAGAATAGAATGAAGGATTTGGAATAGAGTTATGAGGAAGTGAGAATATACAGAATGTAATGATGAAATGCTATGCAGATATGATAAAGTAGGATAGTACCATACCTATCCCACCACAAGAATGATTGACGTTAAGAAATATCGGTTGACCGACCGCTAGCGTGATATGATAAAGTAGGATAGTACCATACCTATCCCACCACAAGAATGATTGACGTTAATAAATATCGGTTGATCGACCGCTAGCGTGATACATTAACAAAGACATCGCTTGGATACAATTGGTTCGATTTGGTCCGGCTCGACCAGGCCAAGGATATTCCACTTGATCAAAGTGTTCTGGGATTTTCAACCCACGGAGCCAACGTCCGAACTCTATTTGTAATCTAGAGGTGTTTCAACCTCCCCGGACGAGATAGGTTTCCGGAAAACTATCTCATACCATCCCATACTCCATAGGGTGCTCAGGTATGATAGTATCCATCCCAAACTCACCCACTCTATTTCAACCCGGTTTAGGAATCCTAATAACCCTCGGGGGTTAGCCGATCTGGAGCTACGCATCCAATCTCGTTAAGCAAAGGAGTTATGATAAGATTCACATGATCTACAAATGCAACTGATCTACAAGATCAACAGCCAACAGCCGTAAACCTAGCAAACACACCTAGGATGACCACTTGCTTAAGAGTATGGTTAACGATCCTAAACAAAATGAACAGTGACTCTGTCGCACATCTATACGTAGAAGAACCGCGACAAACCAGTCACACAAATCCTGATGAACCGTGACTAAATCCGTCACACATCAAACACATAAACCGTGACCAAAACCCGATCACTAAGCAAAAATATCAATCTCTAATAGACTTGACTGAATCAAGACCAACTACCTGAATCAACAAGAATCCTAAAAATATCAGAAGTCTAGGACTGCACCCGTCCAAGCCAAGTACAACTAATAAGATTAACAGAAAGATAATCAACTACCCTAAACATCACTAAGGTAATTATAGTTAAAATACATGCACCTCTCTAACCAATTGTTTATCTAAAACGACATCAAGTGAACTAGTATAATAATTTAGTAAAGAAGGGAACTCGCCTGATATGGGGTAACAAAGAATCCGGCCAAGTAAGGTCAGGGAATCCAAACAACCCACAAGTTCAATGATCAGCACCAATCCCAAAAGGTCCAACAAGCAAGCCAGAACAATCACTACCCTGCCTGCGAAAATTACGATAAAGAATTTAACAAAACCCCCAAATTCACCAAACCCTAAAATCACCAATAGCAGCCAACACTGAAATTTAAGCATCCACAAGGGAGAAAATAGAGAGAACTACTCACCGGAAGGAAGAACGGTCAATACTCGGCGAAGAGCGGAGACCAATCACGAATGAAGCCGGAATTCTTCCAAATATCAGAACCAGGAGTAACTAGAGTGATAATCCAACCTCAAAACACCTGATAGAGTAAGGGAAGGTGATTAATTTGAAGAAAATTAGGTTAGGGTTCAGTCGGTTGAAGGTCGGTTGGGAGAGAGAGTGAAAATGAAATTATGAGGAAGGTTCGGTATATAAAGAAAATGACAGGCCGTTCGAACGACTAAAGAACTCGTTCGAACGACTCTGTTGTTCAAGAATAAAATTCTAGTGGAGTGATCGACTCGTTCGAACGACAGAGAAACTCGTTCGAACGACAGAAGACATCCAATGGACAAAACGTCCAGAAGACAAGTCTGATTCGTTCAAACGACTAAAGAACTTGTTTGAACGACAACTGGGAATATCTGACATTAAAGAGGAAAACCAAACACCGGTCTCCTGAAGCTACACACCTCTTCCTCCTCTCATTCCAGAGGGAAAACCACAACCCAGAAGCAACCCAGCAACAGGTAAAAGCTACAACTACTGATAACAAGAATTTTAGAGTGCTAAAAGATGCAAATGAGATATATGAATACGGATAAGAGATTAAGAATAAAATAATTTTACAGAACCTTACAACAAGCCCCTATGGTATTCATTATCCCTTTAGCAAGATTGTTAAGGGGAAAACTCAGTCTATATTCCAACTGAGACAGATAACATAAAAAACCTCATCCAGGTTGCCTCAGACATTCTTATTGAAATACTAAAGAAAAATCAATTTGTCCACTCCCCTATCCGATTTCTCATTTTCTAAGTCAGGCAGCAGAAAGAAATGTTCTTCCCCTAATGATACAATACAACCTCTAAACATCCTACATGCATGTTTTGCAGCGCTGCCCCATTTTCTACCTACAAGAGCTTTGGATTTACTTAACTCTCTAAACACATCAGAGTCTGGAGGGTACGATACTAATTTACCAGGGAAATCTAGAAATTTAACTAGTACTGCTTCGTCCTCCACCTCAGATTCTATATTTACATATTCTACATTCTAACACTCAGGTGCACGACCAAAGGTAGACGCCTCCATATCAGGTGAACTCTATCTCAATTATAGGTTTAAGGATGAGGTTTGATTCTACACAGATATTCCTCATACCCAACCTACATAAAGGTTCAGGTATTCAATCATTATCTTTTATACATCCATACACACATCTACCATACATCCATCTCCATCATACTTATGCGTATATCATATACATATCTATCTTTTACACATATATCAAACAAATTTTTGTAGGTTACTATATATAATAATTTTTCAAAATTTGAAAAACCATAAAATCAGTCAATACACACATTCATAATCATCAATCATTTACTAACCTTTAATGTCTGAATACGAATCTAAAGCAGGGCCAAATCCTTCCTTCATAATACTGTTATGCAACCACCATCGTGTTTCTGTCTTCGCAACTTTTTCTCTCCTTGAGCGGTGATCACTCCGTTTAGACCCTCACGTGAATCTTTATAATTTTTTTATTTTTTCTCTCCAACTGTTCTGTTTTTTTGAAGCTGATAAACATTTAAATAAAGAAGAGTAAGAATCATCTATATTTTCTCGCTCTAACTGTTGGCACTTAATGGGACTCGTACGAGCCGCCATCGGTTTTGGAACTGAGGCGTCCCTTCCACAATTAATGTCAGACATTTTACACATTTTTGGTGAAAATACTTTCTCATCATTACCCCCGGTCCTATATTTTAATATATTCTCATCTCTCCTACACACATCTCTCTTTGACGCCCTCCCACTCATGATGACTCAACACTTAAACGCAATCAAACTTTCCCTGCAAATTATGCAAGAGACAAAAATCAAATCTCACCTACTTTTTCCATTCCTACTTCTACGACTTATAAAACTGCTAAAGTTATTTCCAAAGCTATCACATTTTAAATTCAATTTTTTTATTCACAACAGTTCCAAACAGCATTTGCAACAAAACATGACAAATTCAAATAACAACATTTTACATACATTTCAATTATAGTTATTCGACCTCATTCAATTCATTCTCTCACATATAATTACACATAAAATATCTCAGATATCCTGAGGTGCCACACCTAATCAGTTCGCCCCCAGTAATGCTCACATTTTCCTCCTCGATCTTTTCATCCGCAATTTATCTCACGACTTCTTTTTGAGCTGTTGGCTCCAAAATCACTTCACAAAATATCTCCAAATAAAAATGGTTCCCGATCTCAAGTTCCCTCCCCCTTACATCCAGGCCTTCGAACTGCAGTTCAAATTCAGGCAAGTCAAAATCATAATTTAACAGCCCAAAAATCCTCTCCCGCACTTCTGCAATCTTTATCGCCAACCGTCCCTCATAAGCATGACGAACTCTCTCAGAACGAGTTTTCACCATGTTTTTTTCTTCCTTCTCTTACAATCACATTCCCCTCATATTTATACACTTTTCGAGATCACTTCAAAGCCTTAAAATTTTGTATATATATTATACTCTATTTTCCCATAACTGGAAACCCTAAGATCATGATTAAAAGTTATTTGAACTTCTCTGTACAAATCAACCTCTTTGGATTTGTCCTGTCTCTTTTCGACCTACTCCTTATAATCTCTCCACCTAGACAACATTTCCAAACAACAACTCCATAAGCTTGAAATGTTCAAATTCTACATATTCGATATATGAATGGATATTCTTCCCCCATGATTCTATGATTTATTCATACATATTTTTACACATCTACACATTTCGCAAACACAATTTTCAGAGGTATTAACATACATTTTTCACAGTTTGACTAAATGAAACTCCATTTTTTAGTTTAATTTCAAATATTATATTTTCGTCATCTAACATGCATATCTATACTTCTTCTAGCTCGATTTATGTCAAAAGAGCTAATTCTATTTATCAATACAGAGTTTGAACAAAAACATTTCCATTAGCTTGAATATTAGTTACAAATACTTTACAGATAATAAGTCTTTCAGATACTTTACAGATAACAACCCTTTCAAATACTGTTGCAGATCATTCTACAGGCTATATTTCACTTTTCAGTGATGTTTCACTCAAAGAATTTTCTGAAGCAAAGTTGGATCTAGAAATCACCGAGGATCCTTCTTCCTTCACACCATTTACTTCTACCAGAAATTGAAGAGATGAAGAGATCGAGGAGGAAAATGTGAGGATTACTGGGGGCGAACTGATTAGGTGTGGCTCCTCTGAATATCTGAGATATTTTATGTGTAATTATATGTGAGAGAATGAATTGAATGAGGTCGAATAACTATAATTGAAATGTATGTAAAATCTTATTAAATTCATCACAGTTTAGTGTTGAGGCTTGAGCTGCAATTACCCGCTCAAATGGTCATTTTCATGGAAAGAGGTCGGCTCAGTGGCGCTTGCCAAAATTACCCCTACAAAAACTAGGTTAAAAAGCTACTCGAAAAAGGGTGGGCAACAAGTGTAATGCTCATCTTATAATCTTCAACGAGACCCATAACACTTTTACAACTTTTAGACGAACACCTAATCTGACATAAAACTCTTAACTCAAGCACTAACAGAGGAGAAAAAGTTGATGCAACTCAAGCATTTCTGAGCAGTGAGCACCTTTAGAGCATCCACAACAGTTGGGTGAGTGGATTCACCCAAAAGTAGGGTGAATTCAATCCACCCCAAATCCACCTACAACAACAGTTGTGTAAAAAAACTGAAGTGAATTTGCCAAACGTAGTTCTGAACCGCGCGCAAGAACCAACGTCCCAGATATGTTCACGTGTTTTAATCTTGAACGTTGTGTCTACGCGCAGTTCTGAAGTGCGTGCAATAGGCTCCACAGGATTGTTGACACGTGTCTACGTGCAGTTCTGAAGTGTGCTCATTGGGAGCCATTGGATTGAGCCCACGTGTTCTAATCTTACTGGCTCATTGACTACGGGCCCTCTGAACCGCGCGGCATGAATTCACCCCAAATCCACCCACAATGTGGAAAATTCACTCTCAGGGTGAATTTTGTGTATGCTACGTCACCGATTCAACTAGTTGCTAAGAAACATTTGGGGTAGATTTAAAATTCACCCTGTCACGTCAGAATCCACCTAGCTGCTGTGGATGCTCTTATTCATCTGGAAGCACTGTTTGCTGCTCCGGATATATCATAAATAAGCTTTAATTTAAGCCCACCAGCACTAGTCTCTGTAGTCTCTGAATAAAAACTACGCTAAGCCCAAAATTCGATCCCTCGCCTCGGTCGTCATTTTGCTTTCTTCATCTTTTGAGAGAGCGAGAGCGAGAGAGAGAGAGAGAGACTTTAGCTTCTTTCATTCTTTTCGCTAACTCTCTGTTGTTTCTCTCTGAGCTCTAATGGCGAACAGCAATCTTCCTCGAAGGATCATCAAGGTTCATCTCTCTCGATCCCTCTTTCAATTGCTTCAAACACTCTTTCTCATCCAAGAACAGTTGTTGATTTGGTTTGATTGATTTTTCTGTTATTGTTTCCTCTTTGTGATCCTTAATTATTACTTTGTTGTTTGATCGAGCAGGAAACACAGCGGCTTCTAAGCGAACCAGGTAATCGCTAATTAAGGGTTAACTTGAATTCGATTGTAGCTAATTTGATAGAAATTTGTAATTTAGTTGTAATGATTAAGGGTTATAATAACTATATTCCATGGTATTTTTTGGGTACAGCTCCAGGAATAAGTGCGTCACCTTCGGAAGAAAACATGCGCTATTTCAATGTTATGATTCTTGGTCCATCGCAATCTCCCTACGAGGGTAACTTACATTATCATTTACTACTCAACTATTTATGTTTAGTTGTATAGGTAGGGTTTGTTTTTCTCTGTACATGATGATGCATGTTTAATGTTTTAGTGCTTTAGTTGTTATTTTTTGGCTTATGATTTTGGGTATGGACTCATTATGGGATTGGCGATCAATCTTTACTTAGCTGTGTTATTTATTTTCTTGAGGAGAAAATATAGAGTTTTGGGGATTTTTTTTGGATATATATACGCGTACTATAGGAAAGTAACATTAAAGGCAATCTTTTCTGTAGAGTCGAATACCTCAATGGGATGTCAGGTGACCTCCACTTTGGGTTTTTTGTTTTCGCAATAGATGAGAGTGAGGGGGAGTGAGGGGGAAGGAATATGGGAGCTGTAGGAATTTAGGGAAACACATAACCGTTAAGTTGCGAGTTCTAACCATAGTTACTTGAATTGGAGATGTGTTTGGGTATCAATAAGAGAAATGGAAATGGAAACACTCATTCATTATTGTTTTATGATGATGGAAATGGGAGCAAATAATAATTCTTAAGGGAAGCAGAGTAGGAATGGTAAAGAGAAATAATGGAAATGAATGAGAATCTTCGAAGTGGATAGCAACGACAAACTTATCATACTTCACACATAGTAACATTGTGACAGCACCTTAGTAATATTCTTTAATCTACTATTCCTAATGAGGCTTGCTTAGCCAACAGTAACGGATCATAAGCCGTTAAGAAGATGGTGCAGTGTTTTACCCTTTCTGCCCCTAATAGCTCACTATCATGCCTTCACAAACTCAAGGTCATTAAAGTAATTTAAACAGGTAGTGTGATCCACAAGAAAGGAAAGCAATAGACACGTGGAGTGAAGTGAGCAGGCAAGTAAATTAGCTCTTAGACAGCTGTTAAATGCACATTCTGTGGGTCCCTGAGAATCAAGCTAAAGAGAGGTGACACAGAGTGAAAACTAACTTTGTGCCACGTGTATTTCCTCATCTAAGTCAGCACAAAAGCTGTAGTGAGTCCCATAGATCCCGCAGGAGAGTGTTGAGGGGGATTTTGCACATGCATGAAGCCTGTGCGGTGACACCATTATATATAAAAATGTAACATTATTATCTACTACTATATATAGGGATTCGTTAGTCTACAGTAACCGGCTCTCAGACGTAACCACTTATGAATAGTGCCGCTGGTGAGCCGGCTAAATTAGCCACTTATAGATTGTGACAGCTGTATACACCATGTGAAGTAGAAACCAGATCTTGCCCCTGATTCAATGGTCAACATCGAGCCACGTATACCACTCATTATAATTCCAAATCTTCCAGCCTTTTCCGCTGACAGTGTTAACAGTTGTCTAATCTAAATGTGCAGGACCTGCAACAGAGATGTTTGAGGGAAGGTCTCAGCTTTGCTGAATTTTATTATTTGACACTAGGGAATGATCCTACATTTCTCGGAACACCGAAAAACTTTTAATGTGCTCCAGTAGCTGCACGTTGTTCCACTTTGAAAGGGGTGTTGTAATTTGTGTGGCGGCGTTTCATTTTTAATGTGTTGCACATGTAGGTCGCGTGTGTGGCTACACTAGTGAAAATAATGTTTGAATTTTTTACAAGTATTGAACATTTTAGCGTGTGCCAAAATAATTATAACATGATATTATTGTTCAATTAGGGGAAACAGTTCCACATTTTGGGAAATACGTTCCCGTCTGAAGAAATAATATGATTTTCCTAGGAAAGGTTACCTTCGTACCACTTACCTCTACTACCAGTTACGTCTCTTAGAGTGGGCAAGAAGTTTTGAGTGAAAGGACTATATAGACCACAGAGCTTGAAAATTTTGGATCAACTGGGTTTCATATGAACTCCATTACCTCTATCTTGCCCTACAAAAATGATGGCGGCAATGCCAATGCAAGGGGTTTCAGAAATGATTAAGGGTGGCAAAAAGTTTGAGTAGGCAGTTAAGGATCATATCAAGCACCCGGGCAAAGCAATTAACAATATAATTTCTTACTTATGAGGCAAGCTTAAGACTCTCAAAAGCATGCTTAAGAAAAGCGCAAGAAGATACTGAATTCGTCTGATATCAATATTCACATGTTTGGACAGTTAAAAGTTTTTGGGCAGCACCAGCACCAGATAACGCCAAATTGTTGTCGAAGATCTTCTAACGAGTAATGAAGTTAGTGGCGAAGTGTCTTAGTAACAGCTTATTGCCACAATTGACAATCCAAATGAATGTTTATCCGCAAATCATGTGCATTTATTCGTTAAATTTCTAGAAGTTAATTAATATCTAGTAGTTAGATATATTAGTAGTCTCATTTTTTTTGTTAATCATTGTATTCCCCATTAGTTTGAATAAGAAGTCTTATGTTCTTATTTGTTTGTTTTTAGTGTATGTTTAACTGTATGTATGAAACTTGAATTACTCGATTCGCAGCTATGCTATGCCGTTAAACACCAACCAACATGGCATGGATGCGAATCATTTGATCCAATGTTATGCATACAGTTAAAAGTTTTTTTAACTGAGACAAAATAAGCATAAACTTCTTGTTCAAGCTAGGGTGGGACATTACGGTTGAGACAAAATAAGCATAAACTTCTTGTTCAAGCTAGGGAGGGACATTATGGTTTAGCAAAAACATAAATAAGACATTAAGAAGACACTACTAATATATCTGACTACTAATATTAATTAATTATGATGTGGCGCATCCCTCATAGGGTCGTCTACCCACCGCACCATCTATGTTTATTTAATGTTTTTAATGCTTTATATTTTGAGTCTTTAGTTTAAGCTCTGTTGGAGAGGTCCAACCGAGGTTATTAGCAATTTTCCAATTTAAGTAGAATTTTATTTTCAATTAGAATTAGGGTTCCTAATTCTAGCCCCCCCCTTGTGTTCTATAAAAGGGGTGGTCTAGGTATTAGTTTCTTAGTTAATACAGTTAATTCAGTTAAAAGTAGTCTTGTTCAAAACAAGTTCTAATTAATAAAATTAGGGTTCCTCACGAACCTAATTCTTATTGTTAAAATTGGTATTTTTTCTTGATTATTGGCTTTCGCGTAATCAGTTTATATCAAAGTGGTACCAGAGCTGTGTTAGATCTAAGAGTAGATAGTTTCAAGAGCAAAGATGCCTCGTGAAAAAACCGCGACGAAGAAACCTACCCTAGCTCAAGACGTATCAGCTTATCGAGGCTTTGGGTAGAGGAGCCTTTTACCCGCCCCCCAACTACCTCTGTTGGGCGTAATTGACGATATCTCTCTAGAAGGATGCATCGCCGCGAAGAGGGGCGACCTAAACAACCCTTTTGCAAAATTGGACGCCAAAATTGGGGTTTACGAAAGGGGAGAGATTGATATTCGAAACGACGTTAAGGATACGTCCATGTTAACCAACCTTCACACGAGTAATGCTCACAACAAAATGCAGCAAGGAGACCAGTTCTTGCCGGCATTAGCTCTTACGAAAGCTACTACGGCAACAACCCCGGTTTCGCAACCCCAGGCCCAACAACAATTTTGTGGTCCTTTTTTTCTTAACCCGGTCCAATATCTATCGGGCATGACCCAAGTAACCAAACCAGACCCACCACCAGATCCAAATAAGAACAAGACCGGGCTTCCTTCTTCACCAACTGGCCAGACCTTGAAGGCATCTTCAACCCCATTGATGGTGTGGCTGCCGACGACGACAACAACGAACGCCGACCAGCAGAGCTTAATCCGATCACTCTCCCAACAGTTTTGACAACGATTGAGGAGCTCGGGCGAAAGAGGACCTCCCTTCCCATGGGTCTCGGGTTACCGAACCCCGAGCTAGCACCGAGGGCACCGAGAGCACCACCAAGCATCGCAACAAATCAGCCACCTCCAGTCGGCCAGTCGGTGGCCGACTGAATCAGTCACCGGGGATTGCCCCATTGGACAATCTTTGGACGTCTCTCCCTTTTACAGTAGATCCGAACCGGTACTACGTCCAATCCGACACCGGCAAGCGAGCTCCGCCAAAGACAAATCCTAAATTTGGTTTTGAATACCGCACGCCTTATGGCGACGGATGGGAGCTACATAATGAGGATATGTTCAGTGTTCGATCGAACGAGAGATGTAAGTCTATGGGTTATCATTATATGCAAACTGGAGAGAGAGAAAAACAATTCAGCGGGCGAGACCGGGGCCGCGGTTCTCACCCCCTAGTTAATACCCATTTACGTGACCGTTATCAACGACGTCCGCTTGGTTCACCACCTTGTCCACCAAGACATCCGTATGCTACAACTTGGCAAGACGATGAGTACAATTCCGATTATGAGGAGGAACAACGACTACAACCACGTCGCAAGGGTAAGGGTAGTAGTGACATTAAAACCTTAGCCAGAGCTATCTCAGAGCAGACGCATGACGTTTACCTCAAAGTACTAGAGTTCACTGGAAAGTCTGATGCGGACGCCATTATCGAGTGATTGGATAAGGTTGAGCGTATATTCAACTACAAGAAATATTGGGATCCAAAACAAGTGATGATCGTTGAGTCACACCTTACTGGTTTTGCCCTCACTTGGTGGAACAGTGTTCAACAAGCAAGGTGTACAACGGGTTACCGTCTTATTTCGGAATGGTGGAAAATGCGAAAAGAGCTGAAGGAGAGGTTCATCCCTATAAATTATGCCGAGGTTGCATTTGGGAAACTTCAGTATCTCAAAATGGGTCTCTTTTCCCTTGATGATTATATCTACTTGAGGCACGAGCACGACTCCATGAGACTGAGCAGCAGCGGGTTAGTAGGTACAAGTCTGGTTTAACGAAGAAACTCCAAGAGGCAACAACACTTCAACCTGTCTTTTGTCTTGCTGAAATTGTGCAGTTGGCCAAACAGGCAAACGAGTTACATGCGCAGTATCGCCCTCCGGTTCCATTAGCAACACCAACAGCCCCAGTTATTCTAGTAGCCACTGCACCACGTACTTTTGTCTTAGGTAACTATTATGGATGTGGCAAACCATGGCATCAAAAACGTAATTATCCTACAATTGCAAGGAAAGTCGGCCTCATCGTGGATGGTATGCGTGAGAGCGTGATAGCAACAGTTCAACGTGTTATGAAGGATGATGACGAAGGAGAGACTGGGATGCACACTACTTACGTACGTGAGTCCTCTGGAACACCGCCCCCTTGATTTTGTGGACGAAATCTTCTCAGACGGAGGGCTTGATGTGGCGCATCCCTCATAGGTTCGTCTACCTACCGTACCATCTATGTTTATTTAATATTTTTAATGCTTTGTATTTTGAGTCTTTAGCTTAAGCTCTGTTGGAGAGGTCCAACCGAGGTTATTGGCAATTTCCCAATTTAAGTAGAATTTTATTTTCATTTAGAATTAGGAACCCTAATTCTAACCCCCCTTGCGCTCTATGAAAGGGGTGGTCTAGGTTATTAGTTTCTTAGTTAATGCAATTAATTCAGTTAAAAGTAGTCTTGTTCAAAGCAAGGTTCTAATTAATAAAATTAGGGTTCCTCACAAACCTAATTCCTTTTGTTAAAACTGGTGTTTTTCTTGATTATTGGTTTCCGCATAATCAGTTTACATCAAATTACTACAAATTTGAAGAACACAACGATATAAATGCATAGCTGATAAACATCCACTCTGGATTGTGGCAATAGCCTATTGTTTATTCGACATGTGTGTATGTATATCCAACAATGAATTCTATATCTTGCAGCTCTTAGGTGTAACATTAGGGTCAGAGCATCATTTCCTAGGGGATTATTTCCTGGTTCTTCTCTTAGGTTTTTGGGGTTACACTAATTCATGTCGGACATTTTCTTAGGGGAAAAAAAGGCTCATGAGCATGTTATGAGTTAGGACACATAAGATTATCACCGTGTTCAGTCTTTCCATGTAAAACATCTAGCTGCATCTTGACCATGATACTTAAGCCATATAAGATTTCTTTCTTCCTTTTCATTCTAGTTTGTCAACTGTTGGGATCGTTATATTCGGTACGCCGTAGTATTGCATGGTGTGATACACCGGATCATATCTTAAGACTAATATTAATAGGCTTGATTATGTCTTTAGTGGTTATCAATATTTAATAGTTACCTAGTTGGTGATAGTTTTTTAATAGGACTAGTAGTTTTCTCTATTTAAATCTCTCTTTAGGGTGATTATAATAAATAATCTCTTCAATAATCAATAAAGCTTTTCTCTTTACTTCTCCTAATTTAACTTGGTATTAGAGCGTCTTGATCTTGAAGGCAACCTAAAAGTTTCTTGCTTTCGTGGGGAGGCTATTGCCGTCGCCGGATTTCCCCTATAATCCGGTATATATTTTCATCTCGATGAAAGGTAAATTAAATCATTCCTCGTTTTCTTTTTATTTTTCCCAATTTTTTTTGTTTTTTCTCTTAAGAATTTATTCGCTGCATATTTGCGAAGAAAAACACATACAAATCTCTGCCGCTAAAATTTTCTTTACACCCATCAGTAATGTTTAAAAAGGCGAAGGCGGAGGCGGTAAAGGCATAGTAAGGCGGAGGCGATATGAGGTGTAAGCCTCAGTTTATTGTAAGGCATAAGCCTTATTTTTTTTCTTTAAACTAATAAAAAAAATTAAATTAAATATATAAAAATCATAATAAATGACTACATCCTACATAATTAAAAAAATTGCCCAAATAAATGAAATCACAATCTCATTTTTTGTGAAAGTGAAAACCTGATCCCAAAATAACAAAAACTTCTCTCTAAGGGGAAATAGAAGATAGGCCTAAGAACAAGACCCCTAGGATCGTTTTGGGTATTAGCATAAATATATTAGATCTTTTTTGGGGAAAAAATAGAGGAGAAAAGATAAATAAAATTAAATAAGGTAACTTACTATTTTTTTCGCATATGATGCCTTCAATTACGCCTTCCACTACGCCTTTAATGCGCCTTTATGATGTGAGTCATGTGAGGCTATAGCCTTATTAAGCCTCAGATTCAATATGAGGCTATAGCCTCGGTGAATTTTTAGAGAAAACGATGCGAGGCACAACGCCTTAAGGCGTAACCTCAATGTGTTTTTTAAAACACTGCCTATTAGAGTTTAAATTCATCTTCTGTGATGTGATTTTTGGATTGTTGTTACTGTCTCTGCAATTATTTGTGTTGCAATTGGATTATTAGTGTTTTGCTTCGTCAATCTTTTCAAAAATCTAGTGAACCTTTTGTTACAATTTTTTCTTATTGATTGGATTTTATTGAGGTTTTACCAAGATGGAGTAACATATTTAATTGGTTTGTGAATTGTCAAAAGATCTGGTAATATGTTATTGGTAATATGTTATTGTCAGGTCTAAATTGTGCTGGAAACAACTCTTTTGAAGTTTTGGCCAGTTTTGGTAAAATTTTACTTATGGTGTTTAGGATTTTCTTGGAAGCCCATGATAACTACAAGAGTTTGTTTTTCATTAAAGCAATGGCATAAAAGGTGTGCTCTCTTTCTATTTGAAGACCATGTGGTGATCATCTCTGGTGTTTTCTTTAAGGGTTCAACTTTGAAGCAAAACATCGTCTTATCATATGTGAGTTTAGGTCTTGTCAACCATATTGTCCACACTATCAGTGTTTTAAAAAACGCACTGAGGCTACGTATGCTTCACATTGTTTTCTCTAAAAACGTATTGAGGCTATAGCGAGCACCATGAAGACACATTGAAGGCGTAGTTGAAGAAGTAATTGAAGGCGGCCGAGGTGGAAAAATAATAAAAGTCCTAATTTTTTTTCCTCCTATTCCCCCCCCCCCCCCCCCCCCCCCCCCACCCGCACACACACAAAAAAAACCTCATATATTTATGCTAATGCCCAAAACAACATTAGGGGTCTTGTTTCTAGGTCTCTTTTTCTTATTTCCTCGTATAAATATGTTTTTGTTGTTTTAAGGTTAGGTTTTCACTTTCACAAAAAATGAGATAGTGATCTCATTTATTTGCGGAAGTTTTTTAATTATTTAGGATATAGTCATTTATTATGATTTTTTTATAATTAATTAAGATTTTTTCATTAGTTTTAAAGAAAAAAGTGAGGCTTACGCCTCATATCGTATCCATCTCATTAAGCCTTGACCGCCTTCGCTGTCGCCTTTTTAAACACTGCTATCATTCTTGCTATCATTCTTGCTATCATTCTCTCTTGGAGAATTTTTTTCAGTTGAGGATTTCTTTATGTCGCATGTTGGTGATTTATTAGGAGTTTTCTCATATATTTTTCTTTCGGCGATTGTTATCGCTTTCTCTAGTGATTGATCTTTTTCTTTCACTAGGACTCTAACCTCTTTTTTTGATTGCCAATGTGGTTTGTGGTCTATTTTATTTTCCTATTGCGAAATGCGATTTCATATCTTTTTTCCTTTCCTCGTGTGTCTTCTCTATATCTTTTTCTTATGTATTCGGTGATTTCTTTTCTTTTCTTTATGAGTTGGTTTATGTGTAACCAACTAAATGGACTTAATTGCTCCTTCACAATTTCTATTGTTTTTGGAAGGTTCTAAGAATCCAATCATCTGAGCCTTTGAAATTTTTATGATCAAGCTCTAAGACTCTTAATCCTTTAAGATCAAGCTCTGAGCATCTGAATCTTTTCTGATCAAGCTCTTTTGTCTTCTCGGTTTAAGTTTCCTCGTATTCAGTTGGAAGTGGGAGATTCTACAAGCCCAATGAGTTCGAGCCTTTCTTTTTGGAAGACTTCCCAAAGCTCATCAAATGTTTTTTTTTTTTTTTGGAGCTGTTTTGTGGTTTGTGTCATTAGCCATGGAACCAAAGTTATTGGTCCATAGAGCCCATCATTGATGAGACATTTTATTTTTAGTGAAGATTCTAGTTGGTTTGTTTACTGTTTGAAGTTGAAGACGGAAGTTTGAAGACTCTTTTCGAGGGGAAGTTTTTTTTTTTCTTGTTCCAAGCTGAAATTATGGAGTTTCTGTTTTTCAACTTGAGGGGGAGTGTGGAAAGGATCATTTTTCTTAGTATGTGTGAAGTGGGTTGAAGCTCAAGATGGTTATCTCAAGTTGGAAAGTCGAATTTGCTTTGTGTATTATGATTTGATTGAAGTTTTTCAAGTAAAGTTCTTAAAATCACACATGTTTTAAAGTTGCAAATGCATTGTGTTAATGGACTCTTACCATCCGTTTGAGGGGGAGTGTTGGAGACCGTAATTTATGGTCATTGTGATGTTCAGGTACACCGTAGTATTGCATGGTGTGATACATGGATTCATATCTGATGATTAGTATTAGAAGAAAGAGAATGATTTTTTCTAACCATCTATGAAGTGACGGAAGAGGAGACTGTGTTTAGTAATCAAGTTTTAATAGTTACCTAGTAGGAGTTAGTTTCCTAATAGGACTCTAGTAGTTTTCTCTATTTAAATCCCTCTTTAGGGTGATTGTAATCATTTTTTCAATAATCAATGAAGCTTTTCTCTTTTCTTTTCCTAATTTAACTTTAACAAGGTTGTTTGTTACTGGATCATGGCGACGCTAGATCAAAGCACCAAAACGGCACCGTTGGGCCCAATTTCGCAAGGGCACCAACACACTCAAAATCCTCCCTACTATTTCTTAAAAATCTGATTTTGGCAACAATATATTTTAAAAAGAACTGCTTATTTAGAATGTAGAGATTCCTCATTTTTAGGGATATGTTTTGAATGTCAAATTATCCAACTCTACCCCCCCCCCCCCCCCCCCCCCCCCCCTAACCCTGGGCACCCTAACACAGGCGCTCTGTTGGATATATGCTTTTTCAAAGCAAAGTGAAATTACATTTAGTGTACTTCAAGCACGAGTATTGGCTTGTGTGGGATACTAATGTACCTAGGATTACCTAGGGTGCACTTTGGCGAGAGGTGTCATTTACGTTAAAAGTTGGAAATGTACCGGGGTTCTGTGAGAGTCAAGAATCAAAAGTATTGAAGAATGAGTACCAACCAATATCTGAAACTAGCTACAATTGCATAGATAATTTATTTTTTAGGTATTTGCACCATCTTCTTCTCCTTGCTCATCGGGGAATCTCAATTATTTACCATCTGAATACTTATCATATGCTCTGAATGAGTTATTTAATCGAATCACTCATTCTATTGGAGTTCCGTGAGAGTCAAGAATATAATTTATGGAAGAAACGACTACCATCTATGATCTAACAGACACAATTGGCATATAAACCAAAAATGATCAAGAAAAATACTTGCTTGCTGCTCTCTATCTTTGCTCAAATAACCTTTCTTTTCTTCTCCATCCAAACCCCAAAGTTGTTCTTATCTTTTATTAACAACAATGACAGCTCGAGCATCACCTTCTCTTCTCTTTCGGTAATTTGAAATTCTTAAGCATTCCTGATTGATTATTTGGTGTTTCATGTCACCTTTTCTTGGTAATTTGGATTTATCCCAGATTATATATGATAATGTCAATTTTCTGGTTTTCATTGTTTTTCCTCCTTGCCAACAGCAATGGCAGCTCGAGCAGTCACCAATTCTCTTTTGGTAAATTTGGATTTTTAAGCATTCCGATTATTTTGTTGTTTGGTCTCACCTTTCTCTCGGTAATTGGAATTCCCCCCGATTATCTTGTTGTTGGTCTCGCCTTTCTCTTGG